>JBBGZY010000076.1:0-1265000 GCA_037952925.1 Lithobates clamitans | reverse complement strand
CACCGCTGGCTTCTTGTATATTGTGTGTACCACAGGCTTCTTGTATTGTGTGTGTGTGTGTGCGCATTGCAGGCTTCTTGTATAGTGTGTGTGTGTGTGTGTGTGTGAGAAGAAAAATTACTAATTTGCAAAATTTTATCACAGAAACGAAGAAAAATGCGTTGTTTTTTTTTCAAAATTTTCGGTCTTTTTTCACTTATAACGCAAAAAATAAAAAACCCAGAGGTGATCAAATACCACCAAAAGAAAGCTCTATTTGTATGAAAAAAAGGACAAAAAAATCATTTGAGTACAGTATTGCATGACTGAGTAATTGTCTTTCAAAATGTGACAGCGCTTAAAGCTGAAAATTGGTCTGGGCAGGAGGGGGGTTTAAGTGCCCAGTAGGCAAGTGGTTAAGGTGAAAAAAACTTCTGTCAGTCAAAACCCCCCACAGCTTTACAATCACTTTAACGTCTCGTGTAGTCAAACGTTGAAAATCTTTATTGGCTACACGAGTACATCCAGTAAAACAAATCTAAAGCATTTTTGCTGCTGTGGCCTTATTCGTAGCTATGAGTAAGACCACAGCGGCCGAAACATGTTAGAATTATTTTACTGGATGTACTTGCATATAAACATTTGTTTGACTGAGTTGCCGTCTTTTATATATGCATTGAAAAAAGCAGAGGAGAATGTTTTAGAAAAATAAAAAAAGCTTGTAAAGGCAAATGCCCATAGTTGCTCAAACTCTTGTGAAATATGAGCCACTATGAGCATTTTTAAGCCGGTTCTTGGCATTTTTTCTGCCCCTAGTGTGTATGGCCCTTCACACTGATATCTTTTTTCCTGCATTTTTACCTTGCAAGAGAAATGTTTCCCTTTTTGAATCCTATGACACTCTTTACACCACTGCGTTACGGATGCGATGCGTTTTGAAAAGTCCTGCATGCTGCAGACACGCAGCTCCCCATTGAAATTAATGGAAAACTCATCAAAATTGCGGTAAAACTGCATTGCGGTTTTGGTGCGTTTTGGAGTTGCATGTCCATATTTCACAGGTGTAGGCAACCCGAAAACTCACAGGAAACACAGCAAAATCGCTTTGGGGTATAGAATGTCTGCATTTTTCCACAGCTCACTGGATGGCTTGCAGTATTGGTGCACAGCAGCACAGTGCACCATGTTGCTGTGCAGAGAATTCAAATACAAAGTAAAAAAAAATCAAGCAGTGCAATATGTTAAAATCCACATTGCACAGCTCTCGTGCAACCTCCATGCAGATAGTATCCTGGCGGGATTTGAACTGAGGACCCTAATGCTGTAAGGTCAGTGTGGTAACCACTAAGCCACAGGGTGCTCCTTCTTTTTAGTGAAATGGTAGTAGCAGTATACTAGACCCAAATTAAAGAATAATTCCAGAAATGGTATATTTGTACATTGGTACAGCTTGAGCCAGTGTAACTATGTATATAACATACCTGGCTGATCCCCCTGGAAGCTGAAAATTGCTGAAATGGACACCCCTACTTCAGTGATTTCCATTTACATCCGATTCCCATTCTAAGTAGCTGGCTTGATACATTATGAACACAGGAGTTCGGCTGCTTAGCACGGGTGTTATTTAGAGAATGCTTTACATTTTTTGAATGGATGCAAAACATTCTGTGATTGGATGAGGGCATGATATAACCCCACCTCGCCACCCCATCCAGGTAGAGAATGTTTTGCAACCATTCATAAAATGCATCAGGTAGGCTGCTCTGCACGGGACCCTGAAGTAGCGGTGTCGTCCTCAGTTATTTCAAGCTTCCAGGGGCCAAACAGGAAGTAAGAGGAAATCCCTGCAAATTATGGGAATTCCTTGAGGACCCCCAGGTCATCGGAGATAGTATCCCCATTGGAATATTTCCCCTCTATTATTATTCTTGGGACAACCCAAAATGTGGGTTTTACTTTCAATGATAATGGTAAACGGAACAAAAAAGACTGAATTTCCCAACCAGGGACACAGACAACAATAAAACCTGATGGGTTCTAATCCATCCCCACTCTATCCAAAAAAAAAAATACATTTGCCTTTAGCTATACTTTTTTTTTTTTTTTTTATTATTATTTTTCCACAGAAAAACAAATACAGCATTTCAGCATTAGGTACATAAAGAGAAAGAGATCATAATATCACAGTTCAATTTGGCACGTTATCACTCACATGTTGGGCGGTCAATCTTTACAGTATAGACAGTTAGTGATAAAAAGAAGTGGATTCACTGGATAATGATACATCTCAAACAATGTATACACTAGTACCATATGCTTAAACAGCTAAATTCTCAGATATAGAGGAGAAGGAGGAAAGAAGAGAAAGACGGAAAAAAGAAGGGGGGGAGGGGGCACTCGCCTCCAGGGTCCGGACGAGGCCGGCGGAGAGCGGTTCATTAATACATAAACAACATATACCTTCAGGCCACAGGGGTCTCCAACAAAACCCAGGGTTCCCAGATACGATAATGCTTGTCAAGTGTGTCATTTAATGAGGCCGTGAGATATTCCATTCTCTTGACATCTCTGATCCTGGAATGCAGCTCAGTTAGCGAGGGGGGCTCTCTTTTTTTCCACTTTAGGGCCACCAGGCAGCGTGCTGCAGTAAGCACATGGGCTAAGAGTTTTTTGGACACTTTAGAGAAGGTGGCAGGTGGAAGGCCCAAAAGAAAGGTCCTCGGGTCGAGAAGCATTTCAACATCAAAGATGGACTGGAGCAGGGAATGAACCATATTCCAGTAGGGAATGATTAGAGGGCAGGTCCAGTAGACATGAAATAGTGTTCCCCTATCTTTATTGCATCTCCAACAACGGGAGGGTATATGGAGTGGAGCAGGTCAGGGGTCTGATACCAGTGATATAGAATCTTAAATTGATTCTCTTTATAAAGCCTGCATATGGAGCTTTTGGTGGCCTGGGTCCATATGGATTGCCAGGTCCTTAAGGTTAACTCTGTGCCCAGCGCCTGCTCCCACTTAGCCATATATGAATGTCGCGGCCCGTCTGGTGAGAAATCTGTAATCAGTATCTGATAGGTGCGGGAGATCATGCCTCTAGGGGACGAACCCTCCAAACAAAGCTTTTCAAAGTCTGTGAGGGGGGAAAATCTCAAATTCGAGCCCAGTGATTGTGCATAATGGCGTAGTTGTAGGTAACCGAAAAAAGGCTTGCTTGGGGATATCAAAAGACTTTTGCAGGTCTAGGAAGGGTCGCAACATTCTGGTTTTAGGATCAAGTAGTTGTCCATAACGGAATATGGCCTTATCCATCCAAAAGTGGGACATCTGTGAAGTTAAGCTGTCAGCTATACTTTAATATCACTTTAAGGCCCCTTTCACACGGTTGGACCGTTGTGGCCCGCCTGTCATTTTTGACGGTTGACACTGAAGGGGCGCTCCATGTTAGCCTATGGAGCGACGGATGTCAGCGGAGACATGTCCACTGACATCCGACCCGGTCCGATCCGCTAAAAGCAAATGGAAGCCCCTACGTTCGCATCCGATGCAGGCGGATCGGATCGGGTGAGATCGGACAGCATGTCTGTTTTCATCAGATCTCTCCATAGGCAGCAGCGGCGCTGGACAAACCCCTCCCCGCTCAGTGAGCAGAGAGGGACCTGTCATCCGCCGGCTCAGCGGAGATTAACGGAGAGATCTCCCGCTGAGCCGGTGGACTCCGATGAAGCAGGTCCGCTTCGTGAAAATGAGGCCTAAAGTCGAATGCTGGAATAAGCATCTACTGCTTAAAGCGGAGGTTCACACAAAAATTGAATTTCCGCTTTTTGGAACCCTCCCCCCCCTCCGGTGTCACATTTGGCACCTTCCAGGGGGGAGGGGGGTGCAGATACCTGTCTAAGACAAGTATTTGCACCCACTTCCAGCATAGACTCCCACGGGAGCCTACGCCCCCTCCCGTCCCCACCACCAGGCTGTCTGCTGGGACACACACGGGTCCCAGAGACAGCGGGGACCAGTTAGGAAGCGCAGCGTGACTCGCGCATGCGCAGTAGGGAACCGGGAAGTGAAGCCGCAGCGCTTCACTTCCTGATTCCCTTACAGAGAATGGCAGCGGCAACACCCGAGGACCGAGGGACGATTCGGTCTCGGGTGCCGACATCGCTGGACCCTGGGACAGGTAAGTGTCCTTATTTTAAAAGTCAGCAGCTGCAGTATTTGTAGCTGCTGACTTTTAAATTTTTTCTTTTCGTGGGACTCCCTCTTTAACCACTTCAGCCCCGGAAGGATTTACCCCCTTCCTGACCAGAGCGTTTTTTGCGATTCGGCACTGCGTCTCTTTAACTGACAATTGCGCGGTCGTGCGACGTGGCTCCCAAACAAAGTTGACGTCCTTTTTTTCCCACAAATAGAGCTTTCTTTTGGTGGCATTTGATCGCCTCTGCAATTTTTCTTTTTTGCGCTATAAACAAAATAAGAGCGACAATTTTGAAAAGAACGCATTATTTTTTACGTTTTGCTATAATAAATATCCCCCAAAAATATATAAAAAAAACATTTTTTTTCTTTAGTTTAGGCGGATCGTATTCTTCTACATATTTTTGGTAAAAAAAAAATCGCAATAAGCGTTTATTAATTGGTTTGTGCAAATGTTATAGTGTTTACTAAATAGGGGATAGTTTTATGGCATTTTTATTATTAATTTTTTTTTTTTTACTAGTAATGGCGGCGATCAGCTTTTTCTTTTTTTTATTGTGACTGCGACGTTTTGGCGGACATGTCAGACATTTTTGGGACCATTGTCATTTATACAGCGATCAGTGCGATTAAAAATGTACTGATTACTGTGTAAATGACACTGGCAGTGAAGGGGTTAACCACTAGGGGGCGGGGAGGGGTTAAGTGGGTCCTAGGGAGTGATTACTAACTGTAGGGGGATGGGCTGTGTTGGTGACGTCACTGATCTCTGCTCCGATGACAGGGAGCAGAGATCGAGTGACACTTGTCACTAGGCAGAACGGGGAAATGCTGTTTACAACGGCATCCCCCCGTTCGTCCTCTCCATGAGGCGACCGCGGGGATATCCCCGTGGCGATCGAGTTAGCGTGACCCGCGACCCGACTCACGGAGCTCCCGGCCGGCACGCGCACGCAATGGCACCGCAGGGAATTCAAATGGACGTACAGGTACGCCCATTTGCCCAGCCGTGCCATTCTGCCGACGTACATCGGCGTGCGCCGGTCAGGAACCGGTTAAAAAGGAGGTGGCATGCATATTCTTACTTGAGAATTGATATACAAGGAGTCTCCTGTAATAAAAACCAGGCACTGTTGTTACCTTTTTGTACAGGGTGACTAGTCTTGCATCCGCGCGCCCTCCTCCCTCCACCGCCCCCGTTGTGGCTACCACAAACAAATCCGCTTCTAATTTCAGCTTGTTCAAGTAAGGCCTCATGTGCACTGCTGCTGGTAAACAGACGTTTAGGAGCAGTTGGGCATTTTTTTTCAACTGCTCCTAAACTCTCCTCCATGTTATCTTATCAGTACATGTACACAGGGTCATTTATAGTTGTTTCTAGGCAGTTGAGTTTAGAGGCTTTTTTTTGGAACCCAAAAAAATGCGTTCAGAAGCTGAGTTTAGAGGCATTTCAAGCGCTAAACGCGGCTACCCACGTTTAGACGCGTTTTCGCCTAGAAGCGTTTTTAAAGGGAAACATCTTATTTATTACTTTTGAGCGTGGAAAATGCTAAAAACGCATCAAAAACTCAATTATCACTGCCTGCAAGCTTGATATTCCATGTGATATTCCCCTCATCAGCCAATTATGCTGTACAATACACGACTTGTGTTACTTGACACTGAATGTGAGTCACCAACAGACGTTCCTCTGGTGACACACTTTTCATCATGTTGGTGTTCATGCGAACTAGATGGGGTCTAACCTTTTCCAAGAGAACGTCAAAGGTGGCAATTGACGTGTGTAAAATTAAAAAAATTTCCCTGGGTGATTACACAGCTGAACATTAGAAAGTATCCTGTGGCCATGCATTGAGCCATCAATGGTTGTGTCAAGTAGAGATGAACTCTGGTCCTCTCACACAATTTTCTACGTCTTTGGAGCCTCAGCAAAAGCAACATCAGGAGCATTTCCTCACACATGCTCATCGTGGGATCCATATTAACAAAGTAATCAAAAAATAACAGCTAGCTACAAGCACACTGCTTTCTCAGCTGTTACTCTCACTGTTCTCTCACAGAATGGCTGAAATAGTTAATAAATACTGTTTTTAGTGCTTTCTAATCATTTGGGAGGGTCTCCTGAGGTTATCTTTAGTAAACGCAAACGCGGTTAAAGCCGCTAAACACACGTTTTTAAACATGGATTACTAGCTGTGATGTTCCAGAGTTCAGAAGAGGTTGAGAAATGTCCTGTGTACATGAAGCCTAAGCTTTGACAAAAAAGACTTGAATCTGATTGGTTTCTATGCAGAGCTGCACCAGATTTTGCATGCGGCTAGTTTTTTCAACAGTAGGAATTTCAGATTCTCGCTGGTGGATGGCCATGTGGTGGGACCTTAAGGCCCTCTTCACACGAGGCGGACTCCGTTTCTACGGAGCCTGCCTCTGTCCGGATGACAGGTCCCTCTCTGCTCACTGAGCGGGGAGGGGCTTGTCAGGCGCCACTGCCGCCTATGGAGGGATCGGATGAAAACGTACAGCATGTCCGTTTTCATCAGATCTCACCCGATTCGCCAGCGACGGACCTGGACGTAGAGCCATCTGTCTGCTTTTAGCGGATTGGACCGGGTCGGATGTCAGCAGACATGTCTCCGCTGACATCCGATGCTCCATAGACTAACGTGGAGCGCCCGTTCAGGTCCGCCGTCAAAACTGACAGGCGGACCTGAACGGTCCGATCATGTGAAAGGGGCCTAACTTGTCTTGTCTTGCTGATTCTTTAAATTTAAAGTGGTAGTTAACTCCAAACCCAACATGTATTATTAAGTGATGCCGTGAAGACGCCAGCATGCTACAACCGCGGTTCTTTCAAATTTATTCTCAATGCTCGTTTTTATCTGTTTGTGAGTACCCCTTTTTTAAATAAATTGAGGTATTGTCTGTTGGGTTTCACTATGTGCCTCTTCATTTCTTTTATGGAGTGCATCCTTCTCACTGAATGCCATTGACGATGCTATATTATCGGATATTGGAGGTTGCTGAGGATCCTTTGCCTTTAGTGTTCCTGTGCTGTTGAGAAAATGGATGATGCTGCCTGTATGAATTTGGATGTGCCATATACCCATATGCTTGCTTTCTGGTAAGAGGAATAGATGTGAGCACAGTGGTGTGTTTTGTTTATACACTGAAGCTGGTGTGAGGCTTTCAACTCCTTCTTTCACCTGTATCCACTGTTTCTTCATCTGTCTTCCACTCTTAATACAGACTCTATGTATTATATTGCAGATTACAAATCATTAGATGTGGTGGCTGCAACAGTTTTCTTTTCTTTGGCTTTTTTCCCCCTCTGGTTCACGTGATGATCTGGCCAGTAACACACCTCTTGTATTAGTGAGACAGAACTCTGGAGGAATGAGCACAGGAAGCACAGCAGCATTCTCCCTGGGGGGAGGGGGAGGTAAATGTATTAGCAGATTTAGAACACCAAACTCCAGCTCACACTTTTATAATCAGTTACAGGCAAATTGTTTTCTTCCACTTGGGATAAAGGTTTTGCATGAAAAAAATAAAAGCTGATCATTTTATTCGCCCTGTCTGTGTTCAATGGTTTGTCTGATACATTCTGCTTGAGAGTTTGTGCTGTGAAAAACAGACAAAGCCTAAAAAAGAAACGTATACATCCATCACATCTAAGAATTGCAATATAATAAATGTTTGCTTCTGGGTTTAATACTGCTCTAAAGTGTATGTTCAGACAAATTCTTTTTTTTAGTTTTGGATATGGTTAATTGGGTTTTAGCTATCTAAGGATCCATTAGAGAGATTTCCCCTCACTTACTCTCAAGGTGACAGCAAGTTCACCAAACAGGAAGTGAGAGTAAGTCTCCAACAGCAACACAGATATACAGTATACACACACTAGAATTGGTAGTGTTTAGGACCCCTGCCAGCTTTGCATTACTGTTTTTTTTATGCCCCTGTGGTTTTATTTCCTGTCTGGTGAAACCATTGTCAGTGGTAGAAAAAGTGAAGGGAAATCTCTCTAACAGGGACTACTAGAAATCTGCCATGGCAGGTGCTGTACAGTGTACACTCACAGCTCATTCCATCCGAGAATGGAGCCGGGGGAATCTGGACGTAGCATCAGAAAAGATGGTAAAGGATGGAGTGGCAATTCAGAGCTTGAATTAGGCGATGTTGGAGGAGGGCACTCTATAGGTTAGTATGCCTAAATGTGAACTATGCTATGTATACTGCCCTTGCCCACAGAAGGGTCAGTCTACTGATATTTCAATTTTGCACAGGGATTATGGCAGGAAGCTTTTAGGAGGAGTATGGTACTGACTCAGTTCACCAGGCCCAACCTATAACTAAAATATCACTTCTGGGTGGACTGATTCTTTCCCATGTTTGAATCGGCTATTTTAAATTTGTACAGAATCCTATAGATAGATGATCACCCTGCTTAAACAGCAGCCTGTTTTTTGTCACACAGACATTCTCAAAGAGCGTAATGAAATGTTAATAGAAAACTGTACTGTGTTTCCTGTATTGGTTTGACTGCTAGTTTGCACAGATTATGCCTTTATGTTATTGTGAAAAGTGTCTGTACATGTTAATTTACTCAGACATGCCATCTGGCTGAAAGCAAATGCTGCAAATAACTTATTGTAATGTGTAGCCCCTGGCTTTGTTTTATAATGCTTTTTCATGTAGAGAATTTGGTGTCCATCTTTAGTTGAATTTCTCTTCTCACTTCATCACAAGACAAATATTATATAAGTTGTTCTTTTGAAAGTTGACTTCAGTAAAGATAGAATGATGTTATGTGCACTTTTGTGATTTTGTTTTATTAGGCTACAGTAATATCTACATTAATGATTACTAATCCATTTACATTGTAAAGTGTTTTTTTTTTTATCATTTTAAAAATAACAAACATTCTACTTCTTAAAAGTCAGCAGCTATAAAAACTGTAGCTGCGGACTTTTAATAAACAGACACTCACCTGTTCCAGGACCCAGTGATGTGCTCACACGAGTCGTTCCTTCCCTTGGTGCTCTGTCCCCGGCAGCGGCATCTCAACTGTGTGAGCACCTGACAGCTTGTGGCATCACAGCTAGGCGTTTACTGCGCGTGTGTGAGCTGTGCTGCAAGTTGTGAATGGTCCTGCAGTCTTCTGTAACGTATCCCAGCAGACTGCAAGGAGGGAGGGGGAGAGGAGAACTTCTTCTGCTCGGACCGCCTAGGGGATCTGAGCAGAAGTGGGAGTGGGTACCTGTCAAAACCATGTACCCGCTCCACAGAACCCCCCCACCCCCCACACACACAGCTTTTTCCTGCCCACAGTGCCCAGTGTTGAGGCATTCAGAGGAGCTGAGCAAATGCTTGAGCAGGCCAAATAAAAGATTGATATAAATTCATAGTCTGGCCAATAGAATTAATGAATGCGTATAAAAGGGTGTGCATTGAGCTGCTTTTAAGGTGTTTTTTAAGCAGCTTTTCTCCTGTTGGGAGAAGAGGTGTTTAGAGGAGCTGAGCAAATGCCTGGACAGGTCATTGATCATGCGTTTTTTCTTTCCTGTGGGTTGTCTCAGGACAATTCACCCTCTTTATACTCCAGTGATCACCTCTGCAGCTGATTTTCTTACAGTTTTCACAGCCATTTTATGCTCATTACAGGCTGAATGATAGCTGGCATATTTCAGCCAAATTCTGTGAACCTTTGCTGTCAATCATGCAACTCCTAGGTCAGTGATGGCGAACCTTGGCACCCCAGATGTTCTGGAACTACATTTCCCATAATGCTTAACTGCAGTGCAAAGTGCATGAGCATCATGGGAAATGTAGTTCTAAAACATCTGGGGTGTCAAGGTTCGCCATCACTGACCTAGGTGTACATCATCATGGATCCTGTGCATACAGCACTCCTGATTTCTATAATGTGACCCACTAAGCATAGAAATATGAGAGCTGCTGTTACTGATTTTCTTTGAACAGTACAGGCTCTGGGGCTGCCATTCAGATCATGGTATCCTTGCCTAATTAAGGCCTGGTTCACATCACACTGATAGATTTCAGAAGCAACTTGGGTTGCACTGAATTGCATGACAGTGGAAATAACATTGCTTCCAATTGGGCCCATTCATATCAATGCAGCGCAGCTGCAATGCAACTTTTGGGGAAGCGTCCTGTGCTACTTGGGTGCAATTTTATGGTCCATAGACTTCAATGGAAACACATTAAAATCTCCTCAACATTTGTTTTTTGATGCATTTTTGTACGATGACTCATCATTGTTAGGATGCTGGCGGTGCTGGCTCCTTAGCAACCGATGGCTCATCCCTGCTGCTGACAGTAGGGATGAGTCACATTAGTAGAATACACATTTAGAAAGAGAAGCAAAAACACACTGCAGCTGCTCTAAAAATTGCTTGAAAATCTGATCAAAATTGCACAGCACTAGTGTGAACCTTTCACCTAGACCAAGCATACAGAAGAGTTGTGCCTTTACTGGCAGCATGCTTGTCCAAGATAATTACATCTCCCATCAAGATTCTGTGTTCTCGCTTTTTTTTGAAAAAAAAAAAATAGTAAACCTTGTTAATCTGTTTGCTTCATATATTTGCCTTTTTAAGGTTGATTGTAACTGATGTCTTTACAGTGTTGGAAATATATTTTCAATTCACATAGATATGCATGTTGTCTGATGGTTCTGTACTCCCCTTTAGAGGAATCAGAAAATACAAACCTATTTCAAAGTATAGTGTTTTTTTTTTTTTTTTTTTTTTGTTTTTTTTTTGTGGTAGGAAACACGTGTTTGCATGAGTTATTTATATACATATATTGGGCAGAATCAAAATTGCTGCAGTTTGATTGTGAATTATTAAGATACTGTTTCCGGTGTGTTTCCTTGTAGCACAATTGTGTTGACTATTTCTAAACCTACCTTATCATTTTTCATAGCTTAACAGCTTTCCAGTTCCTGTTGCATTCTGCACTGACCTTTTGGATGTAGGTTGGCTTGTCATAACACCTGACGGCAGTGGCTGGTGGGTGTGTATTCATGACTGGAAAATTGTTCCCAGCAACTGGAAGTGCCGAGGTCTGGGTGTTACTCTAAACATTCACCCTACTGTTAATATTTATTTGAATAGTGGCTTTTATGGTATAGTTAAAAGGAAACAAAGTTTACTGCCAAGTTTTTTGCATATTCTGATGAATTTCTGACATAATTGAAACTTGGTGTTCAGGGAAACCCTTTTATATTCATAGTTGCATATTTGTCCTGGATTACTATTTCTACTTTTTTTTTTTTTTTTTTTTAAGTGTATGTAAAGGCAGTTGGGCTTTGACCCAAACATTTTGGATTTCCTATCACTTTCTGTACTCAAGACAAGTGTGTGTGTGTGTGTGTGTGTGTGTGTGTGTGTGTGTGTGTGTGTGTGTGTGTGTTTTTTTTTTTTTGTTTCCTTTTTAGTTTTGGATAGGAAGGGGTAGCAAGTTTAAATACATTGTCGGGCTTGTACTGCTGTGCGTGTCCCCATTTGGAAGATGTAGAAGGTGTATAAAATATTGCATGAAAGGAACCAACCTTACAGTAAATGCCCACATCCCACAAAAACACTAAATGCAAGATAAATAGCCCCATTGATTTTATGTAGACAAAGTGTGTGTGTGTATGTATATATGTGTATATATATATATATATATATATATATATATATATATATATATATATATATATATATATATATATATATATATATATATATTTAATAAAAATGTCCAAAATGTTATTAATCACACATAAAATGACAAGTGTATCTAAAAATACATAAAAGCAGATGCCTATATCTACAGAGACCATGTAGAACTTGCCCCACATATAGGGTGAGCAATCTAGTAAAAATCCCCTCACAGCGTATGGAACCGTGGGGCAAGGTGAACCCAAAGCAGTTTGAGGATTTAACATGTCTTCCTCTTTTTCGGGGGTGTACAAAAGTCTCATATCTAAGAAGAATTCATGATTAAGCTATAATTAATCCATAGATGAATAAATGCACCAAGAAATGTATATACCATACTATACTTACAAGGCATTCGAGTGTCAAGTACTGTATTTTTCGCTATATAAGACACACCTGACCATAAGACGCACCTAGGTTTTAGAGGGGGAAAATATGAAAAAAAAAATTTCTGAACCAAATAGTGTACTAAAATATTTAATATAATATAACAGAATATTATACACTGACAACCAATGTAAGGGGGCGACCTACACTGATCCCCAATGTAACTGGGACATTTACACTGACCTCAACACAACAGGAGTATTGACATCAACCACCAATGTATTGAGACACTGACCAGTGATGTAACAGGTGTATTTACAGTAACCCCCCATCTCTCTACTTATCTCTACATTCTTATCTCCCTCTCAGTACAACTCTGCCCCTCTAACTCATCTACTAACCTTTGCACTCCAACCCCTCCTTTACATTCACCTCTGCACCTCAAACCCCCCTCTTTGATTACCTCCACATGCCCCCGTGACCACCTGTACTGTATGCGGTTTACATCCTCTAGTTGGGCGGCATGCAGAGGAGGGGGTGTAATTTGCATATGAATCATGGTGGCCGACCTAATTTACATAAAAATGTCCACGCGATTTACGTGTGAACACCAATCCTGTTGTGTTAATTAAAGTAAAATACCTTTTGTTTTCACTCCCTCTAGCAGCTGAAGACAGGGGAGAAAGAGGATTTAGCTGGGGCAGAGATATGCACAGGGCATCGTTCTGCTGTTGAAATTTTCCCCCTATCAGTGGCTCTGCTGGTCAGTTTTCGCTCTATAAGAAGCACGGACATTTCCCCCCGTCTTATGGAGCGCAAAATACAGTATATAAACTGAGATGGTACAAACAAGGCAGACCACTGGTAGGGTCCCGCATAAGCACCGAAACGAGAATGAGCACAAGCTGGCCAGGTAAATGGACGATTAAATAGATGGATAAATTAATATATATAGATCTATCTATCTAATCTCCTCCACAGTCACCAGATCTCAATCTAATGCAGCACCTTTAGGATGTGGTAGATGCGATCATGTCAATATGGACCATAATCTCTGAGGAATGTTTCCAACACCTTGTAGAATCTATGCCATGAAGGAAAAAGGGGGTGCAATCCAGTACTAGCAAGGTGTACCTAATAACGTAGCCGGTGAGTGTATATCCTATGTAGGACTTCTTTCTTTGCAAATTTTACTCTTTATACTAAATACTGAATTATATTTTATGTATATAATTCTTCATGCCATAGATTCTACAAGGTGTTGGGAACATTCCTCAGAGATTTTGGTCCATATTGACATGTTCACATCTACCACATCCCAAAGGTGCAGTAGTGGATTGAGATCTGATGACTGTGGAGGCCACTGGAGTACAGTGACCTCATTGTCTTGTTAAAAAAAACAGTGGTGAGATGATTTGAGCTTTGTGACATGGTGCATTATCCTGCTGGAAGTAGCCATCAGAAGATGGGCACACTATAGTCATAAAGGGATGGACATGGTCAGCAGCAATACTCAGGTAGGCCGTGGCATTTAAACAATGCTCAATTGGTATTAAGGGGCCCAAAGTGTGCCAAGAAAATATCCCCCACACCATTGCACCACCACCACTACCAGCCTGAACCGCTGATAAAAGGCAGGATGGATCCATGCTTTCATGTTTACGCCAAAAAAACGGTGCTGTGTTCAAAGTTGCCTAAATCCCTTTTCTTCCCCATTTTGATGCTCGGTTTGAACTTCAGCAAGTCGTCTTCACCACATCTAGATGCCTAAATGCATTGAGTTTCTGCCATGTGATTGGCTGATTAGCAATTTGTGTTACCAAGCAATTGAACAGGTGTACCTAATAAAGTGGCCGATGAGTGTACATTTAGGCCGGGTTCACACTAGTGCGACAAACGCTCCGACATGTCGCAAGACGTGTGAAAATCAATGTTTCTCTATGGGAGCTGTCCTAACTGGTCCGACTTTGAAAATGCTCCCTGTACTTCTTTGGCCCGACTTTAATCCTACTTCAGCCTATTGACTATCATTGAAGTCAGATCAAAGTCGGATCGCCGTCTTGGCATGTGGCTTGTGCTCAGATGATCTTGAGGGGGAACTCCACGCCAAATTAAAAAAAAACAAAAAACGGCATGGGTTCCCCCTCCAAGAGCATTCCAGGCCCTTGGGTCTGGTATGGATTTTAAGGGGAACCCCCTACGCTGAAAAAACGGCGTGGGGGTCACCCCCAAATCCATACCCGACCCTTATCTGAGCACGCAGCCCGGCCGATCAGGAAAGGGAGTGGGGACGCGCGAGCGCCCCCCCTCCAGAACCATACCAGGCCGCATGCCCTCAACATGGGGGGTGGATGCTTTGAGGCAGGGGGGCGCCCCTGCGGCCCCCCCACCCCAAAGCACCTTGTCCCCATGTTGATGAGGACAAGGGCCTTTTTCCGACAACCCTGGCCATTGGTTGTCGGGGTCTGCGGGCGGGGGGCTTATCGGAATCCGGAAGCCCCCTTTTAATAAGGGGGCCCCCAGATCCCAGCCCCCCATCCTATGTTAATGAGTATGGGGTACATCGTACCCCTACCCATTCACCTAGGAAAAAAAGTGTCAATAAAAAAACACACTAGACAGGTTTTAAAGTAATTTATTAGGCAGCTCCGGGGGTCTTCTTCCGACTTCGGGGGTCTCTTTCTTCTCCGCGCTCTCCGGCCTCTTCTCCGCGCTCTCCGGTTCTTCTCCCTCTCTCCGGTTCCTGCTGCCGGGCTCCTCCTCTATCTTCTGCTCTTTTGCCCACTCTTTTGCTAGCGTTGGCCTGGTCTTCTACGCCGTCTTCTTCCCTCTTCTCTTCTTCCGATGTTGACACGACGCTCTCTCCCGCTGTAATGCCGTGTGCGCGGTGCGCAATGACTTGTATAGGGATGAGGCGTGGTCACCGGGTGATGTCACCCGGTGACCCCGGACCCTTATGACATCACAGTCCCATCATGCCCCGGGAGTGTGACATCATAAGGGGCAGGGTCACATCACCCGGTGACCACGCCCCATCCCTATATAAGTCGTTGCGCACCGCGCAAACGGCATTACAGCGGGAGAGAGCATCATGTCAACATCGGAAGAGAGAAGAAGACTGCGGAGAAGACCGGGCTACCACTAGCAAAAGAGAAGATAGCGGAGGAGCCCGGCAGAAGATACTGGAGAGTGGGAGAAGAGGCCGGAGAGCGCGGTGAAAAAGGAAGAGACGCCCGAAGTCTAAAGAAGACCCCCGGATCTGCTTAATAAATTTGAAAACCTGTCTAGTGTGTTTTTTGTTTTTTTGTTTTTTGACACCTTTTTCCTAGGTAAATGGGTAGGGGTACCATGTACCCCATACTCATTCACGTAGGGCGGGGGCCAGGATCCAGGGGACCCCCTGCTCACTCGTCCCCACCCCTTTTCCTGACCGGCCGGGCTGCGTGCTTAGATAAGGGTCTAGTATGGATTCTGGGGGACCCCATGCCGTTTTTTCGGCGTAGGGGGTGCCCTTAAAATCCATACCAGACTGAAGGGCCTGGTATGCTCTTGGAGGGGGAACCCATGCCGGTTTTTTACTTAAATTTGGCGTGGAGTTCCCCCTCGAGATTCATACCAAACACAGTGCCTGGTATTGGTGGGGATCCAAGTCGGACATATGTCGGCTTCAAGTCGCAGGGCAAAGTCTGATCCAAAGTAGGACAGCCGTCGTGTCGCACCAGTGTGAACCCAGCCTTACTGTATATATTCCAAGCCAAGAGCAAGAGGTTGAATATGGGTCCTGTGGAAGATGGTAATGGATTTATTGCAGACAGATGTTATTTTATCAGAATATATCTGTCTTGCCTTGATCAACAGGGTCCAAACTCTATATAGAAAGAAAAAGGGTAGCATAATCAGAAGCAGTCAGTCTCCAGCTAAACTCAAGAAATGAGTAGCAAAAGAGCTTTTACGTATAGCACACCTACACGGACAGCAGGACTATCTTGGTAGGGTGTAGCACCACCACTACATTAGTGTGGAAGGACTTGTGTATATACAATGCCCTAGCTAGGGCTTGAAAAAAAAAATGCCCCCCCCCATTGGTTGAGCAGGAACAACATAGGTCTTGTCCATTCTGGCTCTGTGCATAGAGTCAATCTCAAAGATGGCTTCCGGGCCACTTTTGGCACGGTTGCATGGAGCAGAGTCACTTCCAGCGTAATGATGTCATACGCCCTAATGGCTGCCGACGCACCAATTCGCCCCATCCATTGCAAGGACAGATGGAAGGGCAGGATAGGGGCGTAACCTCGTTCCACCACCTTTTTTATATGTAATCCAGCGGCTCCCTAGTCTCTAATGCCGCGTACACACGGTCGGACTTTTCAGGCTACAAAAGTCCGACAGCCTTTCGACGGACTTTTGGCGGACTTGCGGCAGACTTTCTAACGAACGGACTTGCCTACATACGATCACATAAAAGTCCAACGGATTCGTACGTGATGACGTACACCGGATTAAAATAAGGAAGTTGATAGCCTGTAGGCAATAGCTGCTCTAGCGTGGGTTTTTGTCCATCGGACTAGCATACAGATGAGCGGATTTCTGGGTCCGGCGTAGTTACGACGTAAAGATTTGAAGCATGTTTCAAATCTAAAGTCCGTCAGATTTGCGGCTGGAAAAGTCAGCTGAAAGTCCGGGGAAGCCCACACACGATCGGATTGTCAGCCGGCTTTAGTCCGTCGGCGTCCGTCGGACTTTTGTAGACGAAAAGTCCGACCGTGTGTATGCGGCATTAGATTACTTTTACACTGAAAGGAATCGCTGGTTAAAAAGAAATCATTTCTTGGTCATTGCTGCAGCTGCATCGATGACCAACATATCACCCTTCCTATTTAGTGATGAACCAGTATGTCGCTGGATGGGAAGTGGTCAAAATGTATTCATTGATTGTTCTATATGTGTATATTTGTTTATATCTACAACGCACTGATCATTCTAAAGCTGTTCATAGATAGGCTGGTTGTTTTTTTTTCTTTTTTTTTAATATTCAGTCAGCAGGCTAAATGAAAAATGAACAGATTCCTCGATCCACACAAACAAAGGGTGTGAAGAAATCTCCTCTGCCAGGATGTTTGTATCCCGACAGTGGGACTCGTCACTGTCAGAATGCACTGATCGGCATCTGCAGCCCGTGATTAAAAAGTTTTCCAACATTCCTGATAGAAATTTGGCCTGTCCCTGCTAACCGGCTGAATTTCAACCCATCTATGGCCAGCTTTATATTCCCTGAGCTGTAGGTCAAAAAATAATTTTGGGGTGTTTTTTTCAAGAGTTCTTCTCAGATACAAAGGTTTATTTAAATGCTTAGATTGGGCTTTATTTACATTTTGGCTGCATTCATGCTTTTTTAGGCTTTTTTGTGTTTTAGTACAGTTGTTTTTTGCTTGAGTGTAAAATATTTTTAATCAATGGAAAGCTAGTTCCTAGAGAAAAAATATGTACTACACATGCGTTTGATGCATGTTTTGTGTGTGTGTGTGTTTGTTTTTTTATACATTTATTTTTAGACGTTCCCATTGAGATTTAATGGTGTCAAAAACACTTCAAGCTCATATACTTTTCAAGCTTCAATGCTACACCTGTGTGAACAGGCTCACCTGAAAACCATGGAATTTTGGTTGTTGAGCAGTTTGAAGCTTCAAACTTTAAACCATTTTGTGTTTTCTGGACAGCCAGTTATGTGATTGTGATCTATATGTAGTAGAGCTAAGCAATGTGATACTTTAAATCACAGTGGGCTTATATGGTAAAACTGGGGCAAATGTAGCAAAAGTTTCCCATTGTAAGCGGTCATGTTCCATCTTTCACATAAATGCAACCTGTTTTGTGTTTAAAGAAAAAACAGTGCAGCGCTGGACAAGTATGGCAAGTGAAAAAGAATTGTGAAAAAGTTGGTTCAAAAAATTAAATATAAACTAAACTACAATAATAAATGACAATAAATAATTGTGACTAATAAATAAGCATCCAATCAAAGTCCATAGGTGATAAGAAACAAATGCAATAAAAGCAAATAAAAGTTCTAAATATGGTGTAGGTGAAATCCAGAGATTATTCCATATATATAATAATTATACTAGACTGCCTCACTGACCCATAGGAATATGCTAGAGGAAGAAGCGTCCTTGGGACTACATCTTCTGGATTGGTGCCCTGTTGTTGCTGTGGAGCTGCCCAGGAAGGAAGATTCCCTACAGAGTCTCTTATGGGACATCCCTTGAAGTCCATCTCACATCTCTCTCTACTAAGCCTGTTTTGACCCCCCTGAATAAGGGTGGTCGCAGGCTCTCTGGTAAGCCTTTACTACTTTATCACCAGGTGGTGGGCAGCACTGGTGGTGGATTATGGATCAAGATTTCCATATAGAATAATCTCTGGATTTCACCTACACCATATTTAGAACTTTTATTTGCTTTTATTGCATTTGTTTATCACCTATGGACTTTGATTGGATGCTTATTTATTGTCATTTATTATTGTAGTTTAGTTTATATTTAATTTTTCGAACCAACGTTTTCACAATTCTTTTTGCCATACTTGTCCAGTGCTTCACTGTTTTTTCTTTAAATCCATTTCTTGTACCCTTGTATTGGGGTTATAGTGTCCAGCAGCAGGACCTTCTTCACAGTCTCTTTATTATAATTAATTTTTCATATATATAATTTTTTTTGAGCACCTAGTGCAATTCTTTTTCTTTTTCCAACCTGTTTTGTGTAGCTGGTCTACTTTTTTCTCCAGTTTTCTTTGCTCTAGTTTTTGTAAATCTGCCTCTTGTTTAGGCCTTATGCACACTGGACATTTTTGGACATTTTTACAGCTGCTGTTTAGGGCTTCAGACCTTTTTTTTTTTTTTTCTACAGTCAATAAACTCTCCAGCATGTTATCCTATGTGCCCATGCACACATAGGGTGTTATCAACTGTTTTTGGTTAGAAAAAAACCCAAAACTAGTGGGTTCTGAGAGGAGTTTTTCAGCTGTCAAAAAACGCTCCAATGTCAAACACTTAAAAATGCAGATAAACGCTCACCAGCTTTTTTTTTTTTTTTTTTTTTACGTTTTTGATCCATTGAAAAAAAACAAAAAACGCTATTACAAAAACGTTGAAAAACTGACTGCAAATCTGGGTGATTTTATATCGTTATTTTAATGTCCAGTGTGCATGAGGCCTTATAGTGTGACAGTTTTGAAAACAAATTTAATTAAACATATTGATGTCCATGCTCAGTTAGATCAATACAGTTTTTTATTTCATTGCTCCACAGGGTATCTTTGTATTATCTGTCCACATAGTAATGTTTATTTCCAGGAAATAAATTGGAAAATATTTCTGTGGAATAACACTGATCTATCCCTGCACCCTTGTGGTTTACATTCAGTACAAGCAGACAAGCTTTGCTGCAGTTCTCTAACTCTTCTATTGCTGATCACGGAAACACCGCATGAACACCCTACACATCAATTAAACTCATAATTCCAACAGGGTGCATTACCCATCATAGCGAACTGCTCCTTGCCTACCTTAATTACTACCCACCTTCCTCTGACATCCTCAGATTTAAAGTGTTTGTTAACCCTCAGCAAAAAAAAAAAAGATAAACCCATCCTGTTTCCCTTAAAGCATGTTATACGGCACAATGCTTGTGCTGTGCCCTTTATCCCCCTGTAACACCTAAAAAAAAAAAAAAAAAAAAAAACCTGGCTGATCCTGCCCGGCTATACCCTCCCCTCTGCAAATTGACCACGATAATAGGGGCTGCTGAGCCCTGACACCGTGGACCGTTTACGTGATTCCGTAATCCGCAGCCTGCTGTCTGCTCTCCTGTGTCCTCTCTGTCCTCCTCCCCCACCCTGCCTGTCTGCCGTTACCAGTGTCCCTATGCCTGTGTAATGTAAAAAATCTTCTGATCTGTACCTATATAAGCTCCGCCCTGGGCGCTTAGCTGACGCGCGGCTTTCTCTCTTAGCCCCGGCTGACATCAGCGGGACTGCTCGGGCCCTGCCCACTGCAGCTGTGAGCCGGAGAATGAAGAGGTGACATGTCAGCTGAGCTCCCTGAACGGAGCTCATATAGGTAGAGATCGGAAGATTTTTTTACATTACACAGGCATAGGGACACTTGTTATTATGGTACAGAGGGGATAAGATGATTTAGCTGGAGTGGGTTAACAACCACTTTAAGTGTTTTATCAGTATCACAATTTTCAGCTGGTGATTATCTTCAATGTAGAAGTGATTTGTGCAGCTATAAAGCCACTCAATCACTTCTCAATCACTATGGGACTTGTCTTTTTTCAACCTGACTATGTAGGAATGTACTGCTATATCGACTGCTGAAAATTATTGGGCGACAATGGGGTTCTGCGTTTTTGCTGATAGAAAAAAAAAAGTGCTGATAATGGCATGCTGCGTCTCATTGACTTCAATGAAAAGTCGCATCCTATTGACTTCAATGCAAAAAACGCCCCCTAATGACTTCAGTGCAAAATCGCTTCCCATTGACTTCAATTCAAAATCGCCAGCCACATTAATTACATTTTTTTTTTTTTTTTTTTAATATTCACTTTTTGGGTTTTGGCCAAATGCATCCTAAATTTTCGGTTTTAGCACCAGAAATGTTAATTTTGGTGTACCACTAAAAGGTACAGTGTTTTAAAAAAAAAAAAAAGTAAAAAACATTTTTTTAAAGCGCCCCTGTCTCCCTGCGCTAATGTGCACATAGGACCCGCACACATATTTAACCACTTCACCCAGGTTCACGTCATATGACGGTGGGGACTTGAAGTGGCGATATCTGATGCCTGCAGGCATTATTCACATATTCTTTTCAGCCGGCGATTCCCTGCACAGGAAAAACAATCATAGCGGCGAGGGGACGCCTCCCTCCCGCCACCCTCCCGGTGCTTCTTCGGTCCCGCTGTACGATCGGCGACCCAGAGAATTATTTTGCCGGCGGCAAAGTTTACCATAGAGCTGACCGAGGACCAGATGGTCCCCAGTCAACTCTGACTCTCGGAGGCTGGGCGCGACGTTATGACGTCACATCTGGCCCTGGCAGTTGTAAACACTACCATATATTTGGCTGGAAATCCTGAGATTGATTTCTTCTTTTTTTTTTTTTTCTTCTCGGGCTTTCCAGCCAAGAGGAGAGCTGTGGGGTCTTTATAGACCCCACATCTCTCCATAAAGAGGACCTGTCATGCCCTATTCCTATTACAAGGGATGTTTACATTTCCTGTAATAGGAATAAAAGTGACCAAAAAGTAAACAATTCAAGGGAAAGTGTAAAAATTAAAAAAATTATTTTAAGCGGCCCCTGCCCCCGCGGAAGCGAACACATACTCTGTTTTCACCCACATATGTAAACAACAGTCAAACCACACGTGAGATATTGCTGCGAATGTTGGAATGAGAGCAATATTTCTAGCACTAGACCTTTGCATTGCAATGCTGGCAGTTACAATTGCTCCCAGAGGCATGATGGGACTAGTTCTGCAACAGCTGGAAGGCCCCAGGTTGCTAATATATATAAATATATTTATATATTAGTATGTGTTTATATTTTAGTAGTGTGTGTGTGTGTGTATATGTATGTGTGTGTATGTATGTGCGTATAATAAATACCGTATTTATCGGCGTCTAACACGCACAGGCGTATAACACGCACATTTATTTTAAGAGGGAAGTTTCAGGAAAAAAAACTTAAATTTTAAATAAGGAACTTTGACGCAAAATAAGGGTCCATGCCCATCTGCAGCCTCATCAATGTAGCCTCACCATTGCCATCAATGCAGCAGCCTCACCATTGCCATCAATGCAGCAGCCTCACCATTGCCATCAATGCAGCAGCCTCACCATTGCCATCAGTGCAGCCTTATCAATGCCCATCTGCAGCCTAGAGGGGACAGGGAGGGGTCGGGACGAGCGCCGACAGATTACATACAGTGAGAATCTCCTATGATAGACAGAACAGTGGTCCAATGGTGGCCCAGGAGACAGGGACTTCCTATTACAGAGGCTGCCAAGTAAACAGGAGATTCTCACTGTTTGTAATCTGACGGCGCTCGTCCAGCCCCCCTCCTTGTCCCCTCCAAGGCAGCTAAAATTTAAGTATCGGTGTATAACACGCACACGCTATTTGCACCCAATTTTCATTGGGAAAAAGTGAGTGTTATATGCCAATAAATACAGTAAATAATAAAAAAAAAAATATATATATATATATATATATATATATATAATTGTGTTTTGGGGGTCCTGAGTAATTTTCTAGCAAAAAAAATATGATTTTTACATGTAGGAGAGAAGTGTCAGAATTGGCTTGGGAGGCAAGTGCTTAAACAGCAATTGCACCACACGTGAGGTATGGCTGTGAACGTCAGAATAAAAGCAGTAATTTTAGCGCCAGACCTCCTGCGTAACTCTAAACTGGTAACCTGCAAAGGCTTTTAAATCTTCGCCTATAGGTATATTGTAATGTTCTGTCCATTTGTTGCCGTTCTGCAGGCATGCACAATTTTAAAGCGTTTGGTATCTAATAACTCATTGTGACATCATCTTTTATATGTTTATATGTTATATGTTTGTATGCACTAAAACTTAATAAAGTGTGTATTTGAGGCATTTTAAGGCTAGTTAGGTGTAAGCTGGAATTCCACTTACAAAATATAAATGAAACAATTTAGCAATTCTTCTGGAAGTGATTTTCATGTTCTTTTGCAGCCGCTGCAGTTATACTGCGGAAAGTTGGCTCGGCTGCGCGAATCACCCTAGGTCAGTAGTTCTCAACTCCTGTCCTCAGGACCCACTAACAGGCCACATTTTAAGTATTACCTTGGGGAGATGCAAACTAGAATACTGCAATCACTGAGCAGCAAATGAGATCACCTGTCATGTATTTCGGTTATCTTGCAAACCTGGCCTGTTAGTGGGTCCTGAGGGCAGGAGTTGAGAACCACTGCCCTAGGTGTACATCGGGCTCATACACTGCTTTCTGTGGGTGTGCTGATTGGCTCCCCCGCTGGCCAAGCAGCCGGTCCAGTGGACTCGATGTCCGCCAGCCGCCCACGATCGTTCCCCGCAGAGACAGAACGGGAATCTGCCAAAGTAAACAAGGCAGATCTCTGTTCTGACAGGGGATGACACAGATCCTGTGTTTCTGCTATGCAGGAAGACAAATCTGTGTGTTGTCCTAAGCAGCCCATACCCCATACAGTTAGTAAACACACTGATGGAACACAATTAACCCCTTGCTTGCCCCTGATATTAACCCCTTCCCTACCAGTGTCATTAGTACAATGTCAGTACGTACTGTAATAATGTCACTGGTTCCCAAAAAAGTGTCAGATGTCGGTTATGCCTCGTTTCCCTTGAGCGGAGCGGTTCGGTACGATGCGCTATTTTGGGTGTTTCCATTATGAAAGCGGCCCATACAACCGAACCGCTCCATTCAGGGCCCTGCTTCAGATGTGGGGTCATAGAAAATGGAACGGTTCGGTTAGGGCCGAGCTACGATACATTCCACTGATTGGCGAACCTGTGACGCCAAGCCAGGCATTTTTTTTCTAAACCCACGTGTGGCCCCTGTCGGTCCGACTTGCAGTGGAAACGCTCGCCTGAATAGGCCGGACCATTCTAGGCCTTCCAAACTGTACCGACCTGAACCGATCCGCTCGGTGGAAATGAGGCATTAGGTGTCCGATCTGTCTGCCGCAATGTTGCAGTCCCACTAAATATCGCTAATCACTGCCATTACTAGTAAAAAAAAAATCATTAAAATGCCATAAATCTGCTTAAACTTTTGCGCTTTATGCACTTTTTTTTCCCCCAAAAAATATGTTGCAGAATACATATTGGCTGAAATTGATGAAGAAATTAGATTTTTAATTTATTTTTTAATTGGGTATGTTTTATAGCAGAAAATTAAAAATTATCTTTTTTTTTTCAAAATTGTTGTGTTTTTTTTTGTTTTGTTTTTTAAGTTCATAGCGCAAAAAAACGCAGAGGTGATCACAAACCACCAAAAGAAAGCTCTATTTGTGGGGAAGAAAAGGACATTTATTTGGGTACAGCGTTGCATGACCGTGCAATTGTCAGCTAAGATAACGCAGTGCCATATCGCAAAAAATGGCCTGGTCATTAAGGCGGTAAATCCTTCCGGGACTGAAGTGGTTAAAGTGATTTGTAAAGGTAAACATTTTTAACCACTTCAATACAGGGCTCTTATACACCTTCCTGCCCAGACCAATTTTCAGCGCTGTCGCACTTTAAATGTCAATTGCGCAGTCATGCAACACTACAAACTAAATTTTTATCTTTCGTTCCCACAAATAGAGCTTTCTTTTGGTGGTGTTTGATCAGCTCTGGGATTTTTCTTTTCTGCTAAACTAATAAAAAAAAAAGACCGAAAATTCCCAACTTTTTTTGTGGATTCTGTTACAAAGCTTTGTAAATAAGTTTTCTCCTTCACTGATGGGCACTGATGAGGTGGCACGGATAGGCGGCGCGGATAGGCACTGATATGCGGCACGGATGTGCACTAATAGATGGTACTGATGGGCATCACTGATTGGCAGGCATTTTTGTTGGGCACTGATTGGCGTCCCTGGTGGTCCAGTGTGGGCATCCTGGGGGGGGAGGGCTGCGCTGATAATAGCCCATAGCTCCTAAAGGGCCATTTTTTTTATATGACAATTTTTTTTTTAGTTTATTTAGTGTAAATATGAGATCTCAGGTGATTTTGACCCCAGATCTCATATTTAAGAGGTCTGGTCCGGTTTAAGATAAAAGTGGTCTCTGGGGCGGATTCGCCACAAGATCACTTTTATTGACGGCGGGAGAGGGCCGTCCCTGCCGCGATCTGGTGCCTTCCGCCGCTTACCGGAGCCATCGGCAGCAGCGGAGGTGATCACGTCCTTCTCGTGGCCTGACATGGAGATGAGTGAGGGGAAGATGGCCCCCACACGTCTCTATATCATTGCATGGCCGAAGCGACGTCAAAATGACAATTTAAAATTTTTAAATGACAATTTTTTATTTTTATTTTTTTTTAATTGCATTTTAATGTAAATATGAGATCTGAGGTCTTTTTGACCCCAGATCTCATATTTAAGAGGTCCTGTCATGCTTTTTTTTCTATTACAAGTGATGTTGTAATAGGAATAAAAGTGAAACTTTTTTTTTTTTTTTTTAACAGTGTAAAAATAAAAAAATCTAAGAAAATAAATAAGGAAAAAAAAAAATTTTAAACGCTCTGTCCCGCCGAGCTCTTGTGAAGAAGAGAACGCATACGTGAGTAGCATTCGCATATGAAAACTGTGTTCAAACCACAGGTGAGGTATCGCCGCGATCGGTAGAGCGAGAGCAATAATTCTAGCCCTAGACCTCCTCTGTATTTCAAAACATGCAACCTGTAGAACTTTTTTTTAAACGTCGCTTATGGAGATTTTTAAGGGTAAAAATTTGTCGCCATTCCACGAGAAGGCGCAATATTGAAGCGTGACATGTTGGGTATCAATTTACTCGGTGTAACATTATCTTTCACAATATTAAAAAAAATTGGCTAACTTTACTGTTGTCTTATTTTTTTAATTAAAAAAAGTGTATTTTTTTCCAAAAAAGTGCGCTTGTAAGACCGCTGTGCAAATACAGTGTGACAGAAAGTATTGCAACGACCGCCATTTTATTCTCTAGGGTGTTAGAAAAAAAAAATGTATAATGTTTTGGGATTCTAAGTAATTTTCTAGAAAAAAAAAAACTTGTAACGTGTAACTTGTAAACAACACGTCTAAAAAAGAGGCTCGGTCCGTAAGTGGTTAAGGTAAAAAATCTTTAGGCTTTACAACCACTTTAAGGAAAACCTGAAACAATGCAACTGGATCTTGAAACTCAGCTGATTTGTAAACCATTATGAGATTTTAATTGCATCAGCTGCTGTTTACATGAATCTTAATAACAGAATTACCTTTTTATGTTAAATGATGTATTGTGTGTTTTTTTTTTTTTTTTTTTTTTTTTTTTGATTATCAATGTACATTCTTGTGAGAATTGTGTAATGTGTTTTATGTTCCCTAATCTCATGCTTATGAAGTGTTCTTACAGCTACCTTTTTTTTTATGGAATTAGTCGCTTCCTAATTTTACTGCACAATATCCTGTCAGAACATGTTTGCACTGTGGTATGCTTCTAACACCCTGCGTTTTGCAGGCAGTGCAAATTCTCCTTTGAGGAGATCATTTGACCTTAATTTGGTCTGAAGGAAACCACCTTTACGGCTGTCGGTAGCACCATGTGTTAAACCTGTTGGAACAGAGACTTTGGCAAGGGAAGGACATACATTTCTTCTCTCTGACACTGAATTCTAAATATGCACTGTTAAAATGTCATTTGCTAGGGCCATTTTAATCCTGCTGTTTGTTAGAGAGCTACACTGCCAATATGGCTAAGCTAGTCAGCATGGTTACCATTTTTATTTTATTTTTATTTTTTCTAATTCCTTTCCAGAATTTGAAGATTGAATTTAATGTGGAACTTTTGTCAGAAAATTAAATCCTGCTAGATCACTTCATGCTGGCCCCTTTTACAGGTATAGCTATGTAAAACTTTAAAATTAAAGTGGTTGTACAGCCTCAATTCCTTGAAAGAGCCACTGCAACCATAAGCAATCAATATCCTTCCTGATATGCTCCAAAAGTAAAAAAATCGCTGGTTTTGTACTTTTTTTTTTTTTTCTGTGGTATTGCTCCCTTTCACGTGACTGCAGTCCCTCTACACTGGCAAGCACAGAGCTGCTGGTGGGTGTGCACATTATGTTCTAGCTCTAGCTGTTTTTCATGAGAAGGCATGTGAGTGGAAGGGGAGATAACTAAAAAGGAATAAATCCGCCCACAAAACGCTGCTGCAGCGGCGCTTTGCCGGCAGTATAGCAGCGCTGCCCCATTGTTTTCAATGGACAGGAGCAGTGTATTCACCGCTCCTACACCGCTGCAAAGAAGCTGCTGGCAGGACTTTTTGTGACACCCTGCCAGCGCAGCTGAGGCTTTTTTCAGGCGCTATTTTTAGCACTGTAGCGCCTGAAAAACGGCTCCACTATGAAAAGGGTCTTAGGGCCCTTTCACACTGGGGCGGTTTGCAGGCGCTATTGCTCTAATAATAGCACCTGTAGACTGAACCGAAAGTGCCGCTGCTTTTTCTCCAGTGTGAAAGCCCCGAGGGCTTTCACACTGGAGCGGTGCGCTGGCAGGACGGAAAAAAGTCCTGCTAGCTGCATCTTCAGAGCTGTGAAGGAGCGGAGTATTTACATCGCTCCTGCCCATTGAAATCAATGGGACAGCGTGGCTATACCGCCGGCAAAGCGCCTCTGCAGAGGCGCTTTGCGGTGGTTTTTAACCTTTTCTGGGCTGCTAGCAGGGGTAAAGCCACCCCGCTAGTGGCCGAATACCAACGGTAAAGCGCCGCTAACAATACGCCACCCCCGCCCCAGTGTGAAAGGGGCCTTAGAGAAGATCTGTAAAGAAGAGTGGACCAAAATTGTGTGCAAACCTGGTAACCAACTACAAGAAACGTCTTACCTGTGCTTGGCAACAAGGATTTCTCCACCAAGTACTAAGTCATGTTTTGCTTGGGGATCAAATACTTATTTTACTTTATTTTTTGGTTGATATTCTGTCTCTATCAATTAATATACAACTACGATAAAAATTATAGACCCTTCATTTATATGTAAGTGGTCAAACTTACAAAATCTGCAGGGGATCAAATTTTATTTGTTTTTCCCAATGTATGTTTAGGTTTTTGTATAGTTGTATAAAATCATTTTAATATTGCAATTTTGGGAAAACTGGCGCTCCTCTTTAAATTACCATAACAAAAAACAAAAATGTTGTCCAGGAGTCTCGCCCTAATAAGGTTGTCTGGGCAGGGAAGAGTATTAATTTATCAATAATAGAAAGTAAATCTTCTGCGGCCAGCAGACAAAAACACATTCACGTAAGTACATACAGATTAGTGATTAGGTGTTTCTCTGAATCAGATTAGCATATTAGAAAAAAGAGAGAGAAAAAGTGGACCAAAGGTCCGGACAGGATTCTTCAAAAAGGAACAAACTGGAAAGAATAAGAATTAAATAATAATCTTTTTATTGAAAACGATCCAACCAAAATATCATTCAGAAAAGAAAGTTTAAAGTACTTTACCGTAAGGCCCCTTTCACACTGGGGCGGCGTCGGCGGTAAAGCACCGCTATTGTTAGCGGCGCTTCACCGTCGGTATTTGCCCGCTAGCGGGGAGTAAAAGGGTTAAAAAAAGTGAAAGGGTTAAAAACCACCGCAAAGTGAATACACTGCTCCTTCCCCGCTCCAAAGATGCTGCTGGGAGGACTTTTTTTCCCGTCCTGCCAGCGTACCGCTCCAGTGTGAAAGCCCTCGGGGCTTTCACACTGGATACAAAGCAGCGGCACTTTCGGGTCGGTTTGCAGGCGCTATTTTTAGCGCAATAGCGCCTGCAAACCGCCCCAGTGTGAAAGGGTCCTAAGTGTAAAGTTTATTTATTTATTATATTTTTTAAATAAAACATATCATACTTGCCTGCTTTGTGCAATGGCTTCACACAGAGCAGCTGTGCTCTTCCTCTTCTGGGGTCCCCTGCCTGTGCTCTAGACTCCTCTACTTCCCCGTTTTGCCACCTTTGAAAGCTGCTTCCTATGGTGGCACTCATGTGGGCTCAATCTCCAGCCGTGCGCAGTGTGTCCATTGACTCACAGTGCGGCTTGGCCTTGCACAACCCCCCCCGGCCCCCTCACTGGATTTGACTGAGAGTAGCAGGAGCCAGGTCCTGGAAAAGTGATAATGCAGGCTTAGCATACCATACAGTTGTGTGCATGGAGTCTAAAGCTGGCCATGCATTAAAATTTTATTAAAAAAAATAAACATTTGGCTGGTTCATCAGGAACCAGCCAAATCTCATTCCATGTATGGGCACCTTGGTTGAATAGACTTATCTACCAATCGACTTCTGTACAACCAGCGTGATGGGTGAATGCTGCTTGAGTAGCGCCACCGGCTGTAGCTGTCAGAACCCAATAGCTCAGGCGGGAATGATCCCCCTCCCCCTTGAATGTGAGGATGGGGAAATCAGCCAGCTTTACTCTTTTCCTGTTATTAGATCTCTGGCTGCAAAAAATCTTTAGTCCTATGTTGTGGTGCACTTGGGATTATTTTTCTGTTTCTTGTGAATATACAGTAAGGGCACGTTCACACTGATCCGCGGCAAATGTTACCGCGTGTGGGGCTTTTAAAGAACATATGACTCAAAAACGCATTGTAGGTGCGGTTTTGCAGCGCTTTCTATTGCTTTCCATGCGAAGATGCGTTTCTGGTGCTTTTAATTCTTTTATTTTTTTTTGCTTCCCCAAAGATGCTGCAAGCAGAATTTTATTTCACAGCAATAGAAGCGCACTGCCCCAGTGTGAACACATTCATTGACTTTAAAGGGAAGCATTTTTCTTGAGCTTTTCAGGCACTTTTTTTTAATGCAAAAGCGCTTGAAAAACTCCTCAGTGTAAAAGGAGCCTAATTGTAACTTTCCACAGTCAACGGGTGGGATACAAAGCTTTCTATTTATTAACTTTGTTCAGCGTTCACCAGCTGATAGGCTCATGCCTTAGGGTGTTATTTATTGCAAATCCTAAAGTGGTATTAAAACCAAAAGCAAACCTTTTATTATATTATTTTAGCTTTCTTTCTTTCCTTTATTTTCACCTGGTGATTCAGTCTGTTGTCTTTTGAACAGAACAAGATGTCCTGCAGATGTAGCAGTTAAAGGTTTGAGACAAGCCATTTAGCACTGATTTGGGGGGGGGGGGGGGGGATTTGTGGCCTTATAATGATTAGCTTTTTTTTTTTTCTTTATGTAAAACCTTCATCTCAAAAGGAACAAAACTATTTGCTGTAACTGCTTAAAGTTCACCTTTCGGAACATGTTGCATGTTCCACCTGCTTTTAGGGTGGAACATGTAACATGTTCCCAAAGCAGCATACTTTATTTTTTATTTTTTGTGAACTTATCCTTTAAAAAGTATGAGCTGTAGTTTGTCTTTAAAGAATGCCCCCCCCCCCCCCAAAAAAAGTTAATCCTTCATCCAGAGTTTAGGCACCCCAAGCAGGGTGGATATAAATCAATGATATATTTTTTTTTTTTTGATTTTTATTAAATTTATTTTAATAAAATGCTTTTGGTGTAAAAATCTATATAAAGATAGTTTTCTATTTAAGATAAGTTAATAATTTAGTTTATTCAGCATGAAATGGAGCTTAGTTATGTAGCATGAGGCTGTGTATTCTGCAATATTTAAATTTTTGATAAACTCTTTCAATGAATCCAAGCTCTGCAAACTGAGATAATATGCACTGCATTGATGCATTCACACAATGTCGCAGTAACCACGAGATAAAACAAAGTTCAGGAATATTCCTTTATCCCATTGTTTTGCAAATCTATGTACACTATAAACTGTATGATTGAATCGGTTCTGATATCGCTGTTTTACTAACCCGACAGCTTATTCTTCTAAATGGGAAACCTTCAGTTTGTTTGCAAATATTAAAGATTCTAACAGAATAAATCCTTACTTTAAAGAGCACCTGTCATTTCAGATCTATCATGGCAGCGCCCGTTAGCGGGTAATCACTCACCTGCTGCCGCCGCGTCCCTCACCTTGTGGTGTCAATACCGCATCACCAGCCGTTCTATTTAAGTGAATAGGACGGTCAGTGAGTCAACAGCGGGTCAGAGGAGGAGCTGCAGCGGGATAGAGATGACAGGTGCTCTCTACTTCAGCCCCAGAAGATTTGGCTGCTCAATGACCAGGCCATTTTTTGCAATACGGCACTGCGTCGGTTTAACTGACAATTGTGCGGCCGTGCGATGCTGTACCCAAACAAAATTGACGTCCTTTTTTCCCCACAAATAGAGCTTTCTTTTGGCGGTATTTGATCACTTTTTGATCAAAAGTTATAGTTAAATAGGGGATAGATTTATGGCATTTTTTTAACTTTTTTTTTTTTTTTACTAGTAATGGCAGCGATCTGCGATATATATATTTTTTTTCCTTCTATTGGGACTGCGATATTGCGGCGGACGAGATGGACACTTTTGACACATTTTTGGGATCATTGACAATTATACAGTGATCAGTGCTATAAAAATGCACTCATAACTGTATAAATGTCTCTGGCAGGGAAGGGGTTAGCACTAGGGGGCGATCAAGGGGTTAACTGTGTTCCCTATGTGTGTTCTAACTGTGGGTGGATGGGACTGTCTAGGAGGAGAGAGAGATCGGTGTTCACACTTACTATGAACACACAATCTGTCTCTACCCCCCTGAAAGAACCAGGATCTGTGTGTTTACACACACAGATCCCGGTTCTCGCTCTGTCACGAGCAATCGTGGGTGCCTAGCGGTCATCTCGCCCGCCGGGCACTTGCATCGGCTCCGGGCACACGCTGCGAGCACGCGGGCCTCTAGTGGCCAAAAGGCAAAGTGACGTAAGGTAATGTTGATTTCGCCCAGCCGAGCCAACCTACCACAGTAAAACTGCAGCGGCTGGTCCAGAAGTGGTTAAATCTAATGCAACCACTACATCTTATTAGTAAGCTGCAATATGTTAATGTTTTGGTTTTGAGCTTAATACCGCTTTTAAGATTCAGTTTGTAGGCTTTTAGACAAAAAGCAAACAAATAATGCATTGAATTGTTTTCTGAACCCTAATATTTTTTCAAATCTTTACTTTTATGAAACTTTTTCTGTACTTTTTTGAAAGCTTGTATGATGCTACAGCTTATTGTTGACCTCATATTCTAGACAAGGTTTTAAGTAATCAGGGTGGAGTGTGGAGTGACTCAGATGTAGGATGTTTCCTACAGAGTTATTCAGATGCAGCAATCATTTCTTCAGTATTCATAACTTTAAATATCCAGGGATTGGTTTGAAGTCCTGTTTCTGGAATCTGGAGCATTTAAAACCCTTTGTTCTTAAACTAATTTATTTTTTTTAATATTTTTTATTTTTTTTTAAATGGAGCCTACAGACAGTAGATGTATTTTCAATAGAAAGTTGTGTGGTGAGTATCTGTTGTCAGATGTCTTTAAAATGGTGTTCTGTATTGGATCAGTTTGAAATCCTAAATGTGCATGGGGTGATGCGTGTTATTATTGTGAATCCTCTTTTTGTCCCTGCACAGGGTTTAGGCAGGCCTTTTATTAAGTAGATGTCACACTGAGATTGAGATTGATGGGCAATCAAACAGCCGGCCATCCTCTACCACAATGCGGCACTGCCAGAACCTGCTGCAACTTTCTTTCCAGTTTAGCTGATGGCTTTGGAATTTGATGTACTCTTCATACAAAAGGAAACCATGGTTGCCAGGTAGCAGAGATTTTCCAGTAAGTCTGATACTATTTGTGCATTAACAAGCACTTTTGATGAGTTGACTCTGCATGTCACTTTTTCGCCTGACAAAGAGATCTCTTTTAACATTTCTTGCAAAGGTTGATCTGTGTATGGCCAGTATTGACTGATTATTCTATTTTCAGATGTACCTGGTGAGAATGATCTTCGTTAGAAATTTTACTTTTTATTATTGGGAAAAATGTTTTTGCAAAAAATAATTCTATCCTAATGGCAGTCACAGATATAAGTATAGAGTAAGTTAAGTAGCCTGTAAGTTTGATTCTATTGTATGTGGGTAAGTGAGAAATGATGTTAATATTTTAGTAAAGAATCCACACAACATGCTCTCTGCAAAATATTCGTCCATTTTTATGTGCAAAGTTTTTGGCAGATATTCTTAAGCATGCTGGGTGCAAAGCACAGTTTGTATAAGGAAAGATCACTGCAGGGCAATCGTTTTGAGAATGGTTAAATACAGATTATTTTGACAATAAAATGAGTTAAAACCTTTTTGATTATTAGAGATCCTCAATCCAGAAATGCACATGCCTTACATTATTTACCAGTTCTAGAACATTTTTATTTCATTTTTGTGTGTGTATTACATGGCAAGACTACTATTAAAGCAGTATCATGATCTCTGATCTTTACACTGTTATCCCTCTGACTCCAATATCCCTGAGTGGCTGGGTGGAAACCTCTGTTCTGTAGTAAAAGCAATTTTCTTCAGGCTGCAGCATATAAAAGTTAGTCTGCACATTGGTGGTACAAAAACTGCTGAAGTTAACCACTTAAGGACCGAGCCGCTTTCTGAGATTTGTTGTTTACAAGTTAATAAGTTTTTTTTGCTAGAAAATTACTAGTATAATGTTTGGGGGTTCTAACACCCTAGAGAATAAAATGGTGGTTGTTGCAATACTTTCTGTCACACCGTATTTGCGCAGCAGTGTTACAAGCGCACTTTTTTTTTTTGCAAAAAATACACCTTTTTGAATTAAAAAATAAGACAACAGTAAAGTTAGCCCAATCTTTTTTCATACTATAAGATAATGTTACGCTGAGTAAATTGATACCCAACATGTCACGCTTTCAAAATTGCGCCTGCTCGTGGAATGGCAACAAACTTTTACCCTTAAAAATCTCCATAGGCGACCTTTAAAAAAATTCTACAGGTTGCATGTTTTAAGTTACAGAGGAGGTCTAGGGCTAGAATTATTGTTCTTGCTCTACTGATCACGTCGATACCTCACATATGTGGTTGGAACGGTGTTTTCATATGCGGGCTCTAGTCACGTATGCATTTGCTTCTGCACGCAAGCTCGACGGGGTGCGTTTAAAAAAAATTTGGGTTTTCTTAGAATCATGATTTTTTTTTTTTTTTTTGCTTAGAATAAAGATCACGATTCTCGCAGCGTAACATCTTTCACATTATACAAAAAAATTGGGCTAACTTTGTGTTTTTTTTTTTTTTTTTATATGTATTAACCACTTCAGCCCCGGAATATTTTACCCCTGTCCTGACCATAGCACTTTTTACAATTTTGGCACTGCGTCGCTTTAACTGACAATTATGCGGTCACGGAATGCTGTACCCAAATGTCTTTTTTTTTTTTTTTTTTTTTTCCTCCACAGAGCGTTCTTTTGGTGGTATTTGATCACCTCTGTGGATTTTTTTTTTTTTTTTTTTTGCGCTATAAACAAAACAAGAGAGACATTTAAAAAAATATATATAATATATATATTTCTATTAACTTTTTGCTATAATAAATATCCCCCAAATTTTTTTTTCAGAAAACAAATTTCTTCATCGGTTTAGGCAAATATATATTCTTCTACATATTTTTGGTTAAAAAAAATCGCAATAAGCGTATATTGATTGGTTTGCGCAAAAGTTTTAGCATCTACAAACCATGGGAAAGATTTATGAATTTTTAAATATGCACTGATTACTGTGTAAATGTCACTGGCAGGGAAGGGATAAACACTAAGGGGCGATCAAGGGGTTAAATGTGTTCTAACTGTATGGGAATAGGATTGACTAGGGGAGGAGACAGATCGTTGTTCCTACTTGGTAGGAACACACAATCTGTCTCCCCTCCAATGACAGCACACAAATACCCGTGCTGGCTCTCGTGCCCACTGGCCATGCGCATCAGGTCCCCTGCTGTGCAGCGGGTGCCCTCTGGCGGCTCTCCTGGGCAAAGCCGTACCCGTATGGGATTTCGCCCAGGAGAGCCATTCTGCAGCAGCAAAAATACGCGAGCCGGTCGGGAAACGGTTAAAGTGTATATTTTTTGCCAAAAAAAATTGAAAAGCCTCTGCGCAAATACAGTGTGACATAAAATATTACAACAACCACCATTTTATTCTCTAGGGTCTCTGCTAAAAAATATATATATATGTATGTGTATGTGTGTGTGTGTGTGTGTGTGTGTGTAGGAAATTCCATTGAAGTGAATGAGAGCCGTCTTAATGTACACTACTGAAGTTGCTCTGACTTCAGAAAAGGTTCCTGTACTACTTCAAGACGACTTCTAGGCAACTTGTACCCATAGATTTCAATGGAAGTTGCCTCCAAGTCGGATCTCCATCTATATTGAAGTGACTTTACAGGAAAAGAAAATAATTTACCCAGGCAAACCCCTCCCTCCTGGAGAGCTGATTAATCTCCGAATGGCCACAGCCAAAGTCGCCTGTCCTGGAGGCAACTTTAAGTCGCATTGTAAGTTGCTCAAAGTCACGCTGAAGTCGCCTCCAAATCTCCTTGCAAAGTCACGCTGTAAGTCGGGTTGCCCCTGTGTGAATCTATGATAAGTGGTTAAACTTCCCTCAGTTAAAGACCTTTTGATCTAAAGAACAAAACATTACAATGTTTATAGTTTAGCTCAGCAGCTGAGGAAACTTGGCAGGCTGCCTGTTGTTGTGTGTGTGTGTGTGTTGTGTGGTTATTTTTTTTTTGACAGCTGTTGGCTTGAGCAGAGAACTCTGCATAGAATCTGGAAAATGCTTTAAGATCGCGAGGGGGAAAGAATCACGATCTCATATCAATTCTTAATGATTAATCAAGCTCTACTGCATGGGTGTTCAAGGTTGTGTCCAGCGGTTCTAACCAGTTTATTTTATGTATGTTGAGCCCAGGAATCTGTAAGTGCATGGTCCAAAGGTTTTCAAACCATTAGTCCACCTAGTGTTGATATTCAGGTTATAGATAAAATATTCCTGGGTTGAATAACCCACTGGCTTCTCATATCATTTGGGATCTCCTGTGACTCCAGGCTACCTGCTATAGTCTAAGGCCAGCCATACACTGTTCGAATCTCGGCCAGTTTGAGATTCGAACAATTAATGGGCAGGCTTCATGGTTCAACTTGGGTACAACCAGCCTGCCGCTAGCAATAATTACTCTCTTGATTATCGCCCCGCCGGGAGAAGACAATTGCTCGGCAGGAGAGATTCCCTTGTCAGCACTGTAGTTATTGATGGGGGAATCGTGTGAATTTCTTTCCTGCAACCCGTGGGTTGGCCATACACTAGTAGATTTTTTTTTTTAACGAACGTTGGATGATATAATGAATATCATTTCATTGCTTTTAACATTCAATCTTGGAATGAATGGACTTTCCCTGCTGCATCGGAAGATGGGGGAGGGGGAGTATGCTTAGACCTTTAAGTAAAATTGCAGGCATTTTAGTTTTGGGCAGATATAAAATGGCATCATTTTAAAATATTGTGTATATGTTTTTGTGTGGCAATTTTGATTTTAAAATGTCCAGAACAGAAGTATACTCCACCCATTTTATGGTAAATAAAGCTGCACTGCCTTGTAATTATTTTAATACAATGTTACATCCAAGCCAGTGATTGACTATGCCATTCCTTTATTTGTATGTTGCTTAAGCAGATAATTATGCAAGCTCACTTTCTCGGTTTCTTTCCTCACTTGCCTCTATAAGATTAAATTGCTTAACCACTTGCTTACTGGGCACCTGAACCCCCCTCCTGCCCAGACCAATTTTTAGCTTTTAGCGCTGTCACTCTTTGAATGACAATTGCACGGTCATACAACACTGTACCCAAATGAAATTTTTATAATTTTTTCCCCCACAAATAGAGCTTTCTTTTGGCGGTATTTAGGCACCTCTGGGTTTTTTTTATTTTTTGTTAAAAATACAAAACAGTTTTATAATTTGTTAATAAATTTTGCAAACAGGTAATTTTTCTCCTTCATTGATGTATGCTGATGAGGCTGCACTGATGGACACCGATAGGCGGCACTGATAAGGAGGCACTGATGGGCATTGATTGGTGACAATGAAGGGCACTAATAGGTGGCACTGATAGCTGGCACTGATAGCTGGCACTGATAGCTGGCACTGATGGGTTGCAGTGATGGGCACTAATGGGTGGCAGTGATGGGCACTACTAGATGGCACTGATTGTCACCACTGGCGGGCATTGATAGGTGGCACTCGTGGGCATTGATAGGTGGCACTGATTGGTGGGCACTGTGGGCACATATGAGGCTCGGGACTGATGTCCCTTCAACAGAAGCCAGTGATCGGCTTTTTTTTTTTATCTCCTCACGCTGTCAGTGTTAGAAGAGAAAAAAAGAACGATTACCGATCCTGACAGCTGATCACGTGGTAAGGGTCGGGATCGGCCCCTTTTCTGATCTGTGATCACCCGGGTGACCACAGCATGCTCCGCGCGTGCCCTGCAGGGGGCGGCGGCGGCGGCATGGTCAGCTTGCAAAGGGGAGGATGTCTATTGACGCCCTCCCGGCAAAGCAGATCCGTGCTGTAGTTGTCATTCGGCTATAGCGCGGATCTGATGGAGTTAATTCTGGTTCTGCATTACTGCGTATGTGGTTATTTTGAAGCAGGGATATGCAATTAGCGGACCCTCAGCTGTTGCAAAACTACAAGTCCCATCATGCCTCTGCCTCTGGGTGTCATGCTTTGGCTGTCAGTCTTGCTATGCCTCATGGGACGTGTAGTTCTGAAACAGCTGGAGGTCCGCTAATTGCATATCCCTGATTTAAAGGGGTTGTAAAGGTAAAAATTTTTTCACCTTAATGCATTCTATGCATTAAGGTGAAAAAACTTTTGACAGTACCGCCGCCCCCAGCCCCCCCGTTTTTACTTACCTGACGCCTCGAATCTTCGCTGCTCGTCCTCGTCATCTTCATTGCAGCTCAGCCTGGTCGCTGATTGGCTGCAGTGGATGGATTGAAAGCAGCGCAGCCATTGGCTCGCGCTGCTGTCAATCACATCCGATGACGTGTCGCGCCGGGGGGCGGGGCCGAGTGATACAGCGAGCGGCTATAGCCGCCGGCTGTATCACGGGAGCGCGCCCGCAAACACTCACCACTATGCGAGGGAGCTCGCATTAAGGTGGTAAATGCTTGCGGGGAGGAGCTGAAACAGCCGCCGAGGGACCCCAGAAGACCAGGTTTGGGGCCACTCTGTGCAGAACGAGCTGCACAGTGAAGGTAAGTATAACATGTTTGTTATTTATAAAAAAAAAAAAAAAATTACCTTTACAACCCCTTTAAAGTGTTCATTTTATTTTTTTTATTTTTATTTTTTAAGAACCCCTATCGGTCTCTTTTTTTTATTTTTAATGATACCTCGGCACACCACAACACTTTTGCATAGGCATACCCCAATGGACTTTTGTAAACCATTTGTGCTTTGTGGTGTGCTGAAGTGAGAAAAAGGCACTTGTTAAAACCTGCATAGTGGCATGTGGCCAGTCCATTCAAATTGAATAGGGTTTCTTACAGCAGTGCGTTGTTTTGGGCATGCAGTAATTTACCAAAAATGTCTGAATGCAAATTGAATCTGCACATGCTGGGGCAATTTCATCTGCAGAAAAGGTACACAACATTTCTTTGCCAAAAATAGGCTTGTGTATAGGCTGGTGCCAACTTTCTCTTCTGGAAGTTATCAATTCAGGTATAATTTGGGCAGGGCAGAAGATAGTCATGTTATACTCACATTGACTATAACATGTATATTTCTATTACACTGAGGGCTCATGCACACAGTTGATTGGGGCTGTACAGTGCCAAGATCAGCGTATTACTGCAGCAGGTATATCCAGGTGTTGCTAATCAGCCACAGGCAGAAAACCTATGCAAATCAGTGACAAGTTGAGGTTGTCCAAGGCTGGTCACACATGGAACAATTATCTGTGGTTAGACAGATGTGCATTCCTGGAAGCAGACAGGCCCCCCGCCTCCTGTACTCACCTGAGTCCAATATCGATCCAGCAATGTGATATGAGAGCAGAGGTTCTTGGCTCCCTCCCTCCTCATTGGCTCAGCTATTGTCTCCTGCTGCTGTCAATCACAGCCAGTGAGGAGGGGGGGGGGGGTCAAGCCGTGCTCTGTGTGTCTATGGGCACATGTAGCTGGCTCGGGAGAGGGCATGCCCTTCTGGGGCACTCAGTGGGGGGCATGGGGGCTGCTCTGTGCAAAACAATTGCATGGAGCAGGTAAGTATAACATGTTTGTTATTTTTAAAAAATATTCCTGTACACTTTAAACCCAAAATAAACATGTATTATATCGTAGCTTAAGGCCCCTTTCACACTTGTGCGACTTGTCCTGCGACTTAGGACTGCAAAGTTGCATGACAAGTCGTACCCCATGATTTCCAATGAGTACCATTCATATCTGGGCAACTTCAAGTCGCACCCCCTTCAAAGTAGTCCCTGTACTACTTTTGGCCAACTTTGATGCGAGTTGACACAAGTTTACCCAGGCATCCCCTGAAATCGTGTGACTTTGAAGTCGTGGTAGTGTGAAAGGGGCCTTAAATTCTGCTTCCTTTATGGAATAACCTCCCTCTTCCATTCGGCCACCATTGGGCAAACTGCTTGCTTCCAGTACCTCAGAATAAGCTTTTTGCCATGTTTAGCAGATGGGGAGTTGCGCTGTTCCTATACAATTTAACAGGAGCTGGGATATCGTGACAAAGAAACTGTAAAGGAGTGCATTTGATGGGCCTGCGAATCATTTTCTGTATCCAAGATGCAATTGCGCCCCAGAAACCTTTCATTTCAGGGCAGGACCATCAAAGATGGAGAAAAGTGCCCTTCTGATTACACCCTTTACAACTATTGGATTTGGTTCTGGGAAAAACCTGAGCCAAGCGAGCGGAAGTCCTATACCACCTGGTCAGAAGTTTACATAAGGATTCTTGGAAAGGAGTACTGATGGAAGACACATGGGACAGTGTCCTGTCCATGTGCTGCTAGCAACCCAGCTGCTATTTTATCACTTTTATGGGCAGTTAGGACCGCCCATAATTGTCAGATTTGGTCATCAATGTAAATGAACTTGTCTATTGCAGACTGCATTGTGCGGCCAGAAACATTCTCTAACTGATCTGCAGAGAGCTTCATGGCTTTAACCGCACATATAGTTATTGCATAATTTGCAATCTGCTTTCAGCTTGTTCAGGACTGTTTGAGGCATAAGTGGGCTAAAGGCAAAGATCACCTTCGTGAGCTCCTTTTCTTAAACAAAATGTAAAAAACTTGTCTAATGAAACAATGAAATGGTTTGTAAGTGCAGCTATAGGGTGGGTTTCCCAGACATTTGCATCTCTTTGCACTGTTTTGCAGGTCTTGCTATGTAATAGCAACAGATTAATCTGTTAGCATTTAACAAATCGTTGTTGTCAGTTTGTATATTCACTAAGTTACTTAGTTTCAGTAATGGCTCGTAGAATCATTATTGAGAATCCCAGTCCTTTGAGAGCTGAAACTTTGGGAAATGTAATTACAGTAAAATCTTTGCTTTAACTTTGCATTTCAGACAGCCCAAATACCATGAAACTGACATTTTGGATTGTTTGGGGAAACATTAAGGTACTATGATTGCTGATAAAAATGTTAATTTTGAATTTTCGGTTTTGATTTGAACAGTTTATACCTTAGTGTGACTGATGAGATGAACCATGTAATCTGCAAGATGGTAGTTTACTCCCCTCTTTAGGCCTCATGCACGCTGGATGTTTTTGGATGTTTTTACAGCTGCGGTTTTTGACTTCAGATTTTTTTTTTTCTACAGTCAATAAACTCTCCAGCATGTTATCCTATGTGTCCATGCACACATAGGGTGTTATCAACTGTTTTTGGCTGGGGCGTTTTTTGGCTGTAAAAAAAAACAAAAACAAAACTAGTGGGTTCTGAGAGGAGTTTTTCAGCTGTAAAAATGCTGCTCACCGGCATTTTTTTTAACGTTTTTGGTCCCATTGAGTTAAAAAAAAAACAAAAACGTTTAAATGCTGAAAAACGCTATTGCAAAAACATTGAAAAACTTTTTTATAATATTATAGCATCCAGTGTGCATAAGGCCTAAAAACATGAGGACTTTCATACCAGAGGACTTGGCTATGAACTTCTATTCAGTCTCTCAATCCAGGTGGGTCTGTTGTAGCAGTAGTCCTGATGTTATGCTCTGACCAATACCGTTATGCAATGAATATATGGCCGTATGATCCTATTTTTTTATATCCACTCTGTATAGACCAGGTATTTTAAAATGTGGTATTGTTTTGTGTCCTCGCACTGTATTCTGTGGAAATATGTTTAAAGTGTGGCTCCATTTTTTTTTTTGAGAAAAAAAAAATCCCTTGGGTGATCTGTGTATATTGCAAGGATTTTAACAAACTTCATCGTGGCTTCCTTCCTTTGAACTGAAGAAATGGCTGTTTGTATCCATGTGCAAAGTGAATGTGAATAGACGTGACTTGTTAATTATCAGTCAGCTGCTGCACTTGTAGGGGTCTAATGAGGAAAGTGGCAGGGTCTGCATCCGTTTAGACCTGATTTTCTGTTTGGGAGTATCTCACAAAAAATTACATTTTGTCTTCTGGTTGTGAAATTTCCTAGTGTGTATGTATAGAATATAGACTGGGAAAGAAGAGGGCAGAACAAGGAACCAAGCCTACTCTGCTGCAGTGCATGTTTGCTTTCATGGAGCAAGCAGATAGAAAGGCACAGAAAAAAGACTTATCAGAGTGCTGGTACTTCAGTGCCCTGTCAGCAAGCTGGGTGTGTTCTGACCAGTGTTTCTTAGGCCAGCCATAGATGGTTCAAATCGGAAATTGTGTATGGACAGGCTGAATGTACCAAGTTGATCAATCAACTTGGGTACAACCAGCCTGTCTGGATAATGCTATGTCTTGGCAGGAAGGATTCCCTTGTCAGCACCATCTCTGTTGATGGGGGAATCCCTGTGAATTTCTTTGTTGCAGAAAAGAAATTTGCACAGTTTATGGCCTGCCTTAGGAAAATGTAAGTGGCTGCAGTCTGACAGGAGTGGCGGGATCAAATGACAAAGAATTGCATATCCTTAAAGCGGTATTAAACCCAAAATTTAATATATGACAGATTACCAATCATTAAATGTTGTGGCTGCATTAGTTTTCTTTTTTTCAGTCTTCTTGTCCCTCTGTTTTCACCTAATGATCTGGCCAGTAACACTTCCTGTTTTACAGTACCCCACTCTGGATGAAGAAGCACAGAAACACCTTTAGACAGCAGAATTGTTATTCTTGTGGGGAGGGGAGTGTTAGGTGCACTAGCAGGTTTGAATACACTAACAAATGAAAGCCAAACTCCAGTTAATACTTTATAAGCAGTTACAACAACAGTTTTTTTTTCTTTTGGGACAAAGGTTTAACAAAACAAATAAAAGCTGACCATTGCAAACAGCCCCATCAGTGTTTAAATGGTTTGTCTCAACCCTCTAACTGCTAAATCTGCAGGGCAGGTTGTTATGTTGAAAACAGACTTGCTGGCCAGATCACCAGGTGAAAATAAATAAGAGAACTGTTAGAATATTATTCCAAATTCATAATTCGGCACTTATAGGTGTTATATTATATTCATGGCAAGCTTGCAAAATATATTTGGTTTTATTAATAATATTCTTCAAGAATGAATCCAGCCACCACATCTAAGAATTAGCTGATACATAATAATGTTTGCTTGTAGGTTTAATACCACTTTAAAACAGTTCCTATATATTTTGGCGACTTAGCTGCTTACTTTTAAATTTTAACCTAACCATGCGTTTTGTTTTTTTTGTAGCGCATTTGTGAGGTCAGGCACAGTTGTGGACATGAAGGCCTGGCTTGCAGTCTCCACTCTAATTCATCCCAAATGTGTTGTATTGGGGTGAGGTCAGGACTCTGTGCAGGCCAGTCATGTTCCTCCACCCCAAACTCGCTCATCCATGTCTTTATTGACCTTGTTTGTGCACTGGTGCGCAGTCATGTTGGAAAAGGAAGGGGCCATCCCCAAACTGTTCCCACAAAGTTGGGAGAATGAAATTGTCCAAAATGTCCTGGTATGCTGGCGCCTTGAGTTCCCTTCACTGGACCTAAGGGACCAAGTCCAACCCCTGAAAAACAACCTCACACCATAATCCCCCCCCCTCCACCAAATGATTTGGACAAGGTCCATAAAAACATGGATGAGCGAGTTTGGGGTGGAGGAACTTGACTGGCCTGCATAGAGTCCGGACCTCAACCTGATGGAACACATTTGGGATGAATTGAAGCAGAGCCTACAAGCCGAGTGTTCTCATCTTCCTCAGCGCTTGACCTCACAAATGTGCTTCTGGAAGAATGGTCACACATTCCCAAAGACACGCTCCTAAACCTTGTGGACAGCCTTCTTAGAAAAGTTGAAGCTGGTATAGCTGCAAGGGGTGGGCCAACTCAATATTGAACCCTACGGACTAAGACTGGGATGCCATTAAAGTTCATGTGCGGGTAAAGGCAGGTGTCCCAATGCTTTTGACAATAAAGTAAGTGTGTGGTGTGTGTATATTATAATATAATCAGGCTGTATATGCAGTAAAGCATGTCTGTTGTACTCACTGTGGAGCTTAAGGGGTTAATCCTCCTCATTGTATAAAAAGGCTGTTTGATCCTGTCTTCTCTGGTCCTCCCCTTTTTACTGTCCCCAATCCATCTCCTGATAGAACAGAGCCTTGGAGGCACTCTGCACATGCTGAGTTTGGTGTGTATTGTCAGTGTGTTTTTTTTCTTTTTTTTATCGGGAGGGTGCATGTGATCAGCAAACAGCCAATCAGCACTTTCTAGACAAAGTCAGGGGTTATGCTGGGATAGTCAGGATAGAATCAAAATGCCTACTACAAGCTTTAACTAGACACAGATAGAAGTCGCAAGACTACTATATACTGCTAATGAGAAAAGGTATTTCATTTTATATTGACTAAAATAATTGCATTTCCATGTACTGTGGAAGACCAGATATAGTGAATGCAGGGTCCTGGGTTTAGTAACATTTTAAAGTGGATGTAAACCCGATTCATGAAATTTGAGCTAGGGACATATATCTGCAGTGTTTTTTTTTATCTCTCTTCATGTCCTGTAGCTGTCTCCTGCCCCATTCTTCTGTTATTAGCCTGATGACTCCTGACAAGTTCTCTATCACATATGATAAAAGCATCCAGAGTTTTGTTGGGAAGGATGCTATAGATTAGCAGAGCCCTAAAGGATTCAACAAACATCTCTGCAAGTCTCTGCCTATGAGGAGAGGGGGTGTGTGCCTTTCCTCCAATCAGCTGTCTTGGCTGTATACCCAGGCTTCACTGCAGTGCTAACCAGGAAGAGAGAATCTCCTAACACTGTGCACTTTCTAAACCATATATAAAGCAGACAGCAGATATTCATGTAAAACTTATGTAGGGAGATTTGTCTCATCTGTGTATCACCTGAGGCTGTTCACTTCACTGGGTATATGTGAGGGTTTACATCCACGGTATATCGGTTTGAATTTTTTTTTTTTTGGTTAAACTAGATGGACGTGTCCTTTTTTTTTTTTTATTCAACCTGACTAATTATGTAACTATGAATCCATTGACCTAAATACTGTCTTATTCGTGTGACAGATTTCATTCAGACACCACATGGCCACATGGAAAGACTTGTTTTCGGCTGGCCATACGTTATACAATTTTCCTTTTTAAAATGACCAAAACCATATAACATAAGGTCAAACTTAAACACTTTTGATTTGTATGCAGTCAGGCAGGCCCTTGCACTACCGTAGTTGAAGGTAAATCTAAAGGAAATCCAATAGGAAAATTGTATACTGTAGGGATGCACTGAAATTTCGGCCATTGAAAGTTATTGGCCTAAAATAGGATTTCAGTGTTTTGCCAACAGAAAAAAAGGTGCCGGTCATAGCCACCAAAAATTATAAGACGAAATTGGGGTTATCGGTGCCAATAATGACTGAAATAAATTCATATTCGTTTAAATTCATGATAGTAATTAAAAAAGTCAAATACAATACAATTCAGTTTTCAGCTAAGTACATCCTAAATTTTCAGTTTTGGTACTGGAATGTACATTTTGATGCACCACTAGTATAATGTATGGCCAGCCTTATTCGTGGGACTGAGTTCATTCAGACATCACATGGAAAGACTTTTTAGGCCAGCCATACGTTATACAATTTTCTTTTAGATTTACCAAAACCATATAATATTTATTATTATTATTATACAGGCTTTATATAGCGCCAACAGTTTACGCAGCACTTTACAAGTTGAGGGTGGACCGTACAAATACAATACACTTTAAGTAGTACAGTAGGAATCGGAGGGCCCTGCTCCTTTAGAGCTTACTATCTAAGAGGGAAGGTCAAGGGATACAAGAGGTGATAACTGTGGTGGATGTGCTGATGGAGAAAATAAATGTACAGTTAGGTGGGGACCAGATAGGCTTCTCTGAAAAGAGGAATTCTTAGGGATTGTGTGAAAGTGGACAAAGTAGGAGAAAGTCGGACAGATTGGGGTAGAGCATTCCAGAGGATGGGAGAGGCTCTGGAGAAGTCCTAAAGGCGAGCATGGGATGAGGTGACAAGGGAGTTATAGAGCTGGAGGAAAACTATTAGGTTGGTATTTTGAGACTAGGTTAGTGATGTAGCTGGGGGCCAGGTTGTGGATGGCTTTGTAAGTTATTGTTAGTATAGCCAATGCTGAGTGGTTTGTAAGGTTGGATGAGCCTGGCAGCAGCGTTCATGATGGACTGAAGTGGGTATAGCCTATTTAGAGGTAAGCCAATGAGGAGGGAGTTGCAGAAGTCAAGGCGAGAGATGACCTGGGAGTGGATTAGAAGCTTGGTGGTGACATTGGTTAGGCAGGGCATATCTTAAAAATGTTGAGGCGGCAAATTTTGGATAGCGATAGGATATGAGGCCGAAAGGTTAGTTCGGAGTCCAGGATTACATCTAGGACCTTGGCGTGGGGTAGTTGAGCCGTTTGATTTTGACAGAGAAATCGGGGGAAGTGGCACCTGGGGGAGGAAATATTATGAGCTTGGTTTTGGATAGCTTGGGTTTAAGGAAGTGATGTGACATCCAGGCTGATATGTCTGCTATTAAGTTGGTGATGCGTGAGGAGACAGATGGAGAGAGCTGGGGGTGGAGGAGGTGGTTTAGATTGAGAAAAAGAGAGGTCCAATAACAGAACCTTGGGGGACCCCGACGGAGAAAGGAAGAGAAGAGTAGGAAGTAGAGTTGTAAGTGACACTGAAGGAGTGGTGGGATAGGTAGGATGAGAACCAGTGAAGAGTTCAGTCATGGAGACCAAAGGAGTGGAGTTTTTTGAGGAGGCGGTGGTCCACTGTGTCAAAGGCAGCAGAGAGGTCCAGGAGAAGTAGTACAGAATGGTGTCCGTTGGTTTTAGTCGTTAGTAGGTCATTTGTGAGTTTAAGGAGAGCAGTTTCCTTGGAGTGTTGAGGGCGAAATCAGGACTGAAGTAGATCGATTTTTTTTTTGTTATTGGTCAGATGGTCGCTCAGTTGGTTGTAGTCCAGTCTTTGAAGAAGTTTGGAGGAGAAGGCGAGTAAGGAGACAGGGCGTAGGTTGTTAAGATTAGTGGGGTCCAGTGAGGGCTTTTTAACCACTTCAATGCCAGGCACTTTCGCCCCTTCCTGCTCAGGACATTTTGAGCTTTCAGTGCTGTCGCAGATTGAATAACAATTGAGCAGTCATACAACACTGTACCCAAACTAGATTTTTATCATTTTCTTCCCACAAATAGAGCTTTCTTTTGGTGGTATTTGATCACCTCTGCGGTTTTTATTTTTTGCTAAACAAACTAAAAAAGACCAACATTTTTGAAAAAAAACGTTTTTCTTTGTATCTGTTATAAAATTTTGTTTTCTCCTTCTTCACTGATGAGTCGGCACTGATGGGCTCCGATGAGGAGGCACTTATATGTAGAATTGATGGGCCCTGGCAGGCGGCACTGATGGGCACTGGCAGGTCTCGGGATGATCATCTGTGATTGGTCACAGCTCATCATGTGGTAAGAAGCCTCTGTCAGAGGCTTCTTATTGAATCGATAAGGATCGCAGAACCACTTCCCGGCCGTCATTCTGTTATAGGCCGGGCAGGAAGTGATTAAGTATGGGGGGGACTAGCGCGTGTTTTAGAGAGTTTGGGAAGATGCCACAAGAGAGAGAAAGGTTGAAAATGTGAGTTTGAGAGTGTAGAATAGAGTCAGAGGGTGAGTGTAGCATTTGCGAGGGAGCAGGATCCAGGGGGAGGTAGTTAGATGAGTGTTAAGTTTAGCAACCTCGTTAATACTAGCAGGGTTGAATGAGGGAAGTAATGATTGTATCTGTGGACATGGGGTGTTGAGTGGGGGAGGTTTCTGCGCATTGGAGATCTCCTCATCAATTGTATCAATCTTATTTGAAGTGATTGGCGATCTCCTGGGCGGTGAGTGAATTAGAGGGTGGAGGACAGAGTAGAGTGTTAAAGGTAGAGAAGAGTGTGTATATATAAAGGTCCGACCTAAACACTTTCAATTTGTATGCAATCAGGCAGACATTTGCACTACATAGTTGAAGGTAAATCTAAAGGAAATTGTATAAGAAAGTTATATAATGTATGGCCAGCCTTAACCACTTCAGCCCCAGAAGGATTTGCCCCCTTAATGACCAAGCCATTTTTTGCGATACAGCACTGCGTTGCTATAACTGACAATTGCACGGTTGTGTGACGCTGTACCCAAACAAATTTGACGTCCTTTTTTTCCCACAAATAGAGCTTTGTTTTGGTGGTATTTGATCACCTCTGCGGTTTTATTTTTTTGCACTATAAACAAACAAACAGAGGGACAATTTAAAAAAACAAAAACAAATTTATTCATCAGTTTAGGCTGATGTATATTCTTCTACATATTTTTGGTAAAAAAAATCGCAATAGGCGTATATTGATTGTTTTGCATTAAAGTTATCACGTCTGCAAACTATGGGATAGATTTAAGCACTTTTATTTTCTTTTTGTTTTTACTAGCAATGACGGCGACTGCGACATTACAGCGGACCAATCTGACCCCAAATTACACTTTTTGGGGACCAGTGACATTATTACATTGATCGGTGCTATAAAAATGCACTGATCAATGTGAAAATTACACTGGCAGGGAAGGGGTTAACACTGGGGGGCGATTAAGGGGTTAAGTGTGTTCCCTAGGTGTGTTCTAACTGTAAGGGGGATGGGCTCACTGGGACATGACAGAGATCACTGTTCACGATCACTGTGAACTGAAAATCTCTGACCTGTCCCCTGTCAGAACGGGTATCCGCTTGTTTACACTGGCAGATCCCCGTTCTGCCTCTGTACTAGGTGATCACTGGTCACCGGCGGAAATAGTCTGCCCGACCAGCAGGCATGCTCCTGCAGCATGAGCGTGCTGCCGGCCCGTATAACAACCACGGCTGGTCGGCAAGTGGTTAAACAGGAACTGCAGTCTGCTCACATAGTTTGTAATAAAAACATCTTTACCATTCTGAAGCTTCCCTCTGAACACTTTGTATATTATTTTATATATACTGTGATTCTGTACTTGCCATATATGCTGCAGAAATCTCCCTCCACTGAGTCTGGCTGCATCCATTTGAACTATGGGCAGCTAAAGCTGCAGCCTGTTCACTTCCTGGATTTACACAGACACACAGCTCTGCAGCTCTGATTGGCTCTCTTATGACTCATCGCCCCTCCCTGCCTGGCAAACTCCCATGAGATTGAGAGAGCTGTGCATGATGTCCTAAGCCTAGGCTAATGACTAGACAAGAAACAGGAAGTGGGCTGTATAATGTATTTACTGGCAGAAAAAAAATGTTTTGCTGTCCAAAGTTAAAACAACAAAAGCAGAAGATTTTAATAGATGGAAAGATGAAAAAATGACTGAGGCTGAGCGCTTCAAAGTCGCACGATTTTACCGTGATTGTGCCACGTTGAGCATTTCTTTGGGCGTTTTATGAGCTAAAAATGCTCAAGTGTGAATGCAGCCTAAGGCCCCTTTCACACTTATACGACTTGTCCCACGATTTTGTAATGCAAAATCGTATGACAAGTCATTCTCCATGATTTTCAATGACTACCATTCATATTGGCACGACTTTAAGTCGTGCCGACTTCAGAGTAGTCCCTGCACTACTTTGGTCCAACTTCCATACGATTTCTACTCCATAGACCTCAATGCTAAACCCTCAAGTAGCATGCAAATTGTACCTGAATAATATAGACACGATTTCAGCACTACTTTGGTCCAACTTCCATACGATTTGTACTCTATAGACCTCAATGTTAAACCCTTAAGTAGCATGCAAATCGTACCTGAATAATTCAGCACTACTTTGTAAGCATAAGCTGAGAATGGTTAATGCCAAAGTTGTGGCAAAGTCGTACAAAGTAGTACTGCTCCCAAATCGTGGCAAAATCGCGGCAAAATAGCGGCCCCGAAATCGCGGTAAAATCGCACCACTTTGAAGTTGTATAAGTGTGAAAGGGGCCTTAAGGTCCGCTTTAATAAAATAAGAAATAATATATTTTTCTTGCATATTTTAAAATGTACCAATCCCTAAATGCAGTTATATGCATAGTTTCTCTAAGACATTCAAAATGCTCTTGGTCACTTGTGTACCTACACAATAGTATGTTTACATCAACACCTATAATGGTATGCATTTCCCAGGGAGTGGTTGGTTGTTGTAATTGTGTTTTTTGTGGTTTTGTCTTTACCTGTTTTTCATCAAGCCAGCCAATGCCTGTGTAGCTGTGCTGAGAGGGGTGTTGGTAGTTTACATATGTGGTGGGGGAAGATGTTTGTGGAGAGTCTGACCTTTAGTGCTTTAGTCTTGCTTTGTTGTAGAAAGGTTGGTGAGAACTTTAGCTTTTGCTTTCTTAACCAAATAATAAGTTAGTATTTTGTTTTTCTTGTTTACTTTTGGGAAGAAAAAAATCCTGTTTTGTAAAGCTTTCTCCTGCAGTGGGAATTGGAGCTTGTCTCAGGCAATGTGCTGCTTCTGAGGATTCTGGACAACTTAGTCACTATTTAGACCATTCATCACCGATCCCATCTACTGTACATTTGATTGATGGACGTTGTTCTGCCCTGACGTTAAGGGATTTAATACACTCATTGCATGGATTGTTTCATCTGACAGAAAGACCTAGTGCAAGCCTGCTATTATGTAATACTCCAACTTTTTTCCCCGACGTATTCTTTGAAGAGAGAATTTAAAATATTCAAGTTGAGCTTGGAATGTTAAAGTGCCTGTTGTTCTAGCTTTAATTGTCATATTTAGTCATCATTGTCATATTTTCATACAGGCCTAATCTATATATATATACATACATACATACATACATACATACATACATACATGTTTTCTGCATAACAACTGCAACTTATAAACATGGTGCATTTCTAAACACTTTATTGTTATGTATGTCACTGTGTTTTTGAATATACAGGTAGTGATTCATTGCTCGAACCATGATGTGTTTTTTCTTTGTTTATGACAAGGTGTCTGCATTTATTTATTTTTTTCTGTATTCCTAAATAGTTTAATTTCTGTTTTTTCAAAGTTTGGGACGAAAACATGTTTTAGCACAATCTGCTAGACTATTTTTCTGTTGTTTTCCAGGCACATGCGCAAAACCGAAAATGCTGGTGGAGACAGTTTGGGCTGTGAAGCTGATGAGTTTTCAGATGAAGCCAATGCAGAAACCTTCTATGGCACCTCTCCTCCCAGCACTCCCCGACAGATGAAACGCATGTCAGGCAAACATCAACGGTACAGCTCTGGGAGGTCGGTTAGCCGTTCCTTATGCAAAGGTCAGTTATCAGGGATTCTGTAAATGTATGATATATTGCTATTTTGGAATATTATTTTGTATTCACCATGGGCAAAGAACATAAATAGATTATTTGATTCCCTACTGCTAATCTTTGTTAGGAGAACGCACAGCTGCATAAGCCAGGGGAGGACACCCTCCTATTGTCTTTTAGTTCATACAGCTGCAAGTAGCCTCTGGGAGAGATGGTCTGAAATGAGCAGCTACTGTTCGGCTGTCTTATTGCAACTGCGAACTTAAAGGCATCTTCCAGTAAATGTTTTTTCTAATATGACATGTTAATATAAGAGCACATAAAAATTTACAGAAAAAGTGTATAAATATGTAAGCATTCAAAAATGATTTTAAAATTTGAATTGAGGTTTTAATTACAATTATAGACAGATGGTAAATGTTTCCAAAGATCATTGGAAAATCCCCTCCGATAGGGGTCTTCATCTTAACGTTAGAGCAAAAGCTCTCAAAATACGGGTTAATATATGCAATGAAAATATTTATGCTGCTGGGGCAGGGTGAGCATTTTGTGATGGTGCCGGCTTCAAGGCATACAGTGCCTGTAAATGCCAGCTGTCTATGTGCACCTCTGTTTGTGCCCCTGTGTGACTGTATCTGAGGTCTGTTTTTAGGTACACTGAATAAACTGTATTTCTTAATAATATGATTACATTTATTATTAGCTACTATAATGCTTTTGTTCTGATATGGATTGATTTTTCTAGCTCTATTAGCCATGGGAAGGATTTTTGAAGTTTTGTGCTGTCAAAAATCTTGAGCGATAAATAACGCTGAACTTTGTTCCTCTTCTGCTTTTCTGTTCTGCTCAAAGTGGACTTTTTATTTTCATGCAAGGCCTGCTTTGCTGATGCCCCCCACCCCCAAATTACAAATAGCTTTTTAAAAAAGCTGTTTAAAAAAAGTACTTGCCTCAGCCTCCGTTCTCTATGTTTTCATAAGGTGTGGGTGACATAAGCACTGCCTCCTTGTAAAGCTGGAAGCTAAAAATCCCACAAGAATGTGCTCTAGCGCTTTGCATTCTCACAGTATTCAAGTTCTCAGCTCTCCTTAATGGTAGCAGCAAATTATGAAAATTGATGCATGCCTTTTTTATGTGTGGGTTTTTTTTTTTTTGTTTTTTTTAAAGTTAACCTGTGCTTTTGCTTCTGGCATTGTCTGTACAGTACTAGTTCTGCCTCTGTGGACCCTTAGCTGGCCTAGGGGAGAGAAAAATATGAATCCAGGCCTGCTGCCGCCCCACAATATTTACATGTCTGAGCAAGGGGTGGAGTGACACTGTGCAGGCAGTACAGGGACTACAAGTTCTCCAGGAGTGCCCCGGGTCTTTCACAATTGTTTTGTCATAAAGCTCAGAATCTTTGCCTCACTGCTACTATCCAGGATAGCTGGGAGCTTGAATACCATGAGAAGGACAGGAGGGCATTCTTGGGAGAATTCTTTTATAAAATATATTTAATGTCTTATTAGCAATATTTTAGCTTTTCACTGTACTGCTTTACAAGAGGGGAAAAAGGCTACACTAAAATTGAAATGCATATGATTAGTTTTTTTTTTTTCTCCACCACTGTTACTAGTCTGTTTTGCTGACGTTTTGGTTAGAATTCCGTTCTCGGGTCCCTTTTTTTTGGTCCTTGACTTAAAATTTTTGGAAACCCTGCTTTAGCACATACTATTGCACTCTGTGTTATGTTAACTAAAGACTTCAGTAAAATCACTTACAGTTCATAGAAAAAAAAACTCATAATATTTCAGTCCAGTGTTTTTTAGACCTCATTCAAACTGGTAAAGAAGGCCATACAGCATAAAGAAGGCCTATGTTCTACTAGGAGGTGCCTAGGAGTGACGGGTGTTTTTGCATACAGCTTCCTGTACAAATCAATAACAACCTGCAGCTGTACTTATGTTAATGCACATTCGAGCGTTTGCACCGGGCACAGGTGACAGTTGAACTGCCCTGGATGCAAACAGGACGACTCATCTGTCCCCCCTATACAAAAAGAAAATGCTCAGAAGTGTGGTGACATGCGTATAGCTGCAGCCTATCATTGATTTGTACAGGTGGCTGTATGCAAACATCTGATGCTTCCAGGAGCTACCTGGCCTTAATAAATACATGCATTCTTCCCCCTGGACATCCTACTGTGTTGGCGTGAGTGAGGCCTTAGAGATAACAGCCACCAGATAGGGAGTTCTATGTATGTTTGTTGGACTTCAACTACTTTAATAGTTAAAGTGGTTGTAAGGGTTTCTTGCCATAATGCATTTACTGCATTAAGGTGAAAAAACTTTTTATGTGCAGAGTCCGATCTCAATCCAACACTGCGCCCAAGAGCAGCAGCACTATTCTCTCTGTCCCTCCTCCCTGGACTCCGTAAAAGCAGCAGGCACAATTGACTCGTGTTGCTGTCAGTCAAATTCAGTGATGAGGGAACGGGGGTGTTGCCCAGAAGCACATAGCAAGCAGCTTGCTATGAAGGCACTTTGAAGGAGGAGCCGAGATTGCTGGCGGGTAATCCCAGAAGAGGAGGATTGGGGTTGCTCTGTGCAATAGTTTTGCATGTATATAGGTAAGTATGACATTTTAAAAGAGAGGGGGAAAAAACCATTACAATCACTTTAAACTTGCAGTGAATTGTAGATTGTGTGCGATTACCACAGTGAATGTTTTGGCCAGGGTGTACTTTACTCATTCTTGCTAATCTAGACAGTTTATTGTACCTGTGAAGCTGGTCATATACAGGAAGTGATGCTTGTTTATTAGCCGACCATTCAACCATCACAGGTGTTTGTAAAATGTTTTTGTATATTGTGTGTAATCAGTTCAGTGGACACAGTGCATTTAAATGAGAAATTATAAGAAACTTGCCAGTCTGCTCAGCTGAGATGAGAATAGATTTCACATAAATAAATACTAACTTTTGGGTCCATTTTGCAAATGCTCACATTTCCCAGTGACAGGAACGTCTGTAGCAGATTCATTTTGCAGGTGTGTGTGTGTGTGTGTGTGTGTGTGTGTGTGTGCGCGCGCGCGCGCATACATACACATATATATCTCAAAAGTGAGTACACCCTTCACATTTTTGTAAATATTTTCTTCTATCTTTTTATGTGACGCTGAAGAAATGACACTTTGCTACAATTTAAAGTAGTGCGTGTACAGCTTGTATAATGGTGTAAATTTGCTGTCCCCTCAAAATAACTCAACACACAGCCATTAATGTCTAAACCGCTGGCAATAAAAGTGAGTACACCCCTAAGTGAAAATGTCCAGATTGGGCCCAAAGTGTCAATATTTTGTGTGGACACCATTATTTTCAGCACTGCCTTAACCCTCTTGGTCATGGAGGTCACCAGAGCTTCACAGGTTGCCACTGGAGTCCTCTTCCACTCCTCCATGACAACATCACGGAGCTGGTGGATGTTAGAGACCTTGCGCTCCTCCACCTTCCATTTGAGGATGCCCCACAGATGCTCAATAGGGTTTAGGTCTGGAGACATGCTTGGCCAGTCCATCACCTTTACCCTCAGCTTCTTTAGCAAGGCAGTGGTCGTCTTGGAGGTATTTTTGGGGTTGTTATGTTGGAATACTGCCCAGTGCGGATCATGCTCTGCTTCAGTATGTCACAGTACATGTTGGCATTCATGGTTCCCTCAATGAACTGTAGTCCCTCAGTGCCGGCAGCACTCGCAAAGCCCCAGACCATGACCATCCCACCACCATGCTTGACTACTCAAGACACACTTGTCTTTGTACTCCTCACATGGTTGCCGCCACACATGCTTGACACCATCTGAACCTAATAAGTTTATCTTGGTCTCATCAGACCATAGGACATGGTTCCAGTAATCCATGTCGTTAGTCTGCTTGTCTTCAGCAAACTGCAGGCTTTCTTGTGCATCATCTTTAGAAGAGGCTTCCTTCTGGGACTATAGCCATGCAGACCAATTTGATGCAGTGTGCGGCGTATGGTCTGAGCACTGACAGGCTGCCCCCCCCCACCCCTTCAACCTCTGCAGCAGTGCTGGCAGCACTCATACGTCTACTTCCCATACACAACCTCTGGATATGACGCTGGGCATGTGCACTCAACTTCTTTGGTCGACCATGGCAAGGCCTGTTCTGAGTGGAACTCGTCCTGTTAAACCGCTGTATGGTCTTGGCCACTGTGCTGCAGCTCAGTTTCAGGGTCTTGGCAATCTTCTTATAGCTTAGGTCATCTTTATGTAGAGCAACATTTCTTTTTTTCAGATCCTCTTTAGAGAGTTCTTTGTCATGAGGTGCCATGTTGAACTTCCAGTGACCAGTATGAGAAAGTGAGAGCGATGACACCAAATTTAACACACCTGCTCCCCATTCACACCTGAGACCTTGTAACACTAATGAGTCACATGACACCAGGGAGGGAAAAATGGCTAATTGGGCCCAATTTGGACATTTTTAGTTAGGGGTATACTCCCTTTTGTTGCCAGCGGTTTAGACATTAATGGCCATGTGTTGTTATTTTGAGGGGACAGAAAGTGAAAAGGGGGGGGGGATACTGCGCTAAACCCAAAATGTAAAGCAATAATCAAAAGCAAGCGGCTAACACCCAAACAAACAAAGTTCAAGCAATATGTGGAAAACTAAGTGTAGAGCTCAAACTGGTACTCATGTGAATGAAAACAGGTAAAGTGACAAATTGTGATGCACTAAATAGTGAACACAACAGGATGTAGGACATAGTCCATATAATGAGTGTATGGAAAAGTGAAAAGTTCTAAACTCCGTTTCCGGATGGAACGGTTGGTATATGGTCCCGGTAGGCCAGTTGGTAAATCTATGGACACTTCAGAACAATGGGATGGAGGAGGTAGGGTACTCTTACCAGCTGTGATGGACCCATCTACCATATGGCAGTGGATCAAACAAGCTTGTAATCCTTCTGAAGATGTAGGGTTGGATTCAATAATCTATAGGCAATTCCAAATCGCAGGACCAAAAGGAACCGACCACCGGCAGCCAAATGCGTCCAAGACACGTGCACGAAAGGATGGTGAATGGATGGTCAACAAGTATCAAAATGTAAAATAAAGAAAAAGGTGCTCCATATGGTGCAGATCAACCTGTAGATGCCCCTGTTGAAGACTTTTGTAGTAGAATCTGTGTCCCTTTTAAGCCACAGCCAGTATTCAGCCCAATGAAAATCACACCCAATTTTGCTGCGGTCCTCGACACTATACTTTTTCTCAGCTGCAGGGGCTTGATCTTGCGTACAGGCCCACTGGTTTCAGAAACTGCCCCTGACCTGAGCTTATCATTGCGCATCCATTCCAGACATCACATAAAAGCACATGGGCTGGATGCAAAAGGTGGATCAGCGGGGATGAGTGTGCCAGGATGGGTAGATGTTTCCCATCTCTGCTTCCTTGCACTGCTCTGCATATCATAGATGAGAGGAGAGGAGGGTGAAGCAGATAAGCGGGGGGGGGGGGGGGGGGGGTTAGCGGTGGGACAGAAGAGCAGGAGGGTACTATGGCTCCCAAAACACCCTGCCCATTGAATTTAATGGGCAGCGCTGCCGAAGCACCTGCAAAGTGCTCTGGCAGTGCCGCAACACGGGCACTTTTAACCCTTTTTTAACTAAAACTAGCGGCGCTTTACCGCTACTGGACCCACGCCCTAGTGTAAAAGTAGCCTTATTGTGTCAGACTGTACACTCAGGGCTCACACCTGTGCTGCACTACCCTGTAGCCTTTTATGGGGCTGTGAAATAGATTGAGTCCTATCAGTTTACCCTGTAAACAGTCTTTTGTTTTTATTTTTGTTTTGTTCTGTTCATTAAAAAAAATTATTTCATTTGTAATAATATTGCGATACTTTATACTAGAAACTGTCATTGTAAGCAAGATAATTTATAAAATAGTATCCTAACATTCCAAGTAGGAACAAAGCTCATTGTTTTTGCAAGTCATATGTATTTCTTTATCTTGGGTAAATACAATAAGTCAGTAGGTCTATTGAACAAATATAAAAATTGCTCTATCCATGAGGGGTATACAGATGTGAAAGCTGAACTGGTTAAATTAATTGAAGTGAAAACACCAAAATAACTAATTGCATGTATATACATCCCCAATAACTTATTTCATAATTTGCACCTTTTGCAGCAATTCCAGCATTTGGATATAGATTTGCAACAGCTTTGCACATCTGGACACTAGAAAATGTTAACGTGTTTTTTATAGGTTTGATTTTTGAAAAAAAAAAAAAAGATGTTCTATGACAAAAAAAGTGTTCAAAGGAACTGTGAGGTTGATACACTAAGAGTTAAATAACGACAAATAAAATGCGGTAAAATACCACTTGCTGTAAATCAGTAAGAATTTACCTTTTAAATACAGATTGCGTTATTTGTTTGATTTATCGGTAATTACCGCATTATTTAATGCGGTAATTTACTCCATTGAGCTGGTTGCTAAGGAGCGGGCCAGGATTTGTCAAACAGCCTGGAGATGGAGTGACCCCTAGGCTGTTTTTAGACAAAGCTGGTTGCTAAGGAGCGGGCCGGGAAACCGGCCGCTGCGTCCTTAACAACTGATGACTCTTCATGTGGGGGAAAAAAAGCAAGTAATTGAAAAGTATGAAAAAAAAAAAAGTGTGCGCCTAACTCCCCCCATATATTCCATACCAAGCCCATACCAAAATTAAAAAAACAAAACGGTGTGGGGTGCCCCCCAAAATCCATAACAGGCCCTTATCCGAGCATGCAGCCTGGTCCGGAAAGCAAGCACCCACACCCCCTGACCATACCAGGCCACATGCCTTCAACGTGGGTGGGGGTGGGTGCTTTGGGGCACCCAACAGCACCTTGTCCCCATGTTGATAGGGACAAGGGCCTCATCCTTACAACCGTGGCCGGTTGTTGTGGGGGTCAGCGGGCTGGGGGCCTCACATAGACCCCCCCTCCTACGTGAATGAGTATGGGGTACATAGTAGAGCTGCACAATTAATTGTTAAAAAATCGTGATCTCAATTCAACCCCCTTGACGATCTCTATTGCAGAGTTTGCTGATTCTTTCATATAACAAGTGGAGAGACTTGTCTGCTCTCTGCCAAGTTTTTAACATGAAACATTGTAACTAACTCTTCCTTCTTAGATCAAAGGGATAAACTTCTGTGTGTAAAGAAAAAATCCAGGCAGTCTGCCTAGTTTTTACAAAGTGTGAATGCAGGAAGTTTAACCACTTAAAGTCTAAGGCCCCTTTCACACTGGGGCAGTGGGTGCGCTGGTGGTAAAGTGTCTCTAATTTTAGCGGCGCTTTACCATCAATTTCACTGCGCTATTCGGCCGCTAGCGGGGGGCGCCTTTACCCCCACTAGTGGCCGAGAAAGGGTTAAAACCACCCGCAAAGCGCTGCTGCAGCATTGCTTTGCCGACGGTATAGCTGCACTGCCCATTGATTTCAATGGGCAGGAGCGGTATACATACCGCTCCAAAGATGCTGCTAACGGGACTTTTTTAGTGTCCTGCCAGCGCAATGCTCCAGTGTGAAAGCCCTCGGGCTTTCACATTAGAGAGACAGGAGCGGCTCTTTCAGGGTGCTTTGCTGGCGCTATTTTTAGCGCTGTAGCGCCTGCAAAGTGCCCCAGTGTGAAAGGGGTCTAAATCTTTTTCTGACACTTGTTAAGTTGAAATCAATATTTTTTTCCTAGAAAATTACTTGGAACCCTCAAACATTATATATATTTTAGCAGAGACCCTAGGGAATAAAATGTCAATTGCTGCAATATTTTATGTCACACTGTATTTGCCCAACGGTCTTTCAAACGCAATTTTCTGGGGAAAAATACACTTCAATGAGTAAAAAAAAAAAAACTAAACAGTAAAGTTAGCCCAATTTTTTTTTTAGTTTTAATATGAAAGATTTTACGCCGCGAGAATCGTGAGAGAATTGTGATCTATCTTCTAAGCAAAAAAAATTGTGATTCTCATTTTAGCCAGAATCGTGCAGCTCTAGTACATAGTACCCCTACCCATTCACCAAAAAAAGTGTCAAAGTAAGAAAAACAAACAGGTTTTTGACAATTTCTTTATTAAAAAATTAAACAGTGCCCCCTGATGTAAATCCATTGTCAATCATGCCACCGTGACCCGAAAAAGAACAAAGAAAAAAAAATGCTCCTCCTTCATTGACGGCCGACTGCTGAATACCTCCCTCCTTCTTCGCCGTTTGGCAGTTCTTATATAGGTAAGAGCAGGGCCACCTGGCGATGTCACCTGGTGGCACCGCCCCCCTCGTGATGTCACAGAGGGGTGCATGCTGGGTCGGTGACATCACAAAGGCACAGGACCACCAGGTGACATCTCCAGATGGCCCCACCCTTACCTGTATTAGAACTGTCAAACAGTGAAGGAGGCATTTGGCAGCCAGCCATCCTCGCGAGCGCAGCTCCTTTTTTTTTTTTTTTTTGGTACCGGCAGTGCGTGGGCGTCGTGATTGACCATGGATTTACATTGGGGACAACTTTTTCTTCTTCTTTTATTTATTTTTTTTTTAATAAAGGATTTGTCAAAAAGTGTCTGGATTTTTATTCCTTTTTGAGGCTTTTTTTGAGAATGGGTAGGGGGTACCCCCTACTCATTCACATGGAGAAGGGTGGGGCAGGATCTGGGGGCCCCAGATTCCGATAAGCCCTCAGACTCCCACAATCATGACCATCAACATGGGGACAAGGTACTTTGTGGGGGCATCATGTGGCCTAGTATGGTTCAGGGCAAAGGCCCCCTTCCTCACATGCTGGGCTGCGTGTTCCGATAAGGGTCTGGTATGAATTTTGGGGAAGGGGGGGACCCCCATGCTTTTTTTTCTTATTGTTTTTTTTTTTTTTTTAGCATGATGTGTGTGTGATAGCCGATGAGTCATCTGTTGTTAAGAATGCGGTGGCCGGCTATCCGGCCCACTCCTTAGCAACCAGCTATTTGTCAAAAAACAGCCTAGGGGTCCTCCGAGCCCCAGACTTTTTTTTGACAAATATCGCATGTAATACCGCCAGCAAAACCCTGGTGTTAATTATTATAGCATGCTTTTTTTTTTTTTTTTTTTTTTTTTTTTACTCTCTGGTCCGTTTGTGAATTGGACTCCAGAACTTTTTATGCAATATTTACCGGCCCTTTTTTTTTTTTGGTAAATGCCACATAATCTTTTTTTTTTTTAATTTTTTTTTTTTTGTGAATTAGACCCAATTTACCATATGCGATAATTTTATGCAAATGCGTAACCTGTGTCTACGCATAGTGACAACTTCAATCATATTTTATATTTTCTTTACATTACAGAAAAGATGAGCACACCGAATCAGACACCACAGAAGGAAGCAAGTAAAAACCTTGAGAACGTAGATGATCATAGCTACCGTCAAGATAAAAAGAATCGGGCAACACTCAGGACAACAGAGAGGGATCAGAAGAAAAATGTGCAATGCTCATTTATGCTGGATCCTACTTGTAGCTCCTTGCCAAAAAAATCTATACCAGATGTTGATCTTAATAAGCCTTACCTCAGCCTTGGTTGCAGCAGCAACACCAAGCTACCAGTGTCTGTGCCTGTTCCAATTGCTAGGACTGCACGACAGACCTCTAGAACAGACTGTCCAGCTGACCGCTTGAAGTTTTTTGAGACACTTCGTCTTTTGCTTAAGCTTACTTCGGTCTCAAAGAAAAAAGAAAGGGAACAGAGAGGCCAAGACAATAACTCTTCAATGTGGTTTAATCAGTCTAATGAACTCTTTTGGCTAGAGCTACAGGCTTGGCATGCTGGCCGCAGTATTAATGAGCAAGATTTGTACTTGTATACAGCTCGACAGGCAATACCTGAAATCATTAGTGAAATTCTAACTTTTAAGGTAAACTATGGGAGGTTGTCTGCTGTCAGCAATGGTGGCAATCTCAATGGACCTGTTGCAGAGGGTCAGTATCCATGCCCCCATGAAGCTAATTATTTTGGTTATTCAAGCTACCATGACCATATTCAGAAACAGAGAATTTCTTTTGAGCAAGTAAAACAAATTATGGAACTCTTGGAGTACATTGAGGCACTTTATCCATCTTTACAGGCTCTTCAAAGAGATTATGAAAAATATGCAGCAAAAGACTTTCAAGCACGAGTGCAGGCACTCTGCCTATGGCTCAACATAACTAAGGACCTCAACCACAAGCTGAGGATTATGGGAACTGTTTTAGGTATAAAAAACCTTTCTGACATTGGCTGGCCAGTGTTTGAAATTTCTTCACCACGTCCATCAAATGGTCCTGAGGAAGACGATGACATGGAACAAGAGGGGAATATGAGCACAGATGGTTCCGGAACTTGTACAGAAGAAAGTGATGAAGAGAATGGTGACATAGACAATATGCTACAAGCTAGTCATGAAACTGACAGTAACCAAAACAGCAAATTAAAGGTTCACTTTATGAAGAAGGACCACTGCCCACAAAAACTGGATAGATTTGTTTCTGAGGATGACTCTTGCTGGGGGAATCCAGAGTGCAGCCATGAGACTGGCTGTAATAGACACTGCTTAACTTCAATATACAGACCCTTTGTGGACAAAGCATTAAAGCAGATGGGGCTGCGGAAGCTAATTTTGAGGCTTCATAAATTAATGCATGGCTCACTTCAGAGGGCTCGAATAGCATTGATAACGACTGATCAAAAATTGGAGGTAAGAATTTCAAGGTATTTTTGTACTGGCAAAAAATCCACATTCAGAGATAACTTCAATCTTTCTGACTAGAGTATCTGACTATTAATTCCATTCTGCAAGTAGATGTCCTAAGTCTTCCTGACTGAAGGATACCTAGCACTCATTCAGCCAGGAAGACTGAGAATTTACATTCAATAATATATGCCCTGCTGTGCAGAGAGCGGCACTGGTGTTATCATGGCGTTGTTGCTTTCCACAGTACTGAGGACCACTCAGAGCTGGATAAAAGGAAGTAGACTGTAAAAGGCAAGAATACAGAATACAAAAAAGAATGCCTCAATGACATGCTAGGGGGACTTATGGGGGAAGAAATTTGAATGTGAGGCAGAGGGCAAACCCAGAAATTGGGCTTTATAATCAATCTGAGAGGATAGGTTTATGAGCGCTGTCATTACTGAGCTATTTGCAAAGGTGCAGACTCTAAGGTTTCACCCTGATCCTGGTTTATCTGCTTTAAACCATTATTTCTGCAGTATAATGTGGCCATAGTTGATAAAGTCCAAAGAACACATAATCAGATTTCAGTTTATGGCAGTTTTCAAAATAGATTCTGATTGGTTACTTTGCACTACATTGCACTTTTCTTTGACTTACTACAAAAAGAGTAAGGCCTCATGTACACTGCTGCTGGTAAACGGACGTTTAGGAGCAGTTGGGCATTTTTTTTTCAACTGCTCCTGAACTCTCCTCTGTTATCTTATTGTTTACAACATCTAAAATATACACAGCCTACCATTTATAATACAACATTAAGGCTCTAAGCCCCTGGTCACACCGGTGCGACTTGTCATGCGATTTGTTAGATCCAAATCGCGTGACAAGTCACACCTTATTGTCGGCAATGGAACTGTTCAAACTGGTGCAAGGGCGACTTTGCGGCTTTTAGTCAGTCAGATATATTGCTGAACACTCCCATCAAGATCCAGTTTTTTTGTTTATGCTAGTGTCTTAAAAGAATTTATTACTTCTTTATCTGAGAGAAGCAAAACCCTTTCTACACGACTTCTACTATCAAGATCTCCTTGTTCTGCAGTCAAGATCATTTGTTTACTGCAGAGAGATCATTTATGAAATTTTCAAAGGCTGATCCTCAGCATAGTCTTGGAGGTCATACCTTGACCCCACCGTGCTGAAGATGTGTAGTCGGCCTGTTCTGTGACTCTCCCAAGGAATTGGACTCTGCTGTGGGTGCTTTCCAGGACACCCGGTGTACTGTGTGAATTGGCTGCAGAGCTTTACAGGTCCAGAGCCGCAATACACCTGGTGGTGGAATCTTGTCCCTGGAGTATGCTCACCAGAGAGAGTGAAGACTGTCTGTATGGGGCAAGTTTCCCTGGATCCTGTCTAGCACTCTCCAACTTGTCCTCATTGTGTGGGCTGCAGGGCAACATCCCAGGGCACGGCTGCAGAAAGTTAAGAGTCTTGCCCTTTAAGGGAGCTTGGTGCGTTATTTGTACTATTGATCTCTGTAAAGACTAGCATATCGAAATGCTGGTTTGACAAAACTTTGCACTCAGGGATATATTGCCATTGTTCCAAAAACAGGAAAGACTTCAGGGTTTCTATCCAAACCTTTTCACTGTCCCCAAAGCAAAAGGGGGTATTTGTCCCATTCTAGACCTAAAGGCTCTTAATCTTCATTTAGGCTTGAAAATTCTTCATAAATCTGTCGGGTCAATTATTGCTTCCCTTCATCTGGTAGACCTCCTGACCTTTGTGGATATCCGTGATGCCTACTTGTTCCTAACTTTTCAGCCATCAATTCTCCCTGTGTTTTGTGCTGAGCACCCCACAATACCAATTTGTTGCTTCTGCACCTAGGATCAACACCAAAGTACTAGCCCCTATACTTGCTCTGCTTTGTTCACAAGGCATCCTCATAGTATGATACCTAGACTACATTCTCCTGAGAGAACAGTCGACATGGGTCTTGTCTGTCAATGTCCATCAAACTTGGCAGACGTTGCACAGGTCTGGTTGTTTCGTAAACCTTCAGAAACCAGCACTGGAACCACCTCATCGCTTGAATTATCTAGGTCTCCTAATGAATGCATCTCAGTCCAAGTTTTCTCTTCCACAATACAAACTCCTGAATCTGCGCACTCAGGTTTGAACTTTTCAGGAGCCATCCAACCCTTTGTTTTTCATGAGGGTTTTGGGCTTGGTGGTTGCCTTATGCCCAGTTCCACTCCAGATTGTTGCATCTCAACATTCTTGCTGTGTGAGACAAGAAGGTGTAATTACTAGACAGTCATATGTCACTGACTTCTTTGATTAGGTTATCCTTGGCCTGGTGGCTCACACATCCAGCCCTGTAGTTGGGGAATTCCTACCTTCCTTTGGTCTGGAGGATTCTTGCAATGGATGCCAGCCTGGCTGTCTGGGGGGGTGGGGAGTCCTAAACAACCTATTGGTGGGGACTTGCTGAATACAAATTAAGGGAATCTTGATAAGAAGTAGAATTCTTGTAGATTGTTTTGCTTCTCCCAGAGATAGATGTCCATTCTCCTAAGACACCAACAAAAAAGCTGGAGCTTGATGGAAGTAGGAGGGGTAATATCTGGCCGACTAACAGCTCTTTTTGCTAGCGTCCAACCTCCTGTAGGTCACAGTATAATGCCTCTTGCAACAGAGGTAACCATGTGTCCCATAACAAGCGCTAGGAAAAGGATTTTACAGTTAAAGCGGAGTTCCACCCAAAAATGGAACTTCCGCTTTACGTGATGGTGACCCAACTGACATGCCACATTTGGGCTGTCATTTTTTTTTGGGGGGGGGGGGGGGGAGTGGGTTTTTAATGGCACCAAGCTCCCACTTCCTCATCTGGCTCTGCAGCGCCAGAAGGAAGTTCACCTCTCCCCCCTCCCTCCAATCTTCTGGGACACATCACAGGTCCCAGAAGATTGCCCGGCCATTCACATCGCGCACCGTGGATTGCGCATGCACAGAGTGCGCCCGGCTGTGTAGCCACAGCCGGGTGCCCACATTTAGAATGCTGGCTCCGCGGAGAGAAGGGGGAGAGAAGCGGGGATTTGTGTGCCTGCATCGCTGGACCGTGGGACAGGTAAATGTCTGATTATTAAAAGTCAGCAGCTACACTTTTGTAGCTGCTGACATTTAAATGGGTGGAACTCCGCTTTAAGAAAGAGGGTTATTTGACTGAAGGTGTGATTGCCATCATCCCTTATTGGTCGCTACATTGTACATCCTCATTTTATGGGATTTTTAAGGCTACCCAAATATTTGTGCGTGTATATGTCTCTCACACACAAATCCAGGGATTGCTGCACTTGAAAATTTATTGAAGAATATTCAGATGTAAACAAGTTACATTTCATTCCACAAGAAAAATAACCTGTTTACATGTAAATATTATTCAATACATTCTTAAGTGCAGCAATCCCTGGATTTATTTGCATATATGGTCTTTGGGAAAGCCTGATTGCATGCACTGGAAGAGTACTGTTTGCGTCGTCTTCCTCACGTGTGTGTGTGTGTGTGTGTGTGTGTGTGTGTGTATATATATATTTTTTATTATTGTTTCTTAAATATATTTTAAAAAATCCATAGACTTCATAGTAGCACATCAAGGATGCATTTAGTGGCATTTGCAAGCTACTTGCTCTTCAGTCCCATCACCAAATGAGAAACAGTAGATGGTTTCCAAGAGTTGGGGATATCCAATGTATTTAGAAATAAGAATACAAATAATTTCTTCTTCAGGCATTTTTACCACTCTGCAACATAGAACAACTTTATTTTAGAATCATTGCATCGTGCTCACATACAGTGGCTATAAAAAGTACACACCCCTGTTAAAATGTCAGGTTTCTGTGATGTAAAAAAAAATGAGACAAAGATAAATCTTTTCAGAACTTTTTCCACCTTTTTAATTTGACATATAAGCTATTCAGCTCAGTTGAACAACAAACTGCAATCTTTTAGATGCATGGAAGTAAAAATAAATTACTAAAATAATATGTTTGCATAAGTGTACACACCCTTACACTAATACTTTGTTGAAGCACCTTTTGATTTTATTACAGCACTCAGTCTTTTTGGGTATAGGACTATCAGCAGGCACATCTTAACTTGGCAATATTTGCCCACTCTTCTTTGCAAAAACACTCCAAATCTGTCAGATTGCAAGGGCATCTCCTGTGCACAGCCCTCTTCAGATACCCCACAGATTTTCAATAGGATTCAGGTCTGGGCTCTGGCACGGCCATTCCAAAACTTTAGACCCCTTTCACACCGAGCCGCCTATAGCGTCGGCAGTAAAACGCAGCTATTTATAGCGGCATTTTATTGTCGGATTTGCGGCTCATTTAGACCGCTAGCGGGGCGCTTTTACCCCCCTGCTAGCGGCTGAGAAAGGGTTAAAACCGCCCGCAATGCGCCGCAATTGAGGGCAGATTGCAGGTGCTATTTTTAACGCTATAGTGCCTGCAAAACGCCCTCGGTGTGAAAGGGGTCTTAATCTTCTGGTGAAGCCATTCCTTTGTTGATTTGGATGTATGCTTTGGGTCGTTGTCATGCTGAAAGATGAAGTTCCTCTTCATGTTCAGCTTTCTAGCAGAAGCCTGAAGGCTTTGTGCCAATATTGACTAGTATTTGGAACTATTCATAATTCCCTCTACCTTGACTAAGTAAGGCCCCTCTTCCATCTGAAGAAAAACTGCCCCAAAGCATGATGCTGCCACCACCACCATGCTTCACTGTGGCTATGGTGTTATTTTGGTGATGTGCAGTGTTATTTTTGCACCAAACATATCTTTTGAAATTCTGGCCAAAAAGTTCAACCTTGGTTTCATCAGACCAGAACACATTTTCCCACATGCTTTTGGGAGACTTCAGATGTGTTTTTGCAAAATTTAGCCGGGCTTTAATGTTTTTCTTCTTAAGAAAAGGCCTCCGTCTTGCCACTCTTCCCCATAGCCCAGACATATGAAGAATACGGGAGAATGTTGTCACATGTACCACACAGCCAGTACTTGCCAGATATTCCTGCAGCTCCTTTAATGTAGCTGTAGGCCTTGGCAGCCTCCCGGACCAGTTTTCTTCTTGTCTCTTCATCAATTTTGGAGAGACATCCAGTTCTTGGTAATGTCCCTGTTGTGTCATATTTTCTACACTTGATGAAGACAGTCTTCGCTGTGTTCCATGGTACAGGAGGTTCTGGGTTACAAACAAGATGGGGTCTGTAGGTTTGTTCCTAAGTTAAATCTGTTTGTAAGTCGGATCAGGTACATTTTTATAAGTGTGGCTCCAGCCAAAAAAATATTTTTAAACTTTTTGGATAGCATAGGGAAGGGTTAACACCCCTGTAACATTTATTTTGCTGTCTGTGCCCCTGTTCAGAAGATTTCACCTCACTTTCTGTCCCAATGACAATTGGATTTTGAAAAATTTGGGTTGTTGTGGAAACAAGCCTTGCTGATAAAGCATCAATTTTCCCCATAATAACTGTTACATGAGTGAATTTTCCTACCTAGGGGTAGATTTCCTCTCATTTCCTGTTGTCTCCCTCCGTTTGTAAGTAGGAGTCATTTGTAAGTTGGATGTTTGTAACTAGGGGACCGCCTGTATATCTAATGCCTTGAAAATTCTTTTGTACCCTTCTCCTGACTGATACCTTTAAACAATTAGATCCCTTTGATGGTTTGGAAACGCTCTGCAGACCATGGCTTTTGCTGTAGGATGCGACTAAGAAAATGTCAGGAAAGACCTACTAGAACAGCTAAACTTTATTTGGGGTTTATCAGAGGCACTTTAAATGATGGCAGGTGTGTAATGACTCCTATTTAACATGAGTTTGAATGTGATTGCTTAATTCTGAACACAGCTGCATCTCCATTTATAAGAGGGATGTATTTTAATCATTTTATTTTTACTCCATTTGTTTTTCAATTGAGTTGTACAGTTTACAGGTCACATTAAAGGTGGAAAAAGTTCTGAAATGATTTATCTTTGTCTAATTTTTCTACATCACAAAAACCTGACATTTTAAGAGGGGTTTGTAGACTTTTTATATCCACTGTATATTGAGCTTATTTAATACATTCAGGGACACTTACATAGTGTGCTATCTTTGGCTAGAGTGCTCTCACAGTTCAACTATGTATTCCCACAGTTTAAATATATTTTTTTAAGAAAGAACAAGTCATGTTTTGCTTGGGGATAAAATACTTACTTATTTTATTCACTGAACTGCAATCTTAACCACTTGCCGACCAGCCGCCGCAGTTTTACTGCAGCAGAATGGCACAGCTGGGCGAAGCGACGTTGCATAACGTCGCTTCGCCCTGTGACCACTAGGGGTGTGCGCAGCGGCTGCACGCCTACTGAGCTGATGCGAGTGCCCGGCGGTCAGGATCACCGCCGGGGCTCCCGCGATCGCCGCTGAGACCCGGGATCTGTGTGTGTAAACGCACAGTTTCCAGTTCTCTGAGGGGAGAAGTGACAGATCGTCTGTTCATACTATCTCTTCCCCCTACACAATCCCCTCCCCCCTGCAGTTGGAAACACAAACGGTTAACACGATTAACCCCTTGATCGCCCCTAGTGTTAACCGCTTCACTGCCGGTGACATTTTTACAGTAATCAATGCATTTTTATAGCACTGATCGCTGTATTAATGCCAATGGTCCCAAAAATGTATCAAAATTGTCCGATGTGTCCGCTATAATGTCGCAGATCCAATAAAATCGCAGATCGCCGCAATTACTAGTAAAAAAAAAAAAAATTAATAAAAATGCCATAAAACTATCCCCTATTTTGTAGACGCTATAACTTTTGCACAAACCGATCAATATATGCTTATTGCAATTTTTTTTTTTTTTTTTTACCAGAAATATGTAGAAGAATACATATCGGCCTAAACTGAGAAGAAAAAATATTTTTTTTTGTATACTTTTGAGGGATATTTATTATAGCAAAAAGTAAAAAATATTGTTTTTTTTTTCCAAATTGGTCGCTCTTTTTTTGTTTATAGCACAAAAAATAAAAACCGCAGAGGTGATCAAATACCGCCAAAAGAAAGCTCTATTTGTGGGAAAAAAAAGGACGTCAATTTTGTTTGGGTATAACGTCGCACGACCATGTAATTGTCAGTTAAAGCAACGCAGTGCCTAATCGCAAAAAGTGCTCTGGTCAGGAAGGGGGTAGAATTTTCCGGGGCTGAAGTGGTTAATTTATAACATTTGTATCCTGTGTTTTTTTTTTTTTTTTTTTTCCTGGATTTTTGGTTGGTATTCTGTGTCTATCATTTAAAATACACCTATGATATAAATTTTAGACTCTTAAAGCAGAGTTCCAGCTATTTCTGTGTTTAATATAAAGTGTAGCTGCTGATTTTTAATGAACACACACTCGCCTGTCCCTCAGTCCAGCAATGCGGCCGCCCAAAGCCTTGCTTCTCTCCTTTTCCTCTCCACAGCGCCAGCATTGCAAGTGTGGGCACCCGGCTGTGACAATTTGCAGCTTCACAGCCGGATGTGCACTGCGAATGCGCGAATTGCGCTGCGCGTTCTGAATGGCCGGGCAATCTTCTGGGATCTGTGACGTGTCCCAGAAGATTGCAGGGGAAGGGGAAGGGAACTTCCGCTCAGCGCCATGCGTGGAAGTGGGAGCTGGGTATCTGTCAAAACTAGGTAGCTGCCCACCCCCCCCAAAAAAATGACATGCCAAATGTGGCATGTCAGGGGATCAGGTGTCCTTAAAGCAAAAGTTCCAGTTTTGGGTGGAACTCCGCTTTCATTTCTTTGTAAATGGGCAAACTTACAAAATCTGCATGGGATCAAATAATTTTCCCCACTGTAAATAGATGTATCAATAAATCAGCCATGCTACGTACAGCAGATGTTCTTGATTCACAAGCAACCTGCCCAGTAATGTATCACACATTAAACTATGCAGATAATCCGGCCTCATAGCAGATAAAAATAGATGACTATAAGTCACTCTCTGGATACAGGACTTTCCATGTAAGCACAATTCCAAATAGTTGTGCGATATTATGCATCCTAAGTGCACTCTTCTGTGGAAGGTGATTCTGTGTTATGCAGTCTCCAACATGATGGTGAATGCACCAAATCGCTGCATTTTGCCTGCCATTGTCATTGTGCCAATGTAAGCCCCTAATGCGTTTTGCAGAAGTTCACAGCAATGCAGAGTCAAATCATATACTTTTAGTATTACTAATCCGTAAACCGTAGTTCATCTGACCAGTTTTGCTGGAATGACTCTGGCTGTTTTGAGGGGGTAGGGCACAGGCTTCAAATATTTTTTATTTTTTACAAGTTTGTAATGCAGAAAGGAAATGTATTGAGTTGTGGTAGTCTGATAAACGGTTATGTTTTTTGTTGGTTTTGGGCCTACCACTTGTATAAGTACTGTTGAAGCTCTGCTGAAATTTTACTATGGGTGGCTGCCAAGCTATGATAATTTACCTGTTAAGTGTTGATATTTTATTTTTTTGCTTTTTCTTTCTTTTCTTATCAATTATCCTAAAAATTTTACTAATATTTAGTAAATTACAATTTAATTCACTTGCGTGTTCAATAAATGAATTGTTACATGCTATTAGCATGTGTACCAAAATCTGTCTAGATCGCAACCTACTGTAATTATTTGCACAGCAGCAGGGACTGAGAGAGGAAGAGTGAGAATTAGAAGCCAGCCAGGGTTCTATTGTCTTGCACAATGCTCCTTAGCCTAACATTGAACTTGACTACAGGTAGTAAGATGACATCTTCAATGTGCTGTTTTTTTTTTAGCCTGAAATTGCACCTGTTAGTCTGTGTGGCCATGCACACTTAGGCGGTTACAGGCGTATTAGAAGAGGAGTGTTTAGAGACTGGGGAAAAAAAAAACCATCGCTTGTTCTCAGGAGAGGAGCTTTTGGTGGAGAAAATGCTAAATGTGCATAAATCCTAGATGCGTTTAGCTCTTCAGCATTCATTTATTCCAGACATACAGTTTCAAAGGAAGGACCATATCAATCAGTTTTTCATTAATACACCCCTTTGTGTTCACGTTTCTGGTATGTTTTTGGCAGTGCCAAACAAATTTTTCCTTTCTTATGAACAATTTTACTTCTAAACAATGATAGGGAGAGCAGTTTGTACCAGTATGAACTTTCTGCCTGTATTTTTCCTGTGGATAAACAATTGTGTAATACTATAAGACCCCTTTCACACTGAGGCGTTTTTCAGGCGCTAAAGGGCTAAAAATAGCACCTGTAAAGCGCTTCCCCTGCCACCCCAATGGGAAAGCCCGAGTGCTTTCACACTGGGGCGCTGCGCTGGCAGGACGTGAAAAAAAGTTCTGCAAGCAGCATCTTTGGGGCGGTGGAGGAGAGTATACAGTGCTCCTGTCCATTGAAATGAATGGGTTTCGCTGTTGAAATGTCTGCAAAGCGCTTCGGCGGCGGTGCTAAATGGGCACTATTAACCCTTTCCTCAGAAACTCTTAGAACTGACACAGTTATAGTCTTTTATTCGCTGTACCTAAAAAAAAAAAAAAAAAAAAAAAAAAAAAGTATACAGTCATTTCACATTTAGACAGAATCTTTTTTGATACTGAGGATTATTTATTAGTGTTAGAAGAAAGCCTTGTTAGTAACTAGCAACCCAGAATTGAACATTTGAGATTCTAAAGTTGAGGTTTAATTCAGAAGCACTTTTTTTGTCTACAGCTTTAGGCCCCTTTCACATGGGCTGTCTGATCAGGTCCGCCTGTCAGTTTTTCAGGTGGACCTGATCAAACCCTCCTGTCTCTTCTATGGAGCAGCAAATGATCCAACAAAAACAGATAGCTGGTGGTCCTATTCCCCATCGGATCAGATGGAAATAGACAGGTGGTCTGTTTCTATCCGATTGCCCGTAGAGGAGAGTAGGGACTGTGTCCATATCCACTCTGCATAGCACAGCAGACACGGACCTGTCATCCGCCTGCTCAGCAGCAAGATCCCCTGCTGAGCAAGCGGATTCTGCTTGGCGAAGGTGCCTATGTGAAAGGAGCCTTGGGTACATTACCCGCCTGCACTGAAGTACTGTATGTCTATAATGTGCAGGCTGTCGGATTCTATAGAATCCCTACTGCAGGACTGCCCTGTCTTCGTCCTGCTGCCGAGCTTCTGCCGCTGTGGGGGTGACCAGTTTCTGGGCTCAGCTCTACTAAAGATCATCTGATGAGGACGTGCCCCCTCTTGCCCTTTCCTCTATGGAGTAAAAGTCTTTCACTGATTACTCTGCATGTGAGACGATCTGTGAATGGGGAAGAGAAGCCTGTGTGTGATCAGACTCTCCCCCATTCACAGGTGGTGGTGCAGGCAGTGTAATCTGTAAGGCTTCAATTACACTCGTGTGACTTGTCATGCGACTTTGGACACATAGTCGCATGACAAGTCACAGCCCATGTATTTCAATGACAGCTGTTTGTAATCTATGACACTGAAATAAAACTGATCATATACTCATAGTGTCACTTACAACTCCATCTCCTTTGCTCCTCTTCCTCTGTTGGGGTACCCCAAGGCTCCTATTCTCGCTCTATACCTCTTCTCTGGGCCAGTTGATAACCTCCCATGGCTTCCAATACCACCTCTAAGTCGATGACACCCAGATCTATCGCTCTACTCCTCAACTCACCCCCTCGATCTTCTCACAGGTCTCAAACTTACTGAATGACTTATTGGTATGGATGTCACACCACTTTCTCAAACTCAATCTTTCTAAAACTGAGCTTGTAATATTTCCTCCTTCCCGGTCCCCCTCCCCATGACTTTACCATTAAGATCAACAACACAACCATTGGTCCCTCCACACATGCCAGGGTACTGGGTGTAATCCTTGACTCTGACCTCTCCTTCAGCCCCCACATCCAATCACTGGCTAAATCCTGCCGCCTTAACCTCCGCAACATCTCCAGAATTCGACCCTTCCTGACTAATGACACCACAAAACAACTTATTCACTCCTTGATTATTTCCCACCTTGACTACTGCAACTTTCTCCTTAATGGCCTACCCTTACGCAGGCTATCCCCCTTCAGTCTATGCTGCTAGACTAAGAAAATAAAAAGTGTAGCGCTATGTTTAAGTGTGAACATCAGTGTAATTCACCCATATGTAAACTTTCAATCAATACTGTAAATCAAACATAGAAGCAAAAGGCCTTATAACAACAGCACCTGTGAAAATAAACAGTATAGACAAAAAATAATAGTGCTTCTTCTAGACTGTGTGATTGTGTTAAAACAATCATAAACACGTGTATAAATAACCCATAAACTTAAATGAGATTCAGAGCAAGTCTCTGGGATTTGGACAGTTCATCCAAGCGTAGAGATGGTCACAAAGCATGAATGTGGATCACACACCAATATATATTCACATCCAGAGTAATTCTTCTTATATTCAGTGAGAGGGGAAGTAAATGAAATGCCCTTACCAGAAGCGGTGGACTCACTGGCCGTTGGCGGTGAGTCATATAGGCTTTCACCGTTTATACGGTAGGGTTAAAGCTGTCTCCGGTCTGTGATGGAAGATTACGGAAGGCCTCACGACTTATAATCTTCAACAATGGGATCGAGTCCACTCCGATGAGAGAGCGTGTTAGATTCTGCAATAGGATCCTCTTCCGATAATCACTCACTTGGTTTTGCCCGTATATGATCAAGAAAAGAAAAAAGGCTTCCACATAACAATAAAATTCCCTGGTTACTTGGATTTTATGCTATGGTTAAAAATTCCAATAAAAATCAGGTTTAAAATCACAGTTCATATGAACAAAAAAACGAATCTAGCGCAGTAAACTCAGATGGCTGTGGTAGCGTCACACACCTCACTAACCGATCCGTGACTGCTGCCCCTCTCTGCCAATCCCTTCACTGGCTTCCCCTACCCCACCGTAAAAGTTCAAAATGCTAACCACAACATACAAGGCCATCCACAACATCGCCCCTAGCTACATCACTAACCTCATCTGCAGATATCGCCTGAATCGTCCCCTCCACTCCTCCCAGGACCTCCTGCTCTCTAGCTCCCTTGTTGCCTCCTCATGCTCACCTTCAGGACTTCTCCAGAGCCTCTCCCATCCTCTGGAATTCCCTGACCCGGTATATCCGATCAGCCCCTAACCTGTCCACCTTTAGGATATCTCTGAAAACTCACTTATTCAGGGAAGCCTATCCCACACCCACCTAACAACCCCATCAAATCATTCCCCGCATTTATTCGCTTTTTGTAAAACCCCCTCCCTTTTAGAATGTAAGCTCTATGAGCAGGGCCCTCCTGTCCCTTCTGTATTGTACGGTAATTGTGCTGCCCCCCCCCCCTCTACTTTGTAAAGTGCTGCGTAAACTGTTTGGCGCTATATAAATTGTGTATAATAATGATAATATTCCAATCGTCTAAATACAGTTATTGAAAAGTTTATAATGTAATTACATTCTTGTCTCCATATGGGTTTAGTCTTCAGAATTTCCCGACCTCATGTTGTGTTCAGATTACTTGCCTGATTTGCTGAAGCAATCATCTACTTCGCGGCAAAACTCAGAACCTTCATGCGACCCTGTGTCACTGGAAGAGCTGAGGGCCATGGACTTACCATCATTTGAACCAGCCTTCTTGGTCCTGTGCCGTGTCCTTTTAAATGTAATTCATGAGTGTCTCAAATTGAGATTGGAACAGAGGCCTGCAGGGGAACCATCACTTCTAAGCATTAAACAGGTTGGTATTAAGTGGAGGGGAATAATTTCTCCTTCCTTAGTTTTGCGTAGAAATGCAGATTAAAGCTTAATATTGGCAAAATGGCAACAAGATCCCGGTAGTGCCAGTACAGATTGTCCACTACTGCGCATGTTCGAGATCTTGCTGCCATATTATCACCATATTTCCACCATCACAATGCATCAATGGTATACAGCGCATTTGCAGTAGTGTGATATTTCTAAGGTCGCTACTGCGAATAATCCCAACTCCATATTGTGACGTCAAACCTGGTGGTAAAATCCCACGCATGCGCGCAGTAATGTACAGTCTGTACTGCTAGTACTGTGCAAGCACGGGATCTTTGCAGCTATATTGCTTTTTTAATTGCAGTCAGCATGAAATGAAGGCGCTGCACACGCATACTGTTGATCCAGAGGTATAGAATAAAGAGTGGTAAATGTGGTGGCTAGAATCACACATGCGTGGGGCACAGCAGGGAGCCTGGAATAGGGCCACAGGCACTGCAGATATGGAGGCCACTGAACTCGCCCTACCCTCTCCACACCCCTTCTCTTACCAGCACTCCTGAATTCAGTTTTCTCCCCTGATCTCACTCCATGCTTGCAGGCTTCCCTCCTGCTCTCATCCCCACACATCCTTTTACTACCGTATATCTGCATGCATCTTCTTTTACCAACAAGCTCTCACTCCACATCCGCGCAAAGCACCCCACACACACACTTTGCACCTTCTTGCCCTCACCCCACCCCCTTATCTCCACCCTCCATACTTTCACTCCTTGCTCCCACCTGCACATACTCAATGCCCACCCTCACTACAGCATGTCTTCCCCTGCTCTCACCACCATGCCTGCAAGTCAACCCCCCCCCCCCCCCCTCCCGGCTCTCCACCTTCCCTTTACACCCTCTTCCTGTTCTCACAATTATGCCTGTACCCCATCTTCTTTTAAAAATCATCATGCCTATTACTCTCTTCTCTCAAGACTCACTGCATCAATACACCCATTTTCTCATCACCCATTGATTGCATTCTCAACACCAACTAACCCCTATCTCTGTTCCTAACCCCCAACCTTCATGCTGTCTCCATAATGCCTGCACCCATTCTCTAACCAACGCTACTCATGCCCACCACACTCCCACCTATTTCCCCCACCCCCAACACACACACACACACACTTGTTAGTCTTGAGTGTAAAACAAGGGAATTTAATCTCCACATATACTACTGACTGGATAACTGTTTATAAGTGATGGCTTTAGAATTAAAATGCTGTGTCCATATTATGCTGAATAATAATGCAAAATTGTGTTTCTGAAAATAGTTAGTAAGAGAGTGCAAAGAAGTGCTGAAAGGGGGACTGCTGATGAAGCAATACTACCAGTTTATGTTGAGAGAGGTGCTGGATGACTTTCAAAAGCTTGATTGTTACATTGATGCGTTTGAGGAAGATCTGCATAAAATGTTAATGGTAAGTGTTTTTACACAGTTTATTTATTTTTAAATTGAAAAGAACCAGTCACTTTTGAGGCTGTGGTAGTTGTCAGAATTTTTTTTTTTTAATTATTCCAGCCACCTACTCATTAATGAGTAGAAGTGAAAACAACAGAGGCCAACACCCCCGGTAGTTATCAGTGATACTCCTAAATGCAGAGTTTATTACTCTTTGGAAGCCATAACGATTTGTCATATAACAGTTTGTTTGAGTATATATAATGAAATATAACTTATATTTGCAGAAATGGTAAGTAATGCTGGAGTAGATCCTATAATCTTCCTGGGAACAGCAAGTGGGGGAGATATCTGGTTCTTCTTGAATGAATTTTCGGGGTCACACTTCCAAACAAATTAGCTCACGGGGAGATATATTTCAACCATATCCATTGAGCTGCATTTTTCTACACACCACTGCAGATGTATAGTATGAACTGAGCACATAGAAATCAATCATCTGTGTACTGTTCACACCATAAATGTGTGGTAGTGTGTAGAAAAATGCAGCTCAATGAATATGGTGTTAACCTGCCTTCAGTCTTGCAGCTTTTGCACTGTTATATTGGACTCTTAAACCATTTCACTGATATGTTTTCCTCTCACTGCAGAAGCTTGTTTCATTTTAGATAATCTTGTTTAGCTTGTTCGACAGCAACCCTGATGTAACATGCATTAGCTAAAACATTTGCACATTAGGTCATGATTAAATGAATTGGACGCCCAAAAATCATTATGGCTTAATCCGTAAAGCAAAGTGCAGGGTACCCAAAGCTGCCAAATTAAAATGTAGCGTTCATTTGTCTATTTTAAAGTGTAAATTCAGCAAAAGCTTTCTTTCTATCTCTGCATTTTGAAACGTGTGGGGGAGAATCAGAACTGCTTTTGGGGTTTTAATGCTACCCTGGACTCCATTAGGTCTCTTGTTGCTTATTGTTGTGGCACCTGTGTATTTCTTTTTTTCCAGACAAGATATGAAGGAAGATCTCCAACAGAAACACGGGCCACAATAAAAAGTTGACAGGGGGGTTAAAACCGTCCATTTTATTGAAAAGAACCAAAAAGGCTATTTTAGTTCTGTCAGTAATTCTGTTCTCTCATTTTCTGACCAGTAAAAACATTGTCACTGTAAAAGCAAGTCAGGCGCAATCCCTGGATAGCCGTCCCTGGAGTCCTGTATAGCCGTAAAGACCCAACAAGGGTTCTAATCTTTCTGCACTCTATACAAAGCAAAGTTTAGGCCAAACATACACTCAAGTACTGTAAATGATATGATAACCAGCTATGAGTTTTTGCACTTCTAGGTTTTAAACCTAAATATTCTACACATTTGCAATCTGACACTAGATATTCTTGTCAAAAACAAATTCTGTAGTTTTGAATACCTTTCCATTTTGTCATCGTGCTAGGTGATGAATTAAACCTGTCAGTATACAGTTGGTATTGACAGGCTCCAGCATGACAGGGTGACCTTCTGCAGCCTGGATACCCTAAAATCCTGGGTTGCTCTAGCTCAGGGGTCTTCAAACTACGGCCCTCCAGTTGTTCAGGAACTACAATTCCCATCATGCCTAGTCATGTCTGTGAATGTCAGAGTTTTACAATGCCTCATGGGATGTGTAGTTCTGCAACAGCTGGAGGGCCGTAGTTTGAGGATCCCTGCTCTAGCTGGCCAGTTTTGACTGTAGCCTGTAGTGTTAAGTACTGGCCCTTCCCCTTTCCACATGTTTCTGTCAGCCAGTAGCACTATCAGTCATAGTGATGGGCCGATGGAAACATACATGAGTCATTCTCTTGTTCTTTTTAATGAACTTTAAAACCGAGTACCACCCATAATTTGTCTCTGTACCCCCCATCCCCCCCCTCCATCACAGGTATCCTGTCCCCACTTCCGGGAGTCCAGGCTGCGGGCATTACATTAGCAGCTCGGCTCCTCCAGCCCTCCCCCCCACAACGTCCGGCCAGTAGGAGAGCGCAGCGGTGCCTCGCACATGCACAGTAGGGACCCGGCTTGAAGCCATGATGCTACACTGCCAGGTTCCCTTACCCACAATGGCGGCAGCACCCGACAGCTGATGGAAACAGCTGTGGTGCCGACATCGGTGGACTCCAGGACAGCTAAGTGTCCTATTATTAACCACTTGCCGACCAGCTGCTGCAGTTGTACTGCTGCAGAATGGCTCGGCTGGGCGAAACGACTTTGTGTAATGTTGCTTCGCCCTGTGGCCACTATAGGGGTGCGTGCGCTCCCCTTGCTTGCTCCCCTTGATCACCGCCGGGCTCCCGTGATCACTCAGGGCACACCGAGAACCGGCATCTGTGTGTGTAAACACAGTTTCCGGTTCTCTGAGGGGAGAAGTGACAGATCGTCTGTTCATACAGAGTATGAACAGTGATCTATCTCTTCCCCTACACCATCCCCTCCCCCCTTCAGTTAGAACACACTCTAGGGAACACATTAACCCCTTGATCGTCCCCTAGTGTTAACCCCTTCCCTGCTAGTGACATTTTTACAGTAATCGGTGCATTTTTATAGCACTAATCGCTTTAAAAATGCCAATGGTCCCAAAAATATGTCAAAATGTGTCAAAATTGTCCGACGTGTCCGCCCGATTAAAGATCGCTGCCATTACTAGTAAAAAGAAAAATTTATAATAAAAATGCCATAAAACTATCCCCTATATTATAGAAGCTATAACTTTTGCGCAAACCAATCATACGCTTATTGCGTGTTTTTTTTTTTTTTTTTTTTTTTTTTTTAATACCAAAAATATGTAGAAGAATACATAGCCTAAAACTGAGGAAAAAAATAGTTTCTTTATATATTTTTGGAGGATATTTATTATAGCAAAATGTAAAAAAATTGCATTTTTCAAAATTGTCGCTCTTTTTTCGTTTATAGCGCAAAAATAAAAACCGCAGAGGTGATCAAATACCACTAAAAGAAAGCTCTATTTGTGGGGGGAAAAAAGGACGGAAATTTTGTTTGGGTGCAACGTCGCACAACTGCGCAATTGTCAGTTAAATCGACGCAATGCCGAATCGCAAAAAGTGCTCTGGTCAGGAAGGGGGTAAAATCTTCCGGGGCTGAAGCAGTTAAAAGTCAGCAGCTGCAGTATGTGTCGCTGCTGGCTTTTAATTATTAACTATTCCCCACTCTATCAAAAACCACATTTAAATGTTTTAGGAGACTCCATCTAATCCATCCCCCTTATGAAGCCTGTCTGCTAGCTCTTTTTGTTACAGCAGAACTTCTGTTCCGCTTTAAAGAGTATCATAATTAACCCTCACTGTACTGTACTGTTCTGTCTGATCTCATTATCAGTTGTAAACTAGATTTGAACACTATCTGTCCTAACAAAACATTAAAGTGTTAGAAGCCAGCCTCCTGCATTTTGTGTTGATGAGGATAGGGTGTCCCCAGAATGTGTGGGGCCAAACACACTGTGACATTGCTCTGCTATGGTGGCCATCTCAAAAAGTAAGAAATCATTTTTTTTAGGTATTCTGTGTGATATATAATGGGGTTTTCCCAAATTTGACTGCAAACATGGAAGTACACTTTTAAGGCTGTAGTTTGAGCTGTTTGTATTGCCTCTGAATTTTAATAGATAAACGTGTATGCAATGTTTGTTTTTGTTGAAAAGCATATGAAGATATAGTATAGATTACGTATAGATCCGTAAGGTTTCTTAGTGATTATTTTATATTTGCATTAAATTTTCTTACCTGCAAATTATAACTAAATAGTTGTGTCTTTTTTTTTTTTTTTTTTTTCATTAGGTATACTTTGACTACATGCGTAGTTGGATCCAGATGTTGCAGCAGTTACCTCAAGCTTCCCATAGCCTGAAAAACCTTCTAGAAGAAGAATGGGATTTCACCAAAGAAATTACTCCTTATATAAGAGGAGGAGAAGCTCAGGCTGGAAAACTTTTTTGGTATTAGCATGTTTTATGTTGCCTTTTTTTTAATTTTTTATAAACTGACCTCCCTAGCATGCAAGAGATGGGGTTCTGTATTTTCTTTGTTAGGAACAGGAGTAGAATGATCATTTTGGTATGGGATTATATGATATATATATATATTTTTTTTTTTTTCTTTTTTCTTGTTATAGGTTGAACTAAATGGACTTTTTTGTCAACCTGACTAACCATGTAACTATATTTTTGCAAATGTGCGCAAACAAAACCCTCTTTTTTTAACAAACTGTTAAACAGGGCATATTTAGTTGTTTTGCAGGCTAGTTGGTAAGGCAGTTTATAGTCATTTCTAGGCAGTTGCGTTTAGAGGCTTTTTAAACGCAGCTACCCGCGTTTAGGTGCGTTTTCGTCTAGTAGCGTGTTTAAAGGGAAACATTTTATTACTTTTGAGCCTGGAAAATGCTAAATACACACCAAAAACTCAATTAACACTACCTGCAAGCTTGATATACCATGTGATATTCCCCTCATCAGCCAATTATGCTGTACAATACACGACTTGCATTACTTGACACTGAAGTTGAATAGGAATTTCACTCACCCATCAGCCATTGAGAATTTAACCTGATGACCGCCACATTGAGCTTGAGACTTTAATGTCTGCTGTTTTGCATTTCTTTATGACCCAACATGTTATAAAGTTTTCCAGCTAGCTAATGAGTCAAACAATTGTCTCTTCCTTCCCCCAGCCTGTAACCCTATAGCAATCTCTCACTTGTTATGCGAACTAGACGGGGTCTAACCTTTTCCAAGAGAACGTCAAAGGTGACAATTGACATGCGTGTAAAATTAAAAAAATTACTCTGGGTAATTACACAGCTGAACATACATATTAGAAAAGTATCCTGTGGCCATGCATTGAGCCATCAATGGTTGTGTCAAGTAGAGATGAACTCTGGTCCTCTCACACAATTTTCTACATCTTTGGAGCCTCAGCAAAAGCAACATCAGGAGCATTTCCTCACACATGCTCATCGTGGGATCCATATTAACAAAGTAACCAAAAAATGACAGCTAGCTACAAGCACACTGCTTTCTCAGCTGTTACTCACACTGTTCTCTCACAGAATGGCTGAAATAGTTAATAAATTCTGTTTTTAGTGCGTTCTAATCATTTGGGAGGGTCTCCTGAGGTTATCTTTAGTAAACGCTCCTGAACGCAAACGCGGCTTGTAAATGCTGCTAAACACATTTTTAAATGTAGATTACTAGCTGTGATGTTCCAGCGTTCAGGAGAGGTTGAGAAATGTCCCGTGTACGTGTAGCCTAAGTGTACTGCCAATTTTTTTGGTTTGTTTGCGATGTGCATTGCCCTTCCATGTGCACCTTGCTGCAAATGCCAGTTATAGGTTGGGGTGGTTGCCACTTTTTTGTACAAAAAAGTAGTAAAGCAGACACGTTTGGTTAGGGGTATTTTTAGTCTGGGGGAAGGAGAGTGTTAGACTAGCAGATTTATTACACAATGAAGCTGAACTCCAGCTAATACTTTATTATTACAGCAACTGTTATTTATGTAAAATTCTTGTCCCAAAAACAAAAAAATGACCATTGTAAGGACCCCTGTTAGTGTTGAATGGTTTGTGTTGAATGGTTTGTGTCAGTCCTCTAACTACTACTATATCTAAATCGAAATAAATCTCGCAGATAACATAGGAACAAGACAGCAGATAGAAATAACACTTAGTGCTCTGGATTGAGACAAGTACACACTATAGAGGATAGATAGAGATAGCCCCTACTGACCATGGACTTTATAGGCTCAATAAGTGTACAAACATATAAAACATTAATAGTTCAATATTTATTGGTATCAAAAAATGTTTTAAAAAAATGTACATACATAGACTATGAATGATATATTATACCACAAAACAAAACTTTAGCAATTGTATTACATGAGGTAATATCTCGATGAGAATGATACCCAGCCAGTAGTGGAATAAAAACAGGTGAAGAATAATAGGAACCAGTCAAGCAGAGACAAAAAGGGATGGACGAAGCAGAAAGGAGTAGATGGCCTCCTTGAACAGCAGGGTGATTCAAAAAAACATACACTGGGATCACCTAAAATAGAGGACCCAAAAGTTTGCTAGTAGTATCTCAGCAACCCCTGTGAAACTTGTGTCTCAGGGGTTGTTTTTCCAGTGGCTATCTGTGTGTAGGATTGTGAGCCACGTATCACATGCATTCAGAATGACCACCCTGCCGTTCAAGGAGGCCATCTATTCCTTTCTGCTTCGTCCATCCCCTTCCCTCTGTTTGACTGGTTCCTACTATTCTTCACCTATTTTTATTCCACTACTGGCTGCGTATCATTCTCATCAAGATATTACCTCATGTACAACAATTGCTAAACTTTCCCTGAAAAAAGAGTTTTAATGACTCTGAAACGCGTTGGAGGTTTGGTTTGTGCAACAACTTTAATTTAAGACAGTCCAGATGTTTTGTATCTGTTTTGTGGTATAATATATCATTCATATGTTGTATGTACATTTTTAATTGCACATTTTTTAAAACCTTTTTTGATACCAATAAATATTGAACTAGTAAGGTTTCATTTGTTGGTACACTAATTGAGCCTATAAAGTCCCGTGGTCAGTAGGGAGTATCTCTATCTTCTAAATATAAGGCATGTGGCCACAATAAGCAGATCAACAAAACCTCATCTTTTTTATACACTATAGAGGATGTTTGTATTTTATTTCAGAGTTTTACAACCACCTTTTTATACATTTTTGTTTTGGGGTGTCTAAACGGCTTTCAATACACACTATGTAATCCTCTGGAATACTAGTATTGGATGTCAGGAACTCCATCCCTGTAGTCAGCTTGGCATCCTGTGCATTGCAAAATAAAACAATGTACTTAAAAACACTATATCTGAAGATTTGAGATTTCCAAAACCTGTGCATCTCCACTACACAGTGTGAAAAGCAAATGCCTTTTTGTTTATTTTTATTTTAATAGATAAGTTTTATTACGTTTTTCTTTTTCACAACAAAGAGAGAAAAGGAATAACCAGCAAAGGACATCATTTAAGGTCCACAATAGACCGGTATATGATAAAAACAGGTCTCAAAGGGGCTCAGGGGTTGTATCAGCAAGACATCTTCAAGTGGCAGTAACCGTATTTAGCAGAAATTACATGTTGAACAGTCTAGCTTTGTGAACATTAACAATAGTCCCAATCTCAAAGGGACTGCTTAAAGCAGAGCTGGGCACCAACTGCCTTTTTATAGTAGTAATCCACTCATCAACTGGACATCATTATTTGAAGATTTCTTCAGTCTGGGGTTCTAAGCACCTTGAACAAGTGTAGTATGGTTATTTTGAGGGGCCCTCTGCAGAGAAAAATCTGAGACGCATGCATTCAAAGAGCATAGAGCATCTTCTAACAATGTAGATGTTGCTTAATTAATATTTGAATAATTCCAGACAGCATTTGCAGATTTAAAATGTTTTAATAAATATAGTTAGCATATGATCTTGCATGAGCAGACTGTCATTTGAACATTTCTGTTCTAGCGATATTGCAGGAATGCTGCTGAAATCCACTGGGAAGTTTCTGGACTCTGGCCTAAAGAACAGCTGTGACGAATTCTGGGCCAGCACAGATGATAGCAGTGTCTCTGATGAAATAAGGTAATCCTGGCCTGAAGAGTTTTCCTTATGTAATACATTACGCTATTGCCCTAATAAGGCAGCAAAGCATTTGTTTCTATGGTAATGACAGCCTTTGCTTTTGTTTGTATGAATGTGGATATTTTTCAAAGGATTTAATTCATCTGTTGGCTTGCTCATTTGTATTCTGCAGTTTTAGGGATGCTTACCAACAAATATTATTTTGTGTGTGTAGAAAGAACACTGAAGATCTGATTATTATATGTAGGTTTTTTTCACATGACTGTGCTGCTCTGGTTAAGAAGTCCTGTGGTTTAACTTATTCAGATCCGCGCTATAGCTGAATGACATCTACAGTGCGGACCTGCTTTGCCGGGAGTACGTCTATTGTCGTCCTCCCGTGCCCGAGCGGCCTGCTCGCCCCCTGCAGGGCGCGCTCTGTAATCAGTGAGTCTAAGGGGTCGAACACGACCCCTTACCACGTAATCAGCTGTCAGCCAATGACAGCTGATCATGTGATGTAAACAGAACTCCTAATTAGCTATTTTTTCTCCTCACGCTGTCAATAAAAAAAGCCAATCACCGGCGGCTGTGATAGGGACATCGGTCCCGATCAAGGAGATTGCCCCAAGCTCATCTGTGTCACCTGCCAGTGCCACCTAGCAGTACACAACACAGCAGCCTACGAGCACCACCCATTAGTGCCCAGTGCCACCTATCAGTGCCCAATCAGTGCCTCATCAACAGTGCTGCCCATCAGTGTCACCTACCAGTGCCTATCAGTGCCACCCATCAGGGCCCATCTGTACCACCTTATCTGTCCCCATCAGTGCGGCCTTATCTGTGCCTATCAGTGCTGCCTTAACTGTGCCCGTCAGTGCAGGCTATCAATGCCCACCAGTGCCGCCTCATCAGCACATATCAATGAAGGAGAAAAATTACCTGTTTGCAAAATGTTATAACAAACTATGAAACATGTTTTTTTCTTTCAAAATTTTCCATCTTTTTTTGTTCGTTTAGCAAAAAATAAAAACTCCAGCTGTGATTAAATACCACCAAAAGAAATTTTGTGTAAAAAAAAAAAAATTTATAAAAATTTCATTTGGGTACAGTGTTGTATGACCGCGCATTTGTCATTCAAAGTGCGTCAGCGCTGAAAGCTGAAAATTGGTCTGGGCAGGAGGGGATTTAAGTGCCTAGTAAGCAAGTGGTTAAAAGCCTTAAAGCTGAACAGGGAAAGTAAGCTCCCAGGGAAAGAAAAATTCTCCCCACACTGCAAGGGTTTAAATGCTTGTTTTAGGTTTAAAGGGAGTGCAAATATCCATTTTAGTTACCCGATCCTCTGCTCCCACAAGTTCCCTCTAGGTTGTGAGACCTCTTTTTGCCTATTCTCTGGTGATCGTAGGGCCTCTATCATCATCATGTACAATGCAGACCCATAGCCCTGCATTGTGAGGATGCCAAGAAACCGTCCACTGCCAGATCATAGGGGAATAGAGAAGCCAGCTGCAAGAGTAGTGGAAGGTCAGGTAAGTAAAAACACTTTTTGCAGCACCCTAGACCTAAACGAGCATTTACCCCTTTCCTGAAGTATCTTTCCTCTCCCTGGAGATAGGCTTTAAACCAAGTATGTTTACTGATCTTTCTGCACAGCCACAATTACCCGTTAAGTGTTAATGTCAAGTCGTATGCACACTGGGCGTTTGCCCAGCTCTTCTGAATGCATTTTCCCCTGGTAGGAGAAAAAACACTTAAAAAAAACGCTTAAAGCAGCATTTTGCAAACGCGTTTAAGCATCTAAAGCATTTGGATGTTCATTTATTCCATTGGTCAGAATATCCTTTTTATTCTGGCCATTGAAATGAATGAAGGCTCAAGCGCTAAACACACCTAGTGTGTAGACGCGTTTAAGCGCATCTGACGTTTTTCTTTTTCTCTGCCAAAACGCTCATCTCCTGAATGCGCAAGTGATGAGTTTTTGGGGTTTTTTTAGCCTCTAAACTCTTCTCTTCTAATACGCCTTTAGATGCCTATGTGTGCATGAACACATAGGCTAATATGAAGGGGTGTGTAAAAGCGGCATTTTTGACACCCAGTGTGCATGAGGTCTTCAAATGGGTAGAAACAGATGATACCTGTAGTGGGGAGGCAAAAGTTAAATGTGTTTTTTTTTTTTTTTATATGAATTTGATGGCTCCCCATATGGAACTAATGGGTCAATTTTCTCTTTGACACTTGATAGTTTTAAAGTTGCTTAGTTAATGCAACGTTTAGCACAGTGTGTGCACAGCTTGAAAACAAATTTCTTGTTGCCGTTTTTATAGTACCGCATACAAGAACCTTACCCTAAAATTATACGAAAGTAGTTTTAATGGATAAATTAGTAATTTTGCTACTTGGGTTGGGCTGTTTATCAGTCATGGCAGCCTCCTAATAATAACTGCACAATGTCAGTACATACATTTGAAAGGGAAACATTAGTAAATGATCTTATGCATAATGGGTACATAAACATGTCACCTTATGTTCAAGGGGTTCATAAAAATACCATGGTAGGTGTTAAAATTCTAGCGTGTGTTTATTTCGTATATGAGAAGACATTGCTTGTGGCTTTATTTGTTCTTGATCAAAGAGATTACATTAAATTAAAGTTACAGTTGTACATGGGTTGTGATTTACTAGATTTTATAAGCAAAAAGACTATAGCACACCCTAAAGAGTTAAACTACACAATTTTATTAAGCTATAAAATCAAAATACAAAAGGTAATATATAAATCCCTAAATCCCCTATAAGAGATCAAAGAAGGAAGTCCCACTTAGTGGGAACCCACCAACCTGTCTATAGCCTCCCAAATAATGACCTGTAAACAGATGGTCCATGTAATTAAGTCTAAATGACTAAAATGGAAATCTGCAGTCCATGGAATCCTCCCACCCCCGATATAAAGCACTCCCCTTCTACACCTATATGAACCCCCAGCTACATAAAAATTGAAATTCTCAAGGAAACAGCATGATTCTGCAAACGCAGAAATTTTCACGCTGTTTCCTAAAGTGAAGTGACACAGTAGCCAAACACAGAAGATACAAAAGTTACCAGTCCGTCGGTCAAAAAATGTCATGGAAAAAATTAACAAAAAAAGGCGGAAACTATAATAGTCCAAACAAAAGGCATGTGGGGGGAAGGAGAGCGCTGTAACTCCTTATAATAATAGGTAACCTTGAGTATGGATAATTCCCATTGATTCTCTGGTCCAAGAGAAAAGTTATTGTAAGATACTGAGCATCGTTGGTGAATCGCTGAATGCTGTAAAATATGTAGTCACAATGATAGTAATATACCCTTGAATATATTATCATGTAGCCATATGCCGAGGTGCCTACTACATGCAGGTATATCCTCCAGACTGTTATAGCAGTAAACGCTATGTGAAGGTGCAGCTCTGGTTACTTACTGATAACTTTATGTCCTCTAGACATTTGTAGTAAACAGGGGTATATAAGAGCACAACAACGATTACTCACTGATAGTTGATCGCTCATAAGTCTCTCTGATGCACCGTGGGATTCAGTCTGTCAGTCGATGGATGTGCTGTGAATATCCAATTGACACTGTGTGTAATACATATTTTTATCCAAACGGTATCCCAAAAAAGGAAAGAAAGCGATGTCTCAATGTATCTCATATGGGTTGGTAACAGATCAGAGGATGATTATCGACCATATCCATGATATCTGTAGGTAGTGTTGATTATCCGTAGCCGTTTCATATGAAAGTCATTAGATGTATTCACTTCCAAGATTATATTAACAGATAGCAGTTCAGTGCCCTAACACCCATAAACAAGTGTTAGCTGGGGTGGGGGAATGGCGGGGTTGCTTCTCCCAAAGTAACAAGCTTACATGTTTCATTCCCTATATCATGGAACTAGGAATAGGATTTTAAGGTGCCCATAAAGAAAGCAATCATAGAAAGCAAATGGGGGCCTGGGCAGCAGGAAAATCCTAATCTTTGATGAGGTGATTGATTTGTGGGGGGCAATTACAGAAACTGACCCCCTGTGTGGGTCTCCCTGCAGCAACTGAAAGCTTAGCCAGCGGGAGAAGGAGCAACCAGCTTTCCTGTACTGCAGGGAGATGCACACCAGGGATTGTTTTCTGTAAATGTCCCCCTGCCACACTGATCACCCCCTCTCCTGCCCGCATCTGGTCTCCCTGCTGCCCAGGCCCAGTACCGGTGCTACTCCCTTGTTGGCAGCCCTGTCTATAGTTAACAGTGATGAACAGGGCAGGGCTAATAACGCTGCTTGAAATTTTAGTGCAGCAGAGTGTACAGAACTTTAGGGGGCCCACTGACTTTCTGGCGGGATCAAAAAGTGTTTTTCTGTACATGTAGCCTGAGACAAAATGTGGGGAAATGCAAAATATAGATTGGCTTCTATATTTTGCCTTTCCTGTCCCCTTCCCCCTTCAAACAAATTACAATTTTAAATCTTTTTATTACATACCATTATTGGGTCTAAAATAAAGTATCGCTGGGTCTTAATGCTTCTGTATGCAATCAGGTAGATCATGGCTAGTAGAAGGGACCAGCAGGGTGCTGTAGCTCACTGAAAATGCCACAGCATCCTATCTAAGTAGTTTTCTCAAGAGCTCTCAACCCTGGTGCAAGCAATGGGCTGGCTCTTTGAAGGAGTTTTGCAAAATATCAAAATGCCTTCATGGGTGAATTTTAGTCTGGATGAGTGGGCTTTCCTAGTTTGACTGCAGTTGCATGAAGACTGCCCTGTGTAATACCCACATGTGATGCTGAGTATGTGAGCCAGTGAATAAAAGCAGTGTATAAGATGCCATAAGGTTTATGGAGGAAAGGACTAGATGATGCTGCACTCTATCTGCTGCAACTACACTTAGAAAAGCTCACCGTATGCAGTGAAATTAGAATGAGCCTGTTCGGTGCAGGGGAGGAGTCTGTACATCTGTGAAAGACTCAGGGGCCCATTTTTCACACGGGAGATCTGATCAGGTCCACCTGTCAGTTTTTAATGCGGACCTGATCAGTTAGTCTATTCACCCCTATGGACAGGTGGGTATAATTTGATTTGTGTCCGATTCAGTCCGCTCAAAAAAAAAAAAAAGGCAGTCACCATTTTCTGTTTACACCATAGTGCATGGTGGGCAGATGACAGGTCCATGTCCACCCAGTTTCTGCAGAGCGAACTCAGACCTTCCATCTGTCTGCTCTGCTCTGTTTAGCAGGGGATATCTGAGCAGATCTCCTGATGATCAGAACGGTGTCCGCCCCGTGTGAAAGGGGCCTAAAGGGTAAGACTGGAGTTGAGTTTTAATGCAAGAGTTCTAATTTTTATGTGCAACTTCCACAGGAGATCAGTTATTGAAACCAGTAGAGCATTGAAAGAACTTTTCCATGAAGCTAGAGAAAGAGCATCGAAAGCACTTGGTTTTGCGAAGATGTTAAGAAAGGTATTGCATGTTTTTTGCTTTCAAATGTTGTGTTTTTTTTTTTTTTTTAACTGTTCGTTCCTAATTGGGCTCAGCAGAAACTGCAAATGGTGGCAGTATAATTTAAATTTTTAGACAACCTATAAGATGAACACCATATCCATATCTTGTTAACTAAATTGTGAGCCCTATTTTATTATTGTTGAGTAATTACAGCATTGGCGATCCTATGGGTTAATACCTGCCTTCGTTCCTCTAGTTGAGCAGAAGGGAAGATTGGCTTAATTGCATTGAGGTTAGGAAAATATCAACAATGATCACTTTCAACATCAGACGCTTTTATTGCAACAAGGGTAGTCTTAAATAGACTGACCGTTCAGTTGTGCAGTTGAATTGGGGGCGGAAGCAGTTTGTATATTTCCACCCTTTTAAAGGATATGTTCACCTTTGGGAACATGGTACATGTTGCACTTGTTTTTAAGGTGGAACACCTAACAGGTTCCCACTGCTGCAGCCACCTGTTGATCCCCTCTCTCCCTGTGACAGTAGTATGTGGAGAAGTTCCCAGTAAAAGCTGTCACTTTTTGAGAGCGTGGCCATGTGGGTCTTCGCTCAGACGACTGTGTCATGCACAGAATTCTGTAAATGAACTGACTACAAGTACCGGCCTTCTTTTGTGGATGTCAGCTTGTAGTTCTCAATGAACTACCACGGCGTGCTGTTGAGCGCACTGGTAGTTCATTGAGTCTTCCTGTTAGTGTGAAAAGATGTATGGGCAGACATCTTCCACTCACAGTCTGCAGGAGTCCTGCATGGCACCCACGATCTGCTGATCGCTGGTGCAATGATTTCCAGGCTCCTTAAAAAAAAAAAAAAAATATGTAGTAATTTTTACCCCCCCAAAAAAAAAAATGGCTTTTTTTTTCTTTCTTTTTTTTCATTTTTTTAAAGGTGAACTTCTTTTTTTTATTTTTTTATTTTTTTTCCGACCTAGAAAAGGTAAGGTTCACTGAGGTTAGGGGAAAAAAAAAATAAGTACAAGTACTGCATAATCACCAATGTATGCTGACTTCATATCATACAGTAGTAGTCGAGTCCAAACAATAGCTGAGCAGGACCTGTCAGAAGCTGGAATGGTAATGTTATCATTAAGTGCTATTGTTCCTACTGTAGTTTCCAAAAAAACTAAAACTGTAAAAGAGGCATTGTTAAGAAAACAAACACAGAAAGGTAGGTGAAAAACGAAGATCAGAAGGGAGAGAGAGAAGAGAGAATTACTATTGAGGAAGAGTTCCACCTAGGTCTCAGTCAGCAGGACATATGTACAGTGCCTTGAAAAAGTATCCATACCCCTTGAAATTTTCAACATTTTGTCATGTTATATGCAAAAATGTAAATGTATTTTATTGGGATTTTATGTGATTGACCAACACGAAGTGGCACATAATTGTGAAGTGGAAAGAAAACGATAAATGTTTTTCAAAATTTTTTACAAATATGTGAAAAGTTTGTTTGTAAAACCACCTTTCACTGCAATTACAGCTGCAAGTCTTTTTGGGTATATCTCTATCAGTTTTGCACATTTTGCGAGTAAAATTTTTGCCCATTCTTTGCAAAATAGCTCAAGCTCTGTCAGATTAGATGGAGAGCGTCGGGGAACAGCAATTTTCAAGTCTTGCCACAGATTCTCAGTTGGATTTAGGTCTGGACTTTGACTGGGCCATTCTAACACAGGAATATGCTTTGATCTAAACCACTCAATTGTAGCTCTGGCTCTGTATGTTTAGGGTCGTTGTCCTGCTGGAAGGTGAACCTCCGCCCTAGTCTCAGGTCTTTTGCAGACTAACAGGTTTTCTTCTAAGATTGCCCTGTATTTGGCTCCATCCATCTTCCCATCAACTCTGACCAACTTCCCTCTCCCTGCTGAAAAAAAGCAACCTCACAACATGATGCTGCCACCACCATGTTTCAGGGTGGGGGTGGAGTGTTCAGGGTGATGGACAATGTTAGTTTTTTCGCCACACATAGTGTTGTGCTTTTAGGCCAAAAAGTTCAATTTTGGTCTCATCTGACTAGAGCAGCTTCTTCCACATGTTTGCTCTGTCCCCCACAAGGCTTCTCACAAACTGCAAACAGGGCATATTTTGGCTTTCTTTCAACAATGGCTTTCTTCTTGCCACTCTTCCAAAAAGGCCAGATTTGTGGCGTGAATGACTGAGTTGTTCTGTGGACAGATTCTCCCGCCTCAGCTGTGGATCTCTGCAGCTCCTCCAGAGTTACCATGGGCCTCTTGGCTCCTTCTCTGATTAATGCTCTCCTTGCCTGGCCTGTGAATTTAGGTGGATGGTCATGTCTTGAGAGGTTTCCAGTTGTGCCATACTCTATTTCAGTTTTCGGATGATGGATTGAACAGTACTCCGTGAGATGTTCAAAGCTTGGGATATTCTTTTTATAACCTAACTCTGCTTTAAACTTCTCCACAACTTTGTCCCCGAAACCAAGGATTCGGGAGGAGGGGCCACTAGGGAGATCTCTCTACTAAATATATACAGTATTTGTCCAGTTCCACATCCTAATTATATAATGCACAAAAAGAACCCTAACCACTAATTTAAAAGACTTTGACGATACTATTGAAATAAAATATCATTTTTATTGTACAAAGGTTAAAATCGTCTCAATGACAAAGAATAACATGTAAATACAAAACACAATTGTAGGAAAAATTTCCCTGTGAAATACATTTTATCATCACCCTACTGCAGCTGGGTGGTGATTGGCTCGCGGTAACTTCACAGAAGGGCTTCACAGAACAGCTTTATTTATACTGAGATTAAATTACACACAGGTGGCCTCCTATTTACTAATTGGGTGACTTCTGAACGCAAATAGTTCCACTAGATTTTAGTTGGGGGTATCAGAGGAAAGGGGGCTGAATTCAAGTGCACGCCACACTTTTCAGGTATTTATTTGTACAAAATTTTGAAAACCATTTATCATTTTCCTTCCACTTCACAATTATGTGTCACATTATGTTGGTCTATCACATAAAATCCCAATAAAATATATTTACGTTTTTGGTTGTAACATGACAAAATGTGGAAAATTTCAAGGGGTATGGATACTTTTTCAAGGCACTGTATTTAATCCAAGGGTCCCGGGTCTTGGCGATTTGTTATTGTGGAAAGTGCACACTATTCCTTTTTAAAATCATCCCCAATACAACAGCACTCTAAAAGGAGTGCTCCAAATGAAAATGCATACACTATCCAGATTTTAACGCCTCTCTTGCAGTTCTGCATTCACTGTAATAAGGGCAGGTTTCAGTATTAAATGGATTAATGTCAAAGCAACGTTTTTGGTTTTGTCTAAAACGATACAATTTTATACTTTGCTGGTTTTGTATTGAGTTATCCTTTCTAAATGCTATGCTTTTTCAGGACTTGGAAATTTCTGCTGAGTTTACTTTTTCTGCACCTGTGCGAGACCTGTTAACATACCTAAACGCAAAGAATTATGCAAAGGTAATACAGTTTTACTTTATCATTTATGTAGCATGTATTACATGGAAAATGTAGGTGACCAAGTGCCCGACAAATATACCTTAGAGTTCTTAGATGCCCAGTGTTCAGGCTATGTTCAGTTGGGTGGGTACATAAAAGTTCCCCGTTTTGTCTTTTTAGATGAGTACAGGCTGTCGTGCACTGTTGTAAGACACATTTCATTAGGCACATACAAAAATGATGTCTGCTAAAATACTAAGCCATTATGATGTATGTGAAGGTTGATGTGTAAATGAGGCTTTTAGGCTTGTTAAAGCATGCAGCTTTTGTATAGCGCATAAAGCCGAATATTAGATTAGCTGCCACAGATCCATGTGAGTGGGAGAAATGTAATGTAAAAGATATATCATTTTCAGTTTGTTGCAATTAGCAAGTCCAGTTCAGTGTTTAGTATCCATTTAGATGTCATCTACAGCAACTACGTTTTTTTCACTTTGGCCCAGGTTCACACTGAGCTGCGGGAATGAAGCCGTGCTTGTTCAGCTGAACTCGCACAATTTCACTCCCGCATGACAGTCCCGATTTCGGCCGCTATTTCAGAGACATCTGTGCAGGTTTCTGCATAGATGTCAATATAAATTGCAGCCCAAAATTGCAAAAAGTACAGAAACGACTTTTTGAAATCGGTGTGACGCCGCAAATGCAGCGTCACACCGATTAGGACGGTGCCATTGCCAGCAATTGCTGCCGATTTGACATGCAATTTGACACGTCAGATCGCATGTCAAGTCGTGCCAATGTGCACCAGGGCTAATAAATGAGTTTTTTTTTTTTTTTTTTTGCAAAGAAGTGCATATGCCTTTCATCCTAAAAATATTCTAACAATCTGTCATGATCACCTCATAAAGGAGTCACATTTTTAAACATGCTATATTTGTTATATGTTATCTTTTAATGTGTGTTTTACATCAGTTATTGGCTTTTCCACAAACTCCTAGGTTAACCACGTAGATGATGAGTGCATGTACAAAACCAAGTTGAATAAATCTACAGAAACGTTAAGAGAAAGTTGTATTGGGTTTGAAAATAAACTAAACAAGGGAGATTATGAAACTTTTTTTTCCAGTCTATATCCATAGGGCCATCACAAGGAGGCATCCAAACTCTGTGCTAGGTCTTGGTCAAATTGTACCTAATAGCACCATGTTTAAAGAAGTACTAAATGAACTTCAGCACTTTTACTTTGTTGGCTTAAACTGAGTTATATTTAAAACTATCTCTGTAGTTCTAAATCTTTGACTAAGGATGCAACTGCTGCCCCTCCCCCTTGTACCTGTCTATTCACAGAAGCTTTATATTTTGAGTATTTTTTCACAGAAAAATGCTGCAATTCCTGGCGTTCTTCTTTAGGTGAAACCTTATCTGATTTGCCTTTTTAAATAGACCGTGAGATTCTGAAATTGCATAATGACACTCGCCCTTATTCTCACATCCTTTATAGTGACCTTCTGTATCTACCCCTAGACAAATATGTAAGGTGCAGTAGTGGTTCTTCTGGCTTCCCAGAGATAAAGATGATTTGGAGGTGGTGATATCAGAGAATTGAATAGTTGTATTCCGAATGGGGCCTGTAGGAGGCATTTGAGAAGATGTGGAGGCGGGTACATCGATCACCATTGAGGCTTCAACATCTGTTGTGTGGGGAAATATTTTGGAGACTCCTGAAGGAGTCCTTCAGTACCTTGTTGTTGGATTAAACTGTATGTAAAGCCGAACCATGAACTTCTCCTGTTTGCTCTCTTTTGGCCTGTTTAATAAACAATTGGAAGCATTTTTGTTTATATCTGTTAAGTGCAAAAAAAGAAAAAAAAAAACCCTGTAGCTCTTGTCAGAAATTTCAAGCTATCCTGTGTCCTATATATACTTGTGTTCTTGGGTAGTGCAGGCCATAGATGATGCATTTTTCCTGGTTGCAGAACAGAAAATCGCTTGAATCTCCCATCAACACTTACCTGACACCACTTTGGATCCAGCACTGTCCCCGCCGGCAACCCTTCTCTTGGCTCCTGTGAGGAGGGAATGGGGGGCAGGGCCAAGCCACACACAGCCCGGCTCGGGAGCTTGCCTCCATGAGTGCCCCCAGTGCAAGCTGGCTTGCTATGAGGGCACTCATACCTAAATCACTTTAAGTAAATACATATTGGTAATTGAAGTACGACCCAGTCTGAAGTGATAATTTCATTACTTTTTTACACACTGAGATTTTCCAATCTCAGTGTGTATTTTCCAAGTGGTCACTGAACACAGAGGTGTGGTGGAAGATTGCACTAGAAGAATCTACACTCCTAAAATAGAGGAATTTGCGGATGCACCAGTTTTATTGCTTTTATGAGCACTGATTTGGACACTTGTTGGCACACTTGTGTGATATTTAAGGGATTTGATTTATACATTCACTTTTATAGAAGTGTGTGGTGATGCTCACGGATCGCCATCTGATGGGCTTATACATATAAGTTATCACATTATAACAGCATCTGAGTGATATTGACACTAAGTCACGTTTATTTTTGTGGTGTTTTGACATATTGTTTAGACACATTTTTTTGATGTGAATTCATCAATAGTATGTTTTCATCGTAGTACTATTGCACACATCTATCCATTTTTTGCACTATATATAGATGAGCACCGGTCAAAAGGTGTTTGTTAGATTTAGTTTTTTACCTTAGAGGTGATATAGATTTATTGAGTAATAGCGCCACGATTTAATTTGTCACGTGTGGTCTTTGCACTGATCACATGCACTTATTTAAATCTAATATACACTGTTTGTTTACAATAAGTGGCAGCTATAGGTAGGAACTCTTAACCAGGTGAATAAGATCATCAGTGTTAACCATCCTAAGCGCAGTGGGGGTTGACCTAGTATAGGAGGGATTTTTTTACCTAGGAAAACCACATATTTATGTCGTTTCCCTTGCCAGCTAAAAATGGTCTGTTGGGACAGAGGAGGAGTCAGGGGTAAAAGTTTGTTCCTAAAGTTTCTTGTTTGCTGTGGAAGGAACTACTTGAACAGATTCTTCATGTACAGTCTTGGTCAAGAGGCTGACCCCAGCAGCCCAGTAATGTCGTTAAGCACATTAAGATGAGCGTGAATGTGCAGAGGGTACTGTTGACCTCTAGTTTATAGGGTCCATTCCATTGTGTGTTGTGTTAATGTGTGATCCACACTGCTTTGTGGTTCCATTCATTTTGAATAGCAAAACCAGCGAACCACAATGTTGTAGTTGTATTGATTTTATTTATTTATTTTTTTGCTTTACCAACACATGGGGTATATTAGAAATCTGCTCTGTATGTTGGCAAGAAGGTAAAATGTATATGATGTTTGGTAACAGGGAGTCACTGACATTCAGACTACCAGCAGAGTATGGGGCCTGCTGCCCAAAATGCTGTAATGAAAGTTTGCTGCACTTTGAATGATGATTATTTATTATTATTATTTTTTTTATAAACCTACATATATTAAATTGTTCCATTTTAATGTATGGTTCTAATATACATTTAAATCCCCACTTTGTATAGCAATGTTGTACATTTGCTTAAGACTACAGTGTACGGTATTGTCTTTTCTCAGCCAGGTAACCTTTTACCTGATTTATGCAAAAGCTCACCTTTGCCAAGATTAGACTGCAATACTGCCCTGGTCCTGAAGATTTTTAAAGGCCAAAACATATCAATAACGTTATTTATGTCCTTTTGCTTTAGGTCATAATTCCTACGCTTGAGAACCTGCATGTATTCGTACTAGATAACCAATCTAAAGGAAAAGCGGTTATTTTGCAATTGCTGAATGCTGCAGCTGGTATAGACTGCTCTAAAGACTGCGAAGATGTGGCATATGATGCCTTCCTCCTGATGACCAAGCACTCTGAGAGGGGCCAGGATGAAGAAGAAATTTGGAGTTCTTGGGAAGGACAGACCGTAAAAATCGTGCCACCAGTGGAAACTGCAGACACTCTGAGAAGTATGCAGGTATGTTTCAACATAAAGTCATTTTCTTAATTCCTTCTTGACCAGGGGAAATGTATACTTTTATGACCAAACCAAATTTTACAATTAGGTGTATGTTAATTTACTTAACATTTTAACTGCTTTTATGCCAATGAATTATGAATTTTGTGTTAGTTTCTGGTCCTCTGTGGACCAAGCTACACACCTGTTCTCAACTGCTTTGAATGCACACAACCTTACAAAAACAGACTAGTTTCTCTTTGTAACCAATTTATCATGTAAACTGAGCTGTTCCCAATAATCTCTGGATATAGCAGCAGATAGGCCCACAAACTGCTAATGTTCTCCTGGTATGGCTTACTTTACATTCATTAGCTGTATAATTTCTTTATTAACCATAGAATGCTCATTCAATTTCTCCAAATTTAGAACTCTTTTGCACTCATTAAAGGATACCTTTGTCTTTTGGATCATGATATATGTTTCACGCGTATTTAGAATGTTTAGGGCACTGGCAAACAGAAAAAAAATCTAAGCCAGCCCCCATATGACCCCATCCTCCACCCAGCATGTCTTACTACTTTTCTAGTGTCCTAGGAAGTTGGGCACCTTTTTATTCAGCTCTGAATAGATTTAAGGTCCATTTCCAATACCCCTTTACAGTTGCCTGGTCACTTCTGGCTGCCAGAAACCCTCATCAAAACCAGCTTGCCTGGGTTTTTGAGCATTTGAGGCCTTACATCATATTGGGCATAGTTGCATTACTGTTACGCTGAAGCAACATGGGACAGTCCTATGACCTTAGCCCATTCTCTTAGGGGAATTTACTTGGTATCCCCAAATGGACCTGATACCTGTAAACTGAACCTGGGACCCCTATTTTTATTGGGTTGTTGTGATCTGAGTAATCCACTCCATCAGGCATCTACCATGTCCGTCGGGACCTTCCACTGTCCTCCACCTGTCCACTTTGGACTTCTTAACTGCACAGCTACTGGAGCATTGTGCCCACAGAGGTCCTAAGCATGCCCTGGTTGCCATCCCTTGCAGAGTCTGTCCTTGACCCTCCTGACCCCATAAATCAAATGGGCCTGCATGCATCTTACTCGGTTTCAGAATCCCAACAGTCTCTCTCCTGAGAGACTGTTTTGAGGCACTGCTGCCTTCTGATGTTTACAGAGGGTTGTTTCAAAGCTTTTTGATCAATTTCATATTACTCTACATCAGCTTGCTGTTTCAGGCCTTGACGTACATATAGAAGGAAAAGGCAACCTGTGCACTTCTAGTGTAATATGTTCAAATCTGTAAACATAATAATTGAAAAGTGAAGTAAACGTACAATAAATATTATTGTACCTATATATTAATTTGTCTATCCCTATAAATTAGCTAGTCTATAAGAGTCTGATAAGCACAATGAAATAACAAACACATCTGCTTAGTAAACAATGTTGCATTTATTTCCCAAGAAAATAGGAATATACTAAACAGCAGATATCTACAACATATAACAACAATAAATCATCAAAGATACTTATCACATTCTCTAGAATAGACACGTTGGCTGGTCTCCAGATGTTGCAAAAAAAAGAGCTCTCTGTTCGAAACGGCCCTTTTTACAAACCTCAATCACACCTCATCCAATCCCCCTCCCATTGCCACCCAACTCTGTTTTGGACGAATCAGAGTGTTCCTGGGGCATTCCTCCTCAACAGATTATATTACTGACCGTCCTGCCATAATTGGCCTCTGGGGGCAGTATTGCCCATATCATCTCCAGGAGCTTGCTGGTCTTTGATCCTTGTCATCAATTATCTTGTCAGCCTTGCTCTCTTTGAAGCTTGCTTGCAGAGTAGTTAATCAGGAATTCTCATAGACAGATCTGAGTCAGTATTGTCATGCAGAGTTGGGCTTAATTGGCTACATTCCAACTTGGGGGCTTTATGTCAGTCCTACAGAGAGTGAGAATATCCTTAGATATAGATGTAGAAAATCCAGAAATATGACATTGGACCATGTTGTCTTCCAACATATGCCACTTTGCGCCCAAATGGGCTCATATCACCCTTCTTCGGACATGGCTCCTATTGAACAGTCCATAAATGTCTTAACACGTGTCGCTTCCCAACATGTGTTTCCAAACCAGTACCTATGGAACAGTCCTTAACTGTCTTAATGTGTTGCGTTTTTCAACATGTGCTTCAGAAACAGCTCCTATGAAACAGTCCATAACGGTCTTACCGTGTTGCGCTTCTTAACATATGCTTCAGAAACAGCTCCCATGGAACAGTCCATAATGGTCTTAACGTGTTGTATTTCCCCACACGTGCCGCTTTGTTACTGGGTGACACACCAACATCACTCTTCCGTGACAGCTTCCATATCACCATTCTGTGTCTTCTGTATGTTCTCCTTTCCCTAATCTGGGTGCAGTACAGGCAAGGGCTGTCCATTCACTCACCAGCACACATTCAGAGCAACATATCAACCAGCTTTCAGATACAGAGTCTCGAGGAGGGCCTTTCGCCCCCATATTACTGGCCTAAAATACACCTTTATCCCACTATACCATAACATGAATTGACCCATTACCATAATATATACATATATACATATATCCATCAAATTACTCATCCAGCTCCCAACCTCCTATACCTCACTGTAGATACGGGTCGAGATTAGGCAGGTTCACTCACAATGGCCTTTGCTACTGCAATTCTGGCAGGTGAGTGGTATTTCAGGGTTCTGAGCTGGCAGCAAAGCCTCTACCTTGTATGAAGAGCCCTTACCGTCAATTCGTCCTTCAACTTGCATAGATAAATGCAAGACTTTCCTATATAAATGTTGAGTCCAACAACGCATACTAACTTGAACCAATGACGAAACTGCAGCAAATAATGAGTAATACTACAACGGGATGTATCAAATAATTCAAAATACTGTTGGCCTTACAGGAATGTCTGAATATTACCTCCCACCAAGACCCTCCCGCATCATTTTCTAGTTGCACTACCTCCTTTTATTTCATTCTGATCATGGTAGATGGCTATAGTAGCATTAGCTCTCTTGCAGCAGCATCCTCATAAGGCTCTCATCTCTATCCCAATCTGTTAACCTTTCCTGTATCTTCCTTCCCATACCAAGGTTCAGGGCTCTCAGATTAACAGGGCGGTTACGGTTGACATCCACAGACAGATTAGCAATATGCTGTACCACATAATTCCATTCCTGTGTCTGGATTTCAGAGACACCGCCAAGGGTACAAAATGCTCCTCTAGCTTTTGTCAGGTTCACAGAACATCCTAGCTCCATGACTAACGTTACATTAGTATCCTTTAGGACAAAGAAACAAACTCTCCTATGTCCCAAATAATACATACAAAGGACGTTATGGTCATGCCTCCGACAGAGGGAAATATCAACCTGCCTCCAGCTCCCATCCTCTCTGATCACATGTGGGTAAGTTAGTCTCAGATGCAACAAAGTAGAATCCCCAGTTAGGAAGCCCATTGATACCACTGCGTACACAGACTGAGTCTGCACTTCTGTATATGGGATCAATGAGGAAGCATAACATCTCTCATCCAAATTAGTACAGCCCATCCAGGCATTCGACCACCACCTTGGATTAGTGTAAGAGATGTGCTTTGGTAAAATCTTACTGAGCTGTGATGCTAACTCCTGAGGCCACTGACCCTCATACAGGGACTGTACAATCAGCTTGATGTTGGTTGACAATTCCTCCTGTCCCTGCGTGCACACCAGAGCCCATGACATATTTTGCCCTGTATCACCACACTATCTACCAACCTCTTAAAATGGCGGATAAAATCTTGAGCTACTTTTACCTGGGTATTTATGTGACGTTGTTGAATATTATCAAGAATGTCATTAATCTCTCTCTGAGCTACAAAGCCCCGCTTATTGTCTGAAGCTATGGCTGAGAGTTTGTTCATCAGGTGACCGATGTCCACTCCATTAACAACATACATCCCAGCTCCTATTCCCCCAATATAGTGCTGAATACATCCCGCCTCTTTCGGTTACTCCTCAGAAATAGGCGTCCTGCATGAACCTCATTCTGCATCCGCACATCTCTGGGAGCAAGCCACTGATATACTGACCGCACTTGATTCAGTGTATATTCAGCACATATAGGGTAATAGGATTTTATCAACCACTGCGAGACATTGAAGTGCCATGTGGTGAAGGCATACTGTACCCTGGTAGCCAGCGTTTGGGACGAGCTTAGATCTATTTGTAATGGTTCACCTGTCTTTAACGGAGCATGCCCCCATGTGTAGTCACTGGCATTACCTGTGCAGGGTTTCTACCTCTCAGGTGAGACATCAACCAGGTGTATCTCCCCCATGTCCAATTCTGGTGTCCCACATGTCTAGTAACCGAGAGCTTCTCAGTAGGACTGATAAGACTGAGCTACCACCCCCACAAGGAAATTTTCACCCCATTGATGTGTCATCTGGTTCTCCCTAGTTTGGCCAACAGACACCTTACTATGCCTAAGTATCAGCCTCCTGGGCCTCTGCACCCTATTACTTTGGTTATGCCGATATATGCGACACACAAAAACATATTTCCCTTCTTTCAATTCTTCACCAAAAACCCCATATCCTATGTCCCTTGCTTCCAAAGGTTTGGATAGATTGGAATTTTTTCCTAACCAGTAACCAGTTTTTTTTCAAATATATAGTTGCAACCACAAACGGCTGGAGGGATTCCGGTATGATATTTTGCAAGTCTTGTTTATACGCAAGTCCTTGAGATGTTGAGTTAGGATTAAATCGTCCAAAAGCAAAAGAAACTTTGTATTGCAAATTGCTATGGTGATCCCATTGGGTAACTTAGGACTCTCTGATATAATCTGGACCTTTCTCCTTCTCTCAACTCCCCCCTCCCTCCCCTTCTGCCCCAACAAGTCCAATATTGATGACACAGCAGAAGTGGATGCATAGTTTTCCTCAGGATTTTCCCTTTCCACATCATCCCCTGAATATTCGTCTGAATCAACTTGAGATGTTACATGGCTCAGATGGATCGCCAACACGACAATTATGATCCTTTCATCCATTCTCCGGAGACCTTGCCAATCTTTGCTCCACCAGGACTCTGGAAAAACAAGAACAAGAGCGGAATCAATTCTTATCAGCAGTACCTTTTTCACATTGATCCGGTCCAGTTTGCATTGCATGAAGACTTGGAAACTAAGTTCTTCACCATAACCCTGTCTCCAATGTTCAAGCTAGTGGGAGGCCTTTCAGGCTGCTCTTTCTCGTTAGTTGTCATGTTATTTGCAGCTAATTGCAAATATCCCTGTATCTGTTCCTGCAGCGGGACCATAAATTTGTCCCTTTCAGCACTTTCTCTCATGGGGGTACTCAGTTGTGTCTCTGCTGGATGGCTGAGGTTCATCCTTCTTCCCCTCGTTAACTGATATGGGGTTAATGATGCACTTTTCACCGCAGACCCTCGTATGGCCATCAGGATTGAAGGCAGATGGGTCAGCCAGTTCTTTCCTGATTGCAGTACCATCTTCTTAAGCCTTTCTTTCAATGTTCGATTCATTCTCTCAACCATCCCCGCAGACTGCGGATGGTAAGGTACATGGAATCTCTGCTCTACTACCAGCAGCTCACAAATATTTTTCATAAGCCTGCCGGTAAAGTGAGTCCCCCTGTCTGATTCCAAGACTTTGGGGAATCCCCATCTTGAAAATACTTCGGACCACAAAGCTCTAGCTGTGGCAGTAGCTGAGTCTTTTCTCATGGGTAGAGCCTCTACCCACTTTGATAAGATATCCACAACTACTAATAGATATCTGTATCCTCCAGGGGCACTTTGTAACGGACCAGCAAAATCAATCTGTAGGTTTTCCCAGGGTCCATTGGCTACTGGTACCCTTGCTAATACTGGTTTCTGTCCCTTTGGCCTAGGGTTCATTTGTGCACAGATCAAACATTCCTGCACTACCTGTGAGATTGTGTTTCCCATTGTCTCCCACCAGTATCCAGCTTGCACAAATTTCAAGGTACCCCGAACACCCATGTGGCCTGTTAACCTGTGATTTTCAAGGGCTAAATCCTTTTGATGCTGGGAGGGCACTACAAACCTTCATCCTTCTGAAGTCTCTCTTAACAGTAGATAGTCTTCCAATACATAATTTTGGGGAGCATCTGCCGCTTTTATTCTAAGCTGCTTGATTGAGCTTAAGGCCTCATCCTTATTTTGTTCATCTGCTAAACACGGGATAGGTGTCCTTATCACTGTCAAGAGTTCATGGGGACTTTCTTTCACCTCCTGCTCGTCAAAATTGTGTTCCTCCCAGGCCTACCTCCCTTCAGCATCATAGGGTGTCCACTGGACTCTTATCAGGGCCGCCTCCTTTGCCAGCTCATCTGCCTTGTTGTTGCTCACGGCAGCCTCCTCTCCACCTCTTTGGTGAGCTTTCACCTTAATAATAGCCACTCTCTGAGGCTCTCCACTCGCTCTTTCCCATATATCTCTTTACACTCTACTATGTACCAAGCCTTTCCCAGAGGCATCGCTGAAGCCCCTTGACTGCCACAGAGGCATATATTCGGTCAAAGACCTTGTTACATAGGTGCTGTAAGAGAATATGGTTATGGGACCTAAACTGAAATGTGTGATGGCCTCTCTTACTGCCTCCAGTTCAGCTCCTTGAGCAGAAAAGCTTCAAGGGCATTTGGTCATGATTTTTTCATTGGTCGGGGGGCACCACAGGGCATACCCTGTGTGAAAACTTCCTCCCTCCCAATATCTTGATCCATCCACCCAGATTTTAAGGTCTTCATTACCCGTTGCTAACCTGAATACCTCCTGTGTTGGTCCGATGTAACTCCCCACAGTCATCCTGCTCCCCCTCATATTGCATCATTTGTGGGAGAGTGAAGGTGGCGTTGTGGGTCACGGTAAGGTTTATGGGTGTTAAATCCACTAGACATCTGGCTACCCTTTGGGAGGATACTCCACTGAGGGTAAGTTCCAAAAGCATTTTAATCGGAGAATGGGGTGTCTGCAGAATGATTTTGCCAAATCCCACAACATGCTCTGTGTCGAGAACCGCCCAGTGTGCTGCCAATATGTTTCTGACGCATTCATCGAATCCCCTCTCTACCGGGCTTAGGTACCACCAGTATCCAACGGGTACCCATTTGCCCTGCCTCTCCTGCAACAACACTGCTGTTATTGCTATTGCAGAGGCATACACTTGTAGTGCAAAGGGCAAATCGGCATTCGGATTACTCAAGGCCAGGGCCTGCATCAGACTCACCTTTAGCTTTATGAAAGCTTGCTCATGCTCTCCTATCCAGTCTAAAGGGTCTGTTTCATCAATTGTGCCTTTTTGGGGTTTAATTTCAGACCTGCATTCTCAATTAGTGTCAGGAGCTCCTGCAGCAGAGCATAATGCTGCTCTTTTGTCTCAATTTGAAGCAAGATGTCGTCCACATACTGAATGATGCACTCTGGCTCAGAAAATGTCTTCAGAATGTCCACCATACAGATGTGGAAGTATGTGGAGCTGGATTTGAACCCCTGAGCTAATCGACAGAATGCATACTGTTTCCCCTAAAACGTAAAGGCCAGTTTGTATTGGCTATCCTCATGTACGGGAATTGAGAAATAGGCATTTGATATGTCAATTGATGAGTACACCTTTGCTGAAGGTTTCAGTGCTGTCATCATGTCTGGCATCTTGGCAACAACATTTGTAGTAGATGGGGTGCATCTATTTAGCACACGGAAATCTACGGTGGGCCTCCATCCCCCCTCCTTCTTTACTTGCCAGAGGGCTGTATTCGTTTTAGATTGGCACTCTTTAATTACATTTTGTGCCAACAAATTCCCCTCTGTGCTCTCTATGTATGGGATAGATTCGGGTGGAATTTTGTACTGACGCTGAGGTGGCGGATCAGGGCCCTCAATTTTAACAATCGTGTTTGAAACTCTACCACATTGCGCTTTAGACGTTGCCCACACTTTGTTGCCACAAGATTTTAGCCAATACTTGGTCCTGTGTTTTCAGCAGTGCCTGTGGGTCAAGCATTTAATTTGTTTTAACTGATGTAACCCAACAGCTGTCCATGACCACGTGTACCTTGCCTTTGTCTCTAGACCCTTCCAGCCTGTTTGAGAGACTAATGGGTGGGTAATGTGTGGTTTATCCTGTCAATCTGCAGGCTATATCAGATAACCAGGGTTGATCAATCCCTCTCACCAGCCCTCTTGACCGGCTACAGTTTGCACTAACAATACAATAAACGTTTAACATATATACATATACCAGCCAAAAATCTCGCCAGTTTTTGCGCGTCCGCTCACTGATGAAATATTTCATAGAACTTTCAGGACCATTCAAGCAGTGCTTCCGAATTCACAAACCAGCACAAATCTTTGTCCACAGCAGAGCAGGGCTTTCGTTCTAGGTGTTGCTTCCTTAGCTTATAGGGACTCAAGACAAAAAATACATTAGGGTTTGTGGATTCTGTGTAAAAATAAATTTCACACGCCTTCTGGGGTGCCAATTGAATAGAGACATTGCACTTACAGAAGCAGCAAGAGAGCCATGCCAATCACAATGAGAAACATCATTCATCTTCTACAACATCTGGGGCAATTTCAGTATAGTAAAGATCAACTAATTTCCAAGGAAAACCATGTCTGGGGCATTCTCTAGTAGCAGCATTTATTAGATAGAATATGTGAATCCACTCACATGATGTGATGGTAAAAAGCACCTATCACAGCCTCTGTATCAGGTCAACAGCCTGCTGTGGCTTGAAAATGGATAGTTGGCCCAAAAACATGTTGCCTAGCTACCCCAAACCCAGAAGCTGTCCCTAACCCTGACCGACTGCCCTGCAGCTTAAAGTTGAACCACTAGCGTTCTACTCCTGAGTGGATTACTGCTACGCACCACCATAGTACAGGAAAGGAGACCAGACTGAACATCGCAGCACTAGATGGAGAAAGGTCACAAACTAGCAGCCTGACCACTGGCTGCGGTGGGCTGTACAGCTGAGACACAGGCTGTGATGAGCACTTTTTATCATTCAATGTGAGTCGATTTATGTGTTTTTTATTTAATACATTTTTACTTTTAATGCACTGTTGTGATTTATATGTGTTCTGAATTAGAGCAACTTCAAGAGTGTACCTACTAGTACCACAGATGTAACTTCCTATGGTAACCAGGTGACCTTTATCATACTGAACACTGCGCTGATGTGGTTTTGGAAGAATGATGCATCTCGTCATAATGGGCATGCCTTTTTTTGCTAATTTTGTGAGTGCAATATCTCCATTATATTTTTATATTTACAGATTTGGACTTACTAAAGTAGAATGCCGTTTAACTTTCCTCTCTTTCATTCACAGCTGGGTATTCACTGCCTTGTGTGACAGTGGTGCTGCCTTAAAAGGAAGTGAGTAGGGCTGTAACTAACGAATCGGTTAATAACTTTATAAAAAAGTGTGGTGAATAATTTAGTTAATATGTAAGTTTTAAAAAAAGGCAATTTATTCTTAAAGTGGAGTTCCACCCAAAAATGGAACTTTCACTTTTTGGATTCCTCCCTCCCTCCGGTGTCACATTTGGCACCTTTCAGGGGGGAGGAAGGTGCAGATACCTGTCTAATACAGGTATTTGCTCCCACTTCCTGGCATAGATCACCGCGATGCTTGCGGTGACCTACGCCACTTCCGGTGCCTACTCTGTCCTTCCCCGCTGTATTCTGGGAGACGCACAGGTCACAGAACATAGCAGGGACCAGAGAGGATGTGCAGCGCGACTTGCGCATGCGCAGTAGGGAACCAGGAAGTGAAGCCGGACTGCTTCACTTCCTTATTCCCTCACCGAGGATGGCGGCGGCAGCAGCAGCCGAGAACCGACGGACAGATCGGCTTCGGCTGCTGATTGCGGGCTCCCTGGACAGGTAAGTGTCCATATATTAAAAGTCAGCAGCTGCAATATTTGTAGCTGCTGGCTTTTAATATTTTTTTCGGCGGACCTCCGCTTTAAATATTTCTATGCAGTGGTAAATATAAATAACCAACTATATGGTTAGGGACGAAAATATGTACCGTATATACTCGAGTATAAGTCGAATTTTTCAGCCCTTTTTTTTGGGCTGAAAGTGTCCTTTCGACTTATACTCGAGTACCTGCCGTCTGTCTGCATGATCAGCGTGTCATGCAGGCAGACGGCGGCCGGCGTAGTGTTCGCCGGCTATTGCAGCTTTCAAAAGCCGCGCCTCCTGCTCATCTGTGATAGGCTGAACAGCTGTCAGTGTACAGCCTATCACGGACATTCTCTCATCCTCGTCCGTGGTATGAGAATGAGAGAATGTCCGTGATAGGCAGTCAGCGGTCAGCCTATCACAGACGAGGAGGAGGCGCGGCTTTTGAACTGTGGAATGGCCGCCGAAAGGTATCATCACACGCCGGCCGCCGATTGAAGATGGAGATCGCCACAGAGAGGATGGAGATCGCCACAGGGAGGCTGCACAGGACACAGGTAGGACACATGCACACATACATGTACAGGACACAGGACATGTACAGGACACACACACACACATACACACACACATGTACAGGACATGTACAGGACACACACACACACATGTACAGGACACAGGACATGTACAGGACACACACATGTACAGGACATGTACAGGACACACACACATGTACAGGACACACACACACACACACATGTACAGGACACAGGACATGTACAGGACACACACACACACACACACATGTACAGGACATGTACAGGACACACACACATGTACAGGACACACACACACACACACATGTACAGGACATGTACAGGACACAGGACATGTACAGGACACACATGTACAGGACACACACATGTACAGGACACACACACATGTACAGGACACACACACATGTACAGGACACACATGCACAGGGTACAGGTAGGCTGCACAGGACACAGGGAGGCATGCAGCTGCAGATGGGCATTATTGACCCTCTGCATTTTTCACCCTCGACTTATACTCGGGTCAATAAATTTTTCCCAGTTTTTTGTGGTAAATTAGGGGCCTCGACTTATACTCGGGACGACTTATACTCGAGTATATACGGTAATCCACTCTGAGAATAACAGACAGAAGAGATATACTGTATATACTATTAGAGGAGAGATATACTGTATATCTCTCCTCTAATAGTTTATACAGTATATGCTATTAGAGGATATATGCTATTAGAGGATATATACTATTAGAGGATATATACAGTTTATACTATTAAAGGATGAATCTGGTAAATATCAGACTCGGAGATCAAATTTTTTTTATTTAAAAAAACAAAAACAATGTCTTCCTTCAAAAAAAAAAAAAAATGTAATTTAAAAGAGGAGTTCCACCCAGGGGGCCCATGAAAAAAAAAAATTAAGTCAGCAGCTACAAATACTGCAGCTGCTGACTTTTAATTGGACACTTACCTGTCCCTGGGTCCAGCGATGCGCGGGATCGAAGCCCCGCTCGTCTCCCCCTCCGTTCAGTGGCGCCGGCATTGCAACTGTGGGTGAAGCCACAGCCCGGCACCCACTGCGCATGCGCAAGCGGCGCCGCGCGCCGTGATTGGCCGCTTAATCACCTGGGACCTGTAATGGGTCCCAGATGATTGACAGGAGGGAGGGAGCAGAGTGGAGTCCTTCCTGTGCCGAGGGGAAAGTGATGTCACCAGCCCAGGCACTGGAAAGGGCAGACTACAAGGGACCCCCTAGCAACAGGCATTTAGAGGTAAGTTAAAAAAAAATAATAATGCTTAGGCTCACTTCCTAGTAAGGCAGCTGTCACAGTAGGGAATATCCAGCTTACCAGGCAAAAAAAAAACACTTTTCCTTATCTCCAACAACAGAAGAGCAGTAGAACACATAATTCTTTTACCCGGCCCGGGGTCCTTTATAGCTACTACAGCTGCAAAGACTGCTACACCTTTATTGAAGATTCATTCCTCTGTACATACTGAAGACACCTTGAAGGGTCCTGGGGCCTGCCTGAGAGTATGTCAGAACGTTTCCCTATTTGAAAGTGAATTTGTAATTCGGTTATCTGTTCCCATAAGTGCCTTACCTTAGCAGGAGCACCGCTAAGCTAGTTGAGGGTGGGATCACTATTTGGGATTCCACTGACAATCAGCGAGAGTCCCTACTTTAATTCCAAGTTTGCATTAACTGGTTTGACCCGCCACACCTGTTCTGGTGGTAACATTAATCTGTCAAACTGTGTCAGAATGGGTAAGATTGCCTTAAGACGGATTCCACCACTGCTAGGGGTAGTCCTCAATTTTTTAGAGCAAATGAAGCAAATCTCTGGAACTTTTGTGCTTTAGTTATTAAGGCTTGTTGCAGGATATTAACTTGTGTTTTGCAATGGTCTATAGTTGGTACAAAGGAACAAGGCACTCTAGCTAAGTGCTTGAGATGCTGATGATAGGTCTAGAGAGGATTTGACTCTTAGCTTAGCTTGACTGTTAGCCTTTGAGAGATGTTGTCTCTTTGGACCTGCTCACAACAACGTACTTGGCAAAGAGTACATGCCCAGAGTATGTTCCAGCTTCAATGAAGGTGATCTGTGGAGGGGTCAGAAGAATCCCATATTTTTCCTTCATCTACTTTGACAGCAGGTACTCCAAAGACTTCAGAGCCCATCTTCCACTCATCCTGTAGGGCTCAAAGCCAAAGGTCTGAAAGAAGGCGCATCTCCACTTACAGTATGTAAGTGGTGGGCTATTTGTACATAAGGATTAGTCCTCAGGTAGAGATGCACTGAAATTGAGGCAGTCGAAAATGGTGTTTCTTTTTCATATATCATGGGACTAATATTCATTACCTGCTGGGTTATACTTCATCTCCAGGTGAATGGACACTGGTAGAACAAAGGTCTTTATACAGTAAGTGATCCCCTATATAACCCCTCCCATACAGGAAGCACTTCAGTTTTTTACCAGTGTCTGCAAGGTGGATAGCACGGTTTGTTTGAGCTCTCTGAGCTCCAAGTCTCTAGTCCCACAAACCGTTCCAAAAATTAATCAAGGGATTGACCGATTTGATCCATTTGACACAGGCTTTTATGCTTGGATAAATTACTCTAGATCCTGCGAGGTTTTGCCTGTAATGTGGCCTCCAGGCGCTGGACCCTGCGGAGTGGAAATCCTGGACACTACAGTGCTTAGGCATTTCCTGCAGGATGCTGTACAGGTTCAAGGGGGGTACCCAGTCCTTGAAGGTCCAAGTAACAGGAACCCGCCGTAAAGGGTGATGATTGGGCGCTCAGCTTCTAAGTGGCCCTGCACCTGAATGGGTAAGTGCAACCCCTTTATTTTATTATCGTGGGGTGTCCCAGTGATTGTAACAATCAGTCAAGCTAGCTAAAGGCTGGACCCCTGTGTGCAGTGACCATAAAGGGGAGTTCTGGGCTAGCTGTAGGTGTTTGCAAAGTGTACCTTTTTTGCTTGTATCTGGCTGTTTTTTACTTGTACGATGGCGCACTATGGTGCGCCATTTGCCTTGGTTTGCCATGGCGCACGTGCATTCGCAAGAGCGCCACTGGGATCAGCAGTTTGTTTGGCGGCCATGGCGCACACGTATTCGCCGCACATGCACCCTAGCCTTTACCTGGGTGTACGACAATTTGCGCTGTACTCAAATAGTCACGCCCACTCACCGGGACTACGCATATGCGTGCGCACGCACATATAGAACGTTCCGGCGCCCACCCAGCTTATTTAAGCTGTGTATGTCAAGCATGTGGTGCTTCTAGAAGGCAGCTGTGGGACACAGCGCGGGCTCTGAACAGACACCTACAGTGGTTCATTTCTCCTTACCCTGGTCACGTGAGTCAACAGGTGTTGCTTGGCAGGCTAAAGGTGCTTAGCAGGATTGTTGCATAGGGGGGCTTGGTGAGCCCTATTAAGGATGAGTGGGTCACATCAATTATATCTCGTGGGTACAAGCTGGAGTTATGGGCGGTGCCCCCTCAGAGGTTTCTAAGTTCCAGCGTTCCATCGGAGCCTCCAAAAAGAAACTTCTTGCTTCAGGCACTACATCATCTAGTGCATCAAGGAGTGATTGTAGGGGTTCCGGTATCCGAAAGGGGCACAGGGTTTTACTCAAACCTGATTATGGTTCAGAAACCAAACTGGGACACGAGGCCCATTTTGGACCTAAGGTCCTGGAAGAAGTTCCTATTGATACAATTCTTTTGGATGGAGTCTGTCCACTCAGTAGTAACCTCACTCCAAAGGAGAGACTTTTTACCCTCCATCGATTATATAAAGGACACGTACTTACACATACCTATCTTTCAGCCTCATCAGAGGTTCCTACGTTTCGCAGTAGAGGAACGTAATTTTCAGTTTTGGGGCTCTACCTTTTGGGCTTACTACAGATTGCTGGGTGTTCACAAAGGTCCTAGCACCAGTACTGGGTCTTTTAACGGCCCAAGGGATCCTGGTGCTCGGGTATCTGGATGACTTCCTGCTCAGAGATCACTCAGTACAGGCTCTAGAACAGAACATAATATACACAGTGAGGTATTTGTAGAGCTTAGGCTAGATCATAAATACCAAAAAGTCAGCCTTGAGACCAGCTCAAAGTCTAAAATATTTAGGTTTGATTCTAAACGCGGTCCAAGCAAGAGTATTCTTGCCACCCATAAGGATCTGTGCCCTGAAGGATCAGGTGCGGCAGATAAGGGACACCAGACAACCCTCCATTCGGCTCTGTATGACTCTTCTAGGTAGGATGGTATCCTCTTTCGAGGCAGTGCCCTATGCCCAGTTCCATTCCAAGCCTTTACAACAAGACATCTTGTTGGCTTGGAACAGAGGAAGAAAACGCCTGGATTATCCAATGTGCTTATCTCCTCTGGCATGCTTAAGCCTAAACGGTGGTTGCAGGATCAGAACCTGCAAAAGGGAAAATCCTTTCTCCCGGTAACTTGGAGAGTACTGACTACAGATGCCAGTCTCTCAGGCTGAGCAGCGACCCTAGACGGGCTCAAAGCCCAGGGGAAATGGTCAGGGACAGAGCAGACCCTGCTCATCAACGTCCTAGAATTATGGGCAGTATGTCTGGCCCTATGATCCTGGACGGTGGAGCTTCAGGACTGCCCCATCAGGGTTCAGTCCGCCAATGCCACGGCAGTATATAAACCACCAAGGCGGTACCAGGAGTCGTTCAGCTCTGAAAGAGGTGAACTACATACTAACCTGGGCAGAGGCACATGTGCCAATAATATCGGCAGTCCATATCCTGGGAGTAGAGAACTAGAAAGCAGATTATCTCGGCCACCAGCAGATCTGCTTGGGGGAATGGTCCCTACACCCAGAGGTGTTCCAGGAAATTTGCCAACGTTGGAGATGACCAGAGGTCGACCTACTGGCACCCAGGTTCAACAACAAGCTGCAGCAGTTTGTGTCTCAAACAAGAGATCCTCTGGCAATTGGAGCAGATGCTCTGTAGTCCCTGGTTTATGCTTTCCCTTCGATCCCTCTCCTTCAACATTTTGTTGCGCAGGATTTAGAGAGAAGGGATTCCAGTCATTCTCGGAGATTGTGCGACTGACAATAGACGGCCATGGATGCTTCCACATCACCCCGATCTACTGTCTCAAGGTCCTATATTCCACCCCAATTTACAGTCTCTGAATTTGACAGCATGGCTATTGAAGCCAGGGTGTTAAAGGACCATGGCATCTCGGGACCAGTGGTGTCTACTCTAGTGAATGCTAGAAAAGCTATCACTAGGAAGATTTATCATAAGGTCTGGAAGACTTATATCCCTTGGTGTGAAGCCAGAAAATGGCATCCTTGGAAATATGTTATTGGGAGAATTCTCTTTTCTACAGTCAACTGTGGAAATCAAATTGGCTTTGAGTACGATCGGAGATAAGGATTCGGCCCCATCAGTATTCTTCCAGAGGCCTTTAGCCTCCCATTCACTGACCCGAACCTTTATGCAAGGGGCAACTCGCTTGCTTCCCCCCCCCATTAGGTCACCTATGTGTCCTTGGGACTTGAACTTGGTGCTCTCTCTGTTACAGAAACAACCATTTGAACCTATTAAGGAAATTCCGTTAGACTTCTTGCTGTCACGCAAGCTAGCCTTCCTGATGGCAATCACCTTGGCTAGAAGGGTGTTGGAGTTGGCGGCCCTTTCATGCAGGGAAACATACTTGATCCTTCACCATGACAGAGTTGTGTTGCAACTTGTTCCATCCTTTTTGCCAAAGGTGGTGTCGGCCTTTCATTTAAATCAGGACATTTATTTTGCCTTCTTTTTTCTCTCAGCCTCGTTTGGCGGAAGAGAGGCGACTGCATTATTTGGATGTTGTCCGGGCAGTCAAGGTTTATTTGTCTAGATCTGTGGAGATCCGAGGATCAGACTTTTTTTTTTTTTACCAAAAGGACCCAAGAAGGGGCAGGCAGCTTCCATTGCCGGTTGGGTCCATCAATTGGTCATTCAGGCCTACGGTCTGAAACATAAAGCTCCTCCCTTTAGGGCTCAGGTTTAAAAGGCTGCTACCTGGTCTTCAGTACGTTCACAAAATTTTATCAAGTGGATGTTCCAGCAGCCAAGGATTCGGCTTTCGGCCGCAGTGTACTGTGGGCTGCCGTATAAGTTCTGATGGCTATTGTTTGGCAGGATGTCTCCCTCCCCTCAAGGCTATTGCTCTGGGACGTCCCAGCAGATAATGAAAATTAGCCTGATTCTGTGTACCATGATGTATGAAAAAGAAAATAGGATTTTTACGTCATACTTGCCTGTAAAATGCTTTTATTTGAGTACATCCTGTTTTTTTTTTGTTTTAGTTTTTTGAGGATTCAGTGCTTGCTACAGAAGTGCTTCCTGTATGGAGGGGGTTATATAGGGGATGACTTCCTGTCTAAAGACCTTTGGTCTACCAGTGTCCATTCACCTGGAGATGAAGTATAACCCATAATGAATATTAGCCTGACTCTGTGTCCCATGATGTACTCAAAAGGATTCTACAGGTAAGTATGACGTAAAAATCATATGTTTCGGTATTTTGCAGATAGAGAAAGAGGTGCAGAAAATGCACACGATTTTGTCGCGATTTTACTGTGCTCATGGTGTGCTTTTCATAAGTCACGTGACTTAAATACCGCATGCGCTCTAACTGCGCTTTTTCAAAGAATTTCAACGGGGAGGTGTGGTTTGGGTGCGTCTTTCTTTTAACTGACCAGGCAAGATTTTTGAGACCACAACTAAAGCACAACAGACCAGTGTGAAGACATATGTTAGAATTTTTAAAAGGATGCATTTTTCTTGAGCTTTTCTTGCACTAAAGCTGCCGATAATGGCAGACAAAAAGTTCATATTCATTTAAATTCATGGTATTAATTAAAAAGTCAAATATAATATAATTTATATATAAAAGTATATATTAAAAAAAACTTTCCGGTTTCAGCACCAAAATTTCCATTCGGTGCACCTCTATCCTCAGGTAATTTACCTCACCAGCATTTGAGTACTCACTTCATCCCCTTTAGCCTAAAGGCAAACCACCCTTCTGTCCAACATCTTTCAGCTGTTCCTCACTATTTTTTGTGTACAACTGCACACAGTACTGTATCCTTCCAGGTCTTCCTTTGTTCCCTGCACCCTGGGATTCTATGTTCCTGCTCAAGTGGAAACTTGACTTCGGGAGTTGTACTCCACACAGACTTACTCCCTGCTTTTGAACCCCCTTGTGTTACTTTGTACCCCCTCAGCATTCCCCCTCTCCAAGGGAACCTCTGGCCTACATGGTGGGGTGAGACCAGTTCCTGACCCCTCCATGTTCCTTAGAGGCACCTGCTGTCTCCTGAAATACTGGACCTTATGTCCACCTTCATGCCTTTTCCTGACATCTCTATTTTGGAAATCGAGACAACCTCCCCCGAAGAATGTGACCTTTTGGACTATTGCAACCAGAACCCATCTGAAGGGCCGAGAAAATGTCACCAGCACACCATGGATCTCCATATTGGGTCACATGCCTGAGGAAGGGGTCCTACAATGCTCTTAAAACGTTGCTTCCACTACAATGATGCGACCGCTGAATAAAGCTTTGGACCTGTTTTAGAGATCCATGGTGTGCTGGTGACATTCTCTCACTCTGATTATCTTTGGTCTCAGCCTGTGGTTGCTGCAGCACCCATTTACATACACCACCATTTTTCAGGAATGTGTGCATTGGAACTTCTAAAGGGCAATCACCTGCCAGCTTCGACCGGATGGGTTTCTATTGGTGCCACCTATTAGCAATGTCACCGACACCTGGTGAATCACTGGACCCATCCTTACTGTAAGGTTAATACCCCCTCCTTCCCCTTCAAAGGGTGTTGAGGGAATACCCTTCTAACGTAGTCTCCCTTTCTTCCATTGACTCTTGGTCCTTTTTTAGTCTCCCCCCGCTACTCCTGGGGGCCTGGACTTGGGCTAGGCATCCAAATGGTCCCTGTGGACCAAGAAGTCCCTGGCATGACGCATCAATTTCTAAGGGTGAATTGGGTGGTGTCCTACCCCCCACCTCTCAACATGTTGGTTGTCCCTATACTTTGCACTTAAGTCTGGTTCTCAAGAACAAACAATACCTGTTTTGTCAGGGGATCCCACCGTGAGTCAGCTTCCTGACCTGGACTCCATTGAACATCACTTAGACAAGACTTGTCCTGGTCAAAAGGAGAATTCTGGAATCTTCACGTTTGAGAAGGTTACAGAGTTTTGCCTCTGACCAGCACAAGTTGCCTGCTTCCTTTTAGTGGATGTTGCTGTTCTTATCTGCACAGTCTTCCTTAGAGTCTGGTATTAAGGTATTACAATCTGGCTGCACACCAAAAGAAGAGCTTTGCGCATCTGGATGTTCCCCTTCTGCGTGGCAGGAAGAAACCATCACTGTATGGCTCTGTAGTCCTCTGAATTGTCAGCAGGCAGAACATGGGAGGCTGATCTGCATCCTGTTGAAGTTCCTCCAGATCCCTTTCCAGTTTTGTCTTTAATCACGTGAATGATGTTAGCAGTGTGACTAAAATTCTTGCCCCTTACTCCAAGGCTGGCTATTTCCCTGGAATGGAGCTGATCAGATGATTGTTAGAACCATGTTCTGGATCAAGGCTAGGCAGGTCAGACCCAGAGAAACCTCCTGGGTTTTTAAGATGAGTCTTTTGCTCATCTTCTTCTTGTTCTTGTGTACCAGTCTGGGGTTGTAGCTAACCTTCACCCCTGCCTACCCTCACACACCCTTCCCCCTTTATTTCAGTCAAGCTGAATCCTAAAGGTTGGAAGTTTAAGTCCAGCCATAGACAGTGTGAAATCGGCTGGTTCCCGCTGAACTATGTATGGGCAGACTGAATGTACCAAGTTGATCGATCAACTTGGGTTCAACCAGCCTGCTGGATCTTACATGCAATTATTGCTAGCGGCTGGTATAGCCACTCAAAATCACTGTCTTTTACCAGCGGGGATGGCTTCCCCGGCCCTCCTCACTGGTTGAATACAGTGACTCATCACAGGGCAGGGACAAGAGGTGGGCAGGAGGGGCGGCTGCCCTGGGCACTGTGGTATCATGTGAAGTGGGGGGGGGGGGTTAAGTATTGTTCTAGGAGGGGAAATTGGGGGGGGGGGGGGGGATTGCTAAAAGTTGTCCCACACTGTCTCGGCAGGAGGGATTGCCAACTGTCTGTGTTGATGGGATATTTGAGCAAATTTCTTTCCTTCCTTCTTTCTGTGGTTGCAGGAAAGAAATTTGCATTGTGTATGGCCGGCTTAAGGCTTGGGCCTTTACAGGTAGACTGGCTGGACATCTCCTGTGGATCTGTTCTTTTTTTTTTTTTGTCCAAAATTCCCTCTGGGGATCTGTTCTTCTGGGAACTTGTTCAATTGTTATTCCTATTGATCACATCCAATTGTTGGTGTTTTGCTTCCTTATCAGGTAGGAAAGTTGTTCACAACTGTCTTGGAGGGTTTTTTCTTCACGGTTTCAGTTTCAGTGTTTAAGTGGAATCATTCCTTTTAGTGGTGATGTCTTCTGGTCTTGAGCATCGTGTTGATCTTATGTACCATTCCTTTGGTCTTTGGAAGCTTTCCCTGTCTTGCGGGGAACTTCACCTCATCATTGAGATTTTGGGTGTTGATGCTTTATGTAGTCTTGCGTGACGGTTTCTGAACTCCTGTGTCCTTCAATATCAAGAAAGGAAAAAAGTTTTTTACTTACTGCAAGGCCTGGTTCACATCTATGCGTTTTTTGGTGCTTTTTGCAAAAACGCATTAGTCCATTTAACATGGTTTCTATGGGATGTGTTCACATCTATGCTTTTTTCAGCTGCTGCGTTTTAGGAAAGGGTCAGGGACTTTTTATTTAGTTCAGTAGACTTCAATGGAGACGCTGTAGAAAAGCATGTAGTGCATTTTTGACCCATTTATTCTGCCCAAAAACAAATTGGCAAAAAAAGCAAAAAAAAAAAAAGCAAAACATATCAAAAACAGTGTTAAAAAACGTGTGGGGTGAAAAAAGCATTGCAGAAACAGATCATAAACAAGCTGTGTAGGTGTGAACCAGGCCTAAAATCTACTTATTGGAGTCCATTAAGTGACACAAGTTCCACCCATTTGTGTTTTTGCTTGTCCTGATACTGCTTTTTTTGTTTGTTTTTTGTTTTTTTTATTATACAAAACTGAGGTGTGCTGGGCAGAGTAAGAGTTATAAAGGGTCTGTTACAAATTTCCTGTTGGTCAGTGTCCTTAATCTCCTGTAGGGCACAAAATAATCTATTTCTGAATAAAGTCCCTCAATAGACTCCAAGACATACATGTTATGGAATGTACCAACATTTTATGATTGTAGCGCATTGATATAAAAATGTTCCTTTTAGAAAAGGCACAAGTGGTGAATAAGCACTCTTAAAACGCACCTAGTGACTCTCATTTCAAAACGCCTCAATATGTAACACCGTAATCACCAGAATTTTTTAAAACAGAACCACAGACTATTTATGTTGGCTTTGCATAGAATGGAAAAGTGTTAGATCCTCTGTCAAGTTTTCATTTCCCTGTAACTATTGGGGAAGATTTCCCCTCATATTCTGCCCCCATAATGAAAGTCACCAAGATGAGAATCTCTTCACTTGGAATACAGATTGCAGTAAAAATACCCCACTTTTAGAATACCACCATCATTTTTTACCATGCTTCTTTCTAACCTAAAAGATGAGTAGAATTTTATATAGCACAATTGGCTGAAAATTATCGGCATGACCTTGTTATTAAGTTAAAATCTGTATATAAAATTATTGTTTAGGCAGGGCATATATGTAAATCATTTTATCTTGCTTATCTTACCCACAAGGTTGACAATCTGTTGCTCGTGGTGATGCAGTCTTCCATCTTAACGAACCATAGAAAGGCCTTCCAGCAGTCCGTTGAAGATATCTTATCTCTAAGGCTTGAACAGACATCAAGTCACCCTGTGATTGCAGAAGCTTTGCATCAACTCAAGGTAAAAAAAAAAAATGACATTTGTATAATGGGACAATACTATTTTTGTTAGCTACAGATACATAAGGGCTCATTCACAGAAGGCTTAAACACCTGTTACAGGCGTTTTAATGTTTTTTTTTTTCCAGCCTGTAAAGGCACCTCTATGTTGGCCTGTGTGTCCGTGCACACATATTGGAAAAGGAGCATTTACAGGCTGAAAAAAGAAATCACTGACATGTTCAAGAGAGGCACTGTTCAACAGAAAAAAAAAAAACACTTGACTTGCGTAAACGCGTCTAGCCAAAGCTAAACACTAGACACATTAAGTACTTGAGCACATTACTTGTACTTAAGTACATTAATTCCAGTGGCCAGAATAAATCAATATTCTGCCCAATAGAATCTATTAACGCTCAAGCTTTTGATGCATCTGAAAGCATCTAAACATGCCTAAATGAGTATGCGAAAGACGCTTTTAGGCGAGGTCTTATGACGTGTTCAGATCCTAGTCTGAACTTGCCTGAGTGAGCCTGCCAGAAAGCTGGCACTGCACTGGGCCAATTATAAGTGACTGAAGCAATCTCCGCCCCACAGCCACATGTATACACACCCATTGTATACGCTCGGCTACGGGGAAGGGAATGCCCTGGCCTCAGATGATTGGCTAAGTACAGCTTCCCAGTGAGCTTGCTCATAACTATATGTAATCATCGTAACTGGTTTGCATGGACTTTTAAAACTCTTAAGACTTTTTCAGCAAGTACTACTAGGGGTTCAAAATTTACCATATGTTGTGGGGGTGGAGAAAGCCATTATGTTTAAATTAATGAACGTGTAACATTCACCACAGCTGGCATACATGTGGATTACTGGAATATTGAAGTGTTTTATATAACAGCCAGATTCTTACTGTAATTTTTGGTGCTGACTGAAAAATGAACAATCTGGCTCCCAACAGTAACAGAGATATTTTAATGCCTAAAGTTTCTAATGCCTTAAAAAATAGGAAATGTTTCAGAAAACGGCAAATTGTTAAATAAAAGAACTTTAAAGGATAAGTTCACCTGTGGGGCATGTTGTACATTACACTTGCGTTTAAAGTTTAACCTGCTCCATGTTCCTCTCCCCCCACTCACTATCACATTTCACAATCGGTGCAGCTGTGTGTGGCTCTGTCCACACAGGCGCTTCATTCGTTCACAGCAATCTATGAAATCTATGAATGCGAAAACTGTCATTGCGGCAGGGGGCTGATGAGTGCCTTGTGTGCAGGAGCCTGACATTGTACATGTGATCCACTGATTACAAGTACAATGCTTTGCAGGATCCTTGGGGGAAAAAAATAATGCCCTTTTTGTTTTTTTTCTGCAAAAATATGTGCATTTATTTTTTTTCCCCAAAAGGTGAACTTGGCCTTTAAATATTTTTCTAATACAGTGCCATTCTGCATTTTTATATTTTGTCACATTGTATCTAACAAATCTTATGTTCCTTATGTACTGAATCTGCAGTTTTTGTTTTTGAAATGTAAAATCCTAGCGAAATGTTTTTCATGTATATTAGAAATAAACAAATGGCAATGCTCTTTGGTTACAAAGTATGCTTGCTAAAAAAAAAAAAATAATGCTCAAATTGATTTCATATTAGAGTGATGCATTGCAACTATGCAACAAGATTAGCAGTGCCATAGATCGAGTGGATCAAATGTACACCTCCGAATTTGAAGCCGAGGTTGATGAATCTGAATCCTCCACATTACAGCAGTACTACCGAGAAGCCATGATTCAAGGCTACAACTTTGGTTTTGAGGTAAAGTTTGATATCTGCTAGAATACACTAATTTGGTATATTGTGTTTTAGATACAACATTCAGTATTTTAACTTTCTGAATGTCTATGGTAGGGAAAACAAATGATTTTTTTTTTATTTACATTTATTGACCTTTTTTCAGCATGTTTGAACAGGCAAACATTAGATCTTGATTCAAATAGTTACTGCAGATAAAGGTGACATACACATTTGCATGATTTATTCTTTGTCCTGATATAAATGGACATTTGTTATAGGGTAAAAAATATGTACACGCCTATATTTACTACCACGTCGGAACTGTAAAATTAGAATTGGGCATACTAGATTAGGTACTAATGATTAGAACCGCCTTTAAAGCGGACCTTCACCCAAAAGGGTATGTGCGCATTATGTCCCCCCGGGGAGAGCTGTTACCTAGTTTAGATAGGTACCTCTTCCCATTTATGCACCTAGGCAAAGTTCGGCACCCCCACTCCTGTGACATGTTCCAGATGGTTGCAAGACCATTGACAAAGTGCAGCGTGGCTCACCCCAGCCGCCCTCCTACACTAAACATCCCTCCACTATGGACCCGAAGACTGGTGACGAACCGGCCCAGGTGAGGATGGGGCTGGATCCTTGGACAGGTAAGTGTCCTTTTTATTAGAAGTCGGCAGCATCAGCATTTGTAGCTGCTGTCCTTTAATTTTTTTCTTTTTAGGGCGAAGATCCTCTTTTCTTTTTTTTTTTAACTCTCTGAAGTGGTAGTCTATCTTGGGATTCTGGGGGTGGGAAGCTATCAATTGGTAGAATTTGCGACTTATCCCAATTGATTTTCAATCCCGAAAATGTTCCAAATTGTTCGATCGTATGGAGTGCGGTACATAGAGATGGGCCTGGGTCCGCCAAATACAATAGCGTGTCGTCAGCATACATGCTGATTTTTTCGATTAGAGAGCCCAGTCTTAGGCCTCTAATCTCCGGGTTCATTCGAATGGATATCGCCAGGGGTTCTGCCGCAAGGGCATACAATAATGGGGACAAGGGGCAACCCTGTCTCGTACCCCTGCTGAGGTCAAACGTCCGAGATGACCATCCATTAGCCACTACCCTGGCCCTAGGTGCCTGGTATAGCAATTGAACCCATTTGATAAATTTCGGACCGAAACCATAACCCTCCAGACATCTCCAGAGATACCTCCACTCCACCGAGTCGAAGGCTTTTGCTGTGTCTAAAGTTACCACAACTCGTGTGCCAACCTCCTCGTGTGTAGCCTGTAAGTTCATATAAAGTTTTCTGAGATTGAACGAGGTGTTGCGACCAGGCATAAAACCTGCCTGGTCTGTATGTATTAGTGATAAAATAACCTGATTAAGCCTAATAGATAGCACTTTGGCGAGTATTTTAATATCAACCTGTAAAAGGGATATTGGGCGATAGGACTCCGGGTATCCTGGATCTTTTCCTGGTTTGGGGATGAGGACTATTATTGCCTCTGTCATAGATGGGGGTAAAGTCCCAGTCTCGAAAAGGTAATTGTATAAGGTTAACAATTTAGGGGTTAAGATTTTGCTGTATTGCGAATAAAACTCAATTGGGAGTCCGTCTGATCCTGGGGATTTAGACCTGGCAAAACTGGCAATGGCATTTGTAATTTCGTCTGTAGTGAGGGGTGCCTCTAATAGGTCTATCTGTTCCTCTGTTAGCTGTGGGAAAACCACCTTCTCAAGAAAGGTGGACATTGATTGTGTTTCAGTAGGAGCTGTCGTTTTATACAAGTCAGTAAAGAAATCCCTGAAGATAGATGTAACACTAGGTGGGTCTGTTATTTGTCCCCCTCCATTGCCATGCAGCATGATCACCACAGGGGTCCTATCTTCACTGTGCACTAAGTAAGCCAACAACTTGCCCGCCTTTTCCCCGTACTCAAACATTTTTTGTCTGGAGAAAAAGAGTTTTTGTCTGGCTTTCTGGTATTGTAACTGGGTAACTACTCTGGTTTGTAATTTTAGCAAATCCGCATTTACAGGGGTTGGAGTGGTAGCAAAGTCTTTTTCAGCATAGGATAAATCCTCCAGCGCCTTACCCAGGGCACTGGAGGAAGTTGTCTTGATTTTATTAATAGTACTAATAAACGTGGAGCGAGCGAATAGTTTAAAGGAGTCCCAGACTGCGGAGGGTGATGCTGACTTATCGTTCTCTATAAAGTAAAGTTTCCACTTATCCGTGAGCTCATCATCCTCTGGTAGAAGAGAGAGCCAAAATGGGTTTTAACGCCAAGACCGTGTTGGTTTTTCTATGGGGATACTTAACATTATCCAATAAGGACTATGATCCAAGAGTGTTCTGGGGCAGAAGACCGCCTCCAACAGTCTTGGTATTAATCTATGGGAAATGAATATCAAGTCTGTGCGGGACATGGTATTGTGAGAGGATGAGAAACACGAGTATGATTTAGTCTGTGGGAACTTGTGACGCCATGTATCTGTTAAGTGGAAGGTGGATATAAGCTTAGAAAACCTTGTTTCATTGGGAGTGTTAGAGGTGAGCGGAGCGGGCTGTAGTCTATCCAAGGTCGGGTTTAGTGTGGTATTAAAATCACCTAGCCAAACTGCAGATATATCAGGGTGGCGGGTCATGAATGAAAATCCTTCTTTAATTATGGAGATGTTAAATGGGGCTGGTACATAGAAAGCCAATATAAGTATGGGTTCTCCATATAATTTAGCTAGAATAAATATATATTGCCCCTGTGGATCAGTGGTTAATTCACACAATTCAAAATGAACCGATTTGGCTATCAAGATTGAGACTCCCCTGGAATGGGATGTATGGGTAGAATGGTATGCCCACCCCACCCATGGTCGGCGGAGTGCAATCTGGATGCTCCCCTCAACATGGGTCTCTACCAAGACTGTCACATCAGCACGCTGTTTCTTAAAGAATGTAAAGACTGCCGCGCGCTTACATTTCTCGTGCATGCCCCTCACATTCCATGTAAGAAATTTTAGGGATGCCATAAATAGAACCTTTTGGAATCTAAGAAAACAGTTATGTTAAGTAATTTATTCCTCATGTATGAAACATGTAGGTTACTAGTATGTAAATCTTGTTGCATCAAACCTATAGCACATATTACATATAAACACTCACATGAGTACAGCTTTCGAAGCATTACCTGTTGTCTGCAGTCAGTATGCACAATCAAATTAAACCAAGTTATAAACAGGTGAACTCCCCCCCCCCCCCCTCCCTGCCCTACACTGTCCCAAACTGGTGCGGGCATATTCCCTCAACTTGTATCCAACTTGGAAACATTCCAACTTCGAGGTTACATGGGAAATGCAGTACAACTGGCTAAAGCTCCGGGTTTGGAGTAGAGTAAGAGATGTCATCCATAGTATTAATACTAGATATAGTACGGTTTCTCCATCTCCTTGTTTCCAATTGAATGTATCTAGTATGTTCCAGAAATAATTCCAGTTATCATGGTGCTGCTTCCCAGTGGTTTGTGGGGTAAAATCTCGCTGCACGATGCACGTTGCTGGTAGGACTTCTGCTCTTCCGGAGCCCCGGAAAGTAAGTGGACTCCCATACTATAAAGTCCAGAACTTGTGTTTTATATCCGCGCTAGCTTGTGAAGGATTCCTTATCTTGTTCAAAACCTTCTTTTTTTGCGGGTAGTAAGGAACAGTTTACATTCCCAAGTAGGCGGCAACAAAAAGGGGTTCCATACAGCAGCAGGGAACAATGCAGTCATATGACTCTGGTCAATCAACTCTTTCAGGAATGGCGCGACGTTCCAACCAGGAGATCACCTCTTCAGGATCTTCAAAAAAAAGCGCACGTCTGTCATGTTCTATACGGAGGCGTGCTGGAAAGAGCATGGAGTATATGTATTGTAAATTCCTCAGCCTGCGCTTGGCCTCTGTAAAACTCTGCCGACGGCGCTGTACCTCCGCTGAAAAATCTGGAAAAATGGCAACTTTAACATTACCTACTGGGATATTGTCCTTCTCTCTTGCCATCCTCAGGGCTGTATCTCGATCTTTGTAATTGAGAAGTTTAGCTATGAAAGTGCGAGGAGGGGCTCCCTGCTGCGGGGGTCTGGCTGGCATACGATGTGACCACTCCACCTCAAACATAGCGGAAAAAGCCTCTCTCCCATTGGTGTTGATCAGTAGTTGTTCGAGGAACGTGGTTGTGTCTTTGGCAAATATATAAATCAAAAACCGCGCCAATCCAAATCATCAAGGTAGCAGCCAACACTCCAAAAAGACTAATTTGTGCACAATAACTAAGTGATATAAGTGTAGCGCTAAAGGTGAAAAACAAAAGCAAAAAGTATTTTAAATAATTAAAGTGAATAAGGTGGAGGATAAACAGTAGACAGTCTACATCTAGGAAGATGAGAGGCCCCGTTTGATCCTGAATCCAAAAGAATGTGTATGATGAGTGATTTAAGAAAACAAATAAAACCACATCTTAAGGCACATAAACCACTCTTTCTCCTCAGAAGAAGTGCAAACAATCACAATATATATAGCAGATGGTGACACTGAATTCTGTACTAGAAATCCAGATTAATGAAAATAAATTAGCATATATAGCAAAGAGTGTCCCCAATGTTGGTAGGGAGATATAGCTCCCAGGTGAAGCAGCATAAATCCGATGAATTAGTCCATATAGTGCAAACAGTGATTGGCCCAACTTGAATCCAAGGCAGATATCATCACCATAGACATCCAGATAAAAGTAAAGGATAAATTACTCTTACCGACTTTGATGGACTCACAGGCCGTAGGCGGTGAGTCAAATAGGCTTGTTTTGTCTTAGGATGGATGACAGTATGGGAATGGCTTGTACATCAGATGAAGGACTGGGGACCGACCCAGACGATTTCCACGGTCAGCGTCTTTGACAGCAAACATGGACCACGTGGAAAGAAAAAAAAAAAAAAAAAAAAAAACCACGCTTATTGTTCTCTTATCCATCTTTGCAATTTGAATCGATTCTAATATTTTTTTATGGACTGTTTGACGATCTTAAGCGATCTAATAAACATCATTTGTTAATAATCCTTGGATTTACACTATGTGGAGGCTTCCTGTTTTTTCTTTACACGTGGTCCATGTTTGCTGTCAAAGACGCTGACCGTGGAAATCGTCTGGGTCGGTCCCCAGTCCTTCATCTGATGTACAAGCCATTCCCATACTGTCATCCATCCTAAGACAGTACAAGCCTATTTGACTCACCGCCTACGGCCTGTGAGTCCATCAAAGTCGGTAAGAGTAATTTATCCTTTACTTTTATCTGGATGTCTATGGTGATGATATCTGCCTTGGATTCAAGTTGGGCCAATCACTGTTTGCACTATATGGACTAATTCATCGGATTTATGCTGCTTCACCTGGGAGCTATATCTCCCTACCAACATTGGGGACACTCTTTGCTATATATGCTAATTTATTTTCATTAATCTGGATTTCTAGTACAGAATTCAGTGTCACCATCTGCTATATATATTGTGATTGTTTGCACTTCTTCTGAGGAGAAAGAGTGGTTTATGTGCCTTAAGATGTGGTTTTATTTGTTTTCTTAAATCACTCATCATACACATTCTTTTGGATTCAGGATCAAACGGGGCCTCTCATCTTCCTAGATGTAGACTGTCTACTGTTTATCCTCCACCTTATTCACTTTAATTATTTAAAATACTTTTTGCTTTTGTTTTTCACCTTTAGCGCTACACTTATATCACTTAGTGGTTGTGTCTTTGCCCCCAGTCCCCTCAGGCAGACCGATCAGGCGTATATTACATCTTCTCAGCCTATTCTCCATGTCATCTTGTTTGGTGAGGAGTTGGTGTATTTGCCTTTGTACGCAGTCTGAGGATGGTTGTAGAGGTGGAATGGCGTCTTCAACTGTGCTAAGTCTGGTCTCAGCTTCCTTCACTCTATCTCTGAGCTTTTGAAAGTCTTGCCTAATGAGGGAAATATCCATCTTGACTTCCTCAATTTGTGCTGTGAGGGAAGTTCTACAGAAGGTGATTGCTTCAAGCAATTTGTCAGTATCACTCGTTGTTCGTTTGCTCCCCTCTGCCTTCCCGGAGGCCCCATCTTCCTCCATATCTTCTTTGTCATGTCGGCGGTATTGGTCGAGTTTCGCCGCCGCTGCCTTCTGTGCTTTGGTTGGTGACATACTTGGGGGGTCCAGTGAATTACTAGATGGGTCCCCAATGTTGTTACGGCAGATTTAGTAGCCTGTGAGAAGGGAAAGAGTACTGGCTAGAGTCACAGAGCCCCCAAGGCACCCGGGAATAAAGTCTGCTTCTATGTGGCAAGTGCGCACTGGGTTGCGGTACTATTTGGGGTACTAGTGGTCCAGATGCACAGTGCAGATTTTGGGGGTTCCCCAAAGGGAAATTTTTTTCCCCCCCAGAAATAATTGAAAAGGCAGCAGTATGGAAGTGTAGCACAGGCCGGGTCTGTGAGTGTGCTAAGATGGCCGCCGGCCTCAGTGTGTAGGCCGAAGCCTCAGTCTTGCCTAAATGCGGCCGCCGCTCCTGCAGGGGTATTGGGGGCCAGAGGAAGTCTGTATATGAGGGGATTGATATATTATAGGTCCCCCAGGAGGTTTTTCCCTTAATTAGGCAGCGGTAGGCACAGCTATTTCAATAGGGGCTGGGTGTAGAGGTGGACCAAGATGGCCGCGGACCTCCGGGAGTAGGCCGAAGCCTTGGACTTGCCTGAGACTGGCCGCCGTGTGGAAGATCGCCGCTCCGTTCGGGCCGCCGTTCGTCCCGCTGCTGAAATGGACAGCTCAGCGTGTGGTGGATGTTCTGGGGAGGTTAATCCAGCAGATGGTGCGGTATGGGATGTCCAGGATTAATTACAGCAGGAGTAATGGACGGAGCTCAGGAGATGCATGTCCTACTCCATGCTGTGTCAGGCCACGCCCCCCCGCGAAGATCCTCTTTAATTAGTTAAGGACCACCCTATAGCAGATTTACTGCACTCTTGCCTAGGGGGCACGCCGCTTCTGTGATTACTCACAGCAGAGGCGGATCTGCGGGTACTGAGCACTGAATGTATGCTGGCACCCGCCGATTATCATGCATAGACACAGAACGGAGCTCTGTCTATGTAAACAAGGCAGAGCTCTGTTCTGACAGGGGAAAGGGATGGATTTTGTGTCCCTGCATGCTATAAGTCCCGACTGGAATTTTTAAAATGAAATGCATAACTCTTAATTGTTATCCATTTCCCCCTGTGGAGCAATTTTTTTTTTTTTTTTTTTTACCTTTTCACACGCATACATTAAAATCAGCATTTACCTAAACCCTAAAAATATTATATATTTTCTGAACACAAAGGCCTTATATAAAAAAAAAGATGCTAGTTGCAGTTTTTATGTTGCATAATATTTGTGCAGTTTAACCATTTCTATTTATTTATTTTAAGGAATAAATGCACTAAAATAAATTTTAGTGCACAAAAACACAGTTTAAGATGAGGTATTTTCAAACCGCGGACACAGTAGTCTGCATGCACACAAGACCTTTGCCCATCGCGCCTAGACGTCTTTCCTCCTAGCAGCAAAATAAACTTGATGCTTGTAAATGCGTCTAGACATGTTTAGGCATGTCAAGTGCTTGGATATTTACACATTTAATTGGACAGAACAATATTGAAATTAATGAACACTTAAGTGCTTGACGTGCCTTAGACATGTTTTAAACGCTTCTTTACTTTTATGCCAAAACACTACTGCTCCTGGATGCACTGGCAGAGGGGTTTTCTCAAGTTGTCTTCCAGGACAGCATCTGAGAGATAGGGCTTCTCCCATCTAAAACAGGAAACTCATCATCCACCAATTTAAAAAGCCATCACATATCTCAGAGCCTCAGTTCTTGTGTTTCCTCTGGGCCAACAGGATCAGCACACAGTTTTTATTTCCTCCAGTCCCAGTGTTAAGTTGCAGGGGACTCACTGGTCGGTCATCTTCAGTTGCCTCTGAGGCCAGGGCTTCCAGGGACCCCCCCAGGGTCCTCTTCAGCCTGAGGTTTCGCTCCCTATTGGGAAAGTAAGCAACCGCCCCACCCAGCCAACAAGGGTATCTTGGGATACCCCCCTGCATTCCCCCTCCAGCACTGTGGTGCAGCAGCAAACCGACCTGCCTGTGGCATCTGCGGGGCGCCATTTGATTTCCTCACTCCTCTCCCCTGCCCTGGGGGGGTCAAAGGGGTATAGCAAGATGGCGTCGGCTAAACCCAGGACGCTGAGTGTGTCACTTCCGGTGGGGGGAACTTCCAGCAAGGCATTTCCATTGACACAGTTCCGCCCGACGCCATCTTTTTTTGGTAGGTGTCTGAAAGGTTAGGGGGACAACCAACCTGGAGCACAGCGATGACGTCGCTTCCGGCAGATCGAAATCGGGACCTGGACACAGTATCTTCTACAGGAAGGAAGGGAGGCACGCAAATCACAGGAAGAGGTATGTGTTCACCCATACCTCTATATCAGGGTGGCTGGGGGCGGGGCCGGAGCAGAGGCAGGAAGCTGCATTACCCTGCCCTTCAGATCCTGCAACCCAGACCATGCACAGGCCACCTCTGTACTTGCCAACCACTATTCGCCTGGGCTACTAGTGGTATGCTGCAGCCTGTCTGCAACCCTCTCACTGGAGGTGGGGCCAGAAAAGCTTTCAAGGAGCATGTGTTGGATGTTTCGCTTGAAGCTGACCACGTTGGATGCTGTACCATTCTGACCTGCAGACCCTGCTCCAAGGTAAGCCATAACATGCTGAGGCCACCTCTGTTCTTGCCTAACCACCATGCACACAATGCCAATTGGTGGTAGCAGCGATTTTTTTGTTTTTTTTGTTTTGTTTTGTTTTTTTTTCTTTAAATCATACTGAAAAGGCTAAGTCCAGCGGCTTGCATTCCCTCCCGAAGCAGGTCCTTTTTGTGAGGGCAAAATGGCATCCAGCTGGGCCATAAATCTGTGTCAAAAGTGCATAAGCAAATCTGGGCCAAAGGAATCCCTGGAAGGCTTAAGGTTGGGTTCACACTGGTACGACACGACAGTTGTACGACTGTGGATCCAACTTGGCCCTGCGACTTGCGTCCGACTTCAATGAACAGGCATCCGACTTTGATCCCCGACAATACCAGGCACTGTGTCTGGTATGCATCTTTAGGGGGAACTCCACGCAAAATGTAAAAAAATAAAACGGCATGGGTTCCCCCTCCAGGAGCATACCAGGCCCTTTGGTCTGGTATGGATTTTAAGGGGAACCCTTAAAAGGGAGCACTGAAAAAACTGCATGGGGGTCCCCCCAAAATCCATACCAGACCCTTATCAGAGCACGCAGCTCGGCAGGTCAGTCAAAAAGGGGGGGGTGAGCGAGTGCCCCTCCTCCTGAAGCGTACCAGACTGCATGCCTTCAACAGGGGGGGCGGGTGCTTTGGGGCAGGGGGACCTTGCGCCCCCCACCCCAAAGCACCTTGTCCTCATGTTGATGAGGACAAGGGCCTCTTCCCGTCAACCCTGGCCATTGGTTGTCGAGTCTGCGGGCGGGGAGCTTATCGGAAACTGGAAGCCCCCTTAAACAAGGGGCCCCCAGATTCCGGTCCCCACCCTATATGAATAAGTATGGGGTACATTGTACCCCTACCCATTCATCTAAAAAAAGTGCCAAAAATAAACACATTACACACGTTTTTTAAAAGTAATTTATTAAGGCAGCTCCGGCATTGCTTCCGATCTCTTCTCCCCTCTCCGGGTCTTCTCCGCTGATGTCTTCTAGCCCTCTCCGGTTCTTCTCCCTCTGTCCGCTGTCTTCTGCCTTTGCTGGGTCTTCTCTGCTTCTCGCTCTTTTGTCGGGTCTTCTCTGCTGTCTTCTCCCTCTGTTCTTCTTCCGATGTTGACTCAAAGCTCTCTCCCGCTCTAATGCTGGGTGCGCGGTGTGCCACTACTTATATTGGCACGGACCGGGTAATGTCATCCGGAGGCCCAACCCCTTACGATCATGCCCCGGGCGGTGATTAAATTAGTAGGTACGATGCCCAGAGGGTGTAGAGATGCGACTCGGTGTACATCTAGCGGCATGTATGCGTTCCTTGATCATCCGACCAAGGGCGAATGCCGCTGTGCAAAATGTAAGCACATTGTTTCCCTGGAAGCCCAGGTTCTGAATCTGGGGAAGCACCTGTCAGCACTGAGAAGACCTTCCATACTAAAGAAGAGCCAGCAAGGTACACAGCAGGTGCCGGCAGGGGCCAGCGCAGGCGGTGGAGACAGAGGTGCAGGCACTAGAAAAGATTAGATGGGTGACAGTCAGGAAGGGTAGAGAGGAATTGCCAGAGAGGCCAATCCAGGGCTGGAGCATCCCAATAAGTATTGAGTGACATTGGTAAAACCAGTCTGGGGCCAGCACTGCTGGAGCTGAGGAACTCTCTTACCTGCCGGGGGAAGAACTCCTCCAGTAAGAGTAAGGGGGAAGTGAAGGAAAAGGAAGGACAGAGAGGGCAATCTGTAACAAAGACCTGAAGCGTCGAACTGTATGTTGTCTACCGGGCACTCGGGTTCGGCACACCTCAGATCTGGTGGACAGATTACTGGGCGGGGCTGGAGAAGACCCGGCTCCCATGGTGCACGTTGGCACCAATGACAAAGACAGAGGCAGATGGAGTGTCCTAAAGAACGATTTTAGGGACTTGGGAGCTAAATTGAGGAAAAGGACCTCCAAGGTAGTATTCTCAGGAATACTACTGGTACATCGAGCCACACCAGAAAGGCAGAGGGAGATTAGGGAAGTAAACAAGTGGCTGAGGAGCTGGTGTAATAAGGAGGGGTTTGGGTTCCTGGAGGACTGGGCTGACTTCTCAGTTGATCACCAGTACTATAGAAGGGACAGACTGCACCTAAATGAGGAGGGTTCAGATCAGCTGGGAGTAAAGATGGCCAAAAAGTTAGAGGGGTTTTTAAACTAGGCGACGAGGGGGAGGGCCCAGAGGTAGAGCTAGTCAGCACGGAACATATTCCAGAGGGTAGTATTGGTAGGTTGACTAAAGCACATAAACCCAAGGTATAGTTTAGTAGTAGTAGTAAGTATAGTAACAATTCCTAGTTGCAATCTCAGAACGCCCAACAAGAGGATAGTATGTAAACTATGTGGCATGTTCACCAATGCCAGGAGCCTGGCGGACAAGATGGGTGAACTAGAGATACTGTTGTACGAGGAGGATTTGGATTTTGTGGGAATTTCAGAGACCTGGTTCAACAGCTCTCATGATTGGCTGGCAACCATTCAAGGGTATAACCTTTATCACAGGGATAGAGAGGGTAAAAAAGGGGGAGGGGTATGCCTATATATCAAGAATAATGTACAAGTGAATGTGAGAGATGACATCATTAAGGGAGCTAGGGAGGAGGTGGAATCCTTATGGGTAGAGCTCCAAAGGGATGTGGAAAATAATACTGGGAGTATGCTATAGGCCCCCTAATCTGAGGGAGGAGGGGGAGACGGATCTCCCAACACAAGTTGGATTAGCAGCAAGGATAGGATGTGTTAAAATAATGGGGGATTTTAATTATCCAGACATAGACTGGGTGGAGAGAACCAGGCATTCGTCTAAGGCACGCCAGTTCCTAAATGTCTTGCAGGACAATTTCATGGTTCAGATGGTAGATGCACCAACTAGAAATAAAGTGTTACTCGGATCTACTGATTACCAACAATACAGACCTGATAATGGATGTGGAAACATGGGGCAATTTATTAAAAAACAGCGATCACAGGTCAATTGGCTTCAGTATAAATCACACAAATAGGAAACATAAGGGAATACAAAGACACTGAATTTCAAAAGTGCCAACTTCCCTAAACTACGATCCTTGTAAGAAGGCATGAATTGGGATCAAAGAACACGGAGGAGAGATGGGTTTGCTTTAAGAGCATATTAAATAAGGGCATTAGCCAATGCGCCCCATTGTGTAATAAATTTAAAAGAGCGAAGTCCTGGATGGCTTAACTCCAATGTAAAAATGCATATAAAAGCAAATGAGAAGGCCTTCAAAAAATACAAGGTTGAGGGATCACCATCAGCATTCAGACTATAAAGAATGCAACAAGAAATGTAAGGTGCAATTAGGGCGGCCAAGAGAATACGAAAGACACATAGCGTAGGGGAGCAAAAAAAAAATCCCAAGAAATTCTTTAAGTATGTAAACAGTAAAAAGGGAGGACAGACCATATTGGCCCCATAAAGAATGAGGAAGAACATCTGGTTACAAAGGATGGGGAGATGGCGAAGGTATTGAATTTATTCTTCCTCTCAGTCTTCACAAGGGAATCTGGGAGCTTCAGTAACCAAAACTGCAGTGTTTATCCTTATGATACATCACAGGAAGCTCCTCCTTGGTTAACAGAGGACAGAATTAAAATTAGACTTGGGGAACTTAACATTAATAAATCACCGGGACCAGATGGCTTGCACCCGAGGGTCCTTGGGGAACTCAGTCAAGTAATTGCCAGACCATTGTTGCTAATTTTTACTGACAGTCTACTGACTGGAATGGTACCAGCTGATTGGAGAAAAGCCAATGTAGCACCAATATTTAAAAAAGGGCCAAGATACATCCCTGGGAATTACAGACCAGTTAGTCTAACATCAATTGTATGCAAGCTCTTGGAGGGGATAATAAGGGCTATATGCAAGATTTAATAATGAGAACGGTATCATTAGCAGTAATCGGTATGGCTTCATGAAGAATCATTCTTGCCAAACCAATCTATTAACCTTCTATGAAGAGGTGAGTTGCCATCTAGATAAAGGAAGGCCTGTAGACGTGGTGTATCTGGATTCTGCAAAACCATTTGACACAGTTCCCCATAAACGTTTGCTGTACAAAATAAGGTCTCTTGGCATGGACCATAAGGTGAGTACATGGATTGAAAACTGGCTACAAGGGCGAATTCAGAGGGTGGTGATAAATGGGGAATACTCAGAATGGTTAGCGGTGGGTATCGGGGTCCCCCCAGGGTTCTGTGCTGGGACCAATCCTATTTATTTTGTTCATAAACGACCTGGAGGATGGGATAAACAGTTCAATCTCTGTATTTGCTGATGATACTAAGCTAAGCAGGGCAATTTTCTTCGCAGGATGTGGAAAGCTTGCAAAAAGATCTGAACAAATTAATGGGGTGGGCAACTATGTGGCAAATGAGGTTTAATGTAAAAAAATGTAAAATAATGCATTTGGGTGGCAAAAATATGAATGCGAAGTGATAATTCTCCCACTCTACAAGACTCTGGTCCGGCCGCACCTAGCGTATGCTGTGCAGTTCTGGGCACCAATCCTCAGGAAGGATGTACTGGAAATGGAGCGAGTGCAAAGAAGAGCAACAAAGCTAATAAAGGGTCTGGAGGATATTGGTTAGGAGGAAAGGTTGCGAGCACTGAATTTATTCTCTGGAGAAGAGACCCTTGAGAGGAGATATGATTTAAATTTATAAATAACGTACTGGTGACCCCACAATAGGGATAAAGCTTTTTCGTGTAAGGGAGTTTAACAAGACATGTGGCGACTTGTTAAAAATTAAAAGAACAAAGCTTTAACCTTAAACTACGTAGAGGGTTCTTTACTGTAAGCACAGTGGTGTAGTGGATAGCACTTTCGCCTAGCAGTAAGAAGGGTCGCTGGTTCGAATCCCAATTAGACACTAGCTGCCTGGAGTTTGCATGTTCTCCCTGTGCCTGTGTGGGTTTCCTCCGGGTACTCCGGTTTCCTCCCACACTTCAAAGACATACTGGTAGGTTAATTGGATCCTGTCTAAATTGTCCCTAGTACAAAAAACTATTAGATAAGCACCTGAACGACCACAACATACAGGGATATACAATGTAATACTGACATATAATCACACACATAGGTTGGACTTGATGGATTTTGTCTTTTTTTTCAACCTCACCTACTATGTAACTATGTAACATCGGAAGAAGAACAGAGGGAGAAGACAACTCACACTTTATAATCACACGCATAGGTTGAACTTGTGTCTTTTTTCAACCTCCCCTACTATGTAAATATATTTAACAGCGGAGAAGTCCAGGCAAAAGAGTGAGAAGATAGCGGAGAAGACCCAGCAGAGGCAGAAGACAGCGGACAGAGGGAAAAGAGCCGGAGAGGGCTAGAATACCCAGAGAGGGGAGAAGAACCGGCAGAGGCAGAAGACATCAACGGAGGAGACAGAAGAGCCGGAGAGGTGAGAAGAGATCGGAAGCGACGCTAGAGCTGTCTTAATAAATTACTTTAGAAAACATGTGTAATGTGTTTTAATTTTGACACTTTTTTTAGGTAAGCAGGGATCTACCTATCTCTACTCACAGCTGTATCACAACTAGCGCCAGTTATATTGCATATACAAGAATGTACTGTATGATTGTCCTTGCATATTGCTCCATATGCGTAGTAACTGATTGGCAGTTTAGCAATTCCTGTGTATTTCTTGCTTTGGTGACTAGTCCGCCTACCTGGTCACCCCTTTGTACATGGATGGTTAAGGGCATTGTTGTTGGTCCATGCTTTAAGCAGCTATTTGGACACATCAGGAGTTGTGGGGGAAATTATGATCTAGGTATCATGGAATTCTACTATACTGTTTTAGCCTCCAGTCTCTAGTCCTTACAGTAGCTCACTCCAACGCAGGTATGGGTGATCTCCTAGCGATTTTCAGTCCCAACCAGTGATAGAAAGCAGCGTCCCCATGCTTGGATGGATGGTGCCTGGGTGGTTCTGGGGCCAGTGACACTTGACAAGCCAAGCGGCATTGCAGCAATGATTTTTTTGTGGCCAATGTCAAGGGATGCATTCTGATCACCGCTGTAGGGGGTTTTAGTTCCTACTGTCTTTGTGTGTGGAGCATTATTGCCATGGCCCACAGATGAATTGATTTCAGTACGATTCCTAAAACTGATTTAATTTAAGGGTTTCCTGCTGCTCTTCATAGTTATATAGTTCCATGAAGCTGGTAGTTAGATCAGACTAGCATCTCTTATATCTACCAATCTCAACCAGTCACCACCCAAGGGAATTAGCCCATTCTACCAGGGCTTGGTCATCTTTTATGTGGAGAGAGCAGGAGCTATGCCAGACCAGATCTGCCAGGTGGCAACCTGGTTGAGCTTCAGTACCCTTACAAGACATTACAGGATAGATTTTCCTGTTCAGCCAAGGCCAATCTTTCAGTAGAAAGGTCCTTCAGGCTGTAGACACCCCCCCCCCCCCCCCCCCCCCAGTAGTATTCCTTGCTAAATCCTCTCAGATGCTGCCCTGGAAGATGACTTGAGAAAACAGAGTTAGGTACCTGGTAACTCCTTTTCTAGGAAGTCTTCCAGGGCAGCACTCATACCCATCCCTGGTTATTTTTTAGCCAGAAGTTTTATGGAAGGGTGGTGTATATTTCCCTGTTATTCCTTCGGTACTTTTACAGTATATTACTTAAGGATCTGAGGTATCTGACGGCTTTTTAAAATGGTAGATGATGTATTTTCTGTTTTTAGATGGGAGGAGCCCTATCTCTCATATGCTTCCCTATAAGACTTCTTAGAAAAGGAGTTACCAGGTACCTAACTCTGTTTTTTTTCTTTTTTTTTTTTCTGTCTCTAAATGCCTCTAAACACCTTTGTGTGCATTGACATATATGATGAGGGGGCATTTAGAGGCAGGAAAAAAAGCACATCAGACGCTCCTATCAGCATTGTTAAAAATGTCTTGTGTGCATAAGGCCTTAAAGTACTACGCCCAAAACTTTTGGCTGGATATACACTTTAAAGCCCAACTCTAGGCACAGTTATATGTACTTTTGTGTTGACTTTCAATATGTAATTCACATTAAAACCTAATTTCTCATGGTGCATTGAGAAAAATAGACACTAAGGAAAAACTGAAGATCCAGTCCCCTTGAGGCTATAACCTCTCACACCTACTTGGTTACTTTTAGTTTCCTCATAAAAACTGATACTGCAATATTTTTCACTTCATCTGGAAGATTTTCTATGATCAACAGTTACTAGTAGATATACGGATATTGGAAATCCTGTAAGTCTTTGCCGTTGGCTAAAGAGCACAGGTTTTCTCCATTTATTTATTGCTCAGTTTATGCTGCATTTTTTCTTTATGGAAAACATTTGAAAAAAGACAACACATAAAAAGCGCACCGGAATGCACATGTCCTCGGTTGAGATAAAGGAAAAAAAGGGAAAATGCATTGGAACGCGTCAAAAACGCACAGGCAGAAATGCATCCAGAATGCAGAAATGATGGTGTGAACTGGCCCTAAAAGGATGCAGGCTCTGCAGTTTTCCTCATTGGAGCCCTGCAGTTGCAGCCGCTGATTTCAAGAATTATGAAATCACTCCCAATACAAATTCACTTATCACATGGACACTGACAAACCGCTATTTCTTCAGCAGAATAACGAAAGTTAAGAATCTCCAGAAAAGTTTGGTAAAATCCTTGCAATGTACATTGATCACCCAGAGGGGAATGCTTTTTCTCAACAAAAGTGGAATTACTTTTTAAAGATGCGATGGGGAGTTAGCGTACTCACCTCAAAAAGAAAAGCTAAGGGTCAAAGACTCCTTTCTTATTCTTCATCTAAAGTTCTCCCAACCATGGTAAAAACTTATCATTCAGCGTGGAGAACTTATTTTTTACTGCTGTGAATCTTTGAGGGTCCCCCCCCCCCCCCCACGTGCTTTTTTTTTTTTTTGTGGGCTGGGTTTTTTCTTTTCTTCAGTTAGAGGTAGAACAATACTTGGCCCTTCCCACCCTCATATACCAGGACTAAAATTTGTATCTGGCAACGTAATTCCCTGTAGAAATGATCCAAGGGGCTCTACAGCCACCTTATCACTGAACCCGCATCCATACCTGCCCCTCCTCTGTGATGAAACCAGAAGCAACAAGGATTTTGTCACTTCCATTTTGGTTTGTTTACAAGCCTTTACCACCTTGTGAAACATCTGATCAAACCAATCTCTGTCTCGCCATTCCACAGGTTAGGTATTTCTTGATGTAACATCCTCTTTACCAAAAATTGGGAATTTATATTGTGTTTGTATGCGCTACAATTCTTTAAAGTGTTTGTTCTCTCCCCCCCTGAAAATTTGCATTTGGCTGCGCAAAATATCATGCAACACAAAAATGGCAACAACCACCATTTTATTCTCCAGGGCCTCTGCTTTAAAAAAATAAAATAAAAAGAATGTTTGGGGGTTCTTCATTTTCCAGCAAAGATGCAGATTTTAACATGTATGTGAGAAATGTCAGAATTGACCTGGTCGGCAAGTGATTAATGTTCCTTTTAGAAATTATTTGGATGTTAATGAATGCTGCTTTGTGCATTCTAATTTATGCAAACACGGTGGATGTGGATGTGTTGGAGTAGCGTTTTACCCGCTAGCCCCAATATAGGGGCTGAATTTGACCTGAATTTCTTTTCTCTATCTAGAAAGCAACTAACCTGGGAAGAGCACACTGAATTCTTAAAATGATAAATTCTCATCCTTGAAGTAACTTTTTTTATTTTTTTATCTTCAAGTATCATAAAGAAGTAGTCCGTCTGATGTCTGGAGAATTCAGGCAAAAAATTGGTGACAAATACATAAGCTTTGCCAGAAAATGGATGAACTATGTTTTGACGAAATGTGAAAGCGGTCGTGGTACCAGGCCAAGGTAAACTATGAATTGGTTTATCCACTGTGATCAAGGTGTTTGTTGTTCGGGTTTATGCACATGGAGAATTAGTCATTTTATATGCATAGCATTAATTTTCCACACCTGGGGAGCTGCAGGAGCCACATATGCTTCTTTGCATAGGCGTTTACCCACATATGCTCGTCTGACATATTTCCGAAATATGTTAGACATGCATGCGCTGGTAAACACCAATTCAAAGAAGCATAAGCATTTCCAAGAATCTGGCCACATACAGCCATGCCCTCATATGGCAGGCTGTATGTGCCAACTGTGGCCCTCGCTCATTGCATATGAATGTTATTTTTCCTGTTGCTCCTCTTTATTCTTTTTGCATGTTTACTTCGATGACAAAGGCAAAACACACCTTAACCACTTTCTGCCCGCGCTATAGCCGAATGACGGCTACATCGTGGGCCTTAAATGCCAGGAGGACATCAATAGACGTCCTCCCTTGCATGAGCGTGCTCTGTGATCATCGACTCAATGATCTCACCCCTTACCACGTGATCAACTGTCAGCAAATGACGGCTGATCACGTGATGTAAACAAAAGAATGGTAATTGGCTTTTTTTTCTGCAGAAAAAAAAACACACTGGCTTCTGTCAAAGGGACAGCCGTCCTGAACAGTGAGAGCCATCGCCGCCTCATCTGTGCCCACCAGTGCTGCCTGCTAGTGCATATCAGTTCTGCCTGCCTGTGCATATCTGTGCCACCAATCATTGCCCACCAGTGTCACCTGTCAGTGCTCACTAGTGCCACCTATCAATGCCAATCGGTGCCACCAATTAGTGCCACCTATCAATGCCCACCAGTCCTGTCACATCAGTACCCATTAGTGCAGCCTCATCAGTGCACATAAATGAAGGAGAAAAATTACCTGTTTGCAAAATTTTATAACAAGTTTTCTTTTGTTTTTTTCAAAATTTTCGTTCTTTTTTTTTTAGCAAAAAATAAATAACCCAGCTGTGATTAAATACCACCAAAAGAAAGCTCTAGTAGAGTGTTGCATGATCGCACAATTGTCATTCAAAGAGTGACAGCGCTGAAAATTGGCCTGGGCAGGTAGGGTGTTTAAGTGTCCAGTAAGCAAGTGGTTAACGCCTAGACGAAATTTTCCAACTTTGTACATATGATTGCAACTACATTGTGTGTCCATGTGAATGTTACCTTGTTTTCTTTTTCAGGACAAATTGGGCTTTCATTTGGTGGTAAATGAAAACGGCTATCCCCTGATATATTTTTTTTTATCAAAGGAAAACTGTCCCAAAATAGTAAAAAATATTGTTTTAAAAATGTAGCTGTATATTTCTTGCTATTCCCATGACTTCCAAAAAAACCCCCAAAACTCTCCTGCTCCTGATGATCGCAGTGATACCATCTATAGTGTGTGTATGTGTGAGCAATTACATATATCTTTTTTTTTTTTTTTTCTCATGTGCCCTCTATTCTCGGCTGCATAAGGAGCTTCGAGAGCTAGTGGTGGAGAAACAAGAGTAGAGTGATTTTGCCACTGAAAGGCTGTGCAGTGGGGCCTGTCGGCACAAGTCTGATCATTGGAGGTCAGGCAGGCTGTGCTCCCAGCACAAACTGAAAACTGACTGCACTGGGATGGATGTGCTCTCATGTCTAGCATGGTCAGTTTGAAATAGGAAAGCAGGGGAAGAACTGTCAGGAACACCAGGGATTTCACACAAAGGAAGCAAAAAAGAAAACCGGATACTTTTTAACACAAGTACATGGTACAGCAGACATATCGGGAATATCAAATGTTGGGGTAACATATTATTTAACTGCAAAAAACTAACTTTTTACACAATTTTGTTACCAATGGGCAGAGGTAATCAGCTGTTTGGCACACAGAAGATCTTGGGGGACAAGTGATAGCCATTCATTGTCACATGGGTGGATTATTAATTTTAACCACAGGCGTAGGCAGATTTAAAATGGAGACAGTCCTACAGGTCCAGCATTGAGTTGCGTATAAATGTATGTTGTATATTCATGTTATCAGCAGTGAATAAGTTTATAGACATCATTCTTCTTCCCTACAGGTGGGCAACTCAAGGTTTTGACTATCTTCAAGCTATTGAGCCAGCATTCATTTCAGCCCTTCCAGAGGATGATTTTTTGGTATGGCTATATTTACAGCTACATTACAGATAGATAAATAATTAAAAGTTTAATAGAATTTTAATATCATCCCCTCTTGAATCTTTAATGGCTCCTACAACAGAGCTGGTCCAGCAGTACGGTTTCCATAACCGCCATTCATTTCTAGATTTCCCGGTATTGCCAAATGGACTTCTTAGTATGCATTGGTCTTTGGCACTGGCACCCCTCTGCCGATTCACTGAACTGCAGCCATTAATATTTATGTCCATTTTTTTTATTTTTCTGTGATAATTGAAGGAATTGGGTGAGGTATGGCATTTCATAGCTATATGGCACAATTGTTTGTGTCCTTTAGTAGTTCTCAGGCAGAGATGGTGGAAGATAGTGAAAGATATAAACATGGAATGTTGGATTACAAAACCATAAAGAGGCTGCACAACAACTGAATGGCTGGCAGTTCAGTGAATCGGCAGAGGGGTGCCAGGTGGCCAAAGACGGCTGCCACAGAAGAACGAAATGCAGCTGCGGCATTCCACAATAGCCCTAAGAAGTCCATTTGGCAATACCAGGGGGAAATCGGGTGTGTTATATGGGTCGGTGAAGTGTTAACTGAAGGAAATGAACTGGCGGTTATGGAAACCGCACTTTGTTTAAGCTCTGTTCGTTGAGAACTGTGTTCACATGGAGTTGTGGAGTCCATGCTAAAATGGATTGAGCAGGAACCAAACATTTTGCAACAAATTCTTTGGTCAGACCAGGCCCTGTTCCATGTTGGTGGTTTTGTGAACCACCACTACTACCATTACTGAGCTTCCAGTACTCTGCATTTTGACTGGACCTTTGGAAAACTGCAGTCAAGGCTATTGGCGACTGTGTGATGTGGCATGTGTGATGGTACGCTCATCAACCCTTACATTTTGCAGACAACAGTGAATGCTGAAGGATACCTTAACTTGCTCAATTAATTTGTTCATCCCATTGTATCTGCTTGTGAGGATGTCGAAAATGTGCATTTCATGCACCCCATTTTGCACAGATGATATGGGCATGGCTAGCCAATGCACTACCTGGACGAGTAATAGAGTATCATGGGAATGTTGAGTGGCCACCAAGAAGTCCAAACTTAACACATCTGGACTTTTTCCTTTGGGGTACATAAAAGAGAAGTTGTATGCCAGGAGGCTTCGGCATGTAACCAGTTTAGAAGAGGTCATTCAAGAGGAGTGTAGGAAAGGGCCAAGTTAAAAATGTTGCAAAGGGCCGTGTTAAACATTCAGCCCCGCCTGGAGAAATGGCTTGCTATTGCTGGTGCATATTTTGAATTTTAACGAAAGCCCATGAATGGGCCACCTTATTAATGCACTTGCATCCTCTCAGTTAATGTCATTGACCTTGTAATAAGCAAATAAAAAGTTGAACCTAATTAAGGATCACCCTGTACATGAGTTTAAAGTGATTGTAAAGGTTTGCTGTAAAAAAAAAAAAAATTTAATAATAAAAAAAAAAAATACCAAACAGGTTTTACTTGCTTAACCTCTTCGCGCCCGCGCTATAGGTGAAAGAAGGCTAACGCGCGGACGCCAATTGCCGGAAGGCCGTCCCTGGACGTCCTCCTGTTTTAGTTCCGCGATGCGCGCTCCCACGGGCGCGCATCAGGGAAGTTCTGTGCTGGCCGTGTCCCTTGGACACAGCCAGTCACAGATCGTTGTAAACGGCCAATCACAGCGGCCATTTACAGCACGATCGGCGATGGCAATGAGAGATGATCTCATATGTAAACATATGAAATTATCTCTCATTGCCGGCTCTCCCTCCTCACACAGACAACGTGTGAGGAGGGAGAACTAATCGCTGCAGCGTGAGTCAAAAGAAAAAGTGATGTCAGTGCCATCTGTCATCAGTGCCACATATTAGTGCCATGTGTCATCCGTGCCATCTGTCATCAGTGCCATCTGTCAGTGCCACGTATCAGTGCCACGTATTAGTGCCATCCGTCATCAGTGTCACGTGTCATTAGTGCCACCTGTCATCAGTGCCACGTATTAGTGCCATCTGTCATCAGTGCCACGTCAGTGTCACGTGTCATTGTCCTGGTGCTCCATGGCCTTCAAAAATGTAATAGGTAGTCAACATGTTAGATGTGTAATTTATGCTCCTAGAACACCTGATGGCGTTCCCTGCATGTTGGGCCTCCCTGTGTGGCCAGGCTGTGAAAAAGTCCCACACATGTGGTATCGTAATACTCAGGAGGAGTAGCAGAATGTATTTTGGGGTTTTATTTGTGATATACACATGCCATGTGAGAGAAATAACCTATTACAATGACAATTTTGTGGGGGGATCTTCATTTTGCAAAGAATTGTGGGAAAAAAATGACAACATCAAAAAGCTCACCATGCATCTTGCTAAATACCTTGGAATGTCTACTTTCAAAAAAGGGGTCATTTGGGGGGTATTTGTACTTTCCTGGCTTGTTCGGGTCACAAGAAATGAGATGGGCCACCAGTACTTCAGGTGTGATCAATTTTTTTATGCTTTGCACCATAGCTTGTAGATTAACTTTCATAAAGACCAAATAATATCCACTAATTTGGGCTATTTTTAGCAAAGATATGTAGCAGTATAAATTGTGGCCAAAATTTATGAAGAAAAATTAATAATTTGCAAAATTTTATCACAGAAACTAAGAAAAATGTGTTTTTTTTTGGTCTTTTTTCATTTATAGCACAAAAAATAAAAAACCCAGAGGTGATCAAATACCACCACAAGAAATCTCTATTTGTATGAAAAAAGACAAAAAATTCATTTGGGTACAGTATTACATGACTGAGTAATTGTCATTCAAAGTGTGAGAGCGCTGAAATCTGAAAATTGGTCTGGGCAGGAGGGGGGTTTAAGTGCCCAGTAAGCAGGTGGTTAAAAGAGTGAAAAAGAAAAAATGGTGTCCGCTCTTAATGGTATACAGCAATCGCAGGTCAATTTGTTTCAGTATAAATCATACAAATGGGAAACCTAAGGGGAATACAAAGACACTGAATTTAAAAAGAGCCAACTTCCCTAAACTACGATGCTTGCTAGAAGATACTAAATGGGATAAAATCTTAGGAACAAAGAACATGGAGGAAAAATGCTTTAAGAGCATCTTAAATAAGGGTGTTAGCCAGTGCATCCCAATGGGAAATGAATTTAAAACGCTAATAAAGGTCCTGGGTGGCTTAACTCCAACATAATAATGGATATAAAAGCAAAGGAGAAAGGCCTTCAAAAAATACAAGGCTGAGGGATCATCTCCAGCATTCCAACTTTACAAAGAATGTAAAAAATGTAAGGGTGCAGGGCGGTTAAGATAGAACACGAAAACCTGAAATAAATAAAATAAAATAAATAAATAGGAATATATTTGAGATTTTCAGGGCTATGACAGCGAAGGAACTTTACCCAAATATACAAATTGCTGTATTATCCATGATACCAGGTTCACTGAAAAGTATAAAGAAAGGCCCACTAAAATATTTTCTAACAGCTGCGCGTACCTGTATAGCTAGAAAATGGAAATGCGCAGATGCACCCTCCATGTTAGATTGGGAGCGTGAGATGACGGAGATGCGGACACTGGAAGAAAGAAAGATGATAGAGGAAGGATCTAATAAACAGATTAAGCGGACAACAGCTATTTGGGATGGGTGGGCAGCGTATAGTGCCTCGTCAGAATTACTACGCGAGGTACAGGAGGCTGGGAACTCTTAAGGATATAGGTGTATTTGATTGGAAGAGAAGAGGTTATATTTATTCATCCTCGATCCCTTCCCTTTCCCCCCCCCCCCCTTTTTTTTTTTTTTTCATCTGTTTGTCTGTGGGTGGGTTATGCATGGGGTGTACGATAGGGTTGTATGGTTGACTGTTAGGTTGTATTTAGATGGTATGTTTACAGGATGGTAGTATTACATCAATGTCATATGGAATAGCCACCATCTATGTGATGTATGTGCTTTTTTCTTTAATGTTTTTACTGTAATAATGTTAAAAATGGTAAACTGTTTGGATAAATAAAGATATTTAAAAAAAAAAAAGATAGAACACGAAAGACACATAGTGGAGGAGAGTAAAAAAAATGCCAAGAAATTCTTTAAGTATATAAATAGTAAGAAAGGGAGGTAAGATCATATTGGTCCCATAAAGAATGATGAAGGAAATCTGGTTACTAAGGATGGAGAGATAGCAAAAGTATTGAATTTATTCTTCTCCTCAGTCTTTATGAGGAAAACGGGGGGCTTCAGTAACCAAAACTGCAGTTTTTATCCTCCTGACACATCTCGAAGCACCCTCATGGCTAATAGAGGATAGAATTGGAAATAGACTTGAAAAACTTAACGTTAATAAGTCACCGGGACCAGATGGCTTGCACGCGAGGGTCCTTAAGGAACTCTGTCAAGTAATTGCCAGACCATTGTTTCTAATTTTTACGAACAGTCTACTGACTGGAATAGTACCAGTAGTTAGGAGAAAAGCCAATGAAGCTCCAATATTTAAAAAAGGGCCCAGATGCATCCCTGGGAATTACAGATCAGTTAGCCTAACATTAATAGTATGCAAGCTCTTGGAGGGGATGATGAGGGATTATATAGCAGATTTTAGTAATGAAAACTGTATCATTAGCAGTAATCGGCATGGATTCATGAAGAATCGTTCTTGCCAAACCAACCTATTAACCTTCTATGAGGAGGTAAGCTGCCATCTAGATAAAGGAAGGCCCGTGGAAATGGTATATCTGAATTTTACAAAAGGCATTTAAAAAAGTTCCCCATAAATGTTTACTGTACAAACTAAGGTCTGTCGGCATGGACCATAGGGTGAGTACATGGATTGAGAACTGACTACAAGGGCGAGTTCAGAGGGTAGTGATAAATGGGGAGTACTCGGAATGGTCCGGTGTGGAAAGCGGGGTCCCCCAGGGTTTTGTCCTGGGACCAATCCTATTTAATTTTTTCACAAACGACCTGGAGGATGGGATAAACAACTCAATCTTAGTCAAATAGAATAGTAAGGGCAGACATAGGCAACGCCTAGCACCACATACCATATGTTTTAGCAGATAAAGAGGGAGGGGGGAAGGGTTTGGAGAACCCCGGGACTTTTGAGGTGCTTAAATATCAAAGTGGATAGAGTAGAGAAACATGTACAGCTTATCCATAAAATAATTTTTTATTAATTACAATTAAAACAAATACATAGCAAAAGTTTTTACTTAAAACAGTGTATGAATCCCAAAGACGCCACATCTAATAGTGGGCAAATAGAACAGTACCACTTGATTAAATACCACTCTACATGTTTCGCTCATTTGGAGCTTCCTCAGGAGTTGTGACATAAATTGTGGTATACTGTAGATAATAGAAAAAACAAAGATAAGATTTACTGTGTTGTATGTATGTATGTATGTGTGTGTGTATATATATATATATATATATATATATATATATATATATATATATATTATGGATAATAGTTCATACAGTTGAAAAACATCCAGAATATCTTTCAAAGGAATAATACAACAATATTAATGATCTTACCAGGCTGCCGCACAAAGAAGGCAAATTGTATTTGATAAAAGAGGCCAGTAAATGGCATCAATGATATAGAAGATTTCAACTACGTCTCTCTCACATCAGAAGTTCCTGTCATTTTTGGCCACAGAGGGATATAGAATCAGACACGGCTGCATAGGGGCACTTACCAGTTGGATGGGGTCGGACAGGCAAGGAGTTGAGGAGAGACACAAACTCTCCCCTTTAGTGAAGAGCCTGCAGCAGGAGGTGGCGGTATAAAGACCGCATTCTTATATTCCCTTCATCACGGCGGCGTCTGACGTCGCCGCCATGTTGCGGACAGGTAATGAGGAAGCCAGGGGAGTGGACGAATGGGGGAGTGGCGGCATCATAAACATAACTCTAAACGCGTCAGCAGCTACCAATGCGCATGCGCCAGACGGGATATACGCACAGCATGTTTAAGAGACAGCCGAAGCCTAAGGGGCCATCTTGGAAGGGGGATAGTTGTTGAGGCCAGTGCAATGAATCAGGCAAGTAAGTTTGTGAACTAAAGCTGACCACACCGTTTCAGAAAATGGAAACAGATAATCAATAAATGCTACAATATATATTCAGTCCTAGAGGGCACATATAAAAAGTGTATAAATGGTAATACTACCGCCATTCTGAACAACCCGGGACTGACACCTCCAGGCACACAGGTGGAAGGCGATTGATTACTCGCCCACCATGTGAGTGCTCCTGGCTTCCGTGTGGACCAAGAATGAGCAGACAGAGATAGAGAGTGAGAGAAGTTGAACTTGATAATTCCTACATTGTATTTTATAAATAATATTGATTTTAAATTTTTAGGAAGGCAGCCTGTAAGGGCATGGTATCCGACAAATGGGGAAAAAAAACATACAAATAAAATGCAATGGAAATGAAATACAAAAGGAAATGAAACAGAAGAGTGAATAAAAATAGAAATCGATCCAGAAAGCCAACCAGAATGAAAATATTTAGGTAGGGTTTATAGAAGGGGTTTAAAGCTAAATGCAGCATTGAGACCTGGGTATTTTAGAACTGATAGCTCATGTATCCAGCGTGCCTCCTTTTAAAGAAGCACCTTATCATAATGTCTCTTCTCTCCCCCCCCCCCCCCCCAGTCGCCAGGGGGAATGTGTTCAAGGGCAAAGAAGTGCATGTAACTGCTATCAAAGTTATGGTACAGACCAATGTGTCGACTTATGGGGGTTTCCATTTGTTTTTTGTGTATCAATGAAACATGGTCCCTTATTTGGCAGAAAAAGGGTTGGTTAGTTTTACCAATGTAAAACATTTGGCATTTGCATTGCATGATATATACAATGCCTATTGATTGGCATGTTACTGAAAAATTAGGTCTGAAAAGGCAGCCATTGGGAAGCAGAATACTGCGTGCCGCATGTATAAATCTGCAAAAATTGCATCGATGGCATGGTCTGCTGCCCTTGAGGGATTCACTGCAAATTCTGGTTGAGATGTCATGATGGCTGTGTACCAAGGGATCGAGATCGCCTGAAAGTAATTTCAGGGTATGATTTCAAATGTTTGGCGACCTTTTCGTCTCCCATCAGAAGGTACCAATATTTTCTCATGATCTCTCGCACCTGTCGGTGCTGCCCTGAGAACCTGGTGATAAGGCGAACGCCTGGATTAGTCTTTTTGGATTTGGGATTGTGTATAAGGGAAGCTCTATTCTTATTTTTGGCCTTTAGGAAGGCTTTCTTAAGGCACTTGTTGCTATAGCCGCGCTTTTGCAAGCGCGACCGTAGCAACTTAGCCTATCTTTCAAAGTCAGAGTCTGCACTGCAATTTCATTTAAACCTTAGATATTGCCCGTAGGGCACATTGGTTATGAGAGAAAAAGGGTGGGAGCTCGTGGCGTGAAGCAAGGAATTGCCCGCAGATAGTTTACGATACAAGGTCGTTCCTATGCTTCCATCCTTATTGACTAAAATTTGGACATCCAAGAAGGTGAGGTTGTGCTGACTGAGCTCAAATGTAAACTTCAAATTGTGATGATTAATCTTCAGACTATCGAGAAATAGAAGAAGAGTATCCTTGGCACCCAGCCAGATGAAAAAAATATCATCAATGAATCTTCTCCATACAGGAATCTGTTCAAAGTGAGTTTGCATGTCGACCCTGAAGAAGAGTCCACGCTCCCACCCCCCCCAGATACAGGTTGGCATAGGTGGGGGCACATTTGGTCCCCATCCCAGCTCAATCTCAGTATTTGCGGACGATACTAAGCTAAGCAGGGCAATAATTTCTCCGCATGATGTGGAAACCTTGCAAGAAGTTTTGAACAAATTAATGTTGTGGGCAACTACATGGCAAATGAGGTTTTAATGTAGAAAAAAAATTAAAATAATGCATTTGGGTGGCAAAAATATGAATGCAATCTCACTAAGGGGAGAACCTCTGGGGGAATCTAGCACGGAAAAGAACCTGGGGGTCCTAGTAGGTGACAGGCTCAGCAATGGCATGCAATGCCAAGCTGCTGCAAGCAAAGCAAACAGAATATTGGCATGCATTAAAAAGATGATTAACTCCAGGGAGATAAAACAATAATTCTCCCACTCTACAAAACTCTGGTCTGGCCGCACCTGGAGTGTGCCATCCAGTTCTGGGCACCAGTCCTCAGGAAGGATGTACTGGAACTGGAGAGAGTCCAGAGAAGGGCAACAAAGCTAATAAAGTGACTGAAGGACGTCAGTTATGAGGAAAGGTTACAAGCACTGAACGTATTCTCTCTGGAGAAGAGACGCTTGAGAGGGGATATGATTTCAATGTACAAATACCGTACTGGTGACCCCACAATAGGGATAAAACGTTTCCACGAAAGGGACTTTTAAAAGACGCGGCCATTCACTAAAATTAGATGAGAAGCGTGTTTAACCTTAAACTGCATAGAGGGTTCTTTACTGTAAGAGCGGTAAGGATGTGGAATTCTCTTCCACAGGCAATGGTTTCAGCGGGGAGCATCGATAATTTCAAAAAACTATTTGGTAGGCACCTGAACGACCACAACATACAGGGATATGCAATGTAATACTGAGATAAAAGCACACGCACAGGTTGGACTTGATGGACTTGTCTTTTTTCAACCTCACCTACTATGTATATAGCTGCTAGCAATTTGTGTATATGTACAAACCACTGAAATAACAAAGAGAAATTGAAGCGCTCAGCACAATATCAAAAAAACAAAAACACCTGAAGTGTTATGAGAGTGAGTCCAACATTGAAAATATTCAAAATAATCAAACCTAGAATAGTTATTATGAAGAAGTATCAAGTGATAAGATTCAGGTGATCTCCCTCCTCTAGTGCTTCAATCACCCAGTGCGACCAATGTCAGAAAAACTCACTCACCAGATATAGTTGCTGTCTAATGAATAGAACAGCAAAAATTGCATATGTTAAGATCCAGGTCATCAGAGGTGTGTGTAGTCCTGATTAGCTCGTACTTATCCCCTCCTGTCCGAATCACAGAACCCTCTTCAGAATATATCCCAAGTGCATGGATCATGACCAGGAAGTTTCATTTCTCATGGTAAAAATAGCTCAGCATAACCCATCCATAGTAATAAGTCACCAATGACAAAAAATAAAAAAAAATCTCATGGTGCAGTATTTATTGGTAAACCAGCATAAAAACAAAACCTATAAAACAATTGTGCCTATAGCACTTACATAAAAAACTGCCAATCCAACCAATGATAATGGCAGGACCTCAAATGCAAAACATTGTGTGAAATGGCAAGCTTGCACTTACATGAAGCACCGTCAATCTGAAACACAGTGGTGGCCAGGACCTCAGGCCTTGTATAGTAATAAACCTCTACAGATGTTTCACGCACACAAGCATCATCAGGAGTATAAAAAGTTTTGCAGGCATAAAGGAGCAGTGATTTATATGGTCTGGGTACATAGGAAATGCCCAGATGCATGGGGTCAGAACAAGTTCAGAACATCACTTCCTATCCGGCGCCATGTTGAAAAGGGGCAAAGATATGTATGGTACCTACTAATATTAATGGAGGTCAAAGATCTTAATGAAGATCAAAACACTGGCCAAAATGCCATATTTGCTCTGCTGGACCCCTTTCACACTTGAGGGGTGCGGGCGTTAGAGGTAAAGCGCTGCTAGTTTTAACAGCGCTTTACCGCTGTTATAGCGGTGCTTTTAACCCCAGCTAGCGGCCGAAGAAAGGATCAATAGCACCCGTGTTGCGGCGCTGCCGAAGCGCTTTGCAGGTGCTTCAGCAGCGCTGCCCATTCATTTCAATGGGAAGGGCATTATGGGAGCGGTGTATACACCGCCCCAAAGATGCTGCATGCAGCACTTTTTTTTTCCCCGTCCTGCAAGGGCACCACCCGGGTGGCTTGAGAAGCGCTTTACAGGCGCTATTTTTAGCGTCAAAACGCCTGAAAAGCGCACCCAGTGTGAAAGGGGTCTTATGGAGGGACAAAGCCTTCCAGTATTAAATGCAGGAATAACCCACACAAAAAAGGTTATATCGCTACAATATGTATGTGAAAAAAAGGAAGAATATATGTACAGTGAGGGAAAAAAAGTATTTGATCACCTGCTGATGTTGTACATTTGCCCACTGGCAAAGAAATGATCAGTCTACAATTTTAATGGTAGGTTTATTTTAACAGTGAGAGACAGAATAGCAACAAAAAAAGTCCAGAAAAACGCATGTCAAGTTATAAATTGATTAGCATTTTAATGAGTGAAATAAGTATTTTATCCCCTGTCAATCAGCAAAATTTCTGGCTCACAGGTGTCTTCTATATAGGTAACAAGCTGAGATTAGGAGCATTTATTAAAGGGAGTGCTCCTAATCTCAGCTTGTCACCTGTATAAAAAAACACCTGTCCACAGAAGCAATCAATAAGAGTCCAATCTCTCCACCATGGCCAAGACCAAAGAGCTGTCCAAGGATGTCAGGGACAAGATTGTAGACCTACACAAGGCTGGAATGGGCTACAAGACCATCGGCAAGCAGCTTGGTGAGAGGGTGACAACAGTTGGTGCGATTATTTACAAATGGAAGAAACGCAAAATAACTGTCAATTTCCCTTGGTCTGGGGTTTAATGCAAAATCTCACCTCGTGGAGTTTCAATGATCATGAGGATGGTGAGGAATCGGCACAAAACTACACGGGAGAATCTTGTCAATGATCTCAAGGCAGCTGGGACCATAGTCACCAAGAAAACTGATGCTAACACACTATACCGTGAAGGACTGAAATCCTGCAGTGCCTGCAAACTCCTATTGCTCGAAGCACATGTACAGGTCTGTCTGAAGTTTGCTAATGAACATCTGAAAGATGTAGAGTTGGGTGAAAATGTTGTAGTCAGATGAGACCAAAATCGAGCTCTTTGGCATCAACTCAACTCGCTGTGTTTGTAGGCGGAAGAATGCTGCCTATGACCCCAAGAATACCATCCCCACCGTCAAACATGGAGGTGGAAACATGCTTTGGGGGTGTTTTCTTGCTAAGGGAACAGGACAACTTCACAGCATCAAAGGGACGATGGACTGGGCCATGTACCGTCAAATCTTGGGCGAGCATCTCCTTCCCACAGCCAGGGCATTGAAAGTGGGCCATGGATGGATATTCCAGCATGACAATGACCTAAAACACACGGCCAGGGCCTCAAAACCTTAATGACGTGGAGAGGATCTGCAGAGAGTGGGACAAAATCCCTCCTGAGATGTGTGCAAACCTGGTGGCAAACTACAAGAAAGTCTGACACCTGTGGTTGTCAAGGGTTTTTGCCACCAAGTACTTAGTCATGTTTTGCAAAGTGGTCAAATACTTATTTCATAAAATGCAAATCAATTTATAACTTTTTTGAAATGCGTTTTTCTGGATATTTTTGTTCTGTCTCTCACTGTTAAAATAAACCTACCATTAAAATTATAGACAGATAATTTTTTTGTCAGTGGGCAAACATACAAAATCAGCAGGGGATCAAATACTTTTTTTCCCTCACTGTATATGAAAAAAGAATTGCTATACAATTGTGCTCATAAGTTTACATAACATGGCAGAATTTGATTTCTTGGCCATTTTTCAGAGAATTTCAAATCATTCTTTGCAGCTATTACCTTTTGTACCACCACCCCCTCCCTTTAGAATGTAAGCTCTACGAGCAGGGCCCTCCTGTACCTTTTGTATTGAACTGTACTGTAATTGTGTTGTCCCGCTTATACATTGTAAAGCGCTGCGTAAACTGTTGGCGCTATATAAATCTCGTATAATATAATAATAATGTGACACAAAAACATTTCTTTCACTCGTGGTTAGTGTTCGGCTGAAGCCATTTATTATCAATCAACTGCGTTTACTTTTTTTCAATCATAATGTCAACAGAAACTACCCAAATGACCCTGATCAAAAGTTTACATACCCTGGTGATTTTGGCTCATAACATGCACACAAGTTGACACAAAGGGATTTGAGTAGCTAATAAAAATTAACCATCCTCACGTGTGATCTGTTTTCTTGTAATTAGTGTGTGTGTGTGTGTGTGTATAAAAGGTCAATGCGTTTCTGGACTCCTGACAGACCCTTGCATCTTTCATCCAGTGCTGCACTGACGATCCTGGATTCTAAGTCATGGGGAAAGCAAAAGGATTGTCAAAGGATCTGTGGGAGAAGGTAGTTGAACTGTATAAAACAGGAAAGGGATATAAAAAGATATCCAAGGAATTTAGAAGACCAATCAAAAACCCTCAAATAACTTCAGGTGAAATACAGGACTCTCTGAAAACGTGGTGTGGCTGTTTCAAGGTGCACAATAAGGAGGCGCTTGAAGAAAGATGGGCTGCATGGTCAAGTCAACAGACGAAAGCCATTAATACGCAAATGCCACAAAGTATCCCACTTACAATACGCCAAACAGCACAGAGACAAGCCTCAAACCTTCTGGCACAAAGTCATGTGGAGTGATGAGACCAAAATTTAGCTTTTTGGCCACAATCATAAATGCTACATTTGGAGAGGAGTCAACAAGGCCTATGATGAAAGGTACAGAGGTGGATCGCTGATGTTTTGGGGATGTGTGAGCTACAAAGGCACAGGAAATTTGGTCAAAATTGATGGCAAGATGAATGCAGTATGGTATTAAAAAATACTGGAGGAACGTTTGCATTCATCAGCCACGAAGCTGCACATTGGACATACTTGGACATTCCAACATGGCAATGATCCAAAACACAAGGCCAAGCCGACCTGTCGTTGGCTACAGCAGGATAAAGTGAAGTTCTGGAGTGGCTATCTCATTCTCCTGACCTCAATATCATTGAGCCATTCTGGGGAGATCTCAAACGTGCAGTTCATTCAAGACAGCCCAAGAACTGGAGGCTTTTTGCCAAGAGCAATGGGCAGCTTTACCATCTGAGAAGATAAAGGGCCTCATCCACAAATACCACAAAAGACTTCCAGCTGTCACTGATGTAAAGAGGGCAATACAAGATTTTAAGAACTGGGGTATGTAAACTTTTGATCAGGGCCATTTGGGTAGTTTCTGTTGTCATTATGATTTAAAAAGAGTAAACACAGTTGATTGATAATAAATGGCTTCAGCCAAACACTAACCATGAATGAAAGACATTTTTTTGTGTTATCATTCATAGTCTCTGGAAAATGGCCAAGAAATCATAAATTCTGCCAGAGTATGTAAACTTATGAGCACAACCGTACATATATTAATGAGAATCTATAATGATCTAAACTAAAATTAAAAATGCATGTAAACATATGTGACATCAATTTAAAGGAGACGCAACCAACAAGATGATATTAGTGAAATGTACTATATAAACAAAGTCAAAATTAATACCATATTAATGATGTGCAAAGTGCTGTTCCCTTCTCTTAAAGGGGACAGAACCTGCTGAAAGGCTATATGAACTAACCTAAAAATGGGTGTAGATAAAAATATATTAAAGAATATGAGATGAAGAATCTTTGGGCTAACATGACATCTATAATATGTTTGATGTACACAATATTTTGTTCAATTTTATTTGATACGTCAGTACTCAATTATCTTGATACTAGGGGTGCTGAAATTAATCGATGCATCGCGATTCGGGTGTCCCCGATGCGGCATCGATGCATATGACCGGAGATCGATTCCCGGGTGACGTCATCCTGACCTGCCCCGCCGCTCTTGGGAGAGCGTGCCGAGCGTATTGTTAAAATTACTGTGTTTCAATAAATCCCGAGTTACAATGAATTAAGTGCCCCGCTGTATGTGCTTTTTAAAAAAATATGGAACTTCATACCGAATTTCACAGTACAATGCATCCCGCTCATGTGACTGCCCTGCCCGCACCGCCTCTCTCCCTTCTCCTCTCACGTCTCTTCTGACGTCAGCGGGGAATTCTCAGCCCTGCCTCTCTTCTGATCTGATGGCAGTCAGTGGGCGGAGCTGAAAATTCCCTGCTGACGTCAGAAGAGACATGAGAGGAGGGCCAGGCCGGGCAGGGCAGTCACATGAGCGGGTTGTGCATTGTACTGTGAAATTCGGTATGAAGCTCCATATTTCTTTAAAAAGCACATACATCAGGGCATTTCATTCATTGTAACACGGCATTTATTAAAACACAGTAATTTTAACAACAGTAAGTAAGAGTACAAATGTGTTTGTACTCTACTTACACCTCACGCTCCGTGCTGACAGTTCCCTGGGCTTCGCCTTTGCACATTCCACTGTTAAATCCTAGTGTGCTGGCAGGTGCAAACAGGAATGCCAAGGAACTGTCAGCACCAGTGGTGACCCGTGCATTGTGGGGTGGTTAGTGAAGTGATGGCTGCATTTGAAGGGCACGGGTGGCTGCATTTGACGGGCACGGGTGGCTGCATTTGACTGGCACGGTTGGCTGCATTTGACGGGCACAAGTGGTTGCATTTGACGGGCACAGTGAGGCTGTATTTGACGGGCACAGTGAGGCTGCATTTGACGGGCACAGTGAGGCTGCATTTGACGGGCACAGTGAGGCTGCATTTGACGGGCACAGTGAGGCTGCATTTGACGGGCACAGTGAGGCTGCATTTGACGGGCACAGTGAGGCTGCATTTGATGGGCACAGTGAGGCTGCATTTGATGGGGGAGGTTCAGTATTTTTCAGTTTGTTTGCGGCCCCTCAAAAATTTTGAGCACCAGCTGCCAATGGTCAGCACAGAGATAGTAGTACAGGGAACTTCACAGGGCTGTTTGTCAGCTGTGCATTGTATTCCCTCCTGACCTCCCAGCAGCAGTGTGTGTGAATATCTGTACCCTGTAGTGCACCGGATTAGTGCACTTTTTAGAGGAAGGGGGATTATTTTTAATTCAAAGCGAAGTTCCAATCAATTTTTTGTTTATTAAAAGTCAGCAGCTACAAAAAAGTGTATTTTCTGACTTTTAAATAAAAGACACTCACCTGTCCCACAATCCAGCGACGTGGCCATCCAAACCCTCCCTTCTCTCCCCCGCCTGTCCACGGCGCTGGCAATACTACTGTGGGCATCTGGCTGTGACAGCTTGCAGCTTCATAGCCGGGTGCGCATGTCTCACTGCGCTGTCCTGCATAGCCGGGCAATCTTTCGGGACCTGTGATGTGTCCCAGAAAATTGCAGGGTGGAAGGGCCGCCTAGGTGGACCAAGCAGAATTGGGAGCTTGTCAATAATCGTGATGCATCGTGGAATCGAATCGTTGACCAGTGAAGATGCGCACCCCTACTTGATACTGTTGAATATTCGCAATAAGGTGTCTGTTCTCCTAATTGTATATAAATATGGAGAATTTGAAATATTTACAATATCGACATTTTTGTGTAAACTTGTAAATTTTTGGAAAAAATCCTAATAAAATTCTTGAAAGAAAAATCTTTGGGCTATATAGCATACATGCTCTGACAATACAATAAATTATGTAATTTCTATATAGTAATAAAAAAATATATTCATACGGATGGGTATGAAACGAAAATAGCAGAAAAATCCAAGTATGACCTATTAACCTCAAAAGAATATCTAAAAATTGCAAATATGGCCTAATATAATGAAACTTAGAACTATAATGTACAGATGAGGGATAATCTAACTAGTAGCCACGAAACAATTGATGTCCCACTCCACGTTTAAACCAAAGGGGAGAAAGTTTGTAGGTCATAGACCCATTTCATTTCCAACTTAGACACTTCCCTTGTCCTAAGGCAACCTCTCCAGTGGGGAGTTATGTTGCCATTGCCTGTAAATTTCAAACCCATTGGATCTCTATTATGGCATGTTCTAAAATGGGCTGAGAGACTGTTATACTTACCTGCTCTGTGCAAGGGTTCTGCACAGAGCAGCCCCCAATCCTCTTCTTAGAATGCATTAAGGTGAAACACCTTGAGACTTTACAATCACTTTAAGGGTTTACCAAGAATGAAATTAAATCTAGTTTGATGCTTTGTCATGGTACAGATTTCAGCATGGTTTGACCATTTTTACGGCGATGGTATGAACTGTGCATCTAACTGTAGATGGGAGACCCTGTACCTCTTCACCAGCAGCTTTTTTTGCGGTCTGTGAATAACTCTTGAACTCCCTAAAAGAAATCTACATATTGATCACTAATTCCTACATACAAACATGCACTAGTTCCAGTTTAGACAGGAGCCAATTAACCTACCAGCATGCCTTTCGAATGTGGGAGGAAACTGGTGTATGCAAAGGAAACCAACATGAGTAAGAGGGGAACATTCAAACGCCATGCAGATAGTGTCCTGCCCAGGATTTCTAGCTAAGGGCCCTAGTGCTGAAAGGCAGAAGTGATGACCATTAAACCACTGTGCTGTCCATGTGTTAATGAATACATACCTGCGTTAGTTTTTCTTTTATTTCTGCCCAATGTTCAACTAATTCAAATCATAATTTCCCTGGTTTCTAATACATTTTATTTGCAGGTAAATAATACACAATATATGAACACATTTTTAATTTTCTCGCTTCTCTTATTGTGCTCTCTCTTCTTTAGAGCTTGCAAGCTCTCATGAATGAATGTATTGGCCATGTTATTGGAAAACCCCATAGTCCAGTTACAGGTTTGTACCTTGGTAAGTACGATTATTCTTTTTTTTTTTTGTTGTTAAATGCTTATAGTTCCTTTTTAGAACGCGTTTGTCAGTTATATTTGACATTACTGAAAAAAAGTCTATATATTAATCCACCAACTAACACTGTGTGCAGATTCTGTGTGTTGTGTTTGCAAATTGAATTACCTTTTTTTTTTCAAATTTGATAAATAAACTTGAATCAAAGTAATATTTTAAAAGAGAAGGATGGACTTAAAAAAACAAAACAAAAACATTTTTACTCAACTAGGTGGATGCAAAATCGATTCAATGCTGCATCTGTTCCCCGCCAGCTCTGCAGTGAGAACTGAGTGATCAAAAACCATCTCAGTTCTCAGAACCGTGACGGTCAATTACAGGCTCTCTGCTCTGCCCGTCCAGTGCTCACTGGAGCTATGGGCTGTGGAGGAGTCAGGTGGTGCTGACTCAGCCTCTCAGCAGATCGCTGAGAGGCTGAACCAGCTGTCTGTCAAGGCATCTGGGTGGATCCAAACTGTTTGGTCGGGATCTTTTGAGACCCTGGACCAGCTTGGCTGAAAACTGGTCACAGGAGTTCAGTACTGTGACCTACAGGCGAAGTACAGCCAAAATAGTTTTGAGCCTGTGTTTGAAGTGGTTGCTTAATTTCTAATTGACTGTCTTTATCATGGAAACATATCCATTTTAAAATAACTTATCAATAGATCATGTATTTAGTTATGCCCTGATGGTGCTTTTTGGGAAATGTAAAACCTTGGCTTCCTGCTGCCTTAAAACTTGTAGTATTGATCAATCTTTAAAAACTTACTGTTGCCATATGAGTATAGGACCGTATGCTCTTTGCCTTTTGTTATAACACATGCTTGGTTCTTGTTAAGAAAATCTAGAATATGTTTTGTTTTTTTTTGTCAAACTTTACATGAATTTCTTAAAGTTTATTGTTGCTGTTTTGGCCATTTTCTCTCATGGTTGCAAAAACTGAGTAAAACAAGAACTTTTGTTGGGAGGGGAGCCCTATTTTTGCAGCTGCACGGAAGAACAGTGCAGACGTGTGTTTTAGGGGGATGAATAGAAGATGATTGTAGTCTGTGTGTTTCCATGGCAGTGATGCAAAAAAGGTTTAATTGGCAACAAGAGCTTCTTTCATCCTTGCCTTTTAAAACCCTTTTTAATGTGTTCATCACAGCTGTGCACTTGCCATAAAGCTATTATAAACCGGCTTAGACATATTGGTATAAAGTTAATTCGTTGTCATATGTGTCTGCATTTTTACATAAGCACTTGGTTACACTACATTCTGTTGTGATTAGTAATAGATGTACAAGTAGGAATAAACACAGCTAAAAACGACTACCCTGAAATACTATTGTGACATGTTAACATCGTGTATGTGCTTTCTTTTCTTCCTTTTGTATTCTAACACCATATTTTTGCATATTAGTTACACATCGTAATAGTCCCAGACCAGTGAAGGTGCCTCGATGTCACAGTGACCCACCAAACCCTCACCTCAGTACTCCTACACCAGAAGGTTTCAGGTATTATTTTTGGGAGTAAATGGAAAATGACATTTGGCCCAGTACTCTTGTCACTAAATGGAACTGAAATTATTGTTTTGTTCAAGAATAGTTGAATTACTCAGTATCGCAATTTATGAAGCAGTTGGCTGACTTTTACACTACAGGCAGTCCCCAAGTTACAAACACCTGAATTACAAACGACTCCTACTTACAAACTGAGGGAGACAATGGGAAGTGAGAAGAAATTTACCCCATGGAAGGAAAATTCACTCCTGTAAGAGTTATCATGGGAAAAAGGTGTCTCCACTGAAGCTTTGTCACCAATCCTTGTTCACACAACAACCAAACCTTTTCAAAATCCAATTGTCACAGGGACAGAAAATGAGGTAAAATCTTCTGAACAGGGACATAGAAAACAAAACAAAACAAATGTTACAAGGGTGATCACCTTTCCCTATGCTACCCAAAAAGCTTAAAAATATTTTTGTTTGGCTTGAGCTACACTTAAAAAAATGTACCTGTTCCGACTTGCATACAAATTCAACTAAAAAACAAACTTATAGACCCTATCTTGTTTGTAACCTGGGGACTGCCTGTGTACCTTTTCAAACTGGGTAGCATCATTATTGCGTTCTAAGTTAGTTTCATACTTTTCCATGGATATCCTTTAGGCTGGGTTCACACTATTTGCAGAGGGACTGAATTTTTTCCTAAATTCAGACCTGAAACAGAGCCAAAGACACAAAGGACCCTTCTGCAGTGCACTCCCCAGCCGCACCGGAGAAGTGTGAATCCAGGTCGAGAGCCAATCAGTGTCTCCTGTCATGAGGAAACCCGCATCCAATTTGCATAAGTGTGAACCCGGCCTTACAAGGGCTTTCCTGTAAGAAAATGTGTTAAGTTTCTTTACCATGGGAGCACTGTGCAGCGGCACATTCTCCCATACCCAGTCTTTCTGCTTGGTATCACAACTTTCCCCAGAGCTTCCTTAATGTGGTGAAAATTCACATTGCAAAAAATACCCAATCGTGTCAAAAGCTGCATTTTTACTTGCACGTGATTGGATGACAAAAGTCAGAGTTTCACCTCATTCACTAAACTCTGTGGAAATTTCCCTTGCAAAGTGAGCAACTTTTTGCCTTTTATTATACCAGCCACACTGTCTTTCTTTGACTTGCACACTCCCTTCAAATATTTTTTTACCTAGATAGTTTAACATATTTCAAATTGCCTGTTCATGAGACTGTATTTTGTGTCTGTCTATGGGCAAAAAAATGTATACCCAGTTTTTTCATCATTCGTTATAGTATGTTTTTTAGCCTGATGCACTATATACAGTGTATCCTAGTTCACCTCTTAGGTACTTGAAAAAAAGAACGTAGACTATCAAAGTTTATAGCTGAGGAAAAGTGTGGTGCCTGCATTTCACTACCACTGTTGAGGAAAGATTGTACTTTGCTTATGCGGCTTATTATGTTGATCCTGTGGCTACAATACTTCAAGACTTGGAGCAAATGTGTAAGCTGAGTGTTCTGAAACGAGAGTGCAAAATCTGGTGCATAGAAACCAATCGGCTTCCAGGGGTTTTTTTTTTTTTTTTGAAGCTTAACGGAACAAGCGGAATTTAGAAACTGATTGGTTTCTATGCACAGCTAAACCAGATTATGCACTCTAGTTTTAGTAAATCAACTACAATGTGTTACATTTTTTTGTTTCAGGTCAGTGACTTAGCATCAAAACTAAAGACAGCTAGGTAGTTAGCAGTTATATGTTGTACAAAGAGGTCGGCAATGAATTCTCTGTATTTCTCTCAATAGAAGTTTCCTTAAGTGCCGGTTCACACGGGGGCGGCTTCAAAGTCCTCCGACTCTAAAGCCGCCCCGCACAGCGCGACCTTAGGGTGTCTTGCAAACGACTTCTTTAATAGAAGTCAATGCAGGCCGCTACGAAGTCGCCCCAAAGTAGTACAGGAACCTTTTTCTAAATCTGAGCGACTTTAGTCGCTCCTATTAGAATGGTTTAATTGTATAAAAAGGAGCGCAAAATTGTCAGGCTGACAAGTCACCTGACAGGTCACCCCTGTGTGAACCAGCACTTAAGGATATGTTTTTCTTATTTTTTTAAATCTTTATTTTTTAAGTAAGTAGCCTTTCATGCTTTTCATGGGGCTTTTTGTTACGACTGATTCCTCTTCATGTAATTTTATGTTCTGTGCAGCTCTGCTCTTATGCTCAACTCAAGTTGAGACTTTAAAGGGATCTGAGAAAGGGCAATGCTTGAATCCCTGAACATGTCTGATTACATTTTAAGCAGCTGAAATTTTCTGAATCAAAACATTTCAGAGAATAGATACAGACCAGCATTAGGGTTTGTTAGGTACAGTAGAGGAATACCAGATTAGCATGTTATGCTCAAATGCTGTCTTTTCAAGTTTAACTGTTGTGTACATTAAGAACTTGAATATAGATAGGTCTGCAAGTTTTTTGTTTGAGTTTTTTTTTTCTTTTATATCCTAAATAAGTCGAATATGTCTTCACAGTTTGCATTTTTTTCTGTCTCAGAGAATGAATTTTAGGAAACATATGAAGTTGATAAATTCGTATGTTTAGGAACTAGGAATTTTTTTTTTTCCTCATAACATTAGATAAATATTTTGTAGGTACTTGATATAGTCAGCCTTTGGTTTGAAATGTACTTAGTTTTAAATTTATGCTTGCTCTTGGATTATAACCCCCCCATGAAAAGCATCATCAAAACAGCCTTTTGTTTTTGACGTGTTTAAGTTGAAGATATTTAGGGATAGACAGACTTCCAAAATTAATGAGGCAATCCGTTCATTCTAGGTACCAGGAAACACTTAGAAGACAAGTCATATGTGCTTTCCATACAAAAGTCTTTAGGATCATTAGAACTACACTCTGCAGAGCACATAAAAATTGAACTGCTGAAAAATGCATATTCCCTTTTAATTATTAGATATGTTAAAATGTAAACTGTACTGAGCCTGCAAAGTGCCTTTCTTTAATTGTACATCACGGAACACAGAGCCATAGTAATTACTATGTGGGTTATAGTCCACCTTCAGGTGTTGGACACTGGCACATCCTAAACAGGAAGTTGCCTCCTTATATAACCCCTCCCATACCGGAAGCATCTCCATTTTTTCGCCAGTGTCTAAGGTGTTGGTCATGAGTGAAGCTGTGCTGAGCTTCACTGGAGCAATCCTTGCTGGGGCTAGCTGTGCAGCCGGATCTATTCAAAGTGTCTTTTAGGCCAAATTGAATGGTGCCCGGGCCTGGTATCCGAAGAAACAAGGTTTTGCTTGTAAACGCTTCTCTTTTTAGAGAGCTGGACCCCGGGATCCAGTACTTTTGGTTTTAAGGCAATAAAGTTTCACTGGTGGGGTGCTATTAAAGGTCCAGGATTGTAGGTTCCCCGAGGGTCCCCAGTTCCTGAAGGTTTGTTAACAGAACCCACCGTGAAGGGTGAAGATTGGGTCTGTTAGTTTTACCACAGAAAACCCTGCGGCGGGAAAGGTAAGTGGAGTTTTCTCAGGAATTTTTAAATTTTCTTATAAAATGTCTCCTTTAAAGTAAATGTTGTTATGCCTAAGTGTCACCACTGGGGGCTGTATGGAGCACGTACCTTCTCATGCTTTGCTCAGAGATCACACTGTGTCACACAAGCGGCAGACCTCCAGTAAGTTTGGGGGTTTTGCTCCCTCCAGACACCCCCACCTGGGCTGAACTCTTTCCCTCTTCATGAGGCTGAGTATAAGGGAGGACTGAAAACGATCGGCAATGCCGTTTTCTTTCACTGCCCCTACTCGGCTGTGGCTTCCAGGTCTCTTCCACGCCATCCCACACTCACAAGCCGATCCTGTTGGATCAGAGGCCCATGCTTGCGTGGGAAATTCTTTTTTTGAAAGAGAAAGTAGGGGGGAGGATGTGAAGTGGGGGCAGGGCTTAGCACGGCGTTCGCGTCCTCCAACACGGGAGTGAGTTTAAAAAAAAAAAACTCCATTTGTGCTTGCTGCAAATTTGTCAGAGAGACATAAGAGCACAGAGGAGCATGGAAAAGGAGGTTTTGGTGATACAGATATTTACTATTTGACACATTTACTATTTGAATCAGGCTGAGCATTAATAGCAGTGGCAGTGGCTGGACTATTGCTCAAGCAGTGGATGCGATTTTCTTGTAGTACCTCTGCTTTGTGCATCGGGCTAAGGTCAGAAGGGGGGGTTGAAACACCATCAAAAAAGAGCTAAAAGGGTTTCCCTCAAGCTCTGGAAAGCCTACTCATTTCTACAAATGGCATCCTCCCCTGAGAGAGGGAGGCTGGTCAGAGTGAGCATCGGGGCCATGAAATGTTAGCAACTGTTTTCAACACTGCAGCCCCTGTTTATTTTACTAAAAATATATTTTTTCCTCAACCATGATAGGTTTTTAAAAAAAAAAAAAAAAAGTTTAAAGACTTTATTCGCATCCCAGTGTGGGTCAAAACGCGACAGGTTCTCTTCCATTGTCCAGGACCCTGATGAACTAGGGGCGGGAGAAGATGAATTCCCTCAGGGGATCGTGGTGAGGCTGATGACTCCTTCTGAGGTGTCAAATGCGGGAGAATCAGCTGTTTCAATCTTAAGATTGATGGTGCAGTTTCTCGCTGAATGGTCTGCTCCACATTTATGTACCCTTAACTGAGTGTTTGGGTTCGCTAAAGCCTCCTCAAACTGTGCATGCCTTTACCTGTCCATTCATTGTTGGAAAAGCTTTTTTGTGTCTGAGAGGATCACCCAGATGAGCATTATTTTCCCTCCTAAAATGTTTTCACACTTTATCCTATGGTAGAGGAAATTCACTAAGTAGGGTATACCAGCAATTAACGCTGTTATATCCTCTGTGACTAAGAGTTTCACTTGTCCGGCTGACAATGCTCAAGTGCTTAGGGATCCAACTGATAAAAAGTTGGAATTCCTATTAAAAAAAAAACACTTTTTTTTCTCTGGCAGATTGAGTGTCTCAGCCTGCACTGACAGTAATCGGTTAATCGTTGAGAGACCAGTTTAAACAGGTGTTCAAGGTTATCCTGCTCAGCAGGCCCAGGATCTGGCAGCTTTATGTTTGCAATAGTTGCTATGAGAGATTCTATCCTTCAGGCCTTGCGCCCTTCGCTAAGCACCATGCAGAAGCTCCTGGCTAGTCTTCCTTTTAAAGTGAAACAGCTATTTGGGGATGTTTTGGATAATACATCCAAATAAATTCTAGTGGAAAAAGTACCCCTTTTGCCATTTTTTAGAAAAGGAGTAAATGTATTTTCGATTTTTTCAGTCACGACGGCTTCCGCCGTCAGGTTTAAAAGGTAATCCTCAGGGTTAACCCCAAGGACAAAAGAGGTCTTGGGTGAGGAAGCATAGAAGATACTGAAGCCTCTTTATGAGGAGGCACCCCGGCTCGCTTAATAGGGGGAATTCTTCTGCAGTTCTCAAGGATCTGGCAGGAAGAGTGTCAAGACGAATGGGGGACTTCCTCAATAGCTCCAAGAAGTATTTCTCTCAAGCATTGGACCATCTTTTGGCAAAAAGTGATCATAGTGGCCCCCATGTAAGAGCAGAGGTTGGGGTTTGGTTAAATCCAAATGGACATTCTGGATCTCAAAAATCTAAATTCAATTCCTGAATATAACCACTCTCTTTTTTTTTAGCATGGAGTCAATCCAATCAGTTATCTCCATCCTACAAGGAGGAGAACTTCTGGTGTCAATCGACGTCAAAGATGCACACCTCCATATGCCTATTTCCTCGCTCACTAGTAATATCTACTTTTCAAGGTGGAAAATCTTCATTTTCAGTGTGTAGCTCTGCTTTCCGGTCTAGCTACTGCACCTTGAGTGTTTACAAAGGTTCTGGTCCCACTTCTAGCCAGATTAAGGGCCCAAGGTTTAACGATTATGGTTTATCTGGACAATCTGTTCTTGATAGTCCAGTAGGTAGCCCGCTTAGACCAAAGTATGGTCACCACATTCAACTATCTGGAATATCTAGGTCGGTTTCTCAGTCTAGGAGAAATTTTCTTTAAAACCATGAAAAGGGCTAAGATACTTGGGTCTGATCATAGGTACACCCAGAAAAGGGTATTCTTGCCCCAGGCAAAGATCAGCACCATAAAGGAACTGATTTAGGTGGTCGAATCAAGATGAATTCTTCTATTCAACTTTGCATGAGGTTGTTGGGTAAGATGGTGGCTTCATTCGAGGCCGTTCCTTATGCTCAGTTTCATTCGAGACTGCTGCAAAACATTATCCTATCGGCTTGGAACAAAAGATTCAAGCTCTAGATTCCCAATGTGTCTGACTCCAAAGCCTATGGCCACATCCCCCTGAAAGCGCCCAATCTCGTCTGATCTTGGAGGCTAAGCAGGGTCGGGCCTGGTTAGCACCCGGATGGACCACCTGGAAATACCAGGTACTGTAGGCTAGGTACGCCGGAGCCTCAGTTTATGGTTAATATCCAAAAAATCTGCAAAGGGGAAAATACTTCCTTCAGTTACCACGGAAGTTGCCCAGATCAGAAATTACCTTGCCCATTATCATTCTAGAAATTCAGGCAGAGCACTTGGTTCTGAGGGCCTGAACGTTCAGTTTACGGTGTTGTCCTGCCACGATTCAATCCGACTATGCCACAGCAATGGCCTATATTAATCACCAAGGGGGCACAAGAAGTTGTGCGGCCCAGAGAAAGGTGAATCATATCCTATCTTGGGCAGAAAATAATGTACTATCTAGGAATAGAAAATTGGCAGGCGGACTACTTGAGTCGCCAGCAGTTGTTCCCGGGAAAATGGTTCCTTCCTATTGACCCCGATATCTTCCTGTCAATATGTCGAAAATGGAGGATCCCAGAAATAGATCTGTTTACATCCAGGTTCAACAAAGAAATCAACAACTTTGTGTCAAAAACAAAGGATCCACTAGCATGCGGAACAGATGCCTTGCTATTTCCTGTAGAATCGGTTCTCACTGATTTATGCATTCCTTCCTATTGTGCCTGCGCCCAGGACTTCGCAGGATCAAGCAGGAAGGGAAGTCAGTGATTCTTGTGGCCTCCAGCAGGGCACAGGAAATCTTGGTATGCAGGGATCGTAAAGATGACAGTAGGGGACCCATGGACCCTACCGCCACGGCCAGACCTTCTTTCTCAAGGTCTGGTATTCCATCCTACTTTACAAACGCTAAATTTAACTGTTTGGCTATTGAGACCCACACTCTGAAGAAACGTGGGCTGTCAGGTTCAGTGGTTTCTATCTTGGTTAATGCAAGGGAGCCGGCCTCCATAATTATTTATTATGGAGTCTGGGAAGCATATGTCTCCAGGTGTGAAACCAGGGGTTGCACCCCAGGAAATAGGTCAAAGGTAGGATCCTTGACTTTCTGCAGATGGGGTGAGAAATAAAGCTGGCCTTGAGTGCTTTCTAAGGACAGGTCTTGGCCTTATCGGTATTATTTCAACGACCACTTACTTCGCTTTCTTTGGTCTGTAACTTTATTCAGGAGGTAACACGGCTTAATCCCCAGTTAGGTCACCCCTGAACCCTTGGGAATTTAGTTTGACGGCATTACAAAACAGCCTTTTTCTGGACCGATACAACATATTCCCTTGGTCCTTTTTTTTTGACAAGGAAACTTTTTTCTGGTAACCATATCTGCTGCAAGAAGTGTATCAGAATTGGCTGCTTTTTCTTGTAAAGAGCCATATTATTATTGTTCACAAGGATAAGGTAGCATGGCGTCCTCATCCTAACTTTTTACCAAAGGTAGTATCAGGTTTTTATCTAAACCAGGATATTGTTCTATCTTCATTTTTTCCAGAACCCTGGTCTTTGGAAGAAAAATCACTACATTCTCTTGATCTGGTGAGAGCAGTCTACTTAAAGACGACTGCTCAGATTCGAAAAACTGGTGTTTTGTTCGTATTGCCTGAAGGTCCTAAAAAAAAAAGGCCGGACAGCATGAAAATCTACTATTCTAAATGGATTCGACAAGTAATCGTTCTAGCTTATGATTTAAAGAGGTAGTTTCTACCCTCTCAAATCAAAACGCACTCCTCTAGGGCTGTTAGTGCTTCAAGGGCAGTGCATCACCAAGCCTCCATGGCTCAAATCTGCAAGGCCGCAACTTGATCTTCAATCCATACATTTACCAGATTCTATCAGGGATGTAAAAAGACATGAGGATGTCGCTTTTGGGCGCAGTGTACTGCAGGCAGCAGTATAAGTCGTCTGATCTCATGGTGCCCTACTTTTGTTGTGTCTCCCTCCCCTCAGTTGGCATTGCTCTGGGACATCCCACATAGTAATTACTATAGCTCTGTGTCCCGTGATGTACGATTAAAGAAAATAGGATTTTTAGAACAGCTTACCTGTAAAATCCTTTTCTTTTGAAGTACATCACGGGACACCGAGGTCCCGCCCCTCTTTCTAGTATTGCTTTGCTACAAAACTGAGATGCTCCCGCTATGGGTGGGGTTTTATAGGGAGGCATATTCCTGTTTAGGGTGTGCCAGTGTCCAGCACCTGAAGGTGGACTATGACCCACATAGTAATTACTATGGCTCTGTGTCCCGTGATGTACTTCAAAAGAAAAGGATTTTACAGGTAAGCTGTTATAAAAATCCTATTATCAATCTCTGTCTTTGCATCTTAACAGACGATTTATATATTGGAAACACACTGATACATCCATCTTGATTAAAAATGTCAACGGCTTTTATTAGTAGATCACTAGAGATACTTCTTGATGTTTTTCTTCTTATCACAGCAATCGAATTGTCACTTGTGATGTGAAGAACCAACCCAACACAGCTGCCGGTCGCCCAACTGCATTTAGTAGCGACTCGGTTCAACAAAAATCCTTCAGCATTGTAAATGATAACAGGTAGTGCCACCCTGTCAGGTCATCTGCTATTGCAATGTCTACAGGTGTTTTCTGCTGGGCGCTTACTGACTTTCCTTATTGGCTTTCTCATTCACCTTTGTCCAAAACCAGTGTTTCTAAAACTTGAGTGTTTCTTTTGTGTTTAATCATCTAGTAATGCTTTTTATTTTCATATGTTACTTTAGAACAATAATAGCCTATACATGATACGCAGTTTCTAGGTATGTTCTAATTGTAGTTTATGTGCCGTTTTTAATATGCTGTAGGATTGAATGAAAATATTTATGTATGGGCAAAACTGAAAACTCAGATATTTCCCAGCTAGAGTTCTTCACAAACACAAAATGAACAGTTTTCAAAAAACAGAGTTTGATTAATATAAAAGACCTGCCATAGCTGACCAGTTTTCAAAATTCAAATTAGTAATGTTAGAAGATCAATGTTCTACTAGACCTGCCTGGATACTTCTTAAACAAATAATGATTTGTTGCTGGATTTTTTTTATTTTTTATAAGTAGTGTTTATGTACATTAAGAATGCTGATTTATTGCTGATGATATAATATTATAATGGAGCAAAGAATGATCCTGTGAAACTCCAGTTTTGTAAAAAAAAAAAAAATAAACCTCCCTGTCATGTCAAATGCATATGTTGAGGAATTGTAGCAGCTAACTGGGTGTTCTGCCTTTCAGTTTAAGTCCTAATGTTTTAAAAGAAAATATTGCATTCATTTTGATTATTATGATGTCATGCAGCGTAGTTTCAGACCACACCCTGGACTACAAAAAAGCATGGCCTTCTTTTAGTGCACACCCCCGCAGCGCAGATTGCCTTGTATATGTGTTGGGAATGCATTGGACATGGCTGCCCAGCACAGCGCATATGGTATATATGAGCCCTTGGGCATGAAACTGCATGAAGAGCATATCAACTTTATTAGGAATACAATATTCCAAGCATCAGACTTCTTGAAACCAAAGGCCCATACACATGATACTAAAATTAGAAACAAAATATAGTCAGACAAAGGATCTGCCGATTTTCGGATAGTTAGTTTGGTGCTTTCAACAGCCGATTCCGGTTTTTCGTCACACAAAAGCAGACTATAAAATTTATGTCATACCTGAACGCAACGTCCGATTTACCTCTTAATTAGTATGGTTTTCGTATGAAAAAAATCATAAGCATACGCATGCTGAAACGAAAGAATACATACAAAACTAGTCAACACATTACGTCACTTCTGAAGTTGTATTCTGTCGTACGAGAATTTTCGTATGGTGAGCAACTTTCACTTTCGACACGAGACTAGCATGCAACAAAAAACGGACGTTCGGTCATCCGAAAACCTGATTGTGTGTACGAGGCTTTAGCCGCACACACTCTGCAGAGTTCTGACAGAAAGAAATAATCTTTTATTAGTTTAAGTGTGTGTAGATTCTGGAAAATCATATCTACAGTTTAAGCATTATTATACAGGATTTATTTTGCGCCAACAGTTTGCGCAGCGCTTTACAACATAAGAGCAGACAGTACAGTTACAATACAATTCAATAAAGGAGGATTTAGAGGGTCCTGCTCGTTAGAGCTTACAATCTAATAAGCATTGTTTCCATGGTTAATTCTCAAGAAAAGGAATTATAGGAAAGATCAATTTAAATGAATAAGAATATTGAAATGGAAAGGTAAATTTAAAAACATTTTGTTTAAAAAAAATTGCTTGTGTAGAATTATATGTATGTTCTACCTATTTATTGAATTAAGTTGCATTGTCCTTCAGCCCTTCCACGTATACTTTATTTTTCTATGCCTTATTCTGTTATGGCATTGTTTTCGAAGACCATCTGTACTTGTGAGCGTTCTACTGTCTTTCCTTCTGTAATATAATGAAAATGAACAGTGCAACATGATCTAAGTGTCATAAAACCATTTTCCACTCTCAGGGCTTAAAAGTCCTCCTCCTACTTTTATTCTTGTGACTTTAAGAGTGTCAATTACAGATCAGACGTTAGATGCAGACATAGATGTCAAAGCTGCCTTGTTTTTTGAACACCAGGCAGAGTTCATCTTTCCTCCTTGCAGCCTGTATTCAGTGTGGCATGCGTTTGCAAGGTCCAGCCTCAAGGATAATGGCCGGGCCCTTATCTGGTAGAGCTGTGTGACATGCCTGTTGGTGCTGCATTGTCTAGTCAGCTGACCTCTTCTATTTCTGCATCTGAGGTCTAATATTTTCATTGTAGCATCAGGCGGCCAACAGGGCGAAATGCGAGTCATGATTTTAGTTCTAATTTAACAGCTGCTGTATCTAAACTTCTACCACAGGTGTGCACTTTTAACAATTTCATGCTTTGTATGGTGCAAGGAAGCACATTTCTGATTAGCCCTTGTGGATTAGTGCATACTAGACAGCTCTTTGCAGCGTTATAAACTAAACCCAGTAGTGTAAAAAAAAAAAAAAAAAATCTAAAAGTTCTGTTTTCTTTGAAAAAAGGTAGCGCATCGAATAAAGCACAGAAGCAGAATATGTTACATTTGTGATTCCTCCTCAGATTCTAACCATCCCGTACTCTATCCAAAATGAAAAAAAAAAAAATTCCTTTAGTTGTACTTTAAGGGAGATTCTACTTTGACCCGGCAGAAAAAGACTACTGTCAGATTTAAAGTCATAGATGGGGATATACCCAGGTAGAGTCGTGTTGGGAGGTCTGCAATCCTTTAATCACTCCTACAGTTGTGTCCTTCTGGCTATAGTAACTGAAAGATAATTTTGAATATTTAAGCCTAGAAAGAGTCTGACATACCTGGTGGGTATTCCATCAGGCATTTTGATGAATATTTAACTTTGAGTGTGAAATACCTGATGGGTATGCTATCAGGCATTATAAGGAAGCCTTTAAAGGATAAGTTCACCTTACCAGCTACAGCCATTCCCCCTCTCCAAACCCTCCCACCCTAGTGACAGTGAGCATCTTCTCTGAGCGCCCATTGTCACTCTCCCCCTGCCTGGCAACGTTATTCATTTACGGTTCTCTGTGAATAGGAAATTACAAGTCATGACAACCTTTGCGGCTGTCAGTTTGTAGTTCTCAATTAACTACCATGTCGCTGTTGAGCACTGTGGTAGTTCATTTATTCTTCCTGTCAGTGAGTATCTGCTTGCCCTTACAAAGTATGAGCAAACAGATACATTGACACTGTAGATATACTGCGGCAGATGAGGTACCTGATCAGCGGGTCTGGCGGACACGGTGTCTGCTAGGACACGCTGATCATTCAGAAGAAAGGCAGTCTGCCTATGTAAACAAGGCAGATCCCTGTTCTGTGAGAGGGGAATGTGCTGATCCTGTGTTCCTGCTTAAGCAGGAATACGGATCTTTACATTCTCCCAGTGAAAGCACCCCCCCTTCCACAGTTAGTAATCAATCCCAGGGAACACTTAACCCTTTGATCGCCCCTGATGTTAACCCCTTCCCCGCCAGTGTCATTAGTACAGTAACTGCATATTTGTTTTAGCACTGATCACTGTATTAGCGTCACTGGTCCCCAAAAAGTGTCAGGTGTCCGATTTGTCAGCTACAATATCTCAGTCCCGCTATAAGTCGATCGCCGCCATTACTAGTAAAAAAGAAGAATATACAGCGGGGACGGAAAGTATTCAGACCCCCTTAAATTTTTCACTTTGTTATATTGCAACCATTTGCTAAAATCATTTAAGTTCATTTTTCTCAAGTCATCTTCCAGGACGGCACACCTGAGAGATGAGAGGCTCCTCCCCACAGGAAACACAATCAATCAACAGCTGTTTTAAGTCCACACCCTTCCCCTTGATCCTCAGTTTTTGATTGCGTTTCTTTTTTTCCAAATGGCCGAAGCCTGGGGCTGGTGGTCTCCCCCTGGGAGCCGGACCAAATGCCTGGGAAGGCTCTGGGTCTGGCAGGATATATTTATCCTTCCCGGGGGGTTCCCCTATCCTTTCTTCAGGGGAGGGCAGCAGAAACTGGGAAAGCCCCCCTGAGAGCTGAAGGTCCCTGGGTACAGTGGTGTACCCAGAACTTCAGGGGCCTTTATCCTGTCTCCCTTACCTGTCCAGCGTCCGTTCAGATGGGGGTGCTGGCCGTCGGTTCTTTCCAGGGGGATCGTATCCCCTGACTCCTGGGCCCCTGGTAGCTCACGTAGGCTGCTGGGGAGGGCACCGCCTGAACGACCCGCGTTCTTACCCAGAAGGGAAGGCTGAGAGTCGGCAGGAGCAGGCGCCCACATCCTCCTTTCGAGGAGGCACCAGTTCACTATGGTGATTGTCTGCCTAAACCACCTCAGATGGGAATGAGGAACGTACGGCATTGCCCCCCCCAATGTGTATATACTGACTGGACAGTGCAGGACACAGCCTAACCTTGCAGCTCCCTAAAGGTACAGCAGTTGGGGGGGAGGGGCACTTTGGTGGCTATCCTCCTTGCGTGTGGACCATAAGGATGGAAAAGCAAGCCCGGTGGCTGTGGCAAAAGGGGGAAGACGACAACGGTGAGTCAAAAATCCCCAATCCCAGCCAGATGGTTTCTGGGCATTTGAGATAATTTCCCCTGGGCTCTGGATTCAAATAGCCCAGAAGCTTTTGCTAAAAACACCAGCCACAGCTCCCTCCTACATCAGAGATGCTGTATGGTGGACAAGTGGTGCAGAGAAGCGAGTGTGCCTAAACCACCTCAGATGGGAAAGAGGTAGGTAAGGCATTTTTTCCCCTTCCACCTATATTTACTGAGTGGTGCAGTGCAGGACCTGGAGTCTCCATAACAAAATAGCCCAGAAGCTACTGCTAAAATCCACCAGCCACAGCTTCCTCTTATAACAGAGACACTGTGGTTATCACAACAGTAGGTTGCCAGCCTCTCCCTACATACCCGGTTGTGGTACATTAGTAGGGGTGAATATAGCAAAGGGGGTGACCTGGTAGAACAAAGAGTTCCTTACTGGCCAGGTATACCACTAAACAAGTTATTAATGGTGCAATGGTTGAAGGATTCAGGAGTAAGCTCCCTTGCTCAGCAGGTGCACTAGGTTATCTGGCCCTATTAGCCCAGCTGCTAGGAATCTGAAGTTGCTCCAAGATGCTTAAAAGCTGACCTAACTTTCAACAATGTGGCAGGGACCAAGCTTCTGTGTGGCACAGTAGGGGTTCCCTTGTGACAGATCCTTCTTTTGGGGGTTGCTTGGTATGGGTAACTTTTCATAAGCTCCAACCTCCCACTCCACCTTTACATTGTGGTTATATTATAATGCAGGAGGTAAGAAAAACCTTTTTGTTGGTTTGGGCTACAGTCCACTCAGTGACAGATCTAAAAGTGATTTACCATAAATCGTTTTCCTGTATCCTTTAAGGATTTTCTGTGCAAACATATGCAAGAGCTAGATGGCTATATGATTGCTTGTTTAAGGCCTGCAGGTGGCTATTTACCTCCAGGCTAAATTGGTAACCACCCTTTCTAGAGGTCTTAAATTGGTCTCTAGGGCTGGGCTCATTGAGACTTTAGTTACTAATCAGCCCCACCCGTGTATGAGCTGGCTAGCGTTTGCTCAATCTACGGAGGTAAGGTAGGACAACAGCTACTATAGTAAGGTGTCCAACCATTTTAGGATTGGTTCCTTCACTGGTGGTGAAGGATTAGTATCTACAGCCCAGGCTAGGCCTATGAAATAAATTGCCCCTGTTTGGTTATTTCATAAAGGAATACACCATGACTCCTCCTTGGCTGCTCACCAGTAGACCTCAGTAGTGAAGGTTTGTCCTTGCTGGGGTGTTTGGTGGCACAACAAAAGTACACATTGAGATTTGTGACATCTCTCCTCATAATTATTATATTGCTGCACATCAGACCTACACAAGATTGAGGTCTGTCTGTGGGGTTTTTGTGTCCTGTATTACTGCCTTATTGGTTGCTTATCAGAAAGGCAGCAGGAAAGATTGATGGTCCTGATTTGTCGGGCTCCATAACAGAAGTACAAATTGAACCTGTGCCAGGGGTAGTACATATACTGCCTTTGGTAATCGTTACAGCACCACAAGGTGGCATCGTGCTGATTCAGACAGTGCTATTAACGGCAATGGCTGCCGATTTTAGGTATGCGATTTGACATGTTGAGTCGCATGCCAAATCGCTTCAAGATGGATGTGCTATCTCTATTCAGAATTGTTAGATTGTTGCACATCAGAGATATACACGATTGAGGTCTGTCTGTGGGTGCTGTGTTACTGCCTTATTGGTTGCTTATCAGAAAGGCAGCAGTGAAGATGGATGGTCCTGATTTTGTTGGAAAATACAAATTGAACCTGTGCCATGGGTAGTACACATACTGCCATTGGTAATAAGTGCAGCACCACAAAGTGACGTTGTTCTGATTCAGACAGTGCTATTAACGGCAATGGCTGCCGATTTTAGGCATGCGATTTGACATGTTGAGTCGCATGCCAAATCACTTGAATATGGATGTGCTATCTCTATTCAAAATTGTTGTTGCACATCAGACACATACAAGATTGAAGGTTGTTTGTCCTTTATGTGTTACATTTACTGCCTTATTGGCTGCATATCAGGACACAACAGTGAAGGTTGTTTGTCTTTTTCTGATTTGTTTTTGCTGCTCAGAAGGGAGACACATTGAGGGTGATGGCATCTCTGCTCAGTATTGGTATATGCTACACAAAGATTGAACATTGTTTGTGTCCTGTATGTCCTATATTTACTGCCTTATCGTCCGTATATCAGAAAGGCACAGCAGTAAGTGGTGTTTCTCATTGAGCTTCCTTGCTGTTTCTTAGGTATACACAGTAGGGGGTTGTTGGCTGCACTCCCCCAGGGAGCCACAGCATGGGAACCCCTTGTTTGTTCGACCTGAAAACTGCTTTTTCTGCGACCTGTGTAATCTTGAGGTCTGTGGTTCCGTAAGCAGGGACTGCTGGAGACGCTGCGACCTGGAGTCGCACAGTCACGAATGGTACCCTTTGGAAGCCATAGTATATGACTTCTCATGCGTCTTGCAGTCCCAAGTGGCAGGTTGGGTCGCACGGGTGTGGGAACCCTAAGCTTATCTGTCCTTTCTGGTTGAGGTTTTGCTACGCAGCAGGAAAGCTCATTGTGGAGTTATTGCCTTATTTTGCAGTAGACCAGAAAGATCGCAGCTGTAAAGGCTGTCTGTTGTTTCTTTGTTTTTATGTTGCTGCACAGCAGAAATACTCAACATTGAAGCTTGTTGGTGCTTTCTGTTTTATATTGCCTTACCTTATGGCACTTCAGAAAAACACAATGCTGTAGGTTGCTTGTGTTCTTTCTGTGTTGGTTCTATATAACTGCACTACAGAACTGCATAACAGGAAGGATTGTCTTATAACTGTACTTGGTGGTTCATCATAAATACGCAACATAGAAGTTTGGGTCTCTGTCTTTTCTTTATTGCCTTGTTTTGCTGTACATCAGTAAAACACCATTGTAAAAGGGGGTTCCCGTCCTTTCTGTATTTACCAGTTATGACCTAGCTAGCTACACTTCAGAAATGCGCAGCATTTAAGGTGTGTTTGTGTCTTAATGCTTACATATTGGCCGCACATCAGAAAACCAGACTGTGAGGTTCAGATTTGGGTCTCTTCCCATATTTGATATGTTGGTTTAGCTAGTCACACTCAGATACACAACATTTTTGTCTGTTTGTGTCCTTTCTGTCTAAATTTATTGTGCCATGTCCATAATCTATGATTTTTTTTTATTTCTGATATTAATAATACATGTATCACCTTTTGTATTTCAGCCTTCTCTTCCGTGGAAGGGCCAGGAGTTCTGGCTGCAAAGGTCACATGTCAGAAAGCCTCGACCCCTTACTTCAGTGTTTCTCAACTCCAGTCCTCAAGGCGCCCCAACAGGTCATGTTTTCAGGCTCACCATTATTTTGCACAGGTGATTTGATAAGTTTCACTGCCTTAGTAATTACCACAGTGGTTACATCTGAGGGAAATCCTGAAAACACGACCTGTTGGTGCGCCTTGAGGACTGGAGTTGAGAAACACTGCCTTACTTTCAGGGATGCCAGAGCCATTTCCTAGGGTTGAAGCCCAGTAGAGTTATGGGTTACTGGAGGAAGGCGATAATGAGTCGCCCTGTTTAATAAGAACTTGGGAAGTTCGGTTCGGAGGAGTTTTATGGCCTGAAGATAAAGTATAAAGATGAATACCCGACCAAATAGGTTACAGCTCGGTGCATGGCCTTCATATTGCCCTTCTAGCAAAACTAGATGTAGCAGTATGAGTGTACGTAAGTAAAACTATAGATTGAGCATGCCTTAAACCCAGGGATTAAGTTTTTGTTAATCTATTTCCCTTAAGTAGGTTTCCCTTCAGTCTTTGCTGACGTAAAGATAAAAATGAACAAAAAAGGTTGTCTGTCAGGGGCCCCCTTTTTGGGCAGTTTTATTTCCCTGGACAGGGTTGTGTTAAGACAGGCCTTGTCCTTGTCTTACAACACAGCTCTCCGATTAATCTTTTTAGTGGTTCTAAGCAGCACCTATAGGCAGAATAGGCCATTGTTGTTAGATGTGTGACAGGCAACATTGATAACCTACAAGTTTACCATGTTTTCTGATTCCATCTTTAAGAGCCCACTCCACCTAGATCCTGCATCCGAAGCAGAGAAGGCAGGGACCGGTGGAGTAGACCGGCAGATCAGTCGCATGATCCAGCTAAGATACCTTCATCAAGCATATGGAGTGAAGGTAAAGCTCACTGCAGAACCGAGGTTCGCCAAGAGGGTCTTGCAGTGGTCCCACCCTAAAGGTAGGCCTGAGTTACTTGATTATCCTCTCAGGTGTTCCGTCCTAGAAGATGACTTGAGAAAAGTACTAGTTACTTACCGGTAACTGTCTTTCTAGGAAATCTTCCAGGACGGCAGGCCTACTTCCCATCCGTTGGAGGAGGGAAAATTTTAAAACACTAGAAGGTGAGTGCCTATGAGGAATGATTTCCCTTGTGAACCAGGTTCAGGAGTTACTTCTCTACAAACTGAGGATCAAGGGGAAGGGTGTGGACTTGAAACAGCTGTACAGGTAAGGGAGACAGGATAAAGGCCCCTGAAGTTCTGGGTACACCACTGTACCCAGGGGCCTTCAGCTCTCAGGGGGGCTTTCCCAGTTTCTGCTGCCCTCCCCTGAAGAAAGGATAGGGGAACCCCCCGGGAAGGATAAATATATCCTGCCAGACCCAGAGCCTTCCCAGGCATTTGGTCCGGCTCCCAGGGGGAGACCACCAGCCCCAGGCTTCGGCCATTTGGAAAAAAACAAACGGTTTCGCTGTGTTGGGAGAAACGCAATCAAAAACTGAGGATCAAGGGGAAGGGTGTGGACTTAAAACAGCTGTTGATTGATTGTGTTTCTTGTGGGGAGGAGCCTCTCATCTCTCAGGTGTGCCGTCCTGGAAGATTTCCTAGAAAGACAGTTACCAGTAAGTAACTAGTACTTTTTTTCCTCATCAATGTACACACAGCACCCCATATTGACAGAAAAACACAGAATTGTTGACATTTTTGCAGATTTATTAAAAAAGAAAAACTGAAATATCACATGGTCCTAAGTATTCAGACCCTTTGCTCAGTATTTAGTAGAAGCACCCTTTTGATCTAATACAGCCATGAGTCTTTTTTGGGAAAGATGCAACAAGTTTTCCACACCTGGATGTGGGGATTCCCTGCCATTCCTCCTTGCAGATCCTCTCCAGTTCTGTCAGGTTGGATGGTAAACGTTAGCGGACAGCCATTTTTAGGTCTCTCCAGAGATGCTCAATTGGGTTTAAGTCAGGGCTCTGGCTGGGCTATTCAAGAACAGTCACGGAGTTGTTTTGATGCCACTCCTTCGTTATTTTAGCTGTGTGCTTAGGGTCATTGTCTTGTTGGAAGGTAAACCTTCGGCCCAGTCTGAGGTCCTGATTACTCTGGGGAAGGTTTTTGTCCAGGATATCCCTGTACTTGGCCGCATTCATCTTTCCCTCATTTGCAACCAGTCGTCCTGTCCCTGCAGTTGAAAAACACCCCCCACAGCATGATGCTGCCACCACCATGCTTCACTGTTGGGACTGTATTGGACAGGTGATGAGCAGTGCCTGGTTTTCTCCACACATACCACTTAGAATTAAGGCCAAAAAGTTCTCACTTGGTCTCATCAGACCAGAGAATCTTACTTCTCACCATCTTGGTGTCCTTCAGGTGTTTTTTTTTTTTTTTCTAGCAAACTCCATGCGGGCTTTCATGTGTCTTGCACTGAGGAGAGGCTTCCGTCGGGCCACTCTGCCATAAAGCCCCGACTGGTGGAGGGCTGCAGTGATGGTTGACTTTCTACAACTTTCTCCCATCTCCCGAATGCATCTCTGGAGCTCAGCCACAGTGATCTTTGGGTTCTTCTTTACCTCTCTCACCAAGGCTCTTCTCCCCCGATAGCTCATTTTGGCCTGATGGCCAGCTCTAGGAAGGGTTCTGGTCATCCCAAACGTCTTCCATTTAAGGATTATGGAGACCACTGTGCTCTTAGGAACCTTAACCTCCCTGGCGGTTTTCCTGAGTGTGGCTCGGGGTTAAAATTCAGCACCATTAGTGGTAACCCCGAGCCACACTCGGGATTACATTGCAGGATCCTGGAGCGGTATACTTACCTTGTCCCCAGGATCCTGCGATGTCCCCCGCAGTGTCCGTGGGCTCCATCCTCCTCCGAAGCCTCTCCGTGCCAGGCTCCGTTCCCTGCGAGCGTCGCGACGCACGGGGCGGAGCCTGGCGGCAAATTAAAAAATGTAAAAATCATAACGCATACAGTACTGTAATCTTACCGATTACAGTACTGTATGAAATTATTTCACATCCCTTTTGTCCCCGGTGCTTTGGCCCATGCCCTGCATGCAGTTTTATATTACATATACTGTTCTTTCTGCCTGGAAACTGGAGATTGTCCATAGCAACCAAAAAGTGTCCCTTTACGTCAAAAGTGGCTTTAGACCAGCTAGAAAACAGCGATAGTAAATTAGAACACTTGCAGAATTGAGCGATAGTGAATCGTGGGGAAATTTATTTTATTACTATTTATTTTTATTTATTATATTAGAATTTATGTTTTTGTGTTTCAAACTTTATCATACCCGGGTTATTAACTAGACTCTTGTTTGGACTTATTTAAGTGTGTTATTGTTAAGAATTACAGACCTACAATATAAAACGCCAAATTTTCATGCAAAATAATTGTACCGCTTTCAGCACCTAAAATCCGAAATAATCATACCGCCAGGGAGGTTAAGTGCAGCAGAATTTTTTTTGTAACCTTGGCCAGATCTGTGCCCTGCCACAATTCTGTCTCTGAGCTCTTCAGGCAGTTCCTTTTGACCTCATGATTCTCATTTGCTCTGACATGCACTGTGAGCTGTAAGGTCTTTTATAGACAGGCGTGTGGCTTTCCTAATCAAACACAGCTGGACTCAAATGAAGGTGTAGAACCATCTCAAGGATGATTAGAAGAAATGATTATTATTATTATACAGGATTAATATAGCGCCAACAGTTTACGCATTGCTTTACAATATAAAAGGGAGACAATACAGTTCTAATACAATAAAATACTAGAGTATTAAGAGGGCCCTGCTCAGAAGAGCTTACAATCTAATAGGGTGGGGCAGGTGGTACAAAAGGTTGTAACTGTGGGGAATGAGCTGTTGGAAGTGGTAGAAGATTAGTTGGAGACTTGATAGGCTTTCCTGAAGAGATGAGTTTTCAGGGATCGCCTGAAGGTAGCAAGAGTAGAGGATAGATGGAGGTAGCAAGTTCCAGAGGATGGGAGAGGCTCTGGAGAAATCCTGAAATGGATAGCACCTGAGTTTAAATATATGAGTGTCACAGCAAAGGGTCTGAATACTTAGAACCATGTGATATTTCAGTTTTTATTTTTTAATAAATCTGCAAAAATGTCAACAATTCTGTGTTTTTCTGTCAATATGGGGTGCTGTGTGTACATTAATGAGGAAAAAAATGAATACTTTCCGTCCCCACTGTAAAAAAAAAAAAAAAAAAATATACCATAGTTTGTAGACGCTGGAACTTTTGCTCAAACCAATCAATATACATGTATAGGGATTTTTTTTTTTTTACCAAACATATGTAGCAGAATACATATTGGCCTAAATTGATGAAGACATTTTTTTTTTTCATTTTCTTTTTTTTGGGGGGGTGTTTTATAGCAGAAAGTAAAAAATATTTTGTGTTTTTCTTTTTTTTGTTTATAGCTCAAAAAATAAAAACTGCAGATTTGATCAAATACCACCAAAAGAAAGCTGTATTTGTAGAAAAAAAAAGGACATCAATCTTATTTGGGTACAGCGTCGCACGCCCACGTAATTGTCAGTTAAAGCGGGATTCCGGCCAGCTAAAAAATATTTTTAAAGTCAGCAGCTACAAACACTGTAGCTGCTGACTTTAAATAAGTAGACTTACCTGTCCTGGGTGCCCGCGATGTCGACACCGCCATCCTAGGTAAGGGAAACGGGCAGTGGAGCCTTGCAGCTTCACTGCCAGTTTCCTACTGCGCACGCGTGAGCATCTGTGAATGGCCCCGTGGCAACGGGGCCGCTCAGCTAGGAGCAGAAGACGCCGCGGAATAGGAACAGGCAGATTAGGAAGACTGCCTAGCAACAAGGGTTCAGGTAAGTTTAAAAAATTTTTATTTTTTTATTTTTATTTTTATTTTTTTTGGTGCAATTTGTTTTTTTAGGGTGACCCTCCACTTTAAATAACAGTGCCGTATCTCAAAAAATGGCCTGGTCATGAAGGGGGTTAAACCTTCTGGAGCTGAAATGGTTAAAGTAGTGGCCGAACACTTTAGAAAGATTGCATCTTCCATCATATTCTTGTAAAAATTATAGGACCTGCATAGGGAAATCTTTCGCATTTGTAGTTGGAATATAGATTGTGTAAATCTTGGGGATGTCCAGAATTTCTTGTGAGTCGGCAAAGTTGAATTCATCTTTATAAAAGCCTATGTTTAGTAAGCAAATGGAGTTCATAACCAGGCTTGGCTATGTGCAACCTCTGTGACTACACAGTGTACCATTTTGAAGTTATGGCAGCCAATTTTGAAACTTCCATTTAAGCCTGATTATTAGAATTTGTTATAACCTAGTAGATGCACTTGCGAATTTGTCAAAACCTCCTTTCCATTTTCAGTTTCCAGCAGAAATAATCCAAACTGCTGCCTTTCAGCTGATAATCAGAAATTACAGCTCAGACATCGGTAGTAAAACCATTTTTTTTTTTTTGTTTTTGTTTTTGTTTTTTAGGATGCATCAACTGGGAAGAGATTTGTTGAGTTGACATTACAGATATAGGGAAAGATAGAATCCTATAGAGTCTTATTAGAAAAATGTATTGCTTTTTTTAACCACTTCTGCCCTGGAAGAATTTACCCCCTCCCTGATCGAGCCATTTTTTGCGATACAGCACTGCGTTGCTTTAACTGACAATTGCGTGCGACTTTGTACTCAAACAAAATTGATGTCCTTTTTTTTCCTACAAATAGAGCTTTCTTTTGGTGGTAACACCTCTGCGTTTTTATTTATTTGTTTATTTTTTTGCACTATAAGCAAAAAAAGCACCAATTTTGAAAAAAACACTATTTTACTTTTTGATAAATATTCCAATTTTTAAAAAAACAAAACAAATGTTTTCCTAAGTTTAGGCCAATATGTATTCTGCTACATATTTTTGTTAAAAAAAAAAAAAATCCCAATAAGCGTATATTGGTTTGCACAAAAGTTATAGCACCTTCAAAAAAGGTTATGGATTTATGGCATTTTTATTATTTTTACTAGTAATTGCAGTGATCTGTGATTTTTATCTGGATTGCGGCGGACAGATCGGACACTTTTGACACTTTTTTGAAACCATTGACATTTATACAGCGATCAGTGCTATAAATAGCCGCTGATTACTGTATAAATGTCAATGGCAGGGAAGGGGTTAACACTAGGGGGTGATCAAGGGGTTAAATGTGTTCCCTCACTGTGTGTTCTAACTGGGTGGGTGGGACTGACTGGGGGAAGAGACTGATTGGTGTTCCTATATACTAAAAACACACGATCTGTCTCCTCTCTCCTGACAGAACATGGATTTGTGTGTTTACATACACAGATCCCCGTTCCTGCTCTGTCAGGAGCGATTACAATGGCCCCCGTCATCCTCCCTTTTTTTTTTTGATACTGAAAGTCAATTTCATCAACTTCAACTTTGGTTTTTTTATACCCACCATGTTCTTTACAGATTTTTTGCAGTTAAACAGAAATAAAATTGTTGCTGTGAATTTCTGACATTGTGGGCTTAATTTACTAAAGGAAAATTTTTAATTAGCAAAGTGAATATTCCCTTAGTTTAGTGAATGAGGTGAAGTTCTACTTCCATCATCCTAACATGTATAACCAAAATGCTGTTTTATTTTTCTTTCCTTCTTTGCATTTGGGTTTTCTTTGCAAAGTGAATTTCATCATATTCACTAGGTTAAGGGAAAATCCACTTGCAAAATGAGCAGACTACTACTTGCTTATTATTTCAACCCAGAGTTTTGTCATTTAAAAAAAGGCTGTTTTTGTGCACTTCTGCCTGATTATTATATATTTTTTGTTTGCTAAGATTACACAGTTTAAAATCAAATGTAAACTGCATCTTTTTCATTTTTTTTTTTTGCTTGCTTTGGAAATTTTTTTGGACAGCTAAATATTAAATGCCAAAGATATATATATATATATATATATATATATATATATATATATATATATATATATCTATTATAATATATATTTTTTTTGTATTAGAGCAGAATTAAATATAGTTTTATAGTACAGATGTTCTAAAAATAGATCTGAATAGCAGTAGAGATCAGATTAGACAGACTGCTTAATGTCCTGGAGGAGATAAGCTGCCCATAGCTGGATTGAATCTCTGACAGTTTAGCAGGGGCCTGTCGAAATTTGCTTCATCTATGGGCAGGCTGGTCGTACTGAGGTCACTCCACCAATCAACTTCTGCCCCACCAGCCTGTCTGATTTTTTTCATGTGATCGCCGCCTATAGCTGCCAGCAGTGATCATTGTGTTCTGTTGGCGGGGAAGGCTGTGGGAGGGATCCGTGGTCGAAGCAAAGAAAATTGCATAATCTATGGGTTGATTTACACACAACTTCCTAGATCACATATATAGATGTAAAGTTGGTATTCTTTGTCTTGATCTCTAGGACCTAATTGCTTTATTACATATACAAAATATACTAGCAAGAGTAGTATCAACATAAAGACTGTAATATGCTATAGGTTTAAGTATTTTTTTATTATTATTTTTTTTTTATAACATTTTCCTCCAGAAAAAAACGTTTGCCTCAAAGTAAGCACTATATCCCCTTGTGCTACATAAAAGTACTAAACCTTACATTTTAGCGTTGTTTCCATTGTCCCGATTCATCCTGAAATATTTCTGGTACACATGTATATTCACTGGGCATTGTTTGGTGCCTTAGCACTGTTAAGCGGAGAGGGTGCCTGGTCTAAAAGCAAATACAAATTTTGTGAACGTTAGTATTTACATAAGGAACTTTAGGAGGTTCTTGGCAGAGCAAACAGGATTGCCTGTGGTAAATGGTGGCATGGGAGAGTACCTGCTATGCGGCCTTTGTTGTGCTTTCTGCAATACAGGATATCAGGTTCACCTGTATAGATGAATGATAGCTGTTTCTGCTGTTTGTATGTATGCACTCTGTTTTAATTAAGATAGGTTTCATCTGACTACGTGTTGGTTTCCTAGTGTTTGACAATATCCGTGTATAGTAATTGGTTATGGGTGGTGTGTACTTTGTAAATATCGCCATGTTTATATGCTGGGGTTATGGAATAGTAAAAAACCTTTTTTAAAAATCTGTTACATTTTGTAAATGCAGCAATACACTTGCTTTCCTTAAAAGAGAAGTATGGGTTTGTTTGTTTTTTCCCCCCCCTCTACGCTGAGAACCGAGCAATCGAACATTGCCGATGGCTCAGTTCTCAAAGCTCCCCGAGCAGAGAGCTGCTAACTGTCAATCAGCATCTCTCTGCTCTGCTCCTCCTCATTCATTGGAGCGTTGAGCTGTGGAGGGGCGGGGAGCCCCTGTCTCAGGCTATCAGCGGCTCGCTGAGAGGCTGAGATGGGTATCAGTCCAGGCACCTGGCGAATCCCGTGTTCCATTGTCTGTGATGTTAGCAGAGAGCAGACTTCAGTCCGCTCTCTGCTGAAAACGGGTCACAGGAGTGCAAAACCAATTGCACTCCTGTGACCCATATGAGAAGCCCTGCCAAATACGCACAGGCTGCACTTCTCCTTTTTAAGACTGCTGAATATACTTACAGTCTGTACATGAATATTTAATGATCCTTGTTTTTTTTAAGGAAATGTTTTCTGTTCACTGACTACTAAACAGATTTTGTATATCTGGAATATTTGAACTAGCGATTTTGAAAATGTATTTCTGAGGTTTTTCAGAGACCTAATTTATTTTTATTTAATTCTTGCTGTATGTTATTTGTCTTAGGTGGCTGTTTTTGTAATTGCCATAAATAACTACAGGGTTTGGTAATCATTTATAATATCTTAAAAGCCTGACATGTTCTAGAGGAATCTTTTGTAGGATTTTAAGTCAGAGTAGTGTGTTTAGGCTATTTTCATCAGCATTGAATGTCAACAGTCTGTGCTTTGCTGTTTACCCAACTAATTGCAGGAGTGCTGTCTGTAAAGCTAGAAAAGCCCATTTCCTGTGATTTGTCTTAAATATCCTAGAAAAACAATGATCATTTCCATGCTATCTAAACATGTATACCAGTTGAAAGGTTTTCCAGTACAAAAATGTATCTTTTTCTATAGTTAAACTCTTAAAAAAAAAAAAAGTTTAACCATGACATGAGGCTTGAAAATTAAATAGAGTAACATTGTGTTTAAATGTAATATTTTTTCAACTCTTACATAGGGGCTCGAGTGTTCCGGAAAATGACAGACTGGCCTCAGTAGCATCAGAGCTTCAGTTTAGATCCCTCAGTCGTCACTCAAGCCCTACAGAAGAAAGAGAAGGTAAAGCCTACCTCAGAACAAGTTATGGAAGTCAAATGTTTGTTACCTTTTATATGGTGAGAGATTATGAATTTCTGCCTGACATCTGTAGACACAGTTCAATCTGAACTCTAGCCTTACTTTTAAACTTGGAGAGTTAAACCGTACAGGCTTCTCTCATGTACTGAAATTGCTTATTCTAATTTCACTGCACACTGTGAGCTTCTCACAGTGTGCATTAGAGACCTCAGCAAGCCAGATACAGCCTGCCTTATATCTTGGCTGGAGGTCTTCGGCATCAACGAGCCTTTTCCTCCATTAGGCCTGATTCACACTTATGCATTTTTAGTGCTTTTTGCAGATTTGCACTACAGAACATGTTCCATAGTAAATCATGTTAGATGGACTGTAGTGCAAATCTGCAAAATGCAGAAAGCGCTAAAACTGCATAGGTGTGCATCAGGCCTTAGCCTTATTGTGGCCCATCCCTTATAGTCATTACATTTGTTATTTCAATCATGGAATATCAGCATAACACATGGGCATTACCTACGGCAGTCTGCATGGAAATACAGCTTTCCTAGCTACACCCACTTCACGGCACTGAATGATCGGGATAAACCCAACAGGCTGGTTGTACAGAAGTCGATTGGTAGATAGACTTCTGTACAACCAGGGTACCCATAAAATTCAGCCGTCCCTGGTGAGCTGACTGAATTTCGAACCACGTATAGCTGGCTTTAGTATATATGTAAATGTCAGTAAAACAAAAAGAAATTAATATTCTGAATAGTTTTGCATGTTTTAATGGCATACAGTTTAAGCAGTTTATTTTCACAATAGTGGACCTTTATTAAAGGTGCTACATTATTCTGTGGCTTTTGTGCACTTACAATTTATAATGATGATAACATCATGAATCCACATCTCATACCTTTTTAGAACCAACTTACCCTAAGGGAGATCAAGGAGGATCTACACGGCGAAGTTGGGAACTTCAGACTCTGATTAGTCAGACCAGAGGTAAAGGTACAGATCAGCTCTTTAAAAAGGATTGTCAACCCCACAGTGATTTTTTTTTTCTTTTATCTCTTTCCTGTTTTGGTGGGTTATCCTTGAATTACATATTTACAGGGTTGGTGGATCCAGTGTTGTCTTGTTTGCAATACGCTAATAATCCATTGCAGGCTAGGGTCCTGCGCCGCCATATTTTTTTAGCTACGCCAACAGGGACCACCATCTCTTCCAGGTTCTTGCTGATGATGTACATGCACTGCAAGCATCATCAGGGGGCTGTCTGGAAGAAACAGAGCCAGCTGGAACCCTGATTGTACCCAGTACAGTGATCTGAGACATTGGTATCCAAGGATGCTGCAGGCAGGAGGATGTCAGTGGCACTGCCCCACTGCCACCTCTCAGGCCTGGAAAATACTTTATGGGCAGAAGGTCACTTGCTCCACATATGCAGAATGACCAGATGTTTCCAAGGGCTCTGATAAATTGAGTTTTTTTGGGGGGGGTGTGGGGGCACGGAGTACAATGATGGTAAGGTATGTTATTAACACAACCTGTAATTTTTTTCCTTGAAAGGGCAAAATGGCAAATTCTCTTTAAGGCTAATAGGCCACTCACTCCAAATATACGAAACACCCACAGCATTTATACCTACATCGCTCTGATATGCCCTATACCATAGAAGACAAACTGGAAGCTTATTACAGCTACAATACAATTTTTATATTCAGTCAGTTGCTTAACATGTATAACTTTTTGGAAGCAGATTTGTACTTTGTTTTAGAAAACTTGCATTCTAAAGACCTGCTTTAAGGTAAGACCTCTATCATCAAATTGAAAACCTCAATATATCGGATACCTTATAATCATTTAACTAAATAGATTTGGTTGTAGAACTTTTAAGGAAGTTTTATTAGGTAAATAAACTGCCTAGTTTATAGGACATATGAGAGTGATGTAGGTATAAATGCTGTGGATGTTTGCGTGTAATCTTGCCTATGTCTCTTAGGAAGGTACAGTACTGTATGCATGTGTTCTCAGCCTACATAAGAATAGTTTTGAATATTTTTAAAATGAACTGGTAATGCAAATAAAAAAATGTAAGGACAGTACTCAAGTGTGTTACATATTTGTAGATACAGCAACCCGACAACGCCCAATTGAGGCTGTTCAGAAATCTGTGAAGATATTTGAAGAAGATCGATACAGAGAGATGCGAAGGAAAAACATAATTGGCCAAGTCTGTGACACCCCTAAGTCCTATGACAATGTTATGCACGTTGGGCTTAGGAAGGTGACTTTTAAATGGCAGAGAGGCAATAAAATCGGTATGTTTTTGTGTTGATGTTTACATGTTAATAAATGTTTTTATTTCTCTACTTTTTAAAAAAATCTTCTTTTACAAAAAAAAAAAACATTTAAAACAAGGTACTTCCACAATACTATGTTTGCAGTGCATGCTTTGCTTTGTGTTCTAGCCATGTGTTAGTGGCTCACTTTTTGACTGCCTTTGTCTATTTTAAAATCATGACCCTGTATGAGCTACAAGGGGTAGGGGATTTTGATCTGCCTCTAACCAGAGTGTGTAAAATATTAGGAGATCAAGTTATACAAGCTGTTCAGGTTATTCACAGCATAGTAATAAGTGACTCAACAGAAATGGTCATGGTATTTGGCTGCAAGTATTAAATGTGAAATAAAAATGATTAAATTATCTTTGCTTTGAAAATGATCACATAAAATATACATTTAATTTGAAGTTTACCTGTTCTAGTAGAAATATGGCGGCTGCTATCGTCGGCCTGTTTCTGATAATGCTAGATGCTATAATACTAGATGTTTGCTGACCTACTGGTTTTGGACCTTTATAGCCACTGACTTGGATCAAGTGTGATCTGGAGTCGAAGGAAAATCAAAAGTACTTATCTGCATACTAATGATTTTAATTATTGACCCAAAGCAAAAAGTCAGCATGAACTTATCATGCCCACAGACCCATATTCCTGCAAACCAAAACTCATGCACTTAAAATATATGTGCAACTGGGTAAAAAGAAAAACAATGGTGTTGCCTGTGTCATCCATTTATATTCTTAAAAATGTATCAATAACTAAAACATTTGTAAGCAATCCATTGCAGTTTGTAAATTATAAATTGGCTGTCAACATACTGTAAACAGATGAACAAAAATGTGCATTATGCAGTGCACTATGCAATGGGTTGAGTGTCATTCACAATGAACTGCATCACACAAACACAAAGCAGCTTTGTTGTCAGGTAATCAAAAAATTGGTACTACACTACATTGGAAATACACTATAATTTTGTAATCGATGCTAAATAATTTCATTTTGGATTGGTAGACTGCCATTGTAAAAACTCCACGTTTCATATAGTATTCAGCAGTAGGGGGGTGGTATCCATTTTAAGCCCATCCAGTCATGTTTAAATTTTTCCTCTGGTATTGAATGTTTGTGTTAAAAGGTAAAACTTCCAATGTTGTGCTGTTTTTTTTTTTTTTTCTACAGGTGAAGGCCAATATGGGAAGGTCTACACCTGCATTAGTGTTGACACTGGAGAGTTGATGGCTATGAAAGAAGTAAGTAGATTTGATTTCAGGTTTTTGCATTAGATGTTTTTAATGAAATCTGTTCACTGAGCTTCAAAGTGAAAACAGATCTCTGATGAATGGTTTTCCAAATAAGTGTTTTGAAAGCATTTGTGCATGTCAGCTCCTGGGTGGTGGGGGAGGAGGGTGAGAGCAGAGGAGAACTTTTGTTTAGGTGCAAAAAACGTGAAAATGGTTATATCACGCCTATACAGGTACTTCCAATGAAGTTTATGGGACCAAAAATATGTGGCACTGCTCCAAAAAAAAGCTCATGTACTCTTACCAGCGTTGAGCTTCAAGCGACTGAACGTAGGGATGTGAACAGCCAGTATTGAAAAGAATGGGATTCCTATTGCTGAGCGCTGTTATGTGTAGGCTTGGGTACAATAATGTGCAAAAATACTCAGGTGTGAATTAGAGGTCGACCAATATGGGTTTTTCTCTGGCCGATGCCGATATTTAGAAATCGCGGTGGCCGATATATGATGCCGATTTTTTTGGGCCGATATATTTGGACGATTTTTTTTTTTTTTTTTTTTTCCCTTCATCTCATAAAAGCTAACAGTTAGACCCCTTTCACACTGGGGCGTTTTTCAGGCGCTTTTTGGCTAAAAATAGCACCTGTAAAGTGCCTGCAAAACGGCTCCCCTGCAGTTGGGCTTTTACACTGAGGCGATGCGCTGGCAGGATGTTAAAAAAAAAAAGTCCTGCAAGCGGCATCTTTGTATACCGCTGCTCCACCACTCCTGCCAATTAAAATGAATGCGCACCGCTGTCGAAGCGCCTGCAAAGCGTTTCAGCAGCGGCGCTTCAGGGGCGCATTAAACCCCTTCCTCGGCCGCTAGCTGGGTTATAAGCGCCCCGCTAGCAGCCGAATAGCGCCGCTAAAATGGCGGTAAAGCACCGCTAAAACTAGCAGCGTTTTACAATCAACGCATGCCCGCTCCAGTGTGTGAGCAACCTTAAGGGCCCTTTCACACTGGGGCGGGGGCGGCGTCGGCGGTAAAGCACCGCTATTGTAAGCAGTGCTTTACCGTCGGTGTTTGGCCGCTAGCGGGGCTGTTTTACTCCCCGCTAGCGGCCGAGAAAGGGTTAAAAACCACCGCAAAGCGCCTCAGCAAAGGCGCTTTGCCGGCGGTATAACTGCGCTGTCCCATTGATTTCAATGGGCAGGAGCTATGAAGGAGCGGTATATACTCCGCTCCTTCACCGCTCCGAAGATGCTGCTAGCAGGACTTTTTTTTCCGTCCTGCTAGTGCGCCGCTTCAGTGTGAAAGCCCTCAGGGCTTTCACACTGGAGACAAAGCAGCGGCACTTTCGGGTCGGTTTGCAGGTGCTATTATTAGCGCAATACCGCCTGCAAACCGCCCCAGTGTGAAAGGGCCCTAAGTAATAAGTGATGCAGAGAATTTCTTACATTTATTAAACAAAACAAACCTCCAATCAGTTCACTTGTATGTATAATTTAGATAACAAACAAAAAAACTATATCTTAAATTTTAAATACACAAAAACAAGTAATCAAAACTTTTGGACGAAAAAAAAATGGGCTAACTTTACTGCTTAGTTTTTTTTTTTTTAATTCATTAGTGTATTTTTTTTTTAATTGTGCTTGAAAGACCGCTGCGCAAATACCGTGTGACATAAAATATTGAAACAACCGCTATGTTATTCCCTAGGGTCTCTGCTAAAAATATATATATATATATATATATATATATATATATATAATTTTTGGGGGTTCTAAGTGATTTTCTAGCAGAAAATACAGGATTTTTACTTGTAAGCAACAAGTGTCAGAAAAGATTTAGAGCCCTTTCACACTGGGGCGGGGGGCAGCGTTGGCGGTAAAACGCCGCTATTATTAGCGGCGTTTTACCGTCGGTATGCGGCCGCTAGCGGGGCGGTTTTACCCCCGCTAGCGGCCGAGAAAAGGGTTAAATACCACCGCAAAGCGCCTCTGCAGAGGCGCTTTGCCGGCGGTATAGCCGCGCCATCCCATTGATTTCAATGGGCAGGAGCGGTATACACACCGTTCCTTCACCGCTCCGAAGATGCTGCTAGCAGGACTTTTTTTACCGTCCTGCCAGCGCATCGCTCCAGTGTGAAAGCCCTCGGGGCAGCGGCATTTTCGGGTCGGTTTGCAGGCGCTATTATTAGCGCAATAGTGCCTGCAAACAGCCCCAGTGTGAAAGGGCTCTTAGAGCCCTTTCACACTGGGGCGGCGTCGGCGGTAAAATGCCGCTATTATTAGCGGCATTTTACACGTCGGTATGCGGCCGCTAGCGGGGCGGTTTTACCCCCGCTAGCGGCCAAGAAAGGGTTAAATACCACCGCAAAGCGCCTCTGCAGAGGCGCTTTGCCGGCGGTATAGCCGCGCCGTCCCATTGATTTCATTGGGCAGGAGCGGTATACACTCCGCTCCTTCACCGCTCTGAAGATGCTGCTGGCAGGACTTTTTTTACCGTCCTGCCAGCGCATCGCTCCAGTGTGAAAGCCCTCGGGGCAGCGGCACTTTCGGGTCGGTTTGCAGGCGCTATTATTAGCGCAATAGCGTCTGCAAACTGCCCCAGTGTGAAAGGGCTCTTAGTCTTTAAATGGTTAAACTGTGAACTCCTACACAGGGAGTTCAGCTCATTGATAAAAGAACCTGAAGAGATACAATGTTTCTTCTTTTCAGATTTGGCAGGCTGCCCAGAGGAGGAGAGAAGAAAACTTCCGGCAACTTGCATTGACTTCTATTACAGAAGTCATTTGCAAGATACGCTGAAGTTATAATCGGCCTTTTTTATCAGCACAATATGCCAATTAAGTAAAAAACGCCAAATATAACCTCTAGTGTGAATGGGGGCCTAGAGTAAAATGGAGATCACCTGTGTGTGTAGTCAAGAGGTTTCAAGTGACTGTGCTATAAATGTATGTGTATCAGGAAGGTCCAGCTACTGTTGAGTCAGTATGGTGTCATAATTTACATCACGAGGACAAAAAACACCCCAAGCAAGTTTAAGAAAAGGTTTTTGAAAAGCGCAAAGAAGAGGGTACAAGGACATTTTCCAGTGCCTGAATATACAGTGGAATCAATCATTAAGTACCATATATACTCGAGTATAAGTCGAATTTTTCAGCACATTTTTTGTGCTGAAAGTGCCCCCCTCGACTTATACTCGAGTCAAGCACTTTTCTGCAGCAAAAAATTTCATTTTCCGAACCGACCACTTAGAGCTAGGTTCCCCAAATTTGGTGTGCAAACCCAGTGGAACTGGTACCACAACACATCCAAAGCTGAAGTTCCTAGCACTAAGTGGCCCCGAGATACGGGGCCCCAAATTCAGTTCGGAAAATGTCATTCTCTGCTGCAGAAAAGTGCTTGACATTTTCTGAACCGAATTTGGGGCCCCATATCTCAGGGCCACTTGTTGCTAGGAACCCCAAATTTTGGTGTGCAAACCTAGTGGAACTGGTACCATAACATATCAAAAGCTGGGGTTCCTAGCACCAAGTGGCCCTGAGATACAGGGCCCCAAACCCGGTTCGGAAAATGTCATTCTCTGCTGCAGAAAAGTGCTTGACATTTTCTGAACTGATTTTTGGGGCCCTATATCTCAGTGCCACTTGATGCTAGAAACCCCAGCTTTGGAAATTTTATGGTGCTAGTTCCACTGGGTTTGCACACCAAATTTGGCGTTCCTAGCACTAAGTGGCCCCGAGGTACGGAGCCCCAAATTCGGTCAACTGTGTCCATCTGCAGCAATGTCATTTTCAGAGACTAAAAATAGCACCTGTAAAGTGCCTGCAAAACGGCTCCCCTGCAGTCGGGCTTTTACACTGAGGCGATGCGCTGGCAGGATGTCCTGCAAGCGGCATCTTTGGAGCGGTGTATACCGCTGCTCCACCACTCCTGCCCATTAAAATGAATGCGCACCGCTGTGGAAGCGCCTGCAAAGCGTTTCAGCAGCGGCGCGTCAGGGGCGCATTAAACCCCTTCCTCGGCCGCTAGCTGGGTTATAAGCGCCCCGCTAGCAGCCGAATAGCGCCGCTAAAATGGCGGTAAAGCACCGCTAAAACTAGCAGCGTTTTACAATCAACGCATGCCCGCTCCAGTGTGTGAGCAACCTTAAGGGCCTTTCACACTGGGGCGGGGGCGGCGTCGGCGGTAAAGCACCGCTATTGTAAGCAGTGCTTTACCGTCAGTATTTGGCCGCTAGCGGGGCTGTTTTAAAAAATCATTTTCTGAACTGATTTTTGGGGCCCTATATCTCGGGGCCACTTGATGCTAGAAACCCCAGCTTTGGAATTGTTATGGTGCTAGTTCCACTGGGTTTGCACACCAAATTTGGGGTTCCTAGCACTAAGTGGCCCCGAGATACGGGGCCCCAAATTCGGTCAACTGTGTCCATCTGCAGCAATGTCATTTCGGGACCCTTTGGGTTCAGAGACCCCAAATTTTGGCTGCAGCTAGGGGGCATCTAGGAACCCTTAACTACCGAGTTTGAAGTTCAGGGGACCTATGGCTGCAAATAGGCACAGTGAGGCATGCAAATGGCAACAGTGATGCTGCAAATTGGCATTGTTGACCCTCTTTTCCACTTACAGTAGCTTTGCATTTCTCACCCTCGTCTTATACTTGGGTCAATAAGTTTTTCCCATTTTTTTTTTATGGTAAATTAGGGCCTCGACTTATACTCAGAACGACTTATACTCGAGTATATACGGTAATGGAAATAGTATGACACAGCTGTAAATCTGCCAAGAACAGGCCATACAGGGAAAGTAAGTGACCGTGCAAGAGGGAGATAAATGAGATGCCACCAGGATACCTTGTAACCACTCTGAAGGAGTTACAGGCCTCAGTGGCCAAGACTGAAGATACTATCTAGTAGGCATAGTCTTTCTATAGGTGCTTCACCAGTCGCAGTTTTATGGGAGAGTGAGGAAAAAAGTTTCCGATATCTTTGCTGTAGTTTACCAGAAGGCACCTGGGAGATTTAATGAAACCAACATTAGGTTTTGTTTTGTTTTGTCTAGGAGTCCGTTTCTGTTGATAAGTAAAAAATATCCGCTGTTATTCAATACTCTATCACAATAAAACATGATATTTCCAAGGGGGTAAATACTTTTTATTGGGACTGTATATTTAGTATCAACTAATTGCACAATGAAAGTGTGAAGCATTTCATCTAAGGCTGTAGAAACTAACACATCTATTAATGAAATACATTTGTGATGTTATCCTTCATTTAGGTATTGTTGCCTAGATACAAAGCAACTCATTCTGGCCTACATTTAAGGAGCATGAGTCAGTCATGCCGGCATTAGTGTATCCGTTGATAAAATACTACATGGCAACTATGTGAAAGAGTTGGATAAATCTCTACTACAAACTACTGCTACAAGCATGATGTGCTAAACGTTTAGCAACCAGTTGCTGGTGTTGTGCACTCATTGGGTATCTGAACAATCAAAACATTTTCAGTTTTCTTTAACAATGTATAATAACACTGTAAGGCTGGGTTCACAATGGCGAGCTGCATTTTGGCTGCAGAGTGGGTGTATGTACATTTTTAGCCATGGTTCCATTGATTTCTATTAATTTGCTCTTTTCTGCCGCGTTTTCTAAAAGCGCGTCAAAGATGCAGCATGCAGAACTTTTGATGTGCTTTTAGAAAACGAAGCAAAAACATGAGACCTAATAGAAGTCAATGGGACCGCGGCTGAAAGCGCGTGTAAAGTGCACCTGAACCATGTATACACCCGCACTGCGGCCAAAATGCAGCGCTCCAGTGTAGGACTGTTTCTAAGACCAAGTTTCTGAAGATGTTAGAACGGATATGTTCTTTTGTGAAAAAGAATGTTTGTTTATATTTCTAATATGTGGTGTGTCAGGCTTGGGCGTGATCTCATATTTTAGTAAAAACTTCCTCAGTTTTAAAATTAGTGAAAGTGTATACAAAATTACATTCATATACAGTTAAACCTTTGCAAGACAAGTTACATTTTTTAATACATTTTGACTTGATATACAAGTAGCATAGATTGTAAGCTCTAAGGAGCAGGGCCCTCTGATTCCTACTGTATCAAATTGTATTGTATTTGTACTGTTTACCCTCAAGTTGTAAAGCGCTACGTAAACTGTTGGCGCTATATAAATACTGTATAATAATAATAATAATAATGTCACAACTGGGTATCAAATAGAAGAGAGGCGCCTCTAAGTGTAGCAATATGGTTACATTTAATGAAGGTACAACATTTAGCAACTCACATGGTTGATGATTAAAACAGGCACATCTAAGTATGCAGGCATCTGGGGTAAAGCTGTGCACATAGACCATCCTCCTCACTGCCATCAACGTCATCCCTTCCACGCTGCACTCTATGTTCGGTTCAATCGCTCTACTGCAGGGTAGTCTTCGCGGTCATGATTGCAGACTGACAGCGGTGAGAGCCGGCGGTGTGGGGATGGTCTATGTGGACAGCTTTACCCCGGATGCCTGCATACTTAGATGTGCCTCTTAATAATCAATCATGTGAGTTGCTAAATGTTGTACCTTCATTAAATGTAACCATATTGCTACACACTCTCTCTTCTCTTTTATACTCTTTTCTTTTATACTCTGTAGCTCCTGCTAGATTTTGCTTCTAATCCGCTTGTGGAGGCTGCCATTTGTGGATGGACATTTAATGGTTATACAACCTATCACATTGCTCTAATCTTTTTATATAGACTTTAAACTGAATGACTTATGAATAAATGGTTGTGGAACGAATCATTTGAGTTTCCATTATTTTTTATGGAGAAATTCGCTTTGATATAAGAGTGCTTTGGATTACATGTTTCTGGAATGAATTATGCTTGCAATCCAAGGTTTTACTGTATTTAAAATTATAAGATTTACGTAATCAGGTTTATGTATACTTTACCATTTTAGATGAACTTGTTACTTCTAATGGGTTACTTTGTGTACAGTCATTAAATGCTTTTTTTCCCCTACCTCTTAGATCCGCTTTCAGCCAAATGACCATAAGACAATCAAAGAAACTGCAGATGAATTGAAAATCTTTGAAGGCCTTAAACACTCAAATCTTGTCCGATATTTCGGTGTAGAACTTCACAGAGTAAGAAATTTGTACCTAATGTGAAGCTGTTTGCCTTTGATTTTCTTTGTTAGTACATTTAAAATAGATTTGCTTGTAGTACAATCACTTCTTTTTCCAGCTCTTGTAACCTTTTCTACATTCTGGAAAAAAGTTTGCAGCATGTAATACAGTGTCGTATGGGAAAATGAGGTTTCCAGTGAGTGTTTTGAGTTCTTAAACTTAAAGTAATTATTATGTGATGTTTTGGTTGAAAAAAGACACAAGTCCATCTGGTTCAACTATCAAAAGGGAACAAAAATCATAAAATCATATATATACAATCCTAAATCCTACAGTTGATCCAGAGGAATCAAAAAACCCCAGCAAAGCAGGATCCAGCAGGGGAAAAAAAAAAATCCATCCTTTACATATAAATGCTGTACAGCGCTCCCAAAACGCCCCTGCCCATTGCAATGAATAGGCAGCTGTTTCGGAAGCGCCACAACACGAGAGTTTTTAACCCCTTTTTGGGGTTAAAAGTGCCTGGCTGGCGGCCAAAAAGCGCAATAGCGTCACTCAAACGAGTGGCGCTTTACCATGAATGTACAGGCGGCCCCAGTGTGAAAGGGCTCTAAAGCTGTCTGATCACTTCCTCAGTCCTCTGAAGGTACGTTCAGAGAGCCTGCCATTACAGTATTTTATCTTATAAGGGGCAATTGGGCCCCCTATGTGATAGCAAAGTGTGATATGTAATATCAATCATTGTAAAATAATAATAAAAATAAAGCAACATATAAAAAAAAAAAAGTAAAAAAACGCATAAAATGTAAAGTCCCCTGCCCCCACATACAGACACAAAAGCACCAAAACCCATGTGTTAGGTGGTACATCTTGCACATTACCATGAATTTCAGCATGAGAGCAATACTATTGCCATCATTTATGGCTAATTCAAATTTTTTAACCTGTAAATGCTTTTATCAATTGCTTATTTAAAGCTTTTTAAAAAGTACAAAACCATAGAGAAAAGGAAAAAAAGTCTGACTTATAGCTGGTGGTGAACCAACAGGCACATCTAGTAGTAAATGCAAATGGGGAAACCATCTCACCCATAAAGATGCAAACAAGCCAAGTAGTCACCTTGTCTGGCATTACATTTAATTACAAAGCAACTGCAAACTGTTAACGCCAATTTATTAGTTTTTTTTCTTATTTTCAGTACAGTTTCTTGTGTTATCATCTGCTTCAAAGTAGCAGCAGAGATTCTTTTTTAGTTTATGAAAGATACTCCAATGCTAACAGATCTATATCTAGTCCAAATGGATTATATATTGTGATTATTGCTGCTGAAACAAAACGGTGTTCACACTTTCACCTGTGTCTTGCAAATGTATTGCCGATGTGTGGCAGTATTTTTTAGGCGTGGGGTTCTTTCAGGAGAATTCTTGATGGTTAAGACACATTTTATAGAAAATGTATGGTAATGTTTTCCTTATTGTAGGTGTAATATATTTCTTTATTCAACTGCAGGAAGAAATGTACATTTTCATGGAATACTGTGATGAGGGTACTTTGGAGGAAGTTGCTAGGCTTGGACTTCAGGAGCATGTCATACGGCTTTACACTAAGCAGATCACCATTGCAATAAATGTGCTTCATGAACATGGTATTGTTCACCGGGATATAAAAGGTAAATGAGGGTTACCGGGTTGCGTAGCATTTAGATTTTTGTTTTCGTTTTGTGGCGGTCTGTCCGTTGTCACATAAATATTAAGCTGTGACTTATTTTGTGCACAGAAAATCTGATTATTTCATATAACTCCTTTCTTTAATATACACTGCATCAAGTTGGAATGAATACTTGACCTGAGCATGTGTGTTTTTATGAGGAAAATGCTATGCCCTTTTTACATGAACAAAAATCTAGAGTATGTTAATGTGAATAAAATGTTTTAAAACCTTGGATGGGTTTGGGAACAATAATTAGAAAAGTTAGTGAGCGAGGTATAAGAACCTAAAAAGTGTTGGTGTTTTCACATTCTTTCTAGCCTTTAACCATTGTTAAAAATGAATTCCAGGCATTGTATATTTGTCATAGTTACATTGGTGCAGCTTGGACAAATGCTGAGCAGCAGACCTCCTGTGTTCACTATGCATCAGATTGGCTACTCAGCACAGGACCTGGAAGCAAGTGGGGATGTCCACTAGGCGAAAGTAGCCATGTCTACTTCAGTGATTTCAGCTTCCAGGGGCAATGGCCAGGAACGGTGTATATACATAGGTAGGGCTAGGGAAAAAATGTATTTAAATCTTGAATCGAGTTGAGAGGTCAAATCGATTCAAAATTTAAGCAAATCGATTTTTTTTAGATTTTTTTTTTTCACCGCGCCGGTCCTGAGGAGCTGCGGGCAGGAGTTTTTAGGCGAGGCCGCGGCTTCGGCCTAGTCCGCGAGGCCAGACACCGTGGACTAGGCCGGAGCCGCAGCCTCACCTAAAAACTCCTGCCCGCAGCTCCTCAGGACCGGCGCGGTGTCCAAAAAATTTTTTGAAAAGAAAATTTGAATCAAGTTTTTTTTTTTTTTTTTTTTTTTTTTTAATCTGATTTTTTTTTTTTTTTTTTTTTTTTTGGGGAACATCTCCCAGCCCCATACATAGGTATTTACCATTACCTATGTCCAAGCTGGACCAGTGTAACTAAAAATATACCATACCTGGAATCTTTAATTATGCGTTAATACATTTCTATGCAGAAAACACTTAGCAGCATAGATTGTTTTAAATGCATTTTCTTATGTTCATAGTATGTAAATTCAAACATATAATGTTCCCCATCCATGCTGGACAAGAGGGGTCAAAACATTTTTCACAGATATTAGAGAAGCCATATGGTTACATACATAGTTTTAGACTGGTTGATAAAAGACACAAGTCCATCTAGTCCAGGGATCTTCAAACTACGGCCCTCCAGCTGTTTCAGAACTATATGTCCCATGAGGCATTGTAAAAGGCTGACATTCAGACACGACCAGGCATGATGGGAATTTAGGTTCCTGTACAACTGGAGGGCCATAGTTTTAAAGACCCCTGATCTAGTTCAACCAATTCTATGTATTAACTTGGTTCATATGATGCTTTTTTAAATCTACTTTCCAAAACAAACCCACGATCATTGTTACATAGTTAGTCATCTAGTTCAACCAAAAAAAATAAAAAATACAATCCCATGTACACAATCCTATACCCACAGTTGATCCAGAGAATGGTGAAAAACCCCAGCAAAGCATGATCCAATTTGCTACAGCAGGGGAAAAAAATCCCTCCTGATCCCCCAAGAGGCAATCGGAATTTTCCCTGGATCAACTTTACCTATAAATGTTAGTACGCAGTTATATTATGTACATATAGGAAAGAATCCAGGTCTTTTTTAAAGCAATCTACTGAGCTTGCCAGAAGCACCTCTGGAGGGAGTCTATTCCACATTTTCACAGCTCTTATTGTGAAGAAACCTTTCGGTATTTTGAGACTAAATCTTTTTTCCTATAGATGTAAAGAGTGCCCCCTTGTCCTCTGTGATGATCTTAAAGTGAAACTCAACACCAAGTTCACTATATGGACCACCTATGTATATTTGTACATGTTGATCATATCCCTCCTTAATCTCCTCTTCTCAAAAGGGAATAGATTCAGTTCCTCTAATCTTTCCTTATAGCTGAGCTCCTCCATGCCTCTTATCAGCTTGGTTGACCTTCTCTGCACTTTCTCCAGTTCCCCGATATCCTTTTTGAGAACTGGTGCCCAAAACTGAATTGCATATTCCAGATGAGGTCTTACTAATGATTTGTACAGGGGCAAAATGATCTTTCTCTCGATCCCATACCTCTCTTAATACAAGAAAGGACTTTGCTTGCTTTGGAAACCGCAGCTTGGCATCGCATGCCATTTATTGAACTGAACTTATGATCTACCAAATCCCCTAGATCCTTCTCCACCGTTGATTCCCCCAGTTGTCCCCCCCCCCCCCAGTATGTATGATGCATGCATATTCTTAGCCCCCAAGTGCATAACTTTACATTTATCAACATTAAACCTCATTTGCCACTTAGTTGCCCAATTAGACAGTGCATTGAGGTCAGCTTGTAAATTGGAGACATCCTGTAAGGACGTTATTCCACTGCATAGCTTAGTGTCATCAGCAAAGACAGAAAGGTTACTTTTAATGCCAGACCCTATATCATTTATAAAGTTATTAAAAAGTAAGGGTCCCAGCACTGAACCTTGGGATACACTACTGATAACCTTAGACCATTCAGAGCAAGACTCAATAACCACTTCTCTCTGAATTCTGTATTTTAGCCAGTTTTCTATCCATTTACAAATTTATTTTTCCAAGCCCGTAGACTCTTTACCTTACACATGAGCCGTGTGTGGGGAACTGTGTCAAACGCTTTTGCAAAATCCAGGTCCACAGCCACCCCTCTGTCCAAGGTTTTACTTGCCTTCTCATAAAAAGAAATCAGGTTTGTTTGACAACTCCTGTCTTTCATGAATCCATGCTGTCTGTTGCTTTAAATATTTTTTCTAGCATTGTTATTCAGTGGCATGCTAATTCTTCAACCAGTCCTACAATCACTGGTTAGTGGCATTTTAAAAAATCCCACCATTGGTGCTCAACTGCTTTTTAACCACTGGCAACATGGTGAAAGTAGATTTACTGTAACTATGCAGCAGCTGCAGGCTTAGCAATGTGAATAAATGTTGCAGCCTTGGGGCGCACATGCCCCCGCTGATCCACGCTGGGGTTGGACACAGCATGATTTTTTCAGCAGGTGTCAGCCAATGATTTATGGCTGGGACCTGCTGATCAGCTTTGTCCAATCACAGCACAGAGTCCTGTGTTTACAAGTGGTTAAACCCCCCCACATTTGTGATTGCTGTGATTGGCCATCACAGCAAACACAAGGCACCCCGGTGTACCAGTTGGATATGTGCCTTCAGCTGATGCTTTCCACTGTCTAATGGCGGGTACACCAAGATTAACAAAAAAGACATAAAGACGTGTTCACTCAAAGCAATACAGCTCTGGCTAAAAGTTTTTATTAAGGCAATTTGCATATACTCCAGAATGTTATGAAGCGTGATCAGAGGAACTGCAATTATTTGCAAAGTCCCTCTTTGCCGTGAAAATGAACTTAATCCAGAAAAAAAACTTTTCCACTGCATTTCAGCCCTGCCACAAAAGGACCAGCTGACATTATGTCAGCAATTCTCTTGTTAACACAGGTGCCAGTTTTGACGAAGACCAGGCTGGAAATCACTCTGTAATGCTGATTGAGTTAGAATAACAGACTGTAAGCTTTAAAAGGAGGGTGGTGCTTGAAATCCTTGTTCTTCCTCTGTTAACCATGGTTACCTGCAAGGAAACGTGCAGAAAACATGTGCACAAAAAGGGATTCACAGACACGGATATTGCTGCTACTAATCAACCATTTATCGGATCATTAATAACTTCAAGGAGAGAGGTTCAGTTGTTGTGAAGAAGGCTTCAAGTGCCAGGACCATCTCTTATAGATGATTCAGCTGCAGGATCGGGACACCACCAGTGCAGAGCATGCTCAGGAATGGCAGCAGGCAGGTGCGAGTGCATCTGTGCGCACAGTGAGGCGAAGACATTTGGAGGATGGCCTGGTGTCAAGAATGGCAACAAAGAAGCCACTTCTCTCCAGGAAAAACGCCAGGGACAGACTGATATTCTGCAAATTTGAGAGATTGGACTTCTGAGGACTAGGGTAAAGTAATTTTCTCTGAATCTCCTTTCCGATTGTTTGGGACATCTGGCAAAAACCTTGTGCGGAGAAGAAAAGGTGAACAACTACCATCAGTCCTGTGTCATACCGATAGTAAAGCATCCTGAGACTATTTGTGTGGGGTTACTTTTCAGCCAAGGAAGTGGGCTCACTCACAATTTTGCTTAAGAACACAGCCATGAATAAAGAATGGTACAAAAACATTCCCCGAGAACAACTTCTCCCAACCATCCAAGAACAGTTTGGTGACGAACAATGCCTTTGATGGTGCACCTTGCCATATGGGAAAAGTGATAACGAAGTGGCTTGGGGAACAAAATATCAAAATTTGGGTCCATGGCCAGGCAACACCCCAAACCTTAATCCCATTGAGGAATGTGGTCAATTCTCAAGAGGAGGGTGACGAACAATGCCTTTGATGGTGCACCTTGCCATATGGGAAAAGTGATAATGAAGTGGCTTGGGGAACAAAATATCAAAATTTGGGTCCATGGCCAGGCAACACCCCAAACCTTATTCCCATTGAGGATTGTGGTCAATTCTCAAGAGGAGGGTGAAAAAAAAAAACAATTCTGACAAACTGCAAACATTGAATGCTTGTAATTATATTTCAGTATACCATAGTAACATATGACAAGAAGATCTAAAAACACTGAGGCAGCAGACTTTATTTAAAAAATTTATATTTGTGTCATTCTCATAACTTTTGTCCTTGCCTGCTATAAAGCTAGCCATACACCATGCTAATTTTATCCAGTCCCAAAACAAACAAAATCTACACTTTTTGTACAACACTTCTGTATACTGTGTGTGTGTGTATGTGTGTGTGTGTGTGTGTGTATATATATATATATATATATATATATATATATATATATATATATATATATATATATATATATATGTCCCCCAAAAATGAATACACAATTTGAATGATTATAAAGTCGGTATTTATTACCATAAAGTTCCATTTCAAATTTTAAAATAAAATGCATAAAAGTCCTTTTTTTTTTTATATACTTGGCGCCTGTTCTTAAAATGATAACCATTCTGGTCCAGGCATTGCTGATGATGTAGCATTAAATCACAAGCATTGAGAATCATTTAATTTGTTATTTGACAAAGTCAAGTGGCGTGAGGTCTGGTGAATGCGGAGGGTATTCTACTGAAAGTCTTTGCCCAATCCATCTGTTTGGCAGATTCTCATCAAGATGGGCCCTTCCATTAAGATGGTAGTGTGGGGGCATCCCATCTTGTTGGAAGTAAAAGTCCTCTTCTCCAAAATCCTCTTGAATGTGAGGCATGAAGGATTCCAGCAGCAAATTCAAGTAAGCTGCACCAGTTACAGTACCATCAAAAAAGATTGGTCTAATTAATCCATGCGCTGACAAGCCACACTACACTGTCACTCCTGGTAAATTAACATGATGTTCTTCCATAATGCACAGATTCTGAGGTACCCAGTAAGTGCAATTGTGGTGGTTAATTGAACCAGGCAAGTATATAAAGTACATTTATGTATTTTATTTTAAAATTTGAAAGTCAACTGTATGGTAATAAATACTGGCTTTATAATCATCCAAATTGTGTATACATTTTTGTAGGACACCCTGTATGTGTATGTATTAAAGCATTTTAATGGCTGTATACCATTTACTTATGTAAATTGCTTTTGATATAACTTTCCCAGGTGCAAACATATTTCTTACATCTTGCGGACTAATCAAACTGGGAGACTTTGGGTGCTCTGTGAAACTGAAAAACAATGCACAAACCATGCCGGGAGAAGTCAACAGTACACTGGGAACAGCAGGTAGATTATGAAACTTCCCACTGCCAAAAAGCAGATTTCACACTTAAGCTTTTTGCATTAATGTAGATGCATATTTATTTCTATATGGTGCAGTACATTTTTTTTTATGTTTAAATTAATTAACTAAAGACATCCCAAACACATTTGTCTTTGTGATAGTTTTCTGTGAGGGGATTCTTCCTTATGACAACTTCTGTAGTTTTAAAAAAAATGTAACCTGTATTTACCCATATTTCTGCAGCATACATGGCCCCAGAAGTTATCACCAGAGCAAAAGGAGAAGGGCATGGACGGGCAGCAGATATCTGGAGTTTGGGCTGTGTGCTGATTGAAATGGTCACAGGCAAGGTGAGATGATACCATATCTTGGAGCATGTGTATTAAAGGCCTTTTAAAAAAAAGAACTTTATCGTACATCACGGGACCCAGAGCAGGTTATAATCTTAACTAATTGGGTTATGCGCCACCTGTAGATGAATGGAGACTGGTAGATCAATTAGATCAATCAAACAGGAAGTCCTCCTCTATATAACCCCTCCCACACAGGAAGTGCCTCAGTTTTTTCGCCAGTGTCTGTAAGGGGGTGGTCACTGATGAGCTACATGTGCTGTTGAAGCATACTTGGAGGTCCTGAACAGTTCTGCTGAGAATCATGGACGTCAATCGGACCCATTTGAGAAAAGCTGTTAGCTAAAATGGATAGTACTCGAGCCTCGCCTGGATAAGGAGAAGAATCCTCTAGGTTTGCCTTCCAGTAGGGTGCTATACAGGTCCAGGGGAGTGGACCGAGATAATAAAGAGGGTACCCGGTCCTTAAGTGACAAAACCTGCCATGATGGGTGAGGTTTGGACTCCTGTTATGATTCAGAGTCCTGCATCAGAAAATGGTAAGTCTGCATTTGCAGTATCTTTTTTTTTTTTTTTTTTTTTTTTTTAAATCTGGCTGTCTGATCTTTCTCCCAGTGGCCACTGGGGGCAGTGTGCTGTCAGTATAAGGAGAAAGTAGAAGGGCAGCCATTTCTTGTGGACCATGTGTGCTGAAGGATCAGCAAGGCCTCTGAGACATAACTGCAGCCCATAGCTACATAATGAGGTGTGAATACTTTCTATGGGGGAGCTGCATGACCAGACAAGTCATTATATACTGCATAAAGGTACACTTGTATACTTAATATGGGGGCTTGTACAACTGTCGGTCGATATGCCCCCGTACGGGTATCCATGCACTTTTAAGGAGTTGTCTCCAGAAAAGCGTGCATTTGGTCTGCATTAGGCTGCTCTGAAGCAGCATAGAGGATACATTGTATGTATATGTGCTTGGCTAATCCTGAAAAACTAGTATGGGGCCAGGTGAAGCATAGTATACATGCTTGCATAAACGCATACTTGCATAAATACGTTTTCATGCTTGCACAAACGCATACTTGTGTAGCGGTACCCGCGTAGTGGCTGCTGATTTGGTTTCTTAGCAATCCGCCAATCAACCCACTGCGATCCTCCTCACGATCAAAGAACAGTCAGTTTCATGGTTTTGTCATATTTATTGTGGGATAACTTGAATTGGGGAAAAGGTGACATGAGATGCCCATAGTATTTAACACATTTCACACTGTATGTAGTTATTCAGTGGCCGTGGCCCTGCAAAAACTGGATACACTGCTTGCACTGCAGTCTCTTTCATTTGAATAACTCTTCTGCAGACTATTACTTCTACTTTCCCTGTACAAATCCTTACTGTAAAACCTTCTGATATTCTATTTCTTCACTTCCATTTGAACAACAAAGCATCACTCTGAATAATTCCTCATTGTAGACCATGATGGGTTTGTCCATGCAAATCAAAGAGCCAGAAGCACACACTGCTTCTTCCCGATGGCCCAGAGAATCAGACAGCCACAGTGTCTTTGGAAGACACTACCATTGTGCTAACCAGGCCGGAGATGACTCGATATCTCCACACGACGGCCTGACACATGGCAATGAGTGGACCACTGCTTTCAGCCAGTCCAGGGCTAGCAACGCTGTGTTCCCCGGCCACAGCATTCTACACTGACCTTACTCTAGGAGGATGGTAGTTATGTGTCCCCGGTCACAGAACACTGCTCTACTCTCCTCCGCTTAACTGCTACTTCTTTTTTCCAGATCTCCTCCAGCATGCAAGTCCTGTGTTCCCCGTTCACAGCAGCTTGATACTTCTTTAAGGATGAAGATCTTTATCTTGAACTCCCTCCTAGCGGTTCCTCCATCCCTCCTCCGTACACGGCGCATCCCCACATCGGGATGCCTGGAACAGCACTCAGTACTCCATTATCTGTTCCTACATTCCAGACTCCTCCCTGGCAGCATGTGACCAGCTTATATGGGAGGCCTGCCCCCTGCTAACACCAAAAGATAATTGGTCAGAGCTCCTCACATGAGCTGCCTGCCACTCAGATCTCAAGTCTAACCTCTCTTCCAGAACTATTATTCTGGAAACAGGGGAGGCATCTCTGAGTCAGAGTAGGGCTGGGGAAAAAATTGATTTAAATCTTGAATCGAGTTGAGAGGTCAAATCGATTCAAAATTTAAGCAAATCGATTTTTTTTTTCACCGCACCAGTCCTGAGGAGCTGCGGGCAGGAGTTATTAGGCGAGGCCGCGGCTTCGGCCGAGCGCCGCTAGGCCGAAGCCGCGGCCTCGCCTAAAAACTCCTGCCCGCAGCTCCTCAGGACCGGCACGGTGTCCAAAAAAAAACTCGCTTCAAATCGTGAATCGAGTTTTGTTTTTGTAAGAAAATCGCAAATTTTTTTTTTTTTTTTTTTAGAAAATCGCCCAGCTCTAAGTCAGAGCACAGGTGGCCACACCCCCCACTACACCAAACACTCCCAGCCCCAGTGTTTGGGTGTTTTTTTGGCTGCCCCTGAACTCTCCTCTGTTATCTTAGCAGTACATGTACACCGGGACGTTTTATAGTCGTTTCTAGGCAGTTTAGAATAATTTTTTGGAAAGCAAAAAAATGCGTTCAGGAAGGTTGTTCAGAGTCATTTGAAACGCCAAACGCCTGTAACGGCTTGTAAACGCGGGAACTTGCGTTTCGTTTACAGACGCTTAACATATTTGACAAAAAAAAAATTAAACACACTTCTAAACGCAAACGTGGCATGTAAACGCGGCAAAACTGATGTTTTTAAACGGTTGCCATCTGTCAAGTTAAAACGTTCAGGAAAGGTTGTAAAACGTCCCGTGTACATTAAGCCTTTTTCGGACACTTGTTGCTTACAAGTTAAAATTTAGTATTTTTTTGCTAGAAAATTACAACATTATATATATTTTTTTAGCAGAAACCCTAGAGCATAAAATGGCGGTCAGTGCAATATTTTGTGTCACGCTGTATTTGCACAGCGGTCTTTCAAATGCAATTTTTTGGGGGAAAAAAATACACTTCAATAAATAAAAAAAAAAAAAAAAACAGTAAAGTTAGCCCAATTTTTTTGTATAATGTGAAATATATTACACAGAGAATCGTGATCTTTATTCTAAGCAAATAAATTATGTTTCTCATTCTATCCAGAATCGTGCAGCTCTAGGGTCCATAGTCATCAATGATGCATATCTTGATGTGCCGCTTTTTTCCAGGCTCATCAAAGGTTTCTGCAATTTGCAGTAGAAAGTCGTCTTTTTTCATTTTGCGACCGCTCCCAAGGGTTCACAAAGCTGCTAGCCCAGATTCTGGACTTGCTGAAGATGCAAGGGGTGTCAATCTCAGTATACCTCAAGAATTTTTACTCAGGAAGCAGTTGGTTCCAGGTTTTCCTTTGATACATTTCTGCAGGAAGAACTTGTATCTAGGTTGAAGCACATTCCCTACGTACAGTCCTACTGCAAATCTTTAGTAGAGGATCATTCTCCCTCTCTGGAACATGAAGATCCAAGCATTGGATTGCCGGAGGGCTCTGTTTCCAGGGTATTGCAGATCTCAAATTGGTGGTTGATGGTTCGGAATTTGGAGAAAGGTAAATTCTTCCACATGGTTCCTGCATCCTGAGACATTTTTGGCAGTCTACCAACGTTGGGGAACTCTGCAGGTGGATCTACTGGATTCCAAGTTCTACAAGTGTCTGGGACTAGAGTCCCACTGGCAATACCGGTAGATGCACTGGTAACACCTTAGGGACCAATTCTTAATTGACGCCTTCCCTTTGTTTTAACTACTGCTGCATCTTTTGCGAAGAATCTGGGAGGTGGTAACACTGACAATAGTATTAGCCCAGGAGTCCTTGGTACACTGACAGTGAATCTTGCGGTCTTTAGTCACTTCCGGTCCAGCCAGACTTAATCGTCTTGGGTCCTGTCATGTCTGCACCGTTGTTTCCTACGCCTTGATTCATACTTCCTGCAGGGTATAACGCAGACAGTCTCACCTGTCAGGCCACCGTTGAGTCCTTGGGAATTGAATTTGGTCTTGTCTGTCCTTGGAGAAGCCACCTTTTGAACCAATTGGAGAAACTCTGTTAGTCCTTTGGCTCGGAAGGTGGTTTCTTTGGTTACTATAGATTCGGCAAAAAGAGTGTCTGAGCTGGCAGCTCTTTCATGTAAGGAGCTGTTCTTGGTCTTGTATCATGATAAGGTGATATTGCGTCGGGATCCATCTTTCTTGCCTAGGGCAGTTTCTAGTTTTCACTTGAATTAGGTCAGTGTCTTGCCTTTCTTTTTTCCTTGTCCACAGTTGGCAGGGAAAAGATCGCTGCATGCTCTGGATATAGTTTGGGCAGTCAGGATTTACTTAAGTTGTCAGCACAGGTCTGGAATTCTGGTTTGTGCTGACAGAAGAGCTCAGGGTAGGCAGGCGCCATCAACTATTTCCCATTGGATCCGCCAGTTAATCATTCAAGCCTTTTGTTTGAAAGGGCGAAATCCAACCCCTTCTGGGGAGTGCTTCTCTACCAGGTGTATGGGCGCATCAGTGGCTTAGGTTTTGAAGGCCACTACTTGGTCTTTGGTTCATACATCCATCTGGTAAAAACTATGTGAATGTAAGAACCACAGAGGATACTGCCTTTTGGCTTCAGCATATTACAAACAGCAGTGTAGATCCTTCTCTGGTGGCAATTTTCTGTAATGGTGTCTCCCTCCCCTCAAGGTTATTGCTGTGGGACGTCTCAGATAGTTAAGATTATAACCAGCATTGTGTCCTGTGATGTACGATAAAGAAAATTTGATTTTTTTCTACATACTCAGCTGTAAAATCCATTTCTTTGAGTACATCACGGGACACAGACGCCCCCCTGTCTTTTTGGGAATTTATTGCTTGCTACTGAGGTACTTCCTGTGTAGGAGGGGTTATATGGGGAGGACTTCCCGTTTTGGTAGATCAATTAGATCAATCCATGTCCATTCACCTATAGGTGGTGCATAACCCAGATAGTTAAAGTTTTACTAAACCCACAACCGTAAAATCTGTCTGTATATGCAGAATAGCACTGTGGAACTTAAGGGGTTAATCCCCAGCATTGTGTAAAAAGGCTCTTTGACACTATATGGACAGATCCTCCCCTCCTGCACTGTCTATCTTGGCATGGTCATATAATACAGGGAGAATAGCAGTCCTGCACATGCTCAGTTTAGTCTCTATTGCTGGAGACAACATTTCCATCTCCTACCTGAAATCTCAGCACTGGACACCAAGTGTGCAGTTGGGCAGTTTATCATGTGACAGATCAGTAAAAAAGGTATATAGTGGCAGTATTTTCATCTAAAAAGATTATTAATAAGCCGTGGGCACGGGGGGGGGGGGGGGGCGGCAGGGGCAGAGGAACTATTTTCATATTACTGGGTTTAGTAACACTTTAAGATTATAACTAGATTTTACAGGTAAGTATGTAAAAAAAAATCCAAATTTTTATGAAAAGGTGAACTAACACCCTACAACACCCACTATAGGAACGCCCTATAGCAGATTTACTGCTACAAGGCAGCCTCCTGTGCAGGAGCATGTATATATAAGCTGATCTGCTGGTGCCAGAAAGCAGAAGCTGATCTGCTGGTGCCAGAAAGCAGAAGCTGATCTGCTGGTGCCGGGCACTGGATGTTCACTGGCACCTGCCGATCATTGGTAAACACACAGAACCGAGATCTGTAAACAAGGCAGCTCTCCCTTCTGACATGGAAAGGGATGGATTTTGTGCCTCTGCAAAAGTAATAAAATCTCTCTCTTCCCCTAGTAAAAGTAGCACACCGTGTACACCAAAAAACTGTCTAGGCACACAGTTAACATTTTGCTAGCCCTAGATGTTTAACCCATTTCCAGCCAGTGTCATAGTACAGTGACAGTGCATATTTTAAGCACTGATCACTGTATTAGTGTCACTAATTCCCGCAAAGTGTCAGTGTCCAATTGTCTGCCGCAATATTGCAGTCCCACTATAAGTCGCTGATCGCCACCATTACTACTATAAAAAAAAACAAAAATCCATAAATATATACCATAGTTTGTAAATGCTATAATGTTTGTGTAAACCAATCAATATAAACGTTTGTTGGGATTTTTTTTTTTTAACCAAAAACATGTAGCAGAATACATATTGGCCCAAATTTATAAAGAAATTTAGATGTTTATACATTTTTTTTTTCTTTTTATTGGATGTGTTTAATAGCAGAAAGTAAAAAAAAATGTTTTGTTTTTTTTTTTCAAAATTACCAGTCTTTTTCAATTACCACCAAAAGAATGCTCTATTTGTGGGGAAAAAATTACATCTTCCAGAGGTCAATTTAACAAGCTTTTTTTTTTTTTTTGTTTTAGCGACCATGGCATGAATATGAACACAACTTTCAGATTATGTACAAAGTAGGGATGGGGCACAAGCCTCCAAGTCCAGATAGAATAAGCCCAGAAGGAAAAGATTTTCTTTCCCACTGCATGGAAAGTGATCCAAAGAAACGATGGACAGCTAGTCAGCTCTTGGACCATCCATTTGTTAAGGTTTGTGAAACTTTATTCATTTAAATGCTTTTACTACATATTTAAATTACTATAACTATTGCTATTTTGTAAGTTTGTACAGTTGCCATTTAGAAAGCTGCAATATACTTTGACGGTCTATTGGTAATATTAGGCTCTCTGCATTGTAATATACTGTACATTATACTGAAAGTGTTGAAAATGTAAATGTATGATCGAAGTGGTCTTGCTGAATTTTTTTTACATGGGGATGATAGTCATATTATTTAATTGAACCTAACCTGACATGTATGACAACACCCTCCTTTCTTTTTCTCAGTGAGAAAAGGACAGGGGAAGCCAGGCAACTTGGACATTTTCCAGCAAGATGAAAAAATAACCTGTACAATATGTAGACCACTTATTATTGCTTTCTAGAGTTACCCCTAAATGGCCAGATCATTGCCCAAGTGTCACTTAAACTTGTCACTCAAACTTCATTTTCAGTTATACTAATGAGACATTGAGCAAAAATAGAACACGAACAAGTTGTATGCTTAACCGCTTGCTGACCAGCCGCTGCAGTTATACTGCAGCAAGGTGGCTCGGCTGCGCAAATTGCTGTAGCTCTACATCGGGCTCGTTCGCGGCCCAGTGGGGCAGCCAATCAGCAGGTCCAGCGGACTCTGTCCGCCCGCAGAGACAGAATGGGGATCTTCAGAAGTAAACAAGGCAGATCTCTGTTCTGACGGGATGACACAGAGATCTTGTCTTCTGCTATGCAGGAAGATGGATCTGTGTGTTATCCCAGGCAGCCCATCCCCCATACAGTTAGTAAACACACCCAGGGAACACAGTTAACGCCTTGGATCACCCCTGATGTTAACCCCTTCCCTGCCAGTGTCATTAATACAATGTCAGTGCATATTTTTAGCACTGATCACTGTAATAATGTCACTGGTTCCCAAAAAAGTGTCAAAAATGTTAGGTGTCCGTTCTGTCCGCCGCAATGTCGCAGTTCTGCTAAATAATCACTGATCACCGACATTACTCATAAAAATGCCCTATATCTATCCCCTATTTTGTAGTCGCTATAACTTTTGCGCAAACTAATCAATATACACTTATTGGGGGTTTTTTTTACCAAAAATGTGTAGCAGAATACATATTGGCCTAAATTGATGAAGAAATTCAATGTTTGTTGTTTTTTTTTTTTTTTTTGTATGTTTTATAGCAGAAAATAAAACATTTTTTTTCAAAATGGTCGCTCTTTTTTTTGTTTATAGCACAGAAAATAAAAACCGCAGAGGTGATCAAATACCACCAAAAGAAAGCTCTATTTGTGGGGACTGCGTTGCACACCCATGCCATTGTCAGCTAAAGTAAAGCAGTGCCGTATCACAAAAAAATGGCCTGGTCATTAAGGGGGTAAATCCTTCCGGTCATTAAGTGCTTAATTGATTGGGACTGTGGCTCAAGATATGTATTGCCCCACTTTCAGCCCTAAAGAATAAAATCCTCTACTCCACACCAACACTTGATTTTAGATTTACAACTCACAGCAGGCGGGGACCTGCAACAGGTTACTAACATTCATGCTTTGTAGTAATAGAGCAACCTGTAGTCGCTCTTTGAGGTGCAGGGAACATTGGAACATATGGATGCAGATCATAGACTGTTTTTGTGGACTGGGAAAATGGGGGGGGGGGGGGGGGGGATGAACCCAATTTTAAGTCATAATCATATTATCTCTTCTGGTTGGCAGGTTTGCACAGACGAAGAATGAAGCTGTCGAGGAGATATGGCCTAATGTATTTCAGCAAGTCATCTCTTAATCACTACTGTATGTAATATTTACATAAAGACTAAGCTGGGGCACGCAGTGCAACATTGTGTATTACCTTGACTTAAGACTGCTCAGATTATGGGCGTCACTTGTCCTTCTGCTGCTGCTCTTGTATGTGTTATATGGCACATGTTCTCCATGTGACAGCGTCCCTGCACATGTGTTTGTTTTTATAAAAGCTGCATGTGAAGTGCCATTACTACTGTACATGGACCATTGCGTTTTTAATTTGTTCTTCAGCTTTTTATTTCTCATATCAATGAGACCTGTAATAAAATGTACTGTTTTGACATTTTCAGACTGATGCAAGTTCGTATTACCGCTGAGCATTCTAGACCTTGTAAATGTTTTACTGTTGTGTACACTGTGAATGTGTCATTTTATGGCCAGCTTCAGATTTGTTATCCAAGAAAGTTAACTGATGAAATTGGAAGAACATTTTCTTAATAAATGGTTTATTTTAGGACGTTTAATGGTGTGTTATTTCCAATTAAATATGGGAACTGAAGGAAGGAAAATTAAAAGGGATTCGTTATGGAATTTGATCATGGAAACTGGAAGTGATCAATTTTTTTTCTTGTCGATTGAGACAATTATGCTGCTGTCTATAGGATAATTGAACGCTGGCAAACAAAAAACTGGAGGCCAAGCCCAGGATAACACCTCCTACCATCAAAATGCGTCAGTTTGTTTTTGCTAGTGTCCTTAGGAGATTGGACATTTTCTCTTCATCTTGGTATCAGGCAACTGTTTCTAAGATTTACATGGCTGCCACCTTTTGTTCACACATTTTTCAAATTCTACCAGGTGGACGTAGTGGCCTCATTTGATGCAGCTTTGGGCCTAAGGTACTTTAGGTGGCTCCTTGAGCTGCAAGCAGTAGCCAGATTTCAGTTGTTTTTAGACCTGTTCGCATTTATGTTCTTCTAATAATATCCTTACCTTGGTGTCCATTGAATGACACACAGGTCCCATTCCTCCTGTTTTACAATAAAGGGGGTACACATTTCCCCATTCTAGAGTTCTACATAATATCAGACATGTACGTACATATAATACAGTTACCTAGTGTTAGGCACATATAACCTCGTTTTTTTTGTAGAACTAAAACCAAACAAAACTCCAAGAAATTCCTTAAGCATCTAAACAGTAAAAAAAAAAAAGGGGAGGACAGTCCATATTGGCCCCATAAAGAATGAGGAAGGATTCCAGTTACAAAGAATGGAAGGAATAGACTTGGAAAACTTAACAATAATAAATCACCGGGACCAGATGGCTTGCACCTGAATGTCCTTGGGGAACTTAGTCAAGTAATTGCCAGACCATTATTCCTAATTTTTACTGACAGTCTACTGACTGGAATGGTACCAGCTTATTGGAGAAAAGCCAATGTAGCTTCAATATTTAAAAAAGGGCTCAAATACATTCCTGGGAATAGCCTAACATCAATAGTATACAAGCTCTTGGAGGGAATAAAAGGGACTATATACAAGATTTTAGTAATAAAAACTGTATCATTAGTAATCGGCATGGATTCATGAAGTGGTGTATCTGGATTTTGCAAAAGCATTTGTTCCCCATAAACATTTACTGTACAAAGTACGGTCCATTGGCATGGACCATAGGGTGAGTACATAGATTGAAAACTGGCTACAAGGGAGAGTTCAGAGGGTGGTGATAAATGGGGAGTACTCAGAATGGTCAGGGGTGGAAAGTGGGGTCCCCCAGGGTTCTGTGCTGGGACTAATCCTATTTAATTTGTCCATAAACCACCTGGAGGATGGGGTAAACAGTTCAATCTCTGTATTTGCGGACAATACTAAGCTAAGCAGGGCAATAACTTCTCCGCAAAATGTGGAAACCTTGCAAAAAGATCTGAACAAATTAATGGGGTGGGCAACTACATGGCAAATGAGGTTTAATGTGGAAAAATTTAAAATAATGTATTTGGGTGGCAAAAATATGAATGCAATCTACTCACTGGGGGGCGAACCAAGGATGGAAAAGGACCTGGGAGTCCTAGTAGATGATAGGCTCAGCAATGGCATGCAATGCCAAGCTGCTGCTAACAAAGCAAACAGAATATTGGCATGCATTAAAAAGGGATTAATTTAAGAGATAAAGCGATAATTCTCCCATTATACAAGACTCTGGTCCAGCCGCACCTGGAGTATGCTGTCCAGTTCTGGGCACCAGTCCTCAGGAAGGATGTACTGGAAATGGAGCGAGTACAGAGAAGGGCAATAAAACTAATAAAGGGACTGGAGGACATTAGTTGTGAAGAATTTTGCGAGCACTGAACTTCTCTCTGGAGAAGAGACGCTTGAGAGGGGATATGATTTTCATTTACAAATACCGTACTGGTGACCCCACAATAGGGATAAAACTTTTCAGTGGAAGGGAGTTTAATGAGACACTCATTAAGATTAGAAGAAAAGTGGTTTAACCTTAGACTGCGAGGGTTCTTTACTGCAAAAATGGCAAGGATGTGGCATTCACTTCCACAGGTGGTGGTTTCAGTGGGGAGCATTGATAGTTTCAAAAAACTATTAGATAAGCACCTGAACAACCACAACATACAGGGATATACAATGTAATACTGACGTATAATCACACGCATAGGTTGTACTTGTCTTTCTTCAACCTCACCTACTATGTAACTAGCGAATTGGATGCGGAGAAACCTGCATCGAATTCGCAATAGTGTGAACCTAGCCTCAGATAAGGAAGCCAGTTTTTAGACCTGCTATAGGACGATTGATGACAGCACATGTCGGAACAGTCGTCGGTGACACATTGTGCTACGTTCGTAGTGAGTACACAAGGATTCACCATGACTGAACTGAAGGGTGTGTGAACTGTACTTTTGTTGTAAATTTGGTGATCAGGACTAGGCCTGGGCTCCTCACATTTGTTATGCAATATACGATGTCGATCTTAGAGCTTGGCTCAGAGGAACTCGTAAGTCATTGTAAATCACCTATTTCCTAAGCGCGGAAATTTGTTAACTGCAGCCTCCCTAGTTAAAAACTTCAACTAGGTGAAATCCAGAAAATGTATAAACTCAATAAAAGGGAAAGTGACACTGTTCAGAGGTAGTGCACATAAAATGTGGCCCTATAAAAAATATATATGAAATATAAATATCCACTAATGACCAATGTGAAAGATAAATAAATAAATGGTGAATTAATTGAGCTATTCTAAGAGCTCTATATAATGCAATTGCTCCTTTTTAAAGTGCCATGCACATTCAAAAATAAGGAATGTGTATCAGTGAATATAAAAAAGTAGATGTGAAATATATGCATGAATTCATCAAAATCCAAAATATCAGTCAATGTCCATGGGCAAAGTACTAAAAATAAAGTGACGTGCCAAATTTAAAAAAAAAGTGCATAAGTTAGTCAGCAGTGCCGCAACTAATATATATCCAGAAAAGAGAGATAATTGATGGCATGTGCTCAATCCAAAAAGTGACAGTTTGTAAAGGTAATCCATGCAGCACAAAATAAAGTGACTATTCGGTGCTCCCCTCTTGTATCTGCACTCACCAGAGCGCCTCACCCCTGCAGGGGTAAAAGACGTAGTTATATCCAAATCGCGGTTTCCCCCTTGCCGGGATATTCCCCTGGTCCACAGTGTTTATCCAAACGGAGTAGATCCGGTAACCCAGGCAGGGTGTTGCTCCTCTGTGGATGCTGGGATGGGGTCTTCAGTTTCTTTCCACCTCCGTAATATGCCTTATGAAATTAACAGGCATCCACATATGTTTAAGAATAGATGGAACCTCATAGCGTAAATCCGTAGAACAAATGAATATTGTTATTATTAAAAAGGTTACTAGGTAGTTTAAAAACCCAGAGGGAGCTCCAATGCTCCGACTGGCATGAAAAACAAAGCAGTTCTGGCGTGCGTTCCACACAGCGTACTCGCAAAAACTGGAAGTGTCGGAAAACAGGATGTGACGTGTTGCGTACCAAGTATGTCCTGTCTTACACGTTTCGTCACACGGACGTCATCTGAGGCGCTGCCACATTGGTACATCCTACGTCACTATTTAGCGGGTGGAGGTGACGCGGTAGCCAATCAGGATATCGTCAATCACATGGCCTACTAAGGCCATGTAAACCCAGTCCCACTCCCATACAATTTCTTCAGGTCCCGTCACGAGGCGCCAACTCGTGGTGTATACAGTTTATAAAGGTAATCCGTGCAGCACAAAATAAAGTGACTATTCAGTGCTCCCCTCCTTCTATGTTTCCAACTTGTATCTGCACTTACCAGAGCACCTCACCCCTGCAGGGGTAAAAGGCGTAGTTGTTATATCAAAATCGCTGTGTCCCCCCTGCCGAAATATTCCCCTGGTCCACAGTGTTTATCCAAACGGAGTAGATCCGGTAACCCAGGCAGGGTGTTGCTCCTCTGTGGATGCTGGGATGGGGTCTTCAGTTTCTTTCCACCTCCGTAATATGGTTTATGAAATCAACAGGCATCCACATATGTTTAAGAAAAGATGGAACCTCATAGCGTAAATCCGTAGAACAAATTAATATTTTTATTATTAAAAAGGTTACTAGGTAGTTTAAAAACCCAGAGGGAGCTCCAATGCATTAAAAAAAAAAACAGGCAGTTCCGGCGTGCGCTCCACACAACGTACTCGTAAAAAGCAGAAGTGTCGGAAAACAGGATGTGGCGTAGCAAGTATGTCCCGACTTGCGCGTTTCGTCACACATATGTCATCTGAGGCGCTGCCACATTGGTACACCCTACATCACTATAGAGCGGGTGGAGGTGCCGCGGTAGCCAATCAGGATATCGCTAATCCAAATACGGTCAATCACATGGCCTACTAAGGCCATGTAAACCCAGTCCCACTGCCATCCAATTTCTTCAGGTCTCGCCACGAGGCGCCACCTCGTGGCGTATACAGGAGAAGGCGGCATTGACATCTCCGCTGATCAATAGTGTATAAAAATTAACATATAGGAAACCAGGATTATGCATATGTAATGAATACCAACAAGGGATAATAAACTCTATAATGGGTTTATTTGCAAACACATGTCCCCAACTGGAAGTCTAGGATCGAAATCTCCAGATATAAAAAAAGAGGGGGGGGGGGATAGGGTCCCTAGTACCTAGAGGGTTAAATGTAGATATTGACCTCAATTGTTTTTTATCCAATTTTTAATTAATATTTTATAACTGATTTTGAATCATGATTTTTATCTGACATTTTTTCATCGTTTTCCTTTATTATATCCATCATCCTCATCTTTTTAATACTCTTTTTTAACATTTTTTTTTATATAATGTTAAAAAAGAGTATTAAAAAGATGAGGATGATGGATATAATGTCAGATAAAAATCATGATTCAAAATCATTCATAAAATTTTAATTAAAAATTGGATAAAAAACAATTGAGGTCAATATCTACATTTAACCCTCTAGGTCAGGGATATGCAATTAGCGGACCTGCAGCTGTTGCAAAACTACAAGTCCCATCATGCCTCTGCCTCTGGGTGTCATGCTTGTGGCTGTCAGAGTCTTGCTATGCCTCATGGAACTTGTAGTTCTGGAACAGCTGGAGGTCCGCTAATTGCATATCCCTGCTCTAGGTACTAGGGACCCTAAACGGTATATCCATTTGGTTTTGTTTTGGGATATCTGTATCTTCTTATTACCACCCCTTCAATGATCATTAATAAGATCTATGCCGTAGAAAATATATATAATATATTAATAAAGGAAAAAGATGAAAAAATGTCATTAGGGCCTCAACTTATACTCGGAACGACTTATACTCGAGTATATACGGTAGATTAAAAGTAATCTATATTCATAGGTAGAAAATTAAACTATGTAGAAAGGGATATGTATTATATATAAAAATATATATATATAAAAATGATGTTAAAAGAGTATTAAAAAGATGAGGATGATGGATATAATAAAGGAAAAAGATGAAAAAATGTCAGGTAAAAAAAAATCATGATTCAAAATCATTTATAAAATATTAATTAAAAATTGGATAAACAATTGAGGTCAATATCTACATTTAACCCTCTAGGTACTTGGGACCCTAAACGGTATATCCATTTGGTTTCATTTTGGGATATCTGTATCTTCTTATTACCACCCCTCCAATGATCATTAATAAGATCTATGCCGTAAAAAATTAGTCCTATAGGGTCCTTATTATGAAATTCATCAAAGTGCCTAGAGAGGTTGTGCTTAGGGAATCCTTTCTTTATATTATTGATATGTTCCCTAATTCGCACACAGAGAGGCCTAGTAGTTCTGCCCATGTGCTGTAACCGACATGGGCATTCGATAACATATGTCATGTGAGTGCTGTTACAGGTGACTAATTCTCTGATTTGGTATTCTTGGCCGGTTCTCCATTTGACGGACACTTTTTTTTCTAGGTTGTTTTTTTACTGACACGGCAAGCTAAACATTTCTGACACTTGAAAAAACCTTTCAATCCTCCAAAAACTGTAAAGTTGTTTTCCCAATTGAAAGGTTTTTTCAAGTGTCAGAAATGTTTAGCCTGCCGTGTCAGTAAAAAACAATCTAGAAAAAAAGTGTCCTTCAATTCGAGAACCGGCCAAGAATACCAAATTAGAGAATTACCGTAGTCATCGGTAACAGCACTCACGTGACATATGTTATCGAATGCCCATGTCGGTTACAGTATGTGGGCAGAACTACTAGGCCTCTCTGTGTGCGAGTTAGGGAACATATCAATAATATAAAGAAAGGATTCCCTAAGCACAACCTCTTTAGGCACTTTGATGAATTTCATAATAGGGACCCTATAGGACTAATTTTTTACGGCATAGATCTTATTAATGATCATTGGAGGGGTGGTAATAAGAAGATACAGATATCCCAAAATGAAACCAAATGGATATACCGTTTAGGGTCCCAAGTACCTAGAGGGTTAAATGTAGATATTGACCTCAATTGTTTATCCAATTTTTAATTAATATTTTATAAATGATTTTGAATCATGATTTTTTTTTATCTGACATTTTTTCATCTTTTTCCTTTATTATATCCATCATCCTCATCTTTTTAATACTCTTTTAACATCATTTTTATATATATATATTTTTATATATAATACATATCCCTTTCTACATAGTTTAATTTTCTACCTATGAATATAGATTACTTTTAATCTACCGTATATACTCGAGTATAAGTCGTTCCGAGTATAAGTTGAGGCCCTAATTTGCCACAAAAAAATGGGAAAAGCGCATTGACCCGAGTATAAGACGAGGGTGAGAAATGCACAGCTACTGTAAGAAAAAGGAAAAAGATGGTCAACAATGCCCATCTGCAGCTGTATACCTCCTCATGTGTCCTGTGTATATATGTGCATGTGTATATGTACCTGTGTCCTGTGTATGTGTCATGTGTATATGTACCTGTGTGTATGTGTCATGTGTATATGTACCTGTGTGCATGCATGTGTGTGCATCCTACCTGTGTCCTGTGCATCCTCCGTGCGCTGCTCTGCACCGATCACCGTGTAGTATTCGGCGGCCATTCACTGTTCAAAAGCCGCGCCTCCTCGTCCAAAAAACTCAATTTCCCAGCAGTCATTGGTCAGCCTATCACGGACATTCTCTCATCCTCATACCACGGACGAGGATGAGAGAATGTCCGTGATAGGCTGTACACTGACTGCCTATTACAGACGAGGAGGCGTGGCTTTTGAACAGTGAGAGCCGCTGCCGAGTCTCTGAAGCACACGCTGGCCGCTGTCTGCCTGCATGACACGCTGATCATGTAGGCAGATGGCGGTGACTCATGTATAAGTTGAAGAGTGCACTTTCAGTCCCAAAAAAGGGGCTGAAAAATTCGACTCATACACGAGTATATACGGTAATCTATTTTTGGAAATATATTTGCACTTATGTCGTCCCCCCCTCTTTTTTATGTCTGGAGATTTCGATCCTAGACTTCCAGTTGGAGACATGTGTTTGCATACAAGCCCATTATAGAGTTTATTATCCCTTGTTGGTATTCATTACATATGCATAATCCTTGTTTCCTTTATTATGTTAATTTTTATACACTATTGATCAGCGGAGATGTCGATGCCGCCTTTTCCTGTATACGCCACGAGGTGTTGCCTCGTGACGGGACCTGAAGAAATTGTATGGGAGTGGGGCTGGATTTACTTGGCCTCAATAGGCCATGTGATCGACCGCATTTGGATTGGCGATATCCTGATTGGCTACCGCGGCACCTCCACCTGCTATATAGTGATGTAGGGTGTACCAATGTGGCAGCGCCTCAGATGACGTCCGTGTGACGAAACGTGTAAGTCGGGACATATTTGGTACGCAACACGTCACATCCTGTTTTTCGACACTTACGTTTTTTGCGAGTACGCTGTGTGGAGCGCACGCCGGAACTGCTTTGTTTTTTATGCCAGTCGGAGCATTGGAGATCCCTCTGGGTTTTTAAACTACCTAGTAACCTTTTTAATAATAAAAATATTCATTTGTTCTACGGATTTAGGCTATGAGGTTCCATCTTTTCTTAAACATATGTGGATACCTGTTGATTTCATAAACCATATTACGGAGGTGGAAAGAAACTGAAGACCCCATCCCAGCATCCACAGAGGAGCAACACCCTGCCTGGGTTACCGGATCTACTCCGTTTGGATAAACACTGTGGACCAGGGGAATATTCCGGCAAGGGGGACACAGCGATTTTGATATAACAACTACGCCTTTTACCCCTGCAGGGGTGGGGTGCTCTGGTAAGTGCAGATACAAGAGGGGAACATAGAAGGAGGGGAGCACTGAATAGTAACTTTATTTTGTGCTGCACGGATTACCTTTATAAACTGTCACTTTTTGGATTGAGCACATGCCATCAATTATCTCTTTTCTGGATATATATTAGTTGTGGCACTGCTGACTAATTTATGCACTTTTGGATTTAGCAAATGTCACTTTATTTTTGGTACTTTGCCCATGGACATTGACTGATATTTTGGATTTTGATGAATTCATGCATATATTTCACATCTACTTTTTTATATTCACTGATACACATTCCTTATTTTTGAATGAGCATGTCACTTTAAAAAGGAGCAATCGCATTATATAGAGCTCTTAGAATAAATCAGTTCATTCACCATTTATTATTTATCTTTCACATTGGTCATTAGTGGATATTTATATTTCATATATACCTTTTTAGGGTCACGTTTTACGTGCACTACCTCTGAACAGCAATACTTTCCCTTTCTTTGAGTTTATAAATAAGTCATTGTAATTTACTGTCCCATTGATACTACAAGAACAGAATGATCATGTGACTGTTACTTCTGTCTGACTAACGTCCCTGGATAAAAATAAGAACTCTCTTAAATTACCCAATCTGCCTTCAGCCATGATGATGCCACATGATGACAATCTGCCAGTACCAAAACCACCAGAGAAATGGAGCTTAGATGAAACAGACAAAGTTGCTGCAATGCGCTAGGCAGGCACAGACAGTGACAACGATCTGAATTTCGAATTGTGTATATCTAGTGAGCTTCATCCCAAAACATCATCCGAATTAAACCGTGTCAAGGACTTGGGTTTGTCAAAGTCAGTAGCAAAACTACTGGGTTTTGGACTGCGAAGATGGTGTTTGCGATCACCAGGTATGAAAATTTCTGTCTTTTGAAGCGACCAAGATGATTTAACAAATTACTTTGCACATGTTGACAACCTTGTTTTCTGCGCTGAAATTGATGGTTTGTTCACAGCTTTGGGCCTCAAGGCTGTCTTGTTACACAATGACAATGTACACCCTTTATTTTCTGTTTACTGTACTGCACACATGAAAGAAATAAAAACAGAACAGTTGTTGAAACACATCCAGTACACATCCAGTAAAAAGAAATGGCCACTCATAAAGTATTTGGTTTTCAGATCTGGAAATAATCGCACATGAACTTGTTGACCTGACAAAGATATTTTTGCCTCTGCTTCACATAAAACTCAGATTTTGGGAAAGCAATGAACAAGGAGAGTGCAGGTTTTCCTTATGTGGGGCAGATGTTTCCAAAAATAAGTGATGCCAAGGTTAAGGAAGGCATTTTTGTTGGTTCCACAGATTAGATACGTCATCAGTGACCAGCTGTTTTCAAGATCTGTTAGTGGGGCCATAAAAAAAATCATGTGGAAAGCATTTAAAGGGTAACTTCACTTTCCTGTGAAAAAAATGAAATTTAGCATATACAGTTGCTACACATTTTCATTTTCAATCTCAATCTGCAGCGGTATAATTTTCAGTAAAATTCAACACTATATGGCAACATAGAGGTCTTCTGTACACAATTGGTGTAGCAATTTTATATGCTATATATTATATATAGTATATCTGGGGAGCTACATTCTTATTATACAGGATTTATATAGCGCCAACCGTTTTAGCTGCGCTTTACAGCATGAGGGCAGACAGTGCAGTCACAATAGAGGAGGAATCAGGGGGCCCGGCTCGTTAGAGCTTTCAATCTAGGAGGGAGGGTCAAGTGATACAAAAAGTAATAACTTTTTTTTATTTTTTTTATTGGCAACATGTCACTGAAGATTCATTTTCTGTATGCACAGTTGGATGACTTTGATGAAAATCTAGGTGCAGTCCGTTATGAACATGGTGAAAGGTTTTACCAGGACATTGCTACAATTAAAAAACAGTATCAGGGCAACTGGAATCCTTCATTGCTGCGTGATTGTTGTAGCACACTGCGGCAAGAGACACCAGAAACTGGTACAAATGGAAATCAGCAGCTACACACTTTTAGCCCTGTTGAGCTCATGCAGCATCAGAATCCTTCTAAGTTTAAATACATTCTAAAGCCTCATACACACGATCCGATTGTTGGCAGGGAATTGTGTGATGACAGACTGTTGGCCTAAAATCCGACCGTTAGTATGCTCCTTCAGACAATTGTTGTCCAACTTGCGGCCAACAAATGTTAGATGGCAGACTAGTAAACTTTCGGCGGACAACGGTCTGTTGTCAGATTTTCGTATCGTCTGTACACAAATCCGTCACAAAAAGTCCAAAGTACAAACACGCATGCTCGGAATCAATGCTCACCAAACACAACATTAGCAGAAGGTGCCCAAAGTGTGGCGCCCAAGAGCTGAAATTCCACGTAGTACGGCACTACTTTCATGTTTGTTGGCCGACAATTGTGTGCCGTTAGTATGCAAGACAAGATCCAGGTTCACGCCCTTTTGACAAAAGTCTGACGCTCTGTTGGCCAACAATCCAATCATGTGTACAAGGCTTAATTCTTAAAAGTTTATTTCATTTTTCTCAAGATTTCTATGTGATACGGTCATTCTGAAATTATATTTGTGTTTAGTTTGACCAGGCCTATCGAATCACCAAGTTTTTTAGGAAGCAACATTTTTGAAAATAAAATGTCCTGTGAGATAGGTGTCATCTAGTGTAGTGTGAGATATTACCAACAAACGGTCATAAGACCAAGAAAACTTTTTGCAATTTTACAGTAACTTCGCAGCAAACATTAAAAAAAGTATTTTCCTAATAGAAAAAAATAGTTGTATCCAATTAATTCAAATTTATCGTGTATAAAAGACAATTAGGGCCACCTACCTAAAGTGTTCTGTGCTATAAATAAACTATAAAGTTTACCAATTAATACTCCACAGCTGCTGTACACTTCCAGTGAATTTACCTCACCATACAACATATAAAGTAAAATGAAAAATATAAGTGCAGCGCTATTAATCTATCATGTAAAATATCCAGCGATATCAAATTATATTCAAATAAATAAATCCATCTATATAATAATGTGTACAATTAAAGTTCATATGCTGAAACTTTTCTGCGTTGAATTATTGTGACTTCTCAATTCATATATCATCCACCACTGTGCAAATTGTGTCTTCCGCAGATCATGTGCACACCTTCACCAGCCGTTATACCTGCTCACCTAATACATGAGTCAGAAAGACTCAAAATAATTCCTTTCTTTCAGCTATGGTCTCATCTCTTTCACATCCGACCAGCTACTCTGTATCCACTTTGCAATCAGTAGCCTCCCAAGGGGATCGCAAGAAAGATCTCTCATATTTACTGCCCCACTGCTTTTCTCCTTCCTCCACACCAGCGTTATTACTCGGTATTCCTGATAGGATAGGATATTCAGTTAAAACCAGCTCTGTATAGTCCTCCTCACCACTGTGGCTTCGTGACCTCACAGGCTCAGCTCCTCCCCTATACACGCGTAACACCCTCTGATTGGGCTTTCTCAATAGATGGGTGGGCCGCCTCTTCCAAGCCCTTAAATAGCTTAGTGTTACTATAGTAACCTCCTGGGCTTCACCCAGGCAGTCTGGAGTGTGTACGGACACTCCCACTTCCTGTGGACCACGAAAGTGTCATTTATCCGAAATGAGCCATGGTATTACTACCTATGCTCTTACTGTCATTTATATCCCGTTATTATGCCGTATATTTCCTGCCCTACTAATCCAGACTGCCGTGGTAACCTCCCGGGCACAATCTAAACAAAAATGAATTACAGTATAACACAAAAATACCACTTCTACCTACAATGTAACCTTCATTTATTTATTGGTGATTATTGTGTATAGACGAACTATATTATGCTACAGAACATTTTATGAATAATTTGAAACTTGTGCAATACACTAAATTTAAACTAAAATTAATATCACATTTATTATTATATTAAAAGATAAACTAAATATATTAAAACAATAAAAAAATATTTTTTTTTTCATTTTAACACTACTGGGTTTGCTCCATCACAAAAAATATATATATATTATTATAATTATTTTTATATAGCACCGACAGTTTACACAGCGCTTTACAACATTAGGGCAGACAGTACAATACAATTCAATACAGCGAGGAATCAGAGCCCTTGTTGTTAGAGCTTACAATCTAGGGGGGGGGGTCAAGTTATATAAAAGGGTAATAGCTGTGGGGGTGAGCTAATGGAGAAAATAGTGCAGTTGTTAGATGGAGGCAGGATAGGCTTCTCTGAAGAGGAAGGTTTTCAGGGATTGCCTAAAAGTAAATTTGGAAACCTTCTGACAGATTGGGGTAGCGAATTCCAGAGGATGGGCAAGGCTTGGGAGAAGTCCTGGAGGAGCATATGGGAGGAGGTGATGAGCAGGAGGTCTTGTGGCATATATAAATATTCCTAATCTCAGTGTCTCACATGTTGTCACCTAGCATGTATCCTTCAACTGACACATCACCAGGTCCCAACCATGAGACACTAAGCAATGAGGTACCTCCTTAGACTATGCACTCATACTATTTCTTGTCAAATTTGTTTATTGAATTGTAACAATTAGTATACATAAGTACACATGGTGGCAGCAAAAGAAAAGATCACATATATGGTAATAATATTGAGTTGTAGTTCCAACATAAACTAAAAGTAGTTTAACTAAAACAATTTTAGCATGAATCTAACTACTCAAAAGATTGCATCATACACTGTATAAGAGAGGATAAAACCAACTTATTAAGACAAATTCCAACATACTACATAGAAATACACATTGCACAATATATCTATATAAATCGTTTCATTAACATACACCACACTAACGCCCCCACCCTAAGGAAACACACCAGATCCTTGATCATATCCTCTTCAAAAGAGAGAGAGAAAAAAAGGAAAAAGCCCACCCACTTGCCTACCAATAACCAAAACTCAATTTGTGCAAAACATTATTCAAAGTATAATTAAGAAGGGGGCTTTACAGCGCCCTATTATTATTTCAAATTACTATTTTCGTGGGATAAAACCAACTTAGACCAGGTTAATATAAGATGACCTCAGATTAAAAAAAAAAGTTCTTAATTATTATCAAGAGTATAGTTTTTAAATTAAAAAAAAAGAAATCATTTATTATAGAATCTAAAATCTTATACTACATATTGGAACTATGTACAATTGGTATAATGATAACCAGAGAAACAAAAGTTCTGCTACCAGAACTATATAAAGAGTAAATTGTAAGAGGAAAGAGAGAATAGGGAAAAAAGTAGAAGAGAGAAAGAAGATAAAAGTAATCTTAGGTAGGAGAAAAAATAGATAGGGAAGAAAGAAATGAGGGGCCCCCCGGGGTAATACATGGTAATAAACACATACCATGAATGCAGAGAATGGAAGTATAAATCAAGATTACCAAGGTCTTAATAGGGAAGCATCAAAATTGGAAGGCAAAAATTGAGTCACCTTGGGATTCCATATATTCTCAAAGTTGGATATTTTATCTTGAGTTATAGCCTCTGTTTTGGCATTGATCATTGCTTGATTGACTCTATTTTTAGTTTCAGCAGTTATTAACCACTTCAGCTCCGGAAGATTAGGCTGCTCAATGACCAGATCACTTTTTACAATTTGGCACTGTGCTGCTTTAACTGGTAAATGCGCGGTCATGTAATGTTGTACCCAAACAAAATTTGCGTCCTTTTTTTTTTTACCACAAATAGAGCTTTTCTGACAGACTCCATGGCAGCCTACGTGTGGGTTAACCCCGCCTCCTCTCCAATGCTATAGGACCCCATTCCCATAAATGAGCACTCACTGCTAGATACTGCGTTCCTTTTTTGTCCTCCTCCAATGGACCTACACATGCTGTTCGCGTCCGGTCGGATGGATCCAGGATTTTGGCATACCTTATGCGGTGCAGCTCAGAGCCCAGCCCCGGGCAGGCGAGTAGCTTTAGAGGCTTGAGAATACCCCTATGGTGGAGGGATGGTCAACTCTGTATGCCCGATGGACGGACGCATCAACGGCTGGCAAGGTCTGCGAGTAGCCTCATTTTCTTCCTCCATGGCAGTTATCTCTGTGTTTGTCTGTCTTCCCCCCATAATCTTGCACATAGCCAGGTCTGTTTATTGTTCCCTCATGGCGGCTGGATCGCTTGTGCGTTCCAGCTCGCCACGGCACTTCCGAGTTGCGGCCGTCTCCGCTATTCGCGCATGCGCAGTTGCCTCCTCGAGATCAAGGCTTGGCTCGCGCATAGGTGGATTCCTCGGCGGCCACGCAGGTGCCGTACGGCCACCTCCCCACAGCGGAGGCACGAGGTGAGGGGGGGGTGATGTCATGGGCGGGGGATTTAAAATCCACTTCCAGCTCCTGCCTAAATGGGATTTCCCTGGCAGTTAGAGGAAGCAAAGCGGTTCCCCCCCCAACCCTGGTCTGTGCTCTGCTCGAGTGAGTGCCTGATTGTCTTGAGGAAAGGAAAAAAGCAAGCAAGCTATGATTTCTTGTTTTTTTTTTTTTTTTTAATGGAGTTTTTTTATTTATAAACGAATTTTTAATGTTAAAAAAAAAAAAAATGATGATGAATAAAACAAATAAATATATATAGATATATATCTATACATATATCTATCTATATCTATAGATAGATATATCTATAGATATAGATAGATATATCTATAGATATAGATATATATATCTATATATATATATATTATTATTTAAGGGGGCAAGATTGTGTTAAATCTCCTCACTGGTACCTTGGCTTTACAAGCCCCTGTTTGAAGACCACCTGTATCGTGACATTCTTCGTCCAGAGATTATGAACAAGTCTCCGCCTTTAAGTGGCCAGCCCTCACGCACAAGGTATTCTGATGTCATATCTCGCCCCCCCTGTTTTCTTTCTCCAGCCCTTCCAGATCGGACCCTCAGATCGTGGTCCAGAATGACAGAGACCTTGCCAGGCCCCAATATCACTCATCGTCTAGATCCAGACGAGACTCTCTGTCTGGAACTCACCACCAGAGGAGATGCTCATATTCCTCCTCCAGACACCGCTCACACCGCCATGACAGCCGCTCTGATCGCAGAGCCTGCTGGGGATGTGGGACACGAGTCCCAGAGGGCAAGTCCTTGTGTGACCATTGCTATGCCCATGCAGTTGGGGAAAAAGAGACGGAAAACCAGCGTATGGAGTCTCTTGTGAAACGTGTGGTGCAACAATCTCTGAGGGAGATTGATACATCCCACACGCTGAGCCAGTGCACTACTTTGTCTGGCCCTCCGGCTGACGAGGCCCGCGATGATCCGGGCACTTCCCAGCCCTACGTTGCCTCTTCTGACTCTTCGAATGACGAGCTTGAAGGCGAAGAGGATATCGGAGGCTTTGACTTTGCTATGGTTTCGCCACTAATCAAAGAAATTAAGGAGGCCCTTAAGTGGGAAGACTCATCCACCCCCCAGCTAAGCAGAAAAAGTTCTTTAGGCATTTGGGGAAAGAACGCTCAAATTTTCTGCTCTTTCTGAATTAAAGGACATTATTGATGAGAAATGAAGTAAGACGGACAAGAAGTCCTCCGTGTCGATTATACCCCTTCAAGTCAGAAGAAGTGAAGTATCTGGAAAATACTCCCCTTGTGGACGCGGCTTTAATGCGTCTGGCCTAGCACGTTACTCTCCCTTTGGAAGATGCGGTGTCCTTCAAGGATGGTCTTGAGAGGAAGATAGATCAAGATCTCAAGAAAATGTATGGGCTGGCCGGTATGTCCTGTAAACCTGCCCTGGCTTCTAGCAGCCATGTTTAAGGCCATGGAGGCCTGGACAGAGAACGTAGATTTCTTCCTCAGGGGCGTTTCGGAGGAACTGGACGGAAGTTCAGCAGCTGCAGAGCTGAAGCTGGCGGCAGTCTTCCTGGGGGAGGTGTCTATCGATTTGATCTGCCTGTTGGCACGAATTATGTTATCCTCAGTCACGGCTAAACGGGCCTTGTGGTTACGTCTTGGCTCGCCGACCCGGTCTCTAAGCAAGACTAGTGTAAAATCCCCTTTGAGGGGTCCTCACTGTTTGGCAACAAACTAGAAGATGCCATAACATGGGCCACGGGCGGTAAGTCGGGCTTCCTTCCCCAGGACAGGTGTCTGCTTGGACAGAAGAAACCCCAGTACAGAAGACGCAGCCCGGAGCACTCCAGAGAAGCACGCTCTTACAAGCCTGGCCGAGACTTCAGGAAAAATTGTAGCAGAGGGCAGGCATCCTTTCGTAAGCCCGCTAAAGGCCAGACGTCCAGCGGACATGAGCCGGTTAAGTCCTTTTGAGATTGCACCCGCCCAGGCGGGTCGGGTGGGGGCCTGTCTGCTCCTCTTCCGGCACGTCTGGGTGGCCTCAATCTCGGATTACTGGGTCCTCAGGACGGTCTCGTCAGGACACAGATGGGCTTTTGCCAGTACTCCTCCCCCCAGATTTGTTTCCACTCTACATCCTCGTTCGGAGGAACAGAAACAGGTGTTACTATCCTACGTGGACTTACTGAGGATTCAGGGAGCAGTGGTACATGTCCCAAAGGACAAATGGTTCCAGGGGATATACTCCCCTCTCTTCCTAGTTCAAAAGAAAAGTGGTTCTTGGTGCCCGCTCATAGACCTGACTTATCTCAACAAATTTATAAAACACGGAAAATTCAAAATGGAGACCCTGTCAACCATCCAACAAGCCATACAGCCAGGAGATTGGATGATTTCAATCGACTTAAAAGACGCCTATTTCCGGTAGAAAAGGAATTTCACAAATATCTCCGATTCCAAGGTGGGCAAGATCACCTACAATTTATCTGCCTCCCCTTCGGGCTGACAACATTACCCCGAGTCTTTTCAAAGGGTCTCTTGGCCATAGTGGCCCTCATCAGATTAAAAGGGATAAGTCTTTACCATTGCCTAGATGACCTCCTAGTGTTGTCCAGAGAGAGAGAGCAGTTGCTGGTCCACCAGGAGCAGGTGATCTCCACCCTGTCCGGCTTCGGGTGGCTTCTGAACCTCGAAAAAAGCCATCTTGACCTAGTCCAACGTCTAATATACTTGGGGGCTCAGTTCGATACAGTGGAAAACACCATCTCTCTTCCAATAGAGAAGATTCCGACTATTCGAGACAGAATTTTCTCGGAGATTGTCGGCACAATGGTCTCCACGACTCCCATGGTCAAATGGGCCTTGTGGAGGTTATGCTCTTTCCAGTCAGGTTTCCTCCAGCAATGGAAGTCAAGAGACAAGAACCAACCTATCCACATAACTGCGAAGATGAGGAACAGCCTCTTCTGGTGGCTTCAGAGCAAAAACCTTCTAACTTGCCACTCCATTGCCCCCATCTCCTGGGTCACGGTCACGACCGACGCCAGCGGTACCAGTTGGGGGGGCCCTCTGTGGATCGAACCTTGCTCAGGGCAAGTGGGACACTCCTCTCCCCAACCCGGGCTGGAACTTCGAGCAGCCTGGTGTACTCTCCAGACACCTTCTGAAGGGGGAGTCAGTGTTATTAAGGATGGACAACACCACGGCAGTCTCCTATGTGAAAAGGCCAGGGGGTACTCGGAGCTCCACACTCCTTTGAGAAGTCAAACCCATCCTGTCATGGGCACAGAAGAACCTATCGGACATCTCAGCAGTCTTCGTCCCAGGAGTCCAGAACACTCAAGCGGACTTCCTATCACGCACTCAGTTGGACAACAACGAGTGGTCCCTTCATGTACAGACATTCAAGTGCAACCTGTCGCTGGGAATTAATCCCGAAGTAGATCTATTTGCTTCCCTCTGCAATTTCAAGGTGAAGAAATTTTACACCTGAGGCCGTTGCAGCCAGGCCTTCGGAACAGATGCCCTGATGGATCAGTGGAGGTTCAGGAGGGCGTATGCCTTTCCCCCACTTCTGGTTATCCTCAGGTTCCTGCGGAGGCTCCAAGCAGAAGCAGTCAAAGTGGTGAAAATAGCTCCCTATTGGCCGAACAGGCCTTGGTTCCCCCTCCTGGTCCAGCTCAGTTTTCAGGATTCGGTGCCTCTCCCTCTCAGGCTGGACCTTCTTTCTCAGGGGACAGTCCTGCACCCTTGTCCGGCACTACTGAGACTGATGGTCTGGTTCTTGAGAGGGAGAGGTAAGAATCTCTTGGGTGCGCCTCAAGAGTGATTTCCACCCTCATGGGCTCAAGAAGGACAAGCACAAATAAAGTTTATGGGAGAATCTGGACCAAATCTGTTGAATTTTGCTCTTCTATGGATAGGTCTTTCAGACATCCAGAAGTCCAGGATATTCTCAGCTTCCTTCAAACTGGTCTAGATCTACCCTTATCTATCAGCTCTCTTATAGGGCGTACACACGGTCGGACTTTGTTCAGGCATTCCGACAACAAAATCCTAGGATTTTTTCCGACGGATGTTGGCTCAAACTTGTCTTGCATACACACGGTCACACAAAGTTGTCGGAAAATCCGATCATTCTAAACGTGGTGACGTAAAACACGTACGTCGGGACTATAAACGGGGCAGTGGCCAATAGCTTTCATCTCTTTATTTATTCTGAGCATGCGTGGCACTTTGTCCATCGGATTTTTGTACACACGATTGGAATTTCCGACAACGGATTTTGTTGTCGGAAAATTTTATCTCCTGCTCTCCAACTTTGTGTGACCGATGAGGCCGGTCCGGGGCCACTAGAATGACTGGAATTCCTTCAGCCTCAATCCTGTGCAACAGCCATGGCAGAAGCTTGAGAGGAGGAAAGGCGATACTTGCCCCACAGAGCGACCAGAGCATCTGAGGCATCCGCCAGAGGGTCCCGAGACCTGGCCACAAACCTCTGCACCTTCCTGTTGATTCGGGATGCCATCAGATCTACCTCTGGAGATCCCCAGCGTAGGCAGATCTGTTGAAATACCTCCTGATGGAGAGACCACTCCCCTTGGTCCAATACTTGACGACTAAGGTAATCCACCTGCCAGTTTTCCACCCCCGGAATGTGAATAGCAGAGATGGCCAGGACGAAACGTTTTGCCCACCGTAGATTGCCAGCTACTTCCAGGCCGGCTAACACACTCCTTGTTCCTCCTTGGTGATTGACATGGGCCACCACCGTGGCATTGTCTGACTGGATCCGTATCGGGAGCCCCTGAAGTCGATCCATCCAATGATCCAGAGTCTGATCACCCGGGGTTCCAAGATTTTGATAGGTAGCCTGGATTCCTCCAGCGTCCAGTGACCCTGAGCCGAGCTTAGGCCCAGGACTCCTCCCCACCTGGACAGACTGGCATTGGTGGTGACAACGTCCAGTACATCGAGAGAAATGATTTCCCCTGCCAAAGAGCCGGGGAACGAAGCCACCAGATCAGGGACCCTTTGGCTCCTTGACTTAGCCGAATCTGACTGTCTAGAGACTCGGCACATTTTAACAAGATTTCCCTTTGCAGAGGTCTCGTATGAAACTGAGCGAACGGGACCGCCTCGAACGTAGACACCATCAGGCCCAGTACCCGCATGCAAGTCTGCAAGGAGACCCACCTGCTGGACAGCAGTGAGCGGGCTGCCGCCTGTAATTTCTGGAGTATGTCCTGCAAAAGGACCACTTTCGCCCGAGGGGAATCCAGAATCAGACCCAGATAAACCAATTTCCGAACTGGGGTCAATGCAGACTTTTGGTAATTTATCAGCCACCCAAAATCTGCCAGAGTCTGAACAGTAATCTCCACGTCACCCCTCAGGGCCGCTGAGGACTCTGCTCGCAGCAGAAGGTCGTCCAGATAGCCCAGAACAGAAATTGCCCGCTGGCGCAGCAGCACCAGAACCGGGCCCACACTTTGGTGAAGACCTGAGGAGCGGAGGCGAGACCAAAGGGTAACGCCGCAAACTGATAACGCTCCTCTCCCACAGCAAAGCGGAGGTACCGCTAGTGCTGTGCACAAATTGGAATGTGCAGGTAGGCATCCCTGATGTCGATGGAGGCAAGAAAGTTCCCCTGATGAAGAGATGCCACCACGGAGCGAATGGACTCCATTCGGAACTTCCTCACCCGCACACATCGGTTCAGGGCCTTGAGGTCCAAAATCGGACGTACCGTACCCTCCTTTTTGGGGATCGTAAATAGGTTTGAATAAGAGCCCTGTAAACGTTCCGATACCGGGACAATCTCCCCCTGGAGAGACAGTTGTCCACCCCCGTGCAGATTGGACGGAAAAAATCTGCTTGGGGGACAAGTCTGGAACTCGATCTTGTAACCAGACAATCACTTTGTGGACCCACTTGTCGTTTATCAGAGAGGTCCCTGGGCCCGGAAACCAGCGAAGACGTCCCCCCACCCGGACTGCGGGAGACGGCGCCTCTTCATGCCGAAGGAGTCTTATCTGGGGGTCTGGAGAAACCCGCTCTCGGTTTGCCCGACCAGGGCCGCTTAGAACTTCCCGAGGGGAGCTTGAAAGACTTCGAGCCTTTGTCAGTGGACCCTGAGGGATGAAAAAACTTTCTTTGTGCCGAGAAGGAAGGGCCACGCTTGTGACTTGGCTCCTTCCCTTTCTTTGACTGTGGAAGAAAAGTACTCTTCCCCCCCGTGACATTCTTAATGATATCATCCAGAGTGGCCCCGTATAAACGGCAGATCAGCTAGGGTCTTCTTTGAGGCCTGGTCCGCAGTCCAACACTTCAGCCACAATACCCGTCGAAGCACTACCGCTGAAACAGACAGCTTTGAAAGCAAGGGAGCTGCATCCAAAGAGGCATCGTAGACAAACTGCAGCCCCTGGACCAGTTGGTCCGCTAATTCCGTGAAGGCAGGTGGAAACTGGTCCCCTTCCAGGTCACGGTGCAACATCTTTGCCCACTGTCAGCGTTTGCGACACCAGAGAAATAGCCAAAATCGGCCGAAGCGCCGAACCGGCAATAGAGAACATAGTGCGGCTCAGACTCTGCCTTCCTGTCAGCCGGGTCTTTAAAGGCCGTGGAGTCCTCAACAGGAATCATAGTGGTTTTGTTCAACCGGGAAATCGGGGGATCCACCACAGGCGGAGTTGTCCATTTTTTGAACAGACTTTCCTCAAAAGGTATAATGCACAGCAAAACACTTTGGGATCACAAAGGGGCGTTTTGGATGCTCCCAATCTTTATAGACAAACCTCCATCCTCCATCTTTAAAGTTTACTGCACAGAAGCAATCAGTGCATCCACCAGTGCCTTCTCGTGCGCAGCCACTGGGGCCAAGGAATCATCCTCACTGTTCGACAGATCTAGAAGCACGACTGCAGACCCCGCAGGGTGGACCCCATCCACGGCAGCCGAATCAATTTCAGGAATGACGAGACAAATGAAGCAGGGGAAGGCAGGGAATGCTTCCTGCTAGTTCGCCGCCCAAGAGCCACCTCCACCCGGGACACAAAGGACTCCAGGGCCGCCGTCAGTGCGTCAACGGATGACTGGGTCCCAGAGGGACCTGCAGCCTCTGACAGGAGGTCAGGCGGGAAACATGCTCCTGAGACTCCATAAGAGAGAAAAAGGAGAGCCCCACACAAAGAGTGACCACTACAATGGAACACCCCCCACACCGGTAGTGAAACCGGACCACCAAGACACCCCACAGCCTGCAGCAGAGAGAGGAGGGATCCCCCAGACTCACCACCCCACTAGCTTAGCGCTTGCTGCCTCAGATGTCGACCTGCATACACGTGGCGTCCAAGGGAGAAGAAAGCACAGCAGTCAGCGTCGGATTAAAAAGAGGGGCTTCTGTCTGCAAAAAAAGGCATCCTGGGCTACACAGTAATGGCCGCCGTTGCCTGAGCAAAAAATCCACCATATCATGGCCGCCGAGCTACACAAATATGGCCGCCGGCCATAGGAAGTCATCAGGCACTAGGGAAAAGGACGCCAGCTACGGCAAAATGGCCGCCGGCCATAGGAAGTCCTTAGGCACTAGAGAAGAGGACGCCGGCTACGGCAAAATGGCCGCCAGCCATGCTATACGAGTCTACCACAGATGCAGGAGAACCCTGTAGCCTCCTAGGATGAGAGCGAGAGAGAGAGAGAGGATCCGGGCACCGGACCCAGTGCCTCCCCCCCCGGTAAGCACAGCACCTAGGCGGTGCACACCCCCAGCCCACCAGTATTCAACCCCGTCCCCCAGGACCCACCACAGGCACACTACCTCATATGGAGGGGAAGAGGGGGGGTTCCAAGGGACCTCCAGGGCTAGGAAAAGAGAGTGCAGGGATAGAGGGGACCCGCAGGACCGACTAACCCGGGGAGGGGCCCGTGTCCGCCACAAAAAAAACCCCTAAGGGGAGAGGGGGACCTTTACTCACCATATCAGGACCAAGCGGGCATCACTCCAGACAGAACCTCCTCGCCACTGAAGTGGGGGGCTGTCGGCCATGAGGGACACTGCGACTCGAGCCGAGACCTGGTCATATGCGAGACATTTTACTCGCAGGGCCAGCCCCCGTCCAGTGGGGCTATGTCGCAGCCGACCTAGCGCGTAGCTGAGGTCTGCACGCGCTCGCTGGCCAGACTGCGGTGACCACTGGATCGAATGCCCAGCCCAGCAGTTGATTGTAGATCTCACCGAAAAATTTCAGGGAAAAAATAAATAAATAAATAAAATTACCAGGAAAAGAGACCCCAACAGGGAACTAGGTCCTTACTCCTAACTAGGCAGAAAAAAATGAAGGCCTGTAGAGAGGGGGGTGTATATCACCTAGGACTGCCCATGGGCGTAGCCAAGTCTTTTCATCTGCCTAGTGTCCTACTCCTCTAGGGGGCGATATAACCCTATGGTTCTGAATAAAGAAGGCTGTGTCTGTCAATGAACGAAAGAGAAATTATATTTTCTACTTTTTGTTAGAAGAAAAATCCAATAAACTCAATTTTAGTCATACATTTAAGCCAACAAATAGCACAACCCCCCCCCCAAATGACCCCATTTTGGAAAGTAGACACCCCAAGCTATTTGCTGAGAGGTATGGTGAGTTTCATGGAATATTTTATATATTGCCAAAAGTTACTGGAAAATGACAAACTTTTTTTTTTTTGCACAAAGTTGTCACTAAATGATATATTGCTCAAACATGACATGGGCATATGTGGAATTACACCCCAAAATACATTCTGCTGCTTCTCCTGAGTACAGGGATACACATGTGTGAGACTTTTTGGGAGCCTAGCCGTGTACAGGACCCCGAAAACCAATCACCGCCTTCAGGCTTTCTAAGGGCGTAAAATTGTGATTTTACTCCTCACTACCTATCAAAATCACGGAGGCCCTGAAATGTCCAGATAGCAAAATCCCCCCAAATGACCCCATTTTGGAAAGTAGACACCCCAAGGTATTTTTTAACCACTTCAGCCCCGGAAGGTTTTACCCCCTTCCTGACCAGAGCACTTTTTACAATTCGGCACTGCGTCGCTTTAACTGCTAATTGCGTGGTCATGCAATGCTGTACCCAAACGAAATTTGCGTCCTTTTCTTCCCACAAATAGAGCTTTCTTTTGATGGTATTTGATCACCTCTGCCGTTTTTATTTTTTGCGCTATACACGGAAAAAGACCGAAAATTTTGAAAAAAAATTATATTTTCTACTTTTTGTTCTAAAAAAAATCCAATAAACTTAATTTTAGTCATACATTTAGGCCAAAATGTATTCGGCCACATGTCTTTGGTAAAAAAAATGTCAATAAGTGTATATTTATTGGTTTGCGCAAAAGTTATAGTGTCTACAAACTAGGGTACATTTTCTGGAATTTACACAGCCTTTAATTTATGACTGCCTATGTCATTTCTTGAGGTGCTAAAATGGCAGGGCAGTACAAAACCCCCACAAATGACCCCATTTTGGAAAGTAGACACCCCAAGGAATTTGCTGAGAGGCATGTTGAGCCCATTGAATATTCATTTTTTTTGTCCCAAGTGATTGAATAATGACAAAAAAAAAAAAAAATTACAAAAAGTTGTCACTAAATGATATATTGCTCACACAGGCCATGGGCATATGTGGAATTGCACCCCAAAATACATTTAGCTGCTTCTCCTGAGTACGGGGATACCACATGTGTGGGACTTTTTGGGAGCCTAGCCGCGTACGGGGCCCCGAAAACCAATCACTGCCTTCAGGATTTCTAAGGGCGTATATTTTTGATTTTACTCCTCACTACCTATCACAGTTTTGAAGGCCATAAAATGCCCAGATGACATAAAACCCCCCCAAATGACCCCATTTTGGAAAGTAGACACCCCAAGCTATTTGCTTTGAGGCATGTTGAGTCCATGGAATGTTTTATATTTTGACACAAGTTGCGGGAAAGTGCCAATTTTTTTTTTTTTTTGCACAAAGTTGTCACTAAATGATATATTGCTCACACAGGCCATGGGCATATGTGGAATTGCACCCCAAAATACATTTAGCTGCTTCTCCTGAGTATGGGGATACCACATGTGTGGGACTTTTTGGGAGCCTAGATGCGTACGGGACCCCGAAAACCAATCACTGCCTTCAGGATTTCTAAGGGCGTACATTTTTGATTTTACTCCTCACTGCCTATCACAGTTTCGGAGGCCATGGAATGCCCAGGTGGCACAACCCCCCCCCCAAATGACCCCATTTTGGAAAGTAGACACCCCAAGCTATTTGCTGAGAGGCATGGTGAGTATTTTGCAGCTCTCATTTGTTTTTGAAAATAAAGAAAGACGAGAAAAAAAATTTTTTTTTTTCTTTTTTCAATTTTCAAAACTTTGTGACAAAAAGTGAGGTCTGCAAAATACTCACTATACCTCTCATCAAATAGCTTGGGGTGTCTACTTTCCAAAATGGGGTCATTTGGGGGTTTTTTTTGCCACCTGGGCATTCCATGGCCTCCGAAACTGTGATAGGCAGTGAAGAGTGAAATCAAAAATTTACGGCCTTAGAAAGCCTGAAGGCGGTGCTTGGTTTTCGGGGTCCCGTACGCGGCTAGGCTCCCAAAAAGTCTCACACATGTGGTATCCCCGTACTCAGGAGAAGCAACAGAATGTATTTTGGGGTGTAATTTCACATATTCCCATGGCATGTTTGAGCAATATATCATTTAGTGACAATTTTGCGCAAAAAAAAATAAAAAAAAATAAAAAATTGTCTCTTTCCCGCAACTTGTGTCACAATATAAATTATTCCATGGACTCAACATGACTCTCAGCAAATAGCTTGGGGTGTCTACTTTCCAAAATGGGGTCATTTGGGGGGGTTTGAACTGTCCTGGCATTTTATGCACAACATCTAGAAGCTTATGTCACACATCACCCACTCTTCTAACCACTTGAAGACAAAGCCCTTTCTGACACTTATTGTTTACATTATTATTATTATTATTATTCAGGATTTATATAGCGCCAACAGTTTACGCAGCGCTTTACAATATAAAAGGGAGACAATACAGTTATAATATAATACAATACAATACAATACAATAGGATTAAGAGGGCCCTGCTCAGAAGAGCTTACAATCTAATAGGGTGGGGCAGGTGGTACAAAAGGTTGTAACTGTGGGGAATGAGCTGGTGGAAGTGGTAGGAGATTAGTTGGAGACGTGATAGGCGTTCCTGAAGAGATGAGTTTTCAGGGATTGCCTGAAGGTAGCAAGAGTAGGGGATAGCCGGATAGATGGAGGTAGCGAGTTCCAGAGGATGGGAGAGGCTCTGGAGAAATCCTGGAGACGAGCATGGGAGGAGGAGATGAGAGAGCTTGAAAGCAGGAGGTCTTGAGAAGAGCGGAGAGGACGATTTGGGTGATATTTGGAGACAAGATTAGTGATGTAGCTTGGGGCAGAGTTGTGAATAGCTTTGTATGTTGTGGTTAGAATTTTGAATTTAATTCGCTGGGTGATTGGGAGCCAGTGTAGGGATTGAAGTAGAGGGTTGGCAGACACTGAGCGGTTGGTAAGGTGGATAAGTCTGGCAGCAGCATTCATGATAGACTGAAGAGGGGATAGCCTATGGAGCGGTAGGCCAATGAGAAGGGAGTTGCAATAGTCAAGGCGAGAGATAACAAGGGAGTGAATGAGGAGCTTGGTGGTTTCATTTGTTAAAAAAGGGCGAATTTTAGAGATGTTACGGAGGTGAATTCTACAAACTTTTGACAGCGATTGGATTTGAGGCTGAAATGACAAGTCGGAGTCTAGGATTACACCTAGTACCCTGGCGTGAGGGGAGGGACTGATGGTTGCATTGTTGATTTTGACGGAAAAGTCATGGAGGGGGGCACGGGCGGGGGGGAATATTAATAGCTCAGTTTTAGAGAGATTTAGTTTAAGGAAGTGGTGCGACATCCATGCTGATATGTCAGTTAGTAAGTTAGTAATGCGAGAGGAGACTGAAGGAGTGAGGTGAGGAGTAGACAGATAGATTTGGGTGTCATCAGCGTATAAGTGGTATTGGAAGCCGTGGGCAGTTATTAGGTGACCAAGGGAGGAGGTGTAGATAGAGAAGAGAAGGGGTCCAAGAACCGAGCCTTGGGGGACCCCCACAGAAAGGGGCAATGGAGAGGAGGAGACAGAGTTGTAGGTGACACTGAAGGAGCGCTGTGATAAATAGCCAGGGAACCAGGATAGAGCAGAATCTCGGAGGCCAAGGGAATGTAGTTTATTGAGAAGGAGCGGGTGGTCAACAGTATCAAAGGCCGCAGAGAGGTCAAGTAGTAGGAGTATGGAGTACTGGCTGTTGGTTTTAGCAGTTAGTAAATCGTTAGTGAGTTTTAGTAAGGTAGTTTCCGTGGAGTGCTGCGACCGAAAGCCAGACTGTAAGGGGTCAAGAAGGTTATTTTCATTGAGGTAGGAGCTAAGACGGTTGTAGACTAAGCGTTCTAGAAGTTTAGAGGTGAATGGGAGTAATGAGATGGGTCTTAAGTTGTTCAGGTCGGTAGGGTCCAGTGAGGGCTTTTTAAGAATGGGAGTGATCTGTGCATGTTTTAGAGGGGAGGGGAAAATGCCACTAGAAAGGGAGAGATTGAAGATGTGGGTGAGGGAGCATAGGATAGAAGAAGAGGGTGACCGTAGTAGTTGTGAGGGAACAGGATCCAAGGGACAATTGGTTAGGTGGGCATTCGAGAAAATTTTTGTAACCTCTTCCGTAGTAGCCAATTCAAAAGAGGAGAGGGTTGAATGTGCTGCTGGGCAAGGTATGATGGGTGGGGAAGATGTACGCACAGTGGAGATGTCCTCACAAATTGCATTGATCTTGTCTTTGAAGTGATTGGCAATCTCTTGGGCAGTGAGTGAGTTAGTGGGTAGAGGGGGTGGTGGACGAAGCAGAGAGTTAAAGGTTGAGAAGAGCCGACGGGGACTGGATGACAAGGAATTAATAAGAGAGACAAAGTAGGCTTGTTTGGCAGCATGGAGGCATGAATTGTATTTTAGAAGGGCAGATTTATATAGGGTGAAGTCTTGCAGGCAAGAAAATTACTTTGAACCCCCAAACATTATTTTTTTTTTTTAAAGCAAATGCCCTACAGATTAAAATGGTGGGTGTTTCATTTTTTTTTTTCACACAGTATTTGCGCAGCGATTTTTCAAACGCATTTTTTGGGGAAAAAACACACTTTTTTACATTTTAATGCACTAAAACACACTATATTGCCCAAATATTTGATGAAATAAAAAAGATGATCTTAGGCCGAGTACATGGATACCAAACATGACATGCTTTAAAATTGCGCACAAACGTGCAGTGGCGACAAACTAAATACATTTTTAAAAGCCTTTAAAAGCCTTTACAGGTTACCACTTTAGATTTACAGAGGAGGTCTACTGCTAAACTTACTGCCCTCGATCTGACCTTCGCGGCGATACCTCACATGCATGGTGCAATTGCTGTTTACATTTGACGCCAGACCGACGCTTGCGTTCGCCTTAGCGCGAGAGCAGGGGGGACAGGGGTGCTTTTTTTTTTTTTTTTTTTTTTTTTTTCTTTATTATTATAATTTTTTTATCTTATTTTTAAACTGTTCCTTTCATTTTTTTTTTAAATCATTTTTATTGTTATCTCAGGGAATGTAAATATCCCCTATCATAGCAATAGGTAGTGACAGGTACTCTTTTTTGCAAAAATTGGGGTCTATTAGACCCTAGATTTATCCTCTGCCCTCAAAGCATCTGGCCACACCAAGATCGGTGTGATAAAATGCTTTCCCAATTTCCCAATGGCGCTGTTTACATCCGACGAAATCTAAGTCATAAAATGCTAGTAGCTTCCGGTTTCTTAGGCCATAGAGATGTTTGGAGCCACTCTGGTCTCTGATCAGCTCTATGGTCAGCTGGCTGAATCACCGGCTGCATTCTCAGGTTCCCTGTTAAGACAGGAGAGCCAGAGAAAAACACGGAAGACGTTGGGGGGGGGGCATTCCCTCCCACTGCTTGTAAAAGCAGTCTAGAGGCTAATTAGCCGCTAGGATTGCTTTTACATGAAAGCCGACTGCTGGCTGAAAAGAACGGTAAGGTATAAAAAATTGCATACCTGAAAAGCAAACATGATAAAACATAACAACAATAAAACATTACAGAATAGAATACAATAAAAAAGAGCAGAACAATAGAGAGAGAGAATAGAGAGAGAGAGAACAATAAAACGACAACTATTTTTTTTTTATTTTATATTTTTGTATGTGTTTTTTTTTTTTTTTACACTTTTTTTTGTAACTAAGTTTTATAACTGTAACCGGTTCCAGGTTCGGGTCTCTCAAAATGCGATGGCATCTTGGGAGACCCTGTGAAAGTGTGCCTAGTCTGTGCAATGCTGTACCCTACGCTAATAGTCAACTAGTGCATGGTAGCGTTCAAAATATTCACCAATGCAAAGACCAGCATTGTCAGGACAGGAGGGACAATAATAGCGGGTGTCACGCCTATATCCGCGCTTGCTGCAGACACGACATCTTTTTTGGGGGGGTTTGTTGGGTAGGGGTACTCGGGAGGACATAAAAATGCCTCTCATGCAGCCGACTGCATTTGGTTGGGGATGTGAATGGGGGAAGTACGGGCGCTGCAGAAGCGGTGGGTTCCCAATTAGGATTGGCGAATGCAGCAGGAAGGGCACTATGGGCATGACGGGCCTGTGTTTGTCTTTTTGGTGGCAGCGGGACACTACTTGTGCTTGCCACCTCACCATCTTGAACTGCACTTATGGGACTCGCTACGTCACCAAGTGTTACTGCAGTGCTGGTTTGACTACGACCGGGGTGTACTAGGCCGCCGGTGCTTGCCAGTTCACCAAAACACTACCAAAAAAACTGTTAGCGATCGCAGGGATCAGGCCTGACTCTGCGAACGCTGCTGTTATGCGTTTTAGTGTTTTGTAAGTGTCAGTGATCGATCGATACTGCACTTGGGTGGGCTGGGCTGGGCCGGGCGGAGGGGGCAAAACGCAGGTGCTAGCAGGTATCTGGGCTGATCCCGCTAACACTGCGTTTGTGGGAACCCTAAACTGCTGGGGACGCTAGTATAGATCTGATCAGATCAGATATTGATCCGATCAGATACTATACCACTAAGGGAGGCGTATGCTGCATGCGTGGGTGTTAGCGGTACTGGCGCTAATCTGACGCTGCCTGGGGCTGGTGCTTGCCAGTTCACCAAAACGCTACCAAAAAAACTGTTAGCGATCGCAGGGATCAGGCCTGACTCTGCGAACGCTGCAGTTATGCGGTTAGTGTTTTGTAAGTGACAGTGATCGATTGATACTGCACTTGGGTGGGCTGGGCCGGGCGGAGGGGCAAAACGCAGGTGTTAGCGGGTATCTGGGCTGATCCCGCTAATACTGCGTTTTTGGGAACCCTAAACTGCTGGGGACGCTAGTATAGATCTGATCGGATCAGATATTGATCCGTTCAGATACTATACCACTAAGGGAGGCGTATGCTGCGTGCGTGGGTGTTAGCGGTACTGGCGCTAACCTGACACTGCCTGGGGCTGGTGCTTGCCAGTTCACCAAAACGCTACCAAAAAAACTGTTAGCGATCGCAGGGATCAGGCCTGACTATGCGAACGCTGCAGTTATGCGTTTAGTGTTTTGTAAGTGACAGTGATCGATCGATACTGCACTTGGGTGGGCTGGGCCGGGCGGAGGGGCAAAACGCAGGTGCTAGCGGGTATCTGGGCTGATCCCGCTAACACTGCGTTTTCGGGAACCCTAAACTGCTGTGGACGCTAGTATAGATCTGATCGGATCAGATATTGATCCGTACAGATACTATACCACTAAGGGAGGCGTATGCTGCGTGCGTGGGTGTTAGCGGTACTGGCGCTAATCTGACGCTGCCTGGGGCGACGCATATCACCGCCGGGCGATGAGGGGGCTAAACCTTTATTCGGTAATAAACGGCGGGTGCCCTGACACTATAAAAAATAAACGAACTAACCAGCGTTACTCGTAACAGTTATACGGTGATCAGTGGTGAAAGGGTTAACTAGGGGGCAATCAAGGGGTTAAAACATTTATAAGATAGTATATGGGGGTCCCTGTCGCTATAAAACGCTGACGGCGAACCTAAATATTTACGTTCCTAACTAGCGTCACCAGCGACACTAATACAGCGATCAGAAAAATGATCGCTTAGTGACACTGGTGACAGAGGGTGATCAAGGGGTTAAAACTTTATTAGGGGGGGTTAGGGGGGTACCCTAGACCTAAAGGGGGGTAATACTCACTGTCCCAACACTGTAACTGTCACAAACTGACACTATGCAGTAATCAGAAAAAAAAAAAAATACTGCTAATGTCAGTTTGTGACAGGGGGGGGGTGATTGGGCGATCGGGGGGCGATCGGGGGGCGATCGGGGGTGTAAGGTATGCCTGGCATGTTCTACTGTGTGTGTGTGTGTGTTGTGCACTCACTTGTCTTCTCTCCTCGGCGCTGGGACGGAAACTGCCAGACCGAGGAGAGATGACATCACTTCCTCTGCCTGTGTGAAACTACACACAGGCAGAGGAGGATTCCCATTGGCTGGGAGCGATCGCGAGGGGGGGGGCACGATCGGATGGTCTCCCCCTTGCCTCCCGACGCTCCCAGTCAAATGCCGACCGCCGCTGGCACCGGGGGGGGTCCGATCGGACCCCCCGCCCGCGGGAGGCAGATCACGTACGGGTACGTGATTCTGCCTGCCCGTGCCATTCTGCCGCAGTATATCTGCGTTAGGCGGTCGGCAAGTGGTTAAGAGGCATGGTGAGCATTTTGCAGCTCTCAATTGTTTTTAAAAATGAAGAAGAAAAAAAATTTTTTTTTCTTTTTTCAAATTTCAAAACTTTGTGACAAAAAGCGAGATCTGCAAAATACTCAACATGCCTCTCAACATAGCTACTTTCCAAAATGGGGTCATTTGGAGGGGGGGGGAGTTGTGCTATCTAGGCATTTCATGGCCTCTGAAGCTGTGATAGGCAGTGAGGAGTGAAATAAAAAATGTATGCCCTTAGAAAGCCTGAAGACGGTGATTGGTTTTCGGGGTCCTGTATGCGGTTAGGCTCCCAAAAAGTCTCACACATGTGGTATCCCCATACTCAGGAGAAGCAACAGAATGTATTTTGGGGTGCAATTTCACATATGCCCATGGCATGTTGGAGTAATATATCATTTAGAGACAACTTTCTATAAAAAAAATAATAATAATAATTTTCCTGAAACTTGTCGCAAAATATAAAATATTCCATGGACTCAACATGCCTCTCAGCAAATAGCTTGAAGTGTCTTCTTTCCAAAATTGGGTCATTTGGGGGGTTTTAAACTGTCCTGGAATTTTATGCACAACATTTAGAAGCTTATGTCACATATCACCCACTCTTCTAACCACTTTTGTTGAAAAAAATTTTTTTTTTGCAAGAAAATTACTTTGAACCACCAAACATTATATATTTTTTAAAAGCAAAGGCCCTACAGATTAAAATAGTGGGTGTTGCAATTTTGTTTTTTACACAGTGTTTGCACAGCAATTTTTTTGGAAAAAACAAACTTTTTAAAATTTTAATGCACTAAAACACACTATATTGCCCAAATGTTTGATTGAATAAAAAAGATGATCTTATACCGAGTACATGGATACCAAACACGACATGCTTTACAATTGCGCACAAACATGCAGCGGCGACAAACTACATACATTTTTAAAAGCCTTTACAGGTTACCACTTTAGATTTACAGAGGAGGTCTATTGCTAAAATTACTGCCCTCGACTTTTACGGTGATACCTCACATGCATGGCGCAATTGCTTTTTACATATGACACCAGACCGACGTTTGCATTCGCCTTTGCGCGTATGCACGGGGGGACAGGGGTGCTTTTTTTTATTATTATTATTTATTTTGCTTTTTTTTATTTTTAAACTATTCCTTTCATTTTTTTTTATGTTTTATCATTTTTATTGTAATCTCAGGAAATGTAACTATCCACAATGATAGCAATAGTTAGTGACAGGTACTCTTTTTTGAAAAAATTGGGGTCTATTAGACCCTAGATCTCTCCTCTGCCCTTAAAGCATCTGACCACACCAAGATCGGTGTGATAAAATGCTTTGCCAATTTCCCAATGGCGCTTTTTATATCCGGTGAAATCTAAGTCATGAAATGCTCATGCTCATGAAATGATTTCTTAAGTCATAAAGGTGATTGGAGCCGTTCTGGTCTCTGATCAGCTCTATAGTCAGCTGGCGGAACCACTGGCTGCATTCTCGGGTTCCTTGTTGGGACAGGAGAGCCCGAGAAAACCATGGAAGATGGTGGTGGTGGGGACATTCCCTTCCACTGCTTGTAAAAGCAGCCTAGAGGCTAATTAGCCACTAGGATTGCTTTTACATGAAAGCCGACCGCTGACTGAAAAGAATGATACCAAGATGATACCAAAACCTGCAGGGATCATTCTGGTATAACCACTCAAAGTCCAGCAACATGCCAGTACGTCGTTGGTCCTTGTTGAGCATACATTGTAATGTTCTTTTTTTCATGCAGCCTGTGGGATTAATTGGTGGGTATGCCCACCATTAGAATACCTCCCTTCATCCACCCACTTCTAATGATGGGCATGCATGCACCATTTATTTTTTAACTGTGGTGGTGAAATCACCTCCTATGGCGCTGGAGTCGCTGATTTACATATCGTGAGAGCAAACGCTGTTGAAATAAAGAAAAAGAATTCCAAAAAAGGAAAACCTGTGGTTGGACTTTAAAGGCAAACAGTAGAAATATATAAAAATATTAGCATTTATTAAAAAAAAAAAAAAAATATATATATATATATATATATATATATATATATATATATATATATATATTACAAACAACAGGAACATTAAATAAACAATCAATGAAAATCATATATACAAAAAACAATCTATATATGATATGAGCCCTAATGCGTTTACGTGTTTCGTTGTACATTTTTGGGGTTCAGTAGTTGTAAAGAAGAGAAAGTGAAGCCCAGAGCGATAATGACTGAAAGGAAGGGTAGTGTAGGGCCGGGCATGACAGTGTGGCTAAGGGAGACACTGAAGGGGTTAATATTGAAAGGAAAACGTGGTAAGAAAAAGGGGAGGTAAGGAAACAGTCTTTGGAAGGAAGGGGGGGGAGTTATATTTAAAGGAGGGGTGGAGCAAAGGATCAGTGTGAGAAAGAGACGGAGGAGGCAGTTTTTTTCTCACTGCTCCTCCACAAGATGGCCGACATAGATCTAATCCTTGCCAGACTGAAAAGGGCAGCTGCTGAAAAAGGACCAGAATGGCTGCAGAGTCAAGTTGGGGACCTCATCGCTGATGAAGCGGGTGGATCCACGTCAGGTGAGATGTCCCATCGCACGCGGAGGTCACAACCTCTAGGGTGCTTTTCACCAGGGCCTTCACCTCGGCCCGTTAGGCTCCCCAGAAGTCCGGGGGTGGATTGTTCGGTCCCCCCGGCTAAGAGACAGCAGCGGGAAGTAGCAGCACCCCTGGGCGGTCTACACGCCGCCGGTCGGTGTCGGGGGCGGGGCCGCGATGGCGCCAGTTCCCCGCCTGAAGATCCTGGGTCAAATCGCAGAGCATCCCCCCTCAGAACAGCGGTCAGACAAGGGGAGCGAGGAGGGATAGTGAGACGAGCAGGAGCGGTGCAGGAGAGGCCAGGATGAACAGAAGACTCAGGAGGGGCGGGGCCTACCGGCACAGCATGCAGCAAGACAGGACAGTGGAGAAGAACTCATGCCTGCAAGCCAGGAGCCCGTCAGGTCAGGTAATAGACGCCTGTCTGATGGTGTGGGATTTCAGAACGCTAGCCAAGAAACTGCCAGGTCAGGTCAGCGACGCCTGTCTGCAGGGGGCGGTGTTTCGGGGGTGAAGAGGGCCCCACCATTATTGCACAATACGGCCTCAGGGTCATTGTCTCCGGGGAGGCTTGCAACGCCGCCCAAACAGGAACAGGATGAGCGTTTGGAAGGAGAAGTGTCTGAGGAGGAAGAACAACAGGTGCCAGCGAGGGAGACCAGCGTGGCGGCTGTGGGGCGAGTTCTCGGTCAGCCCGGTAAGTCAAACAATAACCTGTCTTTATCTGATGCTTTGCAGGATTTGTTGGGGGTGGTTACAGCAGGTTCGGTAGGGCCAGGGGTGCTGGGGTGCAATCAGGAGGGGTCATGCCGGACCAGCAATTGGCGAGAAATATGCCTGCCAGTGCGGGGTCGGGCACGCAAATGTCAGACTTGTTGCAGGGACTGCGTGCACTACTAGGTAGATTTGAAGGGGGACAGGGGCAGCCACCTCAAGTGGCCCCATGGACGGCACCGGTGGGTGGTTTAGTTGTAGGGGGTACTGGGGGTGCCAGGGCGGGAGTGCCGCCGGTGAGTGTGGTCCCTAGTCAGTCTGGAGATGGCACAGAGGAGGCAGAGGATAAGGGGACCACGGAAAGGACTGACTTGGTCAGGATTGCGGACACGGCAAAATGTTAGGTTTACGTTTGCTTCGAGGGCCCCTTGGGAGCTCATCTGAAACAGGAGGTCTGTGATAAGATTCACAAGGGTGAGTATGTGGAGATATTTTCACTACTGCCTTTGGAAAAGTTTAATTTGCATAGGGTAAAACCTGCGGATTCCAAAAAAGAGGATGAGGAAAAGAGGAGGTACCGGTTGATCCCACGTACATTTGTTAATTGGCTGCAAGCGTTCGCCATCATGGCGAGCGTGGTGGGCGAAAAGAATCCAGAACATTGCTCGGCTTTGTTCTGTTATTTAGACGCGATTGGTGAGGCATATAGGGTGTACGGTGGGTCGGCTTGGCTGCATTATGACGAGCAGTTCAGACAGCGAAGAGCTGTCCGCCCTTCATTACGTTGGGATCACAAAGATATTAGCCTCTGGATGAGGCTTATGTCTTCAGCGCGGGCCCCGCCTCAGTTTTTTTCAGGGGGGGGCCAGGGTTACAAGTTCCTCAGGACTGCCGGCCGGAAAAAAGTTTTAGGATCCCATGTTCATTGGCGACGGTTCCGCCTATGGCAAGGAATCTGAAATCGGCAATGCAGCATCAGGAGGTGGTTGGGGAAAAGTTACACAAGGAAGTGGCACTGGGGCTCATGGGGAGGGCCGTTTCCCAAAAAACCTTGGCCGGACTTGGTGGTGTCACCTTTGGGGGTGGTGCCCAAGAAGGAACCAAACAAGTTCCGATTGATACACCACTTGTCCTTTCCGAAAGGGGGTTCAGTCAATGATTTCATTGACCCCGAAGATTGCACAGTGTCCTTACACTTCATTTGATGCGGCAGTCAAGTGGGTGAGGTTTGGTCAAGGTGCACTCATGGCAAAAGCGGATATAGAATCGGCGTTCTGCTTGTTACCAGTGCATCCAGAGAGCTTCAGGCTGCTGGGATATCACTGGCAGGAGCAGTTTTATGTTGACAAATGTTTGCCTATGGGCTGTTCTGTTTCATGCGCCATGTTTGAGGCGTTTAGCTCGTTTTTGGAATAGGTGGTAAGGAAGGTATCGGTGATGAAAAATAGATTTAAATCTGTGACGTGTGATAGGTGCAATACACCCCACGTGAAGAATTAAACCGTGGCGCTATCTCTAAAACTTTTCCCACCTCCTGTGGTGAAAAATCAAATCTAGTGAACACCCATTTACTAGTGTCTATCTATATATGAAACACAACAAAAATAAAAATATTATATATGTGTACAATAGATGTATAGTGATAACACTCTATTGATAAACCCACAAAACACCAAATAAACAGTACATATAGTGACTTCGTGCCAATACTGCTCAGCTGCTAGTATACATCAGTCCCCATGCAATGGTTTACATAAGGGTTATGCATGCCACCATGATTAATAAAAAATCTAAAAGTGTCACACCATGTTTCTGTAACTACAATAATAAAGTAATATAAATATAGAGTCTCTGGAAAACACACATATGTGCAAAGTGTCCGTGATCGTGATCAAAAACAACTTTAAAATGTGCAACAGCAAGTCCCTTTATTTCAGGAGTGCAAGTTCTTCTAATAAATTCTTCCACCACACCTCTGTGTTCACTGATCACTCTCCCAATGGACAGCCACTCACCAGCTCCTCATGCCTCCACTTTCGTGTGAGGCTAAAAGGCATAGATAACTGCAGCTATTGGCAAGGGTTAAATCATTTCCATCCAGATGCGATCCCATGATTAAGTTACAGGCGTAACGAAACATGTCGGGGGCGTGGCCGAGTGAAGGATAACACCACTTAGAGGTGACAGGAGGAAGCGAGCTATACGGTTTACCAAGCGGGGGAGACGGTTGGCCCATCTATTGAGCAGGCGGGGAGAGGGTGAGAGAGACTTCATAGACGCCGGCTGGTAAAGGGTCCTCCGTGACCGCACACCCCCTAGAAGGTTGATCTTAGCTGCTTGGTTAATATTGCATCAAACAGAGTGCTGTGGAGTTTGCTGTGCGCTTTTGGTTTATACACAATGTGAGTGGAACTGTTGAAGTGTATTTTGCAGTGTGAATTTTTAAAGTGTTTTACGTTATCACACTATTGGGAGTTTTTTTCTAATTTTCATATGGAACGATCCTCTGGATGGAAATGATTTAACCCTTGCCAATTTTTACCTAGGAAAACCGTGCATTCAAGGAAGGTATCGGGCCTGGACTCAGTCATACACTATCTAGACAATTTTTTGTGTAAAGGCCCCCCTGCTTCCGCTGTGTGTGCGATTCTGCTTTCCACGTTGCAGCACATCGCAGGCAGGTTTGGAGTGCCTTTGGCGGCTGAAAAAATGGAAGGTCCAGCGCCAGAAATTAGTTTTTTGGGGATAGTGATAGACTCAATTGCGATGGAGTGCCGCTTGCCCAGAGGTAAGTTGGAAGACTTGCAGAAGGAAATTCCGGAGATCCACGGATTGCGGAAGGTTCAGCTACGAGCTCTGCAATTGTTGGGTAAGTTGAATTTCGCCTGCAGAATTATCCACAAGGGGGGGGGTTTTTTTGCCGACTGCTGTCGGCAGCTACAGCGGGGGTAAAAGTCCTGACTCATTTTATTCGCCTTACAAGGGATCACAGAGAAGATTTAAAAGTTTGGTATGAGTTTTTAGCCTTGTACAATGGGAGGGCAGTGTGGATGTCTGGTCCGGTGAGCAATTTCGATGTGGAATTGGTTACTGACGCGGCGGGCTCCACGGGCTACGGCGCATTTTTTCAGGGGCGATGGAGCGCAGAACGCTGGCCACAGTCCTGGGTTAGGGCGGGTTTCCTCAGGAATTTGGTGCTGCTGGAACTGTTTCCGGTGGTACTGGCCTTGGAACTATGGGGAGAGGCATACCGGAATTTAAAGCTGAGGATAAATTGTGATAACATGGGTGTAGTGCAGGTGGTTAACCGCATGTTAGCATCTTTGCAGCCGGTTATACGGCTCCTGAGACAGCTGGTGTTTAGGTGCTTGCGTTTGAATATTTGCATCTATGCAGTGCACATCCCAGGTGTTGACAATTCGCTGGCTGACTCCTTGTCTCGGTTTCAGTGGGACAAGTTCAGGGAGCTGGCTCCAGGAGCAGACAAGGAAGGAGTTTCTTGCCCGGATTGGATTTGGGAGCTGCCCTTGGAGTCACCGCGGGATGGATTCGGCAGTCAGTGAGTGATTACACTTGGTCAGCCTACAGGAAGGTATGGAAAGAATGGTCGGCTCTGGTACAGGAAGCTGGGGCTGGGACAATCACGTCACATGGGCGGTTACTGGTGTTGTACTTGGTAGCTAGGAACTTGGAAGTGGGGTGTGCGGTATCTTCCATTGATCGGAAATTGGCAGGCTTGTCATTTCTGTTTAAATTAATGGGATGGGAAGATTGGACGGGGGCAGTAAAAGGAGGGATAAAATAAGTTAGCATGTGCGCCTCCGGTGTATTCCTGAACGTGGAGGGAATACTGATTTTGTGGCGCTGCGGGAACCGATTGTCTCCGAGCGGCTACAGCTAGAGGTGTTATACGATGGTATACGTTGGTTATATTTGAAAGGTGGGTCACCGTCAGAGACCATATATATATATATATATATATATATATATATATATATATATATATATGTTATGTATGTGCCATGTGTTATGTGTTGTTTTCTGTTTTTCAGGAATGAGTAAGGGTCGTCATGACAGCACGGATGGATCAAATTTGGGTAGGGGCTGTGTTCTTCTGGTGGTCTTTGACGGGGGCAGTAAAAGGAGGGATAAAATAAGAAGTGGGGGGCTCATCGTCAGCATGTGCCCCTCCGGTGTATTCCTGAACGTTGGAGGGAATACTGATTTTGTGGCGCTGCGGGAAGAGGTTGTCTCCAAGCGGCTACAGCTGGAGGCCTATTAGTTTGGAAAATATCCCGCAGTGCGCTGGTGTTATACGATGGTATACGTTGGTTATATTTGAAAGGTGGGTCACCGTCAAGGACCATCAGACTGGGGTTAACAGTTTAGGTTATTACGTTATTATTTATGTTTATTGGTTATTTATTGGAGTTATTATTTGGAAGTGTTTTTAATAAAAGAGGCTGTTATGGCCATTTTACTCCAACAAAGAGAAGGTGTGGTCTCATTATTTCAGGTGGGGAAGATATGGGGTTGGAGTATTAAGGTGACTGAATGTAGGGAACATTTTGGACATTTATGTTTTTAAACATGCATGTTATACACCAAGATGTTGGTTTGTTCAAAAACCTTTTAGAACACACATGTGAATGTGCTTGGAGTAAAATGTTTTATACTAAACAATGTGGGGCTTCTTATTTCAATGCTCAATACCAGTGTATTTGTTAAGTTGGTGTAGTTACAGTAACAATGTGCTCTAAAATGTGGCAAACTCAGGCAATTTTAGGGACTCAAAGCAATTAATTAAGGGAGTTGAAAAGGCTGAATATTTTGAAGAATAATGCTTTACATACATTAACAACAATAACATTGTGTGTGTAGCAGACCCACAGCACAACATAATAGTTAACCGAAGAAGAGATTGTCACCTCATGGAGCAAATAAGTTACGTTTGCACTATTGAAGAAAATGGCCAAAATGAAGGCCATTTGAGAACCTAGGAGACAGATAAGAAACACAAAGAGTAATTCAAATGAAATAGGAGTTTAGTATCAAATAAGGGATTTATTACAGATCAGCAACATTTTGCTGCAAAGCCACTGCCCCTCTACCCACAAAGTAGTCCAAATACTGTTGCTGAATATCTCGGGCAGTTTGGGAGGGCAACCCAGCACGGCCACTTTCCAGAGCCGACATCACAGCAGGATCAGCTAGGCCTGACATAGAAAAGTCAACCTCCCTTGGAAGTGAGGCAAGGTAGATGCTTGCATTCCTATGTAGGTAATTGTGCAGGATGCAACAGCACAATACAGCATAGTTTAGCTTGTATTCGGCCAGGTTAATTGCTGTTAGAAACAGCCTGAACCAACTTGATAGTATTCCAAATGCATTTTCAACAACCCTTCGGGCGAGAGCCTGTAGTTGTAGATCCTCTGCTCTGGGGTGAGGTTCCTCATCGGAAAGGGCCTCATAAATGTTCCCCCAGAGCAAAGGCCTCATCTGCAACAAATACAAAATTGAGGCCCTCGACATCCTCCTCAGGAGGTGGCAAATTTAAGTTGCCATTATGGAGCCGACGGTAGAATTTGGTCTGTGCAATCACTCCTTGGTCTGAGTTGCGGCCATTCTTCCCAACATCCAGGTACAGGAACTCCTAATTTGCAGACACCACCGATAGCATCACTATATTGCAAAAGCTCTTATAATTATAATAATAAGAGCCCAAGTTGGGTGGGACAATACACACATGCTTCCCATCAATCGCCCCAGCACAGTTGGGAAAGCCCCACTGTTGATGGAATTGGGCTGCATCAGCCTGCCATTCCTGTGGGTTGGAAGGAAACTGTTTTCTTTTGCACATAACATTGCAAGCAGATTTGACACAAACATTCTTGGCCAACATAAGTATAACATTGATTTAAAAGAATATTTAAAAACAAAACTATAAGGTCAACTTATCAGATTCCTCACCCCCTCTGGTGGCCTATTCTAAAAATGTAATGGTGGGGGGGGGATAGGTAGATGTTTTGGACAGGCAACCCTCTCCACTTCCATGAGAGCTGAATGCCTAAATAATGTGTGATACTTTAGCCAGCCCCTCCTTACTTACACTATTGGCAGCCCACTGGACAAGTAAGAAGTGTCATAATCCAAAAATATGAACAAGCACTGTCCAAATTGAAGCACATTTTTACATTCATAAATTACCTATCAAGATAATAGGAGACAAAAACTTTTAACAAGGTACAATTTGAAGGTATTCAGGAAGGCCCTTGCACTACATGCTTTGGTGAATTCATCCAGAAATATGACCACAAAAGAGGTATAGTGTGTATGGGTTTTGCAAAGTCAGCAGATAGAGTATTGGTATCACTTGACTTAGCATTTGGGGGGGGGTTCCAAATGAGTTTGGGCCCCCCAAAAATGGCCTATTGCACTCTGCCTGCATTTGAGGACAACAATAATATTTGTACACATTTTAGGGGGTGTTTAGGGTAAGCACAAAAATGAAGATGACAAAATACATTGTTAAGTTACTAGGCTAGGTGTGTATGGGCCCAGGATAGCATGTTGGGAAGGTTAGTGAAGGCAAAAATGGATAAAGGACAAAAAAGGAGGATCAAAAGCTTACAGCATGCATGAGGACAAAGAGGACATTCACAGCATATTACTATAATGGTAATTATGTAGGGATGAGCTTTCTGTTCGGGTCGAACATTGGCTGTTCGCCCGTTCGTCGAAAACCGTACATTATGGGCCGTTCGCGCCAAATTCAAGCGGCGCGTAGCGGCCCATAATGCACTGCGGGAGCGCAGTGCATTGCTGTATGATGATTGGCCAGAGCATGCACCATGACCTGCATGCTTTGGACAATCACAGCGCCCTCAGCTAAGAGAGCCATAATTGGCCAAAGTCATGGTGCCTTTTGCCAATCATGGCTCAGGGGGACTAAGTCCACGCCCCACACTATATAAGGCTGACTGCACCTCGGCCTCGTGTAGTGTGTCGTTGATGTGGATGGAGAGAGAGAGTGTCATTTAAATTGAGCAGGCAGACAGGCAGATTATTCAGTTAGCTGCAGTGTATTTAATATATATATATATACAGTCAGTCTCGTATATATATATATATATATATATATATATATATATATATATATATATATATCTCCACTGTATCCAGTTTAACTAGCTCTGACTGCAGTCCGTTCCTGGTGTACTCTTTCTAATATACTTCAGGCAGGCAGGTGATTCAGTTAGCTGCAGTGTTTTTAATATACAGTGGGGACGGAAAGTATTCAGACCTCCTTAAATTTTTCACTCATTGTCATATTGCAGCCATTTGCTAAAATCATTTAGGTTCATTTTTTTCCTCATTAATGTACCCACTGCACCCCATATTGACAGAAAAACACAGAATTGTTGACATTTTTGCAGATTTATTAAAAAAGAAATACTATAATATCACATGGTCCTAAGTATTCAGACCCTTTGCTGTGACACTCATATATTTAACTCAGGTGCTGTCCATTTCTTCTCATCATCCTTGAGATGGTTCTACACCTTCTTCTGAGTCCAGCTGTGTTTAATTATACTGATTGGACTTGATTAGGAAAGCCACACACCTGTGTATATAAGACCTTACAGCTCACAGTGTATATCAGAGCAAATGAGAATCATGAGGTCAAAGGAACTGCCTGAAGAGCTCAGAGACAGAATTGTGGCAAGGCACAGATCTGGCCAAGGTTACAAATAATTTCTGCTGCACTTAAGGTTCCTAAGAGCACAGTGGCATCCATAATCCTTAAAGGAAGACGTTTGGGATGACCGGAACCCTTCCTAGAGCTGGCCGTCCGGCCAAACTGAGCTATCGGGGGAGAAGAGCCTTGGTTAGAGAGGTAAAGAAGAACCCAAAGATCACTGTGGCTGAGCTCCAGAGATGCAGTCGGGAGATGGGAGAAAGTTGTAGAAAGTCAACCATCACTGCAGCCTTCCACCAGTCGGGGCTGTATGGCAGAGTGGCCCGACGGAAGCCTCTCCTCAGTGCAAGACACATGAAAGCCTGCATGGAGTTTGCTAAAAAAACACCTGAAGGACTCCAAGATGGTGAGAAATAAGATTCTTTGGTCTGATGAGACCAAGATAGAAATTTTTGGCCTTAATTCTAAGCGGTATGTGTGGATAAAACCAGGCACTGCTCATCACCTGTTAAACACAGTCCCAACAGTGAAGCAGGGTGGTGGCAGCATTATGCTGTGGGGGTGTTTTTAGCTGCAGGGACAGGACGAGTGGTTACAATCAAGGGAAAGATGAATGCGGCCAAGTACAGGGATATCCTGGATGAAAACCTTCTCAAGAGTGCTCAGGACCTCAGACTGTGCCGAAGGTTTACAACAAGACAATAACCCTAAGCACACAGCTAAAATAACGAAGGAGTGGCTTCAAAACAACTCTGTGACTGTTCTTGTATGGCCCAGCTAGAGCCCTGACTTAAACCCAATTGAGTATCTCTGGAGAGACCTAAAAATGGCTGTACACCAATGTTTACTACCCAACCTGACAGAACTGGAGAGGATCTGCAAGGGGGATGGCAGAGGATCCCCAAATCCAGGTGGGAAAAACTTGTTGCTTCTTTCCCAAAAAGACTCATGGCTGTATTAGATCAAAAGGGTGCTTCTACTAAATACTGAGCAAAGGGTCTGAATACTTAGGACCATGTGATATTTCAGTTTTTCTTTTTTAATGAACCTGCAGAAATGTCAACAATTCTGTGTTTTTCTGTCAATATGGGGTGCTGTGTACATTAATGAGGATAAAAATGAACCTAAATGATTTTAGCAAATGGCTGCAATATAACAAAGAGTGAAAAATTTAAGGGGGTCTGAATACTTTCCGTCCCCACTGTATATATGCAGATAGTCTCGTATATATATATATATATATATATATATATATATATATATATATATATATATATATATATATATATATATATATCCACTGCATACAGTTATACAGTTTAGCTATATCTCACTGCAGGCCGTTCCTGGTGTACTGTTTCTCATATACTTCAGGCAGGCAGGTGATTCAGTTAGCTGCAGTATATTTAATATATATATACAGATAGTCTCATATATATATTTATCCACTGTATACAGTTTAGCTATATCTCACTGCAGGACGTTCCTGGTGTACTGTTTCTAATATACTTCAGGCAGGCAGGTGATTCAGTTAGCTGCAGTGTATTTAATAGATATATACAGATAGTCTCTTATATATCTACAGTGGGGCAAAAAAGTATTTAGTCAGCCACCAATTGTGCAAGTTCTCCCACTTAAAAAGATGAGAGAGGCCTGTAATTGTCATCATAGGTATACCTCAACTATGAGAGACAAAATGTGGAAACAAATCCAGACAATCACATTGTCTAATTTTTGAAAGAATTTATTTGCAAATTATGGTGGAAAATAAGTATTTGATCAATATCAAAAATTCATCTCAATACTTTGTTATATATCCTTTGTTGGCAATGACAGAGGTCAAACGTTTTCTGTAAGTCTTCACAAGGTTGTCACACACTGTTGCTGGTATGTTGGTCCATTCCTCCATGCAGATCTCCTCTAGAGCAGTGATGTTTTGGGGCTGTCGCTGGGCAACACGGACTTTCAACTCCCTCCAAAGGTTTTCTATGGTGTTGAGATCTGGAGACTGGCTAGGCCACTCCAGGACCTTGAAATGCTTCTTATGAAGCCACTCCTTCGTTGCCTGGGCGGTGTGTTTGGGATTATTGTCATGCTGAAAGACCCAGCCACGTTTCATTATCAATGCCCTTGCTGATGGGAGGAGGTTTGCACTCAAAATCTCACGATACATGGCCCCATTCATTCTTTCATGTACATGGATCAGTCGTCCTGTTCCTTTTGCAGAGAAACAGCCCCAAAGCATGATGTTGCCACCCCCATGCTTCACAGTAGGTGTGGTGTTCTTTGGTTCAAACTCAGCATTATCTCTCCTCCAAACACGACGAGCTGTGTTTCTACCAAACAGTTCTACTTTGGTTTCATCTGACCATATGACATTCTCCCATCCTCTTCTGGATCATCCAAATGCTCTCTAGCAAACCTCAGACGGGCCCGGACATGTACTGGCTTAAGCAGAGGGACACGTCTGGCACTGCAGGATCTGAGTACCTAGCGGCGTAATGTGTTACTGATGGTAGCCTTTGTTACGTTGGTCCCAGATCTCTGCAGGTCATTCACTAGGTCCCCTCGTGTGGTTCTGGGATTTTTGCTCACCGTTCTTGTGATCATTTTGACCCCATGGGGTGAGATTTCGCATGGAGCCCCAGATTGATGGAGATTATCAGTGGTCTTGTATGTCTTCCATTTGCTAATTATTGCTCCCACAGTTGATTTCTTCACATCAAGCTGCTTGCCTTTTGCAGATTCAGTCTTCACAGCCTGATGCAGGTCTACAATTTTGTTTCTGCTGTCCTTCAACAGCTCTTTGGTCTTCACCATAGTGGAGTTTGGAGTGTGACAGTTTGAGGTTGTGGACAGGTGTCTTTTATACTGATAACAAGTTCAAACAGGTGTCATTAATACAGGTAATGTGTGAAGGACAGAGGAGCCTCTTAAAGAAGAAGATACAGGTCTGTGAGAGCCAGAAATCTTGCTTGTTTGTAGGTGACCAAACACTTATTTTCCACCATAATTTGCAAATAAATTCTTTCAAAAATCAGACAATGTGGTTGTCTGGATTTGTTTCCACATTTTGTCTCTCATAGTTGAGGTATACCTATGATGACAATTACAGGCCTCCCTCATCTTTTTAAGTGGGAGAACGTAATTGGTGGCTGACTAAATACTTTTTTGCCCCACTGTATATATATATATATCATATATAATATATATATATATATTAAATATATATATATATATATATATATATATATATATTAATATATATATATTAAATATATATATATTAAATATATATATATATATATATATATATATATATATATATATATATATATATATATATATATATATATCTCACTGCAGGCCATTCCTGGTGTACTCTTTCTAATATTCTTCAGGCAGGCAGGTGATCCAGTTAGCTGCAGTGTATTTTATATATATATATATATATATATATATATATATATATATATATATATATATATATATATATATATACTGTTTCTAATATACTTCAGGCGGTGTACACAGTATAAAGTGCTGTGCACCCATAGTGCAGTTGCTCATACTTTTCTGGTGATCAATACAGTACACCCATAGTTGTTATTAAACTTCTCTTGGTGTACACAGTATCGTGCACCCCTAGTGCAGTTGCTACTACTTTCCTGGTGGTGTACACAATACATACAGTGCACCCATAGTTGTTATTATACTCCTGTTGGTGTACACAGTACCGTGCACCCATAGTGCAGTTGCTACTACTTTCCTGGTGGTGTACACAATACATACAGTGCACCCATAGTTGTTATTACACTACTGTTGGTGTACACAGTACCGTGCACCCCTAGTGCAGTTGCTACTACTTTCCTGGTGGTGTACACAATACACACAGTGTACCCATCGTTGTTATTATACTTCTGTTGGTGTACACAGTACTGTGCACCCCCTAGTGCAGTTGCTACTACTTCCCTGGTGGTGTACACAATACATACAGTGCACCCATAGTTGTTATTACACTCCTGTTGGTGTACACAGTACCGTGCACCCATAGTGCAGTTGCTACTACTTTCCTCTTGGTGTACACAATACATACAGTCTACCCATAGTTGTTATTATACTTCTGTTGGTGTACACAGTACTGTGCACCCCTAGTGCAGTTGCTAATACTTTCCAGGTGGTGTACACAATAAATACAGTGCACCCATAGTTGTTATAAAACTTCTGTTGGTGTACACAGTACCGTGCACCCCTAGTGCAGTTGCTACTACTTTCCTGGTGATGTACACAGTACACAATACAGTGTAGTGTGTTTTTGCTAAACAATATTTACAGCATGTGCAGAAGGCCACCAAGGAGAGGCAGAGGCTCACAGGCCACTAAAAGAGGGCAAGCAGGCTCTGTGTCTACAGTCGACAGTGCTGGTTCCCCTTAATATCCATACCAGACCCAAAGGGCCTGGTAATGGACTGGGGGGGGCAACATTATATTACAGCTGCAAGCAGTTTTAAATGACTTTTATTCCTTTAGAAATGTCATTTTGTGAAGGGACTGTTCTAAACACGGAAAAAATGCGCCACTTTACAGGCATACTATAGACACCCCCAGGCACGATATTTAAAGGAATATTTCACTTTTATTGTTTCACTTTAACCACTTGTCGACCGCCTCACGCAGATATACTGCGGCAGAATGGCACGGGCAGGCAGAGTAACGTATGGGTATGTTACTCCCCTCCCGCAGGCGGGGGGGGGGGGGGGGGGTTCGATACTACACTACACTGACACTAGCACACATAGGCACATAAACCCCCCCCATCACCCCCCGTGCACCCCCTGTCACAGTGACACCAATAGTATTTATTTTTTTACTGATTACTGCATTGGTGTCATTTGTGACTGTTATAAGTGGTAGGGCAGTTACTGGTAGGCCCCTTTAGGTCTAGGGTACCCCCCTAATAAAGGTTTAACCCCTTGATCACCCCCCAGTTAACCTCTGTCGCCAGTGTCACTAAGCGATCTGTATTAGTATCACAGGTGATGCTAGGTAGCCAGGTAAGTATTTAGTATATTAAAGACAAATTATTTTCCCCATGGGGCTTTAAAACAGCAATGCACATAATGAAAGGAAGTTCTTAATGGATGTATAAAAAGTTTTATCCAATATCATGGTTTGAAGTACAGTATAGAGAATCATCTGGTACAGTAACACACATCTTATTCCCCAGTGCAGTAACAAACACATATTAATACACATAGTTAGGTTACATAATGTTACATAAATAGCAAGCCCCGACGCGTTTCGACCTGTATATGGTCTCTTCAGGGGGACAGTTGGATCTAAAAAAGAATTACATAAATTAAATTCAAATAGATAAATATATATATTATTGTGCATCACTTGGATTAAACCAAGATAATGAGTCTTTACCGCTAAGTGGTGGAATGGGTGTTCTCTAGTCCAGGATATGTGCTGAGGGCCAATGGAAACACCGGAGGGCTCGGGGGGCCACCCTCACTCTCCCAGGAGAGCCAGCCTCAGGGGGCTTACAAGGAGCCACACTTAGCGCGCCCCCCCGGGAGGGGGGGGGGAGGGGAGATGAGGGGGAGGAGCCCACACCTGCAACAGAAACCCAAGAATAGCCATGTATTAGTTAGAGGAAGTTTAATAATTGACTTGGTAATGTACTGAGTGTTTCCAATTTGTCTATGTGGAGACTGGCGTTGGATAGGATTTTTACTATGTAAATATATTGAGATGTTAATTCCATCCCATAAATGTAATCGACAAAATTTAATGATCGTGTGATCGAACAATGCAGTGGTATGGTAGGTCTATTATAATGGATAGGTAAATAAGAAGGATGAAATGGGTGAAAAAGAGGGGGAAAGAAGGTGTGTGTGTAAAAAAAAAAAAAAAAAAAGAAAAAACAACAACGATGGCCTAAATGGAGAGGAGTGCATTATGTGGTGGAGGATAGTGTGAATGAGGTGGTGCATGATGTGGTAACATGACATGGTGCTTGCTTGGTGCCTACTGTGTGAAAACAAAAATGAAAAGTAAACTAAAAAGTAAAAAAAGTCTAAAATTAGGTGAAAAGCCAATCAAAATGTGAAAATGTGTATGTAGGGTGGTGGAAAGTGCTGTGTGGAATAAAGGTGAAATAACAAAAAGTTTACCTTATCAGTTGTATAAATCGTGTAGGCTGGAGGTAATGCTGGACTTGTTGATAAGTTTAATGTGATAAGCTTGGTGGCGATCATGCAAAAATAGGGGCTCTAGTGTAGAAAGAACCTGGCAGCAGTAGCATTCATCCTGGCCTGTAGGAGATCATGATCTGATTGTCAGGCCTCCAGTCTCCCTTTATATCCAAATTCAGGCAAATGGGATAATCATGTGCAGGTGCAAACCCCCCACCCACACCGCCCACAAGAAAAAAAAAAAAACCCGGAAGGATTGGCGCTGGAACCGCTGATGGAGCGGCCCCTGTGTGGCTCCCTCGGCGTCCCGGAAGGCCAACAGGTTCTTTCTACACTAGAGCCCCTATTTTTGCATGATCGCCACCAAGCTTATCACATTGAACTTATCAACAAGTCCAGCATTACCTCCAGCCTACACGATTTATACAACTGATAAGGTAAACTTTTTGTTATTTCACCTTTATTCCACACAGCACTTTCCACCACCCTACATACACATTTTCACATTTTGATTGGCTTTTCACCTAATTTTAGACTTTTTTTACTTTTTAGTTTACTTTTCATTTTTGTTTTCACACAGTAGGCACCAAGCAAGCACCATGTCATGTTACCACATCATGCACCACCTCATTCACACTATCCTCCACCACATAATGCACTCCTCTCCATTTAGGCCATCGTTGTTGTTTTTTCTTTTATTTTTTTTTTATTTTATTTTTTTTACACACACACCTTTCCCCCTCTTTTTCACCCATTTCATCCTTCTTATTTACCTATCCATTATAATAGACCTACCATACCACTGCATTGTTGGATCACACGATCATTAAATTTTGTCGATAACATTTATGGGATGGAATTAACATCTCAATATATTTACATAGTAAAAATCCTATCCAACGCCAGTCTCCACATAGACAAATTGGAAACACTCAGTACATTACCAAGTCAATTATTAAACTTCCTCTAACTAATACATGGCTATTCTTGGGTTTCTGTTACAGGTGTGGGCTCCTCCCCCTCATCTCCCCTCCCCCCCCGGGGGGGCGCGCTAAGTGTGGCTCCTTGTAAGCCCCCTGAGGCTGGCTCTCCTGGGAGAGTGAGGGTGGCCCCCCGAGCCCTCCGGTGTTTCCATTGGCCCTCAGCCCATATTCTGGACTAGAGAAAACCCATTCCACCACTTAGCGGTAAAGACTCATTATCTTGGTTTAATCCAAGTGATGCACAATAATATATATATTTATCTATTTAAATTTAATTTATGTAATTCTTTTTTAGATCCAACTGTCCCCCTGAAGAGACCATATACAGGTCGAAACGCGTCGGGCTTGCTATTTATGTAACATTATGTAACCTAACTATGTGTATTAATATGTGTTTGTTACTGCACTGGGGAATAAGATGTGTGTTACTGTACCAGATGATTCTCTATACTGTACTTCAAACCATGATATTGGATAAAACTTTTTATACATCCATTAAGAACTTCCTTTCATTATGTGCATTGCTGTTTTAAAGCCCCATGGGGAAAATAATTTTTCTTTAATCCAATTTCGGGGTGTGCAGCCTTTCTTGTCTCTTTTTATATGTGTCTTCCTTTTTTCATATTTCAATTTTGGGTGATTAAACACCCCTCCCCACCTTGACACATTAGAGATAAGACGTGGGCTGTGTGTTTCCTTCTCTTCACGTATCCTGCACATTGGTAATCAATTGTTCCCACTCGGTCAATTTTTAACAACCCCATGCATGAGGGGGAATCTAACTTAGACCCCCACACTGCATGATATTCAATTGCCTTATATGGCAATTGCTGACAAACTCTATTTATATTCTACCTATCTCATACTGACATTCGATGCAGGAACGTGGGGACCTGGAACCAACACACAGCCCATGTAAAAAATAAAAAATTTAAAAAATGCAAAAATAAACAAAAAACATACCAGACCATCAACATTTGCTGTGTGCTATGTTGGTGATCCCATAAAGTCAATCATTCATGTCCTACTGACACCATCCCTAGTATTTTGTTTTTGTTTTGAGGGCCGTTTTTTGGACTGGCAGGTGTTGGTGGTGCCCCCTCTCCCTTCTTGGGGTGAGTCTGACCCCTCGCGGCTTCCCGGCAGGAAAAGGGGGGGGGCATGCGAATTCCTTTGCGTGCCCCCTTTTTTGCTCATCGCTGCAGTTAAGGTGAGCTCTATCCTGCCGGCGGCGTCCCGTGTTCATCTCCGGACGTTTGGCGGAGTGCGCATGCCTGTAAGGGCCCGGCTTGCGCACAACGTCATGACGTCACGCGCATTGCGGCGGAGATGACGACAGTGGTCGGGGCCTGTTGGCCTTCCGGGACGCCGAGGAAGCCACACAGGGGCCGCTCCATCAGCGGTTCCAGCGCCAATCCTTCCGGGTTTTTTTTTTTTTTTTTCTTGTGGGCGGTGTGGGTGGGGGGTTTGCACCTGCACATGATTATCCCATTTGCCTGAATTTGGATATAAAGGGAGACTGGAGGCCTGACAATCAGATCATGATCTCCTACAGGCCAGGATGAATGCTACTGCTGCCAGGTTCTTTCTACACTAGAGCCCCTATTTTTGCATGATCGCCACCAAGCTTATCACATTAAACTTATCAACAAGTCCAGCATTACCTCCAGCCTACACGATTTATACAACTGATAAGGTAAACTTTTTGTTATTTCACCTTTATTCCACACAGCACTTTCCACCACCCTACATACACATTTTCACATTTTGATTGGCTTTTCACCTAATTTTAGACTTTTTTTACTTTTTAGTTTACTTTTCATTTTTGTTTTCACACAGTAGGCACCAAGCAAGCACCATGTCATGTTACCACATCATGCACCACCTCATTCACACTATCCTCCACCACATAATGCACTCCTCTCCATTTAGGCCATCGTTGTTGTTTTTTCTTTTTTTTTTTTTTTTTTTACACACACACCTTCTTTCCCCCTCTTTTTCACCCATTTCATCCTTCTTATTTACCTATCCATTATAATAGACCTACCATACCACTGCATTGTTCGATCACACGATCATTAAATTTTGTCGATTACATTTATGGGATGGAATTAACATCTCAATATATTTACATAGTAAAAATCCTATCCAACGCCAGTCTCCACATAGACAAATTGGAAACACTCAGTACATTACCAAGTCAATTATTAAACTTCCTCTAACTAATACATGGCTATTCTTGGGTTTCTGTTGCAGGTGTGGGCTCCTCCCCCTCATCTCCCCTCCCCCCCCCCCTCCCGGGGGGGCGCGCTAAGTGTGGCTCCTTGTAAGCCCCCTGAGGCTGGCTCTCCTGGGAGAGTGAGGGTGGCCCCCCGAGCCCTCCGGTGTTTCCATTGGCCCTCAGCACATATCCTGGACTAGAGAACACCCATTCCACCACTTAGCGGTAAAGACTCATTATCTTGGTTTAATCCAAGTGATGCACAATAATATATATATTTATCTATTTGAATTTAATTTATGTAATTCTTTTTTAGATCCAACTGTCCCCCTGAAGAGACCATATACAGGTCGAAACGCGTCGGGGCTTGCTATTTATGTAACATTATGTAACCTAACTATGTGTATTAATATGTGTTTGTTACTGCACTGGGGAATAAGATGTGTGTTACTGTACCAGATGATTCTCTATACTGTACTTCAAACCATGATATTGGATAAAACTTTTTATACATCCATTAAGAACTTCCTTTCATTATGTGCATTGCTGTTTTAAAGCCCCATGGGGAAAATAATTTTTCTTTAATCCAATTTCGGGGTGTGCAGCCTTTCTTGTCTCTTTTTATATGTCTCTTCCTTTTAAGTATTTAGTATATATTATAACATAAATAGGGATGAGACGGCGCTATCTGAAAACCTGTCAGCTAAGCATATACAGGAAACATTAGCATAAAGTTTTGCTAATGCTGATATCCAAGCCTGCTTGTGATTGCCATCCTACCCCAGTGGCCACTGGGTGGGTGGACACATTACTATTGGACGTTTTTCGATTTTTGTTTTTTGAGTTTTGTTTTTTGCTTTTAATAAGTGGTTTTAGTAAAATCAGTACTTTATCACACTATGGAAGCCTCTTTTATATTTTGATGCACGAGGGTAATTCCGCATCCTGACCCACTTGAATTCAACTGAGACTTTTATGAAAACGCAGCAGGGAGCAGCAAAGCCCACTGACAGCACTACAGGCCTGATACCCCTGCAGGGGTTCCGACAGTCGGTGAGTAGGCAATTGGAGGGGGAGCACAGAAGTCACCCATCAACTTTGGTCACACGAAAGTCACTGTTGGGAACATTTTGATCTGTTGCCATGGAAAGTGTTGCTGTGAAAAGTGCATGGACTATTATACTGCATTGTGCCTCAGTCGCTGCAATATATGAACTGTGGAAATACTGATACATGCATATATATGGTGGAAGCAGCTTCTCTCCCTTGTAATTAACAAACATCACTAAGTACCTATTCCCTGCAATATATTACTCTGTCTTCAGTTAATTTGTGATATTGGTTAATGTAGAGACCGGGTATTGAATCGCAGTATATCCATACTAGGTTGTCTCTTATATGTCATACATATTATCCTCTTTACAGTCTATATGCATTTAAAGTTAGGACATATATACACACTGGTTCTCTATCCATCTACAATGGTATTAGTACTCCCTCCCATATATTACTAAGGGGCTAAGAATCTTGACGTATGAGATAATAAAAAAACGTTATGCTAATGTTTCCTGTATATGCTTAGCTGACAGGTTTTCAGGTAGCGCCGTCTTATCCCTATTTATGTTATAATATATACGTTTGGCAGGACATTCCTTGTGAGTGTTTTTGCGGAAGGGATGCAGCAACCTGTGTTTTTTCTTACCATATAACCTTAGTCCTAAGCGCGGCTTCTCAGGAATATTTAATTAGGTAAGTATTTAGGTTCACCGTCAGCTTTTTATAGCATCAGGTACCCCTATATACTACCTAATAAAGGTTTTAACCCCCTGATTGCCCCCTAGTTAACCCTTTCACCAGTGATCACCGTATAAGTGTTACGGGTGACGCTGGTTACTTAGCTTGTTTATTATACCCGCCGTTTATTATCCAATAAAGGTTTAACCCCCTGATCACCCGGCGGGTGATACCAGTTAAGTTTTAGGGTCAGTTAGGGGCTGCGTCGCCCCAGGCAGCGTCAGATTAGTGCCAGTACCGCTAACACCCTCGCACGCAGCATACACCTCCCTTAGTGGTGTATAGTATCTGAACGGATCAATATCTGATCTGATCAGATCTATACTAGCGTCCCCAGCAGTTTAGGGTTCCCAAAAATGCAGTGTTAGCGGGATCAGCCCAGATGCTTGCTAGCACCTGCATATTGCCCCTCCACCCAGCCCAGCCCACCCAAGTGCAGTATCAATCGATCACTGTCACTTACAAAACACAGCACAATAACACAAACATAACTGCAGCATGCGCAGAGTCAGGCCTGATCCCTGCGATCGCTAACAGTTTTTTTTGTAGCGTTTGAATCAGTCGCTAACAGTCAGGAGCTTTTTTACCTGTGAGTCTCACTACTGTACAAGTAAATTTAGAGCCCAAAATGGCAAATCGAAGGTACAGTAGTGAAGAGGCTTACACTTTTCTGAGCATGACAGAGATAGCTCTGATGACGGAGTTGTGGTCCCTGCCAAGGTCAGGCATACCAGACCCCGATCTTCTTCTGCTGTTGAGGTGCAAGTACCGCAGGGCTCTCGTATGGAGCAGAGAAGTACTAGTGCCGCTCATCCTTCTGGTAAGCACCAGCGGCCTAGTACACTCTGGTCATAGTCAAACCAGCACTGCAGTAACACGTGGTGACGTGGAGAGTCCCGTAAGTGCAGTTCAAGCTGGTGAGGTGGCAAGCACAAGTAGTGTCCCGCTGCCACCAAGAAGACAAAGACAGGCCCGTTGAGCCCATAGTGCCCTTCCTGCTGCATTCGTCAATCCTAATTGGGAACCCAAAAAAATATATAAAATAAAAAAATGAAAAATAGTTGTTGTTTTATTGTTCTCTCTCTCTCTCTATTCTCTCTATATTGTTCTGCTCTTTTTTACTGTATTCTATTCTGCAATGTTTTATTGTTATTATGTTTTATCATGTTTGATTTTCAGATATGTCATTTTTTTATACTTTACTGTTTACTGTGTTTTATGGTTAACCATTTTTTTTCAGGTACGCCATTCAGCTGCAGCATGGATTTAGTTATCTTGACAGGAACAGCGATTGCTCCCACGATGTATAAAGCCGTGACTCCAGCACTGTAGGAGGTGATTTCACCACCACGGTTAAAAAAAGAGCATATATGCTGAAGCATGGGGGCAGCAGGGGTGGTGGAGCGATTTGCTCCTAACTTTTGCGGGCGGATGCCCCCATGCTTCGGCATATATATATATTTTAGGCACAGATTGCGTTAAAAAATGTTTTATTTTTTACTATTTTTTTTGTATTTGCTTTGCAGGTATGGTATGTCTTACTGTTGTACTGTAATGTTACTTTGTTTTATTGTTAACCATCATTTGCTTAGCAGGTACACCATTCAGTTGCAGCACGGATTTATTTATCTTGACAGAAACATGATACATAAAGCCGTGACTCCAGCGCTGTCGGAGGTGATTTCACCACCACAGTTAAAAAAAAAGAGCATATATGCCGAAGCATGGGGGCAGCAGGGGTGGAGGAGCGATTTGCTCCTAACTTTTGGGACAGATGCCCCCATGCTTCGGCCTGTATTTTTTAGGCCATTCAGCTGCAGCACTGATTTATTTATCTTGACAGCAACAGCGTTTGCTCCCACGATACATAAAGCCGTGACTCCAGCGATGTAGGAGGTGATTTCCCCACCACAGTTAAAAACAAAATGGTGCATGTATGCCCATCATTAGAAGTGGGTGGATGAAGAGAGGTATTCTAATGGTGGGCATACCCACCGATCAATCTCTTTTTTTCGTTCAGCCCACAGGCTGCATGAAAAAAAAGATTACAATATATGCCCAACAAGGACCAGCAACATACTGGTATGTTGCTGGACTTTGAGTGGTTATACCAGAATGATGCCTGCGAGTTTAGGTATCATCTTGGTATCATTCTTTTCAGCCAGCGGTCGACTTTCATGTAAAAGCAATCCTAGCGGCTAATTAGCCTCTAGACTGCTTTTACAAGCAGTGGGAAGGAATGTCCCCCCCCCACCATCTTCCATGGTTTTCTCTGGCTCTCCTGTCCCAACAGGGAACCTGAGAATGCAGCCAGTGGTTCTGCCAGCTGACCATAGAGCTGAGCAGAGATCAGAACAGCTTCAATCATCTCTGTGGCCTAAGAAACCGGAAGCTATGAGCATTTCATGACTTAGATTTTGCCGGATGTAAACAGCGCCATTGGGAAATTGGGAAAGCATTTTATCACACTGACCTTCGTGTGGTCAGATGCTTTGAGGGCAGAGGAGAGATCTAGGGTCCAATAGACCCCAATTTTTCCAAAAAAAGTGTACCTGTCAATACCTATTGCTATCAAAGGGGATATTTACATTCTCCGAGATAACAATAAAAATGATAAAAAAAAATGAAAGGAACAGTTTAAAAATAAGATAAAGAAGCAAAAAAAAATAAAAATAAAAAAAAAGCACCCCTGTCCCCCCCCTGCTCTCGCGCAAAGGTGAAAGCAAGCTTCGGTCTAGCGTCAAATGTAAACAGCAATTGCACCATGCATGTGAGGTATCACCATGAAGGTCAGATTGAGGGCAGTAATTTTAGCAGTGGACCTCCTCTGTAAATCTAAAGTGGTAACCTGTAAAGGCTTTTAAAGGCTTTTAAAAATGTATGTAGTTTGTCGCCACTGCACGTTTGTGCGCAATTTTAGAGCATGTCGTGTTTGTTATCCATGTACTTTGCCTAAGATCATCTTTTTTATTTCATCAAACATTTGGGCAACATAGTGTGTTTTAGTGCAATATATCATTTAGTGGCAACTTTGTGCAAAAAAAAAAAAAGTTTGTCATTTTCCTGCAACTTGTGGCAAAATATAAAATATTCCATGGACTCAAAATGCATCTCAGCAAATAGCTTGGGGTGTCTACTTTCCAAAATGGGGTCATTTGGGGGGGTTGTGCCATCTTGGCATTTTTTGGCCTTCAAAACTGTGATAGGTAGTGAGGAGTGAAATCAAAAATTTACTCCCTTAGAAATTCTGAAGGCGGTGCTTGGTTTTCAGGGCCCCGTACGCAGTTAGGCTCCCAAAAAATCCCACACATGTGGTATCCACTTACTCAGGAGAAGCAGCAAAATGTATTTTGGGGTGCAATTCCACATATAACCATGGCATGTGTGAGCAATATATCATTTAATGACAACTTTTTGTTAAAACTTTTTTTTTTGTCATTATTCAATCACTTGGGACAAAAAATTTAAATATTCAATGGGCTCAACATGCCTCTCAGCAATTTCCTTGGGGGGTCTACTTTCCAAAATGGGGTCATTGGGGGGGGGGTTTGCACCCTTTTGCGCAAACCAATAAATATACGCTTATTGACATTTTTTGACATGTGGCTGAATACATTTTGGCCTAAATGTATGACTAAAATTGAGTTTGGATTTTTCTTATGACAAAAAGTAGAAAATATAATTTTTTTTTTTTTATTTTCGGTCTTTTTCCGTTTAAATCGCAAAAAATAAGAATCGCAGAGGCAATCAAATACCTTTAAAAGAAAGCTCTATTTGTGGAAAAAAAAGGACACAAATTTTGTTTGGGTACAACATTGCACGACCGCACAATTACCAGTGCCAAATTTTAAAAAGTCCTCTGGCCTTTAGGCAGCCAAAAGATCCGGGGCTTAAGTGTTTAAACATTATTAAAATCACTGCTCCCGAAAAAACAGTAGTTTTTGAAACTTTTTTTTGCATTGATTCATGTCCCCTGGGGCAGGACCCTGGTCCTCAAACATTTTTTATGACAATAACTTGCATATTAGCCTTTAAAATTAGCACTTTTGATTTTTCACATTCGAGTCCCATAGACTTTAACGGGGTTCGCGTGTTCACACAAATTTTTGGTCTGTTCGCATGTTCTGCCGCGAACCGAACCGGGGGTGTTCGGCTCACCCCTATAATTATGGAATGAAGAAATGAATACAATACATTAAATACATGGAATGTGATGTTAAAAAGGCTAAAACTTACCCAAATATAGTTCTTCTGCAGGACTTGGATGATGTCAGAACAGGTCTCTGGAATAATGATTCCCAGAGCCTGAGGGGAGGTCCCAGTTGCCAATAGACAGTGAAAGCAGAGGGCCGTCATCCGGGGATCATTCCTGAATTCATCAGGATTAGTCTCCTGGAGCTCCCACAGCAAAGGCATATGACAGAATTGGTCACGATTAAGCAACCAATTCTTGGTCCAAGAACTCCTCCTCCCCCTGTTCCTGGACTTGGGTCAAAGCAATAACTCCAAGCCCAATAATAGCACAATCTCTCCGACGAGAACACCACATGGCTAGTAGACGAACGGTTGTTCAGAAACGAACTGAAAAGAACGCACTGAAAATCAGAAAGGACCTGACAAGCATGACCTAAAAATCAGAAACGACCTGACAAGCACACACTGAAAATCAGAAACAAACTGAAAAGAACGCACTGAAAATCAGAAATGACCTGACAAGCACGCACTGAAAACAGAAATGAACTGACAAGCACGAGCTGAAAAGCGCAAATCGACATTCACCAAACTTCTACTAACACGAAATTAGCAGAAGGAGCAAAAAGGGTGGCGCATGACTATTGAACTTCCTTTTTATCGGCTCGTAGTACGTCTAGTACATCACTATGTCGTAATTGTTGGCCAACAATTGTGTGGCAGTGTGTATGCAAGACAAGTTTCTGCCAACGCCCTTTGGACAAAATCACCCCATATGCAGTTCTCATTCTAATTTTCATGATCTTCTGCCCTAGGGACCTAGTGCATTTTAAACATGATGCAGCCTTCTTAATTTAACAACAGCTGAACTCCAAAGCAAAAAAGGCTTCAGAAGAAACCTTCTTGCTTGGTTTTCAGCTTGAATTCAATTTTTGTTGAGAAATTATACCTTGAGAAAGTCACGTGACCTGTGATGCAACGGTTTGGGAGGAGCCAGTGATGTCACCGCCGGTGTTTTGCTATACCGGACATGCAGTGAAAGCTACGTGCACTACTGATCGTTCAATCAGCGTTTTTTATCCAAATCAAATGTGAGTGAATAGCTTATATTAATCGGAAAGTTATGAATATACAGCAATCTTGCACGATTATGTCTTTTTATCTTTGAGAGCAATCTTTTAGAAATCATCATTTTGGGAGAAAAACAGACCATCTGAATCACGGGAAACTTATAAGCTCATCGGAGTGAGGATCCATGATCTGGGAAGTGTTATTTGACTCAGGTTTTTGCTTTATTCATTTTCTGAAGGTGAATAGGAACTATATTCCTAGGTGGTGGTTTTTTCTTCATTGGAACTCTTTCTTCACATTTTATTATCATCACTGTGTGTGTATTTGGATTACACCTCTACTCATAGAGGAAGGAGCATTAGTAATTGGTTATTTAACACATCTGTGGATTATTGTATCACATTGTTGTGCACTATTTATTATTATTTACAGTTGGGTTTAAGTGTACTATTATTATTACTGTATTATTTTGCATGTGGCAACAGAGCACATTTAAATAGTTGCAGCTGAACCAGTTCTTACACATTAATTAGGTTCATATCAGCGCTTTAAAAAATCTTTTTTATTATTGCTGTGGAAGGATGTGGTTTGTAGGACAGACAAAAAGCAAAATAATATTGTTCTAGATTATAAATGGCTAGCTCTGGTTTTTCCACTTTCCTGAATAAAATACCGTGGCTAGTTGCATCCTGCAAGACCCATATTTATCCAAGAAAAATGTATTTTTAGATGTGTTTCTTTCCCATGGGAAATATTAGAATGAAAACTTGCTGTCACACTAAGGTTGTATCACGTTATAGGAAAAGATTATTTTTCCACAACTCCTAAACACCCAATCCCTGCGACTGATTGATACTTCAGGAAAAACACCATTGGGTTGATTTAATAAAGGCAAATACACTCTGCACTACAAATGCACTGCAAGTACACTTAGGGGGTTATTTACGAAAGGTAAATCCACTTTGCAATGCAAGTACACTTAAAAGTGCACTGAAAGTGCACTTGGAAGTGCAGTTGCTCTACATCTAAGGGTAGATCTGAAATGAGTGGAAGCTCAGCTGATTTTATCATCCAATCATGTGCAAGCTAAAATGCTGTTTTTTATTTTCCTTGCATGTCCCCCTCGGATCTACAGCGACTGCACTTGAAAGTGCACTTTCAGTGCACTTTCATGTGCTCTTGCAGTGCAAAGTGGATTTGCCTTTAGTAAATAACCCCCTTAGTATAATTTATGTCTGCTGTTTTCTTCCTCTGCTATCTGCACGCTGACAAGTTATCTGACTGCAAGCAATCATGGGTGACGGCGGAAGGGGCCTTCAGCACCCTGCCTGTGACTGACAACCACAGCTATGCATGATTGGCAACCTCAGCTATGAGATTGTGTAGAGGGGGTGTGTCCCTTCCCTCCTCTCAGATCTCAGAGTACACTCAGGTCTACTCTCTGACCTGTGACCTCAAATACCGGACTCTGGAAGCGCAGAAATGCTGTGTAAATTCTAGGCTTTAACCACTTCTGGACCAGCCGCCATTGTTATATGTCGGTACTTTGAGGTAGAATACCGTTGTTATGGCAGCAGATAGCTGCCATAACCCTGGTATTTTCTAAAATGGAGGGTGGTCCTCTTTCAGATAAAAGTGGTTTCTGTGGCGCAAAATCACTTTTATGGGCGGCGGGAGAGGTACCGACCCCCCTCCTGCCGGGTTCAGGCCGTCTCCGCCGCTTACTGGAGTCGTTGGTAGCGGTGGAGACGATCCGATGCTTTCCCCTCAGAGGCTGTGAGTTGAGTAAGGGAATGATGGCCCCCACTCGACTCAATGACATTGGATGACGGATGCAACGTCAAACGTCACTTCCGTCCAACGGCTTTAAAGGGGAATTTTTTTTTTATTGACAAAAAATAAGCCTTTTTTTTTGCATTTAAGTGTAAATGTGAGATCTGAGATCTTTTTGACCCTAGATCTCACATTAAAGAGGTCCTGTCATGCTTTTTTCTATTACAAGGGATGTTTACATTCCATGTAATAGGAATAAAAGTGATCTAATTTTTTTTAAAGGGACAGTGTAAAAATAAAAAGTAAAATAAATAAGAAAAAATTAATAAAAAATCCCCGTCCCGCCGTGCTCGCGTGCAGAAGCAAACGCATATGTAAATGGTGTTCAAACCACACATGTGAGGTATTGCTGTGATCGTTAGAGTGAGAGCAATAATTCTAGCAAAAGACCTTCTCTGTAACTCCATGAGCGGGCACAATTTTGAAGCATGACATGTTGGGTAGCAATTTACTCGGTGTAACATTAACTACTCTTTTCTTATTTTTTAATTCAAAAAAGTGTATTTTTTCCAAAAATATTGTGTTTGAAAGACTGCTGCGCAAATACAGGGTGACAAAATGCAACAACCGCCATTTTATTCTCTAGGGGATCTGAAAAAAATTATTTTTATTATGTTTGGGGGTTCTAAGTCATTTTCTAGCAAAAAAAAAACTGATTTCAACTTGTAAACAAAAAGTAAGAAGGCTGGCCCGGAGACTAGCCTGTATTTGTAGGAGGAGTCTGAGGGGTACATATCCCTCCTCCTCTGTCTGATGCTGCGTTGGCTTGCATTCAGGCTTACTGCCGATGTAAGTCATTTCTGGTTTCCTTGCAGAGCGGCGGTCAGCTGCAGCAGTCTCGTGGCTGGTTCCTCTCCTGGAGCTCATGCTGGGCATCATCGGGGGGGACCACTCGCCATCCACTAACTTCTCCCAGGCTGACGCCGGCATCATCAATAGGGGCCACCCGCCCGTCCACCTATTTCTCCTGGTGCTCAATCCGGCATCATCAAGGGGGGCCGCCCGCCCCCCACTTTTTATCAAAGTGTGCTTCTGTCATAGCAGGGCTGTCATAGCATGTTCTGTCATAGCGTGTCCAGTCATAGCGTGTCTAGTCATAGTGTGTTCCAGTCATAGTGTGTTCCAGTCATAGCATGTTCCAGTCACAGCGTGTACAGTCATAGCGTGTACAGTCATAGCGTGTCTAATCATAGCGTGTTCCAGTCACAGTATGTTCCAGTCACAGCGTGTCCAGTCATAGCGTGTTCAATCATAGCGTGTTCCAGTCACAGTGTGTTCCAGTCACAGCGTGTACAGTCATAGCGTGTTCCAGTCACAGCGTGTTCCAGTCATAGTGTATTCCAGTCATAGCGTGTTCAGTCACAGCATGTTCAGTCGTAGCGTGTTTCAGTCATAGCGTGTTCCAATCATAACGTGTTCCAGTCATAGCGTGTCCAGTCATAGTGTGTTCAGTCAAACCGTGTTCCAGTCACAGCATGTTCCAGTCACAGCATGTTCAGTCATAGCGTGTTCCAGTCATAGCATGTTCCAGTTATAGTGTGTTCCAGTCATAGCATGTTCAGTCATACCGCGTTCCAGTAATACTGTGTTCCAGTCATAGCATGTTCCAGTCATAGCGTGTTCCTGTCATAGCGTCTTCCTGTCATAGCGTGTTCCTGTCATAGCGTCTTCCTGTCATAGCGTGTTCTAGTCATAGCATGTTCCAGTCACAGCTTGTTTCAGTCAGGGCGTGTTTCAGTCTGGGCATGTTCAGTCAGAGCATGTTCAGTCAGAGCGGTTTGGTCATAGCATATTTCCGTCATAGCGGGTCTGTCAGAGTGGGGGCTGTCATAGCGGTTCTGTCACAATGGGTGCTGTCATAGCATGTTTGCCAAGGACTCCATTGGATCCTGGGTACCTGCAGGGGGGTCAGGGTTTAATTAATTTAGTTGATTTCCTGTTGCATGGAGACCCTGGTTACCACCCAGGGATCTGTAGTCTCTCTCAGGGTGTGTGTGCTGAGCCAACGTGACAGCCCACAAAGTGGTAGGTCCAGGCCAAATATCATCATTATTCTGGGTTCCACTCTCGGCTCTAATCTCTTGATTGCGAGGTTGCCTTTGTCCGTTGTCCGATCCCCAGCCTGTTCAAAAAAGGGGGGCTTACAGTCACTTTGGGTATGCTGAATCATGCCCCGAGACTTATTCCCCAGGAAAAAGTCTGGCCCCCCTTCCCCTGTTCAGGACTCCGACTTGGTTATCAGGTTACAAGCAGAAGTACGACCCGATTTATATCATGTAGGACCAGTTTCTGTGTGTCTGGTATGGTTTTCTCCATGTTTAAGAATACATATTGCAACAGCGTATTGGCCTTACTTGCCAACGCTATCAAACAGATCCATCAGGTATCCAGCAATTCAGACCCATGCAAACTTCTGTCATTTCATCCACCCTCCCACCCTCATACCAAGTAAAGACAGGCTAGGGGTTCGTGGGAATTTCAAAGAGCTACTTAACTGGTGTCCGTTTGAAGCGTTCAATCTCCTCTGCTATTATTTTGCAGGGGCTACTCAGGTCAGCCCTTGCTTCCTTTCCCCCATGTATCCTCTCACTACAAGCAGTTCGTTCTCATGTCTGGGTTTTCTCGGGAATCAGGCTTAATTCAAATCATTTAAGGGACATTTATTTGGGTTCTGGGCAGTTTCATAGGTTCCAAATAGGGGGTCCCTTCTTATCATCAATTCATTGGACGTTGGTTTTCATCCTGTTATATCTGATACATACCGGATCCGTATACTGAAGCCATATGAGCAAGCACTACTCTATAAACTATAAACGGATTGTTACCTACCCTTCATCCAGCTTTCTTATCACACCTACTTTCGTGTCTTTTTGCCCTCTTTCAGGCGTATTGACCAGCTAGGCACACCTCAGGCCTTGGTAGTTAGGGTATCGCATTTCCAAGTGAAGACTCTGACTACAAGCAAGAAGGCTGGCCAGAGGCTGTAGGAGGAGTCTGAGGGGTATATATCCCTCCTCCTCTGTCTGATCCTGCGTCGGCTTGCATTCAGGGTTCCCACCCACCTGTTTCCCACAAACCTTCATATATACTTACTTATACATATCATACATTTTTTATATTCATACATTCAGGGTATGCCCCCTTTCAGGCGTACCAACATGCTAGGCCAAGGCACACCTCAGACCTTGGTAGTTAGGGTATCGCATTTCCAAGTGAAAACTCTGAATACAAGTTTGAAAAATAGGCCTGGTCCTTAAGTGGTTAAATTGCTGTAGAGAAGAGCTTGTACAGGTACAACTTATGTAGTAGAATTTGTTTAATCTCTATGTATCACCTTAGGCTAGTTACTTCACTGGGTATATCTAAGGATTTTTGTCAACCACTTTAACTTTCTGTTTTGTGCTTGAACCAAACCTGACTATTCAGCGGGGTTGGAAGCAACATTAAATATTTAGCAATGAATGACTACACCCTTATAGGAGTTTCTTCTCATCTGACATGCACATCTACTGTTAATTGCATGGCAGCAGATCTAACAGCCATTAATTAGGAGGTTTAGGTTATTGGTATTAATTTCTAATTTATAAGCAGGAATAAATAGAATAGTGGACAAAACAATTCCAGCCTATCTTTCTAGATTGTAAGCTCCAACGAGCAGGTCCCTCCGATTCTTCCTTTATTGAATTGTATTGTAACTGTACTGTCTGCCCTCATGTTGTAAAGCACTGCGCAAACGATTGGCGCTATATAAATACTGTATAATAAGAATTGCTGGCAATGCCATCTCCAGTGGTCCATCTATGCAATCCAGCTCCTTAAGGCCCGGTTCACACTTGTGCAATGCCAAACATCGCACAAACATCGCATGTAATTCGCAGCGCACTGCCGTTCACATTACATGCGATGTCTGTGCGGTGTGATATCAGCCATAGAGATAGTATGGCTGATATCGCACCGCATTCGGTGCAAACACGCACACGACCCTTTTTTCTGTTCGGACCAGAATCGGATCGCATGTGAGTTCACACACATGCGATCCAATTCATGTCCGAACTGTCAGTTCGCAGTGCGATATGCAAGCTGAACTGGGGGTGTCGTTAATAATGTATTGACACTCCCCAGCGATTCGCATATGGCAGTGTGAACTGACATGCGAGTCGGTGTGATGCGCGAAACCGCAGTGGATTCGCAGTGTTCTCGCATCGCACCAGTGTGAACCGGGCCTAAATGGGAGCAATTGCATAAAACTTCTGTATCATACACTTACTTTTACGTATGCATGTTTAATTAATCAATTTGAATTTGAAAGGATTTGCTAGTGACAAACAAGAAACCAGTGGGTATTAATAAAGAAGGAGATTAATTTAGGATACTATTGGGGATATAACATACAGAAGAATAAAATTGAGAAGATAATTGAAAAGCATTGGGGGATTTTATTAAGAGATAAGATCCTTAGGAGGGGGAGTGCTTCCCCCTCTCCCTGCATTTGTATATAAAAAGTCTCCTAATCTAAAACCCCATATACACTTTTAGATTTTCTGCAGATTTTTGTCTTCAGATTTACCAAAACCATATAATATGAGGTCAAACCTTAAGAGTTTCAATTTGTATGCAAATCTAATAGTGTGTATGGGGCTTTAGGCATATATTAGCCCCAGGCATACTTGACCCCCCAGTGAGGGGAGTAGGAACCCTAACACCTTTTCTTACCAGTTTTTATTCATGTGGTAGGTGTTTGGCGTGTAGAACAACGAAAGACAATAATATTAAGAAGCAGAAGGAATTCATTGCCCCAGCCACAGGGAGGACACATAAGATTAAAGAGTTTATTATGTGCACTTCAGATGTGGTTGTTTATGTGCTGGAGTGCCCTTGCAAGCTCCAGTATGTGGGTCGCACTTCAAGGCCACTGCTGGTGAGGGTATGAGAGCACATAAACAATATTAGAAAGGGAATGAAAGAATATAGTGTGTCTAAATATTTTAGGCAGGCACATGGCAGAAACCCTCAAAGTTTAACATTTTGGGGGGTGGAAAAGGTCAACCATCACTGGAGAGGAGGTAATCACATAAGAACCCTCAGTCAGCGTAAGTCATTCTGGATGTTTGAGACCAAGGTCTTAACACCCAGGGGTCTTAACGTGGACTTTGACCTGAACTGCTTCATCAATAATGGTTAATAGGAGTAATTAGTGAGTAATTATGGAGACATATTTGCTAGTAGAGATACCTTATATGATTTATTTCAGATGTGTTCATAAACACATTAGAAATAGTATGAGTGTAAGAGAGGGGAAGAGGCGGAGTCGCCGGCGACAGACATGTCCAGCTGAAGCTCCACATCTCTCAGGACTCCTCGGCTGATAAAGACACCCGTAAGGAATGATAAACTGAAAATAATCTTACCATAAGCCTCCTCAGTGACCCTGGAATAAATAAAATGGTCTTTGGTGCCACCCAAGGTAAAAATAAACTAAAGAGTGCCAAGCATACACAGTCAAGAGGCCCCTGTAAAATGGCACAGCCTCCTTCCTCACACACAGCCACATCTCGTGCTGTTAACCAGTTGCCGACCACCTCACGCAGATATACTGCGGCAGAATGGCACGGGCAGGCGGAGTAACGTACGGGTACTAAGCCTCACTAAGCGATCTTTTTTCTGATCGCTGTATTAGTGTCACAGGTGACGCTAGGTAGCCAGGTAAGTATTCAGGTTCACCATCAGCTTTTTATAGCATCAGGTACCCCCATATACTACCTAATAAAGGTTTTAACCCCCTGATTGCCCCCTAGTTAACCCTTTCACCAGTGATCACCGTATAACTGTTACGGGTGACGCTGGTTAGTTAGTTTGTTTTTTATAGTGTCAGGACACCCGCCGTTTATTATCTAGTAAAGGTTTAACCCCCCGGATCGCCCAGTGGGTGATATCATATAGGTTTTATTGTCAGATAGGGTCTGCGTCGCCCCAGGCTGCGTCAGGTTAGTAACAGTACCGCTAACACCCACGTATGCAGCATACACCTCTCTTAATGGTATAGTATCTGAAGGGACCAATATCTGATCAGATCTTTACTAGCGTCCCCAGCAGTTTAGGGTTCCCAAAAACGCAGTGTTAGCAGGATCAGCCCAGATACCTGCTAGCACCTGCGTTTTTCCACTCAGCCCAGCCCAGCCCAGCCCACCCAAGTGCAGTATCGATCGATCACTGTCACTTATAAAACACAACACACATAACTGCAGCGTTCGCAGAGTCAGGCCTGATCCCTGTGATTGCTAACAGTTTTTTTGGTAGCGTTTGAATCAGTTGCTAACAGTCAGGAGCTTTTTTTACCTGTGAGTCTCACTACTGTACCACTAAATTTAGAGCCCAAAATGGCAAATCGAAGGTACAGTAGTGAAGAGGCCTACACGTTTCTGACCATGACAGATGAAGTGAAAGTCACTCATCTGTCAGATTCAGTCTCAGAATACGAACCTGTAGAAAGCAGCGGCTCCATGACAGATAGCTCTGACGACAGAGTTGTGGTCCCTGCCCAGGTCAGGCGTACCAGACCCTGATCTTCTTCTGCTGTTGAGGTGCAAGAACCGCAGGGCTCTCGCATGGAGCAGAGAAGTACTAGTGACGCTCATCCTTCTGGTGAACTGGCAAGCACCAGCGGCCTAGTACACCCTGGTCGTAGTCAAACCAGCACTGCAGTAACATGTGGCAAGTCCCATAAGTGCAGTTCAATCTGGTGAGGCGGCAAGCACAAGTAGTGTCCCACTTCCACCGAGAAGACGTACACAGCCCAGTCGAGCCCATAGTGCCCTTCCTGCTGCATTCGCCAATCCTAATTGGGAACCCACCACTTCTGCAGCACCCGTACTTCCCCCATTCACTGGCCAACCCGGCATTCAGGTGATTTTACGTCACTTGATTTTTATTCACTGTTTTTCACCGAAGATCTCAATAGATCTATTGTGGACCAAAGCAATTTGTATGCTGGTCAATACATCGCCACTAATCCCCAGTCCTCCCTTGCCAGAGATCTTTCTAGGACTATCCCTCCTCATGGGCATAACTAAAGAGAGTGAGTTGCAGTCATATTGGTCCACTGACCCAATTCACCATATGCCCGTGTTCTCTGCCTCCATGACCAGGGCACGATACGAGCAGATCTTGCGATTCATGCATTTCAACAACAATGAACTCTGTCCTCCTCGTGGAGACCCTGGATACAATCGGCTCTACAAAATTCGGCTCCTCGTAAACTACTTCAACCAACGTTTTGCAGACTTGTTTACTCCCCATCAAGTTGTCTGCATTGATGAGTCCCTGATTAAGTTTTCTGTCCGCTTGTCTTTCAAACAGTATCTTCCCAGCAAGCTTGCCAGATACGGGGTCAAGATGTATAAGCTCTGTGACAGGGCCACAGGCTATACATGTAGTTTTATGGTTTACGAGGAAAAAGATCTTCGCGTAGAGCCGCTGAACTGCCCAGATTACATAGGGAGCGCTGGCAAGATTGTGTGGGCCTTGGTGTCACCCTTATTCGGAAAGGGGTACTACTTGTACATGGACAATTATTACACAAGCATGCCACTTTTTAGTCACTTGTTTGATTATCAGATTGAAGCACGTGGCACCGTGTGACCTAATCTCTGGGGCTTTCCCCAGCGGCTTGTAGATTCCCGTCTTAGGCTGGGGGTGAGAGCCTGCTTCAAGTGTAATAATTTGCTCTCTGTGAAGTGGAGGGATAATAAGAATGTTTTCGTTCTTACCTCCCTTCATGTAGACACGACGGTCCAAATTCCTACGGCGACTGGTGTTGTGGAGAAACCCCTCTGTGTCCACGAATATAACCTTAATATGGAAGGGGTAGACCTCAACGACCAGTTGTTGGCGCCGTACCTAGTTGCCCGTAAGGCCAGACACTGGTACAAAAAAGTGTCTGTTTATTTATTTCAATTGGCTTTGCTGAATGCTCATGTGCTATACAGAGCTTCAGGATGGACTGGATCCTTCCTTAAATTCCAGGAATAGATCGTGAGAGCCCTTCTGTTTCCAGACGGTGCTCCACCTCACCTTCCCAATCCAAATGCAGTAAGCCGGCTGCATGAGAGGCATTTTTCATATGTCCTCCCAAGTACCCCTAACCAAAGAGCCCCCCAAAGAAGATGTCGTGTCTGCAGCAAGCGCGGATATAGGCGTGACACCCGCTATTATTGTCCCTCCTGTCCTGACAATCCTGGTCTTTGCATTGGTGATTGTTTTGAACACTACCATACACTAGTTGAGTATTAGCGTAGGGTACAGCACTGCACAGACTAGGTACACTTTCACAGGGTCTCCCAAGATGCCATCGCATTTTGAGAGACCCGAACCTGGAACCGTTACAGTTACAACAGTTACAGTTACAAAAAAAAGTGAAAAAAAAACACAAAAAAAATGATAAATTAGTGAAAAAATGTAATAAAAATTATTAGGTAATAAGCTGCTCCCCTTGTTGAGCAAAAATTTGGTCAATAGATGTGGTAATGAGTAGGGGGCGCTAGTGATTGACAGTGAGATAAAAAAATGTGACAGCTAGATTTCATATGAACGTCTTCAGGGAAGCGCTAATAAACTGTATTACACTATGGAAGATTCTATTGTCTTTCATATATCCCATGTCTGATTACCGGGGCAAGAAGGGTTCTCTGTCTAATACCATCCAGCATCCAGCCGTCCCATGTGAGCAGGCACAATCCTGCACAAGCGCTAATGACTCTCTTTTTAACTAAAGGAGTCATTGGTATCTGGTAAGCAGATATCTATATACCACTGCGAGGTGTACTTCAACTCTTGGTGAAGGATTTTCCACTTTGTCTATATAGAGCAGTGGTTCTCAACTCTGGTCATCAGGACCCACTAACAGGCCAGAATTTAAGTATTACCTTGGGGAGATGCAGACAAGAATACTGCAATCACTGAGCAGCAAATGATATCACCTGTGATGTATTTCAGTTATCCTGCAAACCTGGCCTGTTAGTGGGTCCCGAGGACAGGAGTTGAGAACCACTGATATAGTGGAATCTACTTATCTTGGAAGATCACCATTTCTTCATAGCTAATATTGTGTTCATTCTACTATTGGGACTTTATTATCACCACTTTTGTTATAATATTGTGTGTTATAACTTTTCATTTTTCACTACATATGTTTACATGCCTATGACAAGTTTCCACATTGAGACCTAGCTGTCATATTTTTTTATCTCACTGTCATTTACTAGCACCCTCTACTCATTACCACAAAAAAATATATAAAATAAAAAAACAAAAATAGTTGTCTTTTTATTGTTCTCTCTCTCTCTCTCTCTCTCTCTATTGTTCTGCTCTTTTTTACTGTATTCTATTCTGCAATGTTTTATTGTTATTATGTTTTATCATGTTTGCTTTTCAGGTATGTAATTTTTTTATACTTTACTGTTTACTGTGTTTTATTGTTAACCATTTTTTGTTTTTAGGTATGCCATTCAGCTGCAGCGCGGATTTATTTATCTTGACAGCAACAGCGTTTGCTCCCACTATACATAAAGCCGTGACTCTAGCGCTGTAGGAGGTGATTTCACCACTGCAATTAAAAAAAAAGAGCATATATGCCGAAGCATCGGGGCAGCAGGGGTGGAGGAGCGATTCTCTCCTAACTTTTGCGGGTGGATGCCCCCATGCTTCGGCATATGTATATTTTGGGCACAGATTGCGTTAAAAAATGTTTTATTCTTTACTATGTTTTTCTGTATTTGCTTTGCAGGTATGGTATGTCTTACTGTTATACTGTAATGTTACCTTGTTTTATTGTTAACCATCATTTGCTTAGCAGGTACACCATTCAGTTGCAGCACGGATTTATTTATCTTGACAGCAACAGCGTTTGCTCCCACGATACATAAAGCTGTGACTCCAGCGATGTAGAAGGTGATTTCCCCACCACAGTTAAAAACAAAATGGTGCATGTATGCCCATCATTAGAAGTGGGTGGATGAAGGTAGGTATTCTAATGGTGGGCATACCCACCGGTCAATCTCTTTTTTTCATGCAGCCCATAGGCTGCATGAAAAAAAGATTACAATATATGCCCGACAAGGACCAGCAACGTACTGGTATGTTGCTGGATTTTGAGTGGTTATACCAGAATGATGCCTGCGAGCTTAGGTATCATCTTGATATCATTCTTTTCAGCCAGTGGTCGTCTTTCATGTAAAAGCAATCCTAGTGGCTAATTAGCCTGTAGACTGCTTTTACAAGCAGTGGGAGGGAATGTTCCATAGAGCTGATCAGAGACCAGAATGGCTCCAATCATCTCTATGGCCCAAGAAACCGAAAGCTACGAGCATTTCATGACTTTGATTTCGCTGGATGTAAACAGCGCCATTGGGAAATTGGGAAAGAATTTTATCATATCGATCTTGGTGTGGTCAGATACTTTGAGGGCAGAGGAGAGATCTAGAGTCTAATAGACCCCAATTTTTTCAAAAAAGAGTACCTGTCACAACCTATTGCAATCATAGGGGATATTTACATTTCCTGAGATAAAATGATAAAAAAAATGAAAGGAACAGTTTAAAAATAAGATAAAAAAAAAAAAAAAAAAAAAAGCACCCCTGTCCCCCCCTGCTCTCGCGCAAAGTCGAACGTAAGCATCGGTAAATGTAAACAGCAATTGCACCATGCATGTGAGGTATCACCGCGAAAGTCAGATTGAGGGCAGTAATTTTAGCAGTAGACCTCCTCTGTACATCTAAAGTGGTAACCTGTAAAGGCTTTTGAAGGCTTTTAAAAATGTATGTAGTTTGTCGCCACTGCACATTTGTGCGCAATTTTAAAGCATGTCGTGTTTGGTATCCATGTACTAAGGCTAAGATCATCTTTTTTTATTTCATCAAACATTTGGGCAAAATAGTGTGTTTTAGTGCATTAAAATTTAAAAAAGTGTGTTTTTTCCAGAAAAAAATGCGTTTGAAAAATCGCTGCGCAAATACAGTGCGAACAAAAAATATGAAACACCCACCATTTTAATCTGTAGGGCCTTTGCTTTAAAAAAATATATAATGTTTGGGGGTTCAAAGTAATTTTCTTGCAAAAAAAAATATTTTTTCATGTAAACAAAAAGTGTCAGAAAGGGCTTTCTTTTCAAGTGGTTAGAAGAGTGGGTGATGTGTGACATAAGCTTCTAAATGTTGTGCATAAAATCCCAGGACAGTTCAAAACCCCCACAAATGACCCCATTTTGGAAAGTAGACACCTCAAGCTATTTGCTGAGAGACATGTCGAGTCCATGAAATATTTTATATTGTGACACAAGTTGCGGGAAAAAGACAATTTTTTTTTTTTTTTTGCACAAAGTTGTCACTAAATGATATATTGCTCAAACATGCCATGGGCATATGTGAAATTACACCCAAAATACAATCTGTTGCTTCACCTGAGTACGGGGATACCACATGTGTGAGACTTTTTGGGAGCTTAGCCGCGTACGGGACCCCAAAAACCAAGCTATAACTTTTGCGATAATAAATATACGCTTATTGACATTTTTTTTACCAAAGACATGTGGCTGAATATATTTTGGCCTAAATCTATGACTAAAATTGAGTTTATTGGATTTTTTCTTAACCATCTCAATACAGTGCACTTTCACCCCTTCCTGCCCAGGCCATTTTTCAGCTTTCAGCGCTGTCACACTTTGAATGACAATTGCGCGGTCATGCAACACTGTACCCAAATGAAATTTTTTATTATTTTTTCCCCATACATAGAGCTTTCTTTTAGTGGTATTTGATCACCTCTGCGGTTTTTATTTTTTGCGCTATAAACAAAAGAAAAGTGACAAGTTTGAAAAAAACACAATATTTTTTACTTTTTGCTATAATAAATATCCAATTTTTCTTTTAAAAAAAAAACAATTTTTTTCCCCAGTTTAGGCCGATACGTATTCTTCTACATATTTTTGGTAAAAAAAAATCGCAATAAGCGTATATTGATTGGTTTGCGCAAAAGTTATAGCGTCTACAAAATAGGAGATAGATTTATAGCATTTTTATTATAATAAATATCCCATTTTTTTTTTTTAAAACAATTTTTTTCCTCAGTTTAGGCTGATACGTATTCTTCTACATATTTTTGGTAAAAACAATCGCAATAAGCATAGATTGATTGGTTTGCGCAAAAGTTATAGCGTCTACAAAATAGGAGATAGATTTATAGCATTTTTATTATTATTTTTTTTTTTTACTAGTAATGGCGTCGATCTGCGACTTTTATCGTGACTGCGATATTGTGGCGGACACATCGGACACTTTTGACACATTTTTGGGACCATTCACATTTATACAGCGATCCGTGCTATAAAAATGTACCGTATTTATCGGCATATAACACGCACCCCCAATTTAGGAGGGAATTTTAAGGAAAAAAAAACTTTTAGGAGGGAAGTTGAAGGGAAAAAAACTTACATTTTGTTGCCTTATGAGGAGTTTATGAGTAATCTCCATTAGCAACTGAGAATATCTGTATATAGATGTGTATATATATATATATTTTTGGATAAGAAATAATAGTCGTGTGTATGGGACAGGGTTTCAGTAAAGGGGTAATTTAGCTAGATGTGAATACGCGACAGGATCTGGCCGAAAAGAGCTAATGCATTTAACAGCTACTTGTAGTATGCGAGAAGGATGTGCTGGGAAGACAATCAGCTGATTACGTATATTTGATTTTCAAAGGGTCAAGGACAGATACCATCTGAAGTGTAGTTGTTACAGGGCCAAATTCATTAGGTCAATAAAGGCCTTTGTATTCCTCCATGCTAATCAACCATTTGTCCATTTCAAAGGGGTGTTTGAGAGGATGAGAAAATTTCTTTCATCTGTTCAGGAAAGGAGGTTTTGCCCTGGCTAAGGCCATGCATAAGTTAAGTACCCCTTTCAAGAGAAGGTGATGACTTTCACCTTAATCCCTCTTCAAACAACTTATCCCCAGCTCGTTACCACAACAGGAGGAAGTTGCCCAAATTAGGAGATACGTCTGGTGGGAATAGAGGGCTAACAGAATAAACCAATCAGATTGGCCCTATTCAATTCAATGAGAGATGGGCCTATAAGAAGGTATTCCAAAGAGAGTAGTAGAGAGATGAAAACTGACCTGGGCCCAGGAACATTCATAATATAGGTAATTATCAGAGCATCTTACAGCACTTAAAGGTATACCTGCTTGTCATGTTTGTTTGTTTACCATTTGTATTGTGATGATTATACTTTGTCTTCTTGTACTATAACCTAATATTTTCTCCCTTAAGACTATAGATATGGTCTGTGTATTAGGTAGACTTTTAACGCTTCTTTAATAAATGTTATTATATTTAAGCTTTCACTTCTGGCTATAAGAATCCTTATTTAACCAACCTCATATCTTATGGTTAATAATTCATAAATGTACGTTTAGCACGGCAAGAATTTAAATGCCCATCATTGCAGCCTTCTCAGTGCAGCCTTCTCAGTGCAGCCATGTCAGTGCAGCCTTGTCTGTGCAGCCTTCCCCAGTGCAGCCATGTCAGTGCAGCCTTCTCAATGCAGCCATGTCAGTGCAGCCTTGTCAGTGCAGCCTTGTCAGTGCAGCCTTCCCCAGTGCAGCCTTGTCAGTGCAGCCTTGTCAGTGCAGCCTTCCCCAGTGCAGCCTTCCCCAATGCAGCCTTGTCAGTGCAGCCTTCCCCAGTGCAGCCTTCGATCCTCTGTCCTGGGCTTCAAAATCGCCGACCGCAATTTGAAAATGGCGCCGCCGGCGCCGAAATACACAGAGCCGGTCCTCGGCTCTTTCCGGCGGCTCTCGTTCACTTTCGGCTCCACTTGTAGTCCCGACGGAGCTATCCGAACCTAGCCGAGTAGGTTCGGATAGCTCCGCTCGGGACTACGAGTGGAGCCGAAAGTGAACGAGAGCCGCCGAGAAGAGCCGAGGACCGGCTCTTTGTATTTCGGCGCCGGCGGCGCCATTTTCAAATGGCGGTCGGCGATTTTGAAGTTGTAACAGCTCGGGATCGCAGAGGATCAGCGTATAACACGCACCTGCGATTTCCCCCTGATTTTAAGGGGAAAAAAGTGTGTGTTATATGCCGATAAATACGGTATTGATTACTGTAAAAATGTGACTGGCAGGGAAGGGGTTAACACTAGGGGGTGATCGAGGGGTTAACTGTGTTGCTTGTTTACACACACAGATCCACGGTCCTGCCATATTACCGGCAATCGTGGGTGCCCGGCAGACATGGCGGCCGCCGGGCACACACATCGGGTGCCCAGTGACACGACGGGCGCGTGCGATTGCCGCCGGCGGCACACAGCGCCCCCTGATGGGCAGGGAAGGCGAGGGCGCCATATGACGCCCTCCCAGAACGAGAGCCGTGCCGCCTGGCCATCATATGACAGCCGGCGAGGGGAAAGTGGTTAAAATAAAAAGTAGAAAATATCAATTATTTTTCAAAATTTTCGGTCTTTTTCCATTTATATCACAAAAAAAAAAAATGGCAGAGGCAATCAAATACCATCAAAAGAAAGCTCTATTTGTGGGAAAAAAAGGGCGCAAATTTCGTTTGGGTACAATATTGCAGGACCACGCAATTACAAGTTAAAGCGACGTAGTGCCAAATTGTAAAAAGTGCTCTGGTCAGGAAGGGGGTGAAACCTTCCGGGGCTGAAGTGGTTAAGCAACTGCAGTTACCTCAGGATGCCTATAATGACTCTGACTGTGAATACAGCGCCGCTTCACAAGAAAAAAAAAACAGATTCCCTACATCCAAATAGAAAAAATTTTACAGAAAGCCTTAAAGCAGACCTCAGACTATATACTGTAACTGAAAGTCTCACAAAAGAAATCCTTGAGTTAGGCCAGCACACTTCTGACCTAGAAATCAGAGTGGATGGCATGGAAACTAATGTATTGTCTCATGATAATGAATTAGCGACTCTTAATGAAGAAAACCTTATTCTGCAAACATGCTTAAATCTTCGTACATGAGGAATACTGGAGACTATTGTTGACCTTCATTCTACTATGATCGCACTTTTCCAAGAACTACTGTCAATCCCGGTCGATCGTTTGAAGATGGATAGGATTCACAGAGCTTTAACACCACGCAAACCAGAAGGTCCCCCTCGTGATATTATTGCGAAATTCCACTTTTATCGCACCAAAGAACAACTCATGACTGTAGCTAGAGGAAAAGATTCCCTCATCTTTCAAGATCATCCTTATCAGATTTTTGCTGACCTTTCCCCAACTACTGTGGCTAAACAATGTGCACTGAAACTCTTATTTCATCATCTACAGCAACGCCAGATCCCTTATCAATGGGAATTCCCATTTTATATCCGCTTTACCTATCAAGGTGTCAAACATTCCTGTAAATCCTCAGATGAACTACAAAACACTCTACAAGAACTACATCTTATCGAAAGATCTTCAAATAGCCCTCGTCAACACACAACATCCAGCTCCCCTCAAGAATCCTCCAAATCTGAAAAAGATAGAGGCTGACAAAATTCCTCTAAGAGAAGTCGATTCAATTATCCTGATGTAGCTCTGCCATTTCTTGGTCACTAAGTAATTTACCACCTTCAGTATAATCTGACTAAACGTATTTAACCACTTCAGCCTCAGAAGATTTGGCTGCTGAATGACCAGGCCATTTTTTGCGTTTTTATTTTTTGCGCTATAAACAAAAAAAGCGACAATTTTGAAAAAAACACAATATTCTGTACATTTTGCTATAATAAATATCCCAATTTTTTTTTTTAAAAGCAAATTTTTTCTCAGTTTAGGCCGATATGTATTCTTCTACATATTTTTGGTAATAAAAATCGCAATAATCGTATATTGATTGGTTTGTGCAAAAATTATAGCGTCTACAAAATAGGGGATAGATTTATGGCATTTTATTATTATTTTTTTATGGCATCGCGACTGTCGGCGCACGCCTGCTCTCCCGCTTAAAGGAGCCGACTTACAGCTACGACAGCTTGTGGGATAGTGCCGACCTGCCGCCGTATAATTATGGCGGCTGGTCGGAAGCGGTTAAAATAACACTGTTCTATTAAGTTTTGAACTTCCCCTTTTTAATCCCCACAATCTCAGATAAACATCACCCCCCCTTAAACCAATGAGATGCCTATTGTTTCTATTATAACCTTATTTACTTATATTTAGAGTAAAATCTAGTTATTTTTTAAATTTAAGTACTTCTATTGTTTTATATTTAATGATCCTGTTTATCAATATCACTATTTTCCTTCTTCATTACTGGCAATCCTATGATAAGTAATATTGCTATGCAAACTATACAGTTTCTTATTTGAATGTATTTTTTCCCTAGGGTTACCTGTAGGTATATATACTCAAATTACAGTATAGTTGCTAATAGCTAATTAACCTTTTATTTTTTTTTTTACCCTTGCTCATTTTTTTTTTCTCAATGGCCGATCTTGGGTGTCCCAATTAACAGACTGGTGACGGGTACCAGACAGGCACTGACAAAAAAACGACTGGTAGGTGAGTCTACCCAACTACCAGGTAACAACCCTACAGAACAACAACGACAGGACCCTACATCCTTAGTGAATAGGGGGACCTCTATGTTTTCAGACCCTGACACATTGGGTGCTTCTTCTAATATTCCCACCATGTCTTCCGCCTCTGTTATTGAATCAGATATTCAAGGACTCAAAAAAATGACGGATTGATCACTTCTTCCCAAGTACCAAAAATATCGAATGTAATACAAAACAGGGCAGTAACGTCCACCAATCCCCGCTTTCACCAGACATGCTTACTAGTGGGGACATCTTAGATGACTCCACAAAGGATTCTAAATTACAAATTATTAATTTGTCATCCCATCCTCTCAGTAAAGCAGAAATTGAAGTATTACAGTTAGGGCTAAGTTTTTGTCCTAAATCTATAATAAATACCTTTGACATTGTCAAAGATTTGTATCTTTTTGCTAGGAAATTAACATACAAATACGTTTGATGATGATAGATGAGGAAAGCACATCAATTCCTCTGATGAGGAGATTTGGAAGTACTTTACGGTTGCCGAGTTTCGAGCGCTAAAGAATTTGGTCCTCCTTTTGGAGGAAAATGATAACAGCTCAGTACAGGAAGCAGAATCTGAATCTGTAGAGGCCATAGGCCTTCGTATACAGACTGCACAATACCAGAATGAATTAAAATAATTAGGCACTGCTGTCAAAAAGAAATCAACTCAGTTTCCATCGTTTTCTCAAACCATCAAAGAAATTGAATGCTCAGTCTCTGTGAAACTGGGCAGTCATAATTTGAGTTATGCTCATAAGATTGCACTTGACAATTTAAGTAAACTTTCTCACTGGTGATCAGGCCCTCCCACAAAGGGGGTAATGTGGTAGTTCTGGATGAACTACAATACAGGAACATGTGTTGGGATATACTTTAGAATAGACAATGGTACAAACCCATCTCAGAGAATATTATCACCAAGTTTGACCAGGAGTATAATGACATTATACATTCCGCTTTGTCTGATGGCTCAGGGAGATTTTTGGGGGTATACAGGTCTGCTTACCGAGAGTTCCGACCTTTTATGCGCTTCAGAAGATGCATAAAAATCTTTTAAAACCACCCGGGTGCCCTATCGTCTCGGATGTTGGTTCTATAACAGAACGTGTGAGTAAATTCGTAGATGAATAGCTAAGTCCGCACGTAATTACACTGCCATCCTATATAAAGGATACTGTAGATCTTCTGAAACATCTGGAATCTCCTTACTGTACCTGCGGGTTGTCTCCTTGTCGCAATCAACATCGAGGCCCTATACTCATCAATTCCACACAACCTAGGCACAGAGACTGTCTCCAGATTTCTTGGAGAAAGAGGCCTTAAATCTTGAAGTATGAACCAATTTGTTTTACAACTTTTGTCCCATATCCTCACTAGGAATATATTTTCTTTTGATTCTTTTGATGTCCAATTTTGCACTTCACATAATTGATGTCTGCCCTGGGGTACAAACGCTTCACCAATTCCAACTGTTTCTCCATCGTTGCCGCCTTCCTCTTGATTTTTATAGGACCTTGTGCTCCCTATTAAATAAAAAATATTTCGTTTGAAAAATACTTGGCTATGTGTTTTAAAAAAAGAAAAAGTTTGTTTGTGAGTAGGCAGGTACATTTCAAAAATACAATGTCAAATTAACAAGGGACACCAACATAGTTGTATCTTTGAGCTTAAAAACTACGAGATAATAATGATGTTGTGGTAACTTGACCTAACATAAAAAAAAAAATATTATTAGTCTGGATATCACTAGAAAAAAAAATTGAAATACGTTTGGCAGAACTCTGTCAATATCACCAGCAATGCAGCTTCATTATTATCCCATTATGAAGAAGAAGAGAATGTGCGCTGCATTGAGAGATTTCATAATTTGCCACGTGATATCTCCATTACGAACACTAGTTTTACAAGACCGACCGCTTCCGGTTCGTCCTTGCTTCCGAGCATGCGTGTTTGTACTTTGGACTTTTGTCCGATGGACTTGTGTACACACGCTCGTAAAATCCGACAACACAGATTTGTACGCGGAAAATTTTAAAACCTGCTAGCCAACATTTGTTTGCGGAAAATCCGGCAGCGGTGGGATGCTTTCTTGTGCCTGGAACATCCATACCAACGGGACCTTGTCGGGTGGATCTTTGCTACTCCAGCCTTAAGCGAAGCACACTCAAGGATCTACTGGAATCAAAAGGACAGGAAGCCACCAACAAGGCAAAGGCCACCCTAATTGCTGAGTTGATGGAGAGTGATCAGGCCAGGGACCGAAGCAGAGGGCCAGCTATGGAGGGGTCCTGAATGGCTGAGCTCCAGCGAGAGAACCAGTGGTGGCTGTCACTATCAACCGATATAAAAACAGATAATGACTCCTGCGCACAAGTGGTCGATCCAATATAAAAGGGATACACTGGCCTTGCTGCCCTCAAGGATGGGGATTCCTAGCAGACAAAGAAATGAAAAGAGAGAAGGGCGCACCAGCCATGTGCATTATCTTTTGTAAAACATTTATTAAGTAAAATGATAAAAGAAATTACTCACAAGCAGTAAAGAATCATGTGCCATAAACCTTGGACATCAACTTGCAACAAGTGGTATAAATGATGAACAAAGCCTTCCAAAGGTGTTTCCGAGGAATATATAACACTGCTCGCTTACGCGTTTCGAAGGGCTTATCCCTTCTTCATCAGAGCTCAGCAGTCAAAGTCAGACTGCTGAGCTCTGATGAAGAAGGGATGAGCCCTTCGAAACGCGTAAGCGAGCAGTGTTATATATTCCTCGGAAACACCTTTGGAAGGCTTTGTTCATCATTTATACCACTTGTTGCAAGTTGATGTCCAAGGTTTATGGCACATGATTCTTTACTGCTTGTGAGTAATTTCTTTTATCATTTTACTTAATAAATGTTTTACAAAAGATAATGCACATGGCTGGTGCGCCCTTCTCTCTTTTCATTTCTGTGGCTGTCACTATACAGCACCCCCCAAGAGGTGATCACCTAGATAATTGCAGACACGACACGTCTGAAAATGCTTGAGGTTCAGGAGGAGATCGGGGGTACTGCAGCTGCAGAATGGAGTAGCCGCAAGAAACTTCCCAACACAGCTTTCCGACCCTTCCAGGATGGGGTGGAGGAAATCGACCGGTACCTTTGTGTCTTCGAGACCCAGTGCGATCTCCAGGAAATTGACGAAGCTGACCAGGTCACCATCCTCATCAGCAAGCTGTCCGGTCGAGCACTGGATGCTTTTGAAGCCATACCTGGGGAAGACAAAAAAGACTACGAGGGAGTCAAGGAGCGGTTGCTGGCAAGATACGCAATCACCCCCGAAGCTCATAGGTCCAAATTTTGCAGCCTACAACGGAAAGAGGGCCAGCCCTATATGAAATGGGCTCATCAGATGTCCCGATCGGTAGATGCATGGTTCTCCGAATGTCAGGCAACTACCTTAGCGGATGCAGCGCAACTGATCCTACTGGAACAGTTTTACAACCAATCCCCTAGTGAAGTTCGCCAGTGGGTCCAAGACCAAAAGACCTTGACAGTAGACATAGCAGTGGAACTAGCCGACCAGTATATGGATACCCGGAGATCCCACCAACCAGAGCCTCGCGGTATCCCCAGACCACCACCAGCACCTGCCCATATCCAGCGATCCGCCCGGCAGTCAGTCTCCCTCCCTGCAATGGCCTCGCTGTTATGGGTGTAATCAAATGGGGCACCAACAAGCTAACTGTCCTCGGAATATCAACGCCACTTCATGGAACCATGCTGCCCCTGGCCCAGCCCAAATGGCCACTGATTTCCTGGAAGCCGCCTCACCATCTACCTAAACTGGCTGGGGTGAAGAGGAATTTGGGCTACTCCATGAGGTGAACCCGATAAAAGCTGCTGCCGATGACCACCGCAGGCATCACCGAAAGGCCGCATGGGTGAATGGGCGACCTGCCCAAGGACTTAGGGACAGCGGAGTTACTATTACTTTGGTGCAACTAAGGATGAGCCCAACACCCCCTGGTTTGGTTCGCACCAGAACTTGCGAACAGGCAAAACATTTGGACGAACATGCGAACACCGTTAAAGTCTATGGGACACGAACATGAGAAATCAAAAGTGATCATTTTAAAGGCTTATATGCAAGTTATTGTCATAAAAAGTGTTTGGGGACCCGGGTCCTGCCCCAGGGGACATTTTAAAAAGGGACGTTTTTTCGGGAGCAGTGATTTTAATAATGCTTAAAGTGAAACAATAAAAATGAAACATTCCTTTAAATATTGTGCCTGGGGGGTGTGGCGCAGTTTTCCCGTGTTTAGAACAGTACCACAGCAAATTTACATTTCTAAAGCTAAAAAAAAATTTAAAACTGATCGTGACTGTAATGAATTGTTGGGTCTCAGCCATATAGATAAAACTCATTGAAAAAAATGGCATGGGTCCCCCCCCAGTACATTACCAGGCCCTTTAGGTCTGGTATGGATATTAAGGAGAACCCTGCACCAAATTTTAAAAAATGGGGGTCCCTCCCAAAATCCATACCAGACCCTTATCCGAGCATGCAACCTGGCAGGCCGCAGGAAAAAAGGGGGGGGAATGAGAGAGCACCCCCCCTGAACCGTACCAATCCACATGCCTTCAACTTGGGGAGGGTGCTTTGGAGTATTCCCCCAAAGCATCTTGTCCCCATGTTGATAGGGACAAGGGCCTCATCCCCACAACCCTTGCCCGGTGGTTGTGGGGGTCTGCGGGTGGGGGGCTTCTTGGAATCTGGAAGCCCCCTTTAACAAGGGGACCCCAGATCCTGGCCTCCCCCCTATGTAAATTGGTAACGTGTACATCGTACCCCTACCATTTCACAAAAAAGTGACAAAAATAGTAAAAAAGACAGGAGACACTTTGGGACAAGTCCTTTATTAAAAAAAAAATTGTAAAAACGTCCCACGATGTAGATCCATCTCATGACATCCGACGAGCCAAAAAAAGAAAAAAAGCAGCAACAGCTCCACCTCCATGGGAGGCTCCCGCCGAGTGATGCTTCTTCAGGTTGACAGCTGTTTTATAGCTGAGGGTGGGGCCACCCATTGACATAAACAGGTGACCCTGCCCCCCCTCTGACGCCACGTAACATCAGAGGAAGGTGGGGTCGCCTGTTTACATCACCGAGTGGCCCCGCCCTCAACTATATAACAGCTGTCATCCAGAAAAAGAGTCACTCAGCGGGAGCCTCCCACGGAGGCAGAGCTGTTGCTGCTTTTTTTTTCTTCTTTCGGCTCGATGGGCGGTGTGAGATGAATCTATCGTGGGACTTTTTTATTTTTTAATAAAGGACTTGTCCCAAAGTGTCTCCTGTCTTTTTTACGATTTTTGACACTTTTTTTGTGAAATGGTAGGGGTACAATGTATCCGTTACCAATTCACATAGGGGAAAAGCTGGGATCTGTTAAAGAGGGCTTCCAGATTCCGATAAGCCCCCCCGTCCGCAGACCCCCCACAACCAGCGGGCAAGGGTTGTAGGGATGAGGCCATTGTCCCCATCAACATGGGGACAAGGTGCTTTGGGGGGCTACTCCAAGGCACCCTCCCCATGTTGGGGGCATGTGGCCTGGTACGGTTCAGGAGGGAGGGGGCGCTTTCTCGTCCCCCCCTCTTTTCCTGCGGCCTGCCAGGTTTTGTGCTTATATAAGGGCCTGGTATGGATTTTGGGGGGACCCCCACGCAATTTTTTAATATTCATACGAGTCCCAAAGGGGCTGGTAATGAACTGGGGGAGAACCCATGCCATTTTTTTTCAATGAGGCTCATCTATATTGCTGTGACCCGATAATTCATTACAGCCGCGATCAGTTTTAAATGACTTTTTTCCTTTAGAAATGTCATTTTGCTGTGGTACAGTTCTAAACACAGGAAAACTGCGCCACTTTACAGACATACTATAGACACCCCCCGGGCACGATATTTAAAGGAATTTTTCATTTCATTGTTTCACTGTAAACTGTGTTTAGCTCTACTGTCTAAGGTGACCTTTGTCTGAGATAATGGGGGTAGCCCTTATCTGATGATTTGCTGTATACATTCAGTGTGTTTCTAAAAGTAAAGCAGTTCATTTTCTGGTATACTCTAAGACTGGTGTTTTCTGGTCCTTGGGGTTACTATAGCCAGATCCATTGGTCTCGTGTTCCAGGACCAGGAAGCAGCTTTTGGCTGAAATACCCAACAGGATCTCCAGACTCCGTCACAGTTGGGTTATACTGCCACCAACAGGAGGTCGGGACACTGGCAAACTGAAAAGATGTAAGTCAGCCCCTGTATAACCCCACCCCTTCCCAGCATGTCTCAGAGTCCTGAGAGGTTGGATGCCATTTTACAGATCTGCTCAAAGCCTTTTGCCAGCCATTTTACTTTCCTGGAATTTTTTCCCTAGTGACTTCAATCAAGTTTCCTCACTGATGTCACTGCTTGAACTGGTCTCTATATAGCAACTATCCAGACTGGCATTTCCTTAGCCTAGCTTTGGAGGCTGCACCTAAAATTGTACTGGGCATGCGGGACTAGCTTGGGGTGTAACCTTCGGGGACAGGGCTCTGCATTCTGGCTCTTTCCAGACCAGAGTGTACTGGTTAGCTGTGAAAAGCTTTCCAGGTCCCAAGACACTACACAACGCCGAGGTGTGGGCTTTTCCCTGAAGACTTATGTTATGATTAAGGTCTTTTGGGCTAAAGGACACCAGTGTTTGTATTGATGGGTGCGTTTTCAAATTTCACGGCCAGTTTTTCTGCAGTAATCTCCCCTCCTGAACCATACCAGGTCACATGCCCTCAACATGGGAGTGCTCCCCCCTAAAACAGCTTGTCCCCATGCAGATGGGGTCAGCGGCTTTCATTGTGATTGACGCTAGATTTTCTTCAGGGGACATTGTTTTTGTTTTCCTGACAGATTCTATGGCAGCATACGTATGGGTTAACCCTGCTTCTTCTCTTACCCTATAGGACCCCACTCCCATAAATTTTTGCTCCGAGCCAGAGGTCGCGTTCCTTTTTTGCCCTCTTCCTAAGGACCAAAATAGTTGAAGTCTTACCTTGAATAGGTGTCCACGATCGAGGCCTGGCTGTTCAGCACAAGATATACCATGGAAGAAGTGTGGAGTCTCCAGCAGTCCCCAGCTATTAGCGTGGTGGAGAACGGCGATGGATGAGGTAGCCATGAAGAGTTTAAGCCTGGCCATTGGCAGGCAAAGCGGCAGTACGGCCTAATGACCTAGCTATTAGCAGGTGGCCATAAATGCCCTGGACCCATGCAGCAGCATCTTCTGGATACAGGCGTGGTCATGGGGGGATGCCGTTGCGCGTTTATGTATACTTTTATCTACATTTTCCATGGCAGCAGTTTTTGTGTTTGTTTTCTTCCCTGGCTCTAGTGTCTTCCGGCCTATGGCAGCTGGAGCACATCTCCTTTCCAGGCAACCACTTCACCTTCCGCCAGCACCCGAGTCGGTTCTGCACATGCGCGGGCCAGGGCCAAAAACAAGGCCTGGTTTTGCGCATGCACTGTTCCATCAAAATGGCGGCGTCAATTCCGGCGCATGCGCACTGTGGGGTGTGGTGACATCAGCACAGGTGGGGGATTTAAACAGCTGTCAAGCTGCTACAAGTTGGGTTGTACTGCAGGCGTATGCAGCAGTTTCCCCAGGCACTGTGGCTCTCTGTCAAAGATAGGTGCCCATGCCCCTGGATTCTCTGTGCTGCATTATGATTGCGGATGGTATATTTGACATGGTTGTTTGCTTTTCAGACTTCCTTTCTGAGCAATACTCTTATCATGGACATGTCACCACCCCCCTGTGGCCAAGCCCTCGTGCAGCAGGTAACCCTTTATCTCCTGGGCTGGCCCGGGTGCTGAACTAGAGCTCTGCTTTCTCTCTCTTTCTCTCTCGTCAGCCCTTCTAGGTCTGAACGCCAACGTGTGGCATGCGAAGATAAAGACAGTCTGAGGTCGCCACTCCAGCACTCCTTTATTAGGTTCGGTCACCATCCATATCTAAGCGTCACAGAAGAGACTCCGGATCTTCATACAGACACCGCTCTCACCGCCACTTCTGATGGGAAAACCATCAGCAGGTGGAATCTCTGGTCAGATGGGTTGTTAAGGAGTCCCTTAAAGAGATGGGTACTAGCCACACCCGTAGCCCTTCCGCTGGGCTGGCGTGCTCCCCTCCGAGCGATGACCATGACATACTGGATTCCTCCCAGCCAAGCCGCCTATCAGCCGGAGCCTCAGACAGCGAGGCAGAGGCGGACGATCCCTGTATGGGCTTTGACTTTACCCTAGTACCGTCTCTGGTGAGGGTGATCAAGGAAGCTTTAAAGTGGGAAGAGCCAGTGGAGTCCCCCTCTAAACAGAGGAAGTTTTTCAAACCGCTCAAAAAAAGGGCATTTAAATTTTCCATTCCTGGAGAAACTTGGAGAAGATTATCACCGATGAATGGGGCAAGGTTGAGAAGAAGAACTTGAGAATGAAGATGGCCAACTCTCATACTGGAGGATACTGTGTCCTTTAAAGATGGCCTTGAGAGACAAATTGACACTGATCTTAAGTAAATCTACGTGACAGCAGGCATGGTCTACAAACCAGCCCTGGCTCTTGCAGCTGTGTCCAAAGCTTTGGAGGTTTTGACGGATAATGACGAAGCTCTTAGGAATGTCTCAGAAGAGATGGGCAGGAGTTTGGCCGTTCAAGAGCTGAGGCTGGCGTCGGCTTTTCTGGGGGAGGCTTCTATTGGCATTATCCGCCTGGTGGCACGGGTCATGCTCTCCTCTGTCACTGCCAAGCGCGCCTTGTGGCTTCGGCCGTGGTTAGCCGACCCTGCCTCCAAGCAGGCATGGTGTAGGATTCCTTTTGAGGGTTCCTCGATCTTTGGCAACAAGTTGGACAGTGCCATAGCCAATGCCAAGTAGGAGTTTCTGCCCCAGGACTGGTGTCTGCTAAGCCAGAAAAGGGCTCAGCCCAGGAGACAAAGCTCAGAAAGCACTAGAGGCACATGTTTCTACAGACCTGGCCGTGATTTTAGGAAAAACTGTAGGAGAAACCATTCGTCACTCCAGAAGTCATCCGCAGGCAGCCGAGGGGGCCACAAAGTCTTTTTGAGATTGGGCCCGCTCAGGCAGGCCTGGTGGGGGACGCCTTCTCCACTTCCGGCATGTCTGGGTGGCCTCAATCCAGGATTATTGGAACATCAAGACAATCCCCTCTGGCTATACCTGGGTGTTCAGCAGCGTCCCTCGGTCAGGTTTGTACCCACTACCTTTCCACACTCCGAAGAGAAGAGGCATATGCTCCTGTCTTATGTATAGTCTCTGTTGGTTCAGGGAGCTGCCATACCTGTCCAGGATGGTAAGAAGTTTCGGGGTATTTACTTGCCCCCTCTTCATGGTCCAGAAGAAAAAATGGCATATGCAGACCTGTCATAGACCTTACCCATCTGAACAGGAAGGAGAGGTTTGAAATGGAAACCTTATTCACAATCCAACAAATGGTTCAGCCAGGTGACTGGCTTGTGTCCATAGATCTGAAGGCTGCTTACTTCCATGTTCCTGTAGCGGAAGATTTCCAGAAGTTCCTTCAGTTTGCGATAGGCCAGGTCCACCTCCAGTTTACCTGGCTTTCGACATCACCTCGGGAATTTTCAAAAGTCTTATTTGCTATTGTAGCTCTGATCAGGACAAGAGGCATTCGTCTACACCATTACCTGGACAACCTTTTTTTTGCTGTCCCAGAACAGGGAGCAGCTGCTGGAACACAGAGCTCAAGTTATCTCCACACTCCTAGAGTTCGGCTGTCTGTTGAACTTGGAGAAGAGTCACTTGGAGCCCACAACACAGTCCCTAGTATTTCTCGGGCCTAGTTCGATACAGTCATAGGCACTAGGGTTGGGCGAACGGCTCAGCCCGAGCATAAGTTTGGGCCAAACTTTCGCTGTTTGGACTTTCGACAAACATCCGAACAAACGGGTCGTTCAACCGTTCATTCAGCCCCCCAAACAAACCACAATGCATTGCGGTGCTGAACAGTGCACTGTAAGCCCTGATTGGCTGAAGCAGTGAAAGCTTATATATATATATATATATATATATATATATATATATATATATATATATATATATATATATATAAATCCCGAAGAGGAGCTCTGTGTCCTGTGATGTAATCTCAAGAAAAGGATTTAACAGGTAAGCTGTTTTAAAAAATCCTATTTTCTTGTTCATACATCACGGGACACAGAGCTCTATTCATTACATCATGGGACGTCCCATAGCAATGCCCAATATGAGGGGAGGGAGACACAGATCAGAAAAGACCGCCATTGGACGTGAGGACCTACACTGCTGCCTGCAGTACACTTTGCCCAAAAGTGGTATCCTCATGCCCTCTTACATCCACCTGATAAATCTAGTGAATGTATGGACCAAAGATTAATTTGCAGCCTTGCAGATCTGCGCCATGGAGGCCTGGTGATACACTGCCCATAAAGCACTTACTGCTCTAGTTGAGTGCACTTTAACCTGAAAAGGAGGAATTTTCTTTTCCCAACCATAGGCCTGAACAATAACTTGTTGAATCCACCTAGCTATAGTGGACTTCAACGATGCCTGGCCCTTTCTGGGACCGTCTGGCAACACAAACAGAAAATCAGTCTTCCGTATCTGAGCAGTCACTTCCAGATCGATTATGACTGCTCTAACAACATCTAGAGAGTGTAACAATTAGGGATGAGCTGAACACCCCCCTGTTCGGTTCGCACCAGAACATGCAAACAGGCAAAAAATTTGTTCGAACACACGAACACCATTAAAGTCTATGGGACACTAACATGAATAATCAAAAGTGCTAATTTTAAAGGCTTATATGCAAGTTATTGTCATAAAAAGTGTTTGGGGACCTGGGTCCTGCCCCAGGGGACATGGATCAATGCAAAAAAAAGTTTTAAAAACAGCCGTTTTTTTGGGAGCAGTGATTTTAATAATGCTTAAAGTGAAACAATAAAAGTGTAATATCCCTTTAAATTTCGTACCTGGGGGGTGTCTATAGTATGCCTGTAAAGGGGCGCATGTTTCCCGTGTTTAGAACAGTCTGACAGCAAAATGACATTTCAAAGGAAAAAAAGTAATTTAAAACTACTTGGGGCTATTAATGCATTGCTGGTCCGACAATACACATAGAAGTTCATTGATAAAAATGGCATGGGAATTCCCCACAGGGAAAAAAAATGACGTGGGGGGTCCCCCTAAATTCCATACTAGGCCCTTCAGGTCTGGTATTTAAATTAACGAAATTTATGAAATTTAAAGGGATTTTACACTTTTATTGTTTCACTTTAAGCATTATTAAAAATCACTGCTCCCGAAAAAACGGCCGTTTTTAAAACTTTTTTTTGCATTGATACATGTCCCCTGGGGCAGGACCCAGGTCCCCAAACACTTTTTATGACAATACCATGCATATAAGCCTTTAAAATTAGTACTTTTGATTTCTCCCATAGACTTTTAAAGGGTGTTCCGTGGCATTTGAATTTGCCACGAACACCCCAAATTGTTTGCTGTTCGGCGAACTTGCAAACAGCCCATGTTCGAGTCGAACATGAGTTCCACTCGAACTCAAAGCTCATCCCTAGTAACAATGTTTCCTCGCGCATCTGGAAAAAAAGGATGGTAGGGCCACGTCTTGGTTTAGGTGGAACCCTGCTACCACCTTAGTTAAGAAAGCCAGGTGAGGACGCAACACCACCCTGTCTGTGTGAACAATTAAGTATGGCTCTTTACATAAAAAAGCCACTAATTCTGATACCCTCCTGGCAGAGGTTATGACAACAAGAAAAAACAACTTCTTGGTCAAAAGACACAAAGATACATGGTGTAATGGTTCAAAAGTCTGTTTTTGTAGAACAGACAAAACCAAATTCATATCCCATGGACACATGGGTGGCCTGACTGGTGGATTTAAATTCAGTGCCCCCTGGCTAAAGGTCCGGACTAGGGAATGAGAGGCAATTGGTTTCTGAAAAAATACCGACAAGGCCGATATCTGACCCTTGATAGTGCTCAAGGCCAGCTTCATTTCTACTCCTAATTAAAGGAAAGCGAGAATTCTGTCCATGGCATACCTCCTAGGATGCCATCTCTTGCACTCACACCAGGAGACATATGCCTTCCAGATTCTATAATAGATGAGCCTGGAGGCCGACTTCCTGGCATTAACCAGAGTGGTTAGGACTGGACCTGAGATCCCACACTTTTTTAGGACATGGGTCTCAATAGCCAAACCGTCAAATTCAGATTTTGTAAGGAAGGATGGAATATTGGCCCCTGTGAAAGCAGATCTGGCTGTAGCAGAAGAACCCATGGCCTTCCAACTGCCATTCACACGATCTCTGCAAACCAGGACCTTCTGGGCCAAGCTGGGACTACTAGAATTACCGGCTTCCTTTCCTGCTTGATCCTATGAAGGAACTGCGCAAGAGGCGGAACTGGAGAGAACGCATAGATCAGAGAAACTGATCAAGGAATTATCAGGGCACTGGAGCCTAGTGCTAGCGGATCACTTGTTCTTGACACAAAGTTGTCTAGCTTATTGTTGAACCTGGAAAGCTAGCAGATCTACATCCGGGGGAACCCTATCTCTGGCATATGGCCTGAAATATGGTGGGGTGTAGAGACCATTCTCCCAGGTACAGCTGCCGGCAGCTTAGAAAATCCTCCTGCCAATTTTTCCACCCCTGGAATAAGACTGCAGATAGGCAAGGAAACATGCCTCTCTGTCTAACACACAAATGCTTCACCTCCCTCTGGGCATCCAGACTCCTGGCGCCTCCTTGGTGATATAGGTATCTATATCTACTGTATATACGTACTGCCCGAACCTCCAGAATATTTACGGACAGGAACCTTTCTGTCTGGACCACTTCCCTTGGACTGAAGCTATTCTAGGACTGTACCCCAGCCTATGATGCTGGTATCCGTAGTTACCACTTTCCTGGTGACTGGAATAAAAGGATTTTCCTGTAGACATTTGGATAGTAATCACCAACTGAAGCATTACGTACTTCTGATGTCAAGCGCATCAGAAAATCCAAGGCTTATATTCTCTTGATCCAAGCAGACAGCATGCTGTTCTTTAATGGTGTTGAGTGAAACTAGGCGAAGGGAACAGCCTTGAATGAGGCTACCATCTTCCCCAACAACCTCATACAAAGGCAAATGGAAGGTCTTTCCCCTACTTAGGCCAATATTTATTTATTTATTTTTTATTTTATAGTCTTCGCCTTTGACCCAGGTAAAGACACCCTGCTTTGGGCTGTGCCTATGACTATACCCAAAAAACTCCAGCCTCCAAAGGGGCTGCAAGACGATATCTCTAAGTTGAGGACTCAGCTTAAGTGCTCTTAAGTCTTTACTGTATTGAGCACATTGAGTCTCCTTGGGCTGAGAATGTACCATAGACTGGGATTATAACCCAGGAGTTCCAGATACTTGACCATGCTGGACGCACCTAGGTCCAGCCATGCAACAGACTGATCTCTCGGCAGCAGACTGCCTTGGCATGCCATTACTGCTATACTCTGGCCTCTTAGATCCGCTAGAAGCAGGCCCTAGTACTCTTTAAAACTCGAGCATGGTGGCTAATCCAAGGGCAAGCCTATTAACTGGAGGAGGTGCTGTTTCCCTGTGAAACGCAGACAACCTCTGTAGTGTCGTGCAAATAAACACATATGCAAACGGCTCTTCATATGTGTATGTGACAAGAGTAAACACCCTATGCCTCAATAGAAGCGTGCATTCATGGAAGCATGAATTTCCTACAATATGTTTAAGGCAAAAACATAAAAAGATGCGCGCTGTATATACGCATACCTATATCATGTGCTGTGGAACGAGCATCTTGCAAGCAAGCATGCGTCTCTGAATGTGTAATTTACACATCATGTATCCAGACAGACACGTATTCTTATGTGAGCATAAGCTAAATTAACATGCCTCGTTATGCAACCATGCAAATCTAGGTGATCATGCAACTTAGGTGTTCATGCGTTCTTATGCGATTCAGCATTTTTTATGTGATCAAACATTTTATGCATTATAAGCACTACTGTATGGACAAGTACCCTCGTGTGACCAAGGACTCTTGTGTGATCAAGCACCCCTGTGCGATCCAGCATCTTTTATGCAATCAAGCATTTTTATGCGATTTTTAGGCATTTTTGTAAAAACCAAGCTTCTCCGTGTTACCAAGTATCCTTGGTAATCAAGGACTCTTGTGAGATCAAACACCCTTGTTCGATCCCGCATTTTTATGCAACCAAGCATTTTTCACTTTCTTGTGAAAACAAGCCTTTCTGCATGACCAAGCATCCTTGAACAAACAAGGACTCTTGCGAGATCAAGCACTCTTGTGTGAACCCGTATCTTTATGCAAACAGGCACTTATGCGTTCTTGGGCAATTATGCGATTTTAGGCATTTATGCAATCTTAGGCATTTCTGCGCAAACAGGCACCTAAATTATCAAGCATCCTCATGCGACTATGCAAGTCCACTACAAACGGAAAACATGTATCTCTATATGAATAACATGTTCTGCCACATGCATCTTGTACAATCCAACTCATGTAATTATGCAAACATGTGGACTGATAACCAAAAAAGGAAGTTATCCTCGCTGACGTGCGTTCCCGCACTCATGCGATCAATTGCTTGTGTGTTAGCAACAATGTGCAAAGAACTGTGCATCTCAGCAGTTGTGCATTTGGCTGGTTTGTAAGCAAGCACCTGCATGAGGACCTTGTGGAGGTTTTTCACCTCTTAGTAGCAAATGGACGGGCTGGGAAGCTACAAGAAACCTATGGCAAAGAAAAAACCAAGGAGGAGACAGAGGCTTTGGCCGAGTAGGCTGAAGGTAAGTTATACGCAGCCTGAACCTCTGTAAAAGATTGCAGCTACAACTTCAGAGCTTGTGAGGCTTCTGATATCTCCATCTCGACAGATTGCACCTGTTCCCTGTCCCCTGATGGTGATCTTCCATCATCAGACTGTTGATCCTCTTGAATGAGGATTTAGAGCAGGGGAAGGGAAACTACCCCAATTTCTGCTCTCTTGTGAAGATACTGCGATTAAAGCAGCTAACTTCTCCTGTAAACCACACACTGCAATACAAACAAACGTCCTCAAAAGACCTATTCAGGACTGCAATGTAGGAAGAAGCTTTAAGCCTGACAGGAGCAATGGCTCATCCTGTACGGCTGCCTCTATTCTCTCAGGGGGAATGTTATCCTACAGGCACATGTAGAGCCCCCAGACGGTGACGTCTTGGTACTCTTTTTACCTGCCCCTGAAACCCTTTTATGGGGAGACATAGTCCTAAGCTGACAAAAAGCAGAGGTGCTAAATTGTATATACTGTTGTGCCTAGTCTTATAATAATAATAATGTTTGCTAGCCTGCACAACCTGATGCTGAGTAGGTGTCTAGGAATACCTGTATCCGATCCACATGAGATGCTTACGTGCCAACAGCTCTGTATCCTGCTGCTTACAGACCCCTGGCGACCTGAGTATTTTTTAAAAACAACCGCTTCGCGCCTGCGCATTGATTCGCCGTGCACAGCGCTGGAAACCACGCCCTCCCTCCTCCTCTGCTGTTTCTGCTGTAAAAGTGTGCCCCCTTCGCGCGTGTAGGACCAACATGGCGGCGGCCTGGGGTGTGGGGGGGAGATGACCGTGGGACTACATGGGACCCCAAGACTTCGTGGGATCCCCCTTTCTATTCATGTGGCAGTATATAACAAATAAACCTGCGCTAGCAATTTACTAAAAATAATTGATAAACTGTACCAGAACCAAATCATAAATAATCTATACAAATAATAATGAATGTGAGAAATGTGTAAAAAAATATTGATAATGTATACCTTACACAATTAACCGCGCACTAGGTGAAATCGTGCATAAATGCACTAATAAGAAAAAGATATGCAATGTGAAAGAGGACAAATCGCAAATATATATGATAAACAAGCGCAACTATAAAGTGATATAGTGTCATTAAACTGATGCAAAAATTATATAAAATAAAAGCGCTCTCATAAATTGTGAATGACAATGAGGTAAGCCTCTAAACAATAATAGACGCCAAGTGAAAAAATGAAACAAAAAAGTCAATTGCATCCAAATTTACAAATGATGGAATATCCATAGCTTTAAGAAGCTCCTTCACAGAAGGGACAAATGGCAGACTTCCAGCATATTCATCCGCAGGATGATACAGGGCTACCAATATGCTGATGTTAAAGATGGTTGGAAGAGACCTTTTGGGACCATAGAACTCGCGTTCCACCAAAAAAGAAGGGAAAAATATATAGCATAAAACCTTAGGATACCATAAGGTCACCTGCGCATATATGCGCTACTCACAAGACCGGCATGCAGAGCAGGCATTCAGATAGTTGGTCGGTTCGCCGCTGATCGGCGTGCGTTCCACCAAAACAGGAAGTGATGTCACTGGTACTGGTTAGCAGGCGTAGGCAGGATGTTACGTCGACGCGTTTCGCCCCTCCCCCAGGGCGTTATCAAAGACTAACAACTAAAAATAAAGTAAATTAATAATGCGCCGACTAGAACAGAAAAAAGCTGCTGACACAACAATCAGACTAATTGTGATGGAATATAGGATAAATAAGTGTGGCGCTAAATAGTTATGTGCGTTATTGGGCAAAGCCTGACAGAATGGAAATCCGTGAGGACAACAGCTCAATAAAGTGTATTTAATGAAACACCAAAATAGCTTGTGTGTTATGCTAGTGAAAGTAATATATAAATAAATAAATGAGTAGATTAATCAGGGAAAAATCTAATTTACATTAAAGGTCAACAATGGTGGAAACAACTCACTATAAACGATGTGAAGAAGAGAGTGGAGAAATTCTTCCCCATAAATCTCAGATCAAAGGGTGATAAATTAAACAAAACTTGTGAGTAGTGTAGTGACACACATGAAAGATATAGAAAAGTGAAGCACCATAGCAACATGTATCGCTGTCACGACCAAAAGTCCAGCGAATAATTATAGATAACTAATATGACTGCAGTCCAATGACAAATAAAATAAAAGGTCTGTAGCTGTCAAGATGAATGGTAGAAGGCCTTAAATCCGGGGATGGCATCCACAGGATAAGGAGCTCTGCATGTATAGGGACGGGATAGGCAAAAATACTCTTACCAGAAATGGTGGACCCCTCGGCCAGCGGCCTAGGGGTCAAACAGGCTTAGGATAAGGAAGAGGGTTCCACAGCAGTTGGAGAAGTTGGGGGGAATCCGCGACACTCACCAACCGACCTCTCTGGTTGTAACAACTCCCGGTCTCCAAGGGGTCAATCAAGAGCTGTTCACAGGAAAGCCGCTTCCATAGACCAGATATGGGTCCTCAAAAAATGGGGTTCAAAAAGAAGACCTCCCCATAGTGTAAATCCGCTTATTGAGAAGCATTTATTTGTAAATCAAAAGCTATACAGCACACCATGACCTAAACATCACAGTCAGGTATAAAACAATAAAAAGCGCTATAGAGTAAAAGTGGCAAGACAGGCATAACCACCCGACGCGTTTCGTCCTACGGGACTTCAACTGGGGTACCCCAGTTGAAGTCCCGTTGCATACATGTTGCTATGGTGCTTCACTTTTCTATATCTTTCATGTGTGTCACTACACTACTCACAAGTTTTGTTTAATTTATCACCCTTTGATCTGAGATTTATGGGGAAGAATTTCTCCACTCTCTTCTTCACATCGTTTATAGTGAGTTGTTTCCACCATTGTTGACCTTTAATGTAAATTAGATTTTTCCCTGATTAATCTACTCATTTATTTATTTATATATTACTTTCACTAGCATAACACACAAGCTATTTTGGTGTTTCATTAAATACACTTTATTGAGCTGTTGTCCTCACGGATTTCCATTCTGTCAGGCTTTGCCCAATAACGCACATAACTATTTAGCGCCACACTTATTTATCCTATATCAAAGACTAACAGTCTTTGATAACGCCCTGGGGGAGGGGCGAAACGCGTCGACGTAACATCCTGCCTACGCCTGCTAACCAGTACCAGTGACATCACTTCCTGTTTTGGTGGAACGCACGCCGATCAGCGGCGAACCGACCAACTATCTGAATGCCTGCTCTGCATGCCGGTCTTGTGAGTAGCGCATATATGCGCAGGTGACCTTATGGTATCCTAAGGTTTTATGCTATATATTTTTCCCTTCTTTTTTGGTGGAACGCGAGTTCTATGGTCCCAAAAGGTCTCTTCCAACCATCTTTAACATCAGCATATTGGTAGCCCTGTATCATCCTGCGGATGAATATGCTGGAAGTCTGCCATTTGTCCCTTCTGTGAAGGAGCTTCTTAAAGCTATGGATATTCCATCATTTGTAAATTTGGATGCAATTGACTTTTTTGTTTCATTTTTTCACTTGGCGTCTATTATTGTTTAGAGGCTTACCTCATTGTCATTCACAATTTATGAGAGCGCTTTTATTTTATATAATTTTTGCATCAGTTTAATGACACTATATCACTTTATAGTTGCGCTTGTTCATCATATATATTTGCGATTTGTCCTCTCTCACATTGCATATCTTTTTCTTATTAGTGCATTTATGCACGATTTCACCTAGTGCGCGGTTAATTGTGTAAGGTATACATTATCAATATTTTTTACACATTTCTCACATTCATTATTATTTGTATAGATTATTTATGATTTGGTTCTGGTACAGTTTATCAATTATTTTTAGTAAATTGCTAGCGCAGGTTTATTTGTTATATATCATCAAAGTGTAAGCACTTTTATCCTGCAGCTGCAAGAGGATTTTTAAAGATCACTATATCACATGAATTCATTTGCGAGCGCTGTTTTGTATATATTTTTTATATTCATGTGGCAGAGCCTGCAGCGGAGGAGGTGAGCGGCTGACAGAGCGGCTTCACTGAGCTTGAATTCCTGGAGAGCATGTAAGTAACACCAGGTATGCCTCTTACTCTCTCTAGTGGTGGAAAACAGGTAAGACATGCAAACTACTCAAAGAAGACAATCCTTATGGTATTCACCTAGGATTGTCTTCACTTACCTTATCCCTGCCGCAGGATACTGCTGAGAACAGCCAGACCCAACCTTCACCCATCACGGCGGGTAGTGTTGTGCCAACCTTCAGGGTTCTGGGTTCCTACATACAGGCGCCTCTTCACTGGACCTGTAGAAGACTCTGCCAGGAAAACCTTTGCGCATATTTAAATAGGTGCCCAAAGTGCTGGATCCCAGAGTCCAGTCCTCAAAGAGAGACATTACAAGCAAAACCTTGTTTCTTCTCCCACGAGGCCTGGGTACCATTCATCTTAGGCCTGAGGTATGGATCAGGTTGTGTAGCTCCTAAGCCCCTGCAGGGACCATCAAACAGAGCTTTCTTCTTAGCACATCTTGCATCGTGACCAAACACCTTAGACACTGATGAAAGGATAGGGGAGGAACTCTCCTTACAATTAGGGTTGCCAGTGTCCAACACCTGAAGGTAGGCTATCTAAGCCATGATGTAATGAATAGAGCTCTGTGTCCCGTGATGTATGAACAAGAAATTACGTTTTTCACAAACTTTTTTTTTTATTGATACGTGTCCCCCAGGGCCCCTATAACCATTGTATGCTCAATTACTTGCATATAAGCCTTCAAAATGGGCACTTTTGATTTTTGACATTTGGGTCCCATTAACTTTAATGGGGTTCGTTATGCGGGTCCAAATTTTCGCGGTGTTCGGAAGTTCTGGTGCGAACCGAACAGGGGTATGTTTGGCCCATCCCTAATAGGCACCATCTCTCTGCCGCTGGAGAAAATCCCACTGATTCAGGACAGAATACATTTGGCACTGTCTTCTCATCTCCAGGCCTCACAGTGTCTGAAGATCATTGGCACCATGGTGGCCACGGCACCTATGGTGAGATGGGCGCAGTGAAGGATGCATCACTTCCAGAAAGGTTTCCTCCAACAATGGAGTCCAGGGAGCAAGGATCAATCCATCTACATAACACCGTCCATGAGGGAGAGCCTGCCTTGGTGACTGCAACGCAAGAACCTTCTCAACTGCCACTCCATTACACCCATTTCTTGGGTCACAATTACAACCAGGGCTGGACTGGGACAAAATTTGGCCCTGGACTTCATCCAGACTGGCCCACTTTACTCCAAACACCTGGTGTTGGCTCTTCAATCAGCACGGCAACATGGTTGTTATGGTGTCAGGATGATTGAAGCGCATTATTTCTATTATCACATTGTAATATAAAATGAAATAGTTCAACTCACCATAATGCAGAATCAGTGGGAGCCCTGAGTGTGTCACTTGCCACTGTCACCTGTCACCAGATGCAGCTTGTCATTTGCCACCTCACTTGTCAGCAGATGCAGTGTATCACTTGCCACATCACTTGTCAGCAGATGCAGTGTGTCACTAGCAACGTCTCTTGTCAGCAGATGTGTGTCACTTGCCACGTCACTTGTCAGCAGATGCAGTGTGTCACTTGCCACTTCACTTGTCAGCAGATGCAGTGTGTCACTTGCCACGTCGCCTGCCACCAGGTCGAAGGGGGCCCCGTCAGGTAGGCTGTACAGGGCCTATGATTTCTAACAGCGGCCCTGATGCCCACTGTAGTAGCTGTCGTGTCCAGAGCAAGAAGGGACTCTGTGGACAGGGGAGGAGAGAGAGATACACAGCGCCAACTAAGTGTAGCATTAAATCAACTTTTTTCCACTAAAAGAATGTTACTGACAAAGGGAGTAGGGTGAAAGGCATAAAGACACTGTGCAAGAGTCCAGGCTTGTTATGAATCTGAATTAGGAGTTCCAACATTCATCCGCTGGATGTGAGGGAAACTCTGAAACTGTATCTAAAAGCCACAGCTCCCTTCCATTTGTCTGATCATTTGTTTGTCCTTTTCCACAGGAAGAACAAGGGAATGTGTGCCTCATCCAGATTGATTGCAGCGTGGATTGTTCAGGCCATTCAGTGGACCTATAAAGCTAAGGGAATGGCACCTCCAGAGGCGGTGACAGCACACTCAACCAGAAGCGTCTCTACATCGTGGGCGGCATCACGGCACGTTGCTCCTGAAGTGATCTGCAGAGCGACCTCATGGTCCTCTGGTTATTTGACATCATGCATAGTCATGTAAGTGTATATTAACTGCTTGCCACCCGCCCACCGTCGAATGATGGAGGTTTACATGTAAACATGGAAATGCCGGTAATCGGTTCTCATTGTGGCGAGAGACGATCAGCAGCCTCTCCTCGTAGGGGACATCGAGCCTTGTAATCAGGGCACTGATCATCAGTGCCATGATTATAATAAAGCGCCAGCAATCAGTGCCCACAAGTGCCATCAATCAGTGCCCATTAGTGATGCTAGTCAGTGCTGGCTATCAATGCCCATCATTTCTGCCCATCAGTGCCACCCATCAATGCCAATTAGTGCCGCCCATCAGTGTTGCCTATCTGTGCCGCCTATCAGTGCCCACCAATGCCGCCTATCAGTGCCACCCATCAGTGCCCATAAGTGCAGCCTATCAGTGCCGCCTCATCAGCGCACATCAGTAAAAGGGAAAAATTACTTATTTACAAAATTTACTGACAGAAACTAGGAAAAACTTTTTTTTTTTTTTGTTTAATTTTCGGGCACTTTTTTTTTTTTTTGTAAAAAATAAAGAAACCCAGCAGTGATTAAATACCACCAAAAGAAAGCTCTATTTGTGGGAAGAAAAATATAAAAAAATTCACATGGTTACAGTGTAGCATGACTGCGCAATTGTCATTCAAAGTGTGACAGCGCTGAAAGCTGGAAATTAGCCTGGGCAGGAAGGGGGTGAAAGTGCCCTGTGCAAGTGGTAACTGGTTTGTCTGAACGTTGTAAAATCTACTAACTATGGTACAGTGTATACTGTATAGTTGAAAATGAATCAATCCTATCTCATTTCTTGAGGTCCTTAAAATGCCAGGACAGTACAACTACCCTCCAAATGACTCCTTTTTGGAAAGTAGACAGTTTTAGATATTTAGTAAGAGGCATGGCGATTTTTTTTGAAGTTGTAATTTTTTGTCACAATATTTTTGAAAATGAAAAAAATGTAATTATATATATACAGTATGTGATCAGAGATTTTTTTTAACTTTTTTTACACTTTGCTGTTACAGTGACGGTCACTGTAACAGCAATATTTTGAACCGTTATCAATGGGTTGCATTCATAACAGCTGTGATTTAATATTGTGTTCTGTGATTTGCCCACAGCTATCATATGGTACAGGGTATTGTGATTGGCCCAGGTACTATGTGATAGCTGTAGGCCAATCACAGCATCACTATAGGAATCCCCTGTTATTAATTAAATAATTCATAACAGCTTTGTTGACATTGTGATAATTTGATATGTGGAGCCGCATTCCACTGTGTCCACCCTCAGGGGAGCAGCGTGCTGAGGACTCGTCGACTGAATGACATGCAGGTACGTGATCCAGCCTACCCATGCCACCCTGCCACAGTAAATGTGCTTTGGCCGGATGGCAACCAGTTAGTTAATGAACTCCAAGAAACAGCAAGTACACAGATTCTATTTTCTGAACAATAGGAGCATCTATTGCACTACATTTCTGCTCCAGAGGATGGTAGCGAGGCTTATATTGTGTTTTTAAATAAACATGTAGCTGTGCATATGTAACTTTTATAATGTGCATTAGTGGATGCATTATCATATGAGCTAGTACACTTGGTGAAGCTATAACCTAGAAATGCTAGCTAAGTGTTACATTTTTACTGGCTTGCGGATTCAGTATTAAGGAGTCTCCCTCTAGTGGCCATCTTCATGTCAGACTGTTTAAAATATTTAAATGGTACACTTTTACAACTACCAGGATAAATTGATATGCAGTCTAGAAAATGTATTATTGCTAAACCAAACAGACTGATTGACTAATGGAGAGAAGGAATGAAACAGTAAAAGCATACTCCTTTTTCAGTACTAAAAATAAAGAGCACTTAACACGTGTAATGAGCTAAATAACAATAGTTTTTCTTTACTTTATTTTGTATTCTTTAATTAGGTGAATAACCCGCAGAATGAAAAAAAGTCCTGAAGTACATGCAGGGGCAACAGGATACCTGCACAGGGCTTCTAATTTTCAGTTATGCATTGATATGCAGCAGAATGCCATGCTGCTGTGCATTAAGCTGTCCCAAAAGCCATATATTAATTGCAAAGTTTCAGGATATGACATAGGAGTTGTTTACCATAATCAAATAAAATGCAAGGCCTGGAAACATATGACTAAGAGAGCAGGGCTGTAAAGTAAAAATAACTAAAATTTACTGACTAGTAAACACAATTTGTGCTTTGGTGCTGTCTGCATTACAGAAGAGATTCAACTATATGAGTAAAGCTGGCCATAGACGGATAAAAACTTGGCTGGTTCAGCAGGAACCATCCGAACTTCGATCAATCTATGGGGCACACTGGTTGTACTGAAGTTGATCTATTGATCGACTTTAGTAAAACCAGCCTGTCAGGTTTTTTGTGTGGAATCACTGCCAGTGGCTATAGCCACCGGCACTGATCATTGTATTCTGACAGCAGGGAAACCTCCCAATGTCAGAAAACAATAGTGCAGCGGGAGGGGTTCCTCCCATCAACACGGACTGTGTTGATGCGGGAATCTAGCAATTTTCTGTCCTTCAACCCATGAATGATTCTAAGGAAGCTTCTAAGACGGCTGGGAGTCCCTGCGAGGCCACTGGAGAACACAACCATGAGCACCGTACCACGATTTTAAATGTGGATGTCGGCATAGGTTTGTGGGTGACCTGATAATTTCCCAAATGCCTGGTGAGACCACTGTTATGGTGGTCATCTTTAGCTGGTAAGGAGCCTCATATCTCACTTGGGTGTGAGTTACTCTGGATGTTGGACTCACCTGTATCACATTCCCTTTGGATTTTATTCACATTGGATTTTAATTCACATTGTATATGGACTGATCAGTTTTGAATCCTTTGCACTACCTGTTATTGGGACTTTATTTGCACATTTATTTTGTATGCATCTTCCCTCTTTGTGTTTTGACACTCATATCATCCACATTTTTTAATTTAATTTAGAATTTGTTTTTATTTGTTTTTTATGTGTTAAGACATCTGCTTTAGTTTTTTATGGGAGACTTGTTTTCACCAAACATCCCATCAAACTTATTGTTGTGTCAATGTTTGATGGGCTATCACCTTTTTTTTTTAACAATCAGGAGTGCTTTATTGAAAAGTATAAAATGCAGTACAATAGAAAAAGGAGTAAACAGACCAGGTGTATAGAAATACATACAGTTACGGATCATATTTGACTAGAGGTAAACTCTTGCTCACATAATTGTAATCATACTATTTTCAAGCATCTAAACCAATGCGCTTAGAATTTACTTATAAACCATGCCAGATAATCCTATCAGGCACATCAAAACATGTCAGCTAATCCATGGTAACCAAACCTTTTCATATTTCCATGGGCATCCCCGACTAGTATACGTCAGTCTATAAAGGGGCAGAGCGTTGTTAATTCTCTTTTCCCAGGAGGATAGGGTCGGGGGGCCAGCAGAGGTCCAACTAGCAAGTATCTCTTTCTTGGCGTAATAGAAGAGGAGCGAGATTAAAATTTTGCTATGATGCGACCTGTGTTCATCCTCATGTATGCCCAGTAGGGCCATCTCAGGTGTTTTAGGAACTGACAAGTCCATTCTAAGATTTAAGTGATCATACACTCCCAGCCAGAACTTTGTCAAAGCAGGACAGTCCCAGAACATGTGAAGATACGTACCAATCTGAGTTTGGCATCTGGGGCAATGTGGATCCCTATCAGGGTATATTTTGGATAATCTCGCCAGTGTGAAATAAACCCTGTGTAAAAATTTTGTTTGTGTCAGTTTATCTCCGGCCGATATTACCAGTTTGGGCCCTTGCTCCAGACATGTCTCCCAGTCCTCTCTATCCAAAGTGGGGATGTCTGATTTCCAAGTATTCCACAACCTGTCCATCTTGGGTATATCCCTAGGCAGCAACGTGTTATAAATGGCTGATAGGGGTTTCTCTAACTCATCACTGGACAACAGGTTTTCTAACGGGTCCAATTGTAGTAGAGGAGGGACGGGGAATTGTGCCCGAGTCGCATGACGTAATTGAGCGTAACGGAAAAACATCCATCCCGGAAGCCTGTACGTCCTTGACATAAGCGCAAAGGACATCAACTTCCCATTGGGCATAATATCCCTAAGGGTTTTAATTCCAAATCCTGCCCACAACTGGGGATCAGGAATTGTACGAAACTGAGGATTTCCTCAAAGAGGCTGGACAGGCGCCCAACGTCCTACAAGGGAGAAGCTCCTTCTAGCCATCTTCCAGACCTGTAGTGTTGCTCTAGTCGGAGCAGGAAGCTCCGCATATGCTTTTACCCCACTATAGACCAGATTCTGCAGATCTTGTAAAGAGCCTAACTTTGCCGCCTCTACACAAACAGCCGCATTAGAGCGTTTCCCCTCAAACCACCAGTACGTCGTCACCAGCATTGCCGCCCAGTAATAGAGTCTGAAATTGGGGAGAGCAAGCCCCCCCCAGCTGTGTAGGAAGTTGTAATGTGGACTTGGCTAGACGCGGAACAGCTGCGTTCCAGATGAAGGAGATAATTTGTTTGTCTATTTCCCGAAAAACAGATGCTGGGAGCCAGATCGGGCTATTTCTAAAAAGATACGTGAACTTGGGTAGGAGCATCATTTTTAAGATGTTTATACGCCCCAGCAGGTTCAGAGGTAATCCAGACCATGCACGGCATCTTTCCTTCAGGAGATGGAGTAAAGGAAGTATATTTAGGTTATAGTATTGGGCGGCATCCCTGGATACCCGAACCCCGAGGTACTTGAAGTCTGAGACCAACTGGAGAGGCGTACCACCCGTCGCATCAGGGATCCCACTATCCAGGGGGAAGAGGACTGATTTAGACCAATTTATTCGAATCCCCGATGCAGCACCAAATCTATCAAAAATGGCCAAAGCGGCCATCAGAGATGGTCCAGCATCATTCAAGTAAAGTAGTGCGTCGTCCGCGTACAAGGAAATCTTCTCTTCAAGCCTACCAATCCGCATCCCTCTGACCTCCGAGGATTCTCTAACTAAAATCGCCAGCGGCTCCAGGGCAAGAGCAAATAAACTAGGCGACAGAGGGCACCCCTGGCGAGTGCCTCTGTGAAGCGGGAAGGGATCAGAGATCCTGTCATTGGTGCGCACCCTAGCCCTCGGTGCTCTATACAGCAGTTTAATCCATTGGCGAAAGCCAGGGCCGAAGCCAAATCTCTCTAGCACTTCCCCCAGGTATTCCCACTCCACAGAGTCAAACGCCTTTTCAGCGTCCAGGGAGGCGATCACTCTATCCCCACAGTTATCATGGGCGATGGACAGGTTGAGGAACAGACGCCTGATATAATATCTGTCCCCTTGCCCGGCATGAAACCGGTCTGATCAACGTGGATCAATGTAGAAATAATTGAGGACAGGCGTGTGGCAAGGATTTTTGCTAGAATTTTTGTATCCACGTTAAGTAATGAGATGGGCCGGTAGGACGCGCACTCCCGAGGATCCTTACCCTGTTTATGGATCAAAACTATGACCGCCTCCTCCATGGATTCCGGTAGAGCACCCCTTCCCACCAGTTCAGCAAAGAGGGACGTAAGTTTAGGTGCAAGCAGCTCCATATTCTGGGAGTAGAACTCCGTAGGGAGTCCATCCACCCCCGGGGTCTTTCCTTTCTGCAAGCCACTTATTGCAGTCTGTACCTCCTCCAGGGAGATATCCTTATCCATCATTGCCCTATGCTCCTCAGATAATGTAGGAAAGGGGATGTTATTCAAATACTCCTGCAATGCCAAAGAGTTGCCACTAGTTCTGGAAGTGTATAGATCACGGAAAAAACGGGAAAATCTAGCATTAATATCCTCTGGAGAGGTCAGTAACTCCCCACTATCGTCCCGCACCCCCGCTATGTGTGTGGTTGCCATCTGTCCACGTGCCAGCTAAGCCAACAATCTCCCATTTTTGTTGCCATATTCAAATATTCTTTGCGTTGAGTGTAGCATAGATTTCTTAGTTTGTTCTATATTAAATAAAGAAAGTTCCCTTAGCGCTCTCTGCCATGTATGATAATTAGATTCCGTAGGGGATCTTACGTATGCAGCTTCAGTCTCCCCCGCCTCTCCCTCCAACCGCTCCAGGGACCGACCAGCCTCCCTCTGAAGTGAAGATATACGGGATATGTATTCCCCCCTAACCCAGGCCTTGAAAGTATCCCAGAGGATCAAGGGGTCCACAGATTCACTATGTCGCAGCCAGAAATTACATATAGCTTCCGGCAGTACCTCCTGAATTCTCTCGTCCAGCGCCCAATATCTGGAAAGACGCCATAACCTTGGGCCAGCAGGCCTACCCAAGGAGATGACCAGATTTAGGGGAGCATGGTCTGAGATACCCCGCGCCAAGTGTTTTACCTCCCTCGTCCAGCATAGTGCACCCCCAGATACATATGCCAAATCTATACGGGATAGGGCTCTGTATGAAGCTGAGTGGCAGGTGTACTCTCAGTCCCCAGGGTGAAAATGTCGCCATGCGTCCGTGAGCGCAAAGGTATTCGCCCAGTTTTGCAGCTCTGTCGAGATGCGGGCCCCGGGATTGAGTCTATCCGCCTCCTGGGAGGGTACCAAATTAAAGTCCCCAAAAATAAAGACTTCTTGAGTAAGGTACCCCATGACATTTTGCATAATGTCATAGAGAAGTTGAGCCCTCGCAGGAGGGGGAAGATACAGACCTACCAACACCATTCGTCTAGATTGTACAGTCATATGGATAATCACGTATCGTCCCTCAACGTCCGTCTTGACATCAAGAATCTGAAATGGGAGGGACCTGCGGATCAAAACGCTCACCCCCCTAGCATAGCTGGAGTAGGTAGAGTGGTAATGTGCTCCCACCCAGGCCTTTTTTAACCCAAGAATTTTAGAGCCAATCAGATGCGTCTCTTGTAGAATGCATACGTGAGGTAAGTATTTTTGTATATATTTAAAAACAAGAGACCTCTTAACGGCTGAGTTTAATCCCCTGACATTCCACGAAATAATGGAGATGTCAGCCATCTATTAGAGCGCCAAAAAGTATAGTCAGTCGGATCCGCAAGCCCCACCCATCCCTCTGCCCGCCAAAAGCACAGCATGCCCCGGTATCATATACTTCATACAGAGATAGCATTAACCACATATCTGCCCTTAAGTTGTACTGTACTGAAGGGCATAGTATCCCTCTTGTGTTATAAGCAACTCCTTTTGTAGAAAAACAACGAACACATCTAACTCCCTTGTGTCTGCAACGGCAGAAACCTTCCCCCCCTCCCCCACACCCCCTTGAAACTGGTGATGTGTCAATACCCATAAATCCCAACTATTACAACCGTAGTAGGGGCGTGGACTTAAATACAATGAGGTTGTCTAGCCAGACAACAGAGATGCTGACAAGACATAAATTATAAAAACATAAATTTCTCCTGGACTAATGCAGGGGCACATATCTTAGTTACAGTGTGGGGGCACTAGGCTCACTCTCACTTAACTCAGCCATTAGCAAAAATAACATGTGATGTAAAAAAAAATTCTTGTCTCCTGGGCTGTTGCAGGGGTACACATCTTAGTTAAAGTATCCGGGCACTAGGTACACTCTCTCTTAACTCAGTTATTAACATAAACAGCATACGTTACTAATATCATTTCTCCTGGATTGATTGCAGGGGCACATATCTTGGTTACAGTACTACCGCACTAGGTGCATTCACTTTCAACTGCAAGGCAAACTTGGAAAACATAAATCACAGTATACCTTTCTCCTGAGTTATCGCAGGGGCACTTATCTTAGTTGCTAGACCAAGGTTCTCGGCTCTATGCATCTAGTGTCAGAGTCTAGCTTAAAAGGCTTATTCACAATAAAATATATAACTAAAACCAAAAACTATAAGATAGGACCCCCTCCCCCCGGAGACCACCTGCAGGTTAGTTATCTCCCTGCACCTGCCCTCAGCTTTTGTAAGATATTAGCAGGCATCAGGATCTAAAGAGCAATAGTTCACTGCATACAAGTTCCTTGTGGTGAGGCACTGGATACATGTTCGAAAGGCATCCTTATCTTACAGAGCTATCAGATCAACGTCAGATGCAATTTTGTGGATCCTGGAGGGTCTATGATAGGTTGGTCTTCCTCTATGCCAGATGCGCAATAAAAGTTTTGTCAGCCAAGGCATCCAGTGCGGTTAAGTAACACAGCGTGAGATGTTTGCACCAAAGTCACCATCGCTGACTGAGAGTAGTAGGTATCAGCTTAATAAATGAGGGCTATAAACAATAGTGTAGTTCCCAGGACAGGCTGAAGAGAAACAAAGGTAAACACTCGTTTAACGGTGTTGTGGCAGGGCCTCGAGCCAGGTGGCAGCCTCTCGGGGAGATGTAAAGAATTTCACCGTCTCGCCATCCTGTACCCTCAATCTGGCCGGAAAGAGTATGCTATACTTAATGTTCCGTGCCCTGAGCGATGCTTTGACTTGGTCAAAAGACCTACGCAGTTTCTGTGTTTCCACAGAATAGTCTGGAAAAAAGAGCAGGTTTGCATTTTGGTACTTTACTTCACCTACCCTGCGCGCCTCTCTCAGCACTGCATCCCGGTCTCTGAAGTTGAGCATATGGAAGATCAGGGTGCGGGGATTGGAACCAGGCGGTCCGGGAACAGGAGGGATCCGATGCGCCCGCTCCACAGTGTAAAAGGGGGAAAACTGCGCCGCCGGGAGGAGGGTTTTCAATAGTTCCTCCACAAAGACCGTAGGATTTTTCCCCTCAGCTCCTTCTGGCATGCCGACTATCCGAAGATTGTTTCTTCGGTTCCGGTTCTCGGAGTCATCCACCTTGTATTCCAGAGCCCGGACTTTAGTCTGCAGCGTGCGGATGGATGCAGCATGATCCGCGACCGCATCCTCCGCCAGACCCACCCGCTCTTCCACCTCGGACACCCTCGAACGAAGCTTGTCTTGGTCCTGTCGGATCAAACTCACGTCTAGCTGCACAGATTCAATCTTGCTCGTCAAAGCAGCCTGGGCTATCACCTTTAGTTATTTTTTGGTGTGCCTATATTTCACATATATTTGAGTTTTGTTCACCTTTATATTATTGTTTTAGCGCTGCATTTTTAATTTTTTTGATGTATTGGGGTTTAGTATTAGACTTTTAGTGCTGGCGGCTTTTACACTTTATTTTTCAACATATGTATTTTTTTAGCGCAGCGTAAACCCTTTGGGTTTTTTATTATTTTACATATTTTAGTCTAATTTGATCCACCCGGACTTCCTGAAGCTCTGTTGGCTTGTCAGGTTTTTTTATCTTTTCATTTCCAATATTTTTATTCAGAAATTTTTTTAACAAGTACAATATCGACATTTACCATCTTAGTACGAAGTAATGGTACAGGTGACAAATCGGTTATGAGTCGGTTACATCACAAAATACCTTGTATTTATGTGAGGTTTTGTGTATCCTTGTCCTTATTTTAGGTTCATATAGTAAGGTCAGACTTAAAGCGAAAAAATTAAACAAAGAAAATAAAAAGGAAAAACCTCCTCTAGGTGGTGCACGGGTGTGCTCCAACAAGTAGCACGGGGAACCTTGGGGGGGGGGGGGGGCGCTCCATCTCCCTCTGTCACCTCCACTAGGTGTAACCAACTAGTTTAACTTCCAAGTGGATCCAGGGGCCTTAATTGGTCCATGGGCCCTTAGAGGCAAATTCCGGTTAAAAGAAAAGAGAGAGAGGAAATGAATGATAGAAAGGAGAGTAGAGGATAGTAGAGGGGGGGGGGTGCACTCTGGCCCTGGAGAAAAGTACTCCCGAGCCACTCCCATCTCATTATGTAGCCGAGAAGTAGTTAATCCAAGGGTCCCATATTTTGTCAAACAAAGCTATCTTATATTTTAGCAAGTGAAAAGGGATGGTTGGGTATTTCCAAGAATTGGCAATTGCTATTCTTGCTGCAACAAATATGAAGGCGATGAGTCTCTTCATATGTTTCGATATTCCCTCCACTGGGTGTCCTAACAGAGCCTGTAGGGGTGACTTAGTGAGATTCACTTGTGTCAGTGAATATATGAAATTGTATGTGCGTATCCAGAACCTTCGCACTTTTGGGCATGTCCACCATGTATGGAACATGGTGCCGTCTATAGTACATCCCCTGAAGCACTGCGAGGAGGCCCCCGGGACAAAGGTTGCTACCCTCGTTGGGACCATATACCACCTCATCATGACTTTATAGTTTGCCTCTATCAATGAGGTATTGATATATGATCTGGACGCCCATTGTGTAATTTTGCTCCATTCCTCGACTTATAAGCTGATTTCTACATCTTGCTCCCATTTTTGCATGTAAAACAGTTTTTGAAAAGTCGAGGTTAAAATACCATAAATCTGCGATATGTGACTAGTGTGTTTGTCGAAGGTCCTGCAAAAATTTTCCGTTGGGGTGGATGTGGTTAGATCCGAAGTGCGATTTAATGTTGCTAGGAAATGAGCTATCTGAGTATAGCGATATAGTTCTGAATTTGGGAGATGGTACTTTTCCTGGAGGACCTGTTTCGACAGAGCACCTCTATGGTCACAGAAGTCCGCTATTCGTAGCAGACCTTTGTTAGTCCACCATGTAAATTCATGAGGGTGGAGACCCGGGGTGAATGAAGGATTATTAAACAATGGGGCTAGTGGGGTGTGTGGGGATTTAAATTTATATGTAACTACAATTCTGTCCCATAAGTTTAAAGAGAAGGATAGAGTCGGACACATTATTGTCGGCCTATCTCTCCCTTTCATCCATATTAAGTGGCTAATCTCTCTATTTGGGTACAGGGAGGATTCCATTGTCATCCAGAGTGGTTTGGACTGTCGTGTGTGAAATCAAATCAGTTGGGACAGTTGCGCTGCATTGTAGTACTTGATCAGGTCCGGTACCCCTAGGCCACCCCTCAGTTTTGGTGTATATAATGTTCATCTATTCACCCTGGGTCTTTTGTTTCCCCATATACATTTCAGCCGTTTTTTCTAAAACTTCCCTAGATCAGATCTTACTATTTCTTTTGGGAGAGTCCGGAACAGGTACAGTACCTTAGGTAAAATGGTCATTTTAAGAGTACAATCATCGACCGAACTACGATGGGGGGTTGTTTGACCACCTTTTGAGATCCTCTGATAGTTTTTTAAACAGTGGAGGGTAGTTTAGTTTATATAGTGTGGAGAGGGTGGGGGTTAAAAAAGATACCCAAGTATGGAAGGGCCTCATTCTGCCATTTAAATGAGAATGAGCTTCATAAAGCCCTGATTATATGTGTTTGTAAGGATACGTTGAGTGCTTGGGATTTTGAATGGTTCACTTGCAGGCCTGTAATTGAAGTGAAATGTTTTAGTTCTATGTTTAGAGTGGGCAAAGAGGTGACTGGGGAGGAGAGAAGTAACAATATATCATCCGCGAGTAACGCACATTTATGTTCGTGGTCTCCACAGTGAACTCTGGATGATCTCGTATTTTGATGGCTAATGGTTCTAACGCCATAATAAACAATATGGGGGATAGTGGGCATCCCTGTCGGGTTCCTCTGCATATATATATTTTGTGACTGATAGCCCTTGACTACTAGATGCGCTGTGGGAGCATTATATAGTCAGGTCCATAAATATTGGGTCATCGACACAATTCTAATCTTTTTGGCTCTATACACCACCACAATGGATTTGAAATGAAACAAAGAAGATATGCTTTAACTGCAGACTTTCAGCTTTAATTTGAGGGTATTTACATCCAAATCAGGTGAACGGTGTAGGAATTACAACAGTTTGTATATGTGCCTCCCACTTTTTAAGGGACCAAAAGTAATGGGACAGATTAACAATCATCCATCAAACTTTCACTTTTTAATACTTGGTTGCAAATCCTTTGCAGTCAATTACAGCCTGAAGTCTGGAACGCATAGATATCACCAGATGCTGGGTTTCATCCCTGGTGCTGCTCTGCCAGGCCTCTACTGCAACTGTCTTCAGTTCCTGCTTGTTCTTGGGGCATTTTCCCTTCAGTTTTGTATTCAGCAAGTGAAATGCATGCTCAATCAGATTCAGGTCAGGTGATTGACTTGGCCAGTGCATAACATTCTTTTTCTTTCCCGTAAAAAACTCTTTGGTTGCTTTCACAGTTTTCTTCGGGTCATTGTCCATCTGCACTGTGAAGTGCCGTCCAATAAATTCTGAAGCATTTTGCTGAATATGAGCTGATAATATTGCCCGAAACACTTCAGAATTCATCCTGCTGCTTTTGTCAGCAGTTACGTCATCGATAAAAACAAGGCAACCAGTTCCATTGGCAGCCATACATGCCCAAGTCATGACACTACCACCATCATGCTTCACTGATGAGGTGGTATGCTTTGGATCATGAGCAGTTCCTTTCCTTCTCCATACTCTTCTCTTCCCATCACTCTGGTACAAGTTGATCTTGGTATCATCTGTCCATAGGATGTTGTTCCAGAACAGTGAAGGCTTTTTTAGATGTTGTTTGGCAAACTCTAATCTGGCCTTCCTGTTTTTGAGGCTCACCAATGGTTTACATCTTGTGGTGAACCCTCGGTATTTACTCTGGTGAAGTCTTCTCTTGATTGTTGACTTTGACACACATACACCTACCTCCTGGAGAGTGTTCTTGATCTGGCCAACTGTTGTGAAGGGTGTTTTCTTCACCAGGGAAAGGATTCTTCGGTCATCCACCACAGTTGTTTTCCGTGGTCTTCTGGGTCTTTTGGTGGTGCTGAGCTCACCAGTGCGTTCTTTCTTCTTAAGGATGTTCTAAACAGTTGATTTGGCCACACCTAATGTTTTTTGCTATCTCTCTGATGGGTTTGTTTTGTTTCTTCAGCCTAATGATGGCTTGCTTCACTGATAGTGACAGCTCTTTGGATCTCATATTGAGAGTTGACAGCAACAGATTCCAAATGCAAATAGCACACTTGAAATGAACTCTGGACCTTTTATCTGCTCCTTGTAAATGGGATAATGAGGGAATAACACACACCTGGCCATGGAACAGCTGAGCAGCCAATTGTCCCATTAAAAAGTGTGAGGCACATATACAAACTGTTGTAATTCCTACACCGTTCACCTGATTTGGATGTAAGTACCCTCAAATTAAAGCTGAAAGTCTGCAGTTAAAGCACATCTTGTTCGTTTCATTTCAAATCCATTGTGGTGGTGTAAGGAGCCAAAAAGATTCGAATTGTGTCGATATCCCAATCTTTATGGACCTGACTGTATATAGTTTTAAGTTTCGTCAAAAATTTCGGACCGAACCCATAACGTTCTAAAATGAAGAACAGATAGTCCCAGGATAGGGAGTCGAAGGCCTTGTGTAGGTCTAATAAGATCAGTAGCGCTCCCCTCTGACCTCCCCCATCCCAGCCGACATTCAGAGCAGATATGATATCAATGATCCGTCTGGTCTGATCTGGGGCTTGCCTATTGGGAATGAACCCTACCTGATCAGAATGGATGTACTTTGATATAAATGAGTTCATGCTAGTAGCTAAGATCTTTGTCATTATCTTGAGGTCTACATTTATTAGTGATATCGGGTGATAATTCGCGCAGTCCCCATGGTCTTTATTCGGTTTGGGTATAATATGAATAAAGGCGCTATTTTCCTGTGATGGCAAAGGGGATCCTTTTTTTAATTAATTGTAGAAAGAGCACAGATGTGGGGTCAGAACCTCTGTATATTTGCGATAATAGTGGTCAGAAAATCCATCCGGGCCTGGTGCCTTGGATGGGTTTAGAATTTTAATAGCTGCTGATACTTCTCCTGTGGTAAATTCCGCATCCATTAATTCTACATGATCTCGGTCTAGTGTAGGAAGCGTGATGTCTCGGAGGAACTCCTCCGCTTTATCCTAGTGGAGAGGGGTGGGGGAATCATATAGTTTGGAGTAAAAAGTGAAAAATTCCTGCAGTATAAGCTGAGGATTCTGGGTTGTATGGCTGTTCTGCAGTCGCAGTTTAGGTAGAGCAGGTGTAAATGGTCTGGGGGTTAGTTTCCTCACTAAAGGTTTATTGGGTTTATCTCCCATGGTGTAGTATCGATGTCTGGACCATCTAATGTATTTTTCTGTTTTTGTGGTGAGGCTCAAGTTTAGGGCAAATCGTGCATCTTTTAACCACTTCAATACCAGGCACTTTCACCCCTTCCTGCCCAGGACAATTTGCAGCTTTCAGTGCTTTTCACACTTTGAATGACAATTGCGCGGTCATGTAACACTGTATCCAAACAAAATTTTTATAATTTTCTTCCCACAAATAGAGCTTTCTTTTGGTGGTATTTGATCACCTCTGAGGTTTTTATTTTTTGATAAACTAAAAAAGACCAATATTTTGGAAAAAAAAAAGTTTTTCTTAGTTTTTGTCATAAAATTTTGTTTTCCCCTTCACTGACGGGCACTAATGAGGCAGCACTGATAAGGTGGCACTGATATGTAGAATTGATGGGCACCAATAGGCGGCACTGATATGCAGCACTGATGGGCACTGACAGGCGGCTGTGATGGGCACTGACACTGACAGGCAGGTGTGATGGGCACTGACAGGCGACACTGACAGGAGGCACTGATGATGAGGTACTGATGTGCCACGACAGGTGTTACTGCTGGGCACTGATTGGCACTGTGGTGGGCACTGATTGGCACTGTGGTGGGCTCTGATTGGCACTGTGGTGGGCACTGATTGGCACAGTGGTGGGCACTTGAAGGCTTTTTTATTGGGGGAATGCTGGACACTGATTGGTAGCTTATTTGCACATCTGAGGGGGCTGTGCTGATAATCAATGTGCTGATTATCAGCACAGACCCCCCCCTCTGACAGGGAGAGCCGCCGATCGGCTCTCCCTGTCAGCGCGAACCGAGGAATGCCGTTTACTGGCACTTCCTGGTTCACGCTGTGATTGGTCACAGCTGAACACATGGTAAGAAGCCTCTGACAGAGGCTTCTTATCACGATCGGAGATGCGGGGTGTCAGACTGATACGCCGCACTAGCATACGCTGCGCGCCCCCACGAGCGCGCACTGGCATGTTATCCTGCTGGACGTCATATGACGCACAGTCAGGATAACAGAACCACTTCCTGGCCTTTATTCTGCATACGGCAGGCAGGAAGTGGTTAAATTTGATTGAGTATTTTGGATTATAAGTGGCGTGCATAGTGGTGTACCCCAAGGTTCAGTGTTGGGACCCTTACTTTTTAATATTTTTATAAATTGTATAGGGTCTGGGATTAACAGTGCCATTTTAGTCTTTGCAGATTACAGTAAGCTATGCAGTGGAATTGCATCCATACAGGATGTCTCCAAATTACAAGACGACCTCAATGCATTGTTCAATTGGGCAATTGTGTGGCAAATTAGGTTTAATCTTGATAAATGTCAAGTTATTAACTTAGGGGCTAAGAATATGCATGCATCATACATACTAGAGGGAGTACTCTGGGGGGAATCAATGATGGACAAGGATCTGGGTGTTCTGGTAGCTCATAAGCTTAATAATGGCATACAATGCCAAGCTGCGGTTTACATTAGCAAAATCCTTTCTTGTATTGAGAGGTATGGACTGCAGAGAGATATCATTTTGACCCTGTACAAGCCATTAGTATTACCTCATCTGGAATATGCAGGAAGGATGCAGGTTGTGCGGGCAGCACTCAGCTGGAACACAGCAGGTTGGCACCGTTGGACAACACAGGCAGGGCAAGACAGGAGGCGTAATGGGGAGTCCTAGCTAAGGAGGATCAGAGATGTGGTCAGGCAAGCTGAGGTCATACACAGGACAGGAGACAGGAGAAGATCCATGGACAAGCAGAGGTCAGAGCCAGGAGAAATATGAGAGGTATCCAAGAGCAAACCAGGTCAGTAATGGGTAGTTCCGAAGCACAAGTACACAAGGTCACAGGAATCAGGACGCTGAAGACCAGTCAGTGGTGTCCAAGTGCATCAGTTATGCCTTTAAAGGCCAAAGGGTGCCAGAATCTACTGCAGGTGGCGTGCACGTGCGTGTGCGCACGCGCATTTTCGTGCAAACGGACACGACCATGATGAATATTGCCCATTATGCCAGGTCTCTGGGCGAGTCTGCTCCAGTTTGTCCCATTTCAGCAGTGCAACAAATTGGAAAGGATTATCTTTGATTGCAAAGCATAGAAACCACTGATGAGTAGGGATGGGCGAACAGTTCAGCCTAAGCATAAGTTTGGGCTAAACTTACTTGGTTCGGTTGTTCAATGAACAGTCAAACAAACGGGTCGTTTGATCGTTTGTTCGCCCCCTTGAACCGACCACAATGCATTGCGGCGCTGAACAGTGCATTGCAAGCCCTGATTGACTGAAGCAGTGAAAGCTTCAGCCAATCAGGGCACAGAGCACTGTCAGAGTCATGATTGGACACTGTCATACAGACTTTATCCAATCATGGCTCATTCCCACCCTACAGTATAAAAGTATTCTTTCAATGACAGCCATTTTCAGTCTGAATTTGGCATGGAGAGAGATAGAACAGGGCTCTGTTCAGTGCTATCAGTTTGTTAGTGTGCTATATTGTGCTATTTTGCTTCAATTGTCAGTGTAGAATATTAGTTTAGTATCGGTGTAGGGATAGTGTGAGTGTAGTGAGGAGTACCATCATTCAGCTTTGCATAGTGTGCAGCTAGAGTAGGGACAGCTCAGACAGTTTCACTGTAGTGTAGTGAGACCGTGTCATTCATACATACATTAGTGTGGAGTAGGGACATCTCATATAGTTTCAGTGTAGTGTAGTGAGACTGTGTCAATAATCTTGACATTAGTGTATAGCTAGAGTAGGGACAGTTGAGATAGTGTCAGTGTAGTGACAGTTGAACACCATCTATTTGATTGCATTATTGCCAGTTTAACGCCATTTACTTCTGTGTGCGTTACTGACAGTTTAACGCCATATAGTTTTGCGTGTGTTACTGCCATCTTAACACCATATAGTTTTGCGTGCATTACTGCCAGTTTAACGCCATATGGTTTTGTGCGTTACTGCCAGTTTAACGCCATATAGTTCTGTGTGCGTTACTGCCAGTTTAACGCCATATAGTTTTGCGTGCATTACTGCCAGTTTAACGTCATATAGTTCGGGATGCGTTACTGCAAGTATAACGCCATATAGTTTTGCGTGCGTTACTGTCAGTTTAACGCCATATAGTTCTGCGTGCGTTACTGCAAGTTTAATGCCATTTTCTTCTGTGTGTTACAGCCAGTTTAATGCCATATAGTTTTGCGTGCGTTGCTGACAGTTTAACACCATATAGATTTGTGTCCGTTACTGCCAGTTTAACGCCATATAGTTCTGTGCGTCACTGTACGTTTGGTGCACTATACTGCAGTATATTACAGTGTATCCGTGGAATGTGTCTGTGTACTGTGAGTACTCAAATTAAAGTGCACCAAATACCTCTTTATATTGATTAAAGTGCATCTACGTACAGAAATCAACTTCTTCTTTACATTTGCTTATAAGCACCGCCTCCTCCCTCCCAATAATGTCTGAGAGGACAAAAAGGAGAGGCCGATGTTCCCTTGGCATTGTAAGGGGGCCAGCAACAAATGTGTCCACAGGCAAAGGTGAACGTGGTTTTCAGTCCTCAGGCAGGGCATCATTTCCTCTTTTTAGTGAGTTTTCCCGTGCTATCCAGCCACAGCATGCAGAGAAGGTGGTGGACTGGCTTACTAAATGTTCCTCATCCTCCTCATCCTCTGTCATGCAAGTAGAGACGTGTGCAGTCCTCTGAAGTTGCCAGAGTGGATAAACCTGCCTCCTTGTCCACATCTATTGCTGCCATAGCCCCAACATCAGTCATTGAGGAGTCAGCTGAGTTATTTGACCACAGAGTCTGCCACTTACTCCTTGATGATGCCCAGCCATCACTGGATTCAGATGTTGGTTCTGAAGTTGAGGATGACAGGAACATGAGCCAAGAGAGAGGGAGGAACACTGGTAGACAAATTGGCATTCTAGTTCCCCAAGCCGCAGCGTATTGGCAAGTTTTCTCCAGTGGTAAAGATGAAGATGGAGGAGATGATGATGATGAGGTCACTGATGCGACTTGGGTGTCAGATAGAGCAAAGGAGGAAACTGAAGGTGAGGAGGCACAACCCCAAGGAGGCCGACATCAAGAAAGAGTAGAGAGCAGCCACCCTATTCCATCACATTCTGCAGCTGTTATCTCCCGGCCCACTCCCCAAAGCTCAGCTCTTTGGGCCTTTTTCAGCACATCTGCAGCAGATTGCACTGTTGCTATCTGCAAACTGTGCCTTAGGCACGTCAAACGTGGCAAAAACACCAACCATTTGGATACCACATGCCTAACAAAGCATTTAACATTCAACCACTCAGCCCGTTGGCAAGAGCACCTAAAAACCACACAAAAGGGGCACAAATCTGTCCCTCCTTCTCCTCCTTACCTACTTCAGTCTGTCCCTGCGATACCGGGTCATTACCTTTCAGCAGCCTCCACTGACAGGGATGATGGTATAGCACAGGGTGTTCCAGGTCCGAGCAGCACATCTGCCAGCAGCACACCACCAGTTATAGACTGTAGCCAGCAAATTTATCTGCCCCATCTGCTGCAGCGGAAAAAAAAAAATACAGTCCCTGCCACCCACATGCCCAGCGTCTGAATGCAAGCTTGTCAAAGCTGTTGGCTCTCCAACTTCTGCCTTTCATCCTGGTGGATTCTGCCCCCTTCCATGAATTTGCATAATGTGCTGTACCACAGTGGCAGGTTCCCAGTCGTTACTACTTTTCACGTAAGGCCATTCAATCTCTTTACCATCACGTGGAAGGGAATGTTCTGGCATCGTTGGGCAAGGCAGTCAGCCATAAAATATACCTTACTGACACGTGGTCCAGCAAGCATGGGCAGGGACGACATATTTCGTTCACAGCACACTGGGTAACGCTGCTTGCAACTCTAAAGGATGCAGGATAGGGCTCGGTGCTGCAGGTTGTTGTGTCCCCACGTCTCCATACATCTGGTGGTGATGATGCCAGACCTGTGAGCTCTACCCCCTCCTCCTCCTCCTCCTCTGCCACCTCCATGCTCTCCTCTGCAGAATTGTCCTATGAACATCAGGTACCCCCTAAGCGTTCAAAGGGCTATTCCCAGAGCCAGGCTAAAAGGTGCCATGCAGTTCTTCAGCTGGTGTGTTTAGGGGACAGGAACCACACCGGAGCAGAGATTCTTGCAGCTCTGCAGGGACAGGCCCAGAGGTGGTTCACACCATGCCAGCTGGAGCCAGGAATGGTGGTGTCCGATAATGGCTCAAACCTCCTGTCCGCCCTTAGACAGGGAAAGTTGACACATGTGCCATGCCTTGCACATGTCCTCAATTTGGTGGCGCAGCATTTCCTAAGTACCTACCGAGAGTTGCAAGATGTATTAAATAGGCCAGAAGAGTCTGCAGCCATTTCAGACGGTCAAGCCAGTGCTTGGTTGGCTGAAATTCAGCGGGAATTCCACCTGCCCGTAAACCGCCTGATTTGTGACATGTCCACCAGGTGGAACTCAACTTTGGGAATGCTGCAGCGGCTATACATGCAGTAGAGGACCGTCAGGCTCAGGCCACCTCGTTTTTTTTCCCCACGCAAATGGCTGATCATGCATGCACTGTATTGTCACCATTTGAGGAGGCCACAAGGATTGTGAGCAGTGACAGTGCATGCCTCAGTGACACAATCCCTGTTGTGTTCCTGCTGGAGCAGACTCTGGCATTATGAACAGGGCACTGGAGGCAGAGCAGCAGGAGGAAGAGAAGGACTTCCTTTCCTCTCAAGCCCCACTTTATGCAGACACCATTATGCCTATGTCACAGAACACACAGGAGGAGAGAGGGGAGGAGGATGAGGATTCTGGCACTTTCATAGGCTTCGAAGAAGAGGAAGATGTGCGTCAATCTGTAAGCGATGGCTTTCCACCCCAGGACCCTTGGGAGTAGTACGTGGCTGGGAGGAGGAAGTTCCAGATGCTGTCATCCCGAGTAACCCCAAGGAGTCTGCTTCTCAAGCCTTGGCAAATTTGAGGCGCATGGGCAACCTCATGCTTCAAAGCCTGCGAAAGGACCCAAGAATACGTGGCATAAAGGCGAAGGATGATTGCTGGTTGGCAGCAATCCTTGATCACCGTTATAAGGGAAATGTCTCAGAACTCATCCCGTCCCCACAGAGAGTGCAGAAGATAAAATCTCTTGAGGACACGTTAAAGAGGATTTTATTGAACGTTTTTCCTGACTCCAGTAGATTACAGTGTGGTGGAAATCATTGTTTTGAGTCTTCTGTTGGTCAACAGAGGAGCGTTGGAGAAGGCGTCCGCCAAAGTGAAGCATTTCGGAATTTTGTTAGTGGACAATTACCTCGGGGCCAAAATAGAGATGGAGAGCTTTCCAGCTGGCGATCCACTGACTTACTGGGTCATGAGAATAGACCACTGGCCAGAACTTGCCCAGTATGCTATTGAGTTGTTGGGCTGCCCTGCATCCAGCATGCTTTCAGAACGGGCATTCAGTGCTGCAGGAGGTTTTGTTACTGATCATGGAGCGCGTCTGTTCACAGACTCCGTGGACCGCTTGACTTTTATAAAAATGGATCAGTCCTGGATTACCAGCTATAAAGCCCCTGATGCTGAAATCACTGATTAAGTCTTTTTGGGATGTGGAATCTCTGCAGGACTTCGAGGCTGCCTAGCTTTGAGAGTGTTCAATCATTTCATCTGGAAGAATGTTTTTGGTATAGGTTTCATGGGCACAATTAACACCCAAAGACCAATTTTTTAGCACCTGTTTGACAGGTGTATATCACTGCAATTTTTTACAGCAAGGCCAATTCTTGCTTTCATCAAGATTACCTTACGCACCCGTTACTTCTATCCAAAGTCAAAGTGACACCAGAATGTATCCAAAAAATCTCTAATCTTGTTCCCAGTGCACTACATTGTGGCCTCATCATACACACTGACTCCCCAGCTGTTGCTGAGCAAAATAAAGGCAGCATGCAGGGAAAATGTCACTTTGTTTGGCTTTATAAATGCAGCTATTGCTGCAGCAGATTCTAATCATGGTACAGATCAGCCACTTTACAGGTAGACTAAGGGGGCCCCCCAGGCACTATATTGGAAGTAATTTTTTCTTTTTTATGCTTTCACTTTAAAAATAAAAAAAATCACTGCTCATTTAAAAATGACGCTTTTCACAAACCTTTTTTATTGCTACATGTCCCCCAGGGCAGGAACCGGACCCCTATGATCACTGTATACCCAATTACTTGCATTTAAGCCTTCAAAATGGACACTTTGGATTTTTGACGTTCGGGTCCAATTGACTTTAATGGGGTTCGTCATTCGGGTCCAAACTTTCGCGGTGTTCGAAAGTTCTGGTGTGAACCCAACAGGGGTCCGTTCGGCCCATCCCTACTGAGAAGGAGGACAAATTGGGATAAGAAGATAGGTATCTTGGATGTATACAGATTTCTAGTATTCCCTGTGTCTCAGCAAGGCAATCACTGACCTTGTGGATTCCATTCAAAATTTTGGAATTTAAAGGTATTTGTTTAGGGGTTTTAGGTCTGAGATAGGATGAATAACCTCATTAGGTTTTGGTACCCTAAACATGTTTGAATAGAAGCCTCTAAACCTGTCCTGTAGAGGTAACGGAACAACTACTCCCTGGGACAAGGTTCAGGGCATACTGCAAATCTGACTGTACTTGGGCAGATTTTGAATGGAAATCAGAGCCATTCTGGAGATTTGTGTCATAACCTGTTCATTGACACAAAACAGGAAATCAGAAGGTAATTGTTATTGCAGTCAGCTGTGGTTTTGCAAACCAAAACTGCAGTTAAACTGGTTGCAGAGCTGGACCTGTAAGGATAAAGGGAGCCTTCAAGAGCATCCCAAACTTTGTCAAGAAGTAACATCTTTGATAGGTACAGTGAGATGTTTAAGACCGAGAGCAGGATCTACTAACAGAATAGACAAATTTCTTTCTTTTTACACTGTTTGGAATTTGGCAATGATTTTTAGAGGGGTGAAAATCTTTTTCCGGATTGACCCAATCGGCATAAATTCCTAATGCTATTTGTTCATGAAAGGGGGAATGTCTTTTTAGATTTAGCAGGTCTCTTTGTACCCAAAGGGGCATGGCAAGATGGAGGAGGTTCAAGTGTGACAATGTAGACATTTCCATTTTGACAGGCATATTGCATGAATTCGTAAAATCGAGTGTATAGGGGGTGAAAAATCTTCCACTGTCTCCTCTAACACCCCGTTCTGGCCCTCTTCATTCCACATTGAGTGTGTGGATGCGGGGATGGTTCTTTTTTCATTCAACCTGCTGCTTGAACAAAAAAAATAAAAATGATTAGTGTAAGGGCTACCCTAGTCGGTCCAGTGAGAGGTGAACATCAATGCCACTCCTCAGACCATGCCCCCTGACATGTTTCGCCATCTCCACTGGGGGGGGTGGTGGCAGGGAGCTGAACCATGTCAGGGGGCGTGGTCTGAGGAGTTTCATTGACTGAGGCTTTCACATGCACACATCCTTACTAGGATCAGCTGAGGTGTGTGGCGGTTACCTGCTTTGAGAATTAGATTGGAGACACAGATGCTCTGTGATGTAAAGCTACTCTCATACCTCTTGGTATTGTTAGGTGTGCTGTCTGTCATCCTGTGCTCAAATTGAGTATACAAAGGAGTACCTGCAGGTAGCTAAGTCTAGACACCCTTTATGTTTCGTGTCCAAATGCCTCAAATTCAGGGCATCTCTTGCTATTAAAACACGAGGACTTGCTTCCTCGATTCAGATTCTCCCACTGTAACTCTTCCGTTGTCTTGGGAGCATGTGAAAATGAAGGCCCAACTGATGGGTGCTGAATGCCTTTCTGCATTCAGCACCAATCTAAACAAGCCATAAGCCAGTTGTTGAAAATTTAATTTAGGCTGGGTTCACAAATGTGCGGTGCGAATTGAAGCTCCGTTTTCACAGCTAATTGACAAAGTAGTTGTTCAGCGTTTCATGTCAGTTTTTGATCAGGATCAGGTCAGGATTGCATCAGGATCAGGTCAGGATTTTATCCTGTTCACAACGGAATGCATCTGCGAATCAGATGCGTTCCCATATCAGATAATGTGCTTGCAATTCGCACTGCAATGCCCAGAAAACGCACACGCTTTTTAGGCAATGCGGAATCCGCAACCAAATTGCATAGATGTGTACCCAGCCTTATACTGATTCATACTAACGTTGCCTATGGGATGATAAATCTACAATATATTTTCATAGAAAAACGGCAAAAAGACATGTAAAAAAAAAAAAATTTGAAACCAGACAACGTTATTCCATAGGAGTTTATTTTTATTTTTTTATCTAGGCAAGTGCCAAAGACTTGAGTCTTTTTTCCAGTGTCTGAAATTGAAGATCCATGGGACGGAGCTATCACAGTTTGAAAATAAAAATACATTAGGTGGTTTCCCTGATCCTGCTGCACATGTAAAAGCATGATATGTCACCTATGCAGGTGCTAGAAGCACCAGCAAGGCAATGCAGACACTTCCCACTTCTAAAATCTCTGGACCACTGTTCATAATCTTTCCCTTTATAGACTAATTGGTATTCAATACCGTCAAGTCTTTTTTTGTTTGTTTTCATTGTTGCCGTACGTGGAACCTCTGTCTATTTCAGTGACTCCAATCATTCGCCGCACTCCGACAGAAACTGAGATTAATGGAGAAAAAACACAATTATAATGTCATAAAAACAATTAGCAAATTCTAAATGGTTCTTGATATCAGTATAGTATTTGATTAGATAACCCCTTGTTACAATATTCGTTTATTTTTTTTAGGCCTCGGTTCACACTAGATGCGGTGCGAATTCACAGCGAAACTGCTGCGGATTCCGCACTGCATAAAACTTGTTCATGCAAACCGATTGCAGAGTGTATGTTAACGACACCCCGAAATTGGTTTGCAAAACGCAGTACGATCTGCAGAATCGGAACGCATAGGTGCTGTGATTCTTGTGGGAATTACATGTGGTGTCCCGCACTGCATCAGTGTGAACCCAGGCTAAAAAGCAATCAGCATTTTGAGTGAAACGAGATAAGGCTGAACCCCCAGTTGGGTTTTTCCTGTCTCAGAGGCAAGGGCTCTGACCCAACAGCCATGACATTTGTAGCTGTGAACAGCAGAGGTTGCATGTTGTGAATACCCTCGATTAAGGGCATGTCACAGGAGTGATCCCAACGCTGAGGATCCCAAAAACTCATCAGTGTCAGGATTGCTTACCAGTCTTTACTAAATTGCTCCCCCACTAGCTGGCCCAGTAGGATGTTGCTGTTTTGCTGCCCCTTACTAGCTAGGAAGATTCAGCAGCCTTCAGAGCCAGTGAGGGAGCAACATTAAGTGGAAGCTTCTCCCGTGTGACCCTGCTTCTGGTGATGTGTCAGCAGCCTGTGTGACATCAGCCTTAAAGTGATTGCAAAGGATAAAGGTTTTTACCTTCATACATTCTATGCATGAAGGTGAAAAACTATCTGTGTGCTGCTCCTCCTACAGCCCCCCTAATACTCACCTGAACCCCCTCTCCCAGCGATGTGCAGGAGAGCCTCAACTGTCCCGGGACTCCCTCTCCTCATTGGCTAAGACTGAAGCAGTAGCCATTGGCTCCCACTGCTCTCAATCACAGCCAGTGAGCCAATGAGTAGAGAGCTGCGGCAGGGGCGGGGCTGAGCCATGGCTCTATGTGTCTTATGAATGCATAGAGCAGGGCCCGGTAGTGAGCACGCACCAGTGCCCCCATAGCAAGTGGCTTGCTATGGGGGCACTGGTCATGGGGGAGGAGCCAGGGTGGCTGGGGGGGGACCCTAAAAGAAGAAAATCAGATCTGCTCTATGCAAAACCACTGCACAGAGCAGGTAAGTATGACACGTTTGTCTTTTTTTTTTTTTTTTTTAAAGCCGAACCTTTAAATACCCCATGCATGATTCATTTTTTTTTTTTTTTCACTCAATCATCATTAAAGCGGGGTTCCACCCAAATTTTGAACAATATCTGTATGTATTCTCTTCCTTGCCTAGATGCTGACATGCCATTTAAAAAAATTTAAATCGCCGTAATTACCTTTTATTTTTCTATTCTTCTTTGCACTTCCTGGTTCTCCTCCCGTGGGAGTAGGCGTGTTTCTAGCCTCTCCCAGACTCCTGGGAGCTAGTCTCAGGCTTCCCAGGATGCCACTGAGCATGTGCGGGAACGAGCGGTGAATGCTGGGAGCACAGCATTCACCACATCCAGGAAATAAATGCTTGTGGGCTTCAAATGCCCACAATGAAGATGGAAACCGCCTGCAGTGAATAATATAAGTTATTCTTTCCGACTAAATCTGACACAGGTGGACATATTACACACAATATGTGAGTATGTAATGCTGAGAAGAAAAGTTTGTGAATGAACTAAAAAAAAAAATACGATAGATAGGTGGATCCCCGCTTTAAACAAAAAAAACAAAAAAACCCCTATGACTTGATTCCCCCTATCCACACACTCGATATGGATGGCAGAATTACTCCTGCTGAGTTATTGTATTCTGACAGCAGGGAGATTTCTCCACCATCAGAATACACTGATCAGTATTGCTGGAAGCACTGATGGTGCAGAATTTTTCCAACAGGCTGGTTGTACAGAAGTAAATTGACTAATGTACAACCAACCCCATACACTGATCAAAATTCAGCCAGTCCCTGCTGAACTCAGAATGTGTATCGGAAGTGATGTTTCATCGCCACCATCTTGCTACACCCTGCACTCCTCCATAGTAATGATACACCGAGAAGGGAGCAAGCGGACATCTTGTTACACCCGCCGGAGTTTTGCATTTCACCGTTAAATTTAACAGAAAAGGAGTTTATAAGGTGAAATACAGTATTTGGAAATCCATCGGACTGTTTACATGTTGAATTATAAAAGCAGAGGTGTTCTGTCACATTAGTGAGATCAGCACGTTTGCTGCTGCTTTTAAAATTCAACATCAAAACAGTTCGTCGGATTTCTAAATACTGTATTTGACCTTATAAGCTCCGTTTACTGTTAAAAATAACTGTGCAATGCAAAACTCCGGGGGTGTAACAAGATGTGCGCTTGCTCCCTTCTCGGTGTATCCTTACTGTGGAGGAGTGTGGGGTGTAGCAAGATGGCGGTGACGGAACTTCACTTCCTTTACCAATTCTGATGGGTCGCCTAATCTGACGGAACACCGGATGAATTTTGATCCATGTATGGCCAGATTTAGTCTCTCTGCCTATTGATCACACTGCCCAGAGTTATCAAAAAGAATAAAAATTAAATTGCAAGCACATTAACTGGTATAAGGAGTACAAGTAACAAGAAGAAGTTATACTGCAAAGGCAGCAGTATAACATCACATTCATTTGCAATATATCCCAATCGTTAGACTAAATTACCACTTTTTAAATGGTGTTATCTGTAAAAAAAATCCAGGAATTATCAGCATAGTGAAGTGCTGGCAGGGTTTACAGCTCATAAATAAAACTAAATGTACTGAAAAGCATTTGGTAATTTTTGTCCGAAACTATAAATCACAACATGCTGATCTGGAAAGTCACAGCTCCCCTTCACACCCACCTTGCCCCTTCACAGACCCCTCCATCATAGTGCCCCCAGGTGGGTGAGTGTGGTGTTGTGATGGAGGGAGATGAGGTCGGTGTAACAGGGGGTAAGTATGAGGGCACGCTGTGACGGGGGCGCAGAGCGGGAGTTAGGTGGGAAGTGAGTGTGAGGGGGCATGAAGGTTGAAATCCTTGTCGATAAGATAGGCCAGAGAATAGCAAGACTGATTTAAGTTCACAGAAAGGTTACAGTAACTCAGATAAATACTCTTAACTGTGGTGGTCAGAAAAACATCTCAGAATGCACAATATGTCAAACGTTGAGGTGGATGGGCTACAACAGCAGAAGACCAAGTTAAGTTCCACTCCTGTCAGCCAAGAGCAGAAATGAGGCTGTGGTGGGCACTGGCTCACCAAAATTGAAGACTGAAAATGAAGGTTCTTCTGGGGCACACTGATGGTATGGCAGTCACGGTATCTGAGTCCAATAGAACACCTTTGAGATGTGGTAGAATGTGAATTTGCAGCATGAATCTACAGAAATTGTGTGATGCAATCATGTTAATGTGGACCAAAATCTCAAAGAATGTCTGAAATCTAATCTATGACCAATTAAAGGGCATATGTCATGTAAGTGCAGCCATAGGGGAGTCATTGCAAATAAAACATGTATAAGTAAAAAAAAAGTCAGAGTTTTTAGGTAGGACGTTCTACTACCACACCTATGGACAGCAAGTGCTCCAAAACACTGTATTTGGCTGTACGATTGGATATTAGAAGCCACATTATGGTTTGTTGCTATGCTTCAACTGTAAATGGAACTAGATATTGCACCGGTAAGGCTAAATAAGGTGCAACATTTCTAGTGCATCTAATTGGGCTCTTCTAGCCACTTCCACCACCACCACAAGACACACCAGGAGAGAAAAAGATAAAAGCTACATTACAGCTTGTGGCCCGACTCTCCCTGAGAATGAAAGGCTGGGACCTGTGATGGAGACAGATTGAACATGACTTATGTGAAACGGCCAAGGGCATTATCTATAACCATTGCAGCTTACACAGCTCCCACAGGGCTGGACCTCACTGACCCATGGTCTTAGATACAACATAGAGAAGAAGGCTTAAAAGGCTTGCTAAAAACTACCACCACCTCTGACCCGCAGCCCATCCCTAGCATTGAGTTGTGTGGACTTTTTACTGTGCAAATTTATATTTAGCACAGCATCTGCATTGTTACATAAGTACATAATAGGTGAGGTCGAAAAAAGACACAAGTCCATCAAGTCCAACCTACGTGTGTGATTATATGTCAGTATTACCTTGTATATCCCTGTATGTTGTGGTCGTTCAGGCACTTATCTAATAGTTTCTTGAAACTATCGATGCCCCCCTGCTGAGACCACCATCTGTGGAAGGGAATTCCACATCCTTGCCGCTCTTACAGTAAAGAACCCTTTATGTAGTTTAAGGTTAAACCTATTTTCTTCCAAATTTAATGAGTGGCTATGAGTCTCGTTAAACTCCCTTCCGCGAAAAAGTTTTATCTCTATTGTGGGGTCACCAGTACGGTATTTGTAAACTGAATTCATATCCACTCTCAAGTGTCTCTTCTCTGGAGAGAATAAGTTCAGTGCTCGCAACCTTTCCTCATAACTTCTATCCTCCAGACCCTTTATTAGCTTTGTTGCCCTTCTTTGTACTCTCTCCATTTCATCCTTCCTGAGGACTGATGCCCAGAACTGGACAGCATACTCTAGGTGCGGCCGGACCAGAGTCTTGTAGAGCGAAAGAATTATCATTTTATCTCTGGAATTAATCCCCTGTTTAATGCATGCCAATATTCTGTTTGCTTTGTTAGCAGCAGCTTGGCATTGCATGCCATTGCTGAGCCTATCATCTGCTAGGACCCCCAGGTCCTTTTCCATCCTAGATTCCCCCAGAGGTTCTCCCCCCAGTGTATAGATTGCATTCATATTTTTGCCACCCAAATGCATTATTTTAAATTTTTCTACATTGAACCTCATTTGCCATGTAGTTGCCCACCCCAATAATTTGTTCAGATCTTTTTGCAAGGTTTCCACATCCTGCGGAGATGTTATTGCACTGCTTAGCTTAGTATTTTCCACAAATACAGAGATTGAACTGTTTACCCCATCCTCCAGGTCGTTTATGAACAAATTAAACAGGATTGGCCCCAGCACAGAACCCTGGGGGACCCCACTACCCACCGCTGACCATTCTGAGTACTCCCCATTTATCACCACCCTCTGACTCGCCCTTGTAGCCAGTTTTCAATCCATGTACTCACCCTATGGTCCATGCCAACAGTCCTTATTTTGTACAGTAAATTTTTATGGGGAACTGTGTCGAATTCTTTTGCAAAATCCAGATACACCACGTCTACGGGCCTTTTTTTTCTAGATGGCAACTCCCCTTCTCACAGAAGGTTAATAGATTGGTTTGGCAAGAACGATTCTTCATGAATCCATGCTGATTACTGCTAATGATACCGTTCTCATTACTAAAATCTTGTATATAGTACCTTATCATCCCCTCCAAGAGTTTACATACTATTGATGTTAGGCTAACTGGTCTGCAATTCCCAGGGATGTATTTTGGGCCCTTTTTAAATATTGGTGCTACTTTGGCTTTTCTCCAATCAGCTGGTACCATTCCAGTCAGTAGACTGTCAGTAAAAATTAGGAACAATGGTCTGGCAATTACTTGACTGAGTTCCCTAAGTACTCTCGGGTGCAAAGTGATTTATTAATGTTAAGTTTCCCAAGTCTAATTTTAATTCTGTCCTTTGTTAGCCATGAGGGTGCTTCCTGTGATGCGTCATGAGCATAAACACTGCAGTTTTGGTTACTGAAGCCCCGATTCCCTCGTGAAGACTGAGCAGAAGAATAAACTCAATACCTTTGCCATCTTTCCATCTTTTGTAACCAGATGTCCTTCCTCATTCTTTATGGGCCCAATATGGTCTGTCCTCCCTTTTTTACTGTTTACATTCTTAAAGAGTTTCTTGGGTTTTTTTTTTGCTCTCCTCCGCTATGTGTCTTTCATGTTCTATCTTAGCCATCTTTGTTGCACCCTTACATTTCTTGTTGCATTCTTTATAAAGTACGAATGCAGTATGAATGCTGATGATGATCCCTCAACTCTGTATTTTTTGAAGGCCTTCTCCTTTGCTTTTATATGCATTTTTACATTGGAGTTAAGCCCTCCAGGACTTTTGTTCACTCTTTTAAATTTATTACCCAATGGAATGCATTGGCTAATGCCCTTATTTAAAGGTGGGATCTCAGAGAAACAGTTATGCCCCGTACACACGGTCGGATTTTCCGATGGAAAATGTCCGATCGGAGCGTGTTGTCTGAAATTCCGACCGTGTGTGGGCTCCATCGGACATTTTCCATCGGATTTTCCGACACACAAAGTTGGAGAGCAGGAGATAATATTTTCCGACAACAAAATCCGTTGTCGGAAATTCTGATTGTGTGTACACAAATCCGACGGACAAAGTGCCACGCATGCTCAGAATAAATAAAGAGATGAAAGCTATTGGCCACTGCCCCGTTTATAGTCCCGACGTACGTGTTTTACGTCACCGCGTTCAGAATGATCGGATTTTCCGACAACTTTGTGTGACCGTGTGTATGCAAGACAAGTTTGAGCCAACATCCGTCGGAAAAAATCCTAGGATTTTGTTGTCGGAATGTCCGAACAAAGTCCGACCGTGTGTACGCCCTATAAGAAGGAGATGAAAAATGTTGTCATGCTGCATTTCCTGGGCCTCAAGCAGATTTAATATCATTTGGGGACCCTGAACTGTTGCAAAAATGCAGCATGCAGGACTTTTGATGCGCTTTCAGAAAACGCACTAAAATGTGGGACATTAAAGAAGTCTATGGGAAACCGCAGGTAACCCGCAAGAATACTGCAGGTACACTATTATGCTGCACCTGCACTGTGGCCAAGTGTTAATGCTCCCTTACAGATTAAGCACAAGCTTGCCACAAATTACAATTGTTTGTAGAACTTTCACAATGACTAATCCCCCTTACCTCAAAAGTAGCAGCTGTATTTGTAAAACTGCTAAATACACAACTGATAAATCTGTTCCAGCCAATTTCTTGGTAGATTTGACAGCAATAGTATGCCTGGGAGGACAATCAGACATCCCCAGTTTTGGAGAGAAATAACACTACGTTACGCCAAAAAACCCTGCCCCCTAGTTTCTGTGTTGTCTCCCAAAATAGAACTCTCAACACCAGGATATTGTTTTGGACAGAAAATGAGACCCAGTGAGGGACAAACCAAATCAACCCCATGGGTAACTTTGGTTGTGGGGGACCTTAACCTTTTTTGTACCTCAAACTTTTTTTTAATGTCTAGTTAAAGTGTTTGTTAACCCCCCCCCCCCCCCCCAAAAAAAAAAATCCTGCTCCTTTATAGCATGTTATACAGCACAGTGCTTGTGCTCTGTAATTTGCCCCCCCCCCCCGTATCACCTGAAATACCTGGCTGATCCTCTCTGGCTATACCCTCCTCCCCATGTACACTGACCACGGTATATCATGGCTGCTAAGCTCTGACACCGTGGTCAGTGGTCCCCACACACACACTAGTCAGGTGCTAGCCCAGATCGCATGCTGTGTAACATAAGGAAATGATTCTGGAGGGCTGCACTTCCAACAAAAATCCTTTTATTGAAGCTTCATATGACAAGTGGTTGACAGATGGAGCAGGGGACAAAGAGACACGTTTTGCGCAAATGTTAGCGCTTGGTCATTATGTCATAATGACTAAGTGCTAACATTTGCGCAAAATGCTCGGGTGCCACGAACGAACAAACCTGCATGACTGTTCAGCTGGTATCTTTTGGCGTATATTGTACATCTACTTTAAAAAAAATGCACTGGCAGATGCAAGTCCAGTGGATCTCATCATGGCAGCAGGAACTGATTTTAAGATGGTCACAAACCACAGAAAAATTGATCAGAGCTTGCTTAGCCCAAATGTGTTTTCTTACACATAAGCATTAACGTGGCTCTAAAGCCAAAAAGGTTTTTTACATGCATAAGGCCGGGTTCACACTGGTACAACACGACAGTCGTACCACTTTGGATCCGACTTTGCCCTGCGACTTGAAGTCCGACCTGCATCCGACTTCAATGAACAGGGATCCGACTTTGATCCAGGGTTGTCAGGAAGAGGCCCTTGTCCTCATCAACATGGGGACAAGGTGCTTTGGGGTGGGGGGTGCAGGCCCACCCTGCCCCAAAGCACTTGTACCCCCCCATGTTGAGGGCATGCGGCCTAGTACGGTTCAGGAGGGAAGGGGCCGCTTGCTTGTCCCCACCCCCTTTCCCGACCTGCCAGGCTGTGTGCACGCATAAGGGTCTGGTATGGATTTGGGGGGGGGGGGCCACGCCGTTTTGCGGTGTGGGGGTTCCCCTTAAAACCCATACCAGACCGAAGGGCCTGGTATGCTCTTTGAGGGGGGACCATTGCCTTTTTTTTTTTTTGCATTTGGCGTGGAGTTCCCTTCAAGTTCGGAGCACAAGTCGCATGCCAAAGTCGGATCAGTCAAGACGGCAATCCAACTTTGATCCAACTTCTTTGATATTCAATGGGCTGAAGTAGAATCAAAGTCGGACCAAAGTAGTGCAGGGAGCATTTTCAAAGTCGGACCGACTTGTGTCGGACCAGTTAAGATGGCTCCCATAGGGAAACATTGATTTTCACACGTCATGCGACATGAGCTCCCAATGTTTGTCGTACCAGTGTGAACCCGGCCTTAAGGTAAGAAAACCTTTCACTAACTGTTCCACTCACTCCCCTCCCTAAATACTTAGCCAAGTCCTGTATTAATCAAGTGCACCGCCCATCTGCAGCATCGCTGGTCTCACGCCCTGCTTTCACAAACCGAGGCAGCAGAGTGCAAGGCCGAGCGCCGCTGTGTGTGTCTTGGGAGCGCATCCACACATGCAGCCCCATAGCAAGCCGCTTGCTATGGGTGCACACGGAAAGAGCAGCAGAGAGCCCCGGTAGGGAACTGCTCTGTGCAAGAATCTTGCACACAGCAGGCAAGTATAACATGTTTTTTTATGTTAGAAAAAAAAAAAAAAAGGAGAATTTAGTATCAATTTAAGAAAATTATCCTGCAAGCTTTACTGGGGTGAAAAACAATGAACAGTCGTGTTCACTGAACAGTGCAGGGGAACATGGTGCTGCTACATGAAGAGGTTTATTTATACATGTTTCCTCTGTGAATACATTTATAAAGAGAGCCCTAAGATAAAAACTAAATAAATAATTAGATTTCAGTATTTTTAACCTTACCTACTACCATAAGTAGTGCAAACATAGCCAGCGTGGAGTATGATCTGCTGCTGATCATGTTAGCAAGCACTTTGCATAGAGGGTAGGACAGCAGAGATGCCCAGAACAACCAGTTCACAAGAGTCCATGGTCTGCGTGAATGCACAATAGCAGTGCCAGGATATACTCCTGTCTTGTAGTAACCTTCTTGAAAGGCATCCTAAGAAAATGAAAAGATCAAAATCTCTTTACTGTCAGATAACTAATTTTTACCATTGTTAGAAATAATAAGTAAATATTAACATACTCATTTAACAGGTTGTTTTTTTTGTTTGCTTTTTAGACAATGTCAGTTATATTGAATACTAAATATTGACACGTTGACACGTTAGTAAATATATATATATATATATATATATATATATATATATATATATATATATATATATATATACACACATACACATATATATATATATATATATCTACACACACACACATACAGTATATATACATACAAATACATAGTTACACAGTTAGTCAGGTTGAAAAAAAGACACAAGTCCATCTAGTTCAACCAAAAAAAAAAAATACAATCCCATATACACAATCCTTTACCCACAGTTGATCCAGAGGAAGGCGAAAAAAACCCAGCAAAGCATGCTCCAATTTGCTACAGCAGGGGAAAAAATTCCTTCCTGATCTCCTGAGAGGCAATCGGATTTTCCCTGGATCAACTTTACCTATAAATGTTAGTACCCAGTTATATTATGTACATTTAGGAAAAAATCCAGGCCTTTTTCAAAGCAATTTACTGAGCTGGCCAGAACCACCTCTGGAGGTAGTCTATTCCACATTTTCTCAGCTCTTACTGTAAAGAAACCCACACACTTCTTTCCATTTAAAGTGATTGTAAGGGTTCGTTTTTTTTTTTAAATAACAAACATATCACACTTACCTCCAATGTGCAGCTCGTTTTGCACAGAGTGGTCCCGAACCTGCTCTTCTGGGGTCCCCCGGCGGCTCCTCCCCACATCAGATAACCCCCTAGGAGAAGCTCCCAAATCCAGCATTCGGTGTCTATAGACGCCGAATGTATGACTCAACCCCGCCCCCCACGTCATAGGATTTGATTGACAGCAGCGGGAGCTAATGGCTGAGCTGAGAACCCCAGCCAGAGAGACAGCGCATCCCAACGTGTCAAGTTCCTGGGATCAGGTAAGTAAAACGGGGGGCTGGCGGGCCGGTCACTGCCAGGTGTTTTTTCACCTTAATGCATAGGATGCATTAAGGTGAAAAAACATGAAAGTTTACAACCCCTTTAAGCAATGCTCAGGTGATAGTGATGCAATTTTGGTCATACAAGGGACATACTTTTTCCTGGTATAGCTTGTGAAGCCAACTGGCACATTCCTGTTCATCTTCAGGGATTTCTTCTAAAGGAATCCGTCTGGGGGATTAGAAAATGGAAATACAACATTTAACAAGAACAATAAAAAATCTGAAATATTTCATAACAAACTGCTAGGTGAACCTTATTTTTAGGTCATATTGGCAAATTTAAATTGAAAATTACTAAACAGAATAACCACTGTAGAAATAAAGTAAATCTCATGAGATATGGAGGTTAGAGGGTAGAATCCACCAAACTATAACCATTTGCAGCTTGCTTGGTTCCCAATGATGTGCAAATAGTATAAGATTCAAACACCAATAAAGTCAGTGTTAAGCCCTGTACACACGGTGCAGAATGTCGGTGGAGACGTTTGCTGGTTAAAAAACAAAAAACGTCCAATATTCTACCTGTATGTCAGTCTGCCGGCTTCTGTCAGACGTGCATGCTGTAAAACCAGCAGCCGACCGACTCCCGATCAGTGCTCTCAGCCAATGGCAGAGAGCGCTGATTGGAGTGTTCTGGCAGGGGGGCCGTCCTGTCAGAACACAACAGCTCAGTGATGGAGATCGCTGTACTAAACTTGCATGGTTAGTACAGTGTCTCCCACCGCAGCTCTCAGTTTTTTTTCGTGCAACAAAATAAATAAAAAAATGGTTAGTGTGTACCTGGCTTAAATGATTCTCCACAGGAAAGAGGGACCTGGATGGCCACAGGAAAAAGGAACCTTAAGGCAGAACTAAACTCTAAATCAAAATCATCTATTTTTAATCCATCTGTTACTAGCATTAGTAAATAGATAGAAAGGAATTTCTTCAGCTGCTTCCTGGTTTCTGGCTTAGGCCAAAATGATGTCATACAATCCAGAAGTCTCCGTTGCCATTTTTTCCTTTCATCTGATGGAGGGGAGCTAAGCACACCCACCTGCCTGCATGCCTGAGCTGAGGGCAGATGGATTCCGGGAAGTAAATGCTACATGAATCATCTGCACCTACTCAAGATTAAAAAACACCCCTTAGCTGTGTCCAAGTGAGCTTTTACAAAAGCATGGAGACATAGATGAATGGTTGAGTTTGCTTTGAATATTAAAAATGAATTAAATAACAATTTCAGTTTATGGTGCTTAACCACTTACCGACCGCCGCAAGCCGATATACGTCGGCACAATGGCAGCGGTGGGAAAATGGGCGTACCTGTACGTCCCCTTTAAGAGCCAGGGATAGCAGGCGCTTTCAGCGTGACCGTGCCCATGGGTCTCACGGCGATCGTGTCACAGAGCCTCAGGACGGGGAAGTGCCTATGTAAACAAGGCATTTCCCCGTTCTGGCTTGTGTCATGGCAGAGATCACCGATCCCTGTCATCGGGAGCGATGATCGCTGTCATGTGACTTGAAGCTCACAGTTAGAATCACTCCCTAGGACACACTTAATCCCTTTATTGCCACCTAGTGGTAAACCTCTTCACTGCCAGTGTCATTTACATAGTAAGCAGTGCATTTTTATAGCATTGATCGCTGTATAAATGACAATGGTCCCAAAATAGAGTCAAAAGTGTCCGCTATAATGTTGCAGTCTCGATAAAAATCGCAGATCGCTGCCATTACTAAAACAAAAAATAATGAATTAAAATAAAAAAGCCATAAAACTATAACCTATTTTGTAGACGCTAAAACTTTTGCGCAAACCAATTAATATACGCTTATTGAGATTTTTTTTTTACCAAAAATATGTAGAAGAATACATATCGACCTAAATTGAGGAAAATTTTTTTTTTTATATATATTTTTGGGGATATTTATTATAGCAAAAAGTAACAAAAATTGACGCTTTTTTTTGTTTATAGAACAAAAAATAAAAACCGCAGAGGTGATCAAATACCATCAAAAGAAAGCTCTATTTGTGGGGAAAAAAAGGACGTCAATTTTGTTTGGGTGCAACGTTGCACGACCACGCAATTGTCAGTTAAAGCGACGCAGTGCCGAATCGCAAAATGTGCTCTGCTCAGGAAGGGGGTAAAGTCTTCCGGGGCTGAAGCAGTTAAAGTAAAATACTAACAAAGAATGGTGTATACTAATCCTCTAGTGGGTTCCTTACAGGAAAACAGGGAATAATACTCTCCAGAGACAGGATTTGTCCCCAGAAAACATTCTAACACAGCGAATCCCCCGTTGTCTTTTATAACCTGCATGTCTGGTGCTGCGCTGCCACCCTCTGATGTCTTTTCCAATGACCACAGGGAACCTGGATATGTGAATCAACTCTCCTTGCGGGCTTAGTGGATGCAACCCTACCTATTCATGTGAAGTATCAAGGGGATAATCACGTCCAGCTTGGATGGTTTGGAAGATACCTAGAGATTCTCTAGCCTTTTTATCTATTGATTATACAACTGTAGCCTGAATTGCCCTCAGTCCTTCGAATCAAGTGGATGGATAGTATATTAACTGCTAGTGGGCCTACACAAGTTAGGAATCTGTTGCGGTTTATTCCACACTGAGGAGGGTTCATCTCTGTGCTCCAGCTCCTGCTCAGGGAACCACTGTGCTGGTGCTATTCTGTGCTGAGGGGAGCGCTGTGTGGTTTTTATGAACCCTGATGAAGCAATAGTTGGCAAAACATGTCGGTACCTGAAGACCCTTCTGTATCAGCATTCATACCTGATGCACATCTTACACACAGTGAATTGTATCAGCGCCATTACTGTTTTAATATATTGAGACATACATGTTTGTATGAACTCTTTGGCTCGGTTCACACAGGGGCAACACGACTTCAGCGTGACTTTGCACGGCGACTTCAATGCGACTTCAACGTGACTTCAGCGCGACTTCAGCGCGACTTTAAGCAAATTACAACGCGACTTCAAGTCGCCTCCAGGACAGGCGACTTTGGCTGTGGCCAATCACAGGATAATCAGCTCTCTGGGAGGGAGGGGTTTGCCTGGGCAAACTAAATTTTTTCCCTGTAAAGTCGCTTGACTGTAGATAGAGATCCGACTTGGAGGCGACTTCCATTGATTTCTATGGTACAGGTCGCTTACCAAGTCGGATCCAAGTAGTACAGGGAGTACGCTCTGAAGTCGGAGCGACTTCAGTAGTGTCTATTAAGACGCTCTGATTCCCTGTAATGTGAATCTCTTCTTGGGGCGACTTGAGGGCTTTCAAGTCGGATCCCAAGTCGTCCTAGTGTGAACCGAGCCTTTATCTTTGTTATTAATACATTGTATGGTTTTATAAAATTTTTTGTCCCTTGTTTTGGCCTGTACAGTTTGATATCTCTCTGCCCGCTCTCTATGTCTTTACTGATTTCTTGCAGCTGGCCCACTGTGACGCTGAGCATGTGCAGTGTACTGGAGATTTCCCAGAACATGCAAAGTGTGCTGGAGATTACCCAGAAGTCTCCTGGGACACCTTACTTACTCAAGTATCTCAGGAAGCTTTGGGGAAGGGGGAGAGGGATAATCATCACTATACATAATTAAGCTCACAGCTTGTATGGCACACAATAAAAAAAAAACACACAAAAGGTGGAACTTCTTTTTAATACTTTCATAATGGCCAGACCTGCCTTTTAGGATGCCAGATTTTTATTCATTTATTTTTTATAAAGCCAGCAGGTCAAAAAACAAAACAAACAGTCAACAACAGCACTGCCAGTACACTGCTATTCTTTATAGTATAAAGGATAGCATGGTCTGTAAAATATTGGAAGGATAATGGTAATATGGTATATGTGAAACGCTCAGGGCCGAGCTGCGGATCTTGACTGGAAAAAGGTTGAGATAGGCTGGGGAGAGAGAGGGTAAGAGGGGGTAGGTCCACAAAGTTCACCAATATTCCTGGGGAGAGGTAGTTTCTATATGCCGCTTTAGCCAGACCTAGTGATATGTCTGGATAAGCATCATTAGGCAACCAGCTGTCAGAATAGAAGATTGCTCTGTGTGCAGTGAGAGAGGGATAAGTAGCGGCGCCACTGTGAGTGTAGCATAGAGTTAAAATCTGAACGTCTTTATTAAAATAAGTTCAACTCACATTTGAGTCGGTAAAAGCAGGCACATAGGGGTTAAGGTCACGCCAGTCCCTTCCGCACAGATGGGTATGAGGCGGTCATCAGTCCCGGTAGCTCCGGTGGTGTCCGATGCTCCGAGATAAGAGGAATCCGCTGTGCGCTAAGTCAGTACGTCAGCCATGATGAGCAAGGGGGCGTGTATCAGCACTTATGTTCTTATCAGATTGTCACCTTATAGTTTTAAGTATACCCTAATCGATAAGTCTTTGTCCCATATCATTGTTTACATGCCTTCCTCTAGCTGCTTTTTGGCCTAATATTGTTTTTAAATCAAGGGTAATCCTCAGCGGTTCTGCTGATTCCTGTTGTCCCATGGACCACACCCTTGCCCTTCTCTATATAACCCTCATTATGTGGCCACTCTCCATGCCTGAAGAAGGAGCACGCATGCTCCGAACGTGGGCACTGATACACTCCCCCCTTGCTCATTACGGCTGACGTACCTACTATGCGACTGAGTGCCCAGCGGATTCCTCTTATCTCGGAGCATCGGACGCCACCGGAGCTACCGGGACTGATGACCGCCTCATGCCCAGCTGTGCGGAAGGGACTGCCGTGACCTCAACCACCCCTATGTGCCTGCTTTTACCTAGTCAAATGTGAGTTGAACTTATTTTAATAAAGACGTTCAGATTTTAACTTAGTGCTACACTCACAGTGGCGCCGCTACTCATCCCTCTCAGTCTGTAAAATGTATAGATTAAAGACAAGCTGTCTAGCTTCTTCACATAGAAAAAAAAAAAGATTTTTATTTAGTCAAACTTGACAATGAATATGAAGCACTCCAAGAGTAAACCGGATTTCAGGTTACATTTACTACTAATACTTTTTTAGCCTGACTTTTTTTACACTACTAGAAAAAAATTATAGCAATTGAGCTGTACGTGAAAGTATATGTGCAACTGAAAAGCCTTGCTCCATATTTTGTGGTACAGAATCCAGAGAAAAGCAACAAAACTAATAGGAGGGCTGGACAATCTCAGTTATGAGGAACAATTACAAACATTAGGCTTATTCTCCCTGGAGAAGAGATGCCCAACAGGGGATATGATAACGATATACAAATATCTTAATGGTGATTCCAGCATTGGGAGGAAACTTTTCAGTTTCTGGTCACTCAAGCAGACATCTGGCCACTCAATGAAGACAAGAAGCGGTTTAACCTTGAACTGCGTAAGGTTTTTTTTAAATGTTAGAGCAGTAAGGAAGTGGAACTCCGTTCCACAAATGGTGATTCCAGCAGGAAATATCACTAAATAAATAAAAAACTCTTATATGGGCATGTTATTGAGCACAATATACAGCAGGAGTAGGCAACCCGGGGCCCTTGTGCAGAACTAGAAGTCCCATCATGCCTCTGGGAGGAATTGTAACTGCCAGCCTTGCAATGCCTCATGGGAAATGTAATTCCACAATAGCTGGAGGGCCCCCGGTTGCCTACCCCTGATATACAGGGATATGGGAAGTGGTAGAGACATAATACATACACACACCCACACAGGTTGAACTGGGTGGACCGTTGTCTTTATTCAACCGTATTAACTATGTAACTATAAGAATCATCATGCATTGCTAATGCATTGAAACTAGAACAAAAAAAATCTCAAAATGTCATCTAAACAGAAATCACTACTTATAGCAGTACAAACAGTATATCACCTTCCCTTTCTACACCCAAACTATTCTAGCTTGCAAAATTCTTACCTTACATAAAGGTCTGCATGATACTTCTTCCCATTTAAAATGCCAAGTAGGGTGGGATTTTCGCTATTTCTGAAGTTCAGTGTGGAATCATATACGGCAGATGCTGTTTAAAAATACCATAGTTTTCAGTGCTACAAACAGGCACATTTATTAAGGATAATGCAAAAATGATGTGTTAAACCCAGAGCAGCAGTAAAGTATTTCTAATTGCTATGGGTTTTTGGTCTTTACATTATAATGCATATATCTTATGGCTCCTGACAACTTACATTTTCCATACTGCAGTACAATGCAAAGGTTTTATAGCTCATTAAACACCCTCAGTTTATCCCCAACAAATAGCCCTGTAAAACCTGATCTGGTATTTTCTTTTTGGAGACTGTCTGGCACACTAATTAGATGTTGTTTGTATTATAAAGGGTGGGGTGGGGGATTCTTTGCCTTGGCAGGTTAGTTTTAATTTAGGGTAAAAAAAATATTAGGAAAGACATTTTGTAAATATAGGAAGAAAATATTTTATAGGAATATATGCTAAGAAATTAAGCTGATTTTCAAAGCTCTAATAATGTAGCTGTATACAATCCATACCAGGGAACTGTAATATACAAATATACAAAGACAGCTTCTGAGGCTGTTGGCTCTAGTCTGCTACTCCCAGCTCCTTTACCTTGATTGTTATGGTTGTCCTCACTAACCAATATTGAGGCCCTAGAGAGGCAGTCAGGTCGGCGACCCCAAGAACTAACCCCTATTTGCAAATCAAAGTGCCTGGTATTCAGGACACCCTGTATAGGATAAGTAGCAATGTGACAGTACCTGGGGATCTGCATTACTAAAGGGCAATTTAATATATTCTTTGAACCTACCATCATTTAAATGATAAACAGATTTTGTAAATTCTAGTGGTTATCTATTATTCCAGACGGGGCAACAGACAGAATGCTAGCTAAACAGTTGTTCTCAGAACATGCCATTGATGCGATTTGACATGCCAAATCGGCAGCAATTGTCGACAATGGCAGTGTCCGAATAGTTTCTGTAATACTTTTGATGATTACGGGGTGCGATTTCCATTGACATCTGTGCAGAAAACCGCACAGATGTCTCTGACATCGCCCCCGAAATCTGGACTCACACAATTTTATTCCCGCAGTCAGTGTGATTCTATTGTATTGGTTTTGTGTGGAGGAACAGGGACTGGGATCACAGCTGCAAATGGTTCCTTGCTCCAAGGCCCAATTTGCAGTACCCTTTAATGCTTTACTGTCCTACATTACTAGTGCAACTTACTGGCCTTCAGAGGTTAGGAGGAGAGGGGTCCAAGGTTCCTCCACAGCAGATAGGAGCTTTTGATAACTGCACACTTTTTGTAGCCACACTTTCTTTACACTTACAGTACAATTTTATTACCATTACTAAGTTGTTAAGCACTTTTGGTAAGGAGCCAATTACAAGTACACAATGTGGAAAACAAAAACACAACACACACAATGTCTTTCTTTTGAACCACTGGGACCACAGAGAAGACTTGAGGCAAATCTTATACATAAACCTTTTTTTGGTAGATACAATTGTACTGGGGTTTTATATAAACACGAGTAGATATAAACTCGGACTTACTCACAATCCGATGTTAGTACAGCAATCTCCCCTGCTGTTCTATTGTGTTCTGACAGGGAGACAGCCCCCCACCAGAACACTCTGGTTATTGCTCTCAACCATTGGCTCAGATCGCCGATTGTGAGCTGATCGGCAGGCTTTTTTCGGTCGTGCCCCTTAATGCAGTACACGGGGGCCAAATGTCGGCCAGTTTCTATTGAACCAGCTGATGTCGCCTGAAATTCGGCCCGTGTGTACTAGGCTTAACTCTAGGCTGTGGAGCTGTGCTCATTTACCTAGAGGTGGATCTTCTTGGTGTCCAAGATAGTGTATGTTGGGAATAGGAATTTGTATTTTGAAGATAAAACAATAATGGACAGACCATCACTAAATACAACGATCAGACATAAGATTAGGACTATTGAAAAGTAAAGTGAATAACATTTCTGGTTACAATGGTACCTGAAAGTGGGAGGTATATATTAGCCAGCAAGTCAACATGTTGTCCCTGAAGTTGATGTGTTGAAAGGAGAAAAGATGGCCAAGTGTAAGATTTTTGGCACCTTTCACAAGAGTCAAATTGTAATGGCTAGACAACTGGGTCACAACAACTCCAAAACTCCTGCTCTTGTGGGATGTTCCCAGTCTGCAGTAGTCAGGATGTACCAAAAGTGGTCCAAGGAAGGAAAACCAGGAATCTGGCGACAGGGTCATGAGTAGCCAAGGCTCACCGATGCACACAGGGAGCGAAGGCTGACCCGTGTCATCTAATCCAATCAAAGATATACATGGAAGTATCCTCACTCTAAAAAAATAATCACAATCTAAAGCAGCCAGCATTATTTGTTGATTACATATAAAAAGAACATAAAAGTCCATATGCAGTGCTAAAAAGAAGTAAATATGCAGTCTATAATGTATGACGGAAGATAACAAAGTGCACTGTGCCTGATTGCGTCCTCCAGTCATGAAAACCTGTCAGGAGCGCTCCCTGTGTGGGCGCCCTCAGAAGAAGTCCAGGAAGTGACGAAAGGTTAGGGACATGTCGCACAGGAAGTGACGCATTTGCTCCACCAACCGAGGAACCAGGAAGCGTGTGACTGTGGTTACACACAGGGAGCGCTCCTGACAGGTTTTCACGACTGGAGGACGCAATCAGGCACAGTGCACTTTGTTATCTTTGCTCAATGTTTATTAAATTTTGGTACGCATGGTTTTAAGGGGATGTTTGGATGGTTCAAATAAAGATGTTTAGCAGTATCACGCTATGTGAGCATTTTTGTTTCTTCTACATATCCTATTGGAACTACTGGGAATAATACTGACATCTGGTGGTCGCTTTGGATATTGATGCAGATTTACTACTATTAATCAAGGCTTTTATTGATCTGATTTCTGGTGAGTGAGTTTTCATTTGGGACCCCAGCACGTGGTGTATCGCTTGGTGAAAGGATTACTACCCTCACAGAATACATCTTGATTATTTATTGGTGGGACTCTGGCTATCAGATCCGTGTTTGAACTTTCTGAAATAGATTAAGAAAGAGACCCTGTTTAATTGGGGTGCACAGCGCTGCTGCAATACTGAAGAGACACTTTATATATTTATATATTTATAATTGTGTATTTATATATTTATCTAATTTAATTGATTCATTATTGCCTATATACAAACCTACAATCTTATTTATTTGCTACTTACCATAAGCAGCTTATCACACTCTAAAATACATGAGTGCCTCAACACACTAACTGCAGGAAAATCAGTCCATTAGAATTAATGAAACGCCCTTGTACAATGATTATGAAATTAAAGGCTATGTCATATTATTTGTGGCTGTACTGTGCATTACCAATAACACAAATGATCATCATTACCCATAAATGAGCATAAATAAAAACTTATGTGGTTGAAAGGGCCCACAGGGTCCCTACGGGCCGAAGCACACCAGGGCCCCCTCCGAGACCTTTACTGGTGCGATTCCTAAATTACAGGGAGCGGGACCGCATCTTTAGTGAGGCTCGCAAACACCTTACTCTCCCTTATGAGAACACGGCGGTGCATTTATATCCAGATTTTTCTGCAGAGCTGCTAAAAAAAAACAAAAAAACAGAAGACCTTCACAGATGTCAGATGGAGACTCAGAGAAAAAGATATCAAGTACTCCATGCTGTACCCCAGTCGCTTACGGGTTCCACACGGTGGATCTGTGAAATTCTTTTGATTCTCCTGGTGAAGCTGATGCTTGGCTGCTTACTCTAGGATGATCCTACCACACTTCTACATACAGTTGAGATGCTGTGCTGTTCTATTCTGTTTAATGCACTTCTTTCCACATGTCAGACCTGTTGCCTGTGGTTACTGCAGCTGGGGCGGAATTGTCCACTTTTCTGTTGCCCCTGTGCTCCATCCCTGCGTGGTAAAACGTATGTCCCCATCTGGACATCCTTTCAATGAACTTCGGTAACTGAATGGCTGGTCTCCCAGTACAGGCTTTTGGAATGGCTGCCTATGTTACCTGACAAAGTTTATCCATGACTGGATCTACTTGTTGGCTCTCTGGAACTGGTACAGTTTTTCTTTTTTTTTTTCCTTTTTGTTACCAACCAGTGTACTTTTACCATGGTAAATAACGGTTTTGCTCACGTATGGTCGTAAGCCTCCCCAGTTTACCCACGACTCCAGGGGGTATGTGCTCCCCTCCTAACGTCTACTGTTCTAGCTCTGACACAACCTGGGCTTTGCCCCAGAACTCTGTATTTCAGTAGATTACTTTTCTCACAAGATTAGGGTTGAAGCTGCTTCAGCTAGTTGCTGGGGTGATGCTAAGCAATAGGGTATTTTATGCACTAGTTGTGTTGTTCACGCATTCGCTCAAGACCTGCATCTTTTCAGTTTTTCTGGACTGTATTCTCCCTCCAGGACATCGCTGCAAAACGTGCTGAAAGGACTCTATATGTAAGCTACTTTCCCAGCAGAAGCCTCTTACGGAGAAACGCCGCGTTGGACAGGAGTCACGAGACCTGACGTCACCACACTATCAGCTGGCTGGCCTCACCGCAGCCATGCTGTTTGTTTGCTTAACTTTCTGCTCAGCCTGTGATGTCAGCAACGTAATTTATCTTTTAATAAAGAATTTTGAAGTATTACACTATGGAGGATCTCCTTTCTGTTTGATCTCCCCTACATATGGATGATCCCACGGAAACATTGCCCTTTCCATTTTGTTCCCATTGCTTGTGAGGGACCTGGGATGGACCGCAACCCACTAACAAGACCAGCTGTTCCTGTTTGCCTGATCTGGCATCTGTGGGCTTGTATGACCTCCGTAATAGGGGTCCAACGTATTTGGTAAGCGGCCCCCCCTTCCTTTCTGTCGTTTTTCTTTGATCAAGGAGATGTTTTGTTTTTTTGTTTTTTTTCGATGTTTCATTCATCGAAAGAAGGACTTCACACACAGAAATTTGCACTGATTGAGTTTATTTTCAGGATTGATTGACTTTTTTAGGACTTTATTCAATCATCAGAATGGGCAGTATTTGAATATATATTAACATTTATTTATTTATTGATTTCTTTATTTTTGATATTGGTAGCGCACCGGAAGTTATATATTACACAATATTAGGTACCTGGGTGGTATTATTTCCTCTAATGTCCAAGATTTCCACAAAATTAATTTGACACCAGTGTTACAATGGTACAAGCAAAAGTTGAGGGCATGGTCTCACCTCCCGCTATTACTTATAGGGAAAATAAATCTAATTCAAATGCGCCCAGTCTTGTTATATAGTCTGAGGCACTCCCCAGTTTGGATACCAAAATCCTTCTTTAAACAGTTAGACTCACTTATCGCTTCATTCCTGTGGAAATCACACCCAGCAAGATTTAGTAAAAGGATTTTACGCAGACCATGGACACAAGGGGGACTAGCCTGCTCAGACTCGTGCAAATGCACAGATACCTGAAACCAATACTTTCAGGTTCTGTTCTTTGAGCTGTCAGTGGGTCTCCCCAGTGTTAAAGAAGTCCGGTAATTGGAGCTGTCAAAAAAAATAAAAAGCATCCGGCAATGTTTATTAACAGCATTGCTCAGCCCTGAAACACTAAAATAAAAAGAAACATTGTTTCTTTTTGAACAAATGTTCTCTATTCTCCTCCACTTAATTATTATTTTCCTGCTTTTTTTTCTTTTGTTCACGTCTATTTTATAAACGATAAACAATTAAAACTTTTTTTGTTTGCTTTGTTAGTGAATATTTTTACACATATATATTAACATATATTTACACATTTCACATTGAAAAAGCACTAAATGTAAAAAAAAACAATTTATTTAATTTGTAAATAACTTTTCAATGCTTTGTACCATTGCTTACAGCTGAAGTTAAAACAAAACAGTTGCGGTAGGTATCAGTAATTGGTATCGGCGAGTACTAAAAAAAAGTATCGATACTTGTAGTCATTGTAAAAAAAAAAAAAAAATGGTATTGGTGCATCCCTAGCAACTATGCTTGTCCATGCTCACAACTGGCTCATCTCTGATGATACCAATGCTTCCGCAGTTCTAGAAGCAGCTCACTTGGGATCTTTCGAGACTCTTCATAACACCTCATATAGAGGATAGAAGGTCTTGCACCTCCCATTTTTAACTCCAGCCATGAAAGTGGTTGTCAAAGCCTGGTATATTACTGTAATTAAACCCAATCTCATGAAAGCCTGTTGGTCCCCAGTCACTCCACTATGGTTTAATCCAAATTTGCCCAAATTTCAATCACTACCAGATCCCGGTTTATGGGCAGCTAAAGGAATCAAATATTTGACTGATGTTCGTGACGGCAATGCATTATTCACATTTGATAGGCTTAAAAACAAATTTCAACTACCCAACTCCTTCTTCAGGCATGCCCACGAATCGCAATTCAAGTCTCTTATGATTCGATTAGAACAAGATGATCTGGAGGCTCTCACGTCAGATGCGGATCTTAGTAAACCCTTATCCACAATATATGAGACATTATTGCCTTCTATTCAGGTGGGATTGGAGGGATTGCACGAAGTGTGGCAATGCAGAGTAACAGGAGCTAGATGGTGAAAACTGACGGGAATATGTGGGATTACCGTTTCCAATCGTTGATTGCGACCAGAGATAAATCGATACAGTTTAAAATACTACACAGAATTGACTATACACCACAACGGCTACACCGTATATATCCCAACTCATCGGCGTGCTGATGGAGATGTTCTTGTGACTCTGCGGGCTTTGCCCATATTTTTTGGGAGTGCCCGCGGATCCAAGATTAGCGGAAAGTGATTCAGTTTATTTCTGACTTGACTACCATTACTGTCCCTTTGATAGTTGGCATTTGACTTCTTGGACTGGTTAACCACTTGGCTTTTGCTAGAGCAACACGCACTTTACTAGGCATCCTTCTGTTTTATGCTAGGAAGCCGACTGTACTCAAATGGAAATCGGACAGGCCTCCTACTCTATCCTTTTGGAAGCAACTTGTAAATTCAATAGTGTCCCTTTACAAGGCTGCTTATCTATCTTGGGGTTGCCCTAAGAAATGAGAAGGTTTGGCACCTATGGACGGACTCAGACTCAACAGTGGATGAATATGACTCTATAGGTTAAGTAATTCAAATTACAAACGAAATGTAGCTCCTCCCACGCTTAGTGGAACTTTGCCTTTGGAGTGATGTGCAGCATCACGGATAATAGTTCTATTTGGACAGTGGCTGCAAATTGGTGTCCTTGGGATGACAGGTCCTGGTGTATAGAAAGGGAATGGATGCTTATTTAGACATATTATTACTTACATTACTCCTGAGGGATATTAAATTGGGCAATGCGTGTTTACGGTTAGACTTTAAGTATGCATGTTAGGCATATTTCATGTTGGGTACATGGTTATGTACACTTCAGCCGGGGTATGACCCAAGGCTATGTTTTTGTATTATCTATATAATTTTCCGATAAAGAGAATTTATAAAAAAAAAAAAAAAAGAAAAAAGGGGGTTTCTTTTTCATACATCACAGGACACAGACTAGGCTTAATAAACATGACTACTTGCGGTAGACATGGGTATTGCGCCAGCTATAGGTGAATGGACATTGGCAAACAAAGACCGGAAGTCCTTCTCTATATAACCCCACCTCCCAAAGACAGCATCAGTTTTTTTGCCAGTGTCAGAAGATAAGGCTAGGAAATTCCATCCCCCCAAGTATGTTATAGGTCGAATTTTGTCTTTTTTTTTTTTTAATTCTTTTTATTGAAGTTTTAGTTTACATACAAAAAAATGAGGACATGCCAACATAGCATAACCTCTAACACACTGAGGCCTCGCAGGGCCCTTAACAATCCCCCTCCCCAAACTTATCCCCCCCCCTCCCCCCACCCCCCTGTCACAGCTCATATCGCAAACCAGAATATTATTACCTCATTATCATTCAAATGTCCCCGGCTTACTCAGTCATATAGTCCCCATTAATGACTTCACCAATATATAACATTCCGACCTTAGAAACATTATTCAATTGTTCCCCACTATAGTGTTTATTATATTGTACCCTCTTGATTGCATATCAGGATAACTTATTTGTGTTTTAGTTACTCAAGTCAATGTGATTCAACCCACTGTAGTGTTTAACTCATACCACACTTTCCATATTTTGTCAATTTTTTTTGTACAACCCCTCGCTTCATAAGTATATTTATAATAGGGTATCATTGCGTTCACCAGACCCTTCCAAAAATTTATATCAGGGGCCTTAGTATTTTTCCATCTAAGCAATATGGCCTTTTTCCCATAAAATAATAGGATAGTAATTAACGTTCGTTGCGCTTTTCTTGGAACCACTTCCTCAACAAGTCCCAGTAGGCATACTCTAATCGTCTTTGGAATAGGTACTGTTAAAAGATCCGATATGCAAGCCGTGACCTCCGTCCAGAAATCTTGGATGTGCGGGCAAAGCCAGAATATGTGCTCGGCATTGGCTGGAGACGCGGAGTATCTCCAACACTCTGCCGATGTGTTGCCATATATTTTAGTAAACCTAGCCGGTGTGTAATAACTCCTGTGCAAAAATTTAAATTGTATTAGTCTGTCTCTAGCTGATACCAGGTGCTTAAATGGTTGATTCCAAAGGTCATCCCAATCCTCTCCCTGAAGGTCCGGAACCTCCATTTCCCATTTGCTTCTGCAGTTCGTGATTGCTTTAGGCGTTTTTTAAAAGAGTTCCTTATACGTCACCGAGAGAACTTTTTTCAAGTCCTCTGCTGACAGCAAGGATTCAAGAGTCGATGGCAGTGATTCCACTCTTGTCTCTTTAAATTGTTCCTGGAAAGCGTGTCGAATCTGAAAGAAACGGAATAGATAAGAGTTGGGCAGTTCATGTCTCGCCTGCATTTGAGAGAAGGTCAGAAGATCCCCGAACGAAGTAATGTCTTTGAGCGTCTTGACGCCCTTGACTGCCCATACCCCAGGGTCTGGAATATTATAAAAGTGAGGTAACTTGTGATTCATCTAAATTGGTGATGATGGGGAGAGTCCAGTATAACTCGGAGACGCTAATTTCACTGCTAATTCCCAAGCCCTGATAGTAACTTTCATAGTCTCTGTCAGTGGGAGGTCAGACTTGGTGCCTCGAAACAACGCCAGTCGTAAGCTTTCATATGAACCCAACTTGGCCACCTCCAGCACTGTGGCAGCATCACCTTTGTCTGACAGCAACCATCTTCTGGCAAACACCAGTTGACCAGCCAAATAATATTTGAGCCAATCCGGCAATGCCAGGCCTCCTTGATCTCCTAGTTCTTGTAAAACTTTAGTCCCTATCCTAGGGGGTTTGGAGGTCCAAAGAAAGGAACTAATAATCCCTTCAATCTGCTTAAAATAATTTTTGGGAATCCAAACTGGTGCATGACGTAGAAAATATAATAATACTGGCAGGAACTTCATTTTAAGTAGACTGATTCTACCTATTAACGATAGGGATAATTTACTCCAGGCCTGCACTTTTTGTTTTAAAAGGGTCAGCAAAGGGAGTAAATTTAGAGGGATGTAATCCTGAATCCTTGCCGTAATTTTTACCCCTAAATATTTGATTGAAGTAACCCATTGTAGAGGCAAATTTGGATTTGATTTCTCCCTGGCCTTGGCGTCAAGCGGTAAAATAAAAAAACCTTCAACCCAGAGAATTTTCCAAATTCATCCAAAATCTTTAACACTGCCTCCAGCGAGGTGTCTGAGTCATTTAGGAACAGGAGCATGTCATCTGCATACAAGGCTAGTGTTTCATGAATTGTGCCTACTTTTATTGCTCTCACCCCCTCAGAGGATCGCAGCGCAATTGCCAAGGGCTCCATGACCAGGGCAAACAAGAATGGGGACAACGGGCAGCCCTGTCTTGTTCCTCTCCCTACCGCAAAGAAATCAGATATTTTCGATCCCATTCTTATAGCCACTTTTGGGTTTTTATATAGCATGGAAATCCACCGTCTAAATTGTGCCCCAAATCCCATGTATTCCAATACCTTGAACATGAATAACCAGTCAACAGAGTCAAAAGCTTTTTCAATGTCTATAGACACTACTATTCTAGTATCCATTTCTGTCTGTGGGAGTTGTATGTGTGTGAAGAGTCTCCTAAGGTTAGTATCAGTCAATATTTACCACCCTTTGTATGACCAAAGCTAATCTAGTAGCCAGTACTTTCGTTAAAATTTTTAAGTCTGCATTTAATAACGCTATGGGGCGATAAGATGCACACTCTGTCGGGTCTTTCCCTGGTTTAGGCAAAATGATCATGTAGGCCTCTAACATGGATTCTGGTAAAGAAGAATTTTCAATACTGTGTTCTAATAGCCAGTTAAATCTCTCTGCTAGTTGGTCCGCATGAGCCTTGTAAAAATCTGCTGGGAAACCATCAGGGCCCGGGGACTTGTTGGAGGGGAAGGCAAAAATTGCCTTTTGTACCTCTTTGATTGTTATTTTGGCATCTAGTATGTTACGGTCTTCTACAGTTAGCCTAGGTATATCTAAGTTTGACAGTAATGAATCTAACTCCTCCGTATCATATTGAGGGATGGGTGAGTATAATGTAGAGAAGAACTCGATGAATTCTCTCATAATCAGTGTCGGGTCGGTAACTAAAATTTCCCCTTTGTCCTTTATGGCCGGTATGTGCGTTGACGGGTGATAGTCTGCCACCAACATGGCTAAAAGTTTTCCATTTTTGTCCCCTTCTGCAAATATTGTGTATGCATTCCTTTTTAATTCTGTTTGTGTCATCCCTTTAAAATGCAATGACAATGCTCTCCTGGCTTCCAAGAGGGCCTCGTATGTGGCCTTTGTTTGGGGTAAGCACCAGGAGGTCTTCTCCCTGTGGGGACTCTATGCGCTCTCTCCACCACATAGGTGGGGGGTAAATCCTCCAAGGAAAGCAATTGTTTAAATAGTGTCTCAGCAAACAGTGTATGCTTCTCCCCCTCAGCTCCTTCAGGCAGGCCCCCCACCCTTATATTGTTCCTCCTTTGACGATCTTCTGCGTCATCTGCTCTTTGTTGTAGGGATTTCACCAGATCTCGGAGTTCGGCTATGTGTGTGATACCCTGTCTTCAACTGTAGTGAGCCTGCCCCTGATTTTATCCAGGTCGTGTCTTATTAAAGTGCACTCTGACGATAAGTGGTCTATGCTCCCCATAAGTTCTGACTTACTTATATTGATGGCTTCTAGGATCGTCCGGGTGATCGCATCGGCATCCACAGCCAGCATCTGTTCTTCCACTATTTCTTGAGCAGCGTTCGTCTCCTCCGAACCCCCTGCCAGCGCCATGTTTGTTGTCTTGTGCATGGCGCGCTGTTCTGACCTCCGTGCAGACAAGATGGCGGGGGCGGAGTCTCGCTCAGCTTCCTTTACCGAGCGCATCTGTCTCTGCTCTATGTGCGGCTGCTGTGCCTTTTTAGAGGTCGAAGAAGGCATGATCCCGCTCCTCTCACCTTCCCCCAGGTGCTGGTAAATGTTTAAATTATGAAGGTACCCTCCAATCCACAGGATTTGCTCAGGATGTGCGGAGCTCCTCGGATACGCGTGCTGCCTTGATTACATCCGGCCACGCCCTCCGTCGAATTTTGTCTTTCATCCAGTCTGGAAAGAAAAGCTGGTCCTGAGTACTATTAAGAGGCAGATTTCTGCCTTGGAAATATTTTTTCAGAGGCCAATTGCTTCCTATTCTCTGGTACGAGCATTTTTACAAGTAACCACGCATATGGTTCCTCCAATGAGGTCTCCTTTAGCCTCTGTGAGATATCAGTTTGATATCATCAATGTTACAGAGACCACCATTTGAGCCAACATGTCTATTGCCAGGGAACAGGGCCCTTCACACAGTAAATGTGGTGCAGGCTATAAAAGTGTATTTTAAAATTGACTGCTGCAGTTAGGCAGTCGGACTTGCTATTGTCCTTCCAGAAGGACCAAGGAAGGGTCAGCCGGCTGCTAACAGTATCTCACAAAAGTGAGTACATCCCTCACATTTTTGTAAATATTTTATTATATCTTTTCATTTGACAACACTGAAGAAATGACAATTTTGCTACAATGTAAAATAGTGAGTGTGCAGCTTGTATAACAGTGTAAATTTGCTGTCCCCTCAAAATAACTCAACACCCAGCCATTAATGTCTAAAACGCTGGCAACAAAAGTGAGTACACCCCTAAGTGAAAATGTCCAAATTGGGCCCAATTAGCCTTTTTCCCTCCCCAGTGTTATGTGAAAAAAAAAGAATTGTTGCTCTACATAAAGATGGCCTAGGCTATAAGAAGATTGTCAAGACCCTAAAACTGATTGCAGCATGGTGGTCAATCTTTTGTGAGATACTGTAGGTGCCAAATCCAACATGAAATGGTAGATTTAGCAGCCGGCTAAGATACTGTAATTTCTCAAGCCTATGGCTTAAAGGGAAGGAATTCACAGTTTCATGTAACAGCTTACTCTACCAAGAGTGTGGGGGGGCTATCTGTCAGGCCTCAGTGGGACAGGTATGCAAGGCTGCAACCTGGTCTTCAATTCTAGCCAGGGCTGCAAATTGTAAATGAACTATCAAATGTCCCTAGGTTGGGAAGTTGCCCCTAGATAGTAACAAACGGTAACCTTATTAGGTATTATCTTGACAAGAATACCAAAGTGGTCAACAAGAGCCACCTCTGGGTAGTTCAGATCTATTAGGTGAGTATTCAATCTGTGCTCGACTAGTTTTGCGCTGAATTGTGTTTCTTCTGGAGCTAGACACATAAGCAACAGGTAACAAATTTTTGTCAGTGACAATAGAGCACCACAACCACATGTCGGCACCAGTGAGTCAGGTAGGCCAGGGGAGGCAGATATGGGGGTGCACTCAAACAGGGGCAGGCACCAGGATCTCAAATTGTAGAGGAAGACAAATTGTCATCCTCTGATCACTGGAGTTCTCCAGACGGTGGTTTCACTTGAGACAGACCCTCATTTTAACTGAGCTGAAGGGACGGCCAGTGGTAATAAACACGCAGTATACTTCAAAGCAATATATGTAATCAGATCCAAAATATGTAGGGGAAACTGACACTACACAGAGCAATCGGGTATATTAGATGTACTGTAGATTACCAATAGTAGAGCAGGCTTTAACAGGGCGAGTCGCTAAGTTCAAGGATATAAGGTATGGTGTGTGGGGATCATAGAAATACTGGCCTCCCGTTGACCAAATGTCAGTTTAAACCCCTTTATACTATCTATATGTATTTTAGATTTGTCTTTGTTATTATTTTTTGCTATGAATAAAAATTAGCAAAATTGTTTTTAATCATGCATATAAAGTCCATTCATTCATCTTCTCAATACTAGTGATTCACTAAGTAAATAGGACATGGCATCTTGTACCTTCTCGCTGTCCACAGTACCACCCTGTGGGGACAGTATATTAGTATCTATCTAGGAAAGAGAAAGGTGCCTCTAAGTGCAGTGGTTAAAAGATTTATTACAGGCACAATGGGACTAAAAACACTTACAAGATAGTAAGAAATCATAGGCATATAATGATTTGCCCTCATGCTGATCGCTGTAATCCTCGTCTGTCTGGGGGAGATAGAGAGCCATCCTGCAGCTGTCGGAGTCCCTGGTGATGTGGATTGGCGAGTAGGTGATGGCATTTCGGAGCATGCACAGCTCCTTCGTCAAACCAAGGAGCTGCGCATGCTCCGAAACACGTTACCGCCCACCACCTTCACCTGATGTCACATCGGCTGCGTGCGTTCCAGCTTGGTTCCAGAACCTGGGCCGCCTCATCACATCTTCACCTTCTCACCAATCCACGTCACCAGGGACTGTGACAGCTGCAGAACGGCTCTTTCTCTCCCCCAGACAGACGAGGATTACAGCGATCTGCATGAGGAAAATCATTATATGCCTATGACCTCTTACTATTTTGTAAGTGTTTTTAACCCCATTGTGCCTGTGATAAATATTTTAACCACTGCACTTAGAGGCGCCTTTCTCTTTCCTTTATGACCCTCCAGAGCTACTTGTTCTATACAAAGTGCTGCCTTCCGTGCCATCTCTCCACTGCTACTAAGGACCGGATACCCAGCCTCACCAGAGCGCCCTCATCTCTCCCTCCTTTAGAAGCATCTATCTGGCCTTCAATTCACATCTTTTTTTTGTAGGTGGATGTAACTGCCACTGAAGATGCAGCATTTGGTTGCAGCGTCTTGCGGTTTGCTGTATAGCTCTTTGGGCCTGGCAGCGGTGTCTGTTATTCCCTCCCCTCGTGAGCAGTGCTTTGGGACATCCCAGGTAGTCATGTTTATTAAGCCTGCTCTGTGTCCCGTGATGTTCGAAAAGGAAAATTGGATTTTTGTACTTGTCTGTAAAATCCATTTCTTGGAGTACATGACAGGACACAGAGGTCCCTTCCCCTTTTTAGTGGGGGATATTGCTTGCTACAAACTGATGCTCTCCTTGGGAGGCCAGGTTACAAAGTAAAGGACTTCCTTTATTTTTTGCCAGTGTCCATTCACCTATAGGTGGCACATGTCACAGGTAGTTATGTTTATTAAGCCTGCTCTGTGTTCCATGATTAACCCCAGGAATTTGATTTTACAAGTACAAAAATCTAGTTTTTGCACATTGTTATTTATTGGTCTTTTGCTTTTTAATAAGGTGTGGTAACTTACCTTGATAAAGATACCAAGTAGAAGCAACAAAAGAACTCTGAAAGCTTAACCACTTCCCGCCCGGACTGGATAACTAGAGCAGGATAAGCCGCGATCGTGGGCTCTAGGGTCACTCTGACACACCGCAACACCGAGCTCGGTAAAGAGCCTTTGACGGAGGCTCCAATCATGGCTGATCACAGTGTAAACAGGAAGAGATGTTTACTGGCTTTTCCTCACTCACGCCTGACAGATGCGAGTAGAGGAGAGCCGATCGGCTGCTCTCCTGACAGGGTGGTCTGTGCTGATTGTTTAACAGCGCAGCCCCCCTGCGGATGCCCGCCCAGGACCACCAGGGATGCCCACAAAGGACGCCCACCAGGTATGCCACCCTGGACCACCAGGGATATGCCAATCAGTGATGCCTGCCAGTGCCATAAGTGATGCCTATCAGTGCAACCCATCAGTGCCGCCTATCAGTGCCACTCATAAGTACCCATCAGTGCAGCCTTTCCATGCCCATCAGTTCCGCCTATCAATGCCCATCGGTGCTGCATATCAGTGCCACCCTATCAGTGCCACCTTATCAGTACCAGTCAGTGCCAATCAGTGAAGGAAAAACTTATTTACAAAATTTTATAACAGAAACAAAGAAAAACTTTTTTTTTAAAATCTTTTGGTCTTTTTTTATTTGTTTAGCAACAAATAAAAACAGCAGGAGGTGATCAAATACCACCAAAAGAAAGCTCTATTTGTGGGAACAAAATCATAAAAGTTTTTTTTGGGTACAGTGTAGCATGACCGCGCAATTGTCACTTAAAAAGTGACAGCGCTGAAAGTTAAAAATTGGCTTGGTCAGGAAGGGGGGAAGTGCCCTGTATTGAAGTGGTTAAAGTGTATTTTCAACTTCGCAGTCCTGTTTTAAAAATGCCACATATCTTTGTTATGTTTTCCAATTCTCAAATACCCAAAAATAATCTTAGAAATATATTGCATGTCTTTTCTCTTCTGCCAGTAAAATGCATTTTGCTAGCATTTTTTGTATACTACCTGTTTATTCTAGGTGCACACAATCTCTAAAGGGAGGCACCTGGACACAATCTTGCAAAAGGGTGTATCCTCAAGAGATCTTGCAGCACCTGCTGCTATAATCTTATCTAGAACCCAGTGTTTGTCATGTGAGAAGGCTTAATACTTCACACATTAGAAGATAAATAATGTATGGCAGTCCTTTCTTTCTGCAATCTAACTCTCACTTTTTCAAAGCATTCCTAAATTGAGACATAGGTTTATTTTTCAAAATCCCAAAGCAACAATATCTGCTTCAGCATATTGTTTTAAAGAATTCAAAATAACTTTTCTTCATTTTCATATTATTTCTATATTTTATATTTAATTGTACCCTTGCCTACAGCTACAAATGGGGTTACATTGTTGATACATTCTGAAAACAGCATTTGTACATTTGTTTTCTGCAAGACAGGAGGGTCTTGTTTTTTGAACTTGTGTGTTTGAACTCCTCCAGCGGGTCTTCCCTCACCTTCTGCCTTAAATTCACATGAAAGTCAAAACTAAACGAGTCAGAGTGAAAAGGTCTAACCGCAAGCGATTCATACTGTCCATCTCTAGACCATTCTTGCAATAGGGTGTAGCCTCAAAAAAGATCTTTCCGCTCTCCTGCTATCATCTTATCTAGACTCTAATGCCCCGTACACACGATAAGATTTTCCAACGGAAAATGTTTGATAGGAGCTTGTTGTCGGAAATTCCGACTGTGTGTAGGCTCCATCGGACATTTTCCATCGGAATTTCCATCACACAAAATTTGAGAGCTGGATCTCAAATTTTCCGACAACAAAAACCGCTGTCGGAAATTCTGATCGTGTGTACACAATTCCGACGCACAAAGTTCCACCCATGCTCGGAATCAAGCAGAAGAGCCGCACTGGCTATTGAACTTCATTTTTCTTGGCTCGTCATACGGGTTGTACTTCACCGCGTTCTTGATGTTCAGAATTTGCAAGACAAGTTTGAGCCAACGTCCTTCGGAAAAAAAACATGGATTTTGTTGTCGGAAAATCCTATCGTGTGTACAGGGCATTAGGCTCAGTTCACACTGGTGCGATGCAGGAAACCTGCACCGCAACTGAATCCACTGACATCTGCGGGAATCCAACTGCTGCGGGTGTCAATATAAAGTTATTGACACCCCCAAATCGGTTCACAGATCGCAGTGGGAACTGTGAAATGGTACAGGAATCAGATCACACCCATACAGTCTGATTCCAGTGCGGGCCAAAAAAAGGGTCCTGCACCATTTTGGAGGGAATGCAATTTCAGCTATACAGTTTGTATGGCTGTATTTGCATTGCACAGACATCGCATGTGATGTGCACAGCAATGTGGTGAAAATTAAATGCGATGTCTGGCATCGCACTAGTGTGAACCCAGCCTAAAGTCACATTCCAATCCTTAATAATTCACACAATAGGAGATAAATTACATAAAGCACTTATTGGCTTCCTTTCTTCTCTTTATTGCAATCCAAACGACAAGGCTGCAAGATAATAATCTGGGCAACAACCATTTTTCATGGGATCCAAATGCTGTCTTGAGGCATGACAATAAACTACATCAATTTAAATGAAATTAGAAAAAAAGTGTGCGTGTGCACGCGTCTCTATATCACACTCGGTTCACATAGGGGCGACTTGTCAGGCGACTTAGCCGCCTGACAAGTCGCGTCCCGTTCTGTACTATGGAACCATTCTAATAGGAGCGACAAAAGGTTTCTGTACTGCTTTTGGGGCGACTTCAGGTGACTTGCATTGACTTCTATACAGAAGTCGTTTTGCAAGTCGCCGCTGAAGTCGTGTGCAGGTCACCTCACAGAGTCGGCCTGCAAGTCGTGTTGCCCCTGTGTGAACCGAGCCTTAGGGTTGCCACCTCATCCCTTTAAACCCGAACACATATGAATTACACAGGTTCTGAGGCTAATTTAACACAGAGAAGGCACCAAGTGAGTTTAATTACCTCCTTAATCAGCCACAAAGCATGTGTAATTAATATGTGTCCAGTTTTAAAGAGGGTGAGGTGGCACTCCTACTCTATATTGATGTATAATAAAACAAAGCCAGCAGTGGATGGCCTAGTTGTAGAAATCTAACACATCATTGAGCATGGAATGTGACTCCTGTATTAAATTTAAACCTGACAACAGACAGTCAAATAATTGGCAATTGTTTGGATTGCGCAACAACTCTGACAGCTTGTTGGGAAGTTCCAATTTGGCCAATTGACCATTGTCCCCATGAACGATTGGCTGATGGAGTTGCAAGTCACTCTATTGCTGGGTACACACTGTCCAAAAATTGGCCAGTTCCTGCTGAAAATTTCAGTCAGTGTGTACAGCAGTCTGTCTAATGACCAGCTTTTGTTGAAGGGATTTGCTGGAAATTCAGTATCTGATCACCGCCAATGGCTGCGAGCGCTGATTGGTGTATTCTGGCAGGGGAGAGTCTCCCTGTCAGAATACAAAAGCACAGTGGGGCAGATCGCCACACCAACATCGCTTGTGTTGGTACGGCAACCTGTAGACAGTTGGCCTTTATATATCCATGCATACCCCAGTTATATTGAGCATTTAACTGATAAATACGGTATGCAACATCCCCTTAGGTTTTCTCACATCTCTGTTCAGCACTGGATTAGACTGTGTGGCTACTTTGTGATCTGGCACAGTCAGCCTGGGATAATCCCAGCAGGCTTCATCTCGTCTTCTAATAGGATTGTCCAGGATTTAATCATTAACTATTCCTTTATTCAATTATTTTCATTATCTAAATGATTACATTCAACTGCTAATTCAATGTATTTGATTAAAGGCCAATCCATCTGAGTGTTAATTATCCAAAACATGTGATCTCTGCAGCTGGTCATGCCGCTATTTGGAAACACATTAATACTGCTAAACTCATTTCCAAATAAACAGTTTATAAAACATTCAGACACACAAATTCCAACTTGCAAATAGGTCATGCAGCATATTCATTTTATGTAATATAACTGGGTAATAGTATACACTATACAGTATATTGCCTGCTGTATTTAAATTGCACAAATACAGTGATTATGAATTATACGGTTTTCAACTCCAGAACACTAGGGATGTATTTGAATCAGGTGTATTTGAATCCTTGTCCAAACCTGCCTGAGCTATCCTGCCAGAAAGCGGTCACTGTGCTCTACTAGTCAAATATGGTTGATGCATTCCTCACCCTGCAGGCACACAGTGACAAGGGAAATTGAATTGTGCTGCTGTGGGGTAGCGAATGTCCCAGCCCCTTTTGATTGGCAGTTCACAGTGACAGCTTTTTGGAGGGATAGCTCAGGAAAGTTTAGATACGGATCTGAACATCCCTGAGTTCATCACTATTAAACACAAATTTTGCTAGTTTGAGTCTGTTCACCACTTTGAAATAAAAAATAAAGATTCATTTATGGGATTCTGTAAGAATCTGAAACTTCACTCTAATGCCCCGTACACATGATTGGACATTGATCGGACATTCTGACAACAAAATCCATGGATTTTTTCCGACGGATGTTGCCTCAAACTTGTTTTGCATACATACGGTCGCACAAAGTTGTTGGAATTTCTGATCGCCAAGAACGCGGTCACGTACTCCATGTACGACGAGACTATAAAAGGGCAGTTCAGAACCAAGCGCGGCACCCTTTGGGCTCCTTTTGCTAATCTCGTGTTAGTAAAAGTTTGGTGAGAGACGATTCACGCTTTTTCAGACTCGTGGCTTTCAGATCGTTTTCTGCTGTTCAGTTTGTGCTTGTGGGTTTGTATCTGGTCTTCAGTGTGCGCAGCGAGTACAATTGACTTGTCATTGTGTTTGTGTTCGTTCGTTACTGATTTTCAGGTCGCAGTTCAGGCCTTGCTGTTCTTCAGTGCGTTCTGTTACTTCGTTCTAAGCAGCCGACCGTTCTCTAGCCATGTTGCGTATACGTACTCCTCGTAGAGTTCGTGCTGTGCGGGGGGCTTGATGTTGGGGTCCTTACCTTGATACAAGTCCAGTCCATGAACAGAGTGGGGAGGAGTTCATGGACCAAGAATTGGTTGCTCCAGCGTGACCAGTTCTGTCACATGCCTTTGCTCCGTGAGATTCGTGAGAATAATCCTGATGATTTCAGGAACTTTCTCCGGATGACGGACCCCGTATTTCACCGTTTGTTGGCTTTGCTGACCCCCTATATCTGCAGGCAGGATACCTGAATGAGGCAAGCCATCACTCCGGAGCAGAGGCTAGTCGCCACCCTGCGGTACGGGGAGAAGCCTGCAGGACCTCAAGTTCTCGACAGGCATCTCCCCCCAGGCTCTGGGGATCATTATCCCAGAGACCTGTTCTGCCATCATCCAGGTCCTGCAGAAGGAGTATATTAAGGTAAGATTTTTATCCTTTAACATCACATTTTATTGTATTTAATGTTTGATAATGTATTGTATTTCTTTCCTCATACCCTAATTACCATGATTGTAATATGCTGTGAATGTCCCCTTTGTCCTCATGCATGTTGGATTTTTAGGTAATTTTTATTTTTGTCCTTCATACATATTTGCCTTCACTTACCTCCCCAGCATGCTCTCCTGGCCTATATTCACCTCGTGTAGTCACTTAACAATGTATTTTGTCAGCTCCATAGTAGTGCTTTACCCTAAATACCCCCTAAAATGTGTAAAATTGTGATTTGTGCTTTAAATTCTGGCAGAGTGCCAGAGGTTTTTTTTTTTTGGGTCACAAAATCATTTGGAACCCCCCCCCCAACTGCTAACTGTTACCTGTCCAAAACATCTCCCCCCCGTAAAATTCACAAAATGGCCCATGAGAGTGGGGGGGGGGGATCTGATAGCCGGACCTCATACCTTTGTCTTTAACCACTTGACGACCGCCTCACGCCGATGTACGTCGGCAAGGTGGCACGGACAGGCAAAATCACGTACATGTATGTGATTTGCCTTCCGCGGGTGGGGGGTCCGATCGGACCCCCCCCCCCGGTGCCCGAGGCGGTCGTGTTTTGTCCCACGGCGATCGGAGGTGAGGGGGAGGCCATCCGTTTGTGGCCCCCCCTCGCGATCGCCGCCGGCCAATCGAATCATTCCTTTGCTGCTGTATGCTAAACAGCAGCAAAGGAAATGATGTCATCTCTCCTCGGCTCGGTAATTTCCGTTCCGGCCCGAGGAGAGAAGACTTCACTGTGAGTGCACAACGCTACACACACACAGTAGAACATGCCAGGCACACAAAACACCCCGATCCCCCCCCCCCGATCGCCCCCCGATCCCCCCGTCACAAACTGACACCAAGCATTTTTTTTTTTTTCGATTACTACATTGGTGTCAGTTCGTGACAGTTACAGTGTTGGGACAGTTACTGTTACCCCCCTTTAGGTCTAGGGTACCCCCCTAACCCCCCCTAATAAAGTTTTAACCCCTTGATCACCCCCTGTCACCAGTGTCGCTAAGCGATCATTTTTCTGATCGCTGTATTAGTGTCGCTGGTGAGGCTAGTTAGGGACGTAAATATTGAGGTTCGCCGTCAGCGTTTTATAGCGTCAGGGACCCCCATATACTACCGAATAAATGTTTTAACCCCTTGATGGCCCCCTAGTTAACCCTTTCACCACTGATCACCGTATAAGTGTTACGGGTGACGCTGGTTAGTTCGTTTATTTTTTATAGTGTCAGGGCACCCGCCGCTTATTACTGAATAAAGGTTTAGCCCCCTGATCGCCCGGCGGTGATATGCGTCGCCCCAGGCAGCGTCAGATTAGCGCCAGTACCGCTAACACCCACGCACGCAGCATACACCTCCCTTAGTGGTATAGTATCTGTATGGATCAATATCTGATCCGATCAGATCTATACTAGCGTCCCCAGCAGTTTAGGGTTCCCAAAAACGCAGTGTTAGCGGGATCAGCCCAGATACCTGCTAGCACCTGCGTTTTGCCCCGCCGCCCAGCCCACCCAAGTGCAGTATCGATCGATCACTGTCACTTACAAAACACTAAACGCATAACTGCAGCGTTCGCAGAGTCAGGCCTGATCCCTGCGATCGCTAACAGTTTTTTTGGTAGTATTTTGGTGAACTGGCAAGCACCAACCCCAGGCAGCGTCAGGTTAGCGCCAGTAGCGCTAACACCCACACACGCAGCATACGCCTCCCTTAGTGGTATAGTATCTGTACGGATCAATATCTGATCCGATCAGATCTATACTAGCGTCCCCAGCAGTTTAGGGTTCCCAAAAACGCAGTGTTAGCGGGATCAGCACAGATACCTGCTAGCACCTGCGTTTTGCCCCTCCGCCCGGCCTAGCCCAGCCCACCCAAGTGCAGTATTGATCGATCACTGTCACTTACAAAAGACTAAACGCATAACTGCAGCGTTCGCAGAGTCAGGCCTGATCCCTGCGATCGCTAACAGTTTTTTTGGTAGCGTTTTGGTGAACTGGCAAGCACCAGCGGCCTAGTACACCCCGGTCATAGTCAAACCAGCACTGCAGTAACACTTGGTGACGTGGCGAGTCCCATAAGTGCAGTTCAAGCTGGTGAGGTGGCAAGCACAAGTAGTGTCCCGCTGCCACCAAAAGACAAACACAGGCCCGTCGTGCCCATAGTGCCCTTCCTGCTGCATTCGCCAATCCTAATTGGGAACCCACCGCTTCTGCAGCGCCCGTACTTCCCCCATTCACATCCCCAACCAAATGCAGTCGGCTGCATGAGAGGCATTTTCTTTATGTCCTCCCGAGTACCCCTACCCAACGAACCCCCCCAAAAAAGATGTTGTGTCTGCAGCAAGCACGGATATAGACGTGACACCCACTATTATTGTCCCTCCTGTCCTGACAATCCTGGTCTTTGCATTGGTGAATGTTTTGAACGCTACTATGCACTAGTTGAGTATTAGCGTAGGGTACAGCATTCCACAGACTAGGCACACTTTCACAGGGTCTCCCAAGATGCCATCGGATTTTGAGAGACCCGAACCTGGAAACGGTTACCGTTATAAAAGTTAGTTACAAAAAAAGTGTAAAAAAAAAAAAAAAAAAAAAATATAAAATAAAAAAAAAATAGTTGTCGTTTTATTGTTCTCTCTCTCTTTATTCTCTCTATTGTTCTGCTCTTTTTTACTGTATTCTATTCTGCAATGTTTTATTGTTATTATGTTTTATCATGTTTGCTTTTCAGGTATGCAATTTTTTATACTTTACCGTTTACTGTGCTTTATTGTTAACCATTTTTTTGTCTTCAGGTACGCCATTCACAACTTTGAGTGGTTATACCAGAATGATGCCTGCAGGTTTAGGTATCATCTTGGTATCATTCTTTTCAGCCAGCGGTCGGCTTTCATATAAAAGCAATCCTAGCAGCTAATTAGCCTCTAGACTGCTTTTACAAGCCGTGGGAGGGAATGCCCCCCCCCCCACCTTCTTCCGTGTTTTTCTCTGGCTCTCCTGTCTCAACAGGGAACCTGAAAATGCAGCCGGTGATTCAGCCAGCTGACTATAGAGTTGATCAGAGACCAGAGTGGCTCCAAACATCTCTATGGCCTAAGAAACCGGAAGCTACGAGCATTTTATGACTTAGATTTCGCCGGATGTAAATAGCGCCATTGGGAAAGCATTTTATCACACCGATCTTGGTGTGGTCAGATGCTTTGAGGGCAGAGGAGAGATCTAGGGTCTAATAGACCCCAATTTTTTCAAAAAAGAGTACCTGTCACTACCTATTGCTATCATAGGGGATATTTACATTCCCCGAGATAACAATAAAAAAGATTAAAAAAAAAAAAAAATGAAAGGAACAGTTTAAAAATAAGATAAAAAAGCAAAAAAATAATAATAAAAAAAAAAAAAAGCACCCTGTCACCCCCTGCTCTCGCGCTAAGGCGAACGCAAGCGGCGGTCTGTCGTCAAACGTAAACAGCAATTGCACCATGCATGTGAGGTATCACCGCGAAGGTTAGATCGAGGGCAGTAATTTTTGCAGTAGACCTCCTCTGTAAATCTAAAGTGGTAACCTGTAAAGGCTTTTAAAGGCTTTTAAAAATGTATTTATTTTGTTGCCACTGCACGTTTGTGCGCAATTGTAAAGCATGTCATGTTTGGTATCCATGTACTCGGCCTAAGATCATCTTTTTTATTTCATCAAACATTTGGGCAATATAGTGTGTTTTAGTGCATTAAAATTTAAAAAAGTGTGTTTTTTCCGCAAAAAATGCGTTTGAAAAATCGCTGCGCAAATACTGTGTGAAAAAAAAAAAAAACTGAAACACCCACCATTTTAATCTGTAGGGCATTTGCTTTAAAAAAATATATAATGTTTGGGGGTTCAAAGTAATTTTCTTGCAAAAAAAAAAATAACTTTTTCATGTAAACAATAAGTGTCAGAAAGGGCTTTGTCTTCAAGTGGTTAGAAGAGTGGGTGATGTGTGACATAAGCTTCTAAATGTTGTGCATAAAATGCCAGGACAGTTCAAACCCCCCCCAAATGACCCCATTTTGGAAAGTAGACACCCCAAGCTATTTGCTGAGAGGCATGTCGAGTCCATGGAATATTTTATATTGCGACACAAGTTGCGGGAAAGAGACAAATTTTTATTTTTTTTTTTGCACAAAATTGTCACTAAATGATATATTGCTCAAACATGCCATGGGAATATGTGAAATTACACCCCAAAATACATTCTGCTGCTTCTCCTGAGTACGGGGGTACCACATGTGTGAGACTTTTTGGGAGCCTAGCCGCGTACGGAACCCCGAAAACCAAGCACCGCCTTCAGGCTTTCTAAGGACGTGAATTTTTGATTTCACTCTTCACTGCCTATCACAGTTTCGGAGGCCATGGAATGCCCAGGTGGCACAAAACCCCCCCAAATGACCCCATTTTGGAAAGTAGACACCCAAAGCTATTTGCTGAGAGGTATAGTGAGTATTTTGCAGACCTCACTTTTTGTCACAAAGTTTTGAAAATTGAAAAAAGAAAAAAAAAAAGTTTTTTCTTGTCTTTCTTCATTTTCAAAAACAAATGAGAGCTGCAAAATACTCACCATGCCTCTCAGCAAATAGCTTGGCGTGTCTACTTTCCAAAATGGGGTCCCATGGCCTGTGTGAGCAATATATCATTTAGTGACAACTTTGTGCAAAAAAAAAAAAAAAAATGTGTCACATTCCCGCAACTTGTGTCAAAATATAAAATATTCCATGGACTCAATATGCCTCTCAGCAAATAACTTGGGGTGTCTACTTTCCAAAATGGGGTCATTTGGGGGGGTTTTGTGCTACCTGGGCATTCCATGGCCTCCGAAACTGTGATAGGCAGTGAAGAGTGAAATCATAAATTTACACCCTTAGAAATCCTGATGGCGGTGATTGGTTTTCGGGGCCCCGTACGTGGCTAGGCTCCCAAAAAGTCCCACACATGTGGTATCCCCATACTCAGGAGAAGCAGCAGAATGTATTTTGGGGTGCAATTCCACATAGGCCCATGGCCCGTGTGAGCAATATATCATTTAGTGACAACTTTTTGTAAATATTTTTTTTTTTTGTCATTATTCAATCACTTGGGACAAAAAAAATAAATATTCAATGGGTTCAACATGGCACTCAGCAATTTCCTTGGGGTGTCTACTTTCCAAAATGGGGTCATTTGGGGGGGTTTTGTACTGCCCTGCCATTTTAGCACCTCAAGAAATGACATAGGCAGTCATAAACTAAAAGCTGTGTAAATTACAGAAAATGTACCCTAGTTTGTAGACGCTATAACTTTTGCGCAAACCAATAAATATACGATTATTGACATTTTTTTAATCAAAGACATGTGGCCGAATACATTTTGGCCTAAATGTATGACTAAAATTGAGTTTATTGGATTTTTTTTATAACAAAAAGTAGAAAATATCATTTTTTTTCAAAATTTTCGGTCTTTTTCCGTTTATAGCGCAAAAAATAAAAATCGCAGAGGTGATCAAATACCATCAAAAGAAAGCTCTATTTGTGGGAAGAAAAGGACGCAAATTTCGTTTGGGTACAGCATTGCATGACCGCGCAATTAGCAGTTAAAGCGACGCAGTGCCAAATTGGAAAAAGACCTCTGGTCCTTAGGCAGCATAATGGTCTGGGGCTCAAGTGGTTAAATACTCCTTAAAATAAATGTAATACTGATGTTGGCCAAGAATGTTTGTGTCTAATCTGCTTTTCATGTTTATGTGAAAAATGACAAATTTTTTTTTCTTGTTTGACTCCACAGTTTCCTTCCAACCCACAGGAATGGAAGACTGTGACCTCCCACTTTGCCAAGCAGTGGGACTTTCCTAACTGCGGAGGGGCAATTGATGGGAAACACGTTCAAATCATCCCACCACCCAACTCGGGGTCATACTATTACAACTACAAGGGGTTCAATAGTATTGTGATGTTGGCGGTGGTGTCGGCTACTTACGAGTTCCTGTATGTGGACGTGGGGAGGAATGGCTGGATGTCAGATGGTGGAGTCATCGCCCAGACGGAGTTCTACAGACATCTCCAGAATGGCAGCTTGGACTTGCCACCTCCAGAAGACAATGTGGAAGGACCCCCATTCGTCTTCGTTGCGGATGAAGCGTTTGCGCTGGGGGACCATCTTATGCGGCCATTCCCTATGAGGACCCTCACCCCGGACCAGAGGGTTTTTAATTACCGGCTGGCCAGAGCCAGAAGAGTGGTGGAGAACACCTTTGGAATAATGGTCAGCCGGTTCCGCCTATTTCTTACACCCATACACATGGCGGAGTATAAACTCAATCATATCATCCTGGCGTGCTGTGTTCTCCACAACTTTTTACGGAGAAATTCTGTGAACTATGCTGGCTCAGTTGGGCCTGAATCCGGAATTCAAGTAAATGAACAAACCCTGATGGTGCTTGAAGCTGGCCATCCTGGCTTGCCCCCCCTGAGTGCCCACGAGGTCCGTCTAAGATACCTTGAATACTTGGCGGGTAGGGGGGCCATCAATATGCCAGACAATGTCTGAGACATTTTTTTAATAAAAAAATTTGAACAAATAAAATATTTGCTGACATTTAATGCTTGTCTTTCTTTTAGCTGACCCCGACATACATTTGGGGAGTCCTGAAAATGGCGTGATTGTGTAACATTAGAAAGCACTGTTGGGTGTTATTTACTAAAGGCAAAGACACTTGGCACTACAAGTGCACTTGAGACTGCACTGAAACGGCACTTGTAGTGCAAAGTGGATTTGCCCTTATGAAATAACCCCCATTGTCACAGAAACCAACAATTTTACCAACCAACAATTTGGGGAGCATTGAAAGAAGAATCCACACAATGTTTATTGTATAACAATTTTTGGGCTCACATTAATAAAAGTAGAAATGTCCTTTTAAGGAAAAACAGGCGTGTTTAAAACCAACAAGAAATACCCAAATCTGGAACTTACAAAGTTCAACTTTGTTAGAAATTGAAGGCAATATCAGACATGAGTAATTATAAACTGTGTTTGATATTGCGTTCAGATGGGGTGAAGTCACCCCTGGAAAAGCCAAATTTTGAAGATGCACACAAATTGCCGAATGTTAACATGTGCTAGCTGCCATCACAGGGGATCAAGGAACGTGTTTTGGGGGTGCAACCCCTTCCTCTCCGCTACTTTATTATTAAGGGGTTGCACCCCCAAAACGTCTACATTGATCTCCCGTGATGGCAGATAGCACATGTTGACACACTGTGTGCATCTTCAAAATTTGGCTTTTCGACGCTATGTAAAAAAAAAAAGTGCCACAATTTTTTTTGTAAATAAAGCCAACTACATTAGGAATTTCAAGGGGTTTTAAACTCTCCCTAAAACATCAATGATGTTCTTCATTTTGTTTTAACATCATTGATGTTTTTCTGGATGTTTTCCAAGTCCCTATTACACCCCATGATCTCCCCGATTAGGATCTGGGCACTCTCACTGGTGAAATGTCCTTCATCAACAACATCACGATCACCTAAAAATAAAGAAAAAAAACCCACCATGTATTATAAATATGTCGGCATCCATCTCTTACCTGAGCCTGTGGTCGCAGACACTCACCTGTTGTGGTGACTATTTCCACCACGTCTCCTTCCTCCTCCTCCACCTCCTCCTGTTGGCTTTGGTGGATTTCCACTTCCTCATGAGATGGGGGTCTGTGGTCTCCTCGTATGAGTGGTGTCCTCCAAGTCTTTTCTCCCCTATGTAACAAAAAAATAGGTATACTTAGCACACAGATATTTTATGACAGAAATAGGAATATGAAACATTGCTTGAAAGTGGGTACAATTGTCTCTTTTGGCAGAGTTGCAAGATGAAGAAATATTTTTTTACTTTGTCAAGCTTGAATACTTACCTGTTTTGGAAAAGCTTCACAGATGGAGACACCCCTATAGTATCCATTGGAGCACCTGTGTGGGCCCCCTAATAAAAAGGGTGTTCTGTAGTCCCACACTAGTGCTCCAGTGTCCAGATGTGTAAACAGCTGCTGAGAGTCCTCTCCTTACACAGAATCTAGTTTGCATTTCATTCTAGTTAACAACCCATCTAGACAACAAAATTATTTGAAGAGAAGTAGGCTAGCAAAAATGTATTCAAATGCATATGTCCAAAACATGGTGTTTTCTATGCCGAACGAACAATGTTTCATATGAACAAATAATGTGCCCATGAACATGAAAGTTGCCATTTTAAACTGTACAACAGTTAAGAAAAGCACATGGAGCAGCACGAACGTTAGAAAAATAAAGAATAGGAACACAGGACAACTACTTACTTTTTTGCAGCACTCTCCTGATCCTTCTGTACTGCTCGTGCTCCCTTAATTTGAGGTCCGACCACCGCTTCCTGAGTTGATCCTTGGATCGTCGTACCCCAAAATTCTTATGCAGACTCTTGACAACTTTTCATTGGGGTTGGGGTAAGGTCCATACTTCCCATCATAGTCGGCCCTCTTCAGGATGTCGACCATCTCCAACATCTCCCCAAAGGACATATTTGATGCCTTAAATCGTCTCTTCCGGGATCGGGACGTTTCTGGCTCCGGGCTTTCCTCCTCCTCCTCGTTGGTGTAATTAGCACGCACCTGCTCTGTCTCCGCCATGTGCTCTTCCCCACTGCGCCGAACGAGAAGGGGTGGGGAATAGACTAGAAAGAACGTCAGGGGCGGGTGGAGTTTCACGCATGCGCAGTGTATATAAAGCATAACACGGGTGCGTAGTACGTACGATCTGTGAGCGGAGGAAGGAGTATCGGAGGCACCGATCGTGATAACGAAGGTAAGATTTAAAATTGGGCCTATACTGCTTCTAGATTGAGGCCTATATTGGGACAAGATTAGGAGAGTTTAGCCTGACATTAGGGTTTGTCTTGTGTATTGCAGATAAAACGGATGGCTTCAATGACCACAACTTCCTCCCCCTGTTCATAGACAAATACAGGGAGCTGCCCTGTCTGTGGCAGGTCAAACACCCCCAATACAACAATAAACAAAAGAGGCAGGCAGCGCTGGAGAAACTGCTGGAGTTGGTGAAGCCGGTGGTCCCCGCAGCAACCATCCCCTATTTAAAAGCCAAAATTAGTGGCCTGAGGAGCGAAAGAAGGTCACGAGTTCCCAGAGATCCGTAGCTGCAGCACATGACGTTTATGTCCCCAGGCTGTGGTACTATGAAAGACTGCGATTTCTGTCAGACCAGACTGAAGTCAGGGAATCCCTCTCAACCCTTTCTTCTACTCTTCCTTCCACCCTATCTTTCACCCCAGCTGAGGCTTCTGATGTCCAACCTGGGACTTCCAGCCAGGAAGAAGTGGAGGAGCCCAGCTGGAGCCAGGTATAGCATTGTTCAAAAGATTTCTGGTCAAGAAATAAATGATGTTTACTAGATGTTATTACTGATCACTAATTGCAGATTAAATAAAGGCGTTTACATATCAATAGACAGTAGTGGGCAAAATAATTGGGACAAGAATGAAAAATGCTGGGCTCAGAATGAGTCTGTCATATTTGCTAACATTCAATTTGCTACAGTTATGAGATGAAAATTGTGTGTGATTGATAAAGACAAATCTAAAACGATGTCCCTTTTTCATACACAGGAAGACCTCAGCCAGGAGGAGGCCCCTCTCCTCTTCCTTCCAAACAAAAGACCCAGGAAGGGGAGTAACGGGCAGGATTCAGCACTCAGGCTGATTCAGGAGGCTTCTGCGTCCCTCAGAGCCTTCCCCACTTCTGAAGAGGCCTTTGCCTGCATGGCTGCCACAAAACTGAAGGACATGCAGGAGGGTCAACGCCTCATGTGTGAGGACATTCTTTATAAAGCCTTAACTAAGGGGGTGAGGGGCGAAATCACACCCAATACCCACCTGTGTGAGTTGGACCATCCTCCTCCTGCCACAACTCCACCACCACAGACACAGCGTGGAAGGAAGACCAGAGAGTGATGACCTGGGTTCAGTCTGGTCTGACAAAAAATGCAGACTGGGGACATACATGTCGTCTGCTGCTGTTCATGATTTCTTGGACTTTTGGACCAGATTGAACTCCCTTAGATATGGACTCCTCAGGCCACCAATTTTGCAGTAAAATAATTGATGTGTGCCCTGGGGGCCAAAGGCTTCGCCAATTTCTGCTGTTTCTCCAGCGTTGCCTCCCTCTTTTCTTGGTTATGAGCCCTTAATACATTTTTTGTTTAATTTATTATACTCACCTATGTGTGTTTTCCTTCAAAAAGGACAGTTTGTTTGTGAGGAGGCAGGTACATTTCAAAAATACAATGCTAAATTAACAAGAGACACCAACACCAACCAATCTCCTTGAGATTAAATAATACAAGATAATAATGGTGTTGTGGTAACTTGACACACAAAATACACCCAAAAATATTCTGGAGTTAAAAAAAACAAAAAAATAGAAAAAACAAAAAAAGATCAGGCTTGAAAAAAAAAGCCCCCCTAAAAAAAAAAAACAGTTTGAAATTTTTAAGTCAGATGTGACAAATCAAAATATAGTAATAAAATCACGATAAATAAAAAAGAAAGAAGTTTGTGAGAAGTTTGTGTGAATATGAGCAGCAAAACTACTTCATTCTTCGAGCATTATAAATAAGAAGAGAGTGCGCTGCATTCAACAATTTCAAACATTGCACCGTGACGAAAATGCTATATCCATTACGAACCCTAATTTTACCAGACCGAGCAGTTCCGTCTCGGAATTTATTCTGAGCATGCGTGGCACTTTGTGCGTCGGAACTGTCCACACACGGTCGGAATTGACGCGAACGGATTTTGTTGTCGGAAAATTTTATAGCCTGCTCTCAAACTTTGTGTGTCGGAAAATCCGATGGAAAAAGTTCGATGGAGCCCACACACGGTCAGAAATTCCGACAACAAGCTCCGATCGCACATTCTCTGTCGGAAAATCCGACCGTGTGTACAGGGCATAAGTGTGTTACAAAAGTCCTTTCCTTTCAGCAATAGCTGGATGTGCTATTATTTATCTGTACCCCCACCCACAGAGGCTGGCCTATGCCCTGCCTGAGCTCAAGGCAGCGCACTTGTCACTTCCTGTGAAAATATTCAGCATCTAAAATTTATAGTAATGAGGAAGTCGTGAAAAAGGCAGACAGTTTTTTTTTTTTTTATAGCAGTCATTTACAGATTATGGAACAAAATAATTTCAGTACTAAACACATTTAAAGTACATACTAAGTACAAAATGCATTAGCCCTGAGCAACCAATTATAATTTGTTTTACTGTAGTCGGACCAGAACAATGGGCTGTGCATAGTTACTATTGGTACTGCATCATCAATCATTAATCCATCTTCCACTTATAATAAAACTAGGCAGCATTCATTTTACAGATACAAATAATTTGTTACTTTCCTTACCTACATTTCTTAAACTTTGCACAGTTACAGCAAATCCTTTTGTTCTGGGTAGAAGGTGATATTTCAGCTTAGGAAGGCCTTTGGCTTCTGCGACTTGCATACTGATTTCATGTTTCTTCTCTGTGAAGCGTGTGCCCTCACAGTGAATTAGAAACTAGAATGAAATGACACAATTAGTAAGGTTTTGTACTGCCAACACTAGACCCCTATTCACCCCCACCCTTGCTTGTCCTTGACAAAGTTTCCAAATACGATAATATGTAGAGCTCCTTTACCAACAGCTAACCTGGAACTGTTGAGCCATGTTAACACCAAAAGTAAAAAAAGTTTATCATCTTCTTTGTTAAACAAATAAAAATTCTTCTTGTTAAAAAAAAAAAAAGTTTATTAACACAGAATCATTCTATTTGCTGTCAACAGTACAGGCTGCCACGGGGTGGTGTTGGTGGGAGTGACACACATTGCAGCTGTGCAGGGCATCCACTCTCTTGTGGAGCCCCAGTATTCCACCAGTCTTAAGCAGCACAGCATAGTGTGTGTGTGAATCCAAAACAATATGATTAGAGCTACTTTGCATTCATTTTTCAGTTTTTTTTCACCTGGGCATAATGTTAATGACAGTTCCTGTCCTACGGTGACAACGCTCACTAACTATACTATATGTATGGAGGAACAGCGTTGTTATCTTAGGACAGGAAATGTGTTAATATTATACACCACCCCCTCTGTCCTCGTGTCCATAAGATAGAGGGATATATTTGTAGCTCACAGTAGTTCAGATAAAGATTAAAAGAGACCAAATATTGGGAAATGTGTATGTAATGGAGAGATGTAATATGTAATGCATACACTTATACATACACATGACATATAAATTGCTCAGCATAAATGACTAGACCCCTTTTGGAAAGTAAGATTCTAATCAATATCTCAATGAACACAAGAACAATTTCCAAAATGTTGACAAAACTGAGTTTTATACAACATTTGTTTAGCTCACTACATTAAAGTAAGGTTAATAATATAACTAAGATAAATGCAAATGAGAAACTGCAGAAAAGCATGTAGTGCATTTTTACTGTGTTTTTGCTGCAATTTGCGTTTTTAAATCTGCCCAACAACAAATCCCACCCCCCCCCCCAAAAAAAAACAAAACACAAATTGTGGCAAAATTGTGGTTAAAAAACCCTGCAGAAAATACAGCAAAAAGCACTGCAGAAACGCTCAAAAGCAACATGCATAGATGTGAATCGAGCCTTAGGCTGCATTCATACTTTAGCATTTTGAATCGTGGGCAGATTTGCCACAATTCTGCCTACGATTTGAAAGTGCGTATGTGTGAATGACAAATCGCGGGACTCGCATTTGAGATGCCATTCATTTGAAAGACACCTCAAATCGCGGTGCGGGTCTGCTGCGATAAATTGCACTGCAATAGCGGCAATCCGCATCACAGGAAGCATGTCGCCCCAAAAGAGTTCAGGAGCTACTTTTGGGCGTACTGCTTCCCGCAAAGCGGCTTGCCACGATTGCAGTGCGATAATCGCGGCAGACCCGAACCGCGATTTGAGGTGTCATTCAAATGAATGGTATCTCAAGTGCGAGTCCTGTGATCTGTCATTCACACATCTGCGCTTTGAATCGCGGGAAGAATCGCGGCAAATCTGCCTGTGATTCAAAACACTGAAGTGTGAATGCAGCCTTATAGTGCGGTGTGGCAGGCTGAGCATATTATTGGTTCATGGTGTGGGTTGTAGAGGGAAAACAGACGCATGCTGCAGGATGCTGAATGTAACAGGGTGTGTGATGTGATGTGCCGAGTGCATATTTTAGTGTACCGAGTACATTTAAGACAGAGGTGCCGAACCTTTTGAAAAGCGAGGGCCACTCTAACGACTTGGTAACCAGTCACAGGCCACAATGAGCGGAGCGTGCGGATGACAGATCTGGGTCCACTTTGCATAAGCAGAGCAGACACAGACACAGCCCGCTCTACTCTATGGACCCTCCAGTCCTATCCACCAAGACAGAGGGGGGTAGATCCCCTTCTGTTTTTTAAGCAGATCGGATTGGAGATACAAGTCCGTTTACATCTGCCGCTCTATAGAGGTGAATGGAGAGTCCATTTGGGTCCGCATGAAAAACAGACAGATGGACTCGATCAGACCGATCATGTGAAAGGGGCCTAAGGCTGCATTTACACTGATGCACTGCGGTACCTGCACCTCAACTGACCTCAATCTTCACTTCTTCCTTGGGATTCCTGCAGGTATCGCTGGCTGCTGCTGTTCCCCAGGTGGGTATGGCTGGTGGCTGCTGCTAGCTGTCCTCGAGGGCTGGTACTCCTGGCGAGTACTGCTGGTGGGTACTGCTGGCGGGTACTCAGTGGCAGCAGGGGAAGTTTTAGCATGGAGGGGCGCCATACCCCGCCTTTCCTTTTTAACCCCTCCCACTTATCATGAGCCCCATCCCTTATAAAATCCACCCACTCCGTCCCCTGTATTCCACTAGCTTCCACCCATAGTATCAGCAGTATTCAGCTCAGCATCACAGGACAGGAGTATACAGCCCCAGAATTGCAGAACAGGAGTATACATCCCCAGAATTGCAGGACAGGAGTATACAGCCCCAGCATCACAGAACAGAGTATATAGCTCAGCATCACAGGACAGAGGATACAGCCCCAGAATCACAGGACAGAGTATACAGCCCCAGAGTCACAGGACAGAGTATACAGCCCCAGAATCACAGGACAGAGTATACAGCCCCAGAACCGCAGGACAGAGTATACAGCCTGAGAATCACAGGACAGGAGTATACAGCTCCAAAATCACAGGATAGGAGTATACAGCTCCAGAATCACAGGAGTATACAGCTCCAGAATCACAGGACAGGAATATACAGCTCCAGAATCACAGGACAGGAGTATACAGCTCCAGAATCACAGGACAGGAGTACACAGCCCCAGAATCACAGGATAGGAGTACACAGCCCCAGAATCGCAGAACAGGAGTATACAGCCCCAGAATCACAGAACAGGAGTATACAGCCCCAGAATCGCAGAACAGGAGTTTACAGCCCCAGAATCACAGGACAGGAGTATACAGCCCCAGAATCGCAGGACAGGAGTATACAGCCCTAGCATCACAGGACAGGAGTATACAGCCCCAGAATCGCAGAACAGGGGTATAGAGCCCCAGAACTGCAGGACAGAGTATACAGCCCCAGAATTGCAGAACAGGAGTATACAGCCCCAGAATCGCAGAACAGGAGGAGTATACAGCCCCAGAATCACAGGACAGGAGTATACAGCCCCAGAATCACAGAACAGGGGTATAGAGCCCCAGAACTGCAGGACAGAGTATACAGCTCAGCATCACAGGAAATATTATACAGCACCAGAATCACAGGACTGAGTATACAGCCCCAGAATCGCAGGACAGGAGTATACAGCCCCAGAATCAAGGGACTGAGTATACAGCCCCAGAATCGCAGAACAGGAGTATACAGCCCCAGAGTCGCAGAACAGGAGTATACAGCCCCAGAATCACAGATCACAGTATACAGCTGACAGATCAGGGTAAGCTGGGCATACATTGAAGAAGGGACTGGACGAATTTCCTTGTCAAAAGAAGTTTATTGAGTATACAATGTTATAAAGATACATAAAGTAAGTTTACAAGGATCTATAAAATAAGCTCATTGTTTTACAGTAGGGTTTATATAGGTAAATATCATGAAATTTCAAATATTAAACATTGGGTTCACGTAAACCTAAATTAAAGATATATATCATTTCCTTAGTTACTTTTGTAGGTATTTAAATGATTTATACTTACTATACATATTGTTTACAAGTAGAGTGTATATAGGTCAAATAAATTCTGATAATGAGCTTTAATCGTAAGGTGGAGAAAAGGAAAGAGAAAGAAGTAAAAAAGGGTTGAAAGGTAGAGGTATGGTCCACAAGGTTGTCCCGCTCGTCAGTTTATTATTCTTTTTAGTTCTCTTTGAAGCCTTAGAATGTGTGTCTCTGTAAGTCATTTAATCTGTTACCATGGCAACAGGACAGAGTCATTGAAGTTTGACAGGAACTGTTGTTTTATCCAAGGATGCCAAAGTTTTTCAAATTTTGGAATTTGATTTTGATCGATGGCTACCATCTTAGCATGGGACATTGTATTATTCATTCTGTGAATTGTTTCTGCTAGTACCAATGTAGGAGATTTCCATGCCTTGGCCACTGTTTGTTTTGCAACCGTTATTAGTTGGATCATAAGTTTGAATTGAGAGAGTGTTAACCATTCCGGTTTTAGATTAAGTAAAGTTAAATATGGATCTGGTTGTATTATTTTTTTAAATATTTTAGATGCAATCACGAAGACTTCCTTCCAGAAGGTTTGGATTACTGGGCACGTCCACCATATGTGTAAATATGTGCCTATTTCTGGGCATCCTCGAAAACAAAAAGCTGAGGTATTAGGTGAATATTTTGCCACTCTAGCGGGTACAAGGTACCAGCGAGTTAGGACTTTATAATTTGTCTCCAGTGCTAAGATGTTGGGTGAAGATGACTTAGATGTGAGCCATATGTTAGACCAGTCCGTGTCTTCTAAAGTTCGTCCCAGGTCCTCCTCCCACCTCTGAACGTAAGAGGGTCTATTAAGATTTGCTACTCCATATAATTGATTATAAAGTGATGAAATTGTACCTTTAGCAAATGGATCTTTTGTACAGATTGATTCAAAAATGGATAATTGGGATAATGGTGTATCCCCCTTTAGAAATGGTGTATAGAAATTTTTGATTTGGAGATATCTAAATATCTCAGAGTTTGGTAGATCATATTTTTCTCTAAGCGATGGGAATGAAAGGAATGATTTAGATGCTATGAAGTCATTTAGTGTCTGAATGCCTGATGTTGTCCAAGCTTTAAAAGAATTTGGGTAGATCCATGCTGGATAAAAGGCCGGATTTCTGATAAAAGAAAGGAGAGGATTGTGTGGAGATTGTAACTGATATTTGGTTTTTAGTTTATCCCAGAGAGATAAGAAGTGTTTAGTTATGGGATTATGAATTTTAAAGCGGTCTTTAGGATCAAGCCATAATAAATTTGATATTAATAGAGGGTCATTTTCTGAAGCCTCTATAAATACCCATAATGGGATTTCCTGTTTTGCATGGTATTTGGACAGACTGGCCAAATGTGCTGCTCTGTAGTAGTTAGTAAAATTAGGGTATCCCAGGCCTACTTTATTTTTGGGAAGATGTAGTGTGTGTATAGGTATACGTGGTTTAGAAGAGTCCCATATAAACGAAGTTGCTCTTTTTTGTACTATTCTCAAAAAATAGGAAGGAATTGGAATAGGGAGGACTCTGAATAGATAAAGCAATTTGGGTAGAATAGTCATTTTGATTGCATTAATCTTCCCTATCCAGGATAAAGGAAGTTGCGACCATTGTTTTATTAGATTTGTGATCTGTCTTAATACAGGAGGATAATTGGTTGAGAATAAGTCAGAATGAGATGCTGTTAAATGAATTCCAAGATATGGGATTGATTTTTCTGCCCATGTGAATGGGAGTGCAGCCCTAGCCGGGATCAATTCCATGTTTGTGAGTGAAATATTAAGCACTAGGCATTTCTTAGGATTAATCATAAGGCCGGATAGGGCTGCAAATCCATCAAGAGCTGGTATTAAGTTAGGACCAGAGACCTGTGGTGATGATAGAAAAAGTAATATATCGTCTGCAAATATACATAATTTGTGTGTAATACCTCCTACTTCAATGCCAGTTATAGTTTGGTTTGTTCTGATGTATTGGGCTATGGGTTCGAGTATAAGGGCAAATAATAAGGGAGATAATGGGCAACCCTGTCGGGTACCTCTTTCGATATTAATGGCTTCAGATTTGTATCCAGCATATTTTATATAGGCTTTGGGTTTATTATATAATGCTTTGATCCATGTTAAAAAGTGGGGTCCAAAACCCCATTTTTGTAATGAATATTGCATATATTGCCAGGATACTGTGTCAAATGCCCTCTTAATATCGAGAGATAGAAAACATAAAGGGATTTTCCGTTTTTTAGCAATATGTGCCAATAACACTGCCCTGCATATGTTATCGCCTGCCTGTCTATTTGGCATGAAGCCTACTTGATCTCTATGTATTAATTTTCCTATAATGCTATTGAGGCGTTTGGCTATTATTTTTGCTAATAATTTAATATCGAGGTTTAACAGAGAGATAGGCCGATAATTCACACAGGAAGTATCATCAAAAAGGGGTTTTGGGATCATACAAACAATTGCCATTAGTGTTTCTTGCCGAAAAGAATGTCCATCTAGAAGTTTGTTAAAAGTTTCAGTGAGAATGGGAGAGAGTATTTCTGAGAATGTTTTATAGTAAAAAGCCGAGTAGCCGTCTGGGCCTGGTCTTTTGTTAAGTTTTAGGTCTTTTATGGCGTTAGCAACTTCATCTATAGTTATAGGCTCATCCAAACTGCTTTTTTGATTCTGAGATAACTCAGGTAAGGTTATTTTTGAGAAGAAGGATTCAGCCTCTGTAGGATTAAATTCATTGTTTGTCTTGTATAAAGTTGCGAGATGTGAGTGAAATTTATGGACTATTTTAACTGGATTACAAGTGTAAACATTTTTTGATAATTTCAAACGTATTGGTTTGAAAGATTTGTTAGTTGAATTTAATGCCCGAGCCAAATATGTACCTGGTTTGTTTGTATTCATGTAGAAATTGTGTTTGGAGCGTTTGAGGGATTTATCAACTGACTCAGTGAGAAATAGATCGTATTCCAATCTAGATTTTTCCAGATGAGATTTTGTACTCTGAGATGGATTATCTTGAAATGATATGTAGGCTGCATTAAAATTGAGTTCTAGTTTTTTTTTGCTAGATTTTTGCGTTCCCGTTTAAATAGTGCCATTTGTCTTTGTATTGTACCACGCAAGACAGGCTTATGAGCTTCCCACAGTGTTATTGGGGAGATGTCTGTTGTATTATTAATTGATATGTATTCCTTTAACCACTTAACAACCGGCCCATAGCCAAATGACGGCTACAGGGCGGTTGTTTTACTCTGGGAGGGCGTCCAGGGACGTCCTCCCAGAATTCTGCTCTCGCGCGCCCCCTAGGGCGCGCACTCGAGAGCATCCGTGACCGCCGGGTCCAGAGGACCCGGCGCATCACAGATCCCGGTAAATGGCCGCTGATCGCGGCCGTTTACCATGTGATCGCTCTGTCAAATGACGGAGCGATCACATGTCAACAAACCGGCGTCATCTGATGACGCCGGTTCCTCTCCTCCCCCTCTCCTCCCCTCCTGTGTACCGATCGGTACACAGTGACCGGAGAGGCGGATGGATGGATGGCTGCAGCGTTGTGGGCTGTATGTGTAGTGCCCACAGCACTGCACAGAGACATCCAGCCATCCATCCATCCATGCTCAGCCATCCCTACTACTCTGCATGCTCTGCAATTCCCTCTGCAATGCCCTACAATACTCTGCCATACCCTGGAATACCCCTGCAATACTCTGCCATACCCTGGAATACCCCTGCAATACTCTGCCATACCCCGGAATACCCCGCAATACTCTGCCATACCCTGGAATACCCCTGCAATACTCTGCCATACCCTGGAATACCCCGCAATACTCTGCCATACCCTGGAATACCCCGCAATACTCTGCCATACCCTGGAATACCCCGCAATACTCTGCCATACCCTGGAATACCCCGCAATACTCTGCCATACCCTGGAATACCCCGAAATACTCTGCCATACCCTGGAATACCCCGCAATACTCTTCCATACCCTGGAATACCCTGCAATACTCTGCCATATCCTGGAATACCCCGCAATACTCTGCCATACCCTGGAATACCCCGCAATACTCTGCCATACCCTGGAATACCCCGCAATACTCTGCCATACCCTGGAATACCCCGCAATACTCTTCCATACCCTGGAATACCCCGCAATACTCTGCCATACCCTGGAATACCCCGCAATACTCTGCCATACCCTGGAATACCCCGCAATACTCTGCCATACCCTGGAATACCCCGCAATACTCTGCCATACCCCGCAATACTCTGCCATACCCCAAAATACCCCGCAATACCCTGAAATACCCCGCAATACTCTGCCATACCCCGCAATACTCTGCCATACCCCGCAATACTCTGCCATACCCCGCAATACCCTGGAATACCCCGCAATACTCTGCCATACCCTGGAATACCCCGCAATACTCTGCAATACCCTGAAATATCCCGCAATACCCAGCCATACTCTGCAATACTCAGTGATACCCAGCCATACTCTGCAATACTCAGTGATATCCAGCCATACTCTGCCATACCCAGCCATGCTCTGCAATACCCCGCAAAAATCTGCAATACTCTGCCATAACCCGCAATACTCTGTCATACCCAGCCATACTCTGCAATACCCCGCAATACCCAGCCATACTCTGCAATACTCGGTGATACCCAGCCATACTCTGCCATACCCAGCCATACTCTGCAATACTCGGTGATACCCAGCCATACTCTGCCATACTCGGTGATACCAGCCATACTCTGCCATACCCAGTCATACTCGGCGATACTCTGCAATACCCAGCCATGCTCAGCCATACCCAGCCTCTGTATGTGACCAGGCTGTGGAAGTCTCACACATGTGGTATCGCCGTACTCAGGAGGAGTAGGAGAATCTATTTTGGGGTGTCATTTTTGGTATATACATGCTATGTGTTAGAAATATTGTATAAATGGACAACTTTGTGTTAAAAAAAAAAAAAGCGTTTTAACCACTTCCCGCCTTCCGTCATACGACGTCCTTGACTTTGTGCGGGGATATCTGAATGATGGGTGCAGCTACAGGCATCATTCAGATATCATATTTTTCAGCCGGCGATTCCCTATACCATGAGAACGATCATAGCGGCTGTTACACTGCTTGATCGTTCTTACGGGAGGCGACTCACCGCTATGATCGAAGCCAGGATCTTTTTTTTTTTTTTAATTTCAGGAACAGCCTAGAGGTGAGATGTGGGGTCTTATTGACCCCATATCTCACTGTAAAGAGGACCTGTCATGCCATATTCCTATTACAAGGGATGTTTACATTCCTTGTAATAGGAATAAAAGTGATCAAAAAAAATTTTTTTTTGGAAAAAAGTGTCAAACTAAAATAATTAAAGTAAAATGAACAATAAAAAAAAAAAAAAAATTTTTAAAGCGCCCCTGTCCGTGTGCTCGCATGCAGAAGCGAACGCATACGTAAGTCCCGCCCACATATGAAAACGGTGTTCAAACCACACATGTGAGGTATCGCTGCGATCGGTAGAGCGAGAGCAATAATTTTGGCCCTAGACCTCCTCTGTAACTCAAAATTTGTTACCAGTAAAAAATTTTAAAGCGTCGCCTATGGGGATTTTTAAGTGGCGAAGTTTGGCACCATTCTACAAGCGTGTGCAATTTTGAAAGGTGACATGTTAGGTATCTATTAACTTGGCGTAACTTCATCTTTCATATTATGCAAAAACATTGGGCTATCCTTACTGTTTTGTTTTTTTTTAAAGCAAAAAACTGTTTTTTTTCCAAAAAAAACGCGTTCGAAAAATTGCTGCGCAAATATCGTGCGAGATAAAAAGTTGCAATGACCGCTATTGTATTCTCTAGGGTCTTTGCTAAAAAAACATATATAATGTGTTGGGGTTCTATGTAATTTTCTAGCAAATAAATGATGATTTTTACATGTAGGAGAGAAATGTCAGAATTGGCCTGGGTGCTCCAGAACGCCTGAAGGTGCTCCCCTGCATGTTGGGCCTCTGTATGTGGCCACGCTGTGTAAAAGTCTCACACATGTGGTATCGCCGTACTCAGGAGTAATAGCAGAATGTGTTTTGGGGTGTAATTTGTGGTATGCATATGCTGTGTGTGAGAAATAACCTGCTAATATGACAATTTTGTAAAAAAAAAAAAACGAAAAAAAAAAAACTTGATTTTGCAAAGAATTGTGGGAAAAAATTACAACTTCAAAAAACTCATCATGCATCTTTCTAAATACCTTGGAATGTCTTCTTTCCAAAAAGGGGTCATTTGGGGGGTATTTGTACTTTTCTGGCATGTTAGGGTCTCAAGAAATGAGATAGGCCGTCAGTACTTCAGGTGTGATCAATTTTCAGATATTGGCACCATAGCTTTTGGACTCTATAACTTTCACAAAGACCAAATAATATACACTAATTTGGGTTATTTTTACAAAAGATATGTAGTGGTATAAATTTTGGCCAAAATATATGAAGAAAAATTACTAATTTTCAAAATTTTATAACAGAAACGAAGAAAAATTAATTTTTTTACAGATTTTTCGTTTTTTTTCTTTTATAGCGCAAAAAATAAAGAACCCAGTGGTGATTAAATACCACCAAAAGAAAGCTCTATTTGTGTGAAAAAAAGGACAAAAAATTCATATAGATACAGTGTTGCATGACTGAGTAATTGTCATTCAAAATGTGAGAGCACCAAAAGCTGAAAATTGGTCTGGTTATTAAGGGGGTTTAAGTGCCCAGTGGTCAAGTGGTTAAAGCTTGTTCAATGGCCATCTGATGTAGTGGGTGTTTGAGCATTATGTTCGGTAAGTACCACGTTGGGTCATGCGCTTTTGGTATGGCTGAGGCTATAGTAGTGTATACTGCATTATGGTCAGACCACGGAATCGGAATTATATCTGATGCAATAATTTCTGGTATCATTCCTATTGTTAGAAAAATATGATCTATTCTGGTGAAGGTTTGATGAGGGTGCAAGAAATAAGTGAATTTCTTTTTCATTGGGTTACTTTCTCTCCACGAATCTACCAGATTGTATTTGGAAAGAAGTTGAGAAAAAGGTAATCTAGAGGTTATTTTGGATGGTGTAAAGGGTGATTTATCTAGAAATGGGAGGAGGACCTGGTTCGAATCCCCACACATTATCACTGTTCCTATTTTGTGTGTATTAATCACTTGTAATATATGTGAGAGGAATGGTGTAGGTTGTTTGTTAGGAGCGTAGTAGGAAATCACCGCAATTGCTGTATCCATTATATAACCCATGAGTTTCAGGTATCTACCTTCTGGGTCTTTAATTTCTGATGATAAGGTGAATGGTGTGGATCGGTGAAATGCAATTAGAGTTCCCCTTTGCTTGGTACAGGCAGAAGCCGTGTAAATTTGTTGATAAAAAGGAGAAATATATTTTGGAGTAGAATCTTTGGTGAAGTGTGTTTCTTGGAGGCATACTATGTGAGCCTTCTTGTTATGGAAAGTACGGAAGGCTTTGGTCCTTTTTTGAGGGACATTTATTCCCTGAACATTCAGGGAAAGTATATTCAGTGGTGCCATGGCAACAGATCAAATAGTTTTGACTTACTTTTTGTTATGCAGAGCTGACTGCGCAGATCAACCTGTGTGGACTGAAGAGATGAATAGATAGAAAAGAAACCAGTGAATTCTGGAGTAAAGAGTAAACAAAAAACATATGAGATTAGATGATACATTGTATAAATTATTTTTTGCAAGTAATCACAATTTACCCGTGAAAGAGAATAAATATCTCTCTCAGGGGAATAAGTGCCTTCGTCACACTCCCACATAATATGATTAGGAGAATGAGGAGGGCTAAGGGGGGTACACGGATCTTCCGCTTACAGGAGAGAAGTGCTATGTCAAAAGACATCAAAATGATGTTTCATTAATTGGAGTGCAGAATATAGTTTTTGTTGAAATTATTTATTCCAGGGTGGTTGTATATGGTTAGTCTTGCCCTAGGCTAAATAATTCAGTTAGAAAGGTACTGTTAATAACTTTGGTATTGATGAAGATAGTTTGAATTATTTTGGGATTTTAACCCTTTTAGAGTAAACAATTACATATTTTATTCATATGCAACTGTTTAGATATGTTAACTCATAAAATTGAGGTTGTATTGCTTCAGATTAGAATAAACTAAAACATAATTCTAGGAACTAGTTAGGTAATAATATATTTGTTTTAAGAAAAGAAAGAAAAAGCTTCCATTACTTCTGGATTATTGAACATATTTGTCCTAAAAAGTAATACATCTATTGTTATTACCTGATAATATATAACTGAACGAGAATTTCCTTATTTCACTTATATATTATAAGGCTATATGAATCAGAAGTAATAAGAAATATAACTGGAATGTAACATGATCCCACACAGTGTGTGACTATCAGAATACAGTTACACTCAGTTATAAATACAGGTTTTTTATAGAGAACCATCTCTTAGTATAATAAATGAAGAGATATCAGGAATTAGGATATCAGTCCATTGAATCTTCTTGGTCCATGGATGATGTGGCATAATGGCCTCTTTTGTGAGAATGATGATTCCCATTTTGTTCTGAAATTTTCTGAGTGCTGCCTGAAGGTGAAGATGATGTCATTCTTCTGCGTGTGGTAGAGTTGCTGCTTGTGGGTTCTGTCAGATTTAATTTTAAAAGGGTTTGTTGTAGTTCATCTGCTGATCTGCTTCTGTAAATTGTACCTTGGTAGTTAAATCTGACTGAAAAGGGGAAGCCCCATTGATACATAATGTTGTGGCGTTGCAGTTCCATTAGTTGGGGTTTCATGGATCGTCTTTTAGTAATAGTAAGTTGGGATAGGTCAGCAAAAATTTGATAATTGTGTCCTTGAAAATTAAGTTCCTTTTTTTCTCTTGCAGCAATTAGTATTTGTTCTTTCGTTCTGTAATAATGAAATTTTGTGATTATATCACGTGGGGGTCCATCTTTCTTTTTGGCTGTGAGGGCTCTGTGTACTCTGTCCAGTTCTAAACGTTCAATAGGGATATCTGGCTTTAGTTCTTGTAATAGAGCAGTAATAGTAGATTGCAGGTCTGTCACAGTTTCAGGTATTCCCCTTATGCGCAAGTTTGAACGTCTGGCTCTATTTTCGTAATCTTCGAGCTTAGTTTGAAGTATTAAATTCTCTTCTTTTAATTGTTCCAATTCTGTTATATTTACTTGGGTTGTAATTTCAATTTCATCCATTTTTATTTCTAGGGCTGCAGTGCGGTTTCCCAGCTCTCTTATTTCTTTGGTTAGGCTTTTTGTTATTTGGTCTGAGGTTTGTTTTAAAGCCTTATGAAGCATCTTTTCAAATTGTAATAATATTACTGGGGATGCTGAGGAGTCTTATGGAGAAGTTTGTGAGAGAATTTGTTCTGTATCTGACTCAAATGGAGAGTCTCGCTGTGACATTTTCTGTCTGTGAGAGCGCCCTGATGCTGTATCTTGTGAGGTGACTGGAGCTGCTTTAGTTGCAGTGAGTGCCTGTGATTTCTTTGTGAGGTGATTTTTATTTCTGCCACGGTTTCCTCCCAGTACCATATTTCCTGCCCAAACTTTCACAGTTTGTTCCCTGGGGCAAAAAGGTTCAAATGGATACCTTTTGAGCCTGCAGGCTCCGCTTTGTCCTTCTCTTCTCTCCTCAGTGGTGTGGAGCTCTAACAATGCATGTCTGCTCCGCTAGGCTCCGCCCATCTCCCCCCCCGGGACTGGACGAATTTCAATCAGTTGCTCCTTACATGGGAGAAGGAGGAGTCCAAGATAAATCCACAGTGCTCTCTCCGAGTCCTCCACTAATAACGTCTAATATGTGGCCAGCACCAGGGGGCATGGTGGGGTGTGCTCAGTCTATCACAAGCTAAGGCAAGTAAAACAGTGTTTATGAACACTGTTTTCGCCCAATAGAGTATTCTCTATCAATTATATCACTGCTGATTAGGAAGGTTTCATACTGTCTCTTGGGGTAGGTTGTTAAGCTGCTTACATGTAAATGTTAAAAGGTTTAAAAGGTTAAAAGGTTTATCACTATTTTACTGCACCCCTTAAATACACAATCCTCAACTGCCACTGACTATATGCAAGTTTGACCTCACTTTTTAAAATAGCTTTGGGCCCTTCATTCTGCTGAGTCATCTCTGCCATCCAAAACAGATTTCAGCATACGAGACACCACTTTATGTTCCATATCATCTAAAATCGACCCTGAACTGTTGTAGATACAAACAGAGCAATCTGTGAATAATGTGGTAATATACAATTAATTCTCCCATAAAAACAGGCAAAAGATCTGTTAACCCTCAATCAATTATGCTCAACTGGAATTCACCATACTCTCCCTCCAGAGCCCAGCTATTATGATGTTTATTATTGTTCTGTGTGTGGTGATGTCAGTCCATTTTACCAACATGTAAAAATATCTCTGCATGCAGCAAGAAATTTTGCAGCTAGTTTTTGGAAGGGTTTCATACTATACTGTAGTTAAAGGCCAAGAATATGTAACATGTAACATGTTCCAAAGACAAACTTAGCCTTTTAGCCCGGGTTCACACCTATGCGAACTAGATGTGCGTTTCCGCACATCTAATTCGCATAGCAGGAGAATGTGACCGGCTCCCTATGGAGCCGGTTCACATATCTCCAGGGCGGCTGCGGAGCGCACTGCACAAAAACGATGTGCGTCTTTGGCTCCGTTTCAGGGCCGAATTCAGGCATAGAATCGGCCCTGATTCGTCCCTGAAATGGGGAACAGGGATGCACAGCGCTCCTGTGCGATCCGCAGCCCGTTATGGTGTGAACCCGAGCTCAAAGTGTAAGGGGGTGCATGATGCCACCATCTGGCAGAGAACGACTGACCGCTAGTTAGAAATGCTAGTATGTCAGCACTGGACTCCCTGACAGACCTAAGAAGCCAGCATTTGATTCAAATTGCCAGAAACCAAGCAAATGTATCAAATATTTTTGGGGTAAACTTTATTTAATTTAGCTTTTTTAATTTTTTTATTTTGAACATTGTACAGGAAAAAATAACAGTGGGGAAAATTATTATTTGATCCCCTGGAGATTTTGTAAGTTTGCCCACTTACAAAGAAATTAAGGGTCTATCATTTTTATCATAGATGTATTTTAAATGAGACAGAGAATATCAACCAAACAACCAGAAAAAAACACATACTACAAATTGAGTTGCAGTTCAGTGAGAAAAATACGTATTTTAACCCCTCCCAACCAACAATAATTCTGGCTCCCACAGACCAGGTACAGTTTGTGCTCATGTGGTACACAGATTAGTCCTGTCAATTTAAGAAGGTGTTCCTAACGACAACTCGTTATGTGAATAAGACATCTGTCCACAGAATCTCTTTCTTCCATTCAAACCCACCATTGTGGGCAAGGCCAAAGAGCTGTCAAAAGAAAACAGGGGCAAGATTGTAGGCCTGCACAAGGCTGAAATGGGCTACAAGACCATCAGCAAGAAACTTGGTGAGAAGGAGACAACTGTTGGAGCGATAATTCGCAAATGGAAGAAATGCAAAATAACCATCAATCGCCCTCAGTCTGGAGCGCCATGCAAGGTTTCGCCTCATGGGGTAAGGATGATCATGAGAATAGTGAGGGATCAGGCCAGAACGACACAGGAGGAGCTTGTGAATGATCTCAAGTCGATTGGGACCACAGTCACCAAACAAATAATTGGTAACACAATACGCCACCATGGATTGAAATCCTGCTGTGCCCGCAAGGTCCACCTCCTCAAGAAGGCACATGTTCAGGCCCATCTGAAGTCTGCCAATGAACATCTAAATTAGTGGTGATCAACCCTGTCCTGCCCACTAACAGGCCAGGTTTTATGTATTACCTTGGGGAGATGCAGACTAGAATACTGCAATCACTGAGAAGCAAATGATATCACCTGTGATGTATTTCAGTTATCTTGCAAACCTGTCCTGTTAGTGGGCCCTGAGGACAGGGTTGATGACCACTGATCTAAATGATTCAGAGAAGGATTGGGAGAAAGTGCTGTGGTCAGATGAGACCAAAACTGAACTCTTTGTCATTAACTTGACTGTGTTTGGAGGAAGAAAAATGCTGAATATGACCCAAAGAATACCATCTTTACAGTCAAGCAGGGAGGAGGAAACAATATGCCTTGGAGCTGTTTCTCTGCTAAAGGTACAAGGCCGACTTTGCCACATTGAGAGGCAAATGGACGTGGCCACGTATTGTAAAATCTTGGCTGAGAACCTTCTTCCCTTAGCCAGAACACTTAAGATTGGTCGTGGATGAGTCTTCCAGCATGACAATGACCCAAAACATACTGCCAAGGCAACAAAGGAGTGGTTTAAGAAGAAGCACATTAAGGTCATGGAGTGGCCTAGCCAGTCTCCAGACCTTATTTCTATAGAAAATTTATGGAGGGAGCTGAAACTTGGAGTTGCTAAGCGACAGCCAAGAAACCTTAAAGCAGAGTTCCACTCATTTTTGTGCTTATTAAAAGTCAGCAGCTACAAAAAGTGTAGCTGCTGACTTTTAATAAACACACACTCTCCTGTCCCACAATCCAGCTATGTGGCCACCCAAAGCCTTGCTTTCTTGCTCCCCTCTCTGCGGCTTCATAGTCAGGTGCGCACTGCGTATGTCACGCAGCGTGTCCCTATTGGTCAGGAAAGCTTCTGGGACCTGTGATGTGTCCCAGAAGATTGCAAGGAGGAAGGGGGAGAGGTAGAACTTCTGCTCAAGCCACCTAGAAGTGGGAGCAGGTACCTGTCAAAACTAGGTACCTGTTCCCCCCCCCAATAATGACATGCCAAAAGTGACATATTGGGGGGGGGAGTGCTTAAAGTGGAACTTCCCCTTTTGAGTGGAGCTCCGCTTTAAGGAGCTAGAGACGATCTGTAAAGAAGAGTAGACCAAACTCCCTCATGAGATGTGTGCAAACCTGGTAACCAACTACAAGAAACGTTGTACCTCTGTGCTTGCCAAAAAGGGTATCTCCACCAAGTACCAAGTCATGTTTTGCTTGGGGATTAAAATACGTATTTTACTCACTGAACTGCAACTCAATTTATATCATTTGTATCTGTGTTTTTTTCTGGATTTTTGGTTGATTCTGTCTCTATCATTTAAAGTACACCTATGATAACATTTATAGACTATTAATTTCTTTGTAAGTTGGCAAACTTACAAAAACTGCAGGGGTACAAATTATGATTTTTTTCTCCACTGTATAAATGGCAGACATGTGCCCAAACTCCTTACACATGAAAACTTTACATTCATGGTTGTAGTTAAGGATTCAATATTCTGCATTCTGTAGAAGTCATTAAACACACATCACATGGATAGCATGTACCGGTGTATGGATGTTGGTGTCATTCATGATTATCTTCGGGTGGTGAATGATTACCTGCTAGGGCAGACTGGAATATTAGGACAGTTTTGCCGTGGGGTGACATTTTTTCACAATGTGTTAGGGCAGCGGTCCCCAACCTTTTTGGCACCAGGGACCGGTTTCATGGCAATCAATGTTCCCAGGGACCATGGTTGGCGGATGGGTTGGGGGATCAGATATTCATGGAGTCGGTCCTCAGCCCCCCTTCATATCACAACAGCACAGTCCCCAGTTTATACCAGTGCCCACAGTACCTTTTTACATCACAGTTCCCCCTTTAAAGCAGTCCCACAGTATCTTCAGTTCCCCTTCACATCACAGGCCCCCTTTTACATTATAGTGCCCCTTTACACTAATGTAATGGGGACTGCTCTGTAAAGGCGGGCTGTGATGTAAAAGGGACTGCTCTGTAATTGGGACACTGTAATAAAAAGGAGGGGGGGCTGTGATTACATTACAGTACCCCTAGCAATCACAGCCTCCTTATCAGTTCCCCTGCAATCTGCCCACCCCCTTTCCTCTCTAACATGACACTTCAACAAAGAAAAAAGGGGGGAGTGGAAAAAATGGACTTTATAGGCACCAATCATAAAATTAAATACAAATATTTTATTATACACATAGTACACAAAACAAAAGCACAAACATGTTAAAACATTGCAATTAAAGTGCAAGAGACTAGCTAGATCTCTCTCAAGGGGGTCATAGACTCAAGAGAGACATACCCCTAAAACATGGACATATCCCTCTAAACAGTTATACAGGACATCAAACTAAAAAAGTTCTACATGTTTCACAATTGAATGCTTCTTCAGGAGCTCGTTTGAATAATCTATAGAAAAAAGAGAGAGAGAAAAAAAACACAAGCACAAAAAGTACAAACAATTAATATTGGTTTTAGACCATTTGGTAGTGCGTCTCAATCAGTAGCGGGGAGCACCACAAAGAAACAAACAGGTGGACCTGACATAGGACAAGCAAGGGTGACAAAGGCTCACATGTGGGGACGTGCCTGGTAGTAGAACCATAAAGAATGTAAAATAGCGAACCGGACAGAGGCAGCAGGGAGACAAGGGGATTGAAATCTCCGCTGCCAAGAATAAAAGAAAGAATGGTCTGTGTCACCACACCGAACGTAAAATAAGATACAGTAGATAGTATCAATCCATGCAGGATAAGTATGACACTATTAAAGATCTATATCTCTTTTGTAGAAGGCTGACTTTTAAACTTCTTTTTGACCATGTACGTTCCAAACAAGATAAGGAACTCTCGGAAAGTATTAAACACTTCACCATGGATGAGTTCAGAGCTTTCAGAGACCTTTTCCTCCTGCTAGAGGAAAGTGATAATTCCGAGCCTGTACTACCCAATAATGACACCACTTCCATGTCAACTTCTTCAGGGCCTAAATCAACCAAGAGATTTAAACCTAAGTCCAGGAAATTCCCGGACCTCACCAGTAGCCCGCAGGTATGGGCCTTCTTGACAGCTACTATAGGGGACATGAGGCGTCTCAAAGTAGACCCTATGCCCAAGAATTTACTGCCTGACCAATTGCAATCCCTCTCCAAATTATGCAATCACCCCGACCTTGTTGTTAAACAGGCAGATAAGGGGGGCAATATTGTACTAATGACTGACCAGCAATACATCGAGATGTGCATGAGCATCCTTAATAATAGATCCTGGTATTGCAAAATTGCGGTGAATTCAACTCATCGTTATATTAATGAATACAAATTACTCATCGGAGATGCCTATCATACAGGCCTGATAGATCAGGATACCCATGCTTACCTCGATAACAAATTCCCGCGTACTGCTACATTCTATGCACTACCGAAGATCCATAAGAACATAGAGCCCCCTCCTGGCCGGCCCATAGTTTCCGCGATAGGTTCACTTACTGAAAACGCTAGTAAATTTATCGATTTTTTTCTGACTCCTCACGTTGTGCGACTGCCCTCCTATGTTCGGGACACCTTAGATCTTCTCAAACATATTGAGGGGGTTGCGGTCCCTCCCGACGCCCTACTCGTGACCCTCGATGTGGAGGCTTTATACTCCAGCATCCCTCACGAGCAGGGCGTCGGGATGGTACGCTTCTTCCTCATGGAGGAAGACCACCACTTATGGCCCTTTAGTGAATTTCTATTGAAACTGCTTCTTTTTGTTTTGACACACAACTGGTTTATATTCAATGGCTCCCACTACCTCCAGGTGCAGGGCGTGGCCATGGGCACCTGCTGTGCCATGGCCTACGCCAACCTGCACCTAGGGGGGTGGGAGCGTGACATATTTTCCAATGAGCAGCTCAATAGCCACACCAGTCATGTGCTGATGTGGCTAAGATATATTGACGATATATTTTTTATCTGGGTTGGCTCTCGGCATACATTGAATAAGTTTGTTGACCATCTGAATAACAACACTTATAATTTGAAATTCACAGTGAAAAGTGATCCACACAAAATCTCCTTTCTTGACCTTGTAATCTATAAAGATCAAAATGATTGTCTGGCCACTACACTTTATCGAAAGGAGACAGCCGGGAATACAATCCTGCACGCCTCCAGTGCTCACCCCTCTACACTTGTGAGCAGTATTCCCTACGCACAATACATTCGGCTCAGAAGGAACTGCACATGTGACAACGATTTCAGATACCATGTGGACTTACTTAGGGAACGACTTCTCCAATGGGGATATTCCAAATCGCTTCTACGCAAAGCTTTCAACAAAGCGTATGTGCAATCTAGAAACACACTGCTATACAAGAACAAAACTAAGTCAGAAGAGTACTCAACGGTTACATTTATCACGCATTATTCTCACCAACAGTACCAACTTAGAAACGTGCTGAATAAACATTGGCACATTCTATATGAGGACTCCATTCTCAGCAAATATATCAGCGACCACCCAGAGATTGTCTTTAAAAGAGCAACCTCTCTGCGTGACAAACTGATCAAAAGTCATTTTGTTCCTTCTCATGGTTTTACTACCAACCAATTAAGCATTTATACCTGTGGGCACTGTTCTTTCTGTACTTGGCTCTCTACTGGTTGTAGATTCAGACTACCAAATGGGGAGTTGTTTTACCCACACTTTTGGACGGACTGTAGTACCCAGGGGGTTGTTTATCTAATGACCTGCAAATGTGGGTTTTTTTTATATTGGCAAAACTATTCGCCAATTGCGTCAAAGAATCTACGACCATATCTATTCTTCGGCTAATGGGAGGATGCTTAGCCCCATCAGTAGGCATCTTGATCTATGTCATAGATTTGATACTTCTGTTGCGACTTTTATTGTTTTGGCAGTGATTCCGCGGGACCAGAGAGGAGGTGATTGGGATAGGAGGATACTCCAGCATGAAGCAAAGTGGATTGAGCGCTTGAAAGCCACACGTTGGCCAGGCATTAATGAAGTACAATCCTATAAGTCAATCCTCTAATAATGGCCCTTGGGCTAAATTACTGTTTTTCCAATAAGTTTATTATGGAGCGTACCTTTGTAATCCATCTTGTTTCCCTATATTCTGGTGATCCACTGTCCCTCCCTCCTCCACTGGTGTCCTCTTTCGGATTGCTTCACTGCATATATCTCTAACGGTGCGACTTCTGTATTTTGAGTATTTCCTTTTTCCATACCTACTGCTATTCAATATTTAATCCATGTTACACTGTATATCAATATAGTGCTTGCAGTTTTGATTTATGGATTTATAGTTTTTTTTCTTTTTTATTTCTATTTTCTTTAGGTGCTACTTATTTTTTCATTTGTGAATATTGGCCTTCTGTCTCAGGCTTGCGGTGGAGACCCCATTGATGCCAACCTCTGGACTTTGCTGACCTGCTGGTGTACTTAGCCACATGTGCGGCCGGGTAGCTGCATTCCGTCTCCTCCGGGAGATGGTTTTTGTGGCTCTAGGTCGAGGTCTGTTTTGTCCCCCCCTGAGTTTTTTCTCCCCCATGTTTTAAATATCACTCTCGAGGCTTCTTGCATCTGCCTTCTATAGCGTTTCATTATGCTGATACTGTGGATGACCATCAGAGGGAGCTCTCAGCCCTGTCACCTCCAGGACTGCGCTCCCCTCGCACGGCCGTGTCTATGGCAGTTGTTTTCTTTGCACTGCGCATGCACGGCCGTGTGTTGATGCGCGCGCAGCCCTTCCCGGGCGATTCAGGTGTTGCGCAAGCCGCACACCTGATTGGGGCGTGCATTTAAGGCCGTGGTTTCAGCCTACTACCACGCAATCCTTCTCCTATGGTGCATTGCTTTCTGGGACACATCTATCACCAGTATCACATCTTTCCTGGTAAGATCCTCCTGTGCCTTTACCTTGGCTTGCTGTACAATAGTTACTTATTGTTTATACTTTATGCATTGCTGCTATGCAGACACGTTTATATATCGCTTTCTTTATAGATGGCTCCCATCTGGCTTGTGCCAAACTGACTGTGCTGCTGCATACAAACCCTTATTAAGCTTCTTCACCTCCTCTCCTTGCTGGTTGTTCTTTGAAGGGAACATTCCCTTCTTTAACAAGGTGAGACTATGCATGCTTTTATTAGTACCACTTCACCTTTGTGATAGCTAGCTATCCCTTAAAAACAGTCCTTCATTATTATCCCTATACATATGTATAAACACATATATATATATTTACTTATAGCTACATATACTCTCTAGAAACAGCGATGCTTATCACCAAGCACAGTCTCAACATCTATTAAGCCTATATCTGTAACGAACATTTCCCAGTCATCTAGAGGCAATATTTAATCGTTTCCTCTAAGGTAGGCTCATTCCTATTTGCTTTTATTCTATTATCATACAGTTTCCTCTCCTGCATGGATTGATACTATCTACTGTATCTTATTTTACATTCGGTGTGGTGACACAGACCATTCTTTCTTTTATTCTTGGCAGCGGAGATTTCAATCCCCTTGTCTCTCTGCTGCCTCTGTCCGGTTCGCTATTTTACATTCTTTATGGTTCTACTACCAGGCACGTCTCCACATGTGAGCCTTTAAGCCCTTGCACACTGGGGCGGTTTGCAGGCGCTATTGCGCTAATAATAGCGCCTGCAAACCGCCCCGAAAGTGCCGCTGCTTTCATTCCAGTGTGAAAGCCCCGAGGGCTTGCACACTGGAGCGATGCGCTGGCAGGTAAAAAAAGTCCTGCCAGCAGCATCTTCGGATCGGTGAAGGAGCGGTGTGTATACCGCTCCTTTACCGCTCCTGCCCATTGAAATCAATGGGACGGCGCGGCTATACCGCCGGCAAAGCGCCTCTGCAGAGGCGCTTTGCGGTGGTATTTAACCCTTTCTCGGCCGCTAGCGGGGGGTGAAACCGCCTCACTATCGGCCGCATACCGACGGTAAAACGCCGCTAATAATAGCGGTGTTTTACCGCCGACGCCGCCCCCCGCCCCAGTGTGCAAGGGCTCTTTGTCACCCTTGCTTGTCCTATGTCAGGTCCACCTGTTTGTTTCTTTGTGGTGCTCCCCGCTACTGATTGAGACGCACTACCGAATGGTCTAAAACCAATATTAATTGTTTGTACTTTTTGTGCTTGTGTTTTTTTCTCTCTCTCTTTTTTCTATAGACTATTCAAACGAGCTCCTGAAGAAGCATTCAATTGTGAAACATGTAGAGCTTTTTGAGTTTGATGTCCTGTATAACTGTTTAGAGGGATATGTCCATGTTTTAAGGGTATGCCTCTCTGGAGTCTGTGAACCCCTTGAGAGAGATCTAGCTAGTCTCTTGCACTTTAATTGCAATGTTTTAACGTGTTTGTGATTTTGTTTTGTGTACTATGTGTATAATAAAATATTTGTATTTAATTTTATGACTGGTGCCTATAAAGTCCATTTTTTCCACTCCCCCCTTTTTTCTTTGTTGAATTACATTCATATTTAGGACGTGGCACTGCCCTACATATTAAATTTCCACAGATCCATCCTGTGTTGAAATTTGGCGCTTTCTTTTTTTGCTCTAACATGACACTTCCCCATTCCAATCTCTGCCTTTCCTGCTCAGGACTCCTACCTTTGGCAGGGCAGAGGCTGTTATCAGTCAGTGTGTCCTCTCCCGACTTCCCGCCCGACAATGTCATCCTATCAGCAGGGTGGGAGGAGCTTTCCAGTCTGATCTGCAGCTGCTGAAAGGATGACATTGTCGGCCGGGCAAGCCTGGAGAGTACCCACAGGCATGGCCACACACCAGAGTGTGAGCAGCGACCGCGGTCTGATGACCCTGTGCCGGACGCAGTCACCGCTCACATTCATCTGTGTGGCCTGGTCATCAACAGGCCACGGACCCGGGGTTGGGGCCCCTGTGTTAGAGGGATAGGCGTTGAGAGAATGGGGGTGGGGCAGGCTGTTTTTACAAGTAGTCAGGGTGAGGGTGGATGGGAAGGCTGGGGGGTTGAAAAGACAAGAAAAAGAAAAAAAGGGGAAGTGGGTGTCAAAGACGCAGTCATACATTGGACTTTTAGGGTTCTAAAACAGCAGGTTTTTACCATCTCTGGGTGCCTCCTAATGATAGGGGACAGACAGATGTTGCATATTTTATGTTGTATTGGGAGTGGACGAAGGAGTTACCATGTAATATAATGTAGAACATGTAAAGTATGTCCATAAAAGCCATGTGTCATGGAGCTGCTCTTCTCTGAATCTTCCAATCTGATTTAATTGATTTTAGTTTGACTAAATACTGCAAATAAATTTCCAAATTCTTATGCTACATGAAATTACCGGTATTTGGTGTATGACCCTACGTAACATAAGTAAAACAACTCAAATCATTCTTTTTCCAAGCTCTAGCAATAATCAGCTGAAATCATTCCATCAATATCTGACAGTTATAATAATTAGGGCAGGTTATTGTACAAGTTGCATTGATCACAGTGATTCCAAATAGTTTAAAGTTTAGCATCAGGCAGATATAAAAACATAATTTAATGCAGTCATTCATTCTTCAAAAAATAACTAAAATGTATCTGTGGGCACAACTTGAGATTGGATGAAACAGCACAAGGAGTTCTTTACTTTTGCAGCAGTGAACATATGGAACTCCCTCAGTCAGTGGTAAAGGCTGCAAGTGTAGAGAAGTTCAAAAACTGTTGTCTTCCTCGGTGAACACAATATACAGGGGTATGGGAATTTTAGGCAACTCACAGGTTGAACTATATACTGTATGTATTTTATATACAACTAGTATAGGTACCTAAACCTGTTTATCAGCCTCTGTAAAGCTGGCTACACACGGTTAACAGAGCCCTTCATCCACACAAATAAGGTAGATGGAGATATCCCCCTTTTCCCCCTGCCAGGACATTTTATTCTGACAGTGGCACCTATCACTGTCAGAATACACTGATCAGCAGCTGAAGATGTTAGAAAAAATTTAAAGGACGACACTTCGAACGACTTCTGTTAAGCGGGAGCGGCCACACACTGATCAAAAATTTATCTTGTCCTGAACCGGCTGACGTTTGATCGGTGCATGGCCAGCTTTAGACTGATAGAGGGAGGAGCAGCACTAGCTAGTTAGGTGTTGCTGTATACAAAACATGTGTACTGTAAGACAAAACAGTGGCTAAATCAAGGGCATCAGCTTTATTCACCAGTCAGGCAAGATTCTAAAGCCGTGTACACACGACCGGACTGGTCCGACAGAACAAATCCGTCAGACAATCCGACCGTGTGTGGGCTTCATCGGACCTTCAGCGGACTTGTTCTGTCGAAAATCAGACAGACTTTAGATTTGGAACATGTTTCCAATCTTTCCGACGGACTCGAGTCAGGTCGAAAAATCCGTTTGCCTGTATGCTAGTCCAACGGACAAAAAAGGACGCAAGGGCAGCTATTAGCTGCTGGCTATGAACTTCCTCATTTTAGTCCCTTCGTACGTCATCATGTTCAAACCAACGGACTTTAGTCCGTTCGTGTGTGGGCAAGTCCGGTTGTTCGAAAGTCCGTCGTAACTCCGTCGAAAGGCTGTCGGAAAGACCGTCGGACCTTTGATGCTGAAAAGTCTGCTCGTGTGTACGCGGCATAACTCTGTGTTTCTCAACCTTTTTATCCTGAAAAAAACCCTTGGGAAAAAGTTTGAGATATCGGAGAACCTCTAAAAAAAATTTCAGATCTACAGCTCGGGGAACGTTGGATCTGATTAGCAAGCTATAGATATAACAACAATTATTGTAGCAATATCATTAAATAACAGAATAAATATTAGAACTCACCTGGCACCAACATTGTGGTGTAAACAGAGCACATAAAAAACAATTGTTTGCTTTATATCCTTGCAAAGACCTACGTTAAAACAAGCCCAAAATATTCTATGCAGGTCAAATCTGCACATATTTTCCATCAGTTTTTTTGCACATATGCTGTGAATGAGGCCTTGCTGAACTTGACCAAATATTGTGATTCATAAATAAGGCAGCAGAACAGTTGGGTCTTGTTCACAACATATATGCATAAGAATTGATGGAAAATGGTGCAGATTTGACCTGCATAGAATACTTTGGTCTTGTTTACATCATGCACAGAGACATGCATTTTCCTAACGTAGGTCTCTGCAAGGACATAAAGAAAACATTTTGATTTCTATGTGCCCTGTTCACACCACAATGTTGGTGCCATATGCATATTTTTCTCTGCAGAAAAATGCATACAGGTTCCATATTTCTGTGCAGAATAAATACGCACATGATACCATTGTTTAAATGTGCACAAACAGCGAGTACTGTCAAAGCGCCTTAAATCCTGGTGCCTCCTCTATAGTTCCAGCTCCTGTGAACTCAGAGGGTGGTGCCAGGAAGAGTGCTGAGAGTGGGAGCACGTGGCTGAATGTGGCAGGAGCAGAGATCATGTGTATGGTAGCAGCTGAATGAAGACTGCAGGGGAAGGGAGGGGGCAGTAGAGATTGTGGGGGCACACAGCTGGATCAGGCGGAATGTAGCAGGAAGTGAGATCATAATAGCATTATGTACAATTATGATATAACAAACTATTATAATCTCACCTCCTGCTACATTCAGCCCGATCCAGCTGTGTGCTCCCGCTCTCTGCATTTAGTGCTGGTATACACAGGATGTCACCTCCTGTTCTCTGCCACTCCCTCCTGCATTCTGCATTCACTCCTTTTGTTGACAGGATCTCACCTTCTGATCCAGCCACTTGTTGCCACTCTGTGCTCCCTGCCTCCACAGTATTCATTCACGACTCCCACTCTGTGCTCCCCGCCTCCATGGTCTGAATTTAGAGCTCCCGCTTTCTGCATTTCTCGCGGCTCCGCCCTCTGAGCCGGAACTACAGAAAAGGCATCGGGTATCAATGCACACTGACAGTACTCACTGTCAGCATGCATTGAAAACAACATTGTGTGGATATACATCTGCCACAATATTGAATTGCGGCGGAAAACATGGGGACTTCTCATGGAACCCCGGTTCAGAAGCAATGCTCTAGCTGAACTGTATTTAACACAAACTGAGGATAATTCATGTGATTGTAACAATATGTACTGCTTACATACAAAGTACTGTATATAATAAACCTAATAACAAAAATATAATATATTACAGTTTGCAAAATGTTTCTGGTTTCTGATGAATTGGCTGAAATTTGCTTAGTTGGTGGCCCTGCCGCCACTCTCCTGTCTGACATCCTTCAATTGAAAAAATCAAAGCAGCTGGACAGAAAATTGTCAGACTGACAGCCGCTAGTGGCAACTGTCAAAATACAACAGCACAGGACTCGTCCATCCACACTGTATAGCCGTTAGATTGTTTCATTCAGCCCGCAGACTAACACAGCCTTGGAGGTGGTTGCTGAAATAGTTTCCTACTTTTTTATTTTTCATACTTTGCTTACCCAAAAATGTTCAGGGTAGTCTTTAAGGTTCCTTAATCCTTGCATAACCGTTTTCCGATCTTCTTCCCATTTTCGCTTACAGAACACTATCTCTAAGAAGTACCACATCCAGCCGATTACTGGCACGTAGGACAGCTCTTTCTTGGCTAGCACTTTTGAGCTCTACCAAACAGTAAAAGGAAAAGCAGTTAGGAGAAATGTACATTTCTATTCACTGTTTACACAACAAAAATCAATAAAAAACTTATGCTGGTCCAGGCACAACTTCAATGACTGAATCCTATCAGCACACTTGACCATGTGTAATGTGGCACTACCTCAAAGTAGAAAAATATCATATTCCCTCAATAAGTACACCAGTATAAAATATATCTATTAATGTGGAACCATGGACAAAATAAATACAGATATATATCCCACAGTATGTCATTGGTAATAACACAGCCTTTTTGTGAGACCCCATAACATACTATAGCTTTATTACTGGTTGATTATGCCAGTAGATGTGTTATTTTTCTGTAACACACTTCATACTGCAGTGAAATCACTGCAGAATTGTCAACATTATATAGTCACGTAGTTTTAGATGGACTAGTAAGCAAAAAACAAATTAGGGGGAGCATTGATGCTTGTAAGTCAGTAGAGTTGCTGTTCGTGTTCAGAAATGGTAAATGCCCTGATGACCAAAAAAGACTTCGCTCTGAAAAGCTACAAACGAACATCTGATGTTCAAACGTACTTAATTCAGGTGAGGTCATTAACCAAATTTGGTCAATGCCGCCACCTACGATTCCCAGTGATATTTTCAGAGAAATCCCTGGGTTACCTTTTATGGTCAATTATGTCAATTGACGGTGCTAATTTATTTGAAAAGAACAGGAAAAAGAAAATGGAGGTGCCCCTTAAAGTATTATTAAACGCAAAACTTAGTTTTTGACAGTGGATTTGGATTAGAACACCTGTCAGTTTTTATTGCAGTCTGTGCTCCCATTAGGTAATTGTAATTGAGGGAAATTTGCCAGTGGGGACACTAGTTCTGGTGACCTGGGATCCCTCTGAGGGATCACCTTAATTTGCTATCACTTCCTGTTTGTCTATGGGACAGGAAGTGAAGGTAAATCTCAACAATGGCAAAACAAATCCGACAAGAGGTTGTAATCCTCCCTTACTCTAAAATGAAAAAAAAAAGGTTTTGCCCAAAGTTCTGCTTTAACCGACCCTTATCGAGGCATGCAGCCTGTGTGGGCAGATAAGGAAGGACAGCCACCCCTTCCTGTGCCATGCCAAGCCACAAATCTTTCAATGAAATGGGGCAAGGGGGGACTGTACCTTGCAAGGAAAGGAGGCAAAATCTCCACCACTTACAAAGCACTCTTGTCCCAATATTGAGAGAAAATGGCCTCTTCCAAAAAGCAGATTGGAGTAATATGGTGGAGTCTTGTGGAAACTTGAAGCTTGCTTAATAATAAGAGGGTGACTCCCTAATAATAAGTGGGTGACGCCCCCTGATTCTCAGGGGAATGCGAACAGGGTTATATTAGTATGTTACTTATTCCTACAAAGGGTTAAAAAAAAAAAAAACACCAAAAAGTTTTTTTAATAAAATAAAACACAAAACACACTTGCCATCTTTAAAAAATACGTTTTTTAGTCGTACAGTACATGGCACAATAGCCGCATATAATCCATAACCTGGACCAGTGTTTCTCAACCTGTAAGTCAAGGCACCCTTTAGAATTCTGCACAATTCTGGGGCACACCAGGAGATGCATCCGAGCATGCACTTTTCTGTGTGTTCCCACACGTTGTATTTTTAAATGGGCTTTTTTCTTTTTTAAATTGCACCGCACCAAAATGCATTGGAACGGTGGTACCATGCACTTTAGCGGGCACATGCGCATGTGCTAGGTCTGTGGGGTAGCATTATGAATTCATGGCATCCACGCACATCTACAAAAGACAGGGCATTTTGTGTGGTGTGGGATATGCGTGGAATATATATGGATATATATATAGAAATCAGAAAGCAGTATGTACTGGCAGGATAGGGCAGTATGCAGTGGTAGGGCGGTCAGTGAGCAGTTTGGTAGCAGTAGTCAATGAGCAGAAGCATGGAATTCCTGCTGGAGAAGCTACTTACTGCACCACTGGAGCTGAACCACCACCACTTGTAGGGCTGCCATCTCTTCTCCTCCATCTTCAGCTGCTATATCAGCCATAGCAGCCAACTGTGAGAGGAGGGAAGGAGATGGCTATCAGCTGAGGAGGCTATCCTATCAGCTGCGGAGGCAAGTGACGCTGGGCAGGCTGCTGATGTGCTTCTTAGCAACCCATGACCTTATTGGTTGGTAGGATGCGGGCAAAGTGGCCTGCTCATCAAAGAGTCTCAGAGGAGGTTTCATGCAAGTTTAAACGCACAAATAAAAAAAAAAAGAACACAACATAAGCCTACCTTAGTTGCGGCAGTTTTCTTTTTGCTGCAGCACCCCTGAGGACTGGTCTAAACTCTGATTCTTTCAGGTGATTGAACTCTTGTAAACAGAGCTGCAAGGGCAGCCCAAATATAATTCATCCCACTCCCAGCAAGCCTAAGTTTTCCTAGTATCCTTAGAAGAAGCATACCAGTTTCTTTTACCTATTTATTTTTTCCCCCCATCATGAGACTTCTAGCACGTTTCTAGCTAAAACACAGAAGAGTGACAGTAAGAAAAAAAAAGACAAAGTGTTTAATTGAATCTGCCCCATTTCCATTTATACCATTTTTGTTTGTTAACCTTCTCCATTTTTGTTACCCATATCTGGACTCGTTCTATCTTATCAATATCTTTTGTAAGTGAGGTCTCAAGAACTGCACACAGTATTCTAAAGCTGGTCATAAATGGATCGAAATTTGGCTGGTTCAGCAGGGACCGGCTGAATTTTAATTCATGCATGGGCACCCTGGTTGTACAGGAGTCGATCTATCAATAAAACTTCTGTACAACCACCCAGTCGGATAAATGCCACTCAATTAGCAGTGGCATTTCTGTTCAACCCACTGGTTGATCGAAAAAAATTTACCCATCTATGGGCAGCTGAAATGAGGTCTCACTAATGATCTATATAGGGGAATCAGGACCTCCGACTGGTGACCACTCTAGTGATGCATCTTTGTATTACATTCGCTTTTCCTACTGCCTAGCCACACGGTTTACTGGTTTTGCAATCACCTGAAATAAATATTCCCAAATCTTTTTCCTCTGTAGTGCTGGCCAACACTGTATCCCCAATATTGTAATCTGTCAAGATATCCTTTTCCCCAGGTGCATTATTTTACATCTAGATGCATTGAACTGCATTTGACCAATCTTCCAGCAATACCAAATCATGTTCCTTGTTACAGACACCTTCAGGGATATTAACCCTATCACACACCTTTGTGTCATCAGTAAAAATATATCACTTACATATAGATTAAATATAACAGGACCTAGTACAGAGCCTTGTGGTACACCACTAGTGACTGGTCTCTGTCCCAAATGAACCCCATTTACAACCACACTCTGGTATCTATTCTTTGCCAACCATATCCAGTGAACCAAAGGTTAAGTCCTAGCTTGTATAACTTTTTTAAATTAGATAATGTGGAACTTTATCAAATGCTTTGTTGAATTCAAGATAGGCTATGTCCATAGCACCACCCTGGTCCAAAACAGTGATATAGTGAATAAACGTAATCAGATTAGTCTGAAACGATCTGCCCTCAGTAAAGCCATGTTGCTTTAGGTTCTTCTTTTGAGGAGTGATTCCATTAACTTGACTACAACTGATTTAAAACGCACTGGTCTGTATTTGCTTCTACCTTGCTGCCCTTCTTGTGGATAGGTACAATATTAGCTGTCAGTCATGATGAACTTCTTCTGTTAGATAAGATGGATTAAAAACAATCTGTTGATGGTCCAACAACTATACCTAGACTTCTCCTAGAACTCTGGGATGAATACCATTAGGGCCCATTGTTTTATCAAGCTTTAACCAAGCCAGTTCCTCTGCTACCTCTGTCCCCAGAAATCCTGAAAATGAACTGTCATTGCAAGAACCAATATGAGTCCATAACTTGTTATTGTAATTTATTTCTGAGAAGACTAAACAGAAGTAATTGTTTAAACGGTTCAGGTATCCCTCAACATAAGTGTTGTGCTCAGTTTACATTTTAGTGATCTAGTTTTCTTCCCTTCCATCGCTGTTGTACCTAAAAAAAAGGTTTGGTCTACTTTCTTAATAGATTTAGCCATTTCCTCCTGTTTCTGACCTTTGGCAGTACTGATGTGTTTGGCCTCCTTTGTCTATTTTTATACACTTCAGTGGCTAAGTGGTTAGCACATCCAACTGGCAGCACTAGGGTCGATGGTTCAAATCCCAAGCACAGCACAAGCTGCATCTAGGTAGTCTGGTTTCCTCCAAGACTCCACAGACATGCTGGTAGGTTAACCACTTCAATACCAGGCACTTATACACCTTCCTGCCCAAGCCAATTTTCAGCTTTCAGCGCTGTCGCAATTTGAATGACAAATGTGCGGACATGCTACACTGTACCCAAACAAATTTTTTATCATTTTGTTCCCACAAATAGAGCTTTCTTTTGGTGATATTTGATCACCTCTGCAATTTTTATTTTTTTGCGCAACAAATAAAAAAATACAGAAAATTAAAAAAAAAAATGTTTTCTTTCTTTCTCTTAAATTTATTTGTAAATAAGTACGTTTTCTTCTTCAATGACGGGTACTGATAAGGCGGCACTGATGAGGTGGCACCAATGAGGTGGCACTGATGATGGGCTCTGATAGGCGGCACTGATGGGCACCGATAGGTGACACTGGTACCCAATGCGTATTCGGCACAGGGAGATCCCCCAGAGGAAGGCACGTGAAAGAGATCCCCCAGAGGAAGGCACGTGATTCCTGTGCCAAATACGCGTCGGGGAGGGGTAGGACGGAGCTGTCAGCAATAGAAGCAGAGGAGAAACGACACACCGCACGCCATACTAATGCTTGTTTTATACAAACACACTCTGGAAAGACTGGTGCACTCACGCACCCGCATATTGTGAGTACCCCCCTGGAGGGAAGTTTTAATATATTTTTAATAAATCCCTAATTGTATTACATTATGGAGCTTTTTCTTTCTTTTATGTGAAACTATTTGATGGCATCTGAGAGAGTTGGAGTTTATACCAGCATACCCTGTATGAGCCCAGGAGTGGCTCCAATGCGTGTTTAGACACCGTTTAATTACCGTGCCACACGCTCAAAGGTGAGTGCAAGCACAAGTGGGGGGTCACAGGAGAGCACTAAAGCATGCTGTATTGTGAACACCATTAAGGAGGAGCATGAGGAACACTGATTTTTGTGGACACTATATACCTTCACTCTATGTTTTTTATCAATGAACTAAACAGTTTTTGGATATGGACACTTGATTTTTCACTTTGATCTTATATTTATAATCACATAAATATATTGTTTTTTCTTTTTTTGCATGTTGCACTTTAAGGGATACCTTCATAAAAAGATTGTATTCATTTTATATATTATTAGCACTTTTTTGATTGTACTATATTGAATTTTTGCAGTACAGTTCTATATTACATATGTACCTCTCAGTCATTGAGATATATTTATAATTTTTAGCACAGACACAATTATTTATATAACTGAACCACCGCCCGCCCATCATTCTGCTATGGGCTGGACGGCAAGTGGTTAAATGTCTCCTGTCTAAATTGGCCCTAGTATGTGTATGCATGAATGCTAGTTCAGGACCATAGATTGTAGGCTCGTTGAGGGCAGAGACTGATGTGCATGTATAATATATATGTTGCCTTCAAAAAGTATTCATACCCCTTAAAATTTTCCACATTTTTTCATGTTACAACCAAAAACGTAAACTTATTTTATTGGGATTTTATGCAATAGACCTACACAAAGTGGCACATAATTGTGAAGAAGGAAAATGATAAATGGTTTAAACATTTTTTACAAATAAATATGTGAAAAGTGTGGCATGCATTTATATTCAGCCCCCCCTAATAGAATCATCTTTCGCTGCAATTACAGCTGCAAGTCTTTTTGGGAATGTCTCTATCAGCTTTGCATATCTATAGAGTGACATTTTTGTCCATTCTTTGCAAAACAGCTCAAGCTCTGTCAGATTGGATGAAGCGCGTCTGTGAACAGCAATTTTCAAGTCTTGCCAGATTCTCAATTGGATTTAGGTTTGGACTTTGACTGGGTCATTCTAACACATGAATAACACTTTGATCTAAACCACTCCATTGTAGTTGGCTGTATGTTTAGGGTCGTTGTCCTGTTGGAAGGTGAACCTCCATCCCAGACAAGTCTTTTGCAGACTCCAACAGGTTTTCTTCTAAAGCCGTGTACACACGAGCGGAATGTCCGACAGAAAAAGTCAGACGGAAGCTTTTCATCGTCTATTCCGATCGTGTGTGTGCCTCAGACTTTTTTTCTCTAAAATTCTGACGGACCTAGAAATAGAACATGTTCTAAATATTTCCGACGGAACCAATTCCTATTGGGAAAACCACTCGTCTGTATGCTGTTCCGACGGACCAAAAACGACGCCTGCTCTGAAGCAAGTACGAGACGGAAGCTATTGGCTACTGGCTATTGAACTTCCTTTTTCTAGTCCCGTCGTACGTGCTGTACGTCACCAAGTTCTGGACGGTCAGGCTTTGGGTTGACCATGTGTAGGCAAGACCGCTTGAATGGAATTCTGTCGGAGTTCCGTCGGAGAAACCTTCTGAGTTTATTCCGACGGCAAAACCGGTCGTGTGTACGCGGCATAAGATTGCCCTGTATTTGGCTCCATCCATCTTCCCATTACCTCTGACCAGCTTCCCTGTCCCTGATGAAAAGAAGCATCCCCACAACATGATGCTGCCACAACCATGTTTAACGGTGGGGATGGTGTGTTCAGGGTGATGTGCAGTGTTAGTTTTCCACCACTCGTGTTTTGCTTTTAGGCCAAAAAGTTCTTCTTCCACATGTTTGCTGTGTCCCCCACATGGCTTCTTGCAAACTGTAAACGGGACTTCTTATGGCTTTATTTCAACAATGGCTTTCTTCTTGCCACTGTAGCAATAACTCTCGGTGGAGCTGCTGGTTTAAGCGGGCTTGTTACCTTCACTCTCTACACCTCAGTTTCACCGGCACCGGGTCTAGGGTTCTGTTGAGTTTACCTCTGGACGATATAAGCACCAAACACTTGAGTAGGTTTTCCAATGCTTTAATAAAACAAACAAGGGAAGTAGCAGGAAAGAGGTAGTAGGAAAGCTGCAGGGAAGCTCAAATACCTTTCTATTGTATTTCTTCAGAACATTCTTTGTAATTGAACACTTGCAATTGAATAGATCCCCTTTCGTAGGATTCAATCTTTGCCCGCCTGAATAGACATCTCTCATTTGCCTAGCAGCCAGCACGTAGCACGAACAAAAGTCTCTGCCACAGACTTATCTAGAATAAAACCTGTACGATCCTCTGCCACAGGATGTATTGGTTTGTGATGAATGTCAGATACAGTACTTGAACCTTTAAGCCAACCCGGCAGTACTATACTGTAAGATTACTTCGGAATGCGTCCTCCAACCGATTCACCAGGCCCCTCTCCAAACCAGCACTCTGTATGATCCTTCCATGACGGGTCCTCCCCTGGGATTTTCTCGGTTGTCCAGCTTCTTCACCCAGGATAGATAGCTCAGGACCATTCCTCCGCTGCTGTAGTAGGCCCCAGACAGGCTTCTGGGCCCACCCACACGCCGCAGAGACGCGGGCCTCCGGAACGGAGGACCATAAGGTGGTATTCATAGTGCATACCTGTCGGCCAGCAGGTGGCTGAAAAGAACCCTAAAACATGGCGCCTGTCCCATAAATACCCTCTCCCAGAATGCAACTCGGAGGACCACCGCCACCGAGTTAACAGAGGAACACTCATTCGCTTCAACACGTTGCTTTTCCAACACCTGCCGATGGTGACAACGACACCCACCGGCACAATGTGGAACTGCATGCAACGTCAACCAAGCTGGAACAGAGGCAAATCTATATCCTATAATAAGCGACCCACTAAATTTACCTATCAGCGGTAGATAAAAATCTACCAGCGCTACACCACTTTTCCATAAAGGCCAAATTTGTGGAGTGCACGACTAATAGTGTCCGGTGGACATATTCTCCCACCTAAGCTGTGGATCTCTGCAGCTCCTCCAGAGTTACCATGTGCCTCTTGGCTGCTTCTTTGGTTAATGCTCTCCTTGCCGGGCGTTTCAGTTTAGGTGGATGGCCATATCTTGGTAGGTTTGCAGTTGTGCCATATGCTTTCTATATTCAGATGTTGGACTGAACGGTGCTCAGTGAGATGTTCAAAGCTTGGGATATTTTTTCATAACCTAACCCTGCTTTAACTTTAACCACTTACGGACCGCCCGGCGTCATTTTACCTCGCTAATTTGAAGAGGAATATCGTTGTTATGGCAGCAGCTAGCTGCCATAACCCCGGTATCCTCTTCTTCAGCGGGCGGTCCGCTTTCAGATAAAAGTAGTGGTGGGTTCGCCGCAAGATCACTTTTATCGGCGGCGGGAGAGGGGGACACCCCCTCCCACCGCTTACCAGAGCCGCTGGCAGCAGCGAAGGCGATTGCGTCTGCTCCATAGCTTGGCATGGAGACGAGTGAAGGGAAGATGGCCCCCAACCGTCTCCATATCATTGCAGGGCAGAATCGACGTCAGAACGTCACTTCTGCCCATAGCTCTTAAAGGGACATTTAAGAGTGGAATTCCAGCTTGCCAACTAGCCGTACAACTGTCCCCTCCCCCTACTAACTAGCCTGTGTATGAAAGATGTATATACTTACCTATTTTAAGGCCGTTCCAGTCTGGTCACGTGAGCTGGCTCTCCTGTGCAAGCATAGCTGCGTGGCTGATCTGTAGAAATTTGCCATCCTACATTAGACCATCCATTTGTTAAGAGGTTGCTTTGTTTCCCCAATCTATAAGCCTTTGCATTCCTCACTACACTGCATATTCCAAGAGACTTCACTTGTGTTTGGGTGCTGGTTCTGTTGGATGGTAGGTCTTTTGCTTAACCCCTTCATGTCAACTGTATGCAAATATGCCGCCCTACTGGACTGGGCTTTTTTCCGTGGGGCTGCATCTTTGCGTGTCTCCCTTTGTGCTGGGAGCACGCTGCACATCGCACTCCTAGCACAGAGACTGGGGTCTCACAGAGAGCCCCGGGCCCCGTACTAACAATCGGGACCCGGAACTCCCAATTATGGGTCACATGATCGCTGGGATAGCCTCAGTCACTGTGAAGCGCACAGTTTTTTTTTCCCCTCTGTGAATGTAGGAGAGCCTTGCAGAAAAAAAAAGTGTGTGAAAAAAATAATATAAATAGTAATAATAAAAAAAAAAAATACCTAGGTCAGTGCCAGGGTTAGTGTTTGGGCCAAGGTCAGGGTCAGTATTTGTTTTTTTTTTTTTTTTTAATAACAGTGTCAGCGTGTTTTAGGTAGGATAAAACAGAAAAAATTAAAATGGGCACTATTTTTTTGGGCTGTACGGGTACGAACAACAACTAACATACACATATGTGGTATTGCTGTGATTGTCAGGAGCAGGAGAATTTTAATTTAGGTTTTTCTTTGGTGGAAACGTATGGTAGTAGAAAGATATATACATTTTTAAAAAAATATTATTTTTTTTTCTACTATTCTAGGCAAGTTTTCCTTTGATAATAAAATAAATAAATAAATCAGGAGATATCCATTACCATTTACCACCAAAAGAAAACCCAATTTGTCCTGAAAAAAACAAGCTATAATTCACCTGGATGCACAAAGTAGTTGTGATGATATGTACGCTTTTACTAACATGTCAAATTTTCAAAATTATGCTCAGGCATTTAGATTTGTTTTACCCTTAGGCACGAAGGGGTTAAGGTGCATCTGCTATCTGTGTGGATATAAATGCTGAGGTATTTTCCTGACACTCATTAAAACTGAAGTGGCTTGGATTAGCTACGAGCTATCTTCCACAGTTCATAACAAATCCAACTGAATGTGATGAACTATTACAACATATACCATACCCTGGATAAATGTGAACCTTCACAGACAATCCAGCCTTTAAATTTGTATTATATAAAGAAAATTACCAGGGCTAGGTATTCATTTTATTAACGTGTAGCTTTTGTTTTGGGTTGCAAGTAGGATTGGACCCTCTGTCAAGTTTGTAATGCTGTCTGTCCCCATTGATTAGAGCTTCACCTCTTTGTGTGTCCTGAAGACCGAGACAGAAAGTGAAGGAAATCAGAAATTTTAGAGCTGTCCCCAGAACAAAAAGGTACGGTGAAATCTCCCAATGGGGACACCATTTTGGGGATGACAACTGTCTAAAATAGGAAATCACCTCAGGGAAATTTCCTCTAACTTCCTGTTGTGTCTTTGGTACATGAAATGTAATTTCCCCAATGGTACAGGGGGAGAAGGGGTGGGCTCTAGTGCACAACTGATAAACGGAAGCAAAGTGCAAAGACCGTACTAGATTTCTAGAAGGATGAATTGGTATTTCATGTACTTCTCAAACAGATATACTGTAACAAAATGCTTTGGATTGTATATTTAACAGACCAAAAGAAAACAAATAAATGAAATTCATTGTTAGGGTTTACATACAAGATTAAAGAGTAAATGCTACAAAAGCAAATGTGCTGTAAAGACTAAAAGAAATGCATTAGACGAAAACCTCATGGAAGCATTTCAATATTATAACATTAGGGAGGACATTAGTTCATTAGTTTGATGCCATTAAATGAAAACGTATACTTCTTGTAGTATCTACACATGAACTTTTGTAAAATGTGTGCTTGGCATTCACCCATGGAAGATAACGTAGTTAAATCATTCAGGACGGAAATTACTTTCCAAACATTAATGCACCAATTTCCAAATACATACCTCATTTTTTTGAGAAAATGTCACAATAAAAACTACAGTACTGAACACATTCAAAGTGGTTGTAAAGTCAGGAGGTTTTTTTATCTTAAAGTGGATGTAAACCCAAAATTTATTGTTTTTAAATTAAGGCTTGCACCTTGTAGAGTATAGAATTTCATGTCATCTGTGCCCAGTCTTGTCACGAAGAGTTAATCCAGCTCTGAGCAGCCCTCTTATCTTATTTAAGTAAGATAAAAACTGACACACACAGAAATAGCAGTCAGTTCTTCCCCTTGCTGTGAGTGACAGGTGATTTACATATCTGATGCACCAGCCTGAGAGAGGCATACTGTGTACCTCAGATCCACTCCTCCTTTCTTCTCCAGGTCTCCCAGGATTGGCTGCTCCACACCTCAGCATGATTGGCATGCTGAAGTCATGTGGTGCCCTTTCTGGGTTTTGACTGGATGTTGGTTGTTACTCTACATGCTAAACATTTCTGGCACCTAGAGAACCCTTTCACATCTGAGAAAAATTTTACAGTTTTGGGGGGGGGGGGGGGGGGGTCGATGACATTGTGAATTAGATGGTTCCTGGTTCACAATGTCATCGACTCCTCAAAAACTGTAAAATTGTTCTCAGGCATGAAAGGGTTCTCTAGGTGCCACAAATGTTTAGCATGTAGAGTAAGCAAAAAAACAACCGAGAAAAAAATAATCTTTTAGATCTAGAGTCGCAAAGAGTACCAAATAAGATAATTAATTATGTGTAACAGCACACATATGTCAATAAATGCCTGTGTCATTTACAGTATTGTAGGCAGAACCACCAGGCCTTTATGTGTGAGGATCAGGGAACATATAAATAATATAAGGAAATGTTTCCCTAAACACAACCTCTCTAGACATTTTAAAGAGGTACACCAGAAAGACCCCACAGGACTTATATTTTATGGGATAGATCAGATCAAAGATCATTGGAGAGGTGACAATAAAAGGATAAAGGTGTCACAAAATGAGACAAGGTGGATATATAGGTTGGGGTCCTTAAATCCTGGAGGCCTTAATATTGATATTGACCTAAACGGTTTCACATCAATTTTTAATTGTGATCATGTTTAATGGCCTTGATCTTTTGTTCATGACGTTTCTGTCACTTTTTGTTATCTTACCCCCTTTATAGGATCTACTTGTTAAGTCTATACCATCACATATTTATGATTAGGTCCTCACCACCATACATGAATATATATATATATATATATATATATATATATATATATATATATATATATATATATATATATATATATATATATATATATATATATATATATACATATATACATACACACACACACACATATATATATATATATATTTATATATTTATTTTAAATTATATACAACTTTTTACAGTTTTTGATTGCTTACATCGTTTTTTTCTTTTTATAAATCTTCTTATTGTTATCTACATGGAACTGCCACTCACAATATGTAATCAATTCCCTCAAATCTACCAATTTAATGTGTTTTTTTAAGTTTTGCAAGATATCTGAATTGTGATATAGTATGCAAATGTGCCTGCAAATTTTCTAATTTGACTACCAGCGGCGTAGACGCTCATAAGTCTCTTTATTTCTCTGTGAATTATATAATCTGAGCTGAATAATTGGCTATGAGAAATAGTGATGCCCTTTCATGTGAGAATTCAAGTTGCACCTACAACAAATATTTTTTACCCAATCTGCGTCATCCTTGATCATAATGTTAATCAGAGGGGGGCTGGCTCGGCAATCCCGCATACTATTTAAGACATGAGGTGTACCAAGATGGCACCGCTTCTGATGATGTATTTCCCTACTACCCCTTTCGGGTGCCAGAGGCTTCAGAAACTCCTCAAATAACACAGGCTATGCACACTCCTCTCCCCCTTGTATTACAACACTTGGGTCTGGTTACACCCTGCTCAAGTACCGAACAATAGGTTTTGAAAGGTGCAAGAAAATGTCATGTGTCCCCCTCATACCTGGACGTGCTGGGAGATGTAGGCAAAAAAACATATTAAAAATGCATTTTCTTATTTTTGAAAAATAGCCAAATGGCTCAAAAAGACTCAAATGTTTCATAAATATGTGTTCATGCCATGTACAGGGGCCCTGCAGTATCACCTACCTTCTTGTAAAGACTGTCCAGTAAAAGCACTTGAAAGACAATGGCAGCAAAAAAATTTACCTCCCAAGACAAGTAGTATGTAAATTACATTTTGACTCCAAGAACCCCATTCTCAAGAAAAATATACAACTTACCAGTATTTAACATGGCTGTAATAATCACATGTACATAGGTACATACATTTGTATCATTCAAATCACCAAATTAACATTTTAATGGTGTCAAAGCAACATTCAAAATGGCCACCCTGCATTGTTTTTTGCACCTACATTAGTTAACCCTCTGATATGTTTCTGCATGAACACATGCAATCATTTAGATTACAAAGCTGATTATTCAGAGTTTAATTCTCATATGCAAAGTGCGAATGTTAGAGGTGAAGGTTCATGCACAATAGCAAACCAAGCACTTGCTGCATGCATCGCAGTGTGCCTAAAATATTTACACTCACCAAGGACTTGAACATCAGAGGCTCAAATGATTTTGCAACTAAGCATCCACTTAGCAGAAGGAGATACAAAGAACAGCACAACTTGAAACTTGATAAAATAAATGTACACACAATATACTCTGTCCCACACCACTCCATTTCAATCTTGGGTAGCATTTCAGATATTAAAATGTTATTTGTGGAAATGATAAATGTGGAAACATTTATTTCATGAACAGTCTAAAAGCATTTCATGAGCCTTTTAAATCCACACAGAACCACAAAAGATATTAAAGCCATCAGGACAGAGTTGATGACAAAATTGGCATGCTGTGGGAGAGTGACAAATTTGAAGTAGAGCCTTTTAATCATAAATGTAGGTTTTAGGGCTAGTTTACACTTACTTAAAAACAAGGCTTCGGACATGCTTTGATAAAGCTCTCTGAACACTAGTCAAAGCTCCTGTCACTAAATAAAAAAGTTAGCTTACAGTCCTGTTTACACCTCCTTTTGCTTTGTGCTTTAATGAGACTTCGGTGGAGCTTTGATGGGGCTTCAATGAGGCTTCAAGCGAGCTTTGCCATAGACTTCTTGGGGTATAATTTTTGAAGTGAAGCCGAAGCAAAGCAAAAGCAAGGTATAAACAGGACTGTAAGCTAACCATTTTATTTAGTGACAGGAGCTTTGACTAGCGTTCAAAGAGCTTTAACAAAGCTTGTCCGAAGCCTATTAGAAGCCGAAGCAAGTGTAAACGAGCCCTTACTAGTAGATTTTTTTCTTCGAAAGAAGCTGCCCCAAAAAATGTGGCTTGTATATTTAAGGGAACAAAAGTTTTGATGAAAGCTGAAAATATATACACAGTGATGTTGAAGTTCACACTGTGCAGGTACATTTAAAAAAGACTTAGTTAGTAGATACTCACCCCTAGAACACCGAATCTTTCACAAAAATTCCAGCCACATAGAAAGTCAATTTCAAAGTTGTGATTAAGAACTACTATTGCATTTTCTTTGCCATATTTGGGGTAGTTTTTCATGTCGGTATACAGAGTGCAATCAGTGGCTGACCACCACTCCAATAACATCACCAATTCTAAAAAAAAAAAACACAGAACATATTGAAAATAATCTGCCATTGTATAGCTTTTTGCTACCATATATATTCAAAGCAGCAAATATACACGTTTATTGTAAGTTACCCTTTTTGCCAACTATGTAACACATCTATACATTTGCACATATTGTGCATGTCCAAATTACATATCTATAAACAGTTAAAGCTGAACTCACAACAGATATGAAGACACAAATAAATGCAGATCTACATTTATGAACATTTTTTTTAATGCAAACAGTGATGTTCCTGAGTTTGCAGTCCCTGTACAGAAGAGCTCAGACTGGGGAGGGGGGAGCAATGGAGCTCACACTGCAGTTACAGCAAACGTTTTTCTTTCCATTTGTGATAAAGGTTTTACATAAATAAAAGCTGACAATTGTAAGCACCCCTGTCAGTGGTAAATGGTTTGTCTCAACCCGCTAACTGCTACATAGCTTGTTCTCATGAAATACAACAGACTTACTAGCTAGATTACCAGATGATGAAGTCTAAAAAGGAAAACTAACACAGCCACCACATCTAAGAATTGGTAAGCTGCAATTTAATAAAGTTTGATTTGGGGTTTAATTGAGCCTAATTCCAGCATACATGGCCTGGGCAATAGAATGTGATATCTGTTCAGACTGCAGATCTATTCAGCTTATACCACTTATGTGTCATTAAATGTTGCAATTGGGAAAGGTTACCCTCCAAACACTATGCTTCTCACAGTTTTAGTTTCAGAATTTTACAAGGACTGTATGTGCAACTGGATGCAAGACAAGGAGGGAAAATATTTAACTTTCTTGTATATTTAGATCCATAATTACATGAAACTGTCAGTACAAATAACAAGCAAGTTCAAAAAGTAGGTACCTAGAGGTGCCTGTGCATACTTTAGCCATCTCCAAAGCCATTATTATTATTATACAGGATTTATATAGCGGCAACAGTTTACGCAGCACTTTACAATGTAAAAAGGGATACTACACTTACAATTGTAAAAAAAAAAAGAGCTTACAATTTAATAGGGTGGGGCAGGTGATACAAAAAGGTTATAACTGTGGGAGATGAGGTGATGGAAGTGATAAAAGATTAGTTGGAGGCGCGATAGGCTTCCCTGAAGAGATTAGTTTTTAGGGATCGCCTAAAGGCAGCCAGAGTAGGAGATAGCTGGACAGTTTGAGGTAGAGGGTTCCAGAGGATGGGAGAGGCTCTGGAGAAGTCCTGGAGACGAGCATGAATGTATACAAGGGAGCTAGAGAGCAGGAGGTCTTGAGAAGAGCGGAGAGGACGGTTTGGGTGATGTTTGGAAACAAGATTGGTGATGTAGCTGGGGGCAGAGTTCTGAATGGCTTTGTATAAAGTTGTTAGTATTTTGAATTCGCTGGGTGATCGGAAGCCGGTGTAGGGATTGGTGGAGAGGGGTGGCAGACACTGAGTGGTTAGTAAGGTAGATGAGTCTGGCAGCAGCATTAATGATAGACTGAAGAGGGGATAGCCTGGGGAGAGGTAGGCCAATGAGAAGGGAGTTGCAATAGTCATGGCGAGAGATAATAAGGAAGTGAATGAGTAGCTTTGTGGTTTCATTAGTTAAAAAATGGCAAATTTTAGAGATGTTGTTATGGAGGTGAAGTGTACAAGCTTTTGACAAAGATTGGAAAATCATGTGTTATGGGCAAAATACCCAACCATTCTTGCTTGGCAATGCCCCAGCACTCCAAAGTGCTGAAGCTTGCCAGCCCATTCTTACCTTTGCACATTCATATTGCTATTGTGTGAGAAAGCGACAGGTTCCAACATTAATCAAAGTGTTAGCGCTTTACCTGTCAAAATGACTTTTTTTTGTGGGGGTATGAGAAGATATTGAATGGATGGTAGGAATAAATGAATTAGAAAAGTGGAGTGTTAATAGACTATTTATTGCATTAAATATATTTTTAAATGTATGTATTGAAAATGAAATGATGTATAAATGATAATGTTTGTTTTCTTCTTTTAAAAATTTAATAGAGAGAAATTGAAAACAAAATGACCCAGAATCTGGTGGCAACGACACTTTGCTGACAGTAGACAGAAAAATGAGAATGTGTTTTATATGATCTACTCGCAGGACATATGCAAGAACCTTAAAAAGGATTTTTAAACGTTATGTGCCAGTATTGTTATCAAAGTATGAAATCCCTCCTACATATATGAATCAAAAAAGTCATGCCAAAACCGTAATGCAGCCCAGAACAGGCTAACTTTAATGATTCCTTCCTCAGGATCACATCCACTTCTCTCCTGGGAGCCTTCTGTAAGCTTAGAATTACTCTAGTCTCCCTCATTTGACCCTAGTATTACATTTAAAAAATTGGCCAGGGAACATGTAGATATTACATGAGTAAAGCTGGGGAGTGGAGGAAAAAATGCATATATTACATTCAGAGTCCATTCACACTTGTGCGACTTACAAATCGTGTAATTTGCGACTCTACCATGCGACTTGATGTGACTTTGGCTTTGACTAATGTAATTGTTTTGTTTGTGCTTCACAAAGTCGCTAGACATGTGCAGAATGGAATAATTAGTTTAGTTTTTTTTTTTTTTTTACAATGAATTCCTAATTTTCAGAACAATTCGAATTGGTTGAAAATTGATCGACCAATTAGAATTGTGTGTGTAGAATACCTAGTTCTTAAGGAGCAGGCCAGGAAGCCAGCCACCGCATCCTTAACAACCAATGACACATCAGTTGTCAGTGGGTTTCCCCAATGGCAGCTGAATGTAAAAAAAAAAAAAAAAAAGAGAATGTTGGCAATTACATTTTTTTTTTTTTTTTAAATGGCGTGGGGTTCCTCCCCAGTGCATACCAGGTCCAGCCGAATGGCCAGCTTCTGTTGCACAGATCGACATAAACATGGGCAGAACGTTGGCCGGTATTTTTGTACGGGCAAATGTCTCCCAACTTTCTGCCCATGTGTACGGGACTTAAGAGGCTGAGCCAACTGTCGTCAGGCAATCTGAGTGGATCCCAACATTGTTGGGACCCTTCCAGAGCCTGGACTGGGCTCTGTGATGTCAGCCCACAGTGGCTTTAGCCCTAGTTGGCTAAATCTGGCTAAATCTGGGTCACAAGAGTGCAAAAGTAAATGGCCACCCTTAATGTGTGGAATACACCTGCATTTTTTGACTCAGAAAAATGTGAATTCAATGCTAGTTTTGCACTCTACATTCAAGCAGGAAAATAGTTTTTCCCTAGCAATTCAAAAGGTACAGAGATTTCTGAGCGTTTTCGATGAAATGATTAGCACACTTGAACATGTAATTATATGCTCCACATGTCCCCAGTGAGATGACAACTAGTTACACCAGCTCATTTTCCCCACGGGCCAAGTAAACCTTTGGTTCTTAAGCAGCCAACAGGGAAGGTCAGACAATATTCCTGTTCGTAAGAACAAATGCTGCACAAAAAAGGTGCACTAAAATAATAAACAAAATTCTCAAACTAGCTGCCTTAAAATGTGAAGTAGTGGCCACTTATCAGCTAGCTAGCCCATCTCAGTCTTGGGGTAAAAAGGACCTAGACAGACATGACATAATTATTGCCCATTATGTTGGATTCAGTTTTTATTTGTTCACGGAATGGAAACATTGGGAAAACAATGATATCATGTAAGACGCTGAAGAAGTCCCTGACTGGACGTAACACGTAAGGGCAGTATCTGTTTCCGACATTATCATGCTTGCTTTATAGGCTGACAACTGTTTGTTGAAGTAGAGTGAGATCCTCTCTCATTATTGGGCTTCACAGTGATAATATACTACCTCTATGTGGTCAATGATATTGATGCCTACATTTTACATGTGAGTGTTCTGAGTATGAGCTTATATTTAATAAATTACTGTAGTGAACACCGAGTGTTTCCCTCTTTTCTCTTTGAGTTTTGGCTATCTATAAGGATGACGTTTATGTAACCCCTGCAATGCCATCTTAGTAGAAGCACAGACCCAGTATAGAAAAGTGTTTCTGGGGTCATTTTTTAAGCTTTGACCACCTATGTTTAGGGGGTCCTGGCAGTATTGCATGCCCTTTGTGGTGAAGGTTTTATACAGTTTTCAGTGTCATAAAGAGTATGTGTTTGCACAGTTACAGGATTGGCATTTAAAGGAACACTTTGTTACAAAGCGAGGCTAGGTTCACATCTACGCGGCCATGCGGGCTGCGGTTCGCACTGGAACAACAGCCAATTCATTTGAATGGGCTGCCATGCCCCGTAAAGTGCAGGAAAGTCACCCCTGCACTACTTTGGAAATTGCAGCCCACATGGGAACCACGAGTACAGTGCGGTTCTCAATGCAGGTGTGATTTCCAATGCAGACAGCGTGCCATTAGGATTAACGCACCCGTACACGGGTCCCGCGTTTTCAATGTGGGAGTGGTTGCAGCTGCACCACCCGCACAGGTGTGACCCTAGCCTGAGTGATTTTCATAGGTCTGTGAAAGTTTATTTAAGTTCAGAGTGAGCACCATGATGCATTTCTCCCTCTTCTGAGCTACTCTGGATATACAAGATACAGTAGATATAAAAAGTCTACACTAAAATGTCAGGTTTCTGTGATGTAAAAAAAAAAGACAAAGATAAATCATTTTAGAACTTTTTCCACCTTTAATGTGACCTATAAACTGTACAACTCTGAAATGAACTGAAATATTTTAGGTGGAGGGAAGTAAAAATAAAAAATATGGTTGCATAAGTGTGCACCCCCTAAACTAATACTTTGTTGAAGTACCTTTTTATTTTATTACAGCAATCAGTCTTTTTGGGTATGAGTCTATTAAAATGGCACATCTTTAGCAATATTTGCCCACTTTTCTTTGCAAAAACAGTCCAAATCTGTCAGATTGCGAGGGTATCTCCTGTGCACAGCCCCCTTCAGATCACCCCATACCTTCTAGTGAAGCCATTCCTTTGTTTATTTGGACGTATGATTTGGGTCGTTGTCATGCTGAAAGATGAACTTCCTCTGCAAGTTCAGCTTTCTAGCAGAAGCCTAAAGGTTTTTGTGCCCATATTGACTGGTATTCGGAAATGTTCATAATTTCCTCTACCTTGACTAAGGCCCCTTTTCCAGCGGAAGAAAAACAGCCCCAAACCATGATGATGCCACCACCACGCTTCACTGTGGGTATGGTGTACTTTTAGTGATGTGCAGTGTTGTTTTTGTAAAAAATTCCACCTTGGTTTCATCAGACCATGACACATTTCTTAATCGTACATCATGGGACACAGAGCACCATAGTAATCACTATGTGGGTATATAGGCACCTTCAGGTGATGGACACTGGTATACCCAATACAGGAAGCTAATTCCTTATATAACCCCTCCTCCTTCCAGGAGTACCTCAGTTTTTTCGCCAGTGTCTAAGTTTTGGTCATGAGTGAAGATGTGCTCTGCAGAGCTCCAAAGCTGGAGGGATCCCTGCTGGATTTAAACAGCCTCCATAGACCGGATCCATTCAAGGTGCCACTGAGGCCAAGGTGGATGGTACCCGAGCCTCGTATACAAAGCACAAGGTTTTGCCTGTAACGCCTCTCTTTGCAGGGATGGACCCCAGGACCCAGGACTTTTTGGTCATGCTTGCATTAACTAAAGTTTTTTCCTGAGGGGTGCTATACAGGTCCAAAGGAAACCTTGAAGGTTTGTTAATGTGATGGGTGAAGGATCTGGCTGTTTGGATCTGGCTGTTACAGCAGTATCCTGCAGCGAGGAAAAGGTAAGGGAAGAAGCCTAGGAACTGTAAAAAGTCAACTTATGCTTTTTTCTTCCATGTAAAATGTTGTCATGCCTAAAGTCTCCACTAGAGGGAGTAAATGCATACCTTAGTACGCTGCTTCTCAGTCAACTCAGAAGTCCCAGCTAAACAGCATGTGTGTGGTCTCAGCAAGCCAGGGGGAATTCCTCATCCAGAACATTTCCCCCCTGGGAGAAGGGAGGTACAGCAGTAGCTTGTATTCCCCCCTCCTCTCCCCCCCTCAGGGGGTGCGGCGGTGGCGGCAGCTTTCATATGTTTATTTTTTCTTTTTCCCCAACAGAAGTTTTTTAAAACTTCCCGCCTCCCCAGCCCTCCCTTCTCTCGCTCAAGGAGCGTATCGCATGCTTTCCTCGCGTGCGCAAACTACAGCTAGTTAAACATAGGGGAGATGTGCTTAGTGACAAAGGGGAGCGTGGCTTAAGGCACGGCGCCGTGTGCGGGACGTAAGTCCACAAGGAGCACACAGTGCAGGTGCTGGGGACAAGAGACAGACGCTTCACAGCTAAAGCTGGAGTCTGACGCACAGGACCACAGGAGCGCTGGGGGCACGTAAGGTTTATGCAGGCATTTCCAGTACAAGAAATAACATTTACATACTACATTAAAGCTGAACTTTATTAGCATTGTCTTTTGCTAGACTGTTTGCTAGACTGTTTGCTCAGCGAGTAGTGCATTTACTTAGCGCCTATGTTTTTTTTGTGCTCAGCACTACGGCTCCCAAAAAAAAGACACCACAAAAAGGTACCAAAAATTCCACCCCCAGGCATTGGGAACTCCAGTCGTGCCTCCACACTGTCATCCTCTCCTGAGATACCAGATATGGCAAGCCAGAGTGAGTCATTGGGACCAACTGGTGGTGCAGCTGCTTCTCACATCTCAGCCCCAGTATACGTGACTGAAGATGCGTTTTCCTCCGCAGGGCCTAGAAGGAAGATCAGCGGCTTTAATCGCATCCTCTATCCAAAAGGATAGGAAGCGTGTTAGATCCCCCTCCCCCACCTCAGACCCCTTACCAAGGGAACAGTGGGTAGAGGAAGAGGTGTTACCCTCAGGAAATCAGGAGGAAAGGTAAACCGATGAATGCGCTGCGGAGGAAACAATGGTAGATGAACCTTTTTCAGCCTCGCAATCTGAGAAATTGCTGGTACAAACTCTTACAGAGATGGTTCGTGTCTCTTTCAAGCTACCCCTAACGGAGTCAGCTGAAAGTCCTGTTTCTTCTTTAGGTTCCTTAAAACCTTCACAGCCTTTTCATGCATTTCCTGTACATGCATTACTTGAAAAGCTTATTTATGCTGAATGGGATCACCCGCATAAGCATTTTCTCCCTCCAAAGAGATTCACAGCACTTTATCCATGGAGGAGAAATTCACCAAAAAATGCAATGTGCCAGCAGTTTACACTGCGATTTCCAGTGTGAATAATAGTTTAACTTGCCCAGTAGACAATGTACAAATGCTTAAAGATCCAACAGATAAAAGGTTGGAATTCCTGTTAAAATCCTCCCTGCAATAAGCATCTGTCAGTCCCTAAAGGATCAGTTTAGACAGGCCCTTAAAGTGGTGTTCCGGCCGAAATTATACTTTTTAAATAAAAATACCCCTATAATACACAAGCTTAATGTATTCTAGTAAAGTTAGTTTGTAAACTAAGGTCTGTTTTGTTAGTTTATAGCAGTAGTTTGTTATTTTATAAACTTACAGCAGGCCGTGGCCATCTTAAGTGTGGGCATCTGAAGCCAGACTGTATTTCTTCCTGGATCTCTTGCAGATCTCGCACATGCTCAGTGCAGCACAAGCAGTGTAATAGGTTTCAGGTCAGGTTTCCATAGCAACGGCAGTTTTAGAAGAAGTTGTCGCCCCTTCCCAGAAGGCATTGCAAACAGGAAATGATGCGATGGGCCGCGGCCAGGGAGGAGGAAGTGAAAAATGAATACAGCAGGTATACAGTAGGTGTTGAGAAAAAATTTTTAAAAATATCCAATTTGTTTACAGTGCACAGTTTAGTGAGGGATGCTGAAGAGTTGTAAAAGTGGGTGGAACTCCACTTTAAGGAGGTCCCTGCACAACAGGCCCGCGAGTTGGCCGAATTACAAAGGGCATTATCTTTTCTGAGTAGTTTCCCTTTTCATGGGGATCGACTATTTGGGGAGGATTTGGACAAATACATCCAGACGATTTCTAGTGGGAAGAGTACTCTTTTGCCAGTCAAAAGAAAGCATAAACGTCCTTCATTTAAACTGACTCTTTCCCCTGCGCCAGGGGCATCTGCCTCTAGGCAGTGGGCGAAGGCATCCACCGTCAGACTCTAGAGGAAAGCCTCAGGGTCAGGCTCAGAAGAAGACTTGGGGCCCGGAAATCTGCAAAGCAGAATTCTAAAGCCTCATTATGAAGAGGCGCCCCCCCTCACCAGAGTGGGGGGAAGACTTCTGCTATACTCAGAAGTCTGGCAAGAGGAAATTCATGACAGATGGATCATCTCTATGGTGTCTCTAGGATACAAACTAGAATTTCGTGAGTTTCCACCGTTTCGTTTTCTGAGATCAAATGTTCCCAAAGATCTAGGGAAAAGGCAACCTGTTTCGGGTATTAGACTGATTACTGGCTCAGGGGGTGATCATACAGATCCCCACAGAAGAGCAAGGTTTGGGGTTTTATTCAAACCTCTTTACAGTACCAAAACTGAATGGAGATGTCAGACCCATTCTAGATCTAAAGAATCTAAATCAGTTCCTGAAGATCCCCTCCTTTTGCATGGAGTCGATCAGGTCAGTAGTTTCTATCCTACAAGGAGGAGAACTTATGGTGTCTATCGACATCAGGGATGCATATCTGCATGTCCCTATATTTCCCTCTCACCAAAGGTTTCTGTGGTTCAAAGTAGAACAACAGCATTTTCAGTTTGTAGCCTTGCCCTTAGGGCTAGCTACAGCACCCCGGGTGCTCACAAAAGTGCTGGCCCCACCTCTAGCCAGGTTAAGGGCACAGGGCATAACAGTCTTGGCGTACCTAGACAATCTATTGCTTATAGACCAATCGGTGGCTCGTTTGGAGCAAAGTGTACGCATTACAACCAGTTACCTGGAAAGTCTGGGTTGGATTCTCAACCTAGAGAAGTCTTCCTTAAAGCCGCTAAAAAAGCTGGAGTATTTGGGCCTGATCATAGACACAACCCAGAAAAAGGTGGAGACTGTTGCAAAACAGTATCCTGTCTGCTTGGAACAAAACAATCCAAGCTTTAGACTTGCCAATGCGGCTGTCCCCAAGGGTGTCCTAAAGCCTCGGTTGGTGGTTACTAACCCAGAATCTGCTGAAAGGAAAATCCTTCAGACCAGTTATCTGGAAAGTGGTAACAAAAGATGCCTTTCAGGCTGGGGAGCAGTACTAGAAAAGACAACTGTCCAGGGACAGTGGTCAAGAACCTAAAGAGCCTTGCCCATCAATATCCTAGAGATTTGGGCAGTGTGTCTGGCTCTGAAGGCCTGGACTTTCAGGTTATGGGATTGTCCTGTCAGGATCCAATCCGACAATGCCACAGCTGTGGCCTATATCAATCACCAAGTGTCTTGCAGAGGTGAACCATATTCTAACTTGGGCAGAAAGGAATGTTCTGTGCCTATCGGCAGTCTTCATTCTGGGAGTAGAGAATTGTCAGGCGGACTACCTGAGTCGCCAGCAGTTATTCCCGGGGGAATGGTCTCTTCACCCCAACATTTTTCGGGCTGTTTGCCAAAGATGGGGGACTCCGGACGTAGATCTTCTAGTGTCCAGATTCTCTTTCAACATGAAGTTAGTCAAATTTGTGTCCAGGACAAGGGATCCACTCACATGTGGAACAGATGCGTTGGTGACCCTGTGGGATCAGTTCTCACTGATCTATGCATTTTCCTCTATTCAGTTGCTGCCACAACTTCTTTGCAGGATCAAGCTGGAAAGAAAGCTGGTAATCCTGGTAGCACCAGCATGGCCCAGGACTGATGTTTTATTTGTTCTGCCCGAAGGTCCTAAGAAAGGACAGGCAGCGTCGAAATCCACTGTCGCTAAGTGGATTCGGCAGGTTATAATTCAGACTTATGATTTAAGGGGTAAGATTCCACCTTTTCAAATCAAAGCGAACTCTACCAGGGCGGTTAGGGATTCTTGAGCAGTGCGTCACCAGGCCTCCATGGCTCAGATCTGTAAGGGCGCAACCTGGTCTTCAGTACATACATTCACCAAGTTTTATCAGGTGGATGCAAGAAGGCATGAGGATATCGCTTTTGGGCACAGTGTGCTGCAGGCAGCAGTATAAGTCCTCAAGTCTGGGGGTGCCCTACGGGTTGCCTCCCCTCAAATAGCATTGCTGTGGGACGTCCCATATAGTGATTACTATGGTGCTCTGTGGATGTACGATGTACGATAAAGAAAATAGGATTTTTATAACAGCTTACCTGTAAAATCTTTTTCTTGGAGTACATCATGGGACACAGAGGTCTATTAGGTATATTGCTTTGCTACAAAAACTGAAGTACTCCTGGAAGGAGGAGGGGATATATAGGGAGTGAACTTTCTGTATTGGCTATACCAGTGTCCATCACCTGAAGGTGCCTATATACCCACAAGGTATTTACTATGGTGCTCTGTGTCCCATGATGTACTCCAAGAAAAGGATTTTACAGGTAAGCTGTTATAAAAATCCTATTTTTCCACATGCTTTTGGGAGACTTCAGATGTGTTTTTGCAAAATTTAGCCGGGCTTGGGTGTATATGGGAAATTGTTCTCACATGTACCACACAGCCAGTACTTGCCAGATTTTCATGCAGCTCCTTTATTGTTGCTGTAGGCCTCTTGGCAGCCTCCCTCACCAGTTTTCTTCTCGTCTTTTTATCAATTTTGGAGGGTTGTCCAGTTTTTGGTAATGTCACTGTTGTGCCATATTTCCTCCACTTGATGACTGTCTTCACTGTGTTCCATGATATATCTAATGCCTTGGAAATTCTTTTGTACCATTCCCCTGACTGATACCTTGTAACAATGAGATCCCTCTGATGCCCTGGAAGCTCTCTGCAGACCATGGCTTTTGCTGTAGGATGCAACTGAGGAAATGTCAGAAAAAACCTACTAGAACAGCTGAACTTTATTTGGGGTTAATCAGAGGCACTTTAAATGATGGCAGGTGTGTACCGACTCCTATTTAACATGAGTTTGAATGTGATGGCTTCATTCTGAACACAGCTACACCCGCAGTTATAAGAGGGTGTGCACACTTATTTGTTTGTTTTTCAATTGAGTTGTACAGTTTATAGGTCACATTAACCACTTGGATAAAGATGTGGTGTTGCGCTAATCCCTTAAATAAACAATAACTCTGCATGTGCTACCTCAGTAATGGTGGGTGTCTCTAAAATGCACAACATTAATTCAAAATTAATTACTACTTAGAGAGTGCCTCTATACTAAAAATGTGCAGTGCTGGTATGACTTCTATAAAAATAGATTATATAAATAAATACCTAACATGCAGGTGATCTGCTAAATACAATAATCAAAAAACACAAATGCATGAAAAGTGAACAGTGCTTGGAAATCGTTTGTGCACACAATAATTAAAAAAGGTTTATCTCCTTAGGCGGCGTATGTTCTTTCAAGTAGTGTCCAGGGGTCACCCAGATAAATCAGAAAAGGAAGATCCCACAATGGTATAGTATTGTTTGATAAGTGTAAAAAATCTTTATTAAAACTCATATGTACTCACATAAAAACAACAGTACTGGGCGGAGATCCGACGAGCAGCGAGCTCGTAATGCAAAGCAAAGCATAGAGTGCCTGTCCCGTCCCTACGCGTGACGTCACGGTCACGTGACTTCTTCAGGGGATCAAGTGGATCACTTTTAGATATAAATTTTGTGGACTTTGAACAGATTATTTTCAAGTGGAGCACTGTTATTTTGCACATTTGCTGCATGCATATGAATTAATTTTTCACCACCTATTATCACTAAGATTGTCACTTTTTTTATACACTATAAGTAGTATTCACGTTGTATATATATACCGGGGTGTGTGCTGAGTCACACCAGTGGCACACCTGTTTAATTAGAGACCAGGAATGCTTTAGTTGTCTTTTCTAATTATTGTGTGCACAAACGATTTCCAAGCACTGTTCACTTTTCATGCATTTGTGCTTTTTGATTATTGTATTTAGCAGATCACCTGCATGTTAGGTATTTATTTATATAATCTATTTTTATAGAAGTCATACCAGCACTGCACATTTTTAGTATAGAGGCACTCTCTAAGTAGTAATGAATTAATGTTGTGCATTTTAGAGACACCCACCATTACTGAGGTAGCACATGCAGAGTTATTGTTTATTTAAGGGATTAGCGCAACACCACATCTTTATCCATTTCTGTTATAACTAGGGGCAGGCTGTACCCTTTCCGGTGTAGGCTGCTTTTCCTGATCTCATATATATATTTAGGCTTCTCCTCTCCTCTCACCGTTTTATGATAGCGCAGGAATACTCCTTATCCTTATTTCACGTTAACCGCTTGCCACCCAGGCCAATTCTGACATTTCTCTCCTACATGTAAAAATCATTTTTTGCTAGAAAATTACATAGAACCCCCAAACATTATATTTTTTTTTAGCAAAGACCCTAGAGAATACAATGGCGGTTGTTGCTACTTTTTATCTCGCACGGCATTTGCACAGCAATTTTTTTAACGCGTTTTTTTTTGGGGGGGGGGGGGGAACAGTTTTGTGCTTTAAAAAAAACAAAACAGTAAAGTTAGCTCAATGTTTTTGCATATTGTGAAAGATGAAGTTATGCTGAGAAAAATAGATACCTAACATGTCACGCTTCAAAATTGCACACGCTCGTGGAATGGCGCCAAAGTTTGTACTTAAAAATCCCCATAGGCGAAGCTTGAAATTTTTTTACTGGTTACATGTTTTGAGTTACAGAGGAGGTCTAGGGCCAAAATTATTGCTCTCGCTCCAACGTTCGTGTCGATACCTCACATGTATGCCATTTTCCTGAAGACGTGCGCCTGGGCACGAAATGCATTGAAAACGAGGCTGTAGATGCTAGAAACAGGAGCTATCTCCTCCACCCCCAGCTGAGACGCATGCCGTGCTTCCTGGTTTCACATTCTAGTGACGGATCGGCCCCTGCCTCATCCCACAGCTGAGCTGCCATCTGCTGTACGTTTTAAAGCATGTAAGTGCTCTGGCAATAAAGACAGTACTATACTATATTGCCTTTTTTTAGCTCATTCTTGGGAGAGCCAATCTTTACAGATTTAAGATAAGGAGCGTTTGGGATTTGCATTGAGTGTAATTATCAGAGGATCACCATTTATCACCTATGATTGTATGAGGTTGATTGATATTGGAGATGGTCGATTGAAGTTTTAATTGGCTTGGAGGGTCCTGGTTTGCTGAGGAAGTTTTCCATACTTTATGCCTGGTGGTCACCTTGTGGCCAGAGACATCTGGTGAACAGATTTAGTTGTCACTTCGGGTGAAGCATTTTTTTCACAAGAAACCAGCATATTGCACTTTATGAAGGCACGGTGATGGAGATTTTACCCACACAGAAGAGATACACCCATTTATATTTGTTTTACAGATATAATCATATTTATTTCAGATTTCTCTATATTGGACTGGTTTTATATATTTCATGGTATATGTGTTGATCATCATGCCACACCTATGTGGGTTTAGTTGACATTTATATGTTTATATGGTTTTGCGCCCAATTTTACACTATTTTTTGTTTTATTAGGTTCACTAATTTTTTGGTGCAGCCTCACTTTATTATTATTTTTTTATAATATTCTGTCATCGATTCTCATTCTTTTTATTTTACCTCACATGTTTGGTTTGCACACCGTTTTCATATGTGGGAGGGACTTACGTATGCATTCACTTCTGCGTCCAAGCACAGGGGCACTATAAAATCTTTTTTTTTAATTGTTAATTTTACTTAAATTTTTTAAGTTTTTGACACTTTTTAGAAAAAAAAAAATTTTGATCACTTTTATTCTTATTACAAGGGATGTAAACATCCCTTGTAATAGGAATATGACATGACAGGTCCTCTTTACAGTGAGATATGGGGTCAATAAAACCTTTTCTTGAATGCAGAGGCCGGGCGTGACGTCATAACATCGCGCCCGGCCTCCGATGATCAGAGACTCCGGCGACCATCTGGTCTGATCATAGAAATCTCTATGATCAACATCCGGGGCTGGCGGATCCTGTCTCTGACTCACCGTTCGTAGCGGTGAGTCGGTAAAAGCACCGAAGGGCGGCACGTCCCCTCTCGCCTCCCGTAAGTACGATCAAGCGGCGGAACAGCCGCTATGATCATTCTTATGGTGTAGGTAATCGCCGGCTGAAAACGGCAATATCTGAATGATGTCTGTAGCTACTAAAGTCCATCACGTCATATGACGGTGGACGAGCGGCAACAGGTTAAAGGTGACAAAACTTCAAAAATGATTTAGCTTTGTCTCATTTTTTTTTACATCACAGGGGTGTGTAGACTTTTTATATCCACTATATGTGAAAGCCTGACGAAGAGCGAGTTGTGCTCGGAACTGTACAGTGGCTTGCTTGTATTTTGAAACAATTAATGGATTAACTTTTCAGTAAAAGGACACTTTTTGGCATCAAGCATCGTTCCATGTGTTTTTTCTATCATTTATGGTGGAGTTTTGGGAGTCCACCTTGACGGTGCTTTGATTGAACAAGGATTTCAAAATAAGAGGGTAACCCACCTGATGTTCATTTATATATATATATATATATATATATATATATATATATATATATATATATAGTGGATATTTATATCATATGTTTTTTCTGGATTTTTTGGTAAAAAAATGATAGACAATCCATTTCTTTGTAAGTGGGCAAACAAAATCTGCAGGGTATCAAATAATTCTTTTCCCCACTGTAATAATATATATATATATATATATATATATATATATATATATATATATATATATATATATATCTCTCTACACGATTCTGGCCAAAATGAGAATCACAATTTTTTTTGCTTGGAATAAAAAGATCACAATTCTCGCGACGCAAAATCTTTCACATTATACAAAAAAAATTGGGCTAACTTTACTGGTTCATTTTTTTTTTTTTAAATTCATCAAAGTAATTTTTTCCCCAAAAACTGCATTTGAAAGACAGCTGCGCAAATACAGTGTGACATAAAATATTGCAACAACCACCATTTTTTTCTCTAGGGTCTCTACTAAAAAAAATAATGTTTGGGGGTTTTAAGTAATTTTCTAGCAAAAAAAAAAAAAAATTATTTTAACTTGAAACCAATAAATGTCAGAAAAAGGTTTAGTGTTTAAGCGGTTAAACTTTCCTCACTTACACACCAAGTCTATTACTTTGAAAAATTGTTACAATGTTTAGACTTAGTTCCACTGCTAAAGAATGTTGTGATTCTTGGCAGACTGCCTGTTTTTTTTCTTCCTTACTTTTGAAGGCTGTGGCTTCAGAAGAGCAGAGAGAATTCTTTGCATAGCAAGAATCGTGAAACACTTTTGTCAAGATCGCAACAGGGGAAAAAAAATTGTGATGATTCTTGACGATTAATCGTGCAGCTCTATATATATATATATATATATATATATATATATATATATATATATATATATATACACACACACACATATACACACACACACAGACTGTATATACACACACACATGCCTTGACCCCTGCTTCTAATAACTTTGGGGGGCATTGGTGCTGCCATTGTGCCTCTCCACTGGTTTCTGAGATTGTCACTCGTAGGCATCCATGAGGAGTGGTGGTATCACTTGTTGGGTACCAAAAATCTAATTTTTTACGTTTTTTGCAACCAATTTTGTTCAAAAAGCGGGGGGCTGGCAGGAAAGCAGTCCTTTGATCTGGAAGGTTGCTGTAAAATACACCTGTCATAAGAAAACAATAGAGATAGTCACTGCTGATCTATTTTTGAGTATTAGTTCCTTAGCTGACCAAGAACAATTAAAGAGACAAGAATACAAATACTGATACTTTCCTAAACCCTTTTTTTACCATGTTTTCACCATGCTTGTTCTGGGTCTAGGATTGAAGTATTAAAAAGGGACACTAATCAATATCCCAATTTTCCAAAACCAATCTAAAGCCCCATACACACGATAGGACTTTGTACAAACTTTCCCTTGGATTTTTGTACAAAGGGCGTTGGCCATAAGTTTGTATTGCATACAGACGGCATTCCAGCCAACTTTGACCAAATCACGTGGTTTTTCAGCTCTTTACCACCACCCTTTGGTCAACTTCTGTATTGTTGTCTGATATTGTGTCCGATGGAGCGTACACACGGTCGGATGTTGCTCCAAAACAGCTAATTTGCATGTATGTTGTCAAAAAGTCAGATCGTGTGTACGGGCCTTATTTTTCATAGAATCATTCCCTGTGTTTCTATACCTCCTTGTAATGTTGCCTGATCTCCCCAACCTCTCCTTTTACCCCTCACTTCCATTTGCTTAAAATGATCAGTCCATGTTAGTTATGGTCATGTGCACTGCTTTAAGTGCACTACAAATCCCATACTCCGATCTTGGCAGCGAGCAAGAGGGTGGGTACATTCTTACAAATAGTGGGACTATGGAGAACAAACTTAACCACCTTACAAAACAAGAAGTTGGATCACAGCAGCTACAAAAACCAAAAAAACAAATAAGATTTGGAAAAAGCTGAGAGCAATAGAATGTACTTTTTTGGGTGAATACATACTTGAATACATTTTTTTTTTAAACCAGAGTTTAAAGGCAAGAAAGGCAGGCAACTAGAATTTTCAGAAAGAGGCCAGCAACAGCAGTACCTTTCTAATGACATTTGTACTAAGTGGCAATGTTTTAATTGTTAAAATTATCCTAATCATTTAATGCAAGAGCAGCATTTTTTTTACTTCTATTCTTCATTTGACCATACAATATTCGGGTGTATGTAGTACAACTAAAACATTTTGTACTTAAACACTGGACAGCGAGTTTATCAGTCTTTGGGTTCCATTATTTTCATGAAGCTGAAGCCCACCCATGGTGTTGTGAATGAAAAGAAATGCATCTCCCTTATGAAGGTCAAATATTTAGCTCCCTGCAGAGCAACAAGACTGATCTCTATAAAATCAAAGCAGTGCAGTAGTATGAATCTCACACTCACATGGGCACCTAGTCAGCCAGCTCTCTAAATTACCCCCCCAAAAAAACCACAAGACACACTAGAATTTGAATTGATAACCATTTTTTCTCAAATTTCTTTCCATTAGAAAGTAGCAAGACTGCAATATATGTTTAGTGCATTTTTTTTCTAGGTGCCAAGTCCCCTAGCAGTAAGATGTTCTAAGTAAGGTGAAGGGAGTCGCTTGCAATGACCCAAAGGAAACTATACAGGGTCCCCTGTGATTAGCTGCAGGTAGGAAGCCCCACTGAAAGCAAAAATGGAGCCCAACAGTCCTGCAGCTATTTGTGTCCAAACGCATGTAATTGCTCATGTTGCGTTTAGGGCCGACCATCTGCAGGTAATTGCTACAAAGAAGTTTTTAATAGGTTAGACAAGCAAGTAAACCAATAAATGTATGTAGCTTTAAACTCTCATTATGGGGCTATTAGGCAGGCTAAAGATGATGGGTTTTCGTTCAACCAGCAAGTTGAATGAAAAAAAGATTTCCCCAACAGAGGGGAGCTATTCCCCTCTGTCACAATACAATGATTAGTGTTGCTAGCTATAGCTGACAGTACTGATTGGGCAAAAAAAAAAAAAAAAACCCACAGGCTGGTTGTACAGAAGTTCATTGAGAGATAAATTTCTGTACAACCCGCCTGCCCAGATGGATCGAATTCAGCCGTTCCCTGCTGAACTGGCCACATTTCAATCCATCCATAGCCAACTTTACAAGACTAATTCAATAAAGTGACTTTAGAGCACGTTTACACTTGTGTGCAGATCTGAGGTTTTCAGCACTTGAAAACCATGGATCTCCACAGGGGCACACAGAAAGCAAATTGTTTTCTATGTGCCCTCTCCACACTTGAATGAAGCCCTCAGGTGAGCTGCAGTGCGGCATGGAAATCTACATGTTGCATTTTTCCTTGCCGCACCACAGGGATTTTTCTCTCTGCATTTCTACGAACAGAAGCTAGGCTAGGCAAGATCTAGTCATTGCACAACGGAGTAATTTGTATTTTTATTGTTCATGGATGCTCTTGAAATAAAACAAGGTGTAAATGCAGTATTCCGTTGCCTTTTTAAAGCACAATGCTTTAAATGCTGCTAATGTAACACTAATATGCTAAACGCTGTAAGCTAATTAGCAGTTTATATACAGAATATTGCAGGATTAAAATTACATCTAACTCAGAGAAGGAAGAAGAAAAAAAACAGTTGGATTTTGCAGAAAGCAGGTCAGAATTTGATTAGGAATCCAAGAGTTAGAAATACTGCTGCATACTGTATGTTAAAAAGGAGGTCCAGCCCCCCCCCCCCCCCAAGAAAAAATAGAATAGAAAAAATAAAAAAAAATAAGAGTCCATATATTAAAAGTCAGCAGCTTCAGTATTTGTAGCTGCTGACTTTTAATATATGGACACTTACCTGTCCAGGGAGCCCACGATGTCGGCACCCCAGCCGATCTCCGGATTGGCTTTCGGGTGTAGCCGCTGCCATTCCTGGTAAGGGAACCCGGCAGTGAAGCCTTTTGGCTTCACAGCCGGTTCCGTACTGCGCTGCGCTTTCTAACTGGTCCGGCGGCAGAGGAAGGAGGAGGGGTCGTGGCCCCGTCTCCCGGAAATAGGGAGCGGTACCTGTCAAAAACAATTACCCGTTCCCCCCTCCAAGATGTCAAATGTGGCATCAGGGGGGAGACGGAGAAACGGAAGTTCCACTTTTGAGTGAAACTCTGTTTTAAGCTGGGCACATACTGGCTGAAAATTGGCCGGGTTCCTGCTGACTTTCAGTCAGTGTATACAGCTGTCTGTCCAACGGAAGTCTAATTTGTCAAAAAGACATGCTGAAAAACCAGCATCCAATCAGTGCTTGCAGCCAATAGCTGCTGTCAAAATTCAATAAGCAGCAGGGCAGATCGCTGGTTGAACGAGAACAAAAAGAAAAGAAAAAAAAAATTGTCAGTATGTACCCAGCTTAAGGCTGTTGGATATATAAGATAGATATGTTGCAGCAAATGTGAGTGTGACAGGTTGTGCAGATATAGGTGGCAGATACCAAAGCAAGTGTGAATATAAGATTTTCACAAAAAAATGCAAGTAGTAGGAGTTAACAATTCACATGCACTTGATGATCTAAATATACATACTCTAGAAAGACAGGCAGATATAGATCACTGCTTGCTTCCTTCTGAAAATGCTAGTTTGGCTGGTATACCAACTACTGGCTTTAAAACATTTACAGACCCAGAACTAGTATGTGAAACAGAAAATATCCTAATCCACATAGCTCTTTCAGATCAGTGATTCAAAAGTATTTAAGCAAGAGAGTCAGCATGACAGCCAGGTATTTGATATTTTGACAGGTCAGCACATTTTTTTTAATGTAAGGTAGGGATTTGAAGATCACTGTTGATCAGGGCAATTAAACAGGGTGGAACTCTGGAACCAAAATTAGGTGACACAACCAATGATAAGGTCTTTGGAGTGTTTATGAATCATGGTGAGGCGGTTTCTAACACAGTGGTTAGAAAACCCAAAGTACAATCCAATTAACCTAAAAGGGGGTCTAGGAAAACAAATTTGTGCCAGTTTAATATGTCCCTTCATGAGATATTTCACATGAACGCCTAACTACAGCTCTAAGCTGGGAGGGGGAGGGGCCTGCACATCATAAAAAAAAAAAAAGTCAGTTCTTGTTTACATTCGGCTGTCAGTGAGGAATCCCCCGTTGACAACAGGGATGAGTCATGATTGTTAGTAAGCTGGCAGGTGCAAGCTCCTGACAACCACTGCAAAAATGGATGCAAAAACAGACGGAGACCTGTTTTGTTTAAAGAAAAAAATGGACCTGAACAGACACGGATCTGTTTCCCGGTAGAAATGCATTGCTCTCTGATGTTCATCAGATGGATGATAAATGGAGAGGCAGAATGCCTGTGTGAAAGGGGTCTAAGTTTTTATTTTTTTTAATTGCTGCCTCCAGGTAGAGGATTACCACAGTCTGCATGCTATTAAAAATTCATCATCTCAGATCCTCTCTGGGAGATCTGCAAGTACTCTCAGGGTAGTTTCTTTCCCCCTGGCTAGTCCCCTTTTTCCTTACTTTTCTACCATATCTCTTACTAGCTGGTCGTATTTTGCCAGTTGGTTGTCCGTTTTTGACAGCAGCTCAGCTGCATAACTATTTTTTTTGTTTTCTTTGGTGATTCTTATGCCGGACATACACGGTTCCAATTTCGTAAGAATTTTCTTTCGAAAATCGTATGAAAGAATTTTCGTATGAATTTCGCCCCATTAGTGGGCTGCAACAACGGCCGATTTTCATGCAGTAATCGAATTTGAGGAATCGGACATGTTGGAAATTTTTATAAATACGAACGATTTTCTAATCAATGATGGGAGAATCGTGCGAGAAATGTAATAAGAAAAGAAAATTTACGAAGAGAAAAGAAGATTCCTGGCCTTCTTTTCTGTAGCAACATGCGGTGAAATTGAAGGCTTGGTCGGCCGAATTTCGAAAATCAATGGTGGCATCATTGGATCACAAAAAAAAGGAACATTCTGATTTTGAAAAGAAAATTTGTTCGAAATTCGACCATGTATCTCTTTTTCCTCTGCTTCTGCTGTGCTCCACCTATTAAAGGACTGTGATTTAAGGATTGTGGCTATACTATTACAGATACAAGCATGCGTTTTCTGTACTTTCTTCGTGGGTATATTTGAGCTTTTCATTGTTTTCCATACCTGCATTTTTTTCCCTAGAATTTAGCTGGATGATATTGCAATGTTCTACAGGATTCAATGATATGGAATGTTACTTGATTTCTTGTAAAATTCTGAATCTCTTTTCCTAAATAAACAGTTATTTGACCAAAAATCCATTATCGCTAGTGGGGTAAAAAGAAAGTATTAAATGTATTAAGTATTATATACTTAATATATACTGTAGGTGTACTTCACTGGAATTCACACTAAATCCAAAGCCTTTTAGGCGTCAAGAGAAACAATATTAGTAATAAATGTCCAGTTTTTAAAGTTGAGGATTCATAATGATGGTTAAAAACATACAGTACCTACCTGAATTATCTATATATTTCATCTGTTTGGCATCTGAACCTTATATATTGTAGAAGTGCAGGGCTAAGTTTAAGAAGTACAAAATGTGCAGAGATCAGCTCTTACTACAGCATCAACAGCAAAAATTTTATAAAAAGCACATACTTGGAATTTCCTATTTAACAGTTACAGCATGTGTATTATCTTGAGTCAGGAATAACTTCTATATTTTTCAATTACCTGTAATGCGTTCCAGAGAATCCCAGATCAGGGGCAAGTCATGCAATTGTCATGCAGAGGTAACCTCTATGATTTATTTCTAAAAACAGTGTTTGGTGCTGGTCTAGAAAACCTAACTGTTGCAGATAATTGCAAGAAAAAAATGTCACATGTGCTGAAATTAGGAGCCCGTGATTTTCCATTAACCACTTTGGCTCTCTGGACGTACTACATACCATCCAGGGGGTGAAGGCCGTAACTCTTTTGCTGTCAGACATTTTTTTGCACACATTTAAAATCATTCCAAATTTCCATTTGGTCCAATGGACTTGAACAGACTTGAAGATGGTCTGCTTACATCTCCCAACCCCTAGGTAGGATGCATCCATGTTTGGCATCTGAAATGTAACCCTTTCAAAATAGAAATACATATATTTCATCATCACTACAAATAAAAAAAGAAACTTACGGCTTGATATGCAATATGCCAATCTGCAGTTAATTTTCCGGTACAGTTGTTTGTTAAAAGGCCATAGAGGAAGAGTAAAAAGTTGAATACAATTAATGATAAGTCCAGTTCCAATAAACACGTAGCTGATGAAAAGATGACAAAGGAACTGAGATTTTAGAAAGCCAGCAATGTTCATTTTTCACCCAGAGCTGACGACCAATATTTACCAAGACCATTCATACAGTTAGGAAAAGACCTATGGAAAATAAAAAGAGATGTAATGACCACAAAGTTTATATGATGTCAAAATGTAACAAACAGAATTGGTTAAACATCAGTGAACATTCAGGGTAAACTACAGCTATGAGATTTACTCACCCAAGCAATTGGACTGAAGTAGCGTGCAATAGATTGTACATCAACTTATATAGCCACCCTTACCAGTTGCTGCAATTAACTGGAAAATTGCCATTATAGTCCCTGTTTTTTAGTTTTTTAATGAACAATCACAAGTTGATTGTGGCATAATGCAATTGCTAGTGATTAATATAGATGGTAAGGAGATTTGTATGATGGCTTGTGGCAAGCCAGAATCAATCATACAATTTTCCACTGTCTAAATCATAAAATCATATAATCATATGTGTAGTTTGACCTGTACATGTGAAACTGATATTTTGGATGCAGCTTTTTTGTATTGCACACAGGATTCCTATGTCCCTTTAAAATGTAAAGTTTAGATCCTTTTATTGGTTGAATACTCTTTCGAGGCCTATCAGATCTTCTCTCCACCATTAAAACGCACTCTTCCAAAACAATTCTTCATAATATAAAACAAACAAATATGAAAAATCAAGCAGGGGAAGGTGGTCGTTATCTGTTGACATTCTCCATGGAGGAATTCTCCTTAACCCCAGAAACACTGAGCTATCACTTCTTTTTCTTCTATTACATGTAAATTAGAGACCAGATAGCGCCTATACAGTTAGCAGGCTAAGTTGAGCTGTCAGGGAGAGAGGTAGGACTGAGGCAGGGTTGAGCAGCATGGAAGCCCTATCTGACCTGCCTTCCTGCCTCCGTGTACACCGCTCCAGTCGACGGCTACTGTGACCGGCCAGCCGCATTTTACCTTCGGGAGTGGGGGTGTCCTGCTGCCGCTGTGCCGCGCTGCCGTATACCGGCTTGTTCTTGGCCCTGCGCTCCGCGCCCGGATCGTGCTGCAGGCTTCTCCCCGTCGCCGCCGGACTGGTTGCCTGGCAACGCCTGGGGCTCTCGCGAGAGCTGTGAAAATCTCAAGTGATCTGGATGACGGTCCGGGAGTGACAGCTAAGACGCTCCGCTTCGGCCCCAGTCTCACTCCCCTTGCCTTAGTCACAGCCACAGCAGCAGACGCCGGCTACAGCAACAGACACTGGGTACACGTGGAGAGAACGTGCGGCTCTGAAATATCACAGGACAGGTATGTGAGCATTTGGGCTCAGTTTAAAAAAATCCTGGGACTATAAAGGTGGACTGTATGGTATCCTGTTAAAACTATACCCTGTTATACCTGCTATACCTGATATACCTGCTATACCTGCTAATGCTATACAGTTATATAATGGTTGTAAAGAGAGTCATTGAAAGAGTAAAATAAGGAAGAGCAAAGGGAAGAAGGAAAGAGGAGAGCGGGGGAAGAAAGAAAAAAAAAAAAAAAAAAAGAAAAGAAAAAAACCCAAAAGAGGCAAGGAAAGAGTCTGTTAAAGGGAGAAGGAAGGAGGAAAGGAAGAAAGAAAGAAAGGAAAGGGGAAAAAAGGAAGTAAAGAGAAGTCTATGGTACTCGACTAAAAGCTAACCTACCTACCTACCTGATCAGTCTGTTAAACTTGCGGCCCTGTTGAAACACGCATATTGGTTGAGTGGGGACGAGAGCGGTGCAAACAGAACCTTACACTAAGAGATAGTATCTATCTGTGCTAGCCGCTGTTGCGGTTTCCCTGTGCTACATCTGTTCCCCACTGGCGGTGCTGGGTACCCAGGTACACAAAGGTAATAACGGCGATGTCAAGGAGGAGAGGGGAGGAGCCAGCCAATATGGAGAATTTGGGGCCCCAGTCGCTGCGATCTGCAAAAGAGAAGGGGATCCAGGCGGCAGTAGCTGCAGCAAAATTGGAGAGGTTTGCACACACTCCTGAACAGACCCCCACTAAGAATGGGCAAGCTCCGCAACTCAAGACCACGGGGGATAGGAAAAGTCATGGACAGGCATCTTCTAACCCAGCCGGAGTAGGGCAGAAAAATCCAACTGCTAATAAAGGCCCAGGAGCAGGGGAAAAAGTCCAGGTACCATCACTAGCAATGGCCTCTGTTACAGAGGCAGAACCAACCCTGAGGGAAATTTTCCATGCGATCAACTCTTGCAGAGCATCAGTGGAGGGGTTAAGCTGCCAAATTAAAGAGATCAAGGATGAACTGTTATTAATAAAGCAGGAACTGCAAAAGGCAGCAGATAGAATAACCGACTTGGAGGGTAGAGTGAGCCAAGTGGAGGATGATGTTTTCCCCCTACAGCAAGATGTCAAGTCTATGAAGGAACAACTGGGTAGAATTAATGACAAAATGGATGAAATGGAAAACCGTCTAAGAAGGGACAATATAAGAATAGTGGGCCTCCCGGAGAGATGTGAAGGGCAGAATCCCATTGCTTTCCTGGAAGGATGGTTCACAGAAATATTTGGAAGAGATGCATTTTCCCCACAGTTTGCAATTGAGAGAGCCCATCGGGTCCCCTTCAGGGCTCCGCCCCCTGGAGGGCGTCCCAGGTCCTTATTGATGAAATTTCTGAACCACTGCGACAAGATAGCCTTAATGCGCAAAGCCAGAGAGAAGGGGCTTATTTTGTATAATGGTGCAAGGGTCTCATTTTTTGCGGACTTCTCTCCGGAGTTGCAGAGACGCAGGGAAGGTTTTGTGGAGGTTAAACGTACCCTTCAAAAATATGATGTCAAGTATGCCCTACTGTATCCAGCCAGGCTACGGGTTGAGGCAAGGGGGGAGGTTCTCCTCTTTGACTCCCCGGGGGGGGTAACCCACTGGTATGAAGAAAACAAACAGAGACTGGAACCCAAGGAAAGGAGCCCAGAGTGTTAGGCTGTTCGATCAGAAGACAAGAAAATTTGGACTGAGGAAGGCAATATGAATTTGACATAGAGAGGGAGAATGATGGTGTATGGGAGTTTAGGAATGGGAGAGGGGGAGGTTAATATATTTAAAAATTTTTTGCACACGTGGATTCTAATGGTGCAAGGAGGAATATATGAGACGGTCACGAATAGAGCCCCAGGGGCTAACCTGATAAGGTGGGGGAGGGGGGGGTAGGGATGGGGGGGGATTGGTGGTGGGGAGGGAGAAGGGGGGGTGGGTGGTGGAGAGGAAGGGGGGTTGCAAAATTATCTCATAGAGGAATTAAAATGCACTTAGTAATTGGAGGGGTAGTTAGGGGAATGGGGTGGGAGGGGGGAAGGGCGATTAAGCACACGTGTGGTAAAAGCAAGCACTATGAACAGGAACATGGAGAAAGGGGAAGGGGGACACTTAGAATGCTCACCAGAAAGGAAAATAATAGTAATGAAGCACAGAGGGTATTAAGGCAATATTTTTTCTTTTTTTTTTTTTCTTTTTTTTTTCTTTTCTTCTTTTTTCTGATATTAAAGATGTAGCTCTTAGCTCGGTATTAATGGAGGGGTCCTCTAGTAATAGGAATATGGGGAAAGAGGAAAGGGGGACACATAGTAGGTTTATTAGAAAGGAAAACAATGGTAATGAAACACAGAGGGTAGCTGGGGTTCCTCTTTTTTTTTTTGTGTGTTTTGTTTTTGTTTTCTCCTGTTCTGCTATATGTAATACACAGCTGGGTATCAAGGGTGGGGTCTCACTTGGGTTGCCCCACGGGGGTTTTTTCTTTTTGCTTTCGGGGGGGAATTATAAGGGGTAGGGAGGTGTTAAAGCTTGGCACAAGACAGTATACCAAGTTAAAGATGCCCATTGTTGCTGGCCTTCTGGCACTAACTCATGTCTGTTGTTTGTCTAATGCAGCCTAAAGATCTTAAAATAGGCTCCTGGAACATACGGGGGATGGGGAACCCAATTAAGAGGGCTGCCATTTTTTCACTGCTGGAGATAAGAGGGGTGGGCTTGGTCTGTCTACAGGAGACTCACTTGACAAAGGATACGATGAAAGGTTTCCCAAGCAGAAGGTTCCAGGCCCAATATCACTCGGTGTATTCCTCCTACTCCAGGGGGGTGAGTATATTGGTAACTAGAAGTGTGATGTTCTCCTGTAGGCAGACCAGGATAGATAGTTTAGGTCGTTATGTTTTTCTATACTGTTCTATTGAAAACAAAATGTATGTTGTTGCTAATATTTATATCCCTCCACCATTTAAACTGGAAGTAATGTATAGCTTAATGGAGTTTATGGTGGATAAAACAGATACCCCGGTGATAGTAGTAGGGGATTTCAATGAGGTATTGAACAAAGAGTTGGACAGATTTCCACCGCGAGCCCAAGTGAATAGTGTAGCAGGGGGCCGGCTGGGTAGCTTCCTGGAGGAGGCAGGACTGTTGGATTTGTGGAGGGTCCGGAATCCTGGAGTAAGGCAGTACTCGTGCTTCTCGTCCTCCCACTCCACCTTCTCCAGAATTGATATGACCCTGGGGAACGCAGAGGCAATGTCAATAATAAAGAATGTAGTATACTATCCGAGAGGGGTCTCGGATCACTCCCTGATGGTGGCTTCAGTGGGTTTAGGGGTCAGGGAGGTTAGAGGGCCCTGGAAGCTAAGTCCATATTGGTTGGAGTTAATAGGGGAGCCAAAGAAGATAATAACAAAGCTAGAAGAGTTTTTAAAATTTAATGAAGGCTCAACGACAGCAGGTGTGCAATGGGACACACTGAAGGCATTCCTCAGGGGTATTTTGATCCAGGAGGTGGCAGGAGTTAAGAGGAGGGCAAGAAAGTGGGAGGAGGGAATCAGGAGGGAACTGGAGGTGGCAGAGAAGCAATTTATAGAAGGCCCTACACCAGAGAGGCAGAAACTGTGGGAAGAGAAACAGGAGGCCTATAGAATAGCAGTCCTGAAGAAGGGTGAAAATAAGCAACTCTTCCTGAAACAACGGACCTTTGGGGAAGGAGAAAGTGTGGGTCGTATGCTGGCCTATTTGGTAAAAACCAACTCCTCCTCCTCGGCGATCCCGGCAATTAGGACCCCAGGTGATGAGATAACCTCTCAGAGCCCAGAAATTACGGATATATTTGAGAGGTATTATAAAAACCTGTATAGGTCACAGGGGTTCGTTGGGGAGGAGGATATGGAGAAGTTCTTTAAAGACATACAGGTCCCTGTAGTTACTGAAGAGGATAGAGAGGGTATAGATGCGCCAATTACATTAGCTGAACTACAACAAGCTGTAAATGGAATGGCAAATCAAAAATCTCCGGGGCCGGATGGTCTCCCGGTAGAGGTCTATAAGCACTATGGGAAAATCCTTCTGCCGGAGTTGCTGAAAACGCTGAACTGGGCTCTGCTGGGAGGGTGTCTGCCTGTCTCTATGACTGAAACAAATATCATCCTGCTTCATAAAGAAGGGGGTGACCCACTAGAACCATCGGCATATAGGCCCATATCTTTGTTGTGTACAGACGCCAAGATTCTGGCAAGGGTCTTGGCTGCTAGACTTAACAAAATTATGCATAAACTCATTCACGTGGATCAAACGGGATTCATTTCCCGTAGGACCACGAGTATGAACATTAGGAGGGCATATATGAATCTCCAGACCCCGACAGAGAATATAGGTTCAAGAGCAGTGGTATCTCTGGATATAACTAAGGCCTTTGACAGTTTAGAATGGCCCTATCTCTGGCGGGTGTTGGAGGAGTTTGGCTTGGGTTCTGTCTTCAGAAAGTGGATAAAAATATTGTATAAGGGCCCAAGTGCGAAGGTTAGGGTTAATAAAGAACTGTCAGGGAAAATATGCTTAGAGAGGGGGACGAGACAGGGATGTCCCCTGTCCCCCCTGCTGTTTGCTCTCGCTATGGAGCCACTAGCAATCCATATTAGATCTAGCTCCAAGATCGAAGGCTTTGTAAGAAGAACAGGAGAGGAGAAGATTGCCCTGTATGCCGACGATGTCCTACTGTTTCTTGGAGATACGGAAGGTTCTCTTAGGCAAGTAATGGACATAATGGGAAGGTTTGGCAGCGTGTCAGGACTGGTGGTGAATTGGAGGAAATCTGCACTACTGCCATTGGATAACCCCAATGGTCCGGACATGTCGGGAATCCCACAATTAAAAGTAGTCTCAAAGATTCGCTACCTGGGCATAAATATGTCAAAAGACCCCAATCAATACATCGTAGACAACCTAGTTCCACTATTGGGTAAATTTAGGGGTAAAATAGATATCTGGAGCCGGTTGCCCCTGTCTGTAGCAGGAAGGGGCAACCTGATCAAGATGGTCTGGTTGCCCCAACTGCTGTATTTGCTACACAACACGCCGGTGTGGCTGAACAAAAAGTGGTTCCAAAAGATTGACTCACTTTTCAGGGAACTGCTGTGGAGAAGGGGGAAGGCCAGGATTAGCCTGCAGAGCTTGCAGTTGCCAGTTAAGGAGGGGGGGATAGCCCTCCCACATCCGAGGTGCTATTTTCTAGCAGCACAGCTGCAGCACATTCGGGGTGGAAGTGCTGACAGAGGTTTGTTAACTCTAGAGACACCCCATAAAACTGTAGTAGAAGCATTGGAGGCAGACTCACTAGTTGGTAGAGGCCCCACAACTAAGTTAATAACTAAAGTCTGGAAGGCAATAAAGACCCTAATGGGATATGATGGGTTTACAGAATATGCTCCCCTCTGGCATAATAAAAACCTACAGGAGATAGTGGTTATGGGGGAATTTAAGGAATGGGCGAGGTGGGGTATAAATAGACTATCACAGCTGTATAGAGGGAGGGTATTGAAATCCTTTGAGGACCTCCAAAGGGAATACAGTATCCCAAGACAAACATTCTTTAGGTACCTGCAAATGAGAGCGGCACTGGAGGTACAATTTAGAGTAAATCCCCCAGCCTGGACAGACGCTACACTCCTCCAAAGGGTGATTAAGTCCGGGGAGGTGAAGGGCTTTATCTCTGGAATATACGCGCAGCTGTGCAAGGAAACCATTGTCAGATCAGAGCATCTGGGTTGCAGGCAGGGGTGGGAAAAGGATGTGGGAAAGCTGACGGATACACAATGGAAAGAAATACTGGAGGTGGGACAGGAGGTTTCAGTTTCACCTGCACAGAGACTCTCCCACCTAATGTTGTTACATAGAGCATATTACACCCCAAAAAAATTATTCCGTTTCGGTGTAAGAACTGATGCTAAGTGCCCCAGGTGTGGGGATGAGGGCGATTTGATACATATGGTATGGAGGTGCCCCAAGCTAGTACGTTACTGGCGGGGGGTTGTGGGCTCTATTGAGGGCAAATGGGGGCTTTCCCTGGAGATGGACGTCAGATTCTGTATTCTTGGATACAGAGTATGGAGACGGGAGGAAGTAGCAGCTAAAATAGCCGTTCTGAGGTGTCTTTACCAGGCCCGGAAGCTCATTATGCAGAGATGGCAAACAGTCCTTCCCCCGGTAGTAGACGAGTGGGCTAAAACAATAAATGAGGTAATATGGAAGGAGAGAGCCCTATATATTAGAAGAGGGAACCTTAAGAAGTTTGAAAAGATGTGGAACCCGTGGTTGTAAAGTCTAGGGTGCCAGGAATAAAGGGAAGGTTGTGGCCCAAGGTAGGGGGTGGGTAATGGAAGGGTGGGAGGGTTGGGGGAAGGGAAGGAAGGTAAAGAGAAAAAGGGAAAGCTTCCGATCGCCTTAGTGTACCATATGATGTATATTCCTTTTGTAGTGGAGTATGTCCACGTGAATATGTAGGTGTTTTAATGCAATATGGTTTATGTGAATTAAGAATTGTTAATAAAGATTATTTAAGAGAAAAAAAAAAAAAAAGAGACCAGGAAGAATCCTACTTTTGCTACATGTCCAAAGCTTTGCAGAACATTTGTTCCGGAGTATGAAGTTCACTTTTAGTACTTTTTTCCCAATGAAAATACTCAGCTCTGCAGTACAAATGGATCCATTGTCTCGTCCAAGGGAATTATAACAAGCCTCACTGCACAAGATTTTTATAGCCTGATATAATGTGAATTTATGGTTGAACAAGCCTGATCTGTAATAGCATTGTGTCCTTGTGTTTCTGATATATTCTGTACTTGAAAGTAGCTTACATATAAAGACAAATTGAGCCATTTGACCTCTAATATCTGATGGTAAAACATTAGAGAACCATTTTTAGAAAAGCAAGCTGTTTTTTCTTTTCACATAGATAGCTGTAATTTAATTTCTGCAAAGTAATAAAAGCATCAAAAATACAAGTAAATGCCAGTTTTCTAACCTTTGCCGATGGGTTCATAGATTTTTAAATACTAATTGAATTTTATCGTAAACTTGAGATAGAGAGATCGGCTGCACTGATACCACTTTTTTAAGACCGAGTACAAAGTACCGATACTATTTTCAAGTACTTGTCGATACCGATTAGCGATACCTTTTTTTTAATGTCATGTGACAGTGGCACTAATATGCAGCACTGATAGGTGGCACTGATGAGGCGTAGACTATCAGTAGTTTTTTATTTTCTACAATTCTAATTTTTTTTATATTTTACGATGTCTTCTTTTTTTTGGGGGGGGGGGGGGGAGGAGTGGACAGTGTCAGTGTTTCTTTTATTTTTTATTATTTTTACAATTTTACTTTTAAAATATTTATTACAATTTTTCAACTTTTTTTTTTTTATCAACACTGTTTGGGGGGGGGGGCTTTGGTGAGATATCAGGGGGTCTAAACAGACTCCTGACATCTCCCCTTTGAGTCAGGAAAAGGGACTGAGGACAAAGATTCCCCAGGCCCTTTTGCAGCAGCCTCAGCTGCACTGAAGATGAATGGACAGGAGACAGATGCTCCTGTTCATTCATAAACGGAAGCAGAGGAAACACAGTTTACGATGCTCAGTTATGAATGGACAGAGTGTGCATTCGGAAAAGGAAGGAGCCGGTAAATGACATGTATACCAGCTTCTTCCTCCGCTCTCCATCCTGACAGATTCAGAATGAGGGGAGACCGGAGGAGGAACAGGGAGGACACAGGGGACAATCGGGGATGATCGGTGTAGCAGTGGGGGCAGTTACAAGCACCGATCTCCCTGACAGCCGTGGGAGGGAGAGGAAGGGAAGCATCTGTCAGAAAAGCTATACAAAGAGATCGGTGCTTGTAACTGCTCCCACCGCCACACTGATCACCTGTGAGGCTGCCTGGCTCCCTCTTCTACACTGAGGACGCCGGGTGTACTGGCCTCCTGCCAGGTATTGAGTCAAGCATTGGAGCATTTGCAAGTACTCATGCAAATGCTCGGTATCGGCACCGATATCGATACTAGTATCGGTGCAACACTAATATATACAGTATCTCACAAAAGTACACCCCTCACATTTTTGTAAATATTTTATTATATCTTTTCAAGTGACAACACTGAAGAAATTACATTTTGCTACAATGTAAAGTGGTGAAAGTACAGCTTGTATAACAGTGTAAATTTGCTGTCCCCTCAAAATAACTCAACACACAGCCATTAACGTCTAAACCGCTGGCAACAAATGTGAGTACACCCCTAAGTGAAAATGTCCAACTAGGCCCAGTTAGCCATTTTCCCTCCCTGGTGTCATGTGACTCATTCGTGTTACAAGGTCTCAAGTGTGAATGGGGAGCAGGTGTGTTAAATTTGGTGTTATCGCTCTCACTCTCTTATACTGGTCACTGGAAGTTTAACATGGCACCTCATGGCAAAGAACTCTAAGGATCTGAAGAAAAGAATTGTTGCTCTACATAAAGATGGCCTAAGCTAAAGGAAGATTGCCAAGACCTGGAAACTAAGCTGCAGCACGGTGGCCAAGACCATACAGCAGTTTAACAGGACAGGTTCTACTCGGAACAGGCCTCGCCATGGTCGACCAAAGAAGTTGAGTGCACATGCTCAGCATCATATCTGGAGGTTTTCTTTGGGAAATAGACATATTTTTCCAGCATTGCTGCAGAGGTTGAAGGGGTGGGGGGTCAGCCTGTCAGTGCAGAGACCATAAGCCCCACACTGCATCAAATTGGTCTGCATGGCTGTCATCCCAGAAAGAAGCCTCTTGTAAAGATAATGCATAAGAAAGTCCACAAACAGTTTGCTGAAGACAAGCAGACTAACAACATGGATTACTGGAACCATGTCCTGTGGTCTGATGAGACCGAGATAAACTTATTTGGACTATCTTTGAACTATTCCATGTTGTTCAGGTAGATCTCAAAAGGTTGCCTGCCTACTTTAAAGTGGTTTTAAACCCTTACAATCCACTTTTTACTACAGGTAAGCCTATAATAAGGCTTACCTATAGCTACCCTGGATATCTCCTAAACCTGCGTGTATCAGCATGTGCCAACGGCATCGGCACATGCGCACTGAAGCACCGGCTCATTCGTGCCGTTACTTTAGCTGATGTGCCGTTACTGTAATACTAACATATTAATAATGGGCAGCACAGTGGTGTAGTGGACAGCACTCTCGCCTAGCAGTAAAAAGGGTCGCTAGTTCCTCCCACACTCTAAAGACATGCTGTTAGGTTAATTGGCTTCTGTCCAAAATTGGCCCTGGTGTATGGGTGTGAGTTGGGGACCTTGGATTGTGGACCCCTTGGGGGTGGGGACCGGTGTGGGTGTGTGTGGAGCACTGCGTAGATTGATGGTGCTACATGGGTACCTTAAATATATATAAAAAAAATAATAATATATAGTTGATGGGCATCTTGATGGGACGCAGAGTGCAGGGATGGGGACAATTGTGGGCGCTCCCTGAACTGGATGGACTGGTGTCTTTATTCAACCTTACTAAATATGTACTAACTATGTAACTATGCATACTAGCTCAGTATGCCTTTGTCTTGCAAGTTTTTTATTTTTTTTAATGGGTTTACAACCAATTTAACTACTTGCCGACTGCCCGCTGCTGTTGTACTGTGTCAATGTGGAACGGCTGCGCGAATCGACGTACTTGTACGTAGTTTCGTGCACTAGATCATGTGGGAGCCAATCAGTGGGTCTGTCATACGCGATGTTCACCAGCCACCCGCGTTTGTTCCCCACAGGGGCAAACAGGCATCTGGCTATGTAAAGAAGGCAGATCGCCGTTCTGACAGGGGAGGACACAGAGATCTGCTAAGCAGGAAGACCGATCTCTGTGTTGTCCCAGTCAGTCCACCCCCCACAGTTAGAAAACACTCCCAGGGAACACACTTAACCCCTTGATCGCCCCTGGTGTTAACCCCTTTCCTGCCCGTGTCAATAGTACAGTAACAGTGCATATTTTTAGCACTGATCACTGTAATAATGTCCCCAAAAAAAGTGCCAAAAGTGTCAGATTTGTCCGCCGCATGTTGCAGTCCCGCAAAAAAAAAAAAAAAAGTAAAGAAAATTTTCGCTGATCGCCGCCATTACTAGTAAAAAAAATAAAAAAAAAATATAAAGAAAAATTCCATAAAAACATCCCATAGTTTGTAGACACTATAACTTTTGCGCAAACCAATCAATATTGGAATTTTTTTTACCAAAAATATGTAGCAGAATATATATTGGCCTAAATTGATGAAGAAATTTGATCTTTTACATTTTTTATTGGATATGTTTTATAGCAGAAAGTAAAAAATATTTTTTTTTTTCAAAATCTTCGCTCTGTTTTTGTTCATAGCGCAAAAAATAAAAACCACAGGGAAGATTAAATACCACCAAAAGGAAGCTCTATTTGTGGGAAAAAAGGACGTCAATATTATTTGGGAATCGTGTCGCATGACCGTGCAATTGTCAGCTAAAGTAACGCAGTGCCGTATCGCAAAAAATGGCTTGCTCAGGAAGGGGGTAAAACCTTCTGGTCCTTAAGTGGTTAAAGATGTAATTGAGCAATATATCAGTAAGGTTCAGAATAACAGAGCAATACATTTAAATTCTGTCATAATATCCACAGAATGCACTGCTCTGTGGCTGCCTGAGACAAAGGCTGATCATTCAGGCACACTTTATCCTCAGTCTGCATATAAAAGTCTGAATTGATGAATTCTGGCCGACATAATTTATTAAAGCCAAGAACAAAAGATAAAGAAACCCATCAAAGAAGAATTGGTATTAATGAAGTAGAGAATAGTTGCTTGTGACAGAATTAAGGGATGCATGTTCTTAACAATTGTTCCACACACAGCACAGAGGAGACACATGCTACTAGGTTACCTGGCCCTGGAAAGCAATTAAAGCCAAATATGCCCTCTAAAGATACCTGCTTTTAGAACATCGGCATACAAATTAAAATGTCAAGTAAAGCATCCCCTATATTATTCAGATAGTTGCTGAAGATAAACTACAAAATCTATTATGCAGCTACAGCTATTTACTCATTTACACCAAACTAATAAAACCCCAAATCAAATTACCTTTCTTAGGCACAAGAAAGAATATATAAAAAAAAAAAAATCACACGAATATAATGGTACAAAAAAGCAATCAGAATATGCATTTCAGAAGGATATGAGGTGGATCTGAGTAGCAGTTCCTATTGGGTGGCTAAATAAAATAGTAGCAATCTGCCATTCCAATTGCCATCATAACTACTAAAATTCTCCAGTGATATCAGTGCATCTCCACTTTTTGACAAATAGACCAACCCCGAGTCATGCCTACTGAATGTTTTCCCAGTGTCAGGTGATTGCGCCACATTACCAATCTTAGCCCTCTGCAGCAATTTCTCCTTCTAGGTGACATCTTTATAAAGTGGAAGCAAGACTGCCAGATCAGGTAACCTGATTTTAGAAGATACAATTTTGCAACTTTCAATCTTTGAATTTATATTTTTATAAGTGTAGGTTTTGAATGCATACACTGGTGGTTTCTCTACTGAAGCATGTCTTTATTCTTAATCTCTTGCTGAAAATCTGAATACAACAAAAATGATTTGCTGGAAGCTAGAATAAAAAGTAAATCAATTAAATTGAGGCAACACTAAAATATATCCTATAAATAATGGTGCATTCAGCCATGTGCATTACCATCAAGGGACACAAACATATTTTTCTCCAATTTATTTTAGGTTAAAATGTTGACTAACTATGACCACAGACATCGATCAGGATAGCTATAAGCCAACCAACAAATGATGTTTCGACCGGCCAACATCATAAGGTGTCTGCAGAGATATGCATATGCTCATTGACATCATTAGTCCATACGTCCAAGGCCGGGTTCACACTGCTCCGACGTGGAAATCGAGGCCCTTATCCGAGCATGCAGCCCGGCAGGTCAGGAACAGGCCTCTTCCCGACAACCCTGGGCGGTGGTTGAGGGGTCTGCGGGCAGGGGGCTTTTCGGAATCTGGAAGCCCCCTTTAACAAGGGGACCCCCAGATCCTGCCCCCCCATTTGAAAGAGTACAGGGTACCCCTACTTATTCACCCCAAAAAAAATGTCAAAAACTAAATACAGTACACAGGTTTTTGACAAAGTCCTTTTATTAAATATGAAGAATGTTCCCCATCATAGCTCCAACGTGTCTTTCTCCAGTGAGGTCTTCTCCTTCCACTGATGTCTTCTTCCTCCGGTTCTTCTCCCTCTGCTGCTCAAGTCTTCTTCCTCTGGCTCTTGCTCTGGTTTTTCTCCCTCTGCTGTCTTCTTCCTCTGGTTCTTCTCCCTCCATTGATGTCTTCTTCCAATGCTGGCTCCAGCTGTTATGTACGCTCCCCCTGTCTGCCATTTCTTATAAAGCCATGGGGCGTGGCCATCCGGCTATGTCATTCAGAGACTCCACCCCTTGTGACATCACCACCCAGGGGCATGATGGGGCAGTGGGCCCTGGGATGTCAGGAAGAGGCCCTTGTCCCCATCAACATGGGGACAAGGTGCCATGTTGAGGGTATGTGGCCTGGTATGGTCCAGGGGGAGGGCGCTCGTCCCTTTCCCTTTCCTGACCTGCCGGGCTACATGCTCACATAAGAGTCTGGTATGGTCTCGGAAGGGGATCCCACGCTGTTTCTATTTTTTTTTTTACTTTTGGCGTGGGGTTCCCCTTCAAGATACTTAGAGCACAAGTCGGATCAGTTAAGATAATGATCTGACTTAAATGATATAGAATGGGCTAAAAACGAACCAAAGTAGTGCAGGAACCTTTTTCAAAGTCAGGCCAGGTAAGACAGCTCTCATAGGAAATCATTGATTTATACACGTAATGCGACATGTGCTCCCAAAGTCTGAGCGTATGTCGCACCAGTGTGAATGGGGCCTAAATATTTTCACCAAAAGGGAATAAATAACACTTTTAGGATATTTATATCTGCTACCATTTGAGGAATCATAACATTCACACACCCCTAAATCACACTCCAACATGACAAATATGTCACTTAGGAATGAATGCGAAAGAAAGCTAAAACAGCTTATCTAAAGTAGACCCACCCTTTTTTTTTACTTCCTCCAAGTATAAATGTCTTATCTGGCTCTCTGAAATTTGTGTTACTCCATTTTTCAGGTGCAGTCATAACAAGAAAGAAGAAGAAAAAAAAATAAAGAATATTTGCTCAGCATGCAAATTTACAGAACAGAAGTAATATGAATACACAGCAACAGTAAAGTATAAATAAATCCAATATTCTTTTTTGGATACAGCAGAGGTACTTCTAATTTTGGAGTCACATTTGAGAAACCCCACTAAAGGTTTGTGAGCCCCTATCAAACAGTATGGCAAAAAAAAAAAGAAAAGTATCATATAAAACATATATCCCCCCTCCTTTTAGAGGTTTCTTAGGTAAAGGTGTCATGGCTGACTGCAAAGTTTTTTGAACAGTGTTAAGTCAGGCAAACTATGTGTATATCGGTCTGCCGGACATGCATGCTGGAAAACTAGCAGTCGACCGACTCCCAATTAGTGCGCTCGGCCAATGGTAGATCGCTGATCGGTGTGTTCTGGTGAAGGGGGGGGGGGATATTTCCCATATAGAACAAAAGTCATGGATGGAGGTGAGTTTTGGTAAATAAGGTGCTGTATTTGTTAAAAGCAGCAGCTTACTGCTTTGGCCAAATGCTTACAGTATGTGTAATGGCAACAAGTTAAAAAAGGATTGTCCATTCAGATACAGCAAAGAACAGATTTACTTCATTGTATCACTGCTCTGTCTACATTAAGGTAAATCTGTTCTTTGCCCATGCAGGTCAAAGCAAGGGAAAAACAAACTGACAGAGGAACTTCCTGAAAAGTATTTAGTACTTCATTAAGTACCTAGTAACTATACCTTCACAGACTAGCTGCCCTATTCACCCGGAACTATCTACAGCAAGGGTGTCCAACCTGATGCCCCAGATGGCTATGAATGCGGCCCAACACAAAATTGTAAACTTAATGTTGATTTAATGTTGATTTTTAGGGATTTTTTCGTAAAAATGTGTTAACACTTAGCGAAGACAGGCGGCCGAAGAAAAAAATTTGACAGTGTCTCTTTACTGTTCTTTTGTAAGTTTTATCTTCCAAAAATAAAATAAAAAAATCTACTCTTCACAATCACACCTTATTTATGTCATCAGTTTTCAGTACATATATTTGTGAGCACAGGAAGTGCAAAATTAGAACCAAAAGATCTGATGAGCACCTTGAGAATTCCTTGAAAATTGCTACTATGTCCATCAAACCAGATATTGATGCTTTAGTTTATCAAAACCAGTGTTAAATATCACACTAGTTTTATGTTGCCCTCTTTTACAATAAAAGCATATCAAAAAAAGATTGAAGTTGTAATACTCAAATCGGTACATTATCTATATCAGAGATCATTAACTTGTAATCTGCCGAACTTTATCTGCTCAACAAGTATTCTTATTGTTAGTGTATTTTATGTGTGGCCCAAGATAATTCCTCTTCTTCTAATGTGGCCCAGAAAGGTCAAAGTGTTGGACACCCCTGATCTACAGAAAAAATATGGGCGATTGCTCAAGAAAACCCTACTCATGCCACCAGTAGTTGTAACCTACTCTCTAAACAGGAGCAGTGCATAGGCCTCAAGTCAGCACTTACTGCGCGTGCCAGTCCTTAAACTCTTGACAACACGCAGACACAAAGGCAAGAGAATTCTTGTTGGGCAGTGCATTGGTTAATTTGCATTTAATTTTAATGGTTCAAAGAATGTCAGGCAAAATTGTCGGCCCTCACGCATGTTCACTTCATCAAATTTGGCCCTCTTTGAAAAAAGTTTGGACACCCCTGCTCTAAAGTCTACTGTCCCGTACACGCGAGCGGAATGTCCGACAGAAAAAGTCAGACGGAAGCTTTTCATCGCATATTCCAATCGTGTGTATGCCTCATCAGACTTTTTGCGTCGAAAATTCTGACGGACCTAGAAAGAGAACATGTTCTAAATATTTCCGACAGAACCAATTTCTATTGGGAAAACCGCTCGTCTGTATGCTGTTCCGACGCACCAAAAACGATGCATGCTCTGAAGCAAGTAAGAGACGGAAGCTATTGGCTACTGGCTATTGAACTTCCTTTTTCTAGTCCCGTCGTACATGTTGTACGTCACCACGTTCTTGACGGTCAGACTTTGGTGTGATCCTGTGTACGCAAGACAGTTTTAGCGGAATTCGGTTGTCCACCCCATTAATTTGTTCTGATCTACTTGCAAGGATTCCACATCCTGCAGAGAAGTTATTGCCCTACAGAGATTGAACGGTTTACCCCATCCTCCAGGTCGTTTATGAACAAATTAAATAGGATTGGTCCCAGGACAGAACCCTGGGGGATCCCACTTTCCACCCCTGACCATTCCGAATACTCCCCATTTATCACTACCATCTGAACCCGCCCTTTTTCAATCCATGTACTCACCCTAAAGTCCATGCCAACAGGCCTTACTTTGTACAGTAAACATTTATGATGAACTGTGTCAAATGCTTTTGCAAAATCCTTATACACATCTACGGGCCTTTCTTTATCTAGATGGCAGCTCACATCCTCATAGAAGGTTAATAGATTGGTTTGGCAAGAACGATTCTTCGTGAATTCATGCTTATTACTGCTAATGATACCGTTTTCATTACTAAATCTTGTATATAGTCCCTTATCACCCCCTCTAAGAGCTTGCATACTATTGATGTTAGGCTAACTGGTCTGTAATTTCCAGGGAGGTATTTTGGCCCTTTTTTAAAAATTGGTGCTACATTGGCTTTTCTCCAATCAGCTGGTACCATTCCAGTCAGTAAAAATTAGGAACAATGGTCTGGCAATTACTTGACTGAGTCCCCTAAGGACTCTCAGGTGCAAGTCGTCTGGTCCCGGTGACTTATTAATAATAAGTTTTTCAAGTCTATTCCGAATTCTGTCCTCTGTTAGCCATGAGTGTGCTTCCTGTGATGTGTCATGAGGATAAACACTGCAGTTTTGGTTACGGAAGCCCCACGATTCCCTCGTGAAGACTGAGGAGAAGAATAAATTCAATACCTTCGCCATCTCACCATCCTTTTTAACCAAATTCCCTTCCTCATTGTTTATGTGGCCAACATGGTCTGTCCTCCCTCTTTTACTGTTTATATACTTGAATTTCTTGGGATTTTTTTTTGCTCTCCGCCGCTATGTGTCTTTCATGTTCTATCTTAGCCGCCCTAATTGCATCCTTACATTTCTTGTTGCATTCTTTGTAAAGTTTGAATGCTGATGATGATGATCCCTCAGCCTTGTATTTTTTGAAGGTCTTCTCCTTTGCTTTTAAATACATTTTTACATTGGAGATAAGCCACCCAGGACTTTTGTGCACTCTTTTATATGTATTTCCCAATGGAATGCACTGGCTAATGCCCTTATTTAATATGCTCTTAAAGCAAACCCAGCTCTCCTCTGTGTTCTTTGTTCCTAAGATTTTATCCCAATTAATATCTTCTAGCAAGTGTCGTAGTTTAGGGAAGTTGCCTCTTTCAGTATCTTTGTTTTTCTGCTTATGTTTCCTATTTGTGTGATTTATACTGAAGTTAATTCACCTGTGATCGCTGTTACCTAAATTGCCTGTATTTCCACATTCGTGATCAGGTCTGTATTGTTGGTAATCAGTAGGTCTAGTAACACTTTGTTTCTAGTTGGCGCGACTACAATCTGACCCATGAAATTGTCCTGCAAGACTTTTAGGAACTGTCGAGCCTTAGACAAATGTGTTTCCTTCCACCCAGTCTATGTCTGGATAATTAAACCCCCCCATTATGATGACACTTCCCATCCTTGCCGCTAATCCAAATTGTAATAGGAGGTCTATCTCCCCCTCCTCCCCCGGGGGGGCCCTATAGCATACTCCCAGAATTGCTTTTCCCTTAGTTTCATCCCTTTGGAGCTCTACCCATAAGGATTCCAACTCCTCCCTAGCTCCCTTAGTGATGTCATCTCTCATATTCACTTGTACATTATTCTTGATATACAGGCATACCCCTCCCACTTTTACCCTCTCTATCCCTGGGAATACCCTTGAATAGTTGCCAGCCAATCATGAGTGCTGTTGAACCAAGTCTCTGAAATTCCCACAAAATTGAAATCCTACACATACAACAGCCTTAACCTTGTCTTTTTGTACAAATTGAAAATAAAGATATATAGAATAAATAAAGTATACTGTAAAGTAGAAACATGGTAAGGCTATGCCCAGATATTTATTCCGAACAGGCAAAAAAAAAAAAAAAATTAGCTTTTAACAACTTCAGCCCCAGAAGATTTTACCCCTTCATGACCAGGCCATTTTTTGCTACACAGCACTGCGTCACTTTAACTGACAAATGCGTTGTCGTGCAACGCTGTACCCAAACAAAATTGACCTCCTTTTTTCCCCACAAATAGAGCTTTCTTTTGGTGGTATTTGATCACTTCTCTGGTTTTTATTTTTTGCGCTATAAACAAACAAAAAAAAAGACCGACAATTTTGAAAAAAACAAAAAACAATTTTTACTTTTTGTAATACTAAATATCCCCCCAAAAAATGTAAAAAAACTAACATTTCTTCAGTTTAGGCCAATATGTATTCTTCTACATATTTTTGGTAAAAAAAATAAAATAAAATTGAAAAAAGCGTATATTGATTGGTTTGCGCAAAAGTTATAGCGTCTACAAAATAGGGGATATAGTTACAGCATTTTTATTATTATTTTTTTACTAGTAATGGCGGTGATCAGCCATTTTTTAGCGGGACTGCGACATTGCGGCAGACTACTTGGACACTTTTTTGGGACCAGTGACATTTATACAGCGATCAGTGCTATAAAAATGCACTTATTAATGTATAAATTACACTGGCAGGGAAGGGGTTACCACTAGGGGGTAATCAAGGGATTAAGTGTGTTCCCTGGGAGGTGTTTCTAACTGTGGGGGGATTGGACTGACTGGAAGTACAGAAAGATCGCTGTTCCTAATCTCTAGCAACAGACGATCTGTCAGAACGGGGATCTGTTTGTTTACATTGACTAATCCCTGTTCTGGCTCTCTGTGGAGCGATCGCGGTTGGCCAGCGGACATTGTGGCCACCGGCCACACGCATCAGCTCCCCCGCCATGCAGCGGGTGAGCCCCCGCTATAGTTCTTAAACGAGCCGACCTGCCGCAGTATAATGATGGTGGCTGGTCGGCAAGCGGTTAAAGCAACATTCTAGAATAAGCATAACTAATCTTAAAAATGCTCCCTTCCCCCTACTACTACCTATACTGACTAACTTGTGTAAGAAAGATGTATATACTTATAGAGTTTCAGGCCACTCCAGTTCAGCTACGTGATATCCCTTGTGTCAGCCAGTTCCCGCTGCAGGGGAGAGAAGAGTGGGCTTAACAACGGCTGGCAATGTCTGGGATCGGTGACGTCACACATAGGCTTCCTATGGTTCATCTGTTGTGGCACTCTTCCTGTCCCCTGTAACTGCCGCTGTCTGACAAAACCAGAGCAGTTTGAAAATAGGCACATATATACATCTTTCTTACACAAGTTAGCCAGCAAAGGTGTTATGAAAGGGGAGGGAGTAAGTTTTAGCCTGGAATTCCACTTTAGGCTGGGTTCACACTATTGCGAATTGGATGCAGGCTCACCGCATCCAATTCACAAAAGCAGGAGATTTTGATCGGCTCTCTGTGGAGCCGGTTCACATATCTCTGCTGCGAATTTGCACAGGAGCCCTATGCGTCTTTTGATCCGTTTCGACCTGTGAGCTGCATGCAAAGATAATGTGAACCTATCCTTAAAGCTTAACATCAGGCAATAGGCTAAATAAAACACAGGGGACGGCGCCCCTGCCAGAAGAACACAGTGATTCTTGCCGCTGGCAATCGCATACTAGAAATTCAACATGCAGGTTATACAAGTTAATCAATGGATTGACTTGGGTACAATCAGCCTACCTATACATTGATTGAATCCCTGCTGAACTGGATGACGTATGAACCATCTATGGCCAGCTTAGTCACCCACTATTTTGTTAATATGAGATCAAACTACTGAATGAGGTCTCATCTGCTCAAAAGAGGCAAAGACAGGCTCACCTTTGTACAGTATACTTTAAGCCTATTTACAGTATGTGCTTAACAGATATTCCCCAGTGTCAGGAAGAATCTCAGAGGAACCTGTTAAGCTTTCTTCACAGAACAGCTTTTGACAGGGAAATATACTATGCAATCAGAACTAATACACAGACATACAGCCATTATCAAATCCTGACCAGTTTAGCGGGCAAAAATGTTGATGTCCAAGACATCAAAAACATATATTTTCTGAAAGCATGTGACCTCTAGACAAAAAAGAAGGTGCTACTGATTTTTTTAGACCCCGCGGTATTAGTGCAAATGTTTATCAAACCAATATATTCGCAAAAAATACACTAAAACCATTATTAGCAGATAAAAACACAGCTAATTTTTAAAAAATCCTGCTAAATCCCTAGGAAATATAAAAGCTAAACCTGTATGGAGATAATAAATAACAAATATTTGTACATTTTAAATTGCGCCTTTTTGCAAAATGGTGAAGAACGACTGTACCCAAAAATGTATTTAAAAATCTGGAGGTTTTCATGTTTCACTTACAGCTTTCAGAATTTGAAAAGACCCCTCAAACTAGACATTTTTTAAAAGCACATGACCAGTAGAAGAAAAAAAAGTGCTACTGATTTTTTGGGCCCCGCAATAATTGCACAAATGTTCATATCGCTATTTTCACTAAAAATACACTACAATCATTAATATTGCACATAAACACAACGTAACTTACAAAATTCCTGTTAAATTAGTACTAAAACATTGTTGTGTGGTGTAAAGTGTATGCCCATGGAGGGCCATGTTTACCCGCACAGGGATGCACAGGTGTTCCGTGCATCCCCGTACAGGCAGTCCTATTTATGTCAATTGGGATGCAACGGCTGCACAGGCATAGCTGCTGTTCCTAATCTGACATCCGTGTGGGTGTGGGTACATGACCCCGAACGCAGACAGTGTGAGCTCAGGGACATGCATGCGGAACTACATGGATGTAAAATTAGGAGCAACTGCACTGTTTGTGCAGGTAGTATATCCCAAATGACATCAATGGGACTGCCTGCACAGAGATGTATGGAACACCTGTGCATCCCTGTACAGGTACGCTGTGTATGCCCTGTATGAACAAGGCCTTAGGCCCCTTTCACACAAGCACACCGATCAGGTCTGCCTGTCCATTTTTCAGGTGGGGCCAATCGAACCACCCATTGTTCTCTATAGAGAGACTGATGTAAATGGACATGTGTCTGTTTACACCCGCCTGCATCCGATCCAGTCTGCTAAGAACAGACGGATGGGTATCCCATTCCCCATCCATCTAGCAGATCGGATCGGATGGTATCCGATAGAACTGGACAGGCGGTCCATTTCCATCCGACCATCCTATAGAGAATAGCGAGCTGTGTCTGTGTCTGCTCTGCATCAGCGGAGCGGACATAGACCTGTCACCCGCCGTCTCAGCAGGGATCAGCAGACAGTTACCCTGCTGAGCAGGCGGATCTGCTTGACAGAGACCGCTCCATGTGAAAGGGGTCTTACCATGAGCGGCCGATTCATTAGGGGCGCAGCCCCCCTGTAGGGCACCGGACTCATACTTTTGGATGAGTTTTGTTTTTTTCAAGCCACGTGATTAGAGCCTGAGGCTCCAATAGGCTTAAAAAAGGTTGGGCTCGGGGAGCAGAGCACTTGCACCCTGAAACCACCCACTTGTGACAATAGCAAATTAATACTCCCTATAGTTTTCCAGCTGCTCCTCCTGGCCAACCAGGACAGATCGGGTTGGCCAGGAGGAGAAGGCGAAGCATCCGTAGAGAGGCGAGTGGGGGGGCAGGTTGGGGAACTGTCACACACACAGTGGAGGGGTAAGTGCGGGCGGACCTGGGGAGGGGGGGTCTCACTATGTTTGTGGTGTTTTTTTACATTTTTTTACAGTCTTTTTTTTTGGGGGGGGGGGGGGGGGGGGCGCGGTGTCTTTGGTGAGATATCAGAGGTATAAACCAGCATATCTCTTTTTTTGAGACAGAGAAAGGGACTCTGCAGCACTTTACCTGAATGAATGAGGAATCTGTATACAGATTTCATTCATTCAGTAAATGACAGTCTGATACATTGTAACACTCGCGGTTACAATATATCAGCTGTCCATGTCAGTGGGCATATAGCAGTGATCAGTAGTGATCGCTGCATGCGCCCTCTCTTCTACAGGGGGAGCTTAGTGAACACGTTTACTAAGCCCCCAAAGCCCCTACTTCTCCCCTACCCGCCACGCTCCCCAGCCTGACAGATCGGGAGATCAGTGTAGGGAGAAGCTGCAGGCGGAGGGAGGGAAAGAAGGGATGCCGCTCAGATCGGCCACAGATCGGGGGTGCGGGGGCAGTTGGGGGGGTGATCTAACTGGCGTGGGGGGGGACACATCTGGACCCCCCCCCAAGCTCCGTGCAGCACCTGAAGGTGGTGGGAGTGGAAGAGGGGGGATGCCGGCTAATGATGGTGGCGGGGGGTAATTAGTGCTGGGGTAAAGAAGGGGGGTGAAGGGGATAGGAGAGTGGGGGGAAGTTTTAGATGGAAAGGTGCGGGGTGGGTGGGTGGAGAGGCAGGGGACATCGAAGCGGCGGCATGGCTGGGGGCGGACACATTAGGAGTTATTAACTCTGATCAGCGGGTTGTAATCCGCTAATCAGAGTTATAGAGTGGTTCAGCAGGGTCATTGAAGTGACCATAAGCTTATAGGAGAGGGAGAAAGGAGGTCTGTATGCCGTACTGACTTGGCCACCTGCCGGCACTTCTGTAGGTCCGTACGGACTTAGCAGTGAAAGGGTTAATCCTACTTCATACCCCTTGTAATTTTCCACATTTTGTCATGTTACATTTCATGATACAAGTGTGGCAGGCATTTGTGTTCAGGCCCCTGGGTCAATACTTTCTAGAACCACCTTTTGCTCCAATTACAGCTGCAAGTCTTTTTTGGATAGGTCTCTACCAGCTTTGCACATCTAGAGAGAAATGTTTGCCATTCTTCTGTGCAAAATAACTCCAGCTCTGTCAGATTGGATGGAGAGCGTCCGAACAGCAATTTTCAAGTCTTGCTACAGATTCTCAATTGGATTTAGGTCTGGACTTTGACTGGGTCATTCTAACACATGAATATGCTTTGATCCAAACCAGGGATCTCCAAACGATGGCCCTCCAGCTGTTGCAGAAGTACATGTCCCATGAGGTATTGTAAAACTCTGACATTCACAGACATGACTAGGCAGGAAGGGAATTGTAATTCCTAAACAACTGGAGGGCCATAGTTTGGAGACCCCTGATCTAAAGCATTCAATTGTAGATCTGGCTGTATGTTTAGGGTCGTTGTCCTGCTTGAAGGTGAACCTCTGCCCCAGTCTCAAGTCTTTTGCAGACTCAAACAGGTTTTCTTCTAAGATTGCCCTGTATTTGGCTCCATCCATCTTCCCTTCAACTCTGACCAGCTTCCTTGTCACTGCTGAAGAAAAGCATCCCCACAACATGATGCTGCCACCACCATCTTTGAGGGTGGGCATGGTGTGTTCAGGGTGATTTGTAGTGTTAGTTTTCCGCCATGCATAGCACTTTGCTTTTAGGCCAAAAAGTTGAATTTCTCATCTGTCTCATCTGACCAACTGGTCTCATCTGACCAGAGCACCTTTTTCCACATGTTTGCTGTGTCCCCCACATTGCTTCTCACAAACTGGACTTCTTATGGCCTTCTTTCAACAATGACTTTCTTCTGGTCACTGTTCCATAAAGGCCAGATTTGTGGAGTGCACAACTAATAGTTGTCCTGTGGACAGATTCTCCCACCTAAGCTGTGGATCTCTGCAGCTCCTCCAGAGTTACCATGGGCCTCTTGGCTGCTTCTCTGATTAATGTTCTCTTTGCCCGGCCTGTCATTTTAGGTGGATGGCCATGTCTTGGTAGGTTTGCAGTTGTGCCATACTCTTTCCATTGTTGGATGATGGATTGAACAGTGCTCTGTGAGATTTCCAAAGTTTGGGATATTTTTTCTAACTTAACCCTGCTTTAAACTTCTCCACAACTGTATCACTGACTTGTCTGGTGTGTTCCTTGGCATTCATGATGCTGTTTGTTCACCAAGGTTTTCTAACAAACCTCTGAGGGCTTCACAGAACAGCTGTGTTCATACTGAGATTAAATTACACACAGGTGGACTCTATTTAGTAACTAGGTGACTTCTGAAGGTAACTGTTTCCACTAGATTTTAGTTAGGGATATCAGAGTAAAGGGGGTTGAATTCAAATGCATGCCACACTTTTTAGATATTTGTAAAAAAAATTTGAAAACCATTTATTATTTTCCTTCCACTTCACAATTATGTGCCACTTTGTGTTGGTCTATCACATAAAATACATTTACGTTTTCGGTTATAACATGACAAAATTTGAAAAATTTCAAGGGGTATAAATACTGTTTAAAGACACGGTATTATGGCAAAAAAAAAAAAAAGGAAATCAACAAAGGAGCAAGTGTCTCTATTGGTTGATTTACCCTCACGTTATGTTCCGGTAACATTTCCGATTTAATTCACTTTCTGTCTTAGTGACAATGGGCACCAGAACATACAGTATCTCACAAATGTGAGTACACCCCTCACATTTTTGAAAATATTTTATTATAACTTTTCATGTGACAACACTGAAGAAATGACACTTTGCTACAAAGTAGTGAGTGTACAGCTTGTATAACAGTGTAAATTTGCTGTCCCCTCAAAATAACTCAACACACAGCCATTAAGTTCTAAACCAATGGCAAAAAAGTTAGTACACCCCTAAGTGAAAATTTTCAAATTGGGCCCCAATTAGTAATTTTCCCTCCCTGATGTCATGTGACTCGTTAGTGTTACAAGGTCTCAGGTGTGAATGGGGAGCAGGTGTGTTAAATTTGGTGTTATTGCTCTCACTCTCCCAAACTGGTCACTGGAAGTTGAACATGGCACATCATGGCAAAGAACTCTCTGAGGATCTGAAAAAAGAATTGTTGCTCTACATAAAGATGGCCTAGGCTATAAGAGGATTGCCAAGACCTTGAAACTGAGCTGCAGCATGGTGGCCAAGAACATACAGCAGTTTAACAAGGCAGGTTTCACTCAGAACAGGTCGACCAAAGAAGCTGAGTGCACATGCTCAGCGTCACATCCAGAGGTTGTCTTCCCAGAAGGAAGCCTCTTCTAAAAGATGATGCACAAGAAAGCCTGCAAACAGTTTGCTGAAGACAAGCAGACTAAGGATATGGATTACTGGAACCATGTCCTGTGGTCTGATGAGACCAAGATGAACTTATTTGGTTTAGATGGTGTCAAGTGTGTGTGGTAGCAACCAGGTGAGGAGTACAAAGACAAGTGTGTCTTGCCTACAGTGAAGCATGGTGGTGGGAGTGTCATGGCCTGGGGCTACATGAGTGTTGCCAGCACTGGGGAGCTACAGTATATTGAGGGAACCATGAATGCCAACATGTACTGTGACATACTGAAACAGAGCATGAGCCCCGCCCTTCAGAGACTGGGCCGCAGGACAGTATTCCAACATGATAACAACCCCAAATACACCTCCAAAAGACCACTGCCTTGCTAAAGAAGTTGAGGGTAAAGGTGATGGACTGGCCAAGCATGTCTCCAAACCTAAACCCTATTGAGCATCTGTGTGGTATCCTCAAACAGAAGGGGGAGGAGAGCAAGGTCTCTAACATCCACCAGCTTCGTGATGTAGTCAGAGGAGTTGAAGAGGACTCCAGTGGCAACCTGTGAAGCTCTGGTGAACTCCATGCCCAAGAGGGTTAAGGCAGTGCTGAAAAATAATGGTGGCCACACAAAATATTGACACTTTCGGCCCAATTTAGACATTTTCCCTTAGGAGCGTACTGTGTTGAGTTATTTTTGAGGGGACAGCAAACTTACACTGTTATACAAGCTGTACACTTACTACTTTACATTGTAGCAAAGTGTCATTACTTTAGTGTTGTCACATGAAAAGATAGAATAAAATATTTACAAAAATGTGAGGTGTGTACTCACTTTTGAGATACTGTATAGTATAAAGAGTGAATCTCCTTAGTGGGAAGGACTGACAGCAATAAAAACTTGACCAGGGTCACTTCCATACTCTGTCAAACTAGAAAAAGTTTTGGCTATACATATTCAAAGGCTACTTATTTAAAAACTGCATCCTGCTTTTTAGCTTGGGGTCATGATATAAAATGTATGAAAACCCCAACAATGATCTTATCTGGTTTATTCCCTTTTGGTCTCACACACACATTAATGAAAACATTTTGTTATTATCAGTTTGATAAGTACATACATTTAGAGCTGACCTGTGTCTTCTACACACTTTCTATGTTATCTCAAAGAGCCTGATAAGTCCTCTTATTATCTTGAAACTACAGATCAATTAGCCCTAATGTTGTGTAGAAGTGGGAAGTGGGTCTGAGTAGTTTAGCAGAAAACAACTGGGCGGGCTGACAACTGTCAGCCCACAGAAACTTCATTTCTGGCACATCAAACTGTCTGTACTTGCAAGGTCTTTACAGGAATAAGCATGAGCAAATGTGCATGTATTGCAGATATGTACTGACCTACACTGTAGTAAGCATGGACTAAAGTAATTGAGCCCGAACAGCATGGACATGTGGCCACCCCCCGTACAACTGTCTAATGTTAAAAAAAAAAAAAAAAAAGTCATGGTCAAAAACGCTTTGAATGTCAGGCGGGAAAATCAGGGTCAAGTGACATTGGAGAATATTGGGGAATGTCACATGACCGCAGTGGAATTTTCCAGAGGGTCACATGACCAGCGGGAACATTCTGGAGAGGGGGGCTTATCTATATAAGGCGCCCCCCCCCCCATGCAGGAAATACCTCACAGTTGGCCAGAGTCAGCTACAAGCTCCCCAACCCCCCCCCCCTTTGTCGCACACGCGATTATGTGGTTCGTCCCCTTTACATTTAGAGGGGGGACTTGTTTTATTGATATGTGGTATTGCTTGAGTCCTGAAGACTGAGCTGTTTATATTAATTATTTACAAGTGAGAATTTTATGTATTAATAAAATGATTGAATGGATTTAAGTTAATTTAAATTATACACCACCAAGTTACATCATTGAGTGTATTTATTAGAATGCAAAATTTTGGTATTCAGGGAGGAAGAGGTGCGGCCTACATTTCCATGACTTCACAAACCGCTCACCTTGTGTATTCACAGCATGTATGGACAGTTACATTTTCTGTAACATCCATGGACCAACTTTTTAAAGTTATAACCTTGAATCTCAATTTAAAGTACCCGTATTTATCGGCGTATAACACGCACTTTTTTCCCCTTAAAATCAGGGGAAAGTCGCAGGTGCGTGTTATACGCCGATCCCCTGCGATCCGACCTGTCATATTTTCAAAATCGCCGATCGCGATTTGAAAATGGCGCCGAAATACACAGAGCCGGTCCTCGGCTCTTTCCGGCGGCTGTCGTTCATTTTCGGCTCCACTCGTAGTCCCGAGCGGAGCTATCCGAACCTACTCGGCTAGGTTCGGATAGCTCCGCTCGGGTCTACGAGTGGAGCCGAAAATGAACGACAGCCGCCGGAAAGAGCCGAGGACCGGCACTGTGTATTTCGGCGCCGGCGGCGCCATTTTCAAATCGCGATCGGCGATTTTGAAGCCCAGAATGGCTGGGATCACTGGGGGAAGGCTGCACTGGGGAAGGCTGGACTGGGGAAGGCTGCACTGGGTAAAGCTGCACTGGGGAAGACTGGACTGGGGAAGGCTGCACTGGGTAAAGCTGCACTGGGGAAGACTGCACTGGGGAAGGCTGCACTGGGTAAAGCTGCACTGGGGAAGTCTGCACTGGGGAAGTCTGCACTGACAAGGCTGCACTGACAAGGCTGCACTGGGGAAGTCTGCACTGGGGAAGGCTGCATTGACAAGGCTGCACTGGGGAAGGCTGCACTGACAAGGCTGCACTGACAAGGCTGCACTGGGGAAGTCTGCACTGACAAGGCTGCACTGGGGAAGTCTGCACTGGGGAAGTCTGCACTGGGGAAGGCTGCATTGACAAGGCTGCACTGGGGAAGGCTGCACTGACAAGGCTGCACTGACAAGGCTGCACTGACATGGCTGCACTGACATGGCTGCACTGACATGGCTGCACTGACAAGGCTGCACTGACAAGGCTGCACTGGGGAAGGCTGCACTGACATGGCTGCACTGACAAGGCTGCACTGACAAGGCTGCACTGACAAGGCTGCAATGATGGGCGTTTAAATGTAAGTTTTTTTTCCCTTCAACTTCCCTCCTAAAAGTTTTTTTTTCCTTAAAATTCCCTCCTAAATTGTGGTGCGTGTTATACGCCGGTGCGTGTTATACGCCGATAAATACGGTACTTCGCTTCTTTTTTTATAATGTTCCTTCATTAGGTTTTCTAAGATGTGCTTACATTTTTTTTGAGTGTTAGCTAAAGTTCTATTTCTTTGCAAAACTTACCTTTCTGACTGAAACCCTTCCCTTGAAAGGGATCACCATCTCTTGCTTGTTTGAGATCGCGACGACATCATAATTACTTCTGCAAATATTAAACAATTTAGCTGGGCAGTTACACTCATTAGACAAATAACAAAAAACATTTTCATGATATTATTAGGCTCTATTGAATGCACATACATTAAGGTATAGCCCGGATACTGTTACCAGGTCACATGAATGGCACAATATTGAATAGTTTGGCAAACTGATGTTATTGCAAAAAAAACAGATTCTGATGAACCTTGGTCATCAAAATGGTTTATGTTGTCTAAAACCACATATAGTTACTGTACACAAAAGATAGCTGCAGTTACATTCCAGGTGCCCAACACGCAGCCCACATGTGGCCTGCCAGCCATCTACATTCACCACTTGGGCTATTGGGCAGTCAGATTGCAGAGGGGCAACAGGGTGCTGGGTTCTGGGTGCTGAACCTCGGCACTGGGAAAAAGAACAAACACATTTACTGCCGTGACTGCCAGTGCAGAGGGATTAACACTTTCACTACCATGACCACCAATACGAGGGGGGGATGGGAAAGTTACTTGCACTGCCATGACATTGTATGTATGTGTGTGTGTGTGGTTACATTTCCCTGCCACAGACTATCAATGCAAGGGTGGGTGGGGTTAAATTTCACTGCCACTAATGCAGGAGAGGAACGAGGGGGGTTAACTTTCACTGCCACTGACTACCAAAAGGTACTGAGACCAATGTTTGGTGTCAATGAGTGCAGTAATAACACCCATGGTGGGGGTTATTTGTACTTCAACTTTTTCATAGAGCATTATGATACACTGCAAAAACGCAGCAGGACTGAAAATTTGGGCAATTGAGGTGCAGAAAATGCGCTGCTATTGTGTCGCCCTCTGCAAGTGTCAGTGGCCGCTCTTTTCCAGTTGATCACTACTGAGTTACATACAACCACTGTAAATTCCACATTAACATAAACAAAATGATCAATTTCTAAAATATTATTTACATTGTTACATACAATTTCTGCATGTTTATTCCTAATTTTAGAGCCCTTTCACACTGGGGCGGTTTGCAGGCGTTATTGCGCTAAAAATACCGCCTGCAAACTGACCCAAAACAGCCTCTACTGTTTGTTCAGTGTGAAAGCCCGAGGGCTTTCACACTGAAGCGGTGAAGTGGTGCGCTGGCAAAAAAACTCCTGCAAGCCGCATCTTTGGAGCGGTGTATTCACCGCTCCTAAACCGCTCCTGCCCATTGAAATCAATGGGGCAGAGCGGCTATACCACAGCTATAGCCACGCTATGCGAGCAAATTTAACCCTTTTTCGGCCGCCAGCGGGGGTTAAAACCGCACCGCTAGCGGCCGAATACCGCTGCAAAAACGACGGTAAAACAGCGCTAAAAATATCGCTGTTTTACCGCCGACGCCCCCACCGGCCCAGTTTAAAAAGTGCCTTATATTCATTTCTATGGGATGCAATATATGATTTTTTACATCAATCCTTCTTCAAGTAAATAGGTTACCTGCGGAGCCTTTCACAAAGTAGTTGATAATTTTCAAGAGAAGCTCCAGTCGTTTGAGTTTATTAAAAGTCAGCAGCTACAAAAACTTTTAACCCCTTTTAACCACTTACCGACCAGCTCACACCGATATATGGCGGTGGAGTGGCATCGCTGTGAGAATCGCCATACCCGTATGGCTGCTTCTTTAAGAGCCATAGCAGGAGCACGCTTGCTGCACAGCGCGGGGATCCCATGTGCGTGGCCGGTGGGCACGATCGCAGGCACAAGAGCTAGAACAGGGATGTGTGTGTGTGTTAACACACACACATCCCTGTTCTGACAGGGGAGGAGAGACAGATCGTGTGTTCCTACTAAGTAGGAACAGCGATCTGGCTCCTCCTCTAGTCAGTCCCATCCCCTCAAAGTTAGAAACGCACCTAGGGAACACGCTTAACCCCTTGATCGCCCCCTAGTGTTAACCCCTTCCCTGCCAGTGACATTTATGCAGTAATCCGTGCATTTTTATAGCACTGATCGCTGTATAAATGTCAGTGGTCCCAAAAAAGTGTCAAAAGTGTCCGATCTGTCCGCCGCAATGACGCAGTCCCGCTAAAAAAATTTTCAAAATTGTTTATAGCGCAAAAAATAAAAACCGTGGAGGTGATCAAATACCACCAAAAGAAAGCTCTATTTGTGGGAAAAAAAGGACATCAATTTTGTTTGGGTACAACGTCGCACGACCGCGCAATTGTCAATTAAAGCAACGCAGTGCAGTATCACAAAAATTGCCCGGTCATTAAGGGGGCAAATCTTTCCGGGGCTGAAGTGGTTAATATACACACACCCACCTATACCAGGATCCAGTGACGTGTTCACCCAAGCTGTCACTTCTCCCCCCTCTCCCTGGTGCCCGGCATCTCAACTGTGGGCATCCAGCTGTGACAGCTTGCGCCTTCACAGCTGGGTGCCCACTTCTCATGCGTGTGTCGTGCTGCACCTCCTGAATGGTCCGGCAGTCTTCTGGGCCGTGTGACGTGTCCCAGAAGACTGCAAAGAGGAAGGGGAGAGGAGAACTAGGCCTAGGCGATCCGAGTGGGAGTGGGTACTTGTCAAAACTAGGTACCCGCCCCCCAAAAAATGACCTGCCAAATGTGACATGACATGACAAATGTGGCAGGTGGAGGGGTACTTAAAGCCGAACTTCCCCTTTTGGGTTTAACAGTATGGCATAAAGCTCATTGAAATCCATTAACTGATATTTGAGACCCAGGGGACCTCTCATATGATCATTTTTAAAGGTTTTGTGGAGGGTGATTTTTTAGCAATGCTTAACAAGCAGCCTTGATTTTTTTTTTATCATTGCTCTGCCTCGTATGTTTAAAATGTTAAGGCCTTGCGTGCACTGGACGTTTTTAACGTGGCTGTAAGGCCCCTTTCACAAGGTACTGCATTCTGCTGATCAGAGCAGATAGAGCGGTTGACAGGTCTGTGTCTGCTCAGTTTATATAGAGTGGACACAGACAGAGGCCGTTCTGCTCTATGGGTGGCCAGATGTAAAGGAACACTCAGCTACCTCTCATCTGATTACACGGAGGAGAACGGATCGCCTTCTGTTTGTTTTTAGCAAACTGGAGGTCGGCGGGTGTAAATGGACAGCATTTACAGCAGCGTTTTGGCAGAAAAATGCTGGACGCATGTAAACACATGTAAATGCGTCTAAACGCACAGTAACACGGGCCACTTTAGTGCTTGAGAATTTATTAAATAATACTCTGGTCAATGAACAGAATTAATGCCCAAACGCTTGTTGCGCCTAAAGCAGGTTACACTCGTTTACAAGCGTTAAGTGTTTTTTCTGCCAAAACTCTGCTGCCTGAGGGAAAGATGTCTAATAGAGATGGCAAAGCATCCAGTGTGCATGAGGCCTTACTGTGAAGCTTCTCCTAATTATTGAACATATTTTCCTGGTTTCTTATTGTTCGTTATAGCCTTCATGTTAAAACAACAGGTTCTAATAAGATTAGGCCGCCGCGGTAAGCTTTCTTCTTAAATAGAGAATTTTTGTCACTCTTCTTCAGAGTCTGTACTAATACATAGTCCATGGATATGCAATTAGCGGACCTCCAGCTGTTGGAAAACTACAAGTCTCATCATGCCTCTGGCTCTGGGTGTCATGCTTGTGGCTGTCAGAGTCTTGCTATGCCTCATGGGACTTGTAGTTCTGCAACAGCTGGAGGTCCGCTAATTGCATATCCCTGACATAGTCCCTTCAGCAAGATTAAATGAGCAGTGGTCAGTGGAAAATCAAATCCTGTATTACATATGTGTGCGGGAATGTGTGTTCTATCAAAACTGCATTATTCTTCTATGGTTGCCAACTGATTTGGAGAAACAATCTGCCTGATTTTATTGTGTCTACAGCGAGTTGTACACATACCAAAGTGTCCTGTACCATCGGAATGTAGACTACTATTCCCAGATCTGCTTGCTGTGTGCCCTTCTGCTTGAAACTGTCTTGATAGCAACCATTCATTAATGTTCTTGTCTAAATGCAGAGCTTACACCAGTACAATGGACCTATTTGGTTTACCACAGTGAATCGAGAATATGGAGGGCATTGCGCTCTACAGTTTCACAGTAAATCAGACATCTGGATGCTGGGGAAAAAAGATCATGGAAAGGGTAACGGATCGCCGCCACACCAGCACCATTGTCATCAGAGCCAGTGCAGCCATTAACAGTGTCCCTGATCACCGCCATACCAATGCGTTGTTGCTTCTGCCTGCTGCCTGTACTGAACCTGTAGGTTCAGTACAGGCAGCAGGTGAACCAGGTGGATACAGAATGTCCCCTTTGGGCAATTTTGTCGTCTTAGACGGACATGTACCAAAAAAGATTATTTAGAACAGAGTAAACTCCTTATGCAGACTTCTCTAAGTATTTGGCTCTTTATGATGATCCACCTGGTGGTAATTCAAACAACAAAAAATCTCGATACCAGATCACTTCTGATATCCAACAGGCCTGTTTCTCTACCCAATATACGAATAAAGTGTTCGAAATTCAGAATGTTATTAAAAAGAATTGGAATATTCTGAAGCACGACCCTGTTTTGGGTAAGACACTCCCTGATCACCCTAATATTGTTTTCCGGAAACCCCGAGATCTTAGGAGCCTGATAGCCCCAAGTAGGGTAAAAACATTTACCAACAAACCAACTAATAGTTGGACAACAATATTTGACCAAAAAGGATGCTACAGGTGCGGTATTAAGAACTGTGGCACATGAGGGGAGGAGCCGGATGTGGGCGCTTGGCTGACCTCAGAGATCGCGCCGGGATGCCGGACCCCTCCTCCCGGCTAGTGGAGATGCGGGGACGCTGATAGCCACGCTTCTCACCTGGGTCCGTGCGGCCGCCTACTAGCTCCCCACGCCGGGAACACGCCGCGGGACTCGGGTCCCTGTACGATCGCAACTGTTGTCCTCCCCTTCCCCTCCCATCCAGGGACAGGAAGCTGTGCAAACCCTCCAGTCCTTTCTCTAAATGGTTCACTCAGGACACATAACCTATACGGCATATAATTTATATGTAGGAGTATAAAGCCTTTGAAATTGGATCCCTGGTTGAAGGGGATACAGCCATATAGCTGAGGACGTATTATTTCTTGTACTGTCTGCATGATCAACATCGCTCTATCTTGTTGGCCCGAGGGTGCCTATATGAGGATTTGAGATACATGGACATACAAGACTCAGGACATTCAAAAGATGGGATCAGCCTAAAAGGTAAATAAAGGTGATGTCTATATTGTGCTTTCTGAATTCCCTTGTACCCAACGCTGATATTAAGGGTGCTACCAGAGATCATTAAAGGGAGTGGTAAAAGAGGCCTAAAACTTAGGACTCCTTAGTGAGTTGGAATACCCTAAGATAAATGGTATAAGACCTGCAAACTGTCCTTAAATTTTGAACCAGTGATACGCAGTCAGTTCAAATCAACCTTCAATAGATTAACAGGCTATTACCTGGACCTTCTTCAAGGTGGAGGACGAAACCCTCTTAAAAGTGGAACTGCACCAAAGGGCCTCAGGTACTGGGGCTATATAAAATAAAAGAACACAGTATAGGAGGTAAAAGATAGTAAAGAATGAGAGGAAAGGCAGGTGGGGGGGAATAACAACAAACCCAACAGGAGCCTCCGCCAGGACTAGTTCCAGCCCAGGCACCATAAGGAAGTACATGGTACAGGATAACATTCATGTCAGCCCAGGAAAGGTAACCTGTTCAAAAAATAAAACCCCTGAACGCCCATCAAAAATCAATACAAGGAGACAGCTGGCTGAAGCAGAACCGCTCAGTTTAAACCTAGCAGCAAGAGAAGAGGCCCTAATGTAGAGCCAACGGGAAGGAGTAATGCCAACAAAAAGTGAAATAGCGGAGATGTTTGCTAGACTGGAAACCTTTATTAAAGCTGAAACAGAAGCAATAAGGGGAGATATGGGCCACATACTGAGAAGAGTTGAAGAGGTGAAGAGAGGAGCTGAAAGACAGAGGACTGAGATGGGGAACCTGAGAAGTCAGATTGAAGGGCTGCAACGTGAGCAGAGGGACTTAAGATACAGATTAGAAGATCAGGAAAATCGAAGTCGAAGGAAAAACTTGAGGATCAGAGGTCTCCCAGAGGCACAGGGGGAGGGGGAAAATCTGCAGGAAAAGGTGGACCAAATCTTTGGAGATATTGTCAACCCAACTGATAAGAGGGTTAAATTGGACAGAGTCCATAGAATTAGGAAACCAGCTGAGATAAACAAGGAAGCACCTCGAGATGTGATAGTGAGGTTCCACAACTATCAAGATAAAGAGAAAATCAGGGCAAGTCTAAGAAACAATCAAATAATCAAATATGGCGAATCTAATTTACAAATATACCCAGACCTGGCAGCTGAGACTCGGGCAAGGAAAAGAATTCTCCGACCTTTATTACAACAACTCAAAGCTAGAGAGGTGCATTATTCCTGGGGGTTCCCAGCGTGCCTGATTGGGCGAAAAGATGGGCGCTCTGCGACTTTGAGGTTCCCAGAAGAGACCCATAATTTCTGCCGCAAGCTGGACATTCCACCTGTAGAAATACCGGGGTGGTGGGAGAAAGTAGGAGGGCAGAACACTGTAGAAGACGCACAAAACTGGAAACCTGTGTATAACAAGAGAGGGCCCTAAATAAGTGCCAGAATAATTAGAAGGGGAGAAGGGGCCGCTTAAACCTTGATTGGGGGGCCGGGGGAGGGGGGTGCGGGTTGGGGGGTGGGGTGAGGGGGGGCGGGGGGGAGGGCGGATCCCGGGAGGGAGTGGTGGGGGGGTCTGGTAGATCCCGGGGCGGGCTGGGGGACTCAAGGATGCCCACGCTGAGCTCAACCCTCGGGGGGACAACCGTAGGGCCGGGTGGAGATGGTGTGGCCGCCGAAAAAAGGGCCACTGGGTGGCCTGACACCCCCACAACCAAGGAGGGATGGGGATGGGGAGGATGGGGGGGAGGGGTAGTGGGGGGATGGGGTGGGGGGCAAAGGGAGGGGCGAGATCAGTACAAACCTTACTGTCTTTCGCTGTTGGATCGGGATAGGAAGAACAAATGGCCGGAATAAATCTGGTAACATACAATGTGAGGGGTCTCAGCTCCCCCATAAAATGCGCTAACATTATGAGCGAGTTGAGATCCAATAAAGCTGAGGTGGTCTTCCTGCAGGAGACACACCTATGCCTGGGGAGAAATCGGAAGATAATGTCTAGGGATTTCCCATTCTGGATTTACAGTGACTCCCCGATAAGGGGTGCAAAAGGGGTAGCGATTGGTTTTGCAAGGGAAATGTGCTACCAAATCGAGGAGAGAATAATCGATCCCGAAGGCCGATTTCTGTTTCTGAGGGGCAAACTAAATGGTGAGGAATACACCTTAGTTAATATTTACAGCCCAAACACCAACCCAGGGAAATATCTAAAAATAGTGGAAAACCTTGCGAGCCACAAACGGGTCTATGCCTTAAAAATGAACCATAAATCAATCATGAAATGACATCAGCAGCAAACACTATATCACGTTCATATTCGTGTAAATGGCATATAAAGAAAAGAAAAATGTGTCTGCGCTAGATGAAAGAATCAAAACAGTATACAGATAAAAAATTAATGTAGAAATGTGTATAAAAATATATAATATAATAATGTTACAAGTGCTAAGTGCATAAATAAACATATACGTAAATAAACGTGCTATAATTAATAACTATTAGATCAAGGATCATTTCTAGTGCATCCAATCAAAAGTGCAAAGTGCTGTATGAAACACACAGTAGAAATCCGATCAAAAGTGAAATAAAAAAATGAAATAAAAAAGTCCTCATATGAGTTCTTAAAGTCTGAACAGTGTGAGTTCAGAGATACAAAAATACATAAAGTGCCCAAAATCAGTGTCCATAATCAGTGAAGTATATCCATTAAGTTCTTCCAAAAGTGCAACACCATAAAGCATGCTTCAGTGTCCTCCAGTGATCCCCATAAGCATATGCGCTCACCTTCCAGCGTGTGACACAGTATTTAAACTCTGTCAAAACACGCTTTGGAGACACTCCTGTGCTCAAATGGAATCAGCTGTATAGGCATCCAATGCTCCCCATTAAGATTATATATGCAAGAAAAAAAGAGACTCCATAGCGCAATACTGCTTAACAATAAAGAGACCTTTAATAAAACAATGAATTCTCCCCTTGTAGGGGTACTCACATGCTGCGGGTGCGTTAGTGCACCCTTCTAAATAAGCATAAATCGGCTAATGGTAGCGGTATGGCGTGCGGTGCGGTGTATGCATCAACCTCTCCTTCTCTCTCTCACTGCTGACAGCTCCGTCCAGGCCCCTCCCCTACGCGTGTTCGGCACCGGGATCACGTGCCTTCATCAATACTTTATGTATTTTTGTATCTCTGAACTCACACTGTTCAGACTTTAAGAACTCATATGAGGACTTTTTTATTTCATTTTTTTATTTCACTTTTGATCGGATTTCTACTGTGTGTTTCATACAGCACTTTGCACTTTTGATTGGATGCACTAGAAATGATCCTTGATCTAATAGTTATTAATTATAGCACGTTTATTTACATATATGTTTATTTATGCACTTAGCACTTGTAACATTATTATATTATATATTTTTATACACATTTCTACAGGGAAATATCTAATTGGAGTCCTGTCGAAATTGGAGAGTTTCAGGAGAGGGAAGGTTATTGTGGCAGGAGATATGAACCTATGTCTAGAGCCGGGTAGAGATAGTACGTCGCGTCCTCGGGGAACTGGAGGAGTGTGGCTGAATAAGCTTAAGAAAAAGTTACACGGTTGCCAACTAGTTGATGTCTGGAGGATGCAACATCAGAAAACAAAAGACTACACCTACTACTCCCCTGTTCACGCGACGTATTCAAGACTTGACTATTTTTTTCTTGATCATAGGAACTTAGAAGAGGTAAAAGACATAAACATAGGACCTATAACATTTTCAGACCATGCCCAGGTGATATTACAAATAAAACAAAATAGTCAAAGACCCCTTCAAAATAATTGGAGATTAAATGAGGACCTCCTACAGGATAGGGAAATCGATAAGTTAATTAAAGATGAATTGGAATTCTACTTCAGTGTAAACACTTCAAAGGAAACAGCGGAATCAATAGTCTGGGAGGCCCATAAGGCCTATATTAGGGGGATAATAATAAAGGCGGGAGTAGAGAAAGAAAGAAACCAGACAAAAAATATTCGGGAGTTACAGGAGGCAGTTAAAAAATTAGAAAGGAACCACAAAGAAACAGGGGAAGGAGGGATTTTGGGAAAACTATATGGAGCCAGAGAGGCCTTGAGACAGCAGATAGAGGTAGAAAATCGCAGAAAGTACAACTTAGTTAAAAAAAAAAGAGATATATCACTGGGAACAGACCTGGGCGACTCCTGGCAAGGGTATTAAGTAAAAAGAAGAGCAATAGATATATCGATAAAATAAAGGCGAAATCAGGAGAAATCAGATATAAAGACGCCGAGATAGCAAAAATTTTTCAAGAATATTATGGGGAACTTTATTCAATAAATAAAAAGAAGGATAAAGATAGAAAGCAAAAATTAGAAAAAAATAGAAAATACTTAAAGGAAACTGAGATGGCTAAAATTTCAAAAGAAGAGAAAACATTTTTAGAGGCACCCATTACAGAGTCCGAGGTAAGGAGGGCTATCAAGGAGACCCAGTCAGGAAAGAGACCAGGCCCAGATGGACTGACAGCATTATATTATAAGAAATATCAAGATATTTTAGTACCAAAACTATGTAGGTACATGAATGAGATAGGAGATAGAGGGGAAATGAGCAGAGATGCGTTGGCAGCCAATATAGCGATTATCCATAAGGAAGGAAAGGACAACACATTATGCTCCAGTTTTAGGCCCATATCCCTTTTAAACAATGACACAAAACTACTCGCAAAAGTAGTAGCGGGGAGATTAAAGCAAACAATTAATAATATCATCCACCCCGATCAGGTGGGATTTATACCAGGTAGACAGGGAAAGGACAATAGCATTAAAACTCTCTTGATAACGCAAGAAATCAAAAACAGTCCCAGGACTACTGCTGTCAATAGACGCTGAAAAAGCGTTTGACAGAGTAGACTGGGACTTCATGATGGAGACACTCAAAGAAGTGGGTTATGGAGATAAGATCTGTAGTTGGATTAGGGCGTTCTATACAAAACCATCAGCGAGAGTCAAAATAAATGGGACCTTGTCCAATCCCTTTTATATGCACAATGGAACGAGACAGGGGTGTCCAATGTCCCCAATGCTCTTTCTGTTAGCATTGGAACCCCTCCTTACCAGGTTAAGACAGAACCCGAATATTAGAGGGGTAAATATAGGTGGAACTGAGTATAGGCTTGCAGCCTATGCAGATGATATCCTTCTCTATATAACAAATCCAAGACTCTCCCTACCGAACGTCCTGGCCACAATGGAAGAATATGGGAAACTCTCTAACTTCAAAGTAAATACTACCAAATCAGAAGTACTAGACATAAACCCCAATAAGACAAGAGACCAATCATATCAAGAGCATTTCCCGTTTAGGTGGTTGAAGGAAGCATTAAACTACCTAGGAATCAAAATCACACCATCTGCAGAAAAATTATACCAAGTGAATTATATGCCGCTCATAAATGAGGTAAAAACGGAATTAAATAAAATACAACAGGGGCAAGTATCGTGGGCGGGAAGAATCAATATTTTTAAAATGGTTCTATTACCAAAAATAACATACAAAATGCAAATGATCCCAATTACGCTCCCACCTGCATACCTCAAAAGATTACACTCAATGATATTAAGGTTTATTTGGAAAGGGAAAACGCCACCTTTAAAATATACTCAATTAATAAATATTAAAAGTAAAGGGGGGTGGGGAGCACCTGACATTGGTAAATATTATGAGGCCATTGCACTTGCGAGAGTGGTAGACTGGGTTAAGAATAAGGGAAAACAGTGGGTAGAAATTGAAAACAAAATTAATAATGTAAAATTACACAAAATAATATGGTGTCCACCAAAAATAAGAAAGTATAACACAGAAACACATGAATTCACTAGACATGCACTCAGAACATGGGATCTTATCCACAAAAGGGAACACTGGGAATATAACTCATTGTTAATGTCACTAAAGGATGTAGATTTTTTTCCTCCGGGAATGGAAGAGTGGTTTGGTAAATGGCTCCTAGACAAGAATGTGCAATTGAAGGATGTAGTTGATAGGGGTAAAATATGTTCATTTCAAGAGCTTAAAAACAGAGGAGACAGAATAAACATTAACCCATGGCGATATGGTCAATTAAAGCATTTTGTGGAATCCCTACTGCAACCAATTAGGACAACAAAAAACTTACTCCCTTTAGAGAAAATATGCGAGGAAACAGACAAGAAAGGTGGATTTTCCCCGCATATACAAAATATTGGTAGAGTTGAGGAGGACAGACAGCTTGGTTTTTATAGATAGATGGGAGAAGGAGTTAGGACTAACATTGACAGACGCAGAGACAGATATGATACTGAAACGACTCCTGACCACGTCAGTTAATTATAAATTACTAGAGTTAAACTATAAATGTTTGACGAGAATGTACATGACTCCGGATAGGATGCACAAAATTGATGGGGAGAAATCGCGGCTTTGTTGGAGGGGATGCAATGAAATAAGGACGATGGCTCATATGTGGTGGTCGTGTCCCGAGATAGGAGATTTCTGGGAGGAGATTAAAAAATATACCAAAGAGATCATAAACTTTGATCTCCCAAAGGATCCCAGGGTTCTTCTATTTCATTTGAGCGAGATGCCTACGAAAGCTTACCTCGGAACACTTCTCCCCCATTTTATAGATGCAGCTAAAAGCCTAATTTCTAAAAACTGGAAAAGAAAAGAAAGACCAACCATGAGGGAATGGGTGAATAAAATAAATGAGATACAGGATTTGGAGTACTTGAGGTTCAGTGAAGGGGTAAAAATGGAGGCGTATAGGAGAAAATGGGGAGTATGGGAAAAATTTAAAAAAATCTATGAGAGCAGCTGAGATGTGGACAACCTAAGTAACAGAGAAGGCGGATCCCGATCCAGGGGAGAAAACGAAAAATTAAATGGGAAGTTAAAAGGAAAATCGCAGGGTGGGAGGAGGTACGGTCTCGGGGTGGGTGGAGGAGGGATAGGGAGCAAGAAAAATAATAATAAAAAGTAAAACGGGTGGGGGGCCTATTATTTTCTCTTTTTTTTTTGTGATATGAAATATCCTAATTAAGGAAACAGATCAAAAGCCATAATGATGTGATGATAACTGGGAAGTGTTTTTGAATATTTGAAAGGACTTATTCCCACGGTAAAACTTCTCGCTGATGTGGCAAAAAAAAAAAAAAAAAGAACTGTGGCACATGTATGTACATGTGGCATAGGAAAAAAACTGTAGCAGGGAGAGACGGGAGAGTTCATCAAATTAAACAATTCATAAACTGTGGAACAGAGTATGTGATCTACGGTATCGTTTGTCCATATGGGCGTCTATACGTTGGCCGTACACAACGTCCAATGCGAGTTAGAATTGGTGAACATAAATGTGGCATCATAAATCTAAGAGACAAATATCCAGTCCCTCGACACTTTGTAGAGGCCCACCAAGGGGACCCCGCAGGCATGAAAGTATTCGGGATTGAGTCTATTGGAGGCGAGCTGGATACAGGGAGAAGACACCAGAGGCTGTGCAAGAGAGAAGCCTTCTGGATCTTCACCCTCGGCAGTCTCGCCCCGGGAGGCCTAAATGAAGACCCAGAAATACACAAAATAGTATAATGCTAGCACTAAGCCATTGTGGAGGGCTAATTTTATATCCATTCAATTCATTAAATCTATTACTGCTGTGACATTCATCTATCACTAGGCCCTATATATCACTCTATATATAGAGTTTTTAAGGTACTATCATTTCATTTCCATTTTTATTAAGTCATATCCCATTAGATCTTGGACTAATTGTTGTATTTTGGTTCATAGATTACATCAATGTAATACCCCTCTTACAGGATATGTCCAATATACATTTACCATAAGACTAGACCACAGCATATACGGGTCCTTTACGTGGTTGTGTGTATGTGTGTGTTTATGTATGTGTGTATACACGTGTAATTATATGTGTATATATATATATATATATATATATATATATATATATATATATATATATATATACATATACCTGTAGGCAGTGGCTCTATCTAATATTCTGTAAACAATATATTATATCCATATCTATTTCATCCAATTTAATTAACTAATTTTTTATAATCTCATCTAATCTAACGTAATCTAATCTTTATCGTTATCAAATATCATATTCAATACATCTTAATGCTTTTTATAAACCCCTTTTTATATTTATTTTTATTGTTATTACTATTTTTATTTTTAAAAATATAATAGAATTGGTGGTCTGATTATAACCTAAACGATTGTCATTATCATCATCATTAGGGCTGAAACAACTAATCGATTAATCGACAACTAATCGATTATGAAATTAATCGATTACTATTTTCATAATCGATTAATCGGCCAGTAACATCATGGGTTTAAAAAAAACTAAAACGAGCCCTTTATAGTACAAAAAGAGCAAATAATCACTACTGTAAATATTACTTTCACAGTTCTACAGTAAAAAATGAACCCCTTACAGTAGTAATTATCTGCTTTTTTTTTTCTTTTTTACTATAAAGGGCTAATTTTTGTTTTTTTAACCCCATTATGTTACTAAACGTCTTAGACCTCGTTCACAACTATGTGTTTTTTGGTGCTTTTTTGCAGAAGCGCACTACACTTCATTTACATGGTTTCCTATGGGACACGTTGACATCTATGCTTTTTTCAGCTGCTGCGTATTTGGAAAGGGTCAGGGACTTTTTTTTTCAACGCAAAAACGGTGCTCTTTTGGTTCAATATACTTCAATGGAGAAGCTGCAGAAAAGCATTTAATGCATTTTTGCAGCAATTTGTGTTTTTTATCTGCCCAACAACAAATTGGCCAAAAAAAAAGCAAAAGCGCAAATCGCCGCAAAATCACGTGTGCAAAAATCAAAACGCACAGCAGAAACAGATAAAAAGGTGTGTACTGAGCCTTATGCTGGCCACATGGATCAATTTTCAGACGAGAATATTCAGACAAAAAATCTTTGTACATTTGCTGAATGAAAGAACGTTGTTTGAAATTTTCACTTGTTTTTAACATTCTGTTTTTAAAATGAATGTAATTTCCTAACGAAAATCACATCCACTTTCTGAAAATTCCTTTGACCAAGAAGTTTTCTATTTCCAAATGTTCCCGTCACTGTGGTTGAAAATGAACCTCGACTTGACCCCACTAACGATTAGAAAATCGAACAAACGTTCTTAAAATGAAATTTTTTTTTTTGAAGGAAGACATTTGATCCCTGAGTCTGAAAATATTTATCAGATTCACCCTTTAATAGTATGTACAGTATATCTCTTCTCTAACAGTATATCTCCTCTAACAGTATATACAGTATATCTCTTCTGTCTGTTATCCTCAGAGTGGATTAGATATTTTGCTCCCTAACCATATGGTTGGTTATTTATATTTACCACTGCATAGAGATATTTAAGAATAAATTGCCTTTTTTTAAAACTTTACATATTGACTAAATTATACGCCACACTTTTTTTTTTTAAGGTTATAACCGATTAATCGAAACAATAATCGGCCAACTAATCGATTATGAAAATAATCGTTAGTTGCAGCCCTAATCATCATCAGTATCACCATTGTCTTACAAATCAATTTGACATAATGATTCTGTTATCCCTTTCGTTGGTGTCTACTAAATAACCCCTGGGTATACCCGAAATAATGTACAAAACCATTATATGTATTATTTATATGTGGTTATAACAAACCCTCTTTATTACATTGGCAAAGTACACATATTTTTGTGTACTTCTATACGGATTTATTTTCAATATTGCCTTTTAAATTTGATTTCTAAGCGCATATATGTCTATGTAGATGTATGTGTATATATATATATATATATATATATATATATATATATATATATATATATATATATATATATATATTATACATTATATATTATATATATTTTATATTACTACTTTTTATTATTAATTTTAGTGCATCTCTTGCTGGTTTTCTAATACATGTGTTCAGGATACTGTCACCTTCTGGTTACAGCTCTAGAACCATTTCTCTAACAGCCCCTGTTTCTCCATCTAGTTTACATTTAGATAACTATTATGTCTAGCATCCGATAATTGAGCTTATCCCCTCCTGGTTCTTTCCTTTCCCCCTCCCCCCTCCCTTTTTAGTGGCACTATCAGATCTAGTTTATCACATACATTTATATATATATATTCTTTTCAGAAGCTCCACTACAATTTATTATCCCCCTCTAATCCATAGCTCAGACGGATCTGTCTGACTTTGGCCTCTATCTTTGCCTACGGCAAAATGGAGGCTATTGTTTATCATAGTATGTCAATCTCGTGCGCCAAAGGGCGCACGGGATATGACGTCACGACCGCACTTCCGCCCTGTGGACCGCAACCCGGAAGCAAAGGAGCGGCGTGCGTTCCACCAGGCTCTACAGAACACAGGAACGTGTCACCGGCCAGGATCTGTCAGCAATGGAAGCCGGTACAGCCACAGTCCCCACAGAGACACTTTGCCCGAGCAAAATAGCTGCCATCAGACATGTACATCATAAGGTATGCCACCCTATCTCTGATCTTAGATTTTTGACCTCTGATCAGTGTCTTCTGATGTCTGTAATCTACTGTAATCTATAGATGAGAGGGGAGAGGAGCTCCAAGGAACATTTGATATGCCTTGGCTCACTTACATAATAGTATTGGCAGGACTATTTCAGTCTATCTGTTGTTGGATGTTTGCACTCCTGAATATATGCATGGCCGCTGATCTAAATATGAATTATAAATTAAAAATTAAAAATCAAAATTAAAATACCAGAGCTAGAACTAGTAACTAGAAACTACAATTAAAACTAAAACTATAAATTAGACTAAAATCATACTAAACGTAAAAAGTTTTTTGATAATATTAAAAATAAATACACTATGGCCTTATAATAATAACAACAAAGCCAAGACCCACCCTTCTCAGAGGACCGCCCACTAATTAAGGGAGGAGCCTCAGAACCAACCTGACCAGTCTTGTTTGGATGGACACATGTATAAAAACCAGCAGGAGACTAACACTACTAAGGCTCTGATGAAGAAGGGTAACCTTCGAAACGCGTTAGCCAGCAGTAGTCCGTACGCCTCCTTCCTGGGACCTGGAAAACTGCTACCACTGGACTAATCGCCTCTGTGCCATATACAATGCGATTTTTTCTTCAACCTTTGTGAGTAGATTTTATCTTGTTTTTAATCAATAAATCTGTCAAGGATAATGCACTAGGCTGGTGCGCTCTTTTTTTCTTTCTTTTCATTTAATATTAGGACAATCCCATCCTTAAGATCAGCAATGCCGAAATCCACAGTCCTTCCTGAACCCTTTTGATCTTTTAGCTAATACACCTGTGCGCAAGAGTATTTTTGCATCTTTTCTGTACTGAACCTGGCCTGTTAATTGACCACGATTCTGCCTGCTGCCTGAACTGACCCATCTAAACATCCCACTGACACCACTGATACAACTCCCAGCTATCCCCTGTGGACAACCACTACTGGAACCACAGAATTTTATTTTTATTTGTTCTTCCTTTTCTCAGCCTCCTGTACCTCCTGGACTGTAAACATTCCCCTGCCAGTATGCTGTGCTTGTTTGGCTTATAGGAAAGGGGATTGCTATTGGTGACGCTACACTAAGCTATATTCCCTGACCACTCATATACAGAAGACCATTACAGCACATTGGCTTTGATGAGATTAGTTGACTTTTGTGATTCACAAAATGCAATGTTCAGTACATATTCAGTGCAAACATTAACTTTTTTTGTGTTTTAAAATAACAAACATTACTTACCTGCTCTGTGCAATGGTTTTTGCACACAGTACCCCTGATCCTCCTCTTTTTGGGTCCCTCGATGGAGCTCCTGGCTCCTACCCCCTGATGAGTGCCTCCATAGCAAGCGGCTTGCTATTGGGGCACTTGTGCGTGCTCGCTCTTGAGCTCTGCTCTGTTTGTCTATTAGACACAAAAAACGGGTCTCGGCCCCGCCCCCACTCACTGGCTCTGATTGACAGCAGCGAGAGCCAATGGCTCCTGCTGCTTTATCTGAGCGAGAGACCCTCGGCTCTTGTGCATATCTCTGGCTCACAATGGAGGGAAGGACTACAAATGTCAGCAAGTCCAATAGCACTGGCATCACTGGGCTAAAGATGAGCTGCGCTGAGTCAGAAGTAGTTAATGGGCACACCACGGACAGGAGGGCAGAAGAGCCGTATGAAGTAGTGTGGGTTCCTGGAGTGGAGGATATGAGGGCGTCCAGCCCGTTGCTTCATACGGCTCTTCTGCCCTCCTGTCCGTGGTGTGCCCATTAACTACTTCTGACTCAGCGCAGCTCATCTTTAGCCCATCAGAGTGATGCCAGTGCTATTGGACTTGCTGACATTTGTAGTCCTTCCCTCCATTGTGTGTCACGAGATGTACCTGAGATCTACTCTCCAGTCCCACATGTGAGTGGATGCTATTTTTAATAATAAATTTTATTTGATATATATTCAGTGGCGCCCCTTTTCCTTGTTTTTATCTTAGTACATTGGATCTGGCTTTGGTTCCTTTCGGTGGCTGCCTTGAAAGACTCTTTTTTTACCTACATATACAGCTTATATATATGTTTGTATGGACCCTGCCTTTGTGCGTATAGGCTACAGTATATAAGGTACATGGTATTGCGCCTTCTTCTACTTGTTTTATGTGTCTTTAATAGCCTTGCTTGTGCTGCATACTAATATACCATATTTACACTGCCTGTTTCATAAATATTGCATCTGTCATTTATTTTCCCTTTTTAAAACTTAACAATTGGTTCCTTGTTTCAGCCCATATCTTTTGATTTACTGCATCTGCATTGTCATTTGGGATGAATTATATCGGCTATGATGTATACATTGTCTAGATGACCTTATAGTGCACTTTTTTATCCTCCATTTGTCCCCATTCTGTCTTTTTCCTTTCTCTTCCCCCCCCCCCCCCTTCCCTTCCCCCTTTCTCCCCCTCATTTTTTCTAGAATCACTTCTTTTAAATATATTTTTTTATCATGGATTTTCTTATGGACATAGATACACATAGGTATGGCATTCTGGAGGAATTATATTCCCTGGTACCTAGCCATATCTTCTCTGCTGATACCAAACTTACAGGCTCCATTAGATACTCATTATGTGGGAAATTCAAACATTTGGAAAGAATCATTAAACATCTTAACCAACAATGGTGGGACAGATTCTTTTTGGAGAAATATATAGCCACCAAGATTTCCCCTAGAGGCCTGAGAATAACTAAGGACTGTCCTTTTCTAAATGCTACCCACACCAAGGAATGGGAAACCATCTCCGAATTTTGTACGTCCAAGTGGATGGAAATCCTCATGGAACACAGACTACACCTTTTTGAAAAACTCAAATCGGAAGCCACTCTCTTGGCCCAAGGGATTGTAGATCAGAACACCACTGTCCCTCTCTCTTGGTTGATTATACTCAAAAAGAATACCAAATCTGATGAAGATATGGTCATTCAGACCAAGATAGGCAAATTCAAAAGGGATCTAGAGGATTTTAACTCTAATCGTGTCTTCAATTGGAAAAATAACAATAGAAACAGACCACCTACTCACGATAACAGCATCACACGTTCTTCTCCTGCTTTTCATCCTCCACTACCCCTTTTATCCTCCCAGAAATCCACCCGGAGTCACACTCAGTCACTCCCTCGCTCCATGACACTTCCCTACCCCCCTCCCCTGATGAGTCTGTCCATTCCATATCACAATGGACATTGTTCTTTACCCCATGTTAAAACTCGCCCATTACTACCCAATAAAACCACCAACTCCAAAACTTTGCATTTATTGGCTGATCTCAATAAATTTTATAATAGACCTCCCCACATTAGTAGGAACAACCCCACTGCTACCACAGTTCCCCAGCTCGTGCCCAGTTCTGTCCCTAACACTGGTCCCACTGTTACACTTCGTGAGACCCAGCCTAGTGGTTCGGCTGCTCCGTCTCGCATGCCTATGCGGACGATTACTCAGGTAGAGGAAATGGACGCTCAACCTACCAACACTGAGGACCCTATGGGTACTGAGTTCCCTAGTGGACCTGATTCCAACAATACCTCTCATTTTTCTCCTGTTCTCCCCCACACTTCTCCCCCTCTTTTACAGATTAATCCTAGCAACAACCCGAGTTCTTCCCCTTCCCCTGGTTGTTCTTCTTTTTTAGTTTACAGCCCCCCTCGGACAAACCCGGGAAAAAGAAAGTTTACCGGAGAGGTTGCAGAGGGGGACGAAACAGGTCTAGAAAACAACCAACTGAAGTTTCGGAAACTGTAAAGATTTTTAATCTATCTTCTCGAGTACTTTCCACTGCAGATGCCAGTCTTCTCAGTAAAGGATTAAATTTTGCACCCATCAATAAGCCCAACCCTTTTTTGTTGTTTAAGGACCTTAACAGGTACATTCGCAACCTCACCCTCAAAAGATTTTTTCAAGCCAAATCTCTTAAATCCACCCCAGCCTATAATGATTCCAATTCTAGTGTTCAGCCCAATCCCCCTTTGGATGTATTTGAGTATGATGGTGACATCCTTGACATGTTGGAATCCCATACTGAGGATGACGATATGCTCATGCTGCTTACACAGCATTTGGCTACTTCTCCTCCTATAGCCCACTCTTCACTAAAACCCAAATCTGTGTTTTACCCCGCTCAGTCTAAAGGACCCTATCTTGAGAGTTTCTACAGGGTCGTCTATGCCGACTTTATAAAACTCTGCCAGTCGTCCTCCACCATCCCTGCTCATGTTCACAACCTTACGGTTGCAGAAACAAAAGCACTAGACACCCTTATCCATGACACTGATATTGTGGTCAAGTCTGCCGATAAGGGAGGGGGTATAGTTGTCCAAAACAGGGACGACTATATCGCAGAGGCTTACAGACTTCTTTCAGATAAGGCCACTTATATTAAATTATCCAAAGACCCTACTAATGAATTTGCCCTCGAAGCCAGCCGTGTGGTACAGTCTGCCCTTACCAGCGGAGTCATCACCAAATTGGAAGCTTCATTTTTTCTAAAAACGTTTTATCAGGTACCGTATTTCTACCATCTACCCAAGGTCCATAAAAATTCCACCAACCCCCCTGGCAGGCCGATTGTGGCCGCAATGGACAGTGTTACTACTGGCCTTAGCCAATATATTGATTTGTACTTACAGCCCATAGTACAGCAACTTCCATCTTTCATTAGAGATGGATCCCATCTGTTAGATCTGTTGGCCCCCTATAGGTGGGAATCTTCCTACACTTGGCTCTCGTTGGACGTCACGTCCTTATACACTTCCATTCCACACCAATTTGGACTTCAAGCATTAGAATTCTTTTTAGCCCAAGACCCCATGCTCAATGCCAGGCAGGCCAAATTTATTTTGGAAGCCACAGATTTTTGTCTGTGTCACAATTATTTTGATTTTAATGGCGATTTCTTCTTACAGCTGCAAGGAACCGCCATGGGTGCCAACTTCGCCCCTTCCTATGCCAACTTGGCTATGGGATATTGGGAGAAGAATTACATCTGGTACAATAACCCGTATTCAGCTAATATCGTTTTCTTTGGGCGATACATCGACGATATTATCGTGATTTGGGATGGCCCTGTTGACTCTATTTCCCTCTTTGTGGAACATTGTAATCGTAATCCATATGGACTTGCGTTTACTCATGTTCTTGACCCAATGACTCTAGTCTTTTTGGACCTGCAATTGGGCCACAAAGAGGGGAACATCATAGCTCGAAATCATACCAAGCCCACGGCTGGCAACTCTTATTTACACTTCCGCAGTTGCCACTACCCCAAGTGGATTAAAAATATACCAAAAGGACAGTTCTGTCGCCTTAGACAGAACTGTACCCTTGACTCCGACTATGATGCATCTAGTGTTTCTCTAAAGAAAAAATTCGCAGAAAAATCCTATCCCAATGACCTGGTCGATGAAGCATGTACCTACTACTCCAAGGGCAAACCTCTGAGACCAGAGAAAGGTGAAATTGATCACTCCATGCGATTCATTACCACCTTCCATTTTCAACATAAGAAAATGGAAAAAATAATGAGAAAACATTGGGATATCTTATTACAGGATCCCCTTCTGAATACCATCATTCCCACCAAACCTAGAGTGACATACCAGAAAGCCCCCAATTTAAAGAACAAAATCGCTCCCAGCAAATTACCTTCTCTGCCATCTAGTCAGCTCACCAACCATTCCATCACCCTCATACCCCTAGTTGGCATGTTTCAATGCAAAAAGGTGCTGTGTAAAACCTGTCCTTATATCACACATGGACAGAAATCTTTTTCTTATAAGGACCAAACGTACCAGCTGGATCATTTTTATAACTGTTCTTCCAATTTTGTGGTGTATGCCCTCACCTGCCCTTGCGGTCTTATTTACGTGGGCCGAACCATCTGCCCTTTAAGACAGCGATTCGGACAACATCGTCGACTTATAGAGGGAGGGAAGGACATGCACAGCGTGCCGCGACATTATGCAGAATTCCATAATAAATCCACCTCTGGCCTACGTGTGTGGGTCATTGAACAAATTCCTACATGTTTTACTGCAGCAGAACGCTTCAAAAGGCTTTGCGCCAGGGAAACCTTTTGGATCTATACTCTCGACGTTCTTTCGCCTGGTGGCCTTAACGAGAGTATAGAAATTTCCACTGTTTTATGATGAAATATATATATATATTTATATATTTATATATTTTTATGTATATATTTTTTAGTACAAATGCATTTATAATATTAATTTTATTATATTTTTTCATATTCTGCTACTAGTGTTCTAAAGAATGGACACCCTCCATATATTTGCTCTATATAAACGTCAGTGTCTCTTATGCACATATTATACATTATATATTATATACTAAAATTCCAATTAATTTTTTGAAGATCATATACATATATTGTTCTGCTCCATAGATTGTGCTACATGTTGATAATGTATGTGGTACTAATATCAGTCCTGAGCCATTACCACTACCACACATCTTTATTTATTGACCACTTAATATTGACTAATCCATATTAGTTTTCCACCTAATATTTTAGTCCATCATTTTATTATTCTTATTATCATGATTATCATCCAGTCTTACTTTTAGTTCATATTGTCACAGTCTTTACATGTTTGGAGTTCAGAGTATCCATATTATTTACCATTTCTTATTATCATTATTATTTATTTTTACATTTATTTTTATTTTCATTTTTTTAATTCTATTTTCTATCATTTTTATTTATTTTTCATTTTTTATTTATGAATTAAGATTGCTCATGCTTACCCTTTAGATGGGGAAGATCCCCTCCATGCAATTTTGTTGTTGTTTTTTTGTCTTATTGTTGATGACCTTCTCATCCTGCATCCCCCACCTGTCATTATTATCATTATGATTTTTTTCTATGGCTCATATGCTGCTTTACTTATGTGCTTTTCATTATATGTCCATAAGAAGTCCGTTACCATTATTATTTGTCTTTTATTTGTCTTTTACTAATGTTTTTTATTTGTATTGAATGTTCCCTGCCAAGGCCCCTCCTCCCCATTGACTATAAAATACCTCTGTTGTACACCATTGCCCTATGCTTGACAAAGGAGTGCCGCTATCCTCTCCATCGATAGCGAGCTATCTCGGAAACGCGTCGCACAGGAGTGACGTCACAGCCCGGCGCCGCAGTGTTTGCGATCCTAGCCTCGTTTTGGCTCCGATCACACGGCCGTGCTCTCCATATCATCACGGATGCCGGACGATTTGCTGGGACTTTCGATTCACACTGACAGCAACGGGCTGGACGCCCTCATATCCTCCACTCCAGGAACCCACACTACTTCATACGGCTCTTCTGCCCTCCTGTCCGTGGTGTGCCCATTAACTACTTCTGACTCAGCGCAGCTCATCTTTAGCCCATCAGAGTGATGCCAGTGCTATTGGACTTGCTGACATTTGTAGTCCTTCCCTCCATTGTGTGTCACGAGATGTACCTGAGATCTACTCTCCAGTCCCACATGTGAGTGGATGCTATTTTTAATAATAAATTTTATTTGATATATATTCAGTGGCGCCCCTTTTCCTTGTTTTTATCTTAGTACATTGGATCTGGCTTTGGTTCCTTTCGGTGGCTGCCTTGAAAGACTCTTTTTTTACCTACATATACAGCTTATATATATGTTTGTATGGACCCTGCCTTTGTGCGTATAGGCTACAGTATATAAGGTACATGGTATTGCGCCTTCTTCTACTTGTTTTATATCTCTGGCTCAGATGCTTATTTGGGGGGGGGGTGCAATAGAATGCAGAAAGGTAAAAATCCTTCTGCCTTTAGAAAAAGTCTCACATGTGGTATTCCCACACTCAGGAGAACTAGCAGATAGTGTTTTGGGTTGCAATTCCAAGTATGCCCATGTGATGTGTAAAAAAACCTTATAAAACTGACAACTTTGTATAATGAAAAAAAAAAAATAATAATTTTCTAGTGGCAAAAAGACTTCAAAAGACTTACTATGCCTCTTAAATACCTCGGAGTTCTTTTTTTCTTAAATGTGGTCATTTTGTGAATGCTTCTACTATTCTGGCGCTCCAGGGCCTCCAAAAATGTAAAATGTAGTCAGGAAACCAGATGCGTAATTTACGCCCCTAGAAAGCCTTATGCCCTGTACACACGGTCGGATTTTCCGACAGAAAAAGTGCGTTCGGATTGTGTTGTCGGAAATTCCGATCGTGTGTGGGCTCCATCAGACTTTTTCCCCCCGGTATTTCTGACACACAAAGTTTGAGAGCAGGATATAAAATTTTCCGACAAAATTCCGATCGTGTGTACACAAGTCCGACGCACAAAGTGCCACGCATGCTCAAAATAAATTAAGAGACGAAAGCTATTGGCTACTGCCCCGTTTATAGTCCAGACGTACGTGTTTTACGTCACCACGTTCAGAAACGATCGGATTTTACGACAACTTTGTGTGACCGTGTGTATGCAAGACAAGTTTGAGCCAACATCCGTCGGAAAAAATCCATGGATTTTGTTGTCGGAATGTCCGATCAATGTCCAATCGTGTGTACAGGGCATTACAGTTCTGCATGGATTTTGGGCCCCTCTATGTGCTTCCACATTTTCCAAAAACCTGTGGCAAAAAAAAAAAAATCTCAAAAGATTCATTATGCCTTTTAGAAAATACCAGGAGTTGTTTTCTTTTCAAAATATGGTGATTTTGAGGGGATTTCAACTGTCCTGGCCCTCCAGGACCTGTCTAACTGTGGAGGGAATTTACCAAAACTGGAGCACACAGAATCTGGAGCACCTGTGATTAGCAACCAATCAGCTCCCACGTTCCGTATTGTTCAGTAAGGCCTCATGAACATGAGGCGTTGTTAAACGCGTGTTCAGAGGCAGTTGGACACTTTTTTCAACTGCCCCTGAACTCATTCAATGTTATCCTATGTGTCCATGTACACAGTCTCGTTTTTTGGCATTTTTAGGCAGTTGCGTTTAACCTCATTTTTCCGGAAGCAAAAAAATGGGTTCAGACGCAAACGTTTTCCACATTTCAGACACCAAACGCGGCTAAACGCCGGTACCACATTTGCGTTTTTAAGTGTTTTTAAAGGAACCCTATTTTTTGGACCAGAAAACACAGAAATATGATGGTAAACTGCAGCAGAGAATGACTTTTGCGACCTGGCTTTGGGGCCCCATATCTTGGGGCCACTTGGTGCTAGGAACCCCAGTGGTGTGCAAAAACAGTGGAACTAGCACTACAACATATCCAAAGTTGGGGTTCCTAGCACTAAGTGGCCCCGAGATACAGGGCCCCAAAGATGGATCGCAAAATGTCAAGCACTTTTCTGCAGCAGAGAATGACATTTTGCGACCCGAATTTGGGGCCCCGTATCTCGGGGACACTTGGTGCTAGGAACCCCAAATTTGGTATGCAAAAACAGTGGAACTAGCTCTGGGGTTTCTAGCACCAAGTGGCCTTGAGAAACGTGACCCCAAAGTTGGGTCACAAAATGTCATTCTCTGCTCTGCAACAGTTAAAATTTATCATGCTTTCTGAGCTTGGGGAGGGTCTTTGTTATCTTAACTAAACGCTTCTAGACGCAAACGCGGTAAAACGCCGCTAAATGCAGCATGCAAACGCGGCTAAACGGGCGTTTCTAAACGCCGGTTTCAGCTTATAAAAACGTGTTCAGCAGAGTTTGCCCTGGCGTCTCGTGTGCATGAAGCCTTAGGCCTCATGCACAAGAGACGCTGTTAAACGCGCGTTCAGAGGCAGTTGGACACTTTTCAACTGCCCCTGAACACATTCAATGTTATCCTATGTGTCCATGTACACAGTCTCGTTTTTTGGCGTTTTTAGGCAGTTGCATTTAACCTCATTTTTCCAGAAGCAAAAAAATGGGTTCAGACGCAAACGTTTTCCATGTTTCAGATGCCTGTACCGCGTTTAGCCGCGTTTGCGTTTATAAGTGTTTTTAAAGGAACATTTTACGACCCAACTTTGGGGCCACTTGGTGTGCAAACACAGTGGAACTAGCACTACAGCATATCCAAATTTGGGGTTCCCAGCGCCAAGTGGCCCCAAGATACGGGGCCCCAAATTCGGATCACAAAATGTCATTCTCTGGTGCAGAAAAGTGCATTTTGTGACCTGATTTTGGGGCCCCATATCTCGGGACCACTTGGTGCTAAGAACCCCAACTGTGGTGTGCAAACACAGTTGAACCAGCACTACAACATATCTAAATTTGGGGTTCCTAGCACCAAGTGGCCCCGAGATATGGGGCCCCAAAGTTGGGTTGCAAAAAGTCATTCTCTGCTCTACAGACGCTTCTAGACGCAAACGCGGTAAAACGCGCCTAAACGCGGCATGCAAATGCGGCAAAACGGGCGTTTCTAAACGCCGGTTTCAGCTTTTAAAAACATGTGTTCAGCACAGTTTGCACCGGTGTCTCGTGTGCATGAGGCCTTAGGCTTCATGTACACTGCTGTTGGTAAACGGCGTTTAGGAGCAGTTGGGCGTTTTTTTCAGCTGCTCCTGAACTCTATTCTATGTTATCTTATCAGTACATGTACACAGGGTCAGTTTCTAGGCAGGTGAGTTCGGAAAACAAAAGAAAATGCATTCAGGACGGATGTTCAGAGGCATTTGAAATGCCAAATGCCTGTAACAGCTTGTAAAAGTGTGTAAACGCGGTAACTCGCATTTAGTATACAGTTGTCAAAAAAAAAAAGGCAGGCAGCAAAGATTATGCAAAAATGCATTTTTCTTCGTTTCTGTTATAAAATTTTGCAAATTAGTAATTTTTCCTTCATAAATTTTGGCCAAAATTTATACTGCTACATATCTTTGGTAAAAAAAAAACAAATCGGTGTATATTATTTGGTCTTTGTGAAAGTTATAGAGTCCACAAGCTATGGTGTCAATTTCTGAAAATTGATCACACCTGATGTACTGAAGGCCTATCTCATTTCTTGAGACCCTAACAAGCCAGGAAAGTACAAATACCCCACAAATGACCCCTTTTTGGAAAGTAGACATTCCAAGGTATTTAGAAAGAGGCATGGTGAGTTTTTTAAAGTTGTCATTTTTTACCACAATTCTTTGCAATATCAAGATTTTTTTTTCTTTTTTCACAAAATTGTCATATTGCAGGTTATTTCTCACACACAGCATATGCATGCCACAAATTACACCCCAAAACACATTCTGCTATTCCTCCCGAGTATGGCGATACCACATGTGTGAGACTTTTACACAGCGTGGCCACATAGAGAGGCCCAACATGCAGGGAGCACCTTCAGGCGTTCTGGAGCATAAATTACACATCTAATTTCCTGACTACTTCTTGCACTTTTGAAGGCCCTGGAGCACCAGGACAATGGAAACATCCCAAAAATGACCCCATTTTGGAAAGAAAACACCCCAACGTATAATCTATGAGGCATAATGAGTCTCTTGAACATGTTATTTTTTTCTATACAATTTTGGAAAATGTGGAAAGAAAATGAAAACGCAAGTTTTCAACAACACAAAGTTGTCCATTTATACAATATTTCTAACACATAGCATGTACATACCAAAAATGACACCCCAAAATAGATTTTCCTACTCCTCCTGAGTACCACATGTGGGAGACTTTTCCACAGCCTGGCCACATACAGAGGCCGAGTACAGCTGAGTACGGCTGGGTATGGCTGAGTATGGCTGGGTACAGCCGAGTATTGCCGAGTATGGCCGGGACCTGGCAATAATTACAGCCACAAGCAGTTTAAAATGACATTTTTTCCTTTAGAAAGTTCCACACATCGGCCAGATGCGCCACTTTACAGGCATCAGGCAGACTAAAACACCCCAGGCATGATATTTAAAGGAATTTTTAATTTTTGTTTCACTTTAAGCATTTCTAAAATCACTGCTCCTGAAAAAACGGCCGTTTAAAAAAAAAATGTTCCCATTGATACATGTCCCGTGGTGCAGGACCCGGGTCCCCATACACTTTTTATGGCAAAGAACTTGCATACAAGCCTTCAGTGAGAACTTTGGATTTTGCAGGTTCGAGCCCCATTGACTTCCACTATTCCCGCATTTGCCGATCTGACAGGTATGTTCGCGGGCAATAGTGCGACTTTCCATTTACATGTACGCCGAGTTTCTGAGAGTTGAAGTCCTAATTGGCCTTAATTGGGCACTATTTTCCAGGACTGCAAGATCATATATTGGCGCAATAGTAAATGACCCCCCATTATATCATTTGGTTCTTTTAGATCAAAAGGATGAACTTCGATCTGCAAATGAGGTCAGTTTAACCACCTAAAGACTAATGCCGCGTACACACGAGCGGACTTTCCGGCATACTTGGTCCGACGGTCTTTCCGCCGGACTTTCCAGCGGACTACCTGAACGAACAGACTTGCCTACACACGACCGGACTTTCCGGCAGGCTAGGTCCGCCCGTCTTTCCGATGGACTTTCGCCGGAGTTACGGCGGACTTTCAGAATGAACGGACTTGCCCACACACGGACAAGTCCGTTCATTTTGAACGTGACTCGGGTACGACGGGACTAGACAAGGAAGTGAATTTCGCCACTTTTATCTGCGAGATTGACACCTTGCAAGCCCCGTCGCTGGGCATACCAGGCCCTTAAGTCTGGTATGGATTTTAAAGGGAACCCCCTACGCGGGGCCCCCCCACCACAAAGCACGTTGTCCTCATGTTGTTGAGGACAAGGGCCTCTTCCCGACAACCATGGCTGTTGGTTGTCGGGGTCTACGGGGGGGGCTTATCGGAATCCGGGAGCCCCCTTTGATAACAGGGCCCCCATCTCCAGGCCCCCCACCCTATTGAATAAGTATGGGGTACGTGGTACCCCTACCCATTTACCTAGGGAAAAAGTGTCAATAATAAAACACACTACACAGGTTTTTAAAGTAATTTATTGGACAGCTCCAGGGGGGGGGGTCTTCTTCCAGCTTCGGGGGTCTTCTTCTGACTTCGGGGGTCCCTCCGGTTCCTCTTCTCCCGGCGTCCGGTTGGTTCTTCTCCGCTCTCTCTGGCGTCTCCTCCTTGTGTTCCAGTTCTTCTGCCGGCTCCTCCGCCGCTCTTTTGCCAGCGGAGGTCCGGACTTCTGGCTTCTTGGCTTCTGGGCTTCTAGGCTTCAACATCACCCGGTGACCACGCCCCCTAAAACGTCACAGTCCCAGCATGCCCAGGGACTGTGATGGCATAAGGGGGCGGGGTCTCCACCTATATAAGTCACATTGGAGCTCTCAGAGAGAATTCCAGCCTGAGAGACCGTCGTGTCAACATGGGAAGAAGAGAAGAAGCCCAAAAGCCAAGAAGCCAGAAGTCCGGACCTCCGCTGGCAAAAGAGCGGCATGAAGACAGCGGAGGAGCCGGAAGAAGAACTGGAACACCAGGAGGAGACGCCAGAGAGAGCGGAGAAGAACCAACCGGACGCCGGGAGAAGAGGAACCTGAGGGACCCCCGAAGTCAGAAGAAGACCCCCGAAGCCGGAAGAAGACCCCCTCCCAGAGCTGTCCCATGACTGGTTTTAGTTGTACCTCACGCATCCCTCCCCTGATTGGTTTTAGTTGTACCTCACGCATTCCTCCCATGATTGGTTTTAGTTGTACCTCACGCATCCCCCATGACTGGTTTTAGTTGTACCTCATGTCTATACCTCCCATGACTGGTTTTAGTTGTACCTCATGTCTATACCTCCCATGAATGGTTTTAGTTGTACCTCACGTATCCCTCCCATTATTATTATACAGGAATTATATAGCGCCAACAGTTTGCGCAGTGCTTTACAAAATGGAGGAATGCAGTACATTTACAATACAATTCAGTACAAGAGGAACCAAAGGGCCCTGGTTCGAGCTTACAATGTAAAGTTTAATTTTTACCTCACACCCCCTCCCATGAAAAGCTTCAGCGGCTTCTCACACCCATGCTATGTTTCCATGCCATATTCTGTATAGACATAGTATTCCTCCAGCCACGTAACTGTTTACAATGACTGGAAATCAATGCTCTTGTGTCTAGTCTACAAGTTGCTGCTATTGAAGAGGGAAGAGCTCTGGCCGCGCTCAGCAATTCCCGCCAATGTCCCTCCAGGCCATGCTGTCAGGTGGCTGCTTACACTCGGCGTGCTCCACAGATAGCCCCCTCCCAGCTCCTTCAAGTGTGTAGCCCCCTCCCAGCTCTCCCAAGTGTATATATGTATTTATAACGCCCCCTCCCAGCTCCCCCAAGTGTATATATGTATGTATAGCCCCCTCCCAGCTCCTCCAAGTGTATTTATAGCCCCTCACATGTATATACAGTGTATATATATATATATATATATATATATATATATATATATATATATATATAATATATATATTAGGGGGCTATATATATATATATAGCCCCCTCAAGTGTATATATGGTATGTATAGCCCCCTCCAAGTGTATATATAGTATGTATAGCCCCCTCCAAGTGTATATATGTATGTATTGCCCCCTCCCGGCTCCTTCAAGTGTATATGGTTATGTATAGCCCCCTCAAGTTTATATACAGTATATATGTATAGCCCCCTCAAGTGTATATACATACATATCCCCCTCCTGGCCCCTTCAAGTATATATATATATATATATATATATATATATATATATATATATATATATATACATATCCCCCTCCCAGCTCCTCCACAGAAGAATAAATGAGTCCAGACAGACAGAGCCCACTGTCTCCCCATGTCCTAGGACTGGCACTGCCCACACATCACCCATACAATCCCTGCTTGCCCTCTCCTCTAGGTGTAGGGAGTGATGAAATCCCAGGCACACAATAACAAGGCAGCTTCCATCCGTCCTGAGCAATCCTCCAGATGAAAGCAACAGTGTGGCGCCCCAGCCCCTCTCCTCCATGTTGTCCTCCCAGCTCCCTATTCCATGTCATTGTAGGGCTCCCTAAGCATGACATTTTCCCCGGTAACCATGGAGATGCTGGGAAGGAGAACACGATGTTGGTTGTCACAAAGGCGGCCTCCCTTTTAGAATCGGATGACATAGAGAGGTAGGAAGGCTCCACACTGAGGATGAGGATGATGGCAGGCACACCAGGGATGAACTCATAACATATGGAAAGTAACATGACCCCCCCCTGGAGAGGAAGGCTCTGTCCTACATCCCACACAGCGATCCCGATCGGCCTGTCAGTGCTCAACAGCATCAGTCTCAGCACCCTCATCCATCCATCCATCCCAGCAGATGATCATATGAGACCTACCTCTTCCCACAGCTTGCCGTGTGCCTGTAGGTAGGCAGAGGGAAGGAAGGACTCGGTACAACTACTTTCCAATGCTGTGTGCTGTAAAAGGAAAGAAAGCCAGGCCCCGCCCATGGGGTGGGGTCAGAGAAATAGACAAGAATGGTCCTGATCTCACGTCCCCGCCTCTTGTCACTTCCTTCATATGTGACTTCCCCCCACATCCTTCTCTGGGGGGGTCTTGATTCATTCACCATGTTTAATGGTGGCCATACACACTTCGATTTTATTATCCGATCTAAGTGTAAATCAATCAGAACAATTGAATCAGGAAACAATCACTTCCCCACCGATCATTTTAGACTGACTTTAGACCAGATTTGATCAAACCCAGTCGAAATGTATGGATTGGTTTGAATTGATCAAGGGCACTGATATGCTTTGTTCATGAATTTGCCTGTGTTTTCATGGGTTATATGCAGAGATCACATTATGAAAACGGAGAGAGAAGTTGGATAATTTATGTTGGCATCTTCTAACTATTGTTTGAAATCCCCGTGTCAAATCGATCCGATGGATTGTCAGCTATAGATCGAGCATTCCTAATCAGAAAACAAATTCATCTTTTTATAGGAAATTATATGGCCACTTTCACATCGATTAGTTTTTCAGTAAAAAAAAAAAAAAATGGAAGAAAAATGCATCCCTTTAGGACCTGTTCACACCATAGAAATGCAGATTGGATGCGTTCCAGATGCTTTTCTGCATGTACGTTTTTGTTGCATTCCAGTGCATTTTCCCCTCTTTTTTCTTTACCTTAAAGTGAAGTCTTTGCCTTTACCTAAGTCTTTACCTTAAAGTCTTGTTTTTTGTTTAAAAACAACAAACATGTTATACTTACCTGCTCTGTGTAATGGTTTTGCAGAGAACAGGCCAGATCCTCCTCTTGTCTGGTCCCTCACTGGCACTCCTGGCACCCCTTCCTCCTGCCCAGTACCCCCATAGCAAGCACCTTGCTATGGGGGCGCCCGAGCTGAGCCTCTGCTCTGTGTGTCCTTTCAGACACGGAGCCACAACTCAACCCATCTCCTCATTGGCTCACTGACTGATTGACAGCAGCGGGAGCCAATGGGAGAGTCCCTGACAGCTGAGGCTCTTGTGCAACATTGTTGGATAGAAATGGGGCTGAGGTAAGTATTAGGGGGCTGCTACACACAAAAGGCTTTTACTAATGCAAAGAATGCATTAAGATAAAAGAAAAACTTCTGCCTTTAAAACCACTTTAAATAAGGACATGTGTTCTGGTGCATTTTTAATACATTTTACCATGTTCCAGTGCAATAAAAAAGCAGCATTTTCTGCTTTTTTTTCCTGGATCTGGATTGCACTGGAACTGACCGCACTGGTGTGAATTACGCCATTGGAAATCATATAGCCTACTATCCATGCGTTTTGGATGCAGATAAAAAAACACACGACTGCATGTGGTGTGAACCAGCCTTTAAATCCTATGGAACTCTTCACACCTGTCAGCTGGGTTTCAGTTGCATTTTTAGGCTGCTTCTACAGTGTGTCGTTAAAAAAAAATGCATCAAAAAGGCATATGCATTTTTGGTGCATTTTCTGGTTGCCTGTCCTGTGAAACATGGACATGTGACTCAAAGGCACCCTCCCAATGTTGAGGGCATGTGGCCTGGTACGGTTCAGGAAGAGGGGGGGCACTCTCTCGTCCCCCCCTCTTTTCCTGTGGCCTGCCAGGTTGCGTGCTCAGATAAGGGTCTGGTATGGATTTTTGGGGGGACCCCACACCAATTTTTTTAACCAGTGTTTGGTAGTCGGTAGGGATGAGCTTTCTTTTAACATAAAAGAAAGAAGAAGCATTTAAATAAAGGAATTGTCAAAAATCTCTTGTCATTTTTAACATTTTTGACAGTTTTTTTGTGAATTGGTAGGGGTACCCCCTTACCATTTCACACAGGGGGAGGCCCGGGATCTGGGGGTCCCCTATGTTAAAGGGGGCTTCCAGATTCCGATAAGCCCCCCGCCCGCAGACCCCCACAACCACCGGGCAAGGGTTGTGGGAATGAGGCCCTTGTCCCCATCAACATGGGGACAAGGTGTTTTGGGGGGCTACCCCAAAGCACCCTCCCAATGTTGAGGGCATGTGGCCTGGTACGGTTCAGGAGGGGGGGCGCTCTCTCGTCCCCCCCTCTTTTCCTGCAGCCTGCCAGGTTGCGTGCTCAGATAAGGGTCTGGTATGGATTTTTGGGGGGACCCCATGCCAATTTTTTTTTTAATTTTGGCGCGGGGTTCCCCTTAAAATCCATACCAGACCTGAAGGGTCTGGTATAGATTTTGAGGGGGACCCCACGCCATTTTTTAAAAAAATTTTGGCCGGGGTTCCCCTTAATATCCATACCAGACCTGAAGGGCCTGGTATGGAATTTAGGGGGACCCCCACGTCATTTTTTTTTTTTAATTTTGGTTCGGGGTTCCCCTGTGGGGAATTCCCAAGCCGTTTTTATCAATGAACTTTTATGTGTATTGTCGGACCGGCAATTCATTAATAACTGCAAGTAGTTTTAAATGACTTTTTTTCCTTTGAAATGTCATTTTGCTGTCAGACTGTTCTAAACACCGGAAACATGCACCCCTTTACAGGCATACTATGGACACCCCCCAGGTACGAAATTTAAAGGAATATTACACTTTTATTGTTTCACTTTAAGCATTATTAAAATCACTGCTCCCGAAAAAACGGCCGTTTTTAAAACTTTTTGTTGCATTGATCCATGTCCCCTGGGGCAGGACCCAGGTCCCCAAACACTTTTTATGACAATAACTTGCATATAAGCCTTTAAAAGGAGCACTTTTGATTATTCATGTTCGTGTCCCATAGACTTTAACGGTGTTCGGGTGTTCGAGTGAGTTTTTTGCCTGTTCGCAAGTTCTGGTGCGAACCAAACAGGGGGGTGTTCGGCTCATCCCTAGTGGTCGGTATTATGTGCAGGTAAGGAGTGCGGAGTGTATGGAGGTGGGTATTATGTGCAGAAGAGGGATGTGGAGTGTATGGAGGTGGGTAGTATGTGCAGGTGAGGAGTGCAGAGTGTGTGGTGGTGGGTAGAATGTGCAGAAGAGGAGTGTACAGTTGTGGGTATTATGTTGTGGATTGTGCCAGTAGGGCAGTGGACGTTGTCAGTAGTTTATTTTTATTTTTTATTATTTTTTTACAAAATAAATTTTTTAGTATTTTTTTTTTCAAAATGTTTTTTGGTGGCCAGTGGGTGGTGTCAATAAGGCAGTGGACAGTGTCAGAATTGTTTTTATTTTTATTATTGTTTACAATTTTATTTTTTAAATTATTTCTTACAATTTATTTTTGTATTATTTTATTCACAATGATTTGGGGAAGGGGGGTGGATTTAGACAGTGTGAGTAGGATAGTGGATGGTGTCAGTAGTTTTTTAGTTTTTATTATCTTATTATCTATAATTTTTTAAAATGTTGTTGTTTATTTTTATTCTTTTCGATAGTTATTATCTTAATATTTTTTTTTCACAGTGCTTTTGGGGTGGTGGGTAGGAGGCAGTGGACGCTGTCAGTAGGGCACAGGTTGGTATCAGTAGATCAGTGGATGGTGTCAGTTTTTTATTTTTATGTATTTTTTTTTTTTTAATTTAATTTATTTTAAGCAGACCCCTGACATCTCCCCTTTGAGACAGGGAAAGGGACTGAGCACACATATTCCCCAGTCCCCCAGAATTGAAGATGAATGGACAGGAGACAGCAGCTCCTGTCCATTCATAAACTGAAGCAGAGTAGCCCAAAGCTTACTCTGCTCAGTTATTACAGGTCATAGAGAGCGCTCAGTAGCGATCTCTCTCTGTGTCCAATTCAGAAAAGGAAGGGGCTAGTAAATGATATACTAATGATTTACCGGCCCCTTCCTTCACTCTCCATCCTGACACATCCCCCGCAGCCCATGGGAGAGGAGAGGAGGGAAGCTGGCTGCGGGGGATGAGGAGGAGGACACAGTGGGCCGGAGGAGAACGGGGGTTGGAGGAGAAGGAGAACGGGAGGAGAATAAAGACACACTGGGAGAGAAAACGACCAGCGGAGGAGAACGGGAGCGGGAGGTACATCTGTAAGCACTGATAGCCGCAGGAGGGAGAGGGGGAGAAGCGACTGACATGCAGGGAGATCGGTGCTTACAGCTGTCCCTCCCGCCGCACCGATCATCCTCGGCTGTGAACCAAGAAACAATAGTCCATGTGTGCAGGGTGGGTCAATGTGGGCCCCTTCCCACAGAGGCCCGTGTGCAGTGAACACCCTGCACCTATGGATGATACGCCACTGGAAACAAAACATGAAAAATGCCAATGGGGGGGTGAATGCTTTTGCAAGGCACTATATATTCCAGTTGTCGTTTGCTGTATCCTTTCTCCATAAATCCGCCTATAAGCATGTTAGTCTGGGCCATATAATCTTCTTCTTTTGCACAATTACGTTTGATTCTGAGAAATTGGCCCTTGGGAATTGCGGAATTGCTCTCACCCAGCTTGGGTGGTGACAACTACGAGTGGAGACTCCCCAATCCAAATCCTTCCTTATAGATCTCTAGATCCAAAAATTTAATACAAGGGTTAGGGTTGGAGAATGCGGGGGGCGTGACCGGATGTTGGAGTGAGAGGTTGTGTTGGAGATCTCTCCCTGCCCAACGCCTCCGTGACCATCCATACCAGCCTGTCGGGCCCGCTGGATGCGGTCTCCTTTCCTGCAGAAGCTCGGTGCTCGTTCGGCCGCCTGGCTCCCTCTGATCCTGCCTATACTGACGTGTGCCACCGGAACACCAGCGCTGAACAGTGACGCTAGCGGCTCCCTCCTTGAAGTGGCGAGGAGGAGCGAGGGACGTCGGCCGTGCTCGAGAGGGTTGCCGGGGCAACGGCTCCGACACTAGCGGGAGGAGGCGGCAGGGACGGCGTTCGCCGACAGTAGAGGAAGCGATTACTGGGAACATCCCTGCACTGCCCAGGTGGTCTGGCAGTACCAGGTACCAATTACTTTGGCCATCTTAAGAAACGGACTGTTTTTCTTCCCCCTCTAAGGGCTGAATCACTGTTTTCTGTAGTGCAAGGGCTGAGACTTAGGCAGCCCGACTTATGATTGTATAGAGGCTTGTCCCTGCGAGGGAGAGAGGCAATCTGCTGGCTGGTGACGAGATGCATAATTAAAACAGACGCTGATTCTACAACAACCCAATGATATTGATCTACTTGTAAAACCAGGCTGGGTATTAGTCCTAGTGTCAGTTGAATGCCAGAAAGTCGCTAGTGGGACTGTGTTAACATTTGACCTGAGAAGGGGGAGAGGGGAAGTAAAAAGAAGGAGAAAGAAAGGAGAAGAGGAAGAGGGGAAGGAAGAGAGAGGGAAGGAAAAAAAGAAAAGAAAAAAAGGGGGGTGAGGGGAAAGGTCAATCTGTTGAGCTGTTAAACCCCTATAACTGCTCCCCCCTGGATTGTACAATAAGCTATGACTAAAAAAAAGGGAGAGGAGCTGCAGCAGCAGGAGAATACCAGCTCTCAAACGACTCGTTCATCAAAAGAAAAGGGGAACTTAGCAGCAGCAGCCGCAGCGGCCAAACTGGAAAAATTTGCGCACCCCTCTACCTCATCACCATCTAAAAGTACCCAACAGCAGCAGGAGAAATCCCATGTGGGGGGCCCTGGGGATAGGAAGAGCCTAGGAAAAGGACCGACGGCTACACACACTACAAAAACTGCGAGCAGCAAAAGCCCTGCAGGCGAATCCTCAGGAATGGCAACCAGCAATACTACCGAGCAAAATACATCATTAACAGCGGAGCCCACATTGAAAGACGTTCTATGCGCTGTCAATTCCTGCAAAGCCTCCCTAAGTGATCTGTGCGACCAGCTGAAAGGGTTAAAGGAAGAACTAATTACAGTAAGCCAAGAACTGCAAAGGACTGTTGTTAGAACAACCATGTTAGAGGAGAGGTTGAGCCAGGCCGAGGATGATTTGACCCCATTGAAGCAAGAGCTCAAAGCAATGAAAACGCAGATTGACTTACATAAAGCCAAAATGGAGGAAATGGAAAATAGGTCTCGCAGGAGCAACGTGAGGGTGGTGGGCCTACCGGAACCGACCGAGGGTCCCCACCCCGAGGAGTTTTTGGAGAACTGGCTTAGGGGAATATTTGGGTCGGAAACTTTCTCTCACCTCTTTACTATCGAAAGAGCCCACAGAGTGCAAACTAGGGCTCCGCCACCAGGGGGGTATCTCAGACCAATAATTATGAAATTTTTTAATTACAGAGACAAGGTAACATTGATGCGTAGGGCCAAAGAGAAGGGGGATATTCTGCACAACGGGGTTAAAATTTTATTTTTCCCCGATTATTCCCAGACCTGCAGAAACAAAGGGCTGAATTTAGGGACATCAAGCGCAACTTACGGAGTTACAAAATAGAATACGCCCTGCTGTACCCGACACGTTTACGTATTACTGCCCTAGGGGCTACTCATTATTTTGATACAACGTCAGGGGCAACAAAATGGATCGAAGACAACAAAACGAACCTGCAGAGTTAGGGGCTATATAAGGCTGGTTGAATTATTTCAATATATTTATTTATTTGTTTTTTTTTTTTTTGTTTTTTCTTTTTTGTTTTTTTTTTGTTTTTTTTTTTTGGTCGTTTTTTCTGTACACAGCATATAGTGGATGGCACGGAGGAGGGGAGGCGGGGGGGGGGGGGGTGATGGATGGAAGCACGGATGAAGGATGCGATTTCTTCGGTGTTTTGGAATCGGGCTGTGGGAGGGGGGGGATGGAGTTTGAAAATGTGTCACAAAGCACTTGACTAGTATATGAGTGGGGAGGTTTTTTTTGGATGGTTGGGAGGGAGGAAAATGGTCACAAGCACAGCCCCCAGGGCTAGCCTAGTTAGGCAGGAGGGAGGGACACGAAGAAGGGTGGGGGAAAAAAGGGGGATGGGTCAGGTAGAAGTTAGGGGGGGAGGGGGGTATATAGCGAGCTATAAGGTTAGGCAATGGGGTGAACGTAAGGCACGTGTATCTAGGAGGAGGGGGCTTATAAAAATAAAATATAGTTGCACATGTGGTCTGTATTTGCAATTAAAGGGAGAGGGGGGGGTGGTCCCTGGACGCGGGGATCCCTCGCCCTCTCCCCCTTTCACTTTTTTGTTTGACACAACTATAGAGATGATGGTAGGCTTTGCATACACAAAGACACAAACGAACCACCCTTTTTCTTTTAGGGCATTGTTTTCTTTATTACTTTTTATTTTTTTGCTTGTCTGTTTCTTTTTTATTTACTTTCCTTAGATGCCTATTAAAACGCTAAAAATAGGTTCTTGGAATATTAGGGGCATGGGCGGTCCTGTTAAAAAGGCAGCGGTGTTCTCGACAATGGAGGCCTATGGGGTCGAACTGGTTTGCCTGCAGGAAACTCATCTTACTAATGAAACTAAATTGCATGTTCGGAGTTATAAATTCCAAGAACAGTATCATTCAGTTCATACCTCTTACTCAAGAGGGGTAAGCATACTGGTGAAGAGAGGTATTTCATTTTCCTGCAGGAGAACCAGGATAGATTTGTTGGGACGCTATGTCTTCCTGAGCTGCGTTGTGGAAAATAGGCCTTTTGTCATAGCAAATGTTTATATTCCCCCTCCGTTTAAAACAGAGATCATGTTGGATCTGTTAGAGTTTGTGGATAATGAGATAGATATCCCAATAGTAGTGGTGGGGGATTTTAATGCAGTCCTGGACAACAATATGGATCGGTTTCCGCCCGCGACCCGGGTGGAAAGGGTACCAGAGGGGCGCTTAGGCCAACTTCTTGAAGAGATCGGATGGTGCGACCAGTGGAGATTACACAATCCAAATGCCCGACAGTACTCCTGCTACTCAGGGTCGTATTCTACGCTTTCGCGTATAGATATGGCAGTGGGTAACATTGAATCCCTGCGACTAATTAGAAATATAGAGTATAGGCCGAGGGGAATATCGGACCACTCACCTTTAACTTTGACCCTAAACTTAAACATTAGATCTAGTCAGAAAAGGTGGACAATAAAACCGCTTTGGTTGGACTTGATAAGTAGCCCAGCAGATATAATCTCCAAACTAAAAGAGTTTGTAATAATTAACTCAGGTACAGCGTCAGCAGGGGTAGTGTGGGACACCCTAAAAGCATAGCTCAGGGGACTATTACATCAGCAGGTTGTTATAATAAAGACATTGTCAAGGGAATGGGAGGCGAGGGCTAGTAGGGAAGCCATAGAATCAGAAGCACAATACGTGGTAGATCCAACCCCTGAAAGGCAGGAAATTTGGCTTAAGAAACAACAAGAGTATAAAGAAGCAATCAATAGAAGAGCAGAGAACAAGAGACTTTTCCAGAAACAAAACTACTTTGGTGAAGGGGAGAAAGTAGGCTTGCACTTTTAACCAAGTCAAATCTATCCTCATCGGCCATCTCCTCGATTAGGACACCAGCTGGAAAGATTACATCTAATCCCGCTGAGGTCCTAGAGACTTTTTCTATGTTCTATAGAGATTTGTATAGGTCACGGCGGGGTTTAGACCGGCGCGATATGGACGGATTCTTAGAAAGGATAGACCTGCCCGTACTCACGGAGAGGGATAGGAGTGAGATGGAGTCCCCCTTGGCCTTGGAGGAATTACAAAAGGCAGTTGCGGAGTTGTCAGGCCAGAAATCTCCGGGCCCTGATGGGCTGCCATTGGAGATCTACAGGAAGTATGGGGAGGTCCTGCTCCCAGAGCTTCTAAAAGTGCTGGAACAGACGACAAAGGATGGAAGGCTGCCTCCATCAATGTCGGAGGCTGATATAGTAGTGATACCAAAGGAGGGGAAAGATCAATTGGAAGTCTCTTCGTATAGACCGATATCACTGTTGTGTTCAGATGCCAAGATTGTAGCAAGGGTGCTGGCATCCAGACTGAATAAGTGTATCGCAAAACTTGTGCATTTGGACCAATTGGGGTTTATCCCCGGCCGGTCTACCAGCACTAATATCAGAAGGGCATATCTGAACGTCCAGGTACCAACAAAAAATGTAGGATCTAGAGCCATACTGTCCTTGGACACTGCTAAGGCCTTCGACACCCTGGAGTGGGATTATTTATGGAGGGTGCTAGAGAAGTTTGGATTTGGGCCTGTATTTATTAGCTGGATTAAAATTTTATATAACCACCCAAGGGCAAGGCTCAGGATAAACAACGAATACTCGGAAAGTTTCCCCCTCGAAAGAGGGACAAGACAGGGCTGTCCCTTGTCCCCCCTGCTGTTTGTTCTGGCCATGGAACCATTGGCGGGAGCAGTGAGATCATCACCTGAATTGCAGGGATTCTATAGAAAGGGGGTGGAAGAGAAAATAGCGCTCTTTGCGGACGATGTCCTATTTTTCTTGGGGGACACAACCTCCTCATTGGAGAAAGTGATGCAACTGGTAGAGAACTTCGGTAAGTTCTCGGGACTCGCTATCAATTGGGAGAAATCGTCGCTCATGCCGATTAATTCACTGGTCAACCCTGTCTCGACGTGCTTGCCCCAGTTGAAAGTAATGGGGAAAATTAGGTATCTCGGTGTCGTGATGTCCAAGGACCCTGGTGCGTTTATTGAGGACAACCTGATCCCTCTCTTATTAAAATTTAAGAAAAAATGCGATATTTGGAGCAGACTCCCTCTGTCTGTAGTGGGTCGAGTCAATCTCATCAAAATGGTGTGGATGCCGCAGTTGTTATATTTGCTCCACAACTCCCCAGTATGGATTGGGGAGAAGTGGTTTCAAAAAATCCAATCCCTCTTCAGGGAGCTAATATGGAAAAAAGGGCAGGCCAGGATCGGACTACAACTACGGAGGGGGGACTGGGGGTCCCACATCCGTTTAGTTATTTCCTGGCAGCCCAGCTACAACAATTGGGGGGATGCGCTACTGAGGGAGGGGGAAGTAAGTGTGCCAAAATTATCCTTCAGGGGAGCCTACACAGTTCATTAGTGGAAGCGCTGGAGGCAGATTCACTGCAAGGAGAGATCCTGACGTTTAAATTGGTCACTAGGGTTTGGCAAACAGTCAAGAGGATAATGGGGTATAAAGGAATTTCAGAATATTCGCCAATTTGGAATAATAAGCACTTGCATGAATTGCTAACTGTCGAAAGAAATAGGATGTGGGAAAACTGTGGGATAAACCGACTGGCACAATTATATGAGGGGGCTACCCTGAGGATCGTTTGAGGATCTGAGGCAGGAGTACGGGTTACCAAGTCAAGTTTTCTATAGTTATCTACAGATTAGGCATGCCCTTAGCAAGCAGCTTAACAGACAACCCCCTAATTGGTGTAGGATGCCACTACTACAAACAATAATTAAATCAGAGTCCACCAAGGTCTTAATTACAGAGGCATATAACCAACTAACAAAGAGAAGAAACGCACAGGTAGGTCTCCTTGGGGGTAGGGACAGATGGGCGGCTGATGTGGGGGAGATAACGGATGAGCAGTGGAAAAGGATTTTGGAGTTAGGATCAGAAGTGTCGGTCTCCCCAGCACAAAAAGCTTCCCACCTGATGTTGCTGCACAGAACTTACTATACACCAAAAAAGCTGTTTATGTTTGGTCGTAGAACCAATGACGAGTTCCCTAGATGCAGAGGATCTGGTGATTTAATCCACATGGTCTGGAGGTACCCAAAACTAGTTAGGTACTGGTCTGAGATTTTAAAGAAAATAAATACCATATTCAGTACCAACTTAGAGTTTGACCCCAAGACTTGCGTGCTGGGACATGTTAACACCGGGCCGAGCGATTGGAGCACAGCTATAGTGGTAGTAAGATGTCTGTTTCAAGCCAGAAAACTAATAGCACAATCCTGGCAATCAAGAACACCTCCGACCCCGGAAGCTTGGGTTGGAACTGTCAACACAACAGTGTGGAATGAAAGGAAATTCTATACTAGATTAGGTAACTATAAAAGGTTTGAGAGACTATGGAACCGGTGGGTACAAACAATGCCGTGTCCTCTAACAGTGCTACCTTAGTGTTGAGAGCACTTGTCTTTCTGATAAGGGAGAGATGTTGAACCGGGTGTAGCTTAAAGTTTCAAAGCCATGAGGGAACAATGTATATAACTGTAGCTAGATCTTGGGTGTGCCCTGAAAACTAGGTGAGCTTAATAATGTCGGGTTATTGGGGGGTGGGGGGAAAGGGTATACTAGACAGAAAAGCAATATCCTATAGCCACGTATAGTATTAACAAGAAGATTGTGGCCAGATGGGCTAGATGTATTTGATATGTGTTTTAAGTGTTAAAACTTGGTAATAATAGGACAATTTAAGCTTGGATTATTGAAAAGCCACAATGATGTAACTAAGTTAGAGACAAATATGAATATAAAGCTGAAAGCTGTCTCTAGATTAAGTTAGCTGAGGTGGCAAAAAAAAAAAAAAAAAAAATTTAATACAAGATGGATGGCACATGCTGGTAAATTTTATACAATACTTATTACGATTCATATATTGTAGATAATGTCAGGAGACTGGGAGCATCTCCGCTCGCCGGGCTCCGGTGCGCATGCGCGGCGGACTGGCGCTTCGCCGCACACCCGTCCGCGGCCTGATGGTGCGGCGCGTGCGGGTGCACGGTGGTCCCCATGTGTGCGCCGTCGCCCGTGCGGGTACCCGGTAGCGCACTATTTCTGACGGCTCCAGCGCCCAGTCGGGTTGCTGGTTCGTCGTCAGCTCTCCCTGATCCCTGTGCCTAGTTGTCCTGTGAAACCTGTCTGCTCTGTGTACCGAATCCCTGGCTTGTTTAACCCTTACTCTGCTTGATTGCCTGATACCCTGACCTCTGCCTGTATAACGGACTTTGCCTCTGCCTGATTGCCAGATACCCTGACCTCTGCCTGTATAACAGACTTTGCCTCTGCCTGATTGCCAGATACCCTGACCTCTGCCTGTATAACGGACTTTGCCGCTGCCTGATTGCCAGATACCCTGACCTCTGCCTGCATAACGGACTTTGCCTCTGCTTGATTGCCTGATACCCATCTGACCCCTGCTTGTTATACGGACTTGCCTCTGCCTGATACTCGGTCCTGACCTTTGGCCCCTCATACGGATTCCGGTGCACCAGTTTCCCACCTACGGATCTCCTGCTTACCGGAAGCCCGTGCCTCCGCGTGCCCCCAGCTCTCTGTACCCACTTCGGGGGTCTGGGTGCGCGTGGTTGTAAGGGCGAGCCGCTGTCGGCATCTCGGCCTCGGTGAGTATTAGTCCTTGACAGATACACTTTTAGTTGTTCTTGGGATCCCTCCCATACGATTAATACATCGTCTGTGTATCATAAATACATTATCAGTTGGGGGCCACTGATTTGTGAAGATGCTTTCTTCTTCCCATTTGTTAAAAAAAATATTAGCAACACTCGGTGCATATCTTGCGCCCATAGCCACCCCTTTCACTTGATTATAGAAGTCACCGGCATGCTAAAAGTAATTATTGGTCATTGCCATACCCAAAGCTTCAACAAGAAATTTTATTTGGGGGGGTCTTAAGATTGGAATATTTATGTAATGCCCATAGAGTGGCAATAAGAGCATATTGTTGACCAACGTTAGTATAAAGTGATTCCACATCAACTGTAACCAGTAATGTGTTCTCTCCTAACTCCATCTCCCTAATTTTATTAATAAGCTCCATACTGTCTTTAAGGTTGCCTGTCATTGCAATTAGTTGTAGAAAAACATTGATGTAAGTCTAGAATATATAGAATCAATATCGCTGACTATGGGTCTACCTTGGGGGGGGGGGGGGTATGTTTATGTATCTTCGGGATTTGGTATTTGGTATGTGACTGTAATTTTTGGAACTTTGGGCAGTAAGTATTTAGTTTCTTTTTTGTTAATTGTCCATTTTGGAACCTTTATCAATCAGCTTAGAAAGAGATATTTTTAATCTACCAGTTGGGTCACCTGGAAGTTTTTTTATAAGTGGTTGAGTTCTGCAATATTATTTGCATTTCTGCAAAGTAATCCTCCCTTTTGAGGATTACCAGGCCTACCCCTTATCAGCCGGTCTGATCACTATATTTTTGTTTTTTCTAATGTTTGAATGGCTTCTCTGGTTTGTTTAACTTTTCTCTTCTTAGTATGGGATGGCTTTTATATCTTCTTGCACCATATGTTGAAATACCTCAATGAACCTATGGGAATGACCTTTAAGGTTAAAGGCTGACTTGTTTCGTAGCTCAGTATGAATAAAGGATGGCTTCTTTAGTTTGTTTGGAATGTTCTTCGAAAAAAAAATTTGGACATTCAATTTTCTGGCAAATTTTCCAGATCTATGAATGCTTCAAATGCGCCAATTCTAGGTATTTAATCACTTTACAAGTTCAATTCCTTATTAAGTGGAAAGGGTATTCTGAAGAGAAAAACTCATGGGAACCTGCAAGCAATGTTCATGCCCCTAGGCTCTTGCAAAGATTCTGCAACAGAAAAATGGGCTCATTTAGGCATCTGGAGGCTGCCCCTGGGGGGGGGGGACTGTCAGGGAAATGGCCATAGAAGAACTGGCAATGTTGCCAATATCCATCATGGGCGCATCTGGCTAACATCCACGCACAATGGCGCATGCAGCGCTAGCCAGCGCATGCAGATGCGTGATGGTGCAAACAGGCGAACGAGCTTGCGCAATGGCCTGCTGGTGTGAACACTAGATTTCTGGCTTATCATCAGCTCCCCCGTGTTTCCTGTGCTCCTGTGTATCCTGATCATTGACTTCCAGTTACCGACCCGGCTTGCCCTGACCTGCTTATCTTAATCTCCTGGCTTGACCTCTGGCTTGTACTTCTGATCCTGCTTCTGTATGCTCTATTGTGTTTGACCCCGGCTTGGCTTACTGACTCTGCTACTACCCATCTAACCGTGTATGACCCCGGCTTCAGTTCTGCTAGTTCCAGTTCTGCTATCTGAACCTGCTACTGACTGATCTACTGTGTATGACCCCTAGCCCGGCTCCTGGTTGTTTCCAGTCTGCTCTACTGCCAAGTTCGCCTGGTGCCACCCAAGCACACCTGCCCTACAGTGCATCCTGCCTGTTCCAGCTACCTTCTGGTGATCAGCTCATCAGACCACAGTAACCGGCAAACCATGCTTCTTTGGGCATTGCAGTCCCTGTACCACCTTCAGGGGTGCGCTGCACTTAGCCCCAAGGGGAGGCCTCAAAGCACCTTGGCCTCACACCTGGTACGTGACAATTATCCATCCCCATAAATATGCAAAACCACCACCAGGATCCCAACTAAGGTATGCTCTCACTTCCAGGAAAGTCCTAATAATGGGGCTTAAGAGGTTCTATAACACCAGGGAATCTGTGTTATCAACTTCAGGCAAAATCTCATAGATCCATGCTCCCAGACAAGTGATCAGCAAGTGGAACCTCTTTGAATGGTTAGCAGCCGACAGCACAGCTCAAAGAGAGAGGAATCTCATAGTGTTCACCATTTCTATAAATAATTTATTAAATAAAACAAGAAAGATACAAATCAAAGTAACGGACCATCTCCTCCCCTCACATCACAGAGCGTGTCAAATTGAAGGTCGTGCTGCTACTGCACGCTAAAGCTGACAACTCTCAGTGTAAGGCTTTCTCTCACCTAGGTCAAGTAGGCTCCACCCTACAGGTTTTGTCACAGTGACAACACATTTACTGTTTACACTTATGTGCTTGCAGCTTTAAGAGTAAAGTTATTAGTTGCACAAACTAATTTTAGTACAATTTATAGAATGGACAGAATTGTAGACATCTTCCTGTAACAAGGAAATCAGTTTATAGGATCCAGGGTGGTGTGGGTCCTTATTAGGTTTATTGATGAATAGAATTAATATGTCCTGCATGGTTTGGGGTAGGGCGCAAGCCTCAATAATTTCTTTCACATAGATTGGACTTGTGTCTTTTTTCAACTTCACCTATTATGTAACTGCGTAACTATGTAAGCTCTAGGAATCTAGGGGTGCTGTATGTTGTGTAAAACTCTATGGACAGTCCATCAATGCCTGCTGCTTTAGCTCTGGTGACAAGAGAAACTGATGTTTGGATTTGAGCAAGGGAGATAGTGGCCCACTTAGATCTTAAAAGGTTCCCTGCAAGATAAGACTGCCAGCTCAAACACTTGCATTGCACGGTGGTAGCTACAAAGAATACCACCTTGTAGAGTAGAGAGAGGAAGATCTTTAATGGGTTCAAAAGGCAGTTTCTGAAGCACCTAGAGAAACAGATTTAGATCCCACCGAGTCACAGGGTAATGAATGAAGGGGGAGCTATGTGGGAAACTCTGTACAAAGGTCCTAATCAAGAAGCCACTGGTCTTTCAAACAAGATAGAAAGTGCAAAACCTGAGCTTTGATATATTTAAGAGCCAAACACTGGTCCAGACCCAGCTACAGGAAAGAAAGGATTCATCCCAAGGAGAATCTCCTAGGATTAAAGCCCTAAGATTCACATCGAGTGAAGTATCCCTTCCATGTTCAGTGGGGACTTTGACCACCTATGATGTAGAACTGTTGAAAACTGTTCTCTTCTTCCAGTCTTTCATCTCCTCGTCCCTCTACCCCATCCTTCTTCACCTCTTCATCCTACACCTCCTCATCATATGTGATTATAGTCTCTTTATTTTATTTTTTTCCCCATTTATACATCCTTTTCCTGGACAATCAAACTTTCACAAGCTATCCTGTGAGCTGGAATCCTTACATACACATCAGACACTCACATGTCTCTCTGGCAATGAGATCTGTCCCTGCCTATAACTTCATCAAACTGATACTAATCTGCATGTAATCATGTGTTCTATCCACCAACAGCTGCAATGCAGAGAACAGTCTCATGCAAATTAGCAATCAATAACAAACTAATTCATGGGCACTGATGATATAATACACTTCCACATACCACAGTCACATCAGATTTATGCGCTTTTAGAATGATTAAAAACGTATTCATTTCTGTTACTATTACAGAATCCCTAGGTCGGGCAGTGCATAGAAAGTTACAAAAATGTACTAAGGCACAACTTTCAAAGTGGGACATACACAAGCAAACAGTATTAAAAATAAAAAGGTAAAAAAACTTACCTTGCTTCTGGGGTCAGATAAAATGTAGACCATACTCACACATCACTGGAACCCCTCTGATATAATCCATATTTGATTGCAGATCTTTGTTGTTATAACTTAGAGATCAAAGTTGTCATCCAGGTACCTACTCAGACTGTCCAATTGAATGGAAGGGACTAACCATTGCATATTAATTATTAGCACAAATCGGATTCTGGTAATAACAGTCTTCAAAAACTCATAACTGTCTTCAATTATGAATTATTTATTTGAAATCTACAACAGTGGAAACCATTTGTTTTACTTTCAAACTTATGCTTTATGCCCCAGGGGACCAGAACCAGCATAAAAAGTCCCAAGTATTAATACCTTCCTCACATTTTATCATAAAACTAGCATATTTGATGTCTAACAACAAATTCGTTCTGTGCCACTAGGCTTTCCTGGCAGCTTTTATGATTGTGCTCTGCATGGGATAAGAGTTAGGTATTATTACCTTTTTTGCACATTTTTGAAGACTGAAACCTTCATATCTGTCTTAAGTAAGAATTTTACACTAGTCTAGTGTGCTAATTTGGGATCTTTTTTTTTGTTTAATAATAATTTATTAAAGAGTAATGTAAAAGATAGAATTGGCATATGCTAAACAATCTTTTGAGCAAAATACAAAAGTTTCAATGTGCACATAGTTTCGGCATACATCAGTATTCAAATAATTGCCCCTGTAAGTGCTGAAAGGGTTGAACAAACAGATATAGCCATAGACTGAACAGAAGCTTACAGCTATGTGAACATAATATTCAATCCAGATATTAATATTGTAACTAGATAAAATGGGTAATTAGAAAAAGTATTCAAGAAGAGAGGTAGAGAGAGGTTGAGTGAGGAAAAGGAAAGAAGATAGGGAGGTAGGGATGAGCTAATTTGGGATCTTAAAACTGTATAGTTAGAATACTATTCATATTCTAAATAGACAATAGTGAAAAAACAAGAGGATTGTCATGAATGACTAATATATAGACTCGAGCAAGGAAGAATAAGTAGTTGGTGAAAAAATACAACAAAGATTCTTCAACTGCCCCGTGCTTTAGTGTTCTGTACATTCTGAATTAACCTTTCCCTGGCTAGGTTAAAAAAAAAAAAAAGTTTATAAAAATAATTGAAAATATGAATAGGGCTGCTGGCTGGCATGCTGGCCCCTGAAAACAAAACAAAGAAATAATCAGCTTTGGGGGAAGGGCTGGGGGGATGCAAAGTGCACAGTTCCCGATTGGTAGTCTAATTACCCCTCTTATCTTGCACTACAGATTAGTGTCTTTGTTGTTGAGATGAAGGGATTTGGAGGGGGTTGAGTAGTTTAACAAAAGACAACTTGGCAGGGCTGACACCACTCAGTTCACAAAATACTGGCATTGATGTACTAAAACCAGAGAGTGCAAAATCTGGTGCAGGTGTGCATGGTAGCCAATCAGCTTCTAGCTTCAGGTTGTTCGAATGAGCTTTGACAAAAAAAACCTAGAAGCTGATTGGATTCTATGCAGAGCTGAACCAGGTTTTGCACTCTCCAGTTTTAGTAAATCAACCCCACTGCGTTGTCAGCCCACAGCAGGGCTTGGGAACTGAGTGCATTTCTATGAGATTGACAGGTATTTTTCTGTATTTGGGTATTTTTGCAGGTGTGTTTAAAGGGATAAAGCGTGAGGAAATGTGCATGTATTGCAGAGGTGCACTTTTTATTTTGCCATGACATATACTTTAAGCTACAACAAATTTGCACAATGTGTGCTGGCACATTTGATAACTGTGCTTAACCACTTAAGGACCGAAAGGACTCACTAATAACCAGGCCATTTTTTGCGATACGGCACTGCGTCGCTTTAACTGACAATTACGCGGTTGTGCGGTGCTGTACCCAAACAAAATTGACGTCCTTTTTTTCCCACAAATAGAGCTTTCTTTTGGTGGTATTTGATCACCTCAGCTTTTTTTTGTGCTTTAAACAATAAAAGACCAACAATTTTGAAAAAAAAAAAACAATATTTTTTACTTTTTGCTATAATAAATATCTCCAAAAAATAAAAAATAAAAAAACGAATTTCTTCATCAGTTTAGGCCATTATGTATTCTTCTACATATTTTTTGTGAAAAATTTTTTTTTTGAGAAAACAATAAGTAAAGAGTATGTATATGCAAATAATTGTACAAAAATAGATACACAGGCAAACAATCATTACATTAAATAGAGCCAGTATCTACTGAACATGTAGAAGCAGGTGTCTTGAAAAGTCACATCAAGAGCTTAAAAGCAAGGAGACATGGCTGAGCAGCCATCCCGAACGATGACCAAAAGGGGGGGCGAGGGAGGGAATACCTGACCCAAGAGAAGAATTCACACCAGGGATCAAGATGGCAGGAATCTGACAATGAACATAAAATGATAAATTAATTAATAAAAAAAGGGTATATATGTATATATATTTATATATATATATATATATATATATATATATATATATATAGCCCCAGAAATGAGTGTACCAAGTGTAGTCACTCAAAAGAATATGCCTAAAACCCACCTCAATAAATGGGTACGCAGAGAGAAAATGGAGTAATTCCAAAGCAGAGGATCCAGAGACCAAAACATGGGGAATATTTCTATTGGTATGACTTATCTAAAAATGAAGACAATCAAACATTGCTGTAATAATTGGCTAAAAATAGCCACTGATTACTGTATAAATGTCACTGGCAGGGAAGGGGTTAACACTAGGGGGTGATCAAGGGGTTAAGTGTTTCTAACTGTGGGGGCAGTGTACTGACAGGGAACAGAGAGAGATCGCTGTTCCTGATTACTAGGAAATAGGAAACTAAAAGGAAATACAAAGACACTGAATTTCAAAAGAGCCAACTTCCTTAAACTACGAGCCTTGCTAGAAGATATTAAATGTGATAAAATCCTAGGAACAAAGAACATGGAGGAAAAATGGGTGTGCTTTAAGGGCATATTAAATTAGGGCATTAACCAGTGCATTCCATTGGGAAATACATTTAAAAGAGCTAATAAATGTCCTGGGTGGCTTAACTCCACCGTAAAACTGCATATAAAAGCAAAGGAGAAGGCCTTCAAAAAGTACAAGGCTGAGGGATCATCATCAGGATTCCAACTTTACAAAGAATGCAACAAGAAATGTAAGGGTGAAATCAGGGTGGCTAAGATAGAACTTGAAAGGCACATAGCAGAGGAGAGTAAAAAAAATCCCAAGAAATTCTTTAAGTACATACATTGTAAAAAAGGGAGGTCAGATCATATTGATCCCATAAAGAATGATAAAGAGAACCTGGTTACTAAGGATGGAGAGATGGTGAAGGTATTATATTTATTCTTCTCGTCAGTCTTCACAAGGGAATCGGGGGGCTTCAGTAACCAAAACTGCAATGTTTATCCTCATGACACATCACAGGAAACACCCTCATGGCTTACAGAAGACAGAATTAGAAATAGACTTGAAAAACTTAACACAAACAAGTCACCAGGACCAGATGGTCCTTAAGGAACTCAGTCAAGTAATTGCAAGACCATTGTTCCTAATTCTTACGAACAGTCTACTGACTGGAATGGTACCAGCTGTTTGGAGAAAAGCCAATGTAGCGCCAATATTTAAAAAAGGGCCAAGATACATCCCTGGGAATTACAGACCAGTTAGCCTAACATCAATAGTATGCAAGCTCTTGGAGGGGATGATAAGGGACTATATACAAGATTTTAGTAATGACAACTGTATCATTAGCAGTAATCAGCATGGATTCATGAAGAATCGTTCTTGCCAAACCAATTTATTAACCTTCTATGAGGAGGTGAGTTGCCATCTAGATAAAGGAAGGCCCGTAGACGTGGTGTATCTGGATTTTGCAAAAGCATTTGACACAGTTTCCCATAAACGTTTACTGTACAAAATAAGGTGCGTTGGCATGGACCATAGGGTGAGTACATGGATTGAAAACTGGCTACAGGGGCGATTTCAGAGGGTAGTGATAAATGGGGAGTACTCGTCTGGGATGGAAAGTGGGGCCCCCCAGGATTCTGTCCTGGGACCTATCCTATTTAATTTATTCATAAACAACCTGGAGGATGGGATAAACAGCTCAATCTCAGCATTTGTGGGCGATACAAAGCTAAGCAGGGCAATAACTTCTCTGTAGGATGTGGAAACCTTGCAAGAAAATCTGAACAAATTAATGGGTGGGCATCTACATGGCAAATGAGGTTTAATGAAGAAAAATGTAAAATAATGCATTTGGATGGCAAAAATATGAATGCAATCTACTCACTAGGGGGAGAACCTCTGGGGAATCTAAGATGCAAAAGGACCTCGGGTTCCTAGTAGATGATAGGCTCAGCAATGGCATGCAATGCCAAGCTGCTGCAAGCAAATCAAACAGAATATTGATATACATTAAAAAGGGGATTAACGCCAGAAATAAAACGATAATTCTCCCACTCTACAAGACTCTGGTTTGGCCGCATCTGGAGTATGCCGTCCAGTTCTGGGCACCAGTCCTCAGAGGGGATGTGCTGGAACAGGAGAGGGTCCAGAGAAGGGCAACAAAGCTAATAAAGGGACTGGAGAACCTTAGTTATGAGGAAAGGTTATGATCACTGAACTTGTTCTCCTTGGAGGAGAGACGCTTGAGAGGGGATATGATTTTAATGTACAAATACGCAAATACCGTACTGGTGACCCCACAATAGGGATAAAACTTTTCCATGAAAGGGAATTTAATAAGACATGCGGCCATTCACTAAAATGAGAAGAAAAGCTGTTTTACCTTAAACTGCGTTGTGGGTTCTTTACTGTAAGTGCAGTGAGGATGTGGAATTCTCTTCCACAGGCAGTGGTTTCAGCGGGGAGCATCGATAATTTAAAAAACTAGATAAGCACCTGAACGACCACAACATACAGGGATATACAATGTAATACTGACATAAAATCACACACATAGGTCGGACTTGATGGACTTGCGTCTTTTTTCGGCCTCACCTACTATGTAACTATGTAAGATCTCTCTCTACTTCCCTGACAGAACGAGGATCGAGAACGAGACACAGCGGCCACTGGCCATGCGCATCGGCTCTGACGTCATGCGGTGCCTTAAAGTGGCCACCATACAGCTACAGCGATTCGTGCAGGGGAGCCAACCTGCCGCTGTATAATGACGGCGTCTGGTTGGCAAGTAGTTAAAGTGTTACTAAACCCACTACAGTAAAATCAGCCTGTATATGCAATAAAGCATGCTTGTTATGCTCACTGTGGAACTTAATCCTCTGCATTATGTAAAAAGGATGCTTGATCCTGTCTTCGCTGACCCTCCCCTCCATCCATTGTCCCCTAATAATTTCCTGGTAACACAGAATCTATGGAGTCAGGCTGCACATGCTCAGTTTGGTGTGTATTGCTAGAGAGTTTTTTTTTCTTGGGAGGATGCATGTGATCAGCACAGGGCCAATCGGCGCTGTCCAGACAGAGGGTCAGGGGTTTTGCAGTCTCATAGGACAGTCAGAAAACTCCTCCTACAATCTTTAACCGTGCTTGGCTGGACACTGATAGAAGTCACAAGACTGCTCTAACTGCTGATGAGAAAAGATATTTAGCAGTTTATATTTACTAAAATAATTGCATTTCCATGTTCTGTGTTCAGGGTCATGGGTTTAGTAACACTTTAATGCAGTTAGCAAATTCCAAAAAATAAACACGTTGCAAATAAAAACCTTGCAACAGACATGTCAATGCAGTGACAATTAACTATACCTTGTACCACTCGCTTCTTGAAAACACTAATCAGATAGATTCCAAGAATGAAGAAGGAATGTATCCTGTAGTAAACAAACAAATGGCACCAACTGTGGGTTCTTCAAAGTTATTGTTAATAAAGTAAGCTTGTTTTTATGGTCCTTACTGTAAAAGAGGAATGTGTTCAGCAGACTGCAACTAATATAAATGCTTCCTGCAGTCTGCAAATAATAAAGTTATATGGAAAAATGCAGCGCATGTACAAATGAATATAGGTCTTTAAAATGGTGAAACAGTCAAGAAATAACTAATTGACCACAGGTGCCTTGAAACACAAACGTCCATAGATGGATGTAAATGTCCAACCGCACAGGAGGTATAAGTACTCCAAGGGGTGGTGATGGTCTGATGGTTGTCAGAAAACACCTGGCATCACACAGCGACTTCCCAACCGAGAAACCGGGTCCCAATGGGTCATTCAGAGAAAGTGCAAAAAAGCCTCTTACCAGATCCTGTGGATTCCCATGTCAGCGACAGGGAATCGCATGCGCAGTTTGTCACAAATGACGTGGAATGGGAGCTCAGGAATCGCCAATCTCTTGGATTGTGGTCTGTATGGATCTTGGCCGGCAATCGGATGGGTCCTCACAACGAACCGTCCTCACAACGAACCGTCCCAGCATGCATCAGAAGTTTCACAAACGGTCCCCCGAAAGGAGCAGTTGGAGGGACTGGATCTCATGCGGTAAATGTGGAAACAAAAAGAATGTGCCTCCACATGGTGCAGATAAAAAAGGGTGTTTTTATTGACAAAAACGACCATACACAAATAAAAGCGTGATCACGGTGGATAAAAACAAATGGGCAACAAAGAGAGTGGTGTATGTACCCGACGCGTTTCGACCTAGGGGTCTTCAACAGGGGCATAGACCACTCACTCCAAGTTGCCAAATATATATAATAAAATTATTTAGAGAAGGACCAATCACAAGGGCTGAAAAACCAGGAGATTGGATTGGGTGAATACAATCACATGACTTGCTTGAATGTCTAGACATAAAGATCATACACAATTTCTATATAAATAAATGAATGACATTGAGGTGAAGCTCAGGAGACTGTATAAAGGTCTACAAGCAGAAAAATATATCACTCTATGATCTCTCTAACAAAAATAAAGCATTTAAAGATTAAATGAAAACAGCACTCCTCTGCTGACAGTCCGGCAGAATGTACCGCCCTGTCAGCCAGAGGAGCCAATCCTCAATAAGAAGACAAAAGGTGTTAAATAAAGCTGACCAATAGGCCGCTATGTATGAGCCGGCCTCTATCCCTGAACGCCCACATGACCAGTCTGTGTAGGAAATGATGTCACGTTTGTGGGCGTGTCTGACGTCTCCCTCTCACATGACTCACTGGGCCAATCAGAGAGCAAACATCCCACTCAACTCTGCTGCACGTACAATCCGTACACCGCAGAGGGATGGGACTTAAATAAATACACCTAGCGTCCCGGCAATGCAATCCAGCAAGCAACGGACGCTGAATGAGACAAAACTGCATCTCTATGGTGTCTGTGTAAAAAAATGTGTTATGCAGCAGACCGGGACCCGATGACCCGGAAGTGTGCATAGAACTCCAGTGAGCCAGAAGTGTATTGGAAGTGGGGACAATTTCTATATAAATAAATGAATGACATTAAGGTGAAGCTCAGGAGACTGTATAAAGGTCTACAAGCAGAAAAATATAACACTCTATGATCTCTCTAACAAAAATAAAGCATTTAAAGATTAAATGAAAACAGCACTCCTCTGCTGACAGTCCGGCAGAATATACCGCCCTGTCAGCCAGAGGAGCCAATCCTCAATAAGAAGACAAAAGGTGTTAAATAAAGCTGACCAATAGGCCGCTATGTATGAGCCGGCCTCTATCCCTGAACGCCCACATGACCAGTCTGTGTAGGAAATGATGTCACGTCCGTGGGCGTGTCTGTCGTCTCCCTCTCACATGACTCACTGGGCCAATCAGAGAGCAAACATCCCACTCAACTCTGCTGCACGTACAATCCGTACACCGCAGAGGGATGGGACTTAAATAAATACACCTAGCGTCCCGGCAATGCAATCCAGCAAGCAACGGACGCTGAATGAGACAAAACTGCATCTCTATGGTGTCTGTGTAAAAAAATGTGTTATGCAGCAGACCGGGACCCGATGACCCGGAAGTGTGCATAGAACTCCAGTGAGCCAGAAGTGTATTGGAAGTGGGGACAATTTCTATATAAATAAATGAATGACATTAAGATAAAGCTCAGGGGACTGTATAAAGGTCTACAAGCAGAAAAATATAACACTCTATGATCTCTCTAACAAAAATAAAGCATTTAAAGATTAAATGAAAACAGCACTCCTCTGCTGACAGTCCGGCAGAATATACCGCCCTGTCAGCCAGAGGAGCCAATCCTCAATAAGAAGACAAAAGGTGTTAAATAAAGCTGACCAATAGGCCGCTATGTATGAGCCGGCCTCTATCCCTGAACGCCCACATGACCAGTCTGTGTAGGAAATGATGTCACGTCCGTGGGCGTGTCTAACATCTCCCTCTCACATGACTCACTGGGCCAATCAGAGAGCAAACATCCCACTCAACTCAGCTGTACGTACAATCCGTACACCGCAGAGGGATGGGACTTAAATAAATACACGTAGCGTCCCGGCAATGCAATCCAGCAAGCAACGGACGCTGAATGAGACAAAACAGCATCTCTATGGTGTCTGTGTAAAAAAGTGTGTTATGCAGCAGACCGGGACCCGATGACCCGGAAGTGTGCATAGAACTCCAGTGAACCCGAAGTGTATTGGAAGTGGGGACACATATAGTGAAATATAATGTGTTGGGAAATGACTAACTGAGGTGGAATCGCATAAATGTGTAAAAAAATACTGGAGTGACATGTGTGAATGTCTCTTAAGGTCCATGTGTGTTAGGTGGGACTGAAATAAAAAATTAAAAAATTGAAAAATTATGTGAACACAAAATCTCCAAAACGCACATTGTAAAATGTGTTAAAATGAATCTATATGTGGAGGGAATGTGTGGATTTGTAAAGTGACCCAAATATCTGATAGTTATCCCTATGATCCCTTGACTGTAAAGAATCATCAGCATAGACCGAATGGGTCAATTTGCATTGGACCAATTTCAATTGGGTGAATAGATAACCCTCTAAGGTGCACCATATATAAACTGTGTACCAGTTTGTGAATATAGGTGAAAAAAAGGGAGAGGGGGAGGGGGAAAAATGTTGGAATAATGAAAATAAAAAAATATATAAAAATGTTAATAAAGAGAGGGAGGGACATGCATAGAGATGTGGAAGGAATTTAGGATTGGTTGATAAAGGAGTTGAGGTCCCACTCCACGTTTAAACCTAATGGGAAATAGGACCTCAACTCCCATATCCAATAAGTCTCGAGGCGTGACACTCCTCGGAGGCGGGACTCACCTCTCCAATGTGGGACAAATTTGTCGATCACCTGGAATAAAGTCCCGGTAGGGTCTTTATTATGGTGTTCCAGATAATGCCGGGGTACTGTATGTTTGTCCTTGCCTTTCTTGATACCTGCCACATGTTCATTGACTCGTATAGAGAAAGTTCTGATGGTACGCCCAACATACTGTTTGTGGCAGGGGCAAGTAATGAGGTAGACAATGTATTGTGATGTACAAGTTGTGAAGTGTTTCATCTGGTAAGTGAGGGAGGTGACTGTGGATTGGAAAGTGGTACTTTTTTGTCTGCCTCGAATGTTGTGGAGGCAGACATTGCATCTACGGCAGGGGTAATAACCCTGACATTCCTGAAAAAATGAAACTCTTTTGGGGGGGTCTATTATATTCGGAGCAATCTGTCCTTGAATGGACCGTGCTCACCTGAATACAACAGCCGCCCGTTCAGGAAGAACTGACCCCAGTAGATTATCATTTAAAAGTACCTTCCAGTGCTTTTTGAATATAGCTTTTACTTGTTTGGACTGAATGGAGTGAGTGGTAAAGAAAGCCCATTTGTGCATAGGTTCAGCTGTGGATTTGGGGCGTTCTGTCAAGGTGGATTCTCTATCAGTGGATAGTGCCCTATTGAGTTCCTCGTCTAGATGTCTGGGATCATAACCTTTTTCAATAAATCGATCTCTCAGAACTAGCGATTGTGACTGGAAATCAATAGCATTGGTACAGTTGCGTCGTAGTCTCAAAAATTGGCTACGGGGAACAGACTTGAGCCACTGCTCCTGATGGCAACTGTCAATGGGAATGAATCCGTTCCGGTCGGTGGCCTTGAAATACGTGCGGAACTCCAAATGTTTGTCCACCACAAATATTTCAAGGTCCAAAAAATGTACACTGGTAGAGCTGGCCTCATAGCTCAAAGATATTCCTCTATCATTAGAATTGAGACAAGTCATGAAACTGTCAAGTGATGTACGGTCACCATCCCATAGGAAGAGGATGTCGTCTATGTACCTGGCCCAGAGGATCAACTCGGATCTCTGGGCCGCATAGACGACATCCTCCTCCCACTGGGCCATGAAGAGGTTGGCGAGGCTGGGGGCAAACTTGGCCCCCATAGCCACGCCCCTCTTCTGTAGAAAAAATTGATTCTGGAACCAAAAATAATTGTGTTCCGTTGCAAATATGAGTAATTGCATAATAAAATTACGCTGAAGGGAAGGGAGCTTGTTGTCTCTAGATAGGTGTTTCTCCACCGCCTCAAAGCCCAAGTGATGTGGGATGCACGTATAAAGTGCCGCTACATCTGCTGTGACTAAAAGCATCCCTTCTGAAACTGAAACAGGTTCCAGTAATCTAATGGTGTCTCTAGTGTCCTTAAGATAGGACTGCGTGGAACGAACCAACGGCTGTAAATAAAAATCTACGTATTTACCAATACGGGCTGTGACTGAGACAATCCCGCTGACAATAGGTCTGCCAGGGGGATTGACTGAGTCCTTATGGACTTTAGGAAGATAATAGATAGCTGGAATGCGTGGGACTTGTGGGACTAGAAAACTTTTTTCTTTTTTGTTTAAAATCCCTAGCGCATAACCTTCCTCAATAAGTTTGACCAGAGCCTTTTTGAAAGGTGTAGTGGGGTCCGTGGGAATAGGGCTGTAAGTGTTTGAATCGTTAAGGATTATATACATCTCTTTAAGGTAATCGACCTTATCAAGAACTACAATCCCCCCCCCTTATCCGCTGGGCGGATTATCAGGTTCTTTTTCTCACAAAGAGATCTGAGGCCGTTTTTTATGTCTGATTGAATATAGACACGTTTTTTCTGTTTGTTTAATTTGTCCAGATCTCCCAGAACAAGGTTTTTAAAAACCTGTATGGAGGGAGCCAGAGAGCCTGGGGGGTTAAATATAGATGGATTGGATAATCCTGAATGTGTAACTTGTACATCAGACAAGCTAGAATCTACGGGTTCAGAACCTGTATGTGTATTGGCTGGAGCCGGGGGGATTGTAGTGGATGAAATCCCCTTATTGTTAAATCCCATAGGGGGTTTGGTCAGAAAGTGTCTTTGTATGCTCAATTTACGTGTGAACTTGAGGACGTCAATAAAGGTGGAAAATTTGTTAAGGGGTTTGGGCGGAACAAATTTGAGTCCTCTGTCAAGGACAGATTTCTCTGCCTCCGTCAGAGTGGCCGAACTCAAATTAAAGATACCTTTTCCTTTTATGTTCTTTTTCTTTTGGGATTGCGCCCTCCTCCCCCCTCTGGACCCTCTTTTCTTTCTGTATATCCCAGATGTCTCTCCATGGTTCTCTGAAAATCCAAAGAGTAACTAGGGCCAGGTTGATTTTGATTATAGTTGTAAGGAGATCTGTGGTAGTAATCCTCCTCCCTCTCAGAATAGCCATAGGTATCTCCATGTGTTTCATAAGGAGTATTTTCTCTGAGGGGAGTGAAACGGTTAGTCACCCGAACAGGGGTATGGTAAACATATTCCTGATTTGGATGTTGTGGTCCGTGGTGGCCCTGAGGGGGACCATAGTGTGGGGGAGGTCCCCCTCAGGGCCACCACGGACCACAACATCCAAATCAGGAATATGGGTACCATACCCCTGTTCGGGTGACTAACCGTTTCACTCCCCTCAGAGAAAATACTCCTTATGAAACACATGGAGATACCTATGGCTATTCTGAGAGGGAGGAGGATTACTACCACAGATCTCCTTACAACTATAATCAAAATCAACCTGGCCCTAGTTACTCTTTGGATTTTCAGAGAACCATGGAGGGACATCTGGGATATACAGAAAGAAAAGAGGGTCCAGAGGGGGGAGGAGGGCACAATCCCAAAAGAAAAAGAACATAAAAGGAAAAGGTATCTTTAATTTGAGTTCGGCCACTCTGACGGAGGCAGAGAAATCTGTCCTTGACAGAGGACTCAAATTTGTTCCGCCCAAACCCCTTAACAAATTTTCCACCTTTATTGACGTCCTCAAGTTCACACGTAAATTGAGCATACAAAGACACTTTCTGACCAAACCCCCTATGGGATTTAACAATAAGGGGATTTCATCCACTACAATCCCCCCGGCTCCAGCCAATACACATACAGGTTCTGAACCCGTAGATTCTAGCTTGTCTGATGTACAAGTTACACATTCAGGATTATCCAATCCATCTATATTTAACCCCCCAGGCTCTCTGGCTCCCTCCATACAGGTTTTTAAAAACCTTGTTCTGGGAGATCTGGACAAATTAAACAAACAGAAAAAACGTGTCTATATTCAATCAGACATAAAAAACGGCCTCAGATCTCTTTGTGAGAAAAAGAACCTGATAATCCGCCCAGCGGATAAGGGGGGCGGGATTGTAGTTCTTGATAAAGTCGATTACCTTAAAGAGATGTATATAATCCTTAACGATTCAAACACTTACAGCCCTATTCCCACGGACCCCACTACACCTTTCAAAAAGGCTCTGGTCAAACTTATTGAGGAAGGTTATGCGCTAGGGATTTTAAACAAAAAAGAAAAAAGTTTTCTAGTCCCACAAGTCCCACGCATTCCAGCTATCTATTATCTTCCTAAAGTCCATAAGGACTCAGTCAATCCCCCTGGCAGACCTATTGTCAGCGGGATTGACTCAGTCACAGCCCGTATTGGTAAATACGTAGATTTTTATTTACAGCCGTTGGTTCGTTCCACGCAGTCCTATCTTAAGGACACTAGAGAAACCATTAGATTACTGGAACCTGTTTCAGTTTCAGAAGGGATGCTTTTAGTCACAGCAGATGTGGCGGCACTTTATACGTGCATCCCACATCACTTGGGCTTTGAGGCGGTGGAGAAACACCTATCTAGAGACAACAAGCTCCCTTCCCTTCAGCGTAATTTTATTATGCAATTACTCATATTTGCAAAGGAACACAATTATTTTTGGTTCCAGAATCAATTTTTTCTACAGAAGAGGGGCGTGGCTATGGGGGCCAAGTTTGCCCCCAGCCTCTCCAACCTCTTCATGGCCCAGTGGGAGGAGGATGTCGTCTATGCGGCCCAGAGATCCGAGTTGATCCTCTGGGCCAGGTACATAGACGACATCCTCTTCCTATGGGATGGAGACCGTACATCACTTGACAGTTTCATGACTAGTCTCAATTCTAATGATAGAGGAATATCTTTGAGCTATGAGGCCAGCTCTACCAGTGTACATTTTTTGGACCTTGAAATATTTGTGGTGGACAAACATTTGGAGTTCCGCACGTATTTCAAGGCCACCGACCGGAACGGATTCATTCCCATTGACAGTTGCCATCAGGAGCAGTGGCTCAAGTCTGTTCCCCGTAGCCAATTTTTGAGACTACGACACAACTGTACCAATGCTATTGATTTCCAGTCACAATCGCTAGTTCTGAGAGATCGATTTATTGAAAAAGGTTATGATCCCAGACATCTAGACGAGGAACTCAATAGGGCACTATCCACTGATAGAGAATCCACCTTGACAGAACGCCCCAAATCCACAGCTGAACCTATGCACAAATGGGCTTTCTTTACCACTCACTCCATTCAGTCCAAACAAGTAAAAGCTATATTCAAAAAGCACTGGAAGGTACTTTTAAATGATAATCTACTGGGGTCAGTTCTTCCTGAACGGGCGGCTGTTGTATTCAGGGGAGCACGGTCCATTCAAGGACAGATTGCTCCGAATATAATAGACCCCCCCAAAAGAGTTTCATTTTTTCAGGACTGTCTGGGTTATTACCCCTGCCGTAGATGCAATGTCTGCCTCCACAACATTCGAGGCAGACAAAAAAGTACCACTTTCCAATCCACAGTCACCTCCCTCACTTACCAGATGAAACACTTCACAACTTGTACATCACAATACATTGTCTACCTCATTACTTGCCCCTGCCACAAACAGTATGTTGGGCGTACCATCAGAACTTTCTCTATACGAGTCAATGAACATGTGGCAGGTATCAAGAAAGGCAAGGACAAACATACAGTACCCCGGCATTATCTGGAACACCATAATAAAGACCCTACCGGGACTTTATTCCAGGTGATCGACAAATTTGTCCCACATTGGAGAGGTGAGTCCCGCCTCCGAGGAGTGTCACGCCTCGAGACTTATTGGATATGGGAGTTGAGGTCCTATTTCCTGTTAGGTTTAAACGTGGAGTGGGACCTCAACTCCTTTATCAACCAATCCTAAATTCCTTCCACATCTCTATGCATGTCCCTCCCTCTCTTTATTAACATTTTTATATATTTTTTTATTTTCATTATTCCAACATATTTTCCCCCTCCCCCTCTCCCTTTTTTTCACCTATGTTCACAAACTGGTACACAGTTTATATATGGTGCACCTTAGAGGGTTATCTATTCACCCAATCGAAATTGGTCCAATCCAAATTGACCCATTCGGTCTATGCTGATGATTCTTTACAGTCAAGGGATCATAGGGATAACTATCAGATATTTGGGTCACTTTACAAATCCACACATTCCCTCCACATATAGATTCATTTTAACACATTTTACAATGTGCGTTTTGGAGATTTTGTGTTCACATAATTTTTCAATTTTTTAATTTTTTATTTCAGTCCCACCTAACACACATGGACCTTAAGAGACATTCACACATGTCACTCCAGTATTTTTTTACACATTTATGCGATTCCACCTCAGTTAGTCATTTCCCAACACATTATATTTCACTATATGTGTCCCCACTTCCAATACACTTCGGGTTCACTGGAGTTCTATGCACACTTCCGGGTCATCGGGTCCCGGTCTGCTGCATAACACACTTTTTTACACAGACACCATAGAGATGCTGTTTTGTCTCATTCAGCGTCCGTTGCTTGCTGGATTGCATTGCCGGGACGCTACGTGTATTTATTTAAGTCCCATCCCTCTGCGGTGTACGGATTGTACGTACAGCAGAGTTGAGTGGGATGTTTGCTCTCTGATTGGCCCAGTGAGTCATGTGAGAGGGAGATGTTAGACACGCCCACGGACGTGACATCATTTCCTACACAGACTGGTCATGTGGGCGTTCAGGGATAGAGGCCGGCTCATACATAGCGGCCTATTGGTCAGCTTTATTTAACACCTTTTGTCTTCTTATTGAGGATTGGCTCCTCTGGCTGACAGGGCGGTATATTCTGCCGGACTGTCAGCAGAGGAGTGCTGTTTTCATTTAATCTTTAAATGCTTTATTTTTGTTAGAGAGATCATAGAGTGTTATATTTTTCTGCTTGTAGACCTTTATACAGTCTCCTGAGCTTCACCTTAATGTCATTCATTTATTTATATAGAAATTGTCCCCACTTCCAATACACTTCTGGCTCACTGGAGTTCTATGCACACTTCCGGGTCATCGGGTCCCGGTCTGCTGCAGAACACATTTTTTTACACAGACACCATAGAGATGCAGTTTTGTCTCATTCAGCGTCCGTTGCTTGCTGGATTGCATTGCCGGGATGCTAGGTGTATTTATTTAAGTCCCATCCCTCTGCGGTGTACGGATTGTACGTGCAGCAGAGTTGAGTGGGATGTTTGCTCTCTGATTGGCCCAGTGAGTCATGTGAGAGGGAGACGTCAGACACGCCCACGGACGTGACATCATTTCCTACACAGACTGGTCATGTGGGCGTTCAGGGATAGAGGCCGGCTCATACATAGCGGCCTATTGGTCAGCTTTATTTAACACCTTTTGTCTTCTTATTGAGGATTGGCTCCTCTGGCTGACAGGGCGGTACATTCTGCCGGACTGTCAGCAGAGGAGTGCTGTTTTCATTTAATCTTTAAATGCTTTATTTTTGTTAGAGAGATCATAGAGTGATATATTTTTCTGCTTGTAGACCTTTATACAGTCTCCTGAGCTTCACCTCAATGTCATTCATTTATTTATATAGAAATTGTGTATGATCTTTATGTCTAGACATTCAAGCAAGTCATGTGATTGTATTCACCCAATCCAATCTCCTGGTTTTTCAGCCCTTGTGATTGGTCCTTCTCTAAATAATTTTATTATATATATTTGGCAACTTGGAGTGAGTGGTCTATGCCCCTGTTGAAGACCCCTAGGTCGAAACGCGTCGGGTACATACACCACTCTCTTTGTTGCCCATTTGTTTTTATCCACCGTGATCACGCTTTTATTTGTGTATGGTCGTTTTTGTCAATAAAAACACCCTTTTTTATCTGCACCATGTGGAGGCACATTCTTTTTGTTTCCACATTTACCGCATGAGATCCAGTCCCTCCAACTGCTCCTTTCGGGGGACCGTTTGTGAAACTTCTGATGCATGCTGGGACGGTTCGTTGTGAGGACGGTTCGTTGTGAGGACCCATCCGGTTGCCGGCCGAGATCCATACAGACCACAATCCAAGAGATTGGTGATTCCTGAGCTCCCATTCCACGTCATTTGTGACAAACTGCGCATGCGATTCCCTGTCGCTGACATGGGAATCCACAGGATCTGGTAAGAGGCTTTTTTGCACTTTCTCTGAATGACCCATTGGGACCCGGTTTCTCGGTTGGGAAGTCGCTGTATGATGCCAGGTGTTTTCTGACAACCATCAGACCATCACCACCCCTTGGAGTACTTATACCTCCTGTGCGGTTGGACATTTACATCCATCTATGGACGTTTGTGTTTCAAGGCACCTGTGGTCAATTAGTTATTTCTTGACTGTTTCACCATTTTAAAGACCTATATTCATTTGTACATGCGCTGCATTTTTCCATATGCCTATTTTGTTGTTTTTGTCAAACTGTATGTATCATTCATTTTACTGGTTAGCGCGGTGTTTTCTTTTTACCTCTCAAATAATAAAGTTAGCTTGTGGTTTACTTTGCCTTCCAACCTCCAATCGCAGGACTCAATAAATGTAAATATTTATCTTTTTTTTATAATTTCCTTCCTCTATTGGTTAATGGAATAAACTCTAGAGCAACAAGGCTGCATACTTTTGTCACATTTTTGTTTAAGGTAAAAAGTGGTGCAACGGCGTGAACGCATCTTTGCGCAATTTTGGCCAATTTCACACACCGTGTTTAGGGCAGCCCATTCATTTTGGGGCAATATCAAACCATGTATTTTGTTATAATGCATTTTAGCATGGTGGTAACAAGGTGTGTTGGGTGCCATTAAGATTTAATGGGACCTCAGTGAGTCTGCAAAAGAGAGTTTCTTTTTTGAGCGTTGTGTAAATGTGCGTTATTTTGTGCATGTTCCCAAACTGCACAAATGTGAACCCAGCATAAACAGTTTAAAAACTTGTATAACTAGACTAGAGACTGTTAGCTAGAGATTGTTAGCACTTCCATTGTTATCTGCGTTTCATTCCCCAACTAAGGCTAGCCATAGACGGTACGAATCTTGTCCGATTCTGAATTCAAACCATTAATGGGCTGGCTGAATGTACCAAGTTGATTGATCATTCAACTTGGGTACAATCAGCCTGCTGAATTCCCTTGTGATTATCGCAAGTGGCTGCTATAGCTGCTAGCGATAATCACTGTCTCCTCCTGGCGGGGACGCCTGCCCCCATGACAGGAGCAGACAACTGCTCGGCAGGAGGGAGCCCCCCGTCAGCACCGGTGAATGCAGAAAAGAAATTTGCACCATCGATGACTGGCTTAAAGCAAAACATTGCTTTAAAGACACTGATGCAAGGTTTGTGAAAACTTGTCATACACCCAATAATTATACAAGCTAAAATCAATGTTCACAAGTCCTTTCTCAAATGCTGCTCAGAATACCATTTTCCATTGTGCCACTCCTTCTTCTCTAAGTATTCAGTAATGTCTATGAGCAACTTTCCAGAAATCATCAAAGCATTGCTTAGAGGAGTTCAGTAATGGTTTGATGTCAGTCACTTTTCTGTCCTACCCAAAGATCTGACTACATGAGTCGTTAGAAAGTGTAATACCAAAGGACTTTCTGCAATTATTTTACCATAAAAACATAGAAGAGTGATTGCAGAAAAACACCACACACAAACACACACAGACACACACACACACTTGCCCAGCTCTCCTGGGTCACTTGACTCCTCAGACCATTCACCATTTTTGTTGCCTGTCTCTGGACAGGTTCTTGTCAATATTTCTTTCTAAGTGAGGTCTAAAACGGGAGAGTGCAAAACCTGGTGCTGATGTGTATGGTAGCCAATCAGCTTCTAACTTTAGCTTGTTCAATTAAGCTTTGACAAAGAAACCTGGAAGCTGATTGGTTTCTATGCAGAACTGCACCAGATTTTGCACTCCCCAGTTTTAGTAAATCAACCCCACTGTATTCTAAATGAGGTCTAGCTAAAGATGTATATAAGGCAGGGGTAAAGAATTAAAATTCACAGAGGTCCAGTCAGTAAAATGTGTAGGAGTAGGTAATCTATTAAGCATACTGGACAGGTGTATGCAATGTACATACAGCATACATTCACACTGCATACGCATACATGCAACACACCTACACACTTTATACATGTCCAAGCATAAAACATATGCATACTGAATACACATACATGCAACATACATACAAACATACAACATACATATACGTTGCATACACATACATACTGTACATACACACTGCATACACATACATACAACATACATGCACACTGCATATAACATACTACACTTACATACATATAACTTTACCACACACTGCATACACATATATACACCATACATACACCAGCATGTTACACAGGCATTGTCTGTTTGTTTACCTTTAATAACTTTGTGCCTACCTCACTCCGTAGATAGGGGTGCTCTTCGTAGTTAGTCCCACCCTTCTTCTTCATGCTTTATGCCCTGTGCACACGATCGGACATTGATCAGACATTCCGACCACAAAATCCATCTGATTTTTTCCGACGGATGTTGGCTCAAACTTGTCTTGCATACACACGGTCGCACAAAGTTGTCGGAATTTCCGAACATGAAGAACGCGGGGACGTACAACAACTACAACGGCACTATAAAAGGCCAGTTCAATACCAAGCGAGCCACCGTTTGGGCTCCTTTTGCTAATCTCGTGTTAGTAAAAATTTGGTGAGAGACGATTCGCGCTTTTCAGACTCGTGGTTTTCAGAACGTTTTTCTGCTGTTCATTTTGTGCTTGTGGGTTTGTATCTGGTCTTCAGTGCGTGTAGTGAGTTTGCATTGATTTATCACTGTGTTCTTGTCTGCTCCTTGCTGATTTTCCGGTCGCTCTTCACAGGCCTTGCTGTTCTTCAGTGCGTTCTGTTACTTCGTTCTGACCAGCCAACCGTTTTGAAGCCATGTTGCGTGTACGTACTCATCGTAGAGTTTGTGCTGTGCGGGGGCTTGGTGTTGGGGTTCTTACTTTGACACAAGCTCAGTTTATGAACAGGGTGGGGAGGAGTTCATGGACCAAGAATTGGTTGCTCCAGCGTGACCAATTCTGTCACATGCCTTTGCACGATTTCAGGAACTTTCTCAGGATGACGGACCCCGTTTTTCACCGTTTGTTGGCTTTGCTAACCCCTTATATCAGCAGGCAGGATACCTGCATGCGGCCAGCCATCACTCCGGAGCAGAGGCTAGTCGCCACGTTGCAGTACATGGCGACGGGGAGAAGCTTGCAGGACCTCAAGTTCTCAACAGGCATCTCCCCCCAGGCTCTGGGGATCATTATCCCAGAGACCTGTTCTGCCATCATCCAGGTCCTGCAGAAGGACTATATTAAGGTAAGATTTTTATCCTTTAACATCACATTTTATTGTATTTAATGTTTGATAATATATTGTATTTCTTTCATCATTCCCTAATTACCATGATTGTAATATGCTGTGAATGTCCCCTTTGTCCTCATGCATGCTGGAATTTTATAACGTTTTTTTTTTGTCCTTCATACATATTTGCCTTCACTTACCTCCCCAACATGCTCTCCTGGGCCTATATCCACCTCGCCTAGTCACTTAACAATGTATTTTGTCAGCTCCATACTAGTGCTTTACCCTAAACACCCCCTAAAATGTGTACAAATGTTATTTGTGTCCTTAAATTCTGGCAGAGTGCCAGAAGCTTTTTTTTGGGTCCCAAACTCATTTGGAACCCTCCCTCCCCCAAACCGCTAAGTCAACCCAAAACAATCCTCTATCTGCTGACTTTGCCAAACCCATACACACTATACCTACCTCTTTTGTAGTCGGATTTATGGATGAATTCCCCAAAACATGTAGTGCAAGGGCCTGCCTGAATACTTTCAAATGGTACTGTTCAAAGTTTTTGTATCCTATTAATATCTTCATAGGCTATTGCAGAATGATTCTCCAATTTGGACAGTGTGTATTTATATTTTTGTATTATGACACTTCTTACCTGTCCTGTGGGCTGCCAATAGTGTAAGTAAGGAGGGGCTGGCCAAAGTAACACACATTATGTATGCATTCATCTCTCAATGAAGTGGAGAGGGTTACCTGTCCAAAACATCCCCCCCCCCCCTAAAATTTTAACAATGGGCCATCAGAGGGGGTGAGGAATCTGATAGGTGGACCTTATACTTTTGCTTTTAAATACTCCCTAAAATAAATGTTATACTGATGTTGGCCAAGAATGTTTGTGTCTAATCTGCTTTTAATGTTTATGTGCAAAATGACACATTTTTATTTTCTGGTTTGACTTCACAGTTTCCTTCCAACACACAGGAATGGCAGACTGTGGCCTCCCACTTTGCCCAGTGGTGGGACTTTCCCAACTGCGTAGGGGCAATTGATGGGAAACATGTCCACATAGTCCCACCCCCCAACTCGGGGTCATACTATTATAATTACAAGGGGTTCAATAGTATTGTGATGTTGGCGGTGGTGTCAGCTACTTACGAGTTCCTGTATGTGGACGTGGGGAAGAATGGCCGGATGTCAGAAGATGGAGTCATCGCCCAAACCGAGTTCTACAGGCGTCTCCAGAATGGCAGCTTGGGCTTGCCACCTCTAGAAGACAATGCGGAAGGACTCCCATTCGTCTTCGTTGCAGATGAAGCGTTTGTGCTGGGGGACCATCTTATGCGGCCATTCCCTATGAGGACCCTCACCTTGGACCAGAGGGTTTTTAATTACTGGCTGGCCAGAGCCCGAAGAGTGGTGGGGAATACGTTTGGAATAATGGCCAGCCGGTTCCGCCTATTTCTTACACTCATACACATGGAGGAATATAAAATCAATCACATCATCCTGTGTTGCTGTGTTCTCCACAACTTTTTAAGGAGAAATTCTTTAAACTATGTTGCCTCAGTTAGGCCTGAGGCTGGAATTCATATTAATGAATCAACCTTGATGGCGCTTGAAACTGGCCATCCTGGCTTGCCCCCCAGAGTGCCCGTGAGGTCCGTATAAGATACATGGAATACTTTGCGAGTAGGGGGGCCATCGATATGCCAGACAATGTCTGAGACATTTTTAAAATAAAAATATATTTGAAACGGAAAAAATATTTGCTTTGATTTACTGCTTGGCTTATTTTTTGGTGTCTCTTCGGTTATCTTTTGTTAATGTTCTTTTTTTAAAATTCTTTATTTATTTATTTTCAACAAAGATTCTTGGAATACCACAAAGCATGTCAATTCCTTAAACATACATGTCTTGGTCAAAGTGTTCCATAAGTTAAAGGACATAACATGAATTGAAAACAATTTTGTTGGCAAAATAACAACTACTTCGTCTATACAATTACCTATAAGGATATAAAAAAAACAAAAAATAAACCCAGGAGGCCTCAGGGGGTCCCCTGCACATTTGCCAAGTTAACCAAAATATACATGTCTAATCTTTCAAATAGTTGAACCTATATCATCACTTTAACATCCTGAATTGCAATCTCAATATCTTATGTTCACTGTACTTATAACAGCCGGTTTTCGGCTGCATAATCAATACCTAATTAACAAAAAAGAAGAAAAAGCGGCAGAGAGAAATAGAGAGGAAAGAAGGAAAGAGAAAAAAATTAAAAATAAAAAAAATAAAAAGGGGGAGGGGGAAGGGGGAAGGTGAATTGAACGGGGTCTCAATATCGTGCTCTTTACAGTAATTACTTAGTTCCCTGATATCGCAGACTCAGCCACCTCCTGTAGATACTCATTTGTACCCATGAAATATCTCCATGGCCTCCATTTTTTCCGTATTGATTCCTCTGTATTATGGAGGGTGGCGGTCAATTCCTCCATATGGAGTATACACTGAACTTTAGAATACCACAAAACCCTTGTTGGCGGCTGAGATTGCCGCCAGAGTGCGGGAATGCATGCCCTTGCTGCATTCAGAAGCTGTATTGTCAAGGTCTTTTTATACTTCCGGACGGATCTCTCTGTCAAATGTAAAAGGCACGCAGCCGGGTTGTCTTTCAGATCAACAGCTGTCAAGTTTCTAATTGTAGTTGTCACCTCCTCCCAAAATGACCTCAATAACGGAAAGGGCCAAAAGATATGCATAATCGTGCCAGTGTCCGCATTGCACCTCCAACACCTATCCGAAGTGGCTCCATCCATCTTATGAAGTATGTAGGGAACTCTGTATCATCGGGAAACAATTTTGTATCCAATTTCTTGATATTGATTTGCAATAGAGGACTTATGTGCCAAGGTCAGCATTTTATCCAGAAATAGAAGTGAAATGCAGCGCTAATGATGACAGCAAATGGTGGAAAACACATCAGTAATGGTGGCCATTACAAATATACACATAGATAAAACACATAAAACATAATACGAAATGATAGGTGTTAGGTGAGATACAATAATGTCCCAATATATAAACTATAAATCAAACACAAGAAAGTCCCAAACATAGGCTGGATATAAATATTGGACTGGTGTAGGAATCTTCTCCTGTATATCATGGGTTATACGGTCAAGGAATGTAAATAGATGGAATACGCTTACCAACAGGAGTATATTCGGATGCCAGTGACACCGAATCTAGCAGGCTCTGAGATCCTTGATGGACGGTGGTTGGTCCTAGAAACCCCGGATCTCAAGGGGGATCTATCTTCTATGGTCCACGTCACGACTGTCAGTTCAAAAGCCCAAGAAGGGATCTCTACCACAGGAAAGTCTCCGGAGCATGGGTGGTTCCTGAGGATGTGACTGAAGCTGCACAAATATTCACAGTAAGTTCCAAAGACCACAGACCTTCCAATGTGACTACTCTCTGAGCGTAGTCACATTGGAAGGTCTGTGGTCTTTTGAACCGACAGTCGTGACGTGGACCATAGAAGATAGATCCCCCTTGAGATCCAGGCTTTCTAGGACCAACCACCGTCCATCAAGGATCTCAGAGCCTGCTAGATTCGGTGTCACTGGCATCCGAATTCACTCCTGTTGGTAAGCGTATTCCATCTATTTACATTCCTTGACCGTATAACCCATGATATACAGGAGAAGATTCCTACACCAGTCCAATATTTATATCCAGCCTATGTTTGGGACTTTCTTGTGTTCGATTTATAGTTATATATTGGGACATTATTGTATCTCACCTAACACCTATCATTTGGTATTATGTTTTATGTGTTTTATCAATGTGTATATTTGTAATGGCCACCATTACTGATGTGTTTTCCACCATTTGCTATCATCATTAGCGCTGCATTTCACTTCTATTTCTGTTTATAATATTGGTCATATTTTATGTAGCTGCTTTTTTGTATTGGGTTAGCGCAGTGTTATTTGTATTTTCATTCAGCATTTTATCCACTTGCTTTATCCAGAACTGTATTCCTAAGTCCCTTTCCCATTGAGAGACAAATGACGGGGCTGACTCTTCAGTCTGGTTAATCAGATAACTGTATATCAGAGAAAGAGTATGTCGTGAAGGTTCCCCTGTTTTACATAACAATTCAAAGGGAGTAAGGTCTCTAGGGACATGTGATGTCTTCTGAAGGGACTGTAAAAAGTGTCGAAGTTGATAGGTGCTGAAACTATCTAACGGTGGGTCTATGAGACTAGAAATGGTCGCTGCTGAGGGGAGCTCCTCCTTAGGTCAGACGTCCATTAAGTGATATCTCCCTGATAGGGTTAGTTGTCTAATCTTTCTGCTAGTAAGACCTGGCATAAAATCAAGGTTACCTATCACCGGTGTCATAGGTGAAGGCAGCGATGCAAGGCCCGTACTGCGAAACGTTGATCTAGCCACCCTAAGGTGTTCCTTATGTCTTCTGGCAGAGGGCAGGTGAGCCATGGAGAAGTCAACAGAGGAATAGGGACATCCTCAATCTCCATCCTCACCCATTGTTTGACTTCTTTATTACAGTGCCAGTCCACTATCCTCGAAAGGTGCGCTGCCCTGTAATATTGGAGGAGATCAGGGAGGCCAATGCCCCCCTTCCTTTTAGGTCTAGACAACGTTTGCATTTTGGTCCTAGGTGACTTATGTGACCAAATAAACTCTCTAATTATATTCCAGAAATCAAAAATAATAATGCGCCAACCAAAGAGCAAAGCAGCCAACACCACAATCAGACAAATTGTAGAAAGATATAAATTAAAATAAGTGTGGCGCTAAAAAAAAAAAAAAAGTGTCCTTTATTGGGCAGAGCCAAACAGAATGGTGTCTGGAGGGCAATATGCACAACAAAGAATATTAATGAAAATAAGTCCTATGAGGACTGTTGGTTGACACCAACAAAACAAATAAATCGAACCACAAGATAAATGGATGAAATATATGGGTGAATCTTAAATAAAGTATGATGGCACATAAGGTGGACCAATATACACACCAATATATGTGCAAATAATCAAAAAAGAGAAATGATGTAGGAAGAACCACAAATCCCAACAATAGGGGAAAGTAGTTCAATACATAAAAACTATGAAAATGTGAGGATGTGTACATCACAAGTATATTGCACATAAAATAAATTAAATTATGTAGAGAAAATGTGAGGATTGTGCACATCACAAGTGTATTGCACAAAAAGTGAAATTAATTGTGTAGGGAGAAACAATGACTAGATATACTAGGCTGCTAATACAATAAAAAGTCCATCCGGAACTTATATAAATAAAGTGATAACTCAGAGTCCAAATAATACAATAAAAAGCGATCAGCAGCCACCAAGCTCAGTGTGGGAGGACCAGTGGATCCAAGGATGGCATCCACGAGTTGCGATCATAAGCATCTGTGTGAAAGGTGTAGGCATAAATACCCTTACCAGAGAGGATGGACTCCCAGTCAGCGACTTGGGAGTCAAACAGGCTTGTATTGGAGTAGGAGGAGTAGCTCCTGGTTCCCAGCGGTTGAAGATAATGGAGGAATGGCAATATTCACCGACTCGATCACTCTGATCTCACCAACCTGTCACTTCGAGGGTGTCAGTGGTAGGTGCTTGTTATAGATCCAGCTTCGTAGGAAGGATGTCACTCCTCAGAGATGAAGGGAAAAGAAAGAGGCTTCCCCATAGTGTAAGTCGGCTAAGAACCAGCTTTATTAAAACAAAGTAATAAAAGCACTCTGGCTCTTCAAAAAACAAACAGTGAAAGTAGCGCTAAAATTCAAATGGTGGCAAGACAGGCATAACAGACCCTACGCGTTTCGTCCGATGGGACTTCGACTGGGGTATATGTCCGTCTGCCACTTGTGCCTGTATATATAGATAAACTAATGATAATCCAATTGTGACAGCTGTTCGCGCCATGTATACCGTCATTTCCGGGTTGTGGGAAAGTGATGTCCGCAACCATCATGATCCAATCACAGTGATGCTAAAATCGGCCTGTAACCAAGCCTCAATGTGAGTAGCCCAATCATAGTAGTGCCGTATGTCGCGTCATCAGAACCCTATCGAAGAGTGGGTCACATGATATCACCCCTCCTATAGGTCCTCGGGACGGACAGTGCAGTATCCAGTAAGACACATCCTTGTCCTCAACCTATCACGGGCGGCAGGGATGAAGTGTAACCTCCAATCCGGGGGTGTGGTGAGGACGTATGACGTCACTCCGGCGTGCATCCGGAAGTGACGGGGACGGGAGCAGTAGTGAGACGCAGATGCGTACCACAACTCGTTTTAATAGAAATTGTAAAGCGGAAATATTAGAGCTTGGAGCGCAATGCGGTCCAACTATCACAATAGAAAAACAAAAAACCATAAATGTATCTAAAGACGCTGACATGGCACGAACATTGCTAAACTTAACAGTAAAACAATTGTACAATGAAAGTGGACAGTGTACTGTATCGCTACAACCAAATTCAATATTGAGGTATACATATCACTGTCATAATAAAAGTTACTATGTAGCTAAAAGGGAACATCTGTATGTAGACGTATGAAATAAAAAACTCAAAAAGATCTACACGTGAGCCAAGTGGTCTAAAAATAGTAAAAATATATGAGTAAAGAGAAACTATATTGTAAACTGGATAGGTTAGACGAAAACCTCTATATTGAATTAAAAAATAGCTGAATTAAATAGCAGCAAGCCCCGTAAGGCTTCAGGACTATGTATCCAATATACAGATATATTAAACGTAGGGATCGTTCATCCAGCCCGTATTAAAAGGAAATACGGGACTAATCTGGTACTCTAAAGAAAACAGTAAGCCAGAAAAAAAAAAAATTAAGACTGATTAATAAAAGAATTAATGTCCCATTCAATGTTAAGGCCTAATGGCGAATAACACTTTAATTGGTGTATCCAAAAAGTTTCCAGTCTGGATACGCCCCTCTTCATCGATTCTCCCCTCCAATGAGGGGTGAATTTATCAATAACTTGGAACTGGGTTCCATTAGGATCTTGGTTATGACAATGCCGAAAGTGTTTGGGTACACTATGATTTGTAAGGCCTTTTTTAATGTTGGCTATGTGCTCATTTCCTCTAACTGCAAAAGTACGTATCGTACACATCCTCACATTTTCATAGTTTTTATGTATAGAACTACTTTCCCCTATTGTTGGGATTTGTGGTTCTTCCTACATCATTTCTCTTTTTTGATTATTTGCACATATATTGGTGTGTATATTGGTCCACCTTATGTGCCATCATACTTTATTTAAGATTCACCCATATATTTCATCCATTTATCTTGTGGTTCGATTTATTTGTTTTGTTGGTGTCAACCAACAGTCCTCATAGGACTTATTTTCATTAATATTCTTTGTTGTGCATATTGCCCTCCAGACACCATTCTGTTTGGCTCTGCCCAATAAAGGACACTTTTTTTTTTTTTTTTTTTTTTAGCGCCACACTTATTTTAATTTAAAACTCTCTAGTTATCGTCCAGAGCTGTTTGAAATACGTCGAAGATACTTGAATCGGTATGGTTTGAGGTATATATAATATCCTCGGTAAAACCGTCATCTTCCGGGCATTACATCGCCCAAACAAGGTCAAGGTCAAAGTGTGCCAATTACGAAGGTCCACTTTCAGTCTCTGAATCAGGGGTACATAATTAGACGCATACAAAAGCGTCAAGTCCGGTGTGATATCAATACCCAGATATTGTATTGATTTATCCGCCCAATGGAACGCAAAGGACGTACGCATACTGCGAGCCTCCGAATCTGGGATCGTAATATTAATCTTTTATTAATGTTCTAATTTTTTGGCCTTTTTATTCAACAGTGCAAACGAAATTTCGTTGACACATGAGGTGACAATTTCTTCTTCGGCTAACTATTATTATTATGTTGTGGGTCTGCTACACACACACCTTGTTTTTTTTGTCAATGTATGTAATGCATTACTGACAAAAATATTAATAATTTTCAACACCATGACCGAAATTTGGGGAGTCATGAAAATGGCGTGGTTGTGTATAATTAGAAAGCACTGTTGGGTGTTATTTACTAAAGGAAAATACACTTTGCACTACAAGTGCACTTGAGACTGCACTGAAACTGCACTTGTAGTGCAAAGTGGATTTGCCTTTAGTAAATAACCCCCATTGTCACTGAAAAACACCAACTTTACTCCAAAAAATGCTTTTGAGCATTGAAAGAAGAAGCCACACATTGTTGATTATCAATCTTTTTAATCAAAGCACAATCACATATGCGTTTATAAAAGGGTTTTTGAAAAAACCAACATGTTTGTTGTATAACATTTTTTTTTTAAGAAGACCGGGCTCCTCCGCTAGCAAAAGAGCGGCAAAAGAGCAGAAGATAGCGGAGGAGCCCGGCAGAAGAGCTGGAGAGTGCGGAGAAGAACCGGAGACCGGGAGAAGATACGGAGAGCGCGGAAGAGACCCCCGAAGTCGGAAGAAGACCCCCGGAGCTGCCTAATAAATTACTTTAAAAACCTGTCTAGTGTGTTTTTTTTAATTGACATTTTTTTCCTAGGTGAATGGGTAGGGGTACAATGTACCCCATACTCATTCACATAGGGTGGGGGGCCAGGATCTGGGGCCCCCTTATTAAAAGGGGGCTCCCGGATTCCGAAAAGCCCCCGCCCGCAGACCCCGACAACCAACGGCTAGGGTTGTCGGGAAGAGGCCCTTGTCCTCATCAACATGGGGATGAGGTGTTTTGGGGTGGGGGCCCCCTTGCCGCAAAGCACCAACCCCCCCATGTTGAGGGCATGCGGCCTGGTACGGTTCAGGAGGGGGGGGGGGACGCTCGCTCGTCCCCACCGCCTTTCATGACCTAAAACAAAGAAACTGGTGCTCAGAGGCTATAAGGCAAATGACTATAAAATTTAATAAAATTATAAAGTCTAAAAGCTGGATCAATCACGGTGTAATCAGGATGGTGTTGGAAGTCTTGGACAGGAGCCAGGAAACAGTCTATAAAGCAGGAGAGGATCCCTGGAGGATAATAGGTAAAACAAAACACCGGAAAAAAACTTTTCTTTTCTTGTAGGAATTTGTGTGGCCAGATTCACGAAAGGCAGCTCTTCTTGTTAAAAGAAGTCAAACTCAGATCCATCCAGGTAAAAAAGAGAGAGAGGAGCGCCACTAAGTAAAATCATTTATTCACCAATATAAAAACAAAGTATAAACTTACATTAAGGAGTGGTATATAGAACAGACAGATGTGATTCCTGATAGAAGAGGGGGAAGGGAACAGTCAGTGATTCCCCGGGGATGCCTCCAAAACACGACGCAGTCTAGCGGGGAGGCCAGGACGGTACACAGCCTGTCTCTGCGGGAGGATGAAGCGGCAGCCCAGGAAGCTGCTGGCAATTTTGTCAATGAGGAGAAAAAACACAACGCATTTCTGAGCATGCGCAGGGTCTGTACGGCACATGCACGCTCCTTTATCCAGACTTCCAGCGGTTCTATATACCGCTCCTAAATGTAAGTTGATACTTTGTTTTTATATTGGTGAATAAATGATTTTACTTAGTGGCGCTCCTCTCTCTATTTTTTACCTTTCCTGACCGACCGGGCTGCGTACTCGGATAGGGGTCTGGTATAGATTTTGAGGGGGGACCCCACGCCGTTTTTTCGGCGTAGGGGGTTCCCCTTAAAATCCATACCAGACCGAAGGGCCTGTTATACCCCTGGGGGGGAACCCATGCCGTTTTTTTATTTAAAATTCGGCGTGGAGTTCCCCCTCAAGATTCATACCAAACAGTGCCGGGCATTGGCGGGGATCCAAGTCAGTCGGTACCCTGTCGGTTGCTATGGCAATGGCAAACCGCAGCTAAACGCAACCGCAGCTAATTGCACTGTACCAATGCAGCTGATCGCAGTGCCTGGAGTCTTAAATTTCACAGAAAAAAAAAAACATGCGCCTGAAAAATGCCCTAAAGAAGTGTCTCTATTCACTCCAGTGTGAATTGGCCTTTCACACTGGAGCGGTGTGCTAGCAGGACAGTAAGGCTCGATTCACATCTATGCATTTTGCTTTTGAGTGTTTCTGCAGTGCTTTTTGCGGTGCTTGCCGCGTTTTTGGACCGGCGTTTTTACCGGTTTGCATTTTTTTCTCTTTTTTTTACACTGTATATAGCTAGTTGCTAAGGAGGGGGCCAGGAAGCCGTCCGCCACATCCTTAACAACTGATGAGTCATCAGCTGACTTCCCGCTCAATGTAAAAAAAAAAAAAATGCCGGCTAAAAAAAAAAAACAAAACGAGAAAAAAAACTGCGTGGTGTCCCCCCCAGGTCCAATAAGGCCCTTGGGTCTAGTATGGATTTGGAGGGGACCCCCATGCCAAAAATGTAAAAAAAATGGCGTGGGGGTCCCCCTAAAATCCATACCAGACCCTTATCCGAGCACACAGCCGGGCAGGTCAGGAAGGCGAGGGGACGAGCGAGCGCCCCCCTCCTGAACCATACCAGGCCGCATGCCCTCAACATGGGGAGATGGGTGCTTTGGGGCGGGGGGGCTCTGCGTCTCCCACCCCAAAGCACCTTGCCCCATGTTGATGGGGACAAGGGCCTCTTCCCGACAACCCTTGCCCAGTGGTGGTCGGAGTCTGTGGGCGGGGGGCTTATCGCAATCTGGAAGCCCCCTTTAACAAGGGGGCCCCCAGATCCCGGCCCCCCACCCTATGTGAATGAGTATGGGGTACATGGTACCCCTACCCATTCACCTGGGGAAAAAAGTAGTGTAGTGTTAAAAAATACAGTAGACAGTTTTTGACAAGTCTTTTACTATGCAGCTCCGGGGGTCTCTTCCGACTTCTCCACTCTCTTCTCTGCGCTCTCCGGTTCTTCTCCCATTGTCCTGTGCCTTCTGCCGGGTTCTTTTGCTCTTTTGCCCGCTCTTTTGCTAGCTCTTTCCAGGTCTTCGTCGTCTTCTCCCCTCTTCTCTTCTTCCGATGTTGACTTGTCATTGTCTCCCGCTGTAATGCCGTGTGCGCCATGCCCAATAACTTACATAGGCACGGGGCGGGGTAATTGGGTAATGTCATCCGGTGACCCCGCCCCCTTATGACGTTACAGCCCGGGGTATGATGGGTCTGTGACGTCACATGGGGGCGTGGCATTCTGATGACGTATTTCGATTGCCAGGCCCTCATCGTTATTTAAGAAATGCAGGACATCGGCGCCGACAGATCAGTGGGACGCGGCATCGGAGGAAGGTCGTTGCCAGGAGCGGAAAAGAAGAACACCGGACAAAGAAGACAGAAGAAGAAGAGCAGAAGAAGCAGAGGAAGAAGGAGAAGAGCGGAGGATGAAGATTCGGGAGAAGATGGATGAAGTCCGGAGGAAGAAGCGGAGAAGATTTGTAATAAAAGACTTGTCAAAAACTGTCTACTGTATTTTTTAACACTACACTACTTTTTTTTACAGGTGAATGGGTAGGGATACAATGTACTCCATACTCATTCACATAGGGGGGGTGGGATCTGGGGGCCACCTTGTTAAAGGGGGCTTCCAGATTCCGATAAGCCCCCCGCCCGCAGACCCCGACAACCACCGGGCAAGGATTGTGAGGAAGAGGCCCTTGTCCCCATCAACATGGGGGCAAGGTGCTTTGGGGTGGGGGGGCGCAGAGTCCCCCCTTCCCCAAAGCACCCATCCCCCCATGTTGAGGGCATGCGGCCTGGTATGGTTCAGGAGGGGGGGCACTCGCTTGTCCCCTCCCTTTCCTGACCTGCCGGGCTGCGTGCTCGGATAAGGGTCTGGTATGGATTTTGGGGGGACCCCCACATCATTTTTTTTTTAAATTTTGGCATGGGAGTCCCCTCCAAATCCATACTAGACCCAAGGGCCTGGTATGGACTTGGGGGGGACCCCACGCTGTTTTTTTTCACGATTTTTCTTTTTAGCCGGCATTTTTTTTTTACATTGAGCGGGAAGTCAGCTGACAGCTTATGACTCATAGGTTGTTAAGGACGCGGCGGCCGGCTTCCTGGCCCCCTTCTTATCAACCAGCTATATACAGTATAAAAAAAAGAAATTAAAAAAAATGCAAATCACGGTAAAAACGCAGTACTTGTGTTTTGGATGCAGGTCCATTGAAATCTATTACAAGCAAAATGCTGCATTTTGCGGGAAAAAAAGTCCCTGACCCTTTCCAAAAACGCAGAGGCACAAAAATGCATTGATGTGAACATGTTCCATAGGAACCCATGTTAAAAAATTCCCATGCATTTCTGCAAAATGCAAAATGCATCAAAAAACGCATTAGTGTGAATAGAGCCAAAGGCTCTTTTCACACTGGGGCGGGGGGGGGGGCGGTCCGTCATCATCCGATCTACAGTCCGTCATCTGATCCCCCCATAGAGGAGAGCGGCACTCTGACAGGTCTGTCCCTGCACAGTGTGCAGAGACAGACCTGTCATCTGCCTGCCCAGCGGGGATTGACGGAGCGATCCCCCACTGAGCAGAGCGGACTCCGTACACGGGGTACAAAGTCCCATCGTGTGTATGAGGCTTAAACACCAGAAATTCAAGTTTTCATATCTTTAAAGGTCACCATACACTGGCCAATCAGTTAGATCTTCCATAAATTAGATTCAGTGCAAGAGCCTGTTTGATTTTCTACAATTAGAAGTAATTCTTACAGTGCATTTCCTATTACCGCTTTAGCCTAATGCTCTCTTTCCACTATTTCAACCCTAAAGTTGCGTGATTTACAATGTGCTTTTTCGGCTTGTTTTCCACTATTGCAACTTGTCATGCCACTAGGGACTGAAAAGTTGCATCACAAATTCTACCCCATGATTTACAATGAATACCGTTCATATGTGTGCAAATTAAAGTCGCAGCAACTTCAAAGTAGTCCCTGCACTACTTTGGTCACACTTTGATGCGACTTGAGGTCCATAGACCTCAAAAATACACAGGCATTGCTTCAAGTTTTGGCAAAACGTTGCGGGAAACTTGTTGCAAAAAAAACGCAACTTTGGGCTTGCAATAGTGGAAACCGAGCCTTAATGTCGCGTCATGCGACTAATTCAAAACATCTGAGAAAAAGTCGCACTGAAGTTGGAACAAAGTAGTGCAAGAACTTTTTTTGGAGTTGCACCAATTAGAACGGGGGAACATTGAAATACATGTGTTTTGACTTTTCCTGCGACTTCACATGTGTCAAATCGCACAACAACTCGCAGTAGTGGAAAGAGAGCCTAAGGCCACTTGGGACTGAAAAGTTGCACAAGTTGTACCCCATGATTTACAATGAGTACCGTTCATATGTGTGGGACTTGCTTACACACATGCCGTATACACAGCGGGCACACATCTTTATTACAGATATCCATATTTGGCATGGAAATTAACCACTTGCTTACTGGGCACTTAAACCCCCCTGCTGTCCTGACCAATTTTCAGTGCTGATCCATTTTGAATGACAAATTACATTTTTTTTTTTAAGTTCCCACAAATAGAGCATTCTTTTGGTGGTATTTGATCACCTGTGTGGTTTTTTTCTTTTGTTCAAACAAAAGAAAAGACAGATCTTTATAAATAATTTTGTATATTTTTGGATATTGTGATATTAAATTTTGCAAATAGGTAATCTTTCTCCTTCATTGATGTACGCTGATGAGGCGGCACTGATTGGTTACACTGATAGGCAGCACTGCTTGGGACCACTGGTAGCCATTGATAGGTGGCACTGGCAGGTGGTACTGGTGGGCACAGATGAGGCAGAATTGCCTCTTCGGGACCAATGTCCCTTGCACCTAAGCCGGTGATCAGCTTTTATCTTTATACTCATGCTGTCAGCGTGAGGCGAAAAAATAAACAGATCGGCCCTTACTTCGATCTGTGATCACCCGAGTCTCAGTGACTCAGTGCGCGCAGCAGGGAGCATACGGGGAGCCCATCCTATGACAGCCTCCCAGAAATTCAGGTCCACGCTGTGGCCGTCGTTTGGCTATAGCACAGACACCAAGCGGTTAATAGAAAAACAGATGCAGATTTCTAGGACTGGCCAAAAATAATGTTTAGAGTCAAAGGCAACTGTTGACTTTCTATTAAAGGTCTAAATGGGCCATTAACATGCATCACAATTGAACTTAAGAATGTGTCTTTGAAAAGTTAAACTCATTAAAATCCTTTCTTATTTTTGCTTGGGGATAGACTGCAGAGGGATTATAAGTTTTGGGGGGGATGTCTACATCCCTGATAGGGTGAAGACACCTCCCAAATTTTGCCAATTTCTCATTCAAAATTATTCACTTCCTGTCACATAGCCAAACAGGAAGTGAGGGTAAAACCCTACCAATGTATGTCCTTGGGGACACACAGGTCAATCTAAATAGTTTCCCCATTCAGGAAATTGCACTCTAGCATTTTGCCATGTACATCCCAAATTATTATGCATCTTGGGGTTTATTTACTAAAAGGTAAATCCACTTTGCACTACGAGTGCACTTAGAAGTGCAGTTGCTAGAGATCCGAGGGGACATGCAAGGAAAAGAAAAAAACAGCATCTTTGCCTCTACATGATTGGATGATAAAATCACCAATGCTACCCCTCTAATTTTCATCAACTACACTTGTATTGCAGAAAGGATTTGCCATTAATAAACCCCAAAATACCTAATAATTTGGGGTGTACACAAGAAAGTGCTAGAGTGAAATTTGCATAATGGGGGCACTAGTTAGATTCACCTGTGTGTCCCAAGGAAAAATATTAATAGGGTTTTACTATCACTTCCTGTTTGGCTATGTGACAGGAAGTGAAGCCAATTTTAAGAAAAGGGACGCAAAGCCAACCTTTAAAAAAAAAAAAAAAAATCTAGATTTCCGCCAAATGTCCACAATTAGAATAGGATTGTCTTCAGCTTTATTTTAGTTCAGTGCTCTAAATCAGTCAAATCCCTTTTTCATTTTTTTTTTTTTTTTTCTTTAGTTTTAAGTTACTTTCCTGGTGCCTTCATGCTAGCACATGCATGGATTGTGCGTATGCTGCCATGGATAGTGACCAGGAAAGTAACATTTCAGGGTGGTAAGTATTCAATTTTCTTTTTGAGCAGTGGCTTTCAGCCTCAGTCCTGAAGTACCCCCCCATGGCCATTGACTTTTATTTAAAGCAACGGTGCAAGATGAAGTAAAACCTGCAAACATGGCCTGTTGGTGGGGGTACTTGAGGACACGGTGGAGAAGCTAAGACATGCCAATCAACCTAGTTAAGCTGCAGCTGGGAAATCCGTTGCATGAAAAGAACACACATAAAACAAAGAATTTGAAACAATTTTATTGGTCCAAAAAAAAAAAAAAAAAACAGGACTTGGAACAGAAGCAATGGAAGCAAAATACACACATGTATGTTAATTTGAAACGCTAAAAGAATTTGAGATTTGACCCTTTTACAGTGTAAATTAACAGGAGTTAAAAGGAGTGCACCCACAAATGGACATCTATTAAGGATTAAAACAACATTAGGCACAACATCTTGAGAAAGAATTTTAAAAATAAGGCAGCACAGACAGTTAAATCAAAGTGAACAACGTAAAAACAACAAAAATTGCCAACATAAAAAAGATTTCATGTTAAAATAACCACCACCCAAAAAAAAAAACAAACCAAAGTAACAAATTGCATAAAAACACATCTGTTTTGCAACAACATAACAAACAAAATACAAATAGAAAATACATGCGTTAGAAACTCAATAAGGACACCCAAATGTACTCTCATGCCAGCCCCCCACACACAATCTTGGTTCTTTTCAGGGCAAAGTAAAGAATGCTATCTGCAAGCTTTATATAGCATAGGTTTGTGTGCTAATGAGGCAATTGTAAACACATGGACAGTCCATGAAACACACAAATACAAGTTCACCCAATGTAGAGGCTGAACTTCAAAGTGGGTACACCTGTTAAGGATGTCCTCATATTACTAACCCAAAAAACACACTCTGAGCATGCCCAGAAACATCCAAGTGCTGTTCACACACAAAAAGCACCACCAAAAAAAACCCAAGTCCCTGAGCATGCCCATAACAACCCAAACGCAGCTAGCACAAAATAAGCCACCCCACTGTCCAAAATTAAGCACATCATCCAGCATGCACCAAAATTACAGATGGGACAAAACACCCCCCCAGTCCAGGGGGGCAACTAAAGAGCCTAACGTGCAAAAGTTATACAACAAATACCATTGCTGTCTAAGGGAACTGACTTTACTAGTCCCCACTTGGCTGGCTTATCTTCTAGTTATTGGCCTTAAAGTGAGTATGGGGCCCAGGTCCCACCCCAAGGGACATATATCAATGTCACCAATTGGACAACCCCAAAACGAAACAAGGAGACATGCCTTTAACCACTAGCCTACCGCCCACCGTCATATGACGGCGGGACGGTAAGCCTATTGTTCTGGCCGGACGTCATATGACGTGAGCCCGTTTGAACAGGGCATGCGCGCGATCGTGAGCGCGCAGCCCTTTACTGTCGGTGGCGGCGTGTCACTGAGACACCGCTCGTCACCGACAGGGGTGAACAGCCACTGGGCATGGCTGTTTACCACGTGATCGGCCGTGATGATGTCACGGCCGATCACTAATGGTACATCCCCGCATTGCACGGCGCATGCGTGCGATCGTGAGCGCGCTGTGTGTGCACGTCGGTGGCGGCGTGTTCCCCGGGTACACTGCTTGTCACTGACGATAGTTTACAGCCATTGGCCAGGGCTGTGTACCATGTGATCGGCTGTGATCCATTCACAGCCGATCACTAACTGTAAACAAAGAGCTGTCACTAGCTTTTACTAGCCCTTCTCTCCTCACACACCGTTTCCAGTGTGAGGAGAGAAGAGCCAGGAGCAGTGAGTTACAGATCTTTGTATTGTAGTGTCTGCACCAACACCACTTCTGTCCCATCGCCCCCCCCAATTGTCATCTGTCACCCAACAGTCACCCCATAAAAAGTGCACCTGTCACATAGAGACTGCCATCAGTGACCATCAGCGGTGCAACCGTCACCCATCAGTGACCTGCCCTGTCACCCGTCACCCACCAGTGACCGTGCCCTGTCACCCATCACCCATCAATGACCTGCCCTGTCACCCACCAGTGACCGTGCCCTGTCACCCACCAGTGACCATCAGCGGTGCACCCGTCAACCATCAGTGACCGTCGCCTGTCAGTGACCGTCGCCTGTCAACAATCTGTGACTATCACCTGTCACCGTCCGTGGCCTGTCACCCATCAGTGACCGTGCCCTCTCACCCGTCACCCATCAGTTACTGTGCCCTGTCACCCATCAGTGACCATCAGCGGTGCACCTGTCACCTATCAGTGACCGTCGCCTGTCAACTATCTGTGACCATCGCCCATAACACCATCACCTCTCAGTGAACGTCACCTGCCACCCATCGCACAGCCCATCTGTCACCCGTCGCACAGCTACCCGCCACACAGCCATGTCCAAAAGAGGATATACTAGTGAGGAGGCATTCCAGATCCTCTCTATGACTGATGAGAGCACCAGGGAGTCCAATTCTGATTCCGAATCAAATTCGGCATTTGAACCGTATCGAGAGTAGCAATGATTCGGATGAAGAATGGGTCTCTCCTAAAAGGGCACGACACTCTGGAAACCAGGAAGCCGCCAGCAACCAGGATTATATTCCCAGGCCCAGTACCAGTGCTGCCACCAGAGATAGGCCCCGCGCACAAATGCCCAGTACCAGTGCTGCCACATCACACCTGAGTTACAGCACAGGAAATTCAACTCCCCCAACTACTGGAGTGACACGTCCCCCAAGAGCCAGGGCCGCTACCTATATGCCAGATGGTCTTGCCAACCCAACATGGCTGCCTTCCAACTCGGGATCACCAAATATTCCCCCTTTCACAGCACAGCCAGGTGTGCAGGCCAACACCCAAAATTTTACAAAGATCAATTTTTTTCACCTGTTTTTGCCCGACACTTTGCTGCAGTTCATTGTGGACCAGACAAATTTGTATGCCCAGCAGTATATTGCCAGCAACCCCCAATCATCTTATGCCCGTCCGTTTGAGTGGAGAGATTTGATTTTGGAGGAGTTCAAATTGTTTTTGGGCCTCACCCTAAATATGGGGCTTACAAAAAAAAAAATGAAGGACATACCTATTGGTCCACCCACCCCATCCACCATATGCCCATGTATTCTGCCGCTATGTCCCGGTCCCGATATGAGATGATTATGAGATTCTTTCATTTTAACGACAACACCCAGTGCCCTCCCCGCAATCATCCAAATTCCGATAAGCTATACAAGATTCGCCCACTAATAAATTTATTTTCCCAACGATTTGCAGAACTTTATGTCCCAGAGAAGAATATATGTGTGGATGAGTCCCTGGTACCATTTTCAGGCTGGCTAGGAATAAAACAATATATTCCTAGCAAAAAGGCCAAATATGGAGTCAAATTTTACAAGCTGTGTGAGAGAGCCATGGGATATCTATATGCGTTCCGCATATATGAGGGAAGAGATTCCCAGCTCCAGCCCCCTGAGTGCCCGGCCTACATGGGCACAACTGGAAAAATCGTATGGGACCTGGCTTACCCACTTCTGAAAAAAGGCTATCATATATACCTGGACAACTTTTATACCAGCCTGCCCCTTTTCAGACACCTATATATTGAAAAAACCCTGGCCTGCGGAACTTCAAGAAAAAATAGGAAGGGCTTCCCACAATCCATAGTGAACAAAAGGCTGAAAAGGGGGGAAAGAGCAACACTGAGATTTAATGAAGTGCTGGCCTTGAGGTGGAAGGATAACAGGAACGTGCACATGATGTCCACCATTCATGATGACACTACAGTTGTAGTTCAGCGAAGACGAGGTCCCTTTGAAAAACCGACATGTGTCCAAGACTATAATCTCTACATGGGGGGGGGGGTGGATTTCAATGACCAAATGATTCAGCCCTATTTGTCAATAAGGAGGTCCCGATTCTGGTACAAGAAGGTAGCAATATATCTAATCCATTTGACCATTTACAATTGCTACATAATCTACACAAAATCCACAGAAAGCCCCGCCCCCTTCCTAAAATTCATAGATGTAGTAGTCACGTCCCTCATCTATCAACAAAGACCCCTCCCAGAAGTACTTAGTTCTGATGCTGTTAGCCGACTTCATGAACGCCACTTCCCGTACAACATTCCACCATCGGAAGCAGGCCGAAGACAGCAAAAAAGATGTCGTGTGTGCAGCAGAAGAGGTTTTCGAAAAGATACCAGCTTCCATTGTCCCCAGTGTCCCTCCCAACCTGGCCTTTGCATTGGTGAATGCTTCGAACTGTATCATACATCCCTAAGTTATTAGCCCATATTTTCCCCATTTTCGCTGATCATTTTCCATGCTTCCCCAAAAAACCATGCCACTGCCTTCAATGTGAACTGACCCTGGCCTGCTTTTTGACTATGCCTCTGCCTACCGTTTGGACTGCTTCCACATGAACTGATCCTGGCCTGTTTTGACTATGCCTCTGCACACCGTTTGGACTGCTTGCTCGTGAACTGACCCTGGCCTGTTTTGTGACTACGCTTCTGCCTACCGCTTAGACTGCTTGCACGTTAACTGACCCTGGCCTGTTTTATGGACTATGCTTTTGCCTACCGCTTGGACTGATCTGTTGCCCTGCTACTATAGTACACAGGGGTCTCACATTTGTGAGAGGCTCCAGAATAGTTTTTCCGGATGGAGATAACATTTTTTTTGTTTTCTCCCAGTTTTGTAATTTCCGGATTAGGGTCTGGAGTCCGGAGGCTTCATAGAGATTTGGTTGGGTCGAAGCCTCTACCCCTGTGCCCCTGTGCACAGGTCTTACCCAATTGCGGCCCTCAGGCTTCTGCTGACTTACTGCCATCATGCCTTTGGCTGCCGCATGAACGGACCACACCTCTGCCTGCTACCTGGACTATGCAAATAATTCGCTGTAGCAAGAGGCAGTATGTTTATGAAGCGCTGGAGAGCGGTACAATAATGAGTGTCTGCAGGTAACAGTGTACCAGGACCAATATTATGGCTGTGCTGGCTGTCTCTGCCTGGACAATTCCTATGGACTGTGCTGTGCCGACTATAGACAATATTCCTGCCTGCTGCCTGGATAGTTATTATTGCTGTCGCTAAGCACATCCCTGACTGCTGCCTGGACCAGTGCTCTCTTCTGTGGACACTACTAAAAGCACAGGTAATACTTTTTTTTTTATCCTTTCCGCAATAGAATTTATTTTGGATTGTAATTCTTGGTATGTACATGATATGTATTAGAAATATGAAGGGCCTTCAAAAATGATAGGTTGCCAGGATATTATCTATGTAATGTATGCTCCTAGAACGCCTGATGGTGCTACTTGGATGTTGGGCCTCAGTATGTGGCCAAGCTCTGTAAAAGTCTCACACATGTGGTATCCCCATACTCAGGGGGAGTAGCAGAATGTATTTTGGGGTGTCATTTTTGCTATGTGTTGGAAATATCTTATAATAGGACAACTTTGTGTAAAAAAAATGCATTTTTATTTTTTTCCCACATTTTCCAAAAACTTCTGGAAAAAAAATAACCGTTCAAAATACTCATCATGCCTCATAGATTATACGTTGGGGTGTTTGCTTTCCAAAATGGGGTCATTTTGTGGGCAATTCCATTGTCCTGATGCTCCAGGGCCTTCAAAAGTGTAATAGGTGGTTGAGAAATGAGATGTGCAATTTATGCTCGTAGATCGCCTGATGGTGCGACTTCAATGTTGGGCCTTTGTATGTGGCCAGGCTGTGTAAAAGTCCCACACATGTGGTATCGCCATACTCAGGAGGAGTAGCAGAATGTATTTTGGGGTGTCATTTGTTGTATGCATATGCTCTGTGAGAGAAATAACGGAAAATTGTATCATACTTACCGTAATTTTCCTTTCCTGGTGCCTATCCATGGCAGCATACTGGTGATAGAGCTCCGCCTCGACTCCTCCCTCAGGACCAGTGAATAGCATAAATTAAAGGCATAGTCCCTCCCCCAACATTCTCCGTAAAATAGAATACTGAGGGTGGGAACGTATGCTGAGAAATGGTGGAAAAAACCTGCGCTAATGAGCAAGACATAGTAAATGAAAATTGCTTAAATTTGTGCGCTAGCAAAATATATAATGAAGTAGTACAATTAGGAAGCTCCTTGGGATATTACCCGGAGCCACAATGTGTTTGAATCCCAACACAGAAAAAATACCAAGACAATAAATACAAGTAGTGCATTAAATCATATCTCCATAAAAAATAATAAAAGTTAAAGAATGTGAAAAAAATGTTTGAAAAGAGGTGAAAGTTCTGAAGGTATGATTGATCACTCAATCATTTAGAAGACACCACATTCAGTCCATGAAAACAAGTTGGCAAAAATAAGAGAAAAAGAAAAAAAAGGAGACGTTCCTTTGGTGTCTCACATCAAAAACAGGAAAGTGAGAAGATGCCAAAAGCGCTTCCAAACCACCATTGATTGCAGGAGAGGAGTAATGGATGTGCCCTTACCCCATTCGTTGGACCTCCTCTATGGCGAGGTCGTACGGGCTTGCAGATATAACCCTCTGCGGGGACAGATGGAATATTGGTGTCCGGGTCCTGTTAGCGTGCACCACCAACTCCGAGCTGATCCGACTGATCCGACTGCCTAGTAATAGAATGAAAGAACCTGTGTCTCAACCATGGGATAAACTCCTCTATGTGGGAGAACTGAAGTTCTCCCACATAGGAAACATAGGAAACTGGAGTTTATCCCATGGTTGAGACACAGATAGATCTGCTGTGTAGGTGCAAGCTGACTAGACATGTGCATTTCGTTTAGTTCCGAATCGAAAATCGGACGAAACTTTCATTATTCCGACATTCGGATGCATCCGAAATACAGAATTACAATACTAACGAATTTAAACGAATCCGAAATGTTTAGAATCGAAAACCCACGGACGAAATTCGAACCGAATTCGAATCGAATTCGAAACCAAATTCGAAATATATTCGATTTTTTTTTTTTTCATCTGATCTATTGTTTTTCTAAGATCTTATTTTCTATTCTATCCAAATTCAATTTCATTCTATAAGAAATTCGAATTTCGTAAAATGGTTATATATATATATAAAACCATCTTTTGAAATTCTATAATTCTATTTTTTTTTCTATTCTAATCTTTTCTATTCTAATTTGAATTCATTCTATATGAATTTCGAATTTCAATAGATGGTTATATATCAATAAATATCATATATATATATATATATATATATATATATATATATATATATATATATATATATATATATATATATATATATATATATATACATACATATATATATACATATATATATATATATATATATATAATAAAAATTTCCAAAATTCAAAATTCATATATATATAAGAAAAAAAAATAGTACAGAATAGAATAAAATATTATATATATATATATATATATATATATATATATATATATATATATATATATATATATATATATATATATATATATATATACACACATAATATTTTATTCTATTCTGTTCTGTTATTCTATTCTATTCTTTACTATTCTAATCTTTTCTATTTAAATTTGAATTTATTCTATATGAATTTCAAGATATATATATATATATATATATATATATATATATATCTTGAAATTCATATAGAATAAATTCAAATTTAAATAGAAAAGATTAGAATAGTAAAAAATAGAATAGAATAACAGAACAGAATAAAATATTATGTGTATATATATATATATATATATATATATATATATATATATATATATATATATATATATATATATATATATATATATATATATATATATATATATATATATATATATATATAAAATATTATATACACACACACATATATATATATATATTATATATGTAATATTTATATATATATGTGTGTAATATTTATATATATAGCCATCTTCTGAAATTTGAAATTCATATAGAATGAATTCAAATTTGAATAGAAAAAAATAGAATAGAATAGAGTAACAATAGAACAGAATAGAATAAATAATAATATATATATAATTATTATTTTTTTTTGTAAATGCTATAACTTTTGCGCAAAGCAATCAATAAACGCTTATTGCGATTTTTTTTTTACCAAGAATACGTATCGGCCTAAACTGAGGAAAAAAAAAATTTTTTTATATATTTTTGGGGGATATTTATTATAGCAAAATCTAAAAAATAATGCGTTTTTTTTTTTAATTGTCGCTCTTATTTTGTTTATATCGCAAGAAATAAAAAACGCAGGGGTGATCAAATACCACCAAAAGAAAGCTCTATTTATGGGAAAAAAAAGGACTTCAATTTTGTTTGGGAGCCACGTCGCACAACCGCGCAATTGTCAGTTAAAGCGATGCAGTGCCGAATCGCAAAAAGTGCTCTGGTCAGGAAGGGGGTAAATTCTTCCGGGGCTGAAGTGGTTAAAGACTTGTAGTTTTATTAGCTGTTTTTGACAGGGGCGCAGTTTCAGTGCTTGCCATAGGTGCCATTTTCACTAGATATGCCTCTGGGAGACAGAGAGAGAGAGAGAGAGAGAGAGAGAGAGATAGAGAGAGAGAGAGAGAGAGAGAATGTAATCATTTTTATTCACCGATGACGGATGCAGTCTGGGGTGCACTCAATCCCTCTCACAGCTTTTACTGCCATGGTGACGCGAAACCATGCAGCGTTCTTCTGGTTTGCTGAAGAGGAATATTATCTGAATATTATCTGAATATTATCAAATTCGAAAATAGAAATATTTTTGAATGCGATTGAAATATTATCGAATACGATTGAAATAATTTTGAATACAGTTTAAATAATTTCGAATGCAGTTGAAATATTATCAAATTCGGTAGAAATATTTTCGAATGCAATTGAAATATTATCGAATACGATTGAAATAATTTCTAATACAGTTGAAATAATTTCGAATGCTGTTGAAATATTTTCGAATCCGGTTGAAATATTTTCGAATTTGACCGATTTTCGAATTCGGTCGAAAACGAAACTGATTTGAAAAACGAATTTAATGAATTTAACGAATCTAACTAAACTAAATTAATTAAATGACGAATTAAAACGAAACGGAACTAAACAAATTTTTTCATTTTGCACATGCCTAAAGCTGACTCTTTTCTGAGTTTATCAACCATCCTAGTTCTCTCAGGGACTGGAGAAGGATGTCTCGGTGATATACCAACTGATCCGGACTGCTTGCTAGGAGGAGGATGTCGTCTAAATAGTGGTATATCCTCAAACCCCTCTCCCATAGGGGAACCAGGGAGGATATTAGAATCTTGCTGAATACCCTGGGGGAGGTGCACAGACCGAAGGGCAGGGCTTGAAATTGCAGGTGGGTCTGTCCTACTGCAAATCTGAGATACTTCTGAAAGGCAAGTAGGATTGGCACGTGTAGGTATGCATCCTGCAGGTCGACTGAAATCATCCAATCTGTTGGCTGCACTGCCTGAATAATTGTTTGTAGAGACTCCATCTTGAAGCTTTCGGGGTGTATGTGCCTGTTGAGCCTTTTTAGATCTATCATGGGCCTCCATCCCCCCGTTCTCTTTGGGACCAGAAACAGAGTGGAATAGAAGCCTGCAAAGTGCTCTGCCAAGGGAACTGGCACAGCTGCTCCCTGAAGCTGGAGTGACGATACGAAGTGTCTTAAGGTTTGAGCCTTCAGCGGAGAGGATGGAATTTCTGTTCTTTCGAAAGAATTTTGAGGTGGAGGATGAGAGAAACTCCAAAAGTGTCCCCATTGGATTGTTGACAGGACCCAGGGATCCTGGCATTTGTTGGCCCAGACTGGAAAAAAGAACTTTAGCCTGGCTCCCACCGGGAGTGTCTGGGCTAATCTGGCGTCAAAAGGACTGCTTCTGCTCCTGTGGAGTCGGAGGGCCCTTCAACTTTCTGCCCAAAAAGGATGCCCGAGTGCCCCTCCAGGGTTTTCTGCTGTCTCTGGACTGCCTTGATTGTCTAAAATCCCTAGGATTTGACTGGCGGAACCTAGAGGAACCCCCTCTGGATCTCCGCATCCTTCTGTCTTGGGGAAGCATACCAGACTTTCCTCCTGACACCCTGGAGATGGCTTTATCCATCTTGTCTCCAAATAATGCCTTCCCATCGAATGGGATTTTGCACCAATTTTGCTTGGAAGCTAAATCTGCCATCCAGGGTTTCAACCACAAGGCCCTTTTCGCCATTACTGAGTGCAGCATAGATCTTGCTGAACACCTAACCGTGTCTACTGCTACTCCGACGAAGTCAGCTGACAATCTAATTTCCTCCAAGGCTTTAATTATGTCCTCCTTGGGGACGTCCTGGCGCAGAGCCATTTCAATGTTATCCGTCCAAGCTCTAATGGCATTAGACACGGAGGTGAGGGCGATCGCTGGCTTACATGCTGCTCCTGCAGCTAAATAGCTCCTCTTGAGGTCCAGGTCGATTCGTCTGTCAAGAGGGTCCTTAAAAGAAGTGGAATCTTCCATAGGCAGGGTGATATTTTTTGCGAGTCTCACCACTGATGCGTCTACCACAGGCATGGAGTTTAATGACTGCGTTCCCGACTCCGGTAAGGGATACAGTTTTTTGAAACGGCCCAATGAAAGTTTTTTTATCAGTCTTTGACCACTCATCTTGAATAATTTGACTAATTTCGCCCATCAAAGGGAAGAAAGCCTGTTTCCTTTTAAGGAATGGGAAGTAACTTTTTGCTTCCTGGGGAGGTTCTTCAGCATCCTCCCAGGCTATTGCAGCTCTGACTGCCTGGATGAATGGTTTTACCAATGAATGGCTGAAGCCAGAAGGATCTGATTCATCTGACGAATCCCCCGAGAGGTCTTCAGGTGGGGAATCTCTGGCCAGTCGGCCTGATGGAGGTAGAGGAGTACTGGCCGCAGAAGGACCGGGAAGATTAAGTTCAACATCTTGAGTCTGGGACATCTGCGGGACTGGCTGAGCGGGAACCAAAGCCGCAAGCTCAGAGAAGGAGTCCTTCATAGTTCTTTTGAGCAGGTCCACAACCTGTTGATTTTCTAACTCGCAGCTGGACGCATATTCCACAAAACAGTCCTTGCAAACTACTTTGTTCGGCAGCGGAGTAGCCCCACAGGTCCAGCATTTCTTCTTATAGGATCTAGGAGAGGGGGACCGATCCCGTCTTCTGGATCTTGATCTATGTCGAGAAGAATGGGACTCACGTCTTGACGAGTGGGACCTGTGGCGTGAAGAACGAGATCTGCGACTTGGGCTGTCATCGTGGTGCCTTGAGGATTTTTCGGTCCTCTTGGAGTGGGCAGGGCTATGATTTAAAAAAAAAGAACCAAGTCAGGCCAGTGAGCGCACTTTTTTTTTTTTTTTTTTTTATACTCACGTATAGGTGGTCCCATACCTAACGGAAGTGTGAGGATCTTTGTTGCGAGAAGAATGGCTCATTGCGGAGTTGGGCAAAAGGATCAGCTGCGGAAATATAGCAAGAAAGAAAAGGAAAGAAAAGGTTTTTTTTTTTTATTTTTTATTTTTTTTTTTGAGACACATTACCCGTTTTTTTTTTTTTATAATACTCACCACAGAGCAGCTTCAGAGAAATCTAACAGGGTGCAGCCGAGGAGACTCTGACTGCTAGCCCCAAAGCTGACCTTAAATACCCTAAGGGGGGGAGGGGTAATCCCATGAACCCCCAGTCTCTCTGTCCTTTTTTTTTTTTTAAACTTTTAAAAGAGAGAAGGGCAAAAACTGGCCCTTTTTCCATAACTAAAAATGGCCGCCGGGGCGCCGAGAGACCGCGCATGCGCAGTAGAGCCGACGCCGAGAAGACAAGAAAACCCTGCTAACGACGGCGGTCTTCTCACTCCCCTGATCACGCATGCGCAGTACGGAGGTGGGGACGCCGGACCGCGCTGTCTCTACCTGCAGGGAAGGTAGACAGCTAAAAACAAGGCACCGCTAGCAATAGGACGAAGGCTGTAATTTAAATGGCAGCAGCATGGAAATATATGACAGGTAACAAGAAAAGAACATATTTACTCCCTCCTATAACCTATACATATATATTCTTTCAAAAAGAATAAAGGGGTAGGAAACAGAAAGGGAAGAGGGGAGGGGAAAGACATATGCTTCTTTCTTTCTTTTTTTTTAAAATGAAAAATGGAATAAACTGAAAAATCACAAGCCTGGAAGAATGAGCTGATCCTTTTGCGACTCCTTTGCCTTCATCATAGGATATGGTGGCAAACTGCGTTCCTGTGAGGAAACTCTGCAAGAAGACCAACAGATCTACAGAGCGGTTCCCAGTCTTATCAGCGCTGTGAGCGGCCCAAGAACAGGAACTGCGCACGGGAAAGGCTAAACCCGGCGGACGCTGCCAAAGGCAAAGGTATGGACATACTGCTACTCTTCACCAGCACAAGAGGTATGAGGAAAAAAAAGGAGAATGCTGGGGGAGGGACTATGCCTTTAATTTATGCTATTCACTGGTCCTGAGGGAGGAGTCGAGGCGGAGCTCTATCACCAGTATGCTGCCATGGAGGCACCAGGAAAACCAGTTAATATGAAAATTTTGAAAAAAAAAAAATCTTCCTTTTGCAAAGAATTGTGGGAAAAAATTACAACTTAAAAAAACTCACCATGCTACTTACTTAATACCTTGGAATGTCTACTTTCTAAAAACGGGTCATTTGGGGGGTATTTGTACTTTTCTGACTTGTTAGTACCTCAAGAAATGATATTCACCTGATGTACTGAAGGCCTGATCAGATGTTTTCAATTTTCAGTGATTGGCACCATAGTTTGTGGACTCTATAACTTTCACAAAGACCAAATAATATACACTAATTTGGGTTATTTTTACCAAAGATATATAGCAGTATAAATTTTGGCCAAAATTTATGAAGAAAAATTACTAATTTGCTAAATTTTATGACAAAAACAAAGAAAAAGGCAATTTTTCACAAAATTTACAGTCTTTTTTTATTTATAGCACAAAAAATAAAAAACCCATTAGTGATTAAATACCACCAAAAGAAAGCTCTATTTGTGTGAAAAAAAGGACACAAATTTCATTTGGGTACAGTGTTGCATGACTGAGTAATGGTCATTCAAAGTGTGAGAGCACCGAAAGCTGAAAATTGGTCTGGGCAGGAAGGGGGTTTAAGTGCCCTGTATTGAGGTGGTTAAATATGCCAAATTGCTTAAGGGCCAGTTCACACCAATGTAGTCCAGTGCATATTTTATGCATCAAAACTGCATGGAAATTTGGTTATATGGTTTGCAATGGCATAGTTCACACCAGTGCTTGCCGTTCCAGTGCGTTCCAGTTCCAGAAAAAAAAGTAGAACATGCTGCATTTTCTCTGCACTGGACTGTACTGGAAAGCTGTAAAACGCATCAAAAACACACTGGAACGCACTTGTCCGTATTTAAGGTTAAGAAAAAAGAGGGGGGGGGGAAGCACTGGACTGCATCAAAAACGCACCAAAAATGCACTGCAACGCATCAAAAACGTGCATGCAGAAAAGCACCTGAAACGCGTCCGGACTGCGTTTCTATGGTGTGAACTGGCCCTAAGGGCCCTAAGGGCCAGATCACACCATAGAAACGCAGTCCGGATGCGTTCCAGGTGCTTTTCTGCATGCACGTTTTTTAAGCGTTCCAGTGCGTTTTTGGTGCATTTTTGATGCAGTCCAGTGCTTCCCCCCCCCTCTTTTTTCTTAACCCTAAATAAGGACAAGTGTGTTGCAGTGCATTTTGGTGCATTTAGGTGAGTTCCAGTGCGTTTTTGATGCATTTTACAGCGTTCCAGTACAGTCCAGTGCATATAAAATGCTTGTTCTACTTTTTTTTTGGGAACTGGAAACACACTGGAACTGCAAGCACTGGTGTGAACTATGCCATTGAAAACCATATAACCAACTTTCCGTGCGTTTTTGATGCAGAAAAAATGCACTGGACTACATGTGGTGTGAACTGGCCCTTAAGGAATAAAAGTTATTTAAAACTACTCGCGGCTATAATGAAATGTTGGTCCGGCAATAAACATAAAAGTTCATTGATAAAAACAGCATTAAGAAAAAAAACAAAATTAAGAAAATGTGTGGGGTTCCCCCGAAATTCCATACCAAGCCCTTCAGGTCTGGTATGGTTATTAAGGGGAACCCTGCAGCAAAATAAAAAAAAAGGAGTGGGGTCCCCCTCAAAATCAATACCAGGCCCTTCAGGTCTGGTATAGATTTTAAGGGGAACCTCGTGCCATTAAAAAAAAATGGCGTGGGGCCCCCCTCAAAATCCATACCAGGCCCTTCAGTTCTGACATGGATTTTAAGGGGATCCCCGCGCCAAATTTTTTTAAAAAAATGGCGTGGGGTCCCCCTAAAAATTCAACCAGACCCTTATCCGAAAACGCAATCTGGCCTCTGTTATTTAAGAACCGTCAGAAGAGGAGAAGCGTCACATAGTGGGAGCCTCCCATTCCATCATGCTGGATGTGGAGCGGCCCAGAAGACGAAGGGAAGAAGAGGCCGCGGAGCAAGATGCCGGATGAGAACACCGGAGGAAGAACCAGAAGAAGATGAAGATAAAGGAAGAAACCGAAGGAAGATAGAAGATAGAAGAAAGAAGATAGAAGAAAGAAGAAGCATTTAAATAAAGGAATTGTCAAAAACTGTCTCTTGTCATTTTTAACATTTTTGACTGTTTTTTTGTGAAATGGTAGGGGTACTTTACCATTTCACAAAGGGGAGAGGGCCGGGATCTGGGGGTCCCCTTGTTAAAGGGGGCTTCCAGATTCTGATAAGCCCCCGTAGACCCCCACAACCACCGGCCAAGGGTTGTGGGGATGAGGCCCTTGTCCTCATCAACATGGGGACAAGGTGTTTTGGGGGGGCTACCCCAAAGCACCTTCCCAATGTTGAGGGCCTGTGGCCTGGTACGGTTCAGGAGGGGGGGGCGCTCTCTCGTCCCCCCTCTTTTCCTGCAGCCTGCCAGGTTGCGTGCTCGGATAAGGGTCTGGTATGGATTTTTAGGGGAACCCCACGCCATTTTTTTTTTCAAATTTTGGCGCGGGGTTCCCCTAAACATCCATACCAGACCTGAAGGGCCTGGTATTGAATTTTGGGATAACCCCACGCATTTTTTTTCTGAATTTTGTTTGTTTTCTTAATGCTGTTTTTATCAATGAACTTTTATGTGTTTTGCCGGACCGACATTTCATTATAGCCGCGAGTAGTTTTAAATAACTTTTATTCCTTAAGGGCCAGTTCACACCACATGCAGTCCAGTGCATTTTTTTTCTGCATCAAAAACGCACGGAAAGTTGGTTATATGGTTTTCAATGGCATAGTTCACACCAGTGCTTGCAGTTCCAGTGTGTTTCCAGTTCCCCAAAAAAAAAGTAGAACATGCTGCATTTTTTATGCACTGGACTGTACTGGAACGCTGTAAAATGCATCAAAAACGCACTGGAACTCACCTAAATGCACCAAAATGCACTGCAACACACTTGTCCTTATTTAGGGCTAAGAAAAAGAGCATGCGCAGTGCATAAATTCACCTCCCGCAGTTTAAATATATTTGCTGGCGCTGCCGGCTTGTTCAGAGAAAGTCACTTTCTCATTCTATTTTGGCCATATTTGTGACTTGGGAAGTTAGTACTACACTTCCCCACATCACCCCCATATTATTGGCACTTCCAGCTTGTTTAAATGTGAAGTTAGAGATGCCATGCACCAGGTCTATAGTGGCGTACAGATCACCTCTTCCCGTGCGCCGGGAAGAGAATAATAAATGGGGGATTGCGCTGTCTTACCGACGCAAATGCTTTGTAAATAGGAAAATGTAATTTGCGCATCGGCGTGCACCGCAAGTCACGGCGCAAAGGCTTCGTAAATCAGCCCCACTGTGTGCATCTTCTAAATTTGGCTTTTAACATACATAAAAAAATTAGGTCACAAAAAAGAGAAGAAATTTAGGTATTTCTGGGTGTTTTAGATTCTCCCTAAAACATCAATGATGTTCTTCATTTTGTTTTGAACATCATTGATGTTTTGCTTTAGGTTTTCTAAATCTCTATTACACCCCATTATCGATCACGATCACCTACAAAAAAAACAAAAAAAACACCATGTATTATAAATATGCAGGCATCCATCTCTTACATGAGCCTGTGGTCGCAGACACTCACCTGTTGTGGTGACAATTTCTACAACGTCTCCCTCCTCCTCCTCTGGTTGGGTTTGGGGGATTTCCCCTTCTTCCTGAGGTGGGGTGTCCCTGGTCTCCTCTGATGAGTGGTGTCTTCCGAGTCTTTTCTCCCCTATGTGAACAAAAATAGGTATACTTAGCACACAGATATTTGATGGCAGAAATAGGAATATGAAACATTGCTTGGAAGTGGGGTACAATTGTCTGTTTTGTCAGAGTTCCAAGCTGAAGAAATTGTTTTGTCCTTTGTAAAGCTTGAATACTTATCTGTTTTGTGCAAGCTTCACAGATGGAGACACCCCTATATTATTCACTGGAGCACCTATGTGGGCCCCCTAATAAAAAGGGTGTTCTTTTGTCCTAGACTAGTGCTCCAGCGTCCAGATGTGTAAATAGCTGCTGAGTGTCCTCTCCTTACACAGAATCTAGTTAGCATTTCATTCTAGTTACAAACCCATCTAGACAACAAACTTTTATTAATAGAAGTAGGCCCGAAAAACCGTATTGAACTGCATCTGGCCAAAACATCGTATTTTAGTGGCCGAACGAACAATGTTTCCTACGAACGATTAATGTGCCCATGAACATGAAAGTTGCCATTTTAAAATGTACAACAGTAAAGAAAAGCACATGGAGCAGCACGAACGTCATAAAAAGAAAGAATAGGAACACAGAACAACTACTTACTTTTTTGCAGCACTCTCCTGATCCTTCTCTATTGATCATGCTCCCTTAATTTGAGGTCCGACCACCGTTTCCTCAGTTGATCCTTGGATTGTCGTACCCCAAAATTCTTCTGCAGAATCTTCACAACTTTAGCCATGATCTTGGCCTTTCTCACATTTGGATTTGGGTAAGGTCCATGCTTCCCGTCATAGTTGGCCCTCTTCAATATGTCCACCATCTCCACCATCTCCACAAAGGCCATATTTGATGCCTTAAATCTCCTCCGGGATCATGACGTTTCTGGCTCTGGCCTTTCCTCCTCCTCCTCGTTGCTGCTATTATCATGCACCTGTTGTCTCTCCACCATGTGCTCTCCCCCACTGCGCCGAAACAGAGGGGGCAGGGAATAGACTAGAAAGAACGTTGGGGCGGGCGGAGTTTCACGCATGCGCAGTATATATAAAGCATAACACGCGTGCGTCGTACGTACGATCTGTAAACGGAGGAAGGAGTATCGGAAGCGCCAATCATGATAACGAAGGTACAAGTTTAACTTGGGCCTATACTGCTTATAGATTGAGGCTATGTTGGGACAAGATTAGGAGAGTTTAGGCTGACATTAGTGTTTGTCTTGTGTTATGTCTTGCAGAGAAAATGGATTGCTTCAATGATCACAACTTCCTCCCCCTGTTTATAGACAAGTACAGGGAGCTGCCCTGTCTGTGGCAGGTGAAACATCCGCATTATAATCATAAACAAAAGAGGCAGACAGCGCTGGAGAAACTGCTGGAGTTGGTGAAGCCGGTGGTCCCCACGGCAACCATCCCCTATTTAAAAGCCAAAATTGGTGACCTGAGGAGCACTTACCTTAGGGAGCACAAGAAGGCTCAGGATTCCCAGAGATCAGGAGCTGCAGCAGATGACATTTATGTCCCCAGGCTGTGGTACTATGAGAGACTGCGATTTCTGTCCTTCCACTCTTCCTTCCACCCTATCTTCCACCCCAGCTGAGGCTTCCGATGTCCAACCTGGGACTTCCAGCCATGAAGAAGTGGAGGAACCCAGCTTGAGCCAGGTATAGCATTCTTCTACAGATTTCTTGGCAAAACATAAGTGATGTTTACTAGATGTTATTATTGATCACTAATTGCTGATTTAATAAAGGCGTTTACATATCAATAGACAGTAGTGGGCAAAAATAATTACGACAAGAATAAAAAATGCTGGGCTCAGAACGATAGTCTTTTCTATTTATTAACATTCAATTTGCAACAGTCATGAGATGAAAATTGTGTGTGATTAATGTAGAAAAAACTAAAACTATGTCCCTTTTTTTATGCACAGGAAGACCTCAGCCAGGAGGAGGCTGTGGAATGTGGCACACAGGAGGAGGCTGTGGAATGTGGCAGCCAGGAGGAGGCGGGGTTTAGTGGCAGCCAGGGGGAGGCAGGGGTAAGTGGCAGCCAGGAGGTGGCCGGGCCCAGTAGGAGCCTCACACAATCACAGGTTCCTCCCCTCCGCCTTCCAAACAAAAGACCCAGGAAGGGGAGTATAGTGGAGGAGTCTTAAACGAGGAAATTTGTGGGCTAGGACTTTATAGGCACGATAACACATATAATACAGTTAAAAACTAAAATGTATTAAGCATAGAAGATATTGTATAAAAAAGAGAAAAACCAGATACACAGATCTGTACAAAATCAGTCCATAAAAAATGCAGTTACAATAATGCAATCCATACATAACTTAATGAAGTAACATAGGAAATTTTCAAGGATGAGATATCAATCATTCCATCATAGAAGTATTATACTCCAGGAGAGAGCTATGTAGTTGGTGAATATTTTTGTCTAAGAGCCCTTCACACTGGGGCGGGGGCGGCGTCAGCGGTAAAACACCGCTATTATTAGCGGCGTTTTACCGTCGGTATGCGGCCGCTAGCGGGGCGGTTTTACCCCCCGCTAGTGGCCGAGAAAGGGTTAAATACCACCGCTAAGCGCCTCTGCAGAGGCGCTTTGCCGGCGGTATAGCTGTGCCTCTCATTGATTTCAATGGTCAGGAGCGGTGAAGGAGCGGTATATACTCCGCTCCTTCACCGCTCCAAAGATGCTGCTGGCAGGACTTTTTTTACCGTCCTGCCAGCGCATCACTCCAGTGTGAAAGCCCTCGGGGCTTTCACACTGGGATGAAAGCAGCGGCACTTTCAGGTCGGTTTGCAGGCGCTATTATTAGCGCAACAGCGCCTGCAAACCGCCCCAGTGTGAAAGGGCTCTAAGGCTCAACATGTTCCACGCATAGCACTTCTTCAGGAGCATGGAACAGATTTACATAATAATAGTACAATGTTGGTTCACTTGAAAAAGGAGGGGGGGGGGAGGGAGGGGAAGAACAAGGGGAATTGCCCCTCCAAGGAAGTAAACTGGAGGCAAACCCTGTGGAATATAATGCCAGAATGCTCTAGCAACACAGTATCCTCAGCACAGCTGTTTTGTAACAATGTAGGACCAATTGATAAGGAGGAACAGCAGCGGTAACAATCGTTTGTGTGTAATCACAATTGATGATTAAACATCCCATAGGAGTGTTAATAGGACTACCCAGTCTGTGGCTGCAGTCGCTCTCTACCTGAGCGGCTGCTTCTTGTAATTACCCACACTTATTATCCATCAGCAGCAGGTCTCACACTATTAACATCCAATAGAAATCGCCAAGAGGTAACCCTTCAAATGTCTGCCCATTCTTCAGGAAACATGCTGTATTGTCCACTAGGGTCAGCATCTCTACTAGCCCTGGGCCCTCTTAGCTAGCTCTTATTCTCTTTGAAGCCTGTAATCACACATATCACAGCAGGTGGGCTAGAGACAAGCCTTTTGCCATGCAGATTCTGTTTGGGGCCACATTCCTCTGTACATTTTAAAACTGTGGGACTGCAAGTGTCAGCATGTCTGATCTCGGTTGTAAGAACAGATGTGTGGAAACTTTAGACATATAACATTAGACCATGTTGACTTCCAACAAGAACTATAAGCAAAAGTTTTTTTTTATTTTGGAAAGAGTAAGGGAGGGTTAAAACTCCTATCAGATTTTTTTTTTCGCCATCTGTGTCCCAGTGTGGAGATTTCCCTTCACTTCCTGGTTCATAGCCAAGTAGAAAGTGAGAGGAAATCTCTACAAATTAAGGGGTTTCCTTGGGACTCCCCAAGTCACCAGAACTAGTGTCCCCATTGAAAGATTTCACTCCTATTACGTTTCTGGGGACAACCCAAAAATTGGGATTTTTTTTAAACTTTCCATTTCAATGATAATGGTAAACAGGACAAATAGGAAGGGCGAATATCCCTAATGGGGGCACAGCCAGCAATGAAAACTAAAAAGCATTCTTTTTTTTTTTTTTTATCCACTTCAGCGAAATTTTTCCGAGAGACATTATTTCAACTTTATGTGTCAAACTTTATCTCTTCTCCTTTTTCACATCATTGTGGATTGTTTCCGTCACATCTTTATTATTTTTCCCTTCTAGGATATTCTTAAATAATTTTAAAAACCGACGACAAAACGCCTTCTATAATTATAAACCCTATTATTATCTTAGTCTCTCTCAGTCCCTCTTATTTCCCCCCCTCCCCCCTCCCCCTCCCCCTCCCCCTCCCCTGTGTCTGGTCCGTTCCTTTATGTTGTTTATTTATACACTTGGCTCTGCACCTATTCTTTCTTTTATCCTATCGAAATAAATATCCGAGACTTTGTAGTTTTTCCAACTTTCCCATCTACTATTATCCCCTTTCTCTCCTCCTTCCATTTTGTAGTGATAATCTATTTCCTTTAGCCAGTTTCTAATGTCTGGTTTTCCACTTTTTAGCCAAATTCTTGGGAATTAAGGCCTTGGCCGCATTCAGGAGGTTAGGTATTATTGATTTTCTATATTGTTTCTTAGGTTTATTGTAGATATGGAAGAGGCAAGTCCAAATATTTTGTTCTATTTCTTCTCCAGTTATTTCTTTTATGTTATTTAACACTTCCTTCCAGTACTCCATTATTATTGGGCATTCCCACCATATGTGTGTGATCGTTGCTATTTGGCCACATTTTCTCCAACACAAGGAGGTTCTATCTTGATGGAATCTGTGTATTCTTACTGGGGTCATATACCATCTTGATACTAGTTTATAATTCATTTCTATGGTCTTCATGTCCCAAGCCTTATTATATCCCATTTCTATCATTTTTTCCACTTTTTGGTTATCTATTTTTAAATTCATTTCTTTTTCCCATTGATTTATATATTCTGGTCTTTCTTGTGCTTCCAAATCTGTCAGTATACTATAAATTTTTGATGTTCCGTTTTTTAATGGTGTTTCATTGCTACATAGCTTTTCCAGTGCAGTTAATTTTGTTTCATCTCTCAGTGGGTGTGGTATTGTGCTTACTAGGTGCCTTAGTTGAGTATAATTCCATCCATTCCTTTCCTCTATTTCTACTCGTGTTCTTATTTTGCCATTTCTAGTGATATCTTTCAGTTGTGGGTTACCTATTCCTTGGATTTCAAATATTTCCCTCCCAGGGGTGAAGAGATTCGATCCTGTGAGTGCTAACAGTGGTGAATTATATTTCCATTCATTCTTTAAGTGGATGGTGTCCCAAATTTTAAATACATTTTTTGTTATTTCGTGCGTGTCGGTGTCCAATATTCTATATTTCCGTGGAATCCAAATATTCTTATGTAGTGTGGCTCCACTTATTGTGTTTTCCATTTCCACCCATTTTTTTTCCTTTTTCTCATTTGTCCACTCTAACATTCGTGTTAAAACTATGGCTTTATAGTACCTACTTATATCTGGGGCGGCAAGAACTCCATGCTCCTTTTTCCTTGTGATCAGCGTGTATTTAATTCTTGGTTTTTTATTAAGCCATATGTATTTTAGCAGGATTGTTTTAATTATTTTAAAAAAGCTCTGCGGGATTTTTACTGGTAACATCTGTAATCTGTAGTTTATTTTAGGTAATATCGTCATCTTAAACATATTTATTCTTCCAATCCATGAAAGTGGCTGTATTCTTAACTTTTTCATTTCTTCTTTGACCTCATTGATCAGTGGAATAAAGTTTGCCTGATAAATTTTTTCGACTCTAGGAGTTATTTTAATTCCAAGGTAATTTAGTTCTTTTACCCAAGTGAATGGGAATTCTTTTTGTAAAAACTGAACTTCCTTTTTCTCTAGACCTATGTTTAATATTTCCGTTTTTATTGGATTAATTTCGAAGTTTGACAGTTCTCCGTATTTTTAAATTTCTTTCAGTATGTTTGGGAGTGACACTCTTGGGTTGGATACGTACATCAAGATGTCGTCCGCGTAAGCAGCGATCTTATGCTCTTTTCCTCCTTGTTTCGCTCCTTCTACCTCTTTGTTATTGCGGAGTGTTGCTAATAGTGGTTCTAAAGCCAATACATATAATAGTGGAGACAGTGGACAGCCTTGCCGTGTTCCATTCTGCATCTTAATTTTTGGAGAGAGTCTACCGTTTACTTTTACGACTGCTGTCGGGCCATTATACAAATTTGTTATCCACTTCATCATTTTTGTCCCGATACCCAAGTGCCGCAATGTATCCATCATGAAACCCCAGTCTACCCTGTCAAATGCTTTTTCTGCATCCAATGACAGGAATAGAACTGGGGTCTCATTCTGCACCTTCTTGTGCAACATCAATAATGATTTTAGGCTGTTGTCCCTCCCCTCTCTCCCCGGGACAAAACCAGTTTGGTCCGGGTTGATCCACAGTGGGATTAGTTTTTTTATCCTAGTGGCCAGGATCTTGGAGTACAGCTTCGTATCGGTGTTCAATAGGGCTATTGGCCTGTAGCTTGAGCAGTTAACTTTGTCTTTCCCTTCTTTTGGTAGTATTGTAATATGAGCTAATAACGATTCACTTCTTATTTCTTCATCTTCCCCTAAGGAATTCATACATTCTAATAGTTTTGGAGTCAGCTGTTCTTCAAATTTTTTATAGTATTTGACCGTAAACCCGTCTGGTCCTGGGCTTTTTCCTACGGGAGTTTCCTTTAATGCCAGTTTTACCTCTTCATGCGTAATATTTTTTTCCAATTCTTCTAGTTGGTCTATTTTTAGTTTTGGTAAGTTTGCTTTTTTTAAATATTCTTGTATCTTCTTTGTTCTTGTATTCGCTTCTTTCCAAGTTTCCTGTCCTTTTATTGCATAAAGGGAGCTGAAGTATTTTTGAAATGTTATCGCTATATCTGTAGTTTTATTTACCACTTCTCCTTTTTCATTTTTGATCTTCTCAATGTAATTCAAAGACTTCTTTTTTTTACCAGATTTGCTAGGTATTTTCCTGGTTTATTACCCCATTTATATTTTTCTTGTACTACTCTGTTGTAGTCCTTCCTTTCTTCTTGTTCCATCAAGTCTTTTAATTGCTCTCTCTTTTGAGATAGTAGGCCGAAGATTTTGTTGTTTACTTGATTTTTATGTTTTCGTTCCAATTCATAAATTTCTTTAATTATTTGTTGCATGTTTGTATTCCTTTCCTGTTTTTTTTCTTGCCCCTATGGCTATTAACTTGCCCCTAATAACATATTTATGCGCCTCCCATATTGTTGCTTTCGATACCTCTGGTGTATCGTTTTCCTCAAAATATCTTTTAATTTCTTCTATGATGCTTTTTTCGGTCTCACTGTCTTCTAATAAAGTTTCGTTGATTCTCCATGGACCCCTTTCAAGGACTTCTCCTTTTATTTTCATTCTCAAGGTTACTGGGCTGTGATCTGAGGCGGTTATTATGCCTATTTTTGTTTCTTCTATTTCTTCCAAGTTTCTATGTTCGACCATGATGTAATCCAATCTGGTGTAAATTTTGTGTACTGTTGAGTAGAATGTGTAGTCCTTTGTGCTGGGGTGCTGAATTCTCCAAGGGTCTATTAGTTGCTGTTCATATAGTGTTCTTTTTAATTTCTTTAGTTGATTTACCTCTTTGTCCCTTACTCTTGAGGTACTGTCCATTTTATTATCCATGCTGAAGTTGAAGTCTCCAGCTAGTATTAATTTTCCTTGCTTGAATTCCATTAGTATTTTAATTATATCTATCAAATATTTTTTAGGGTTCTTATTAGGACAGTAGACATTGGCCAATGTATATTTTACCCCGTGTATAGTTCCTGTAATAAAAAGATATCGACCCTCCGGGTCTATTTTCCTTTGATCTATTAGAAAACGTACATTTTTCCCTATACCGATGGCTACTCCTTTGGCCCTTCTTATTGGCGAGTCTCCTTGATACCATGTTGGTATGTTTCTTGAATAAATTTTGGCATTTGAGTTTTGGGTTATATGCGTCTCCTGTAGGAAAATTATTTCTGCTTTACTTTTTTCTAGTTCTCGGAGAATGATGTTTCTCTTCCCTGGGGAATTTAGTCCTCGGACATTGTAAGAGATTATTTTTATGCTGTTTACGTTTTCCATTCTCGTGCCTTTTCTTCCCCGCCCGTCCTCCGGCCCTCCCCCCCACGCGGTCCCCCTAGGAGACCGGATGGAGGGGACACCCAGCGGACGCACGGGGTCTCCTCATCTCTTGTCTCAAAATAGGTGCGCCTATGTAACCACTCATGTGACTCAGACCTTTCCCTCCCCACCCTCCTTCCCTCCCTTTTCCCTCCTCCCACCCTCCCCCTCCCTTTTTTCTGATATGGGTTTTTTACCCCCATATTCTCTAGAGCTGAGAGCGTTTTACTTTGTTTTGTGGGGCACGCTCTGCCCCCTCTGCTCTATTTTTTGTGAGGCGGAGCTCTGTAAGACACCCTATTCCCCCCCTGCCTAAGCACTAATAGGGCGACCCCCTGTCCACTCCGTGAGTCCCTGTCTCCCTCTCCCTGCATTTTTGTTGTGTTTTACCAATCCTTTCACTTTCCTTTTTTCCCATCCCATCAACCCCAGCCCCCCCCCCCTTTTCACTCTAAGGCCCCTTGCACCGTTATGTGGTATTTTCTCAGATATTAATTTCCTCGAGAGTCCACATCTTGATGTCTGATCCTTGAATTTACTTGCCACTGCAGGTCATCTCCTGCCGTTATTCGCTCCTGACTATTTGCGTATTTTTCCAGTTCTGGGGAGGGGATTTCTAGTTTGTTGCAAAAGTCCGGAATCTCCTCCACATGTCTTAGCCTCGCACTTATTCCGTTTTTCCTTGCTATTAGACATGCTGGAAAACCCCAGTTGTATTGAATTTCTTGCTCCCGGAGGATTTCTAATAATGGCTTTAGTATCCGTCGTCTTTTCAACGTTTCTTGAGATAAATCTTGAAATATTTGTAATTTACCTCCCGCAAACTCTATTTGTGTTTTCCTCTTTAGGTTTATCCAGATCTGTTTTTTTTCTTCCCATTTTTCAAAGCGTACGATTACATCTCTAGGTGTTTCCCTTGCGAACCTTTGAGGTTTTTTTACTCGAAAGACACTTTCTATTCCTATTGTGTTAGTTGTTTCCTTTCCCAAGATTTGGTTGAAGAGATTGTTCATTTTTTCTATTAGATTTTCTGCTTGTTCTGTTTCCGGTAACCCACGTATTCTCAAGTTTTTCTTTTTATCTCTATTTTCTTGCTCTTCTATTTTATATGATTGTTCCTGTTGTTTCCGTTTTAATTTCTTTATTTCGTCTTCCAGTTCCTTTATGTTTTTTTGATGTAGGTCTACTTTGATCTCTACTTCTTCCACTCTGTTTAACATATATCCCATATCTTTATGGAGTGTTGACATCTCTGCTTTTAGGGAATATTCTAGTGCCGCGAACATTTTTTCCATATCCTGTTTTGTTGACAACTGTGGCCCTTGTTGTCCTTCCTCCTTTCCTCTGTCTTCCTCTCCCATTTCTGGCTCCATTCTGGGTTCTGAGAGGTGGCTGGTTTCTGTTTGTACTTTATACTGGCCTTTTTTATCCTTGTTGTCCTTCTCTTTTGTATCTATTTGTCTGCCCTTTGAACCCACTTGTTTCTCTCCTTCTCCGATTCCTTGCTGTATATACCTGTTCATAGGGCCTGGACTTGGGCCTAGGCTGGTCCTAGGTGATTTCGGCATTGCTCCCGCACTTCTTGTTGTTTTCCCCTTCATGTTTGTTTCTATGGCTGGATTTATAAGATCTTCGAAGCTACCTTCCAGAATACCCCTTGATTGGGGTCTCTTAATGATGAAAAAATCTCCCAGCCTTCTTAAATTGACTTATTTTTACTAATATTTCTTTTGTTCCGTTCTCATACCCGGCATCCTCCCCACAATCCAATAATAGAAATAATTAATGCGATATGAGTAGTCCCCGTTTTCCAGAAGTTATGTTACTACCTTAAGTACATTAAGCATTCCTTGGTGCTGTTCAATTGTTTAAACCATAGTATTAAGTCCCCATGCACACGGACGTCTCCACAGCTGCTTTTCTGAGCCCCTTCTGCAGCTCAAAAAGGCCTGTCTATGTTAGTCTATGGCTTCATGCCCACCTAGGCGTCTCTGAGCTGCAAGTGGCATAGGCGTTCTTAAGCTGCAAAAAAAAAAAAAAAAAACACCCCAGGCCCTATAGGTTCTGAGAGATGCTCAAAAACGTCATTCACCAACGTCTTCCAGTGTTTTTAATCCATTAAAGAAAAAAAAAAAAAACGCTCAAAAACGCTATTGCAAAAATGCTGAAAAAAGTTAAAAAAGTCACTGCAAAGACACCGGCGTCTTCACAGCGCTTTTCCAACAGCCCGTGTGCATGAGGGCCCAGGTGCTCAGCAAAATAATTCAAATGTTTTAGCGATATAATGCAATCTAATTCAAGTATTCAGCAAGATGATTTATATATTCAGCAGTATAGTTCCAGTATGAGCTTATATGTTCCACATTTTTGTTACTATGAAATTTCTTCTTATTCTATAGTTTGTACTATCGAGCCTATAGTTAGTACCATTTGCAAAAAACAAAAACAAAAAAAAAAATTCACAAGAAAGGGAGATACTGCAGCAGCAGCAGCAGCAAGCAGGTGGGGGCTGGGAGACAACTCTTCCGTTGGCTTGTCTTTCTTTCACCTTCTCCTTCTCTTCTCCCCTGTTCCCCCCCCCCTGTTTTTATTGTTTTTCTTAGCTCACTTGATTCTACTTTTTCAGCTCTTTCGCCTTGATTTACTTTCATTTACTTTCACTTTTCATTCCATTTATTTCATTTTATTTCAATGTGATCTTTCCCTTTCCCTTTCTTTTGTTCTATTACTTTTCCTTTGCTTGTTCACACTTCAAGACAATTGCAATAGAAAAGAGCCAAAAGAGGAAAAAAAAAAAAAACGCTCAAAAACGCTATTGTAAAAACGCTGAAAAAAGTAAAAAAAAAAGTCACTGCAAAGACACTGGCGTTTTCACAACGTTCTCCCAACAGCCCGTGTGCATGAGGGCCCAGGTGCTCAGCAAAATAATTCAAATGTTTTAGCGATATAATGCAATCTAATTCAAGTATTCAGCAAGATGATTTATATATTCAGCAATATAGTTCCAGTATGAGCTTATATGTTCCACATTTTGTTACTATGAAATTTCTTCTTATTCTATAGTTTGTACTATCGAGCCTATAGTTAATACCATTTGCAAAAAACAAAAACAAAAAAAGACAAAAAAAAAAAAAAATCACAAGAAAGGGAGATACTGCAGCAGCAGCAGCAGCAAGCAGGTGGGGGCTGGGAGACAACTCTTCCGTTGGCTTGTCTCTCTTTCACCTTCTCCTTCTCCCCTGTTCCCCCCCCCCCTGTTTTTATTGTTTTTCTTAGCTCACTTGATTCTACTTTTTCAGCTCTTTCGCCTTCATTTACTTTCATTTACTTTCGCTTTTCGTTCCATTTTATTTCATTTTATTTCAATGTGTTCTTTCCCTTTCCCTTTCTTTTGTTCTATTACTTTTCCTTTGCCTGTTCACTTCAAGACAATTGCAATAGAAAAAAGCCAAAAGAGGGAAAAAAAAAAAAAAAAAAATACGGTACTTATCTTTTAGTTGTTGTTGAAGTTGGGACAAAAAGGGACGCTCACTACTGCTTGTTGCTGCTCTCTGATGCTGCGAACGCTCAGGTGCTGTCTCTGATGTTATCAATCTGCCCAGGTCTGTCTGACCCGCTGAAGTCTCAGCTGTTCTCTGCTCTCAGCTCTTCAGTGTCCGCTGCCGCTGCTCCTTGCTCCACTCACCCACCTTCCTGGCTCTCTCCTCCGAAATTCCCCGGTGCACTTCAGCTGGTTCCTCCACTCTCCACGGCCGGCAACCCCGCTGGGGACTTGAAACAGCCCCCAGCAGCGCACCGTTTTCCCTGCTGCCGTCGCTTCCGAAGCGCTCCGATCTCCGCGGTTTTCCAGTTCTCCTAACCCCCCGTCCTCGATGAGCCTTCTAGCCCATCCGACTACGGAGGGGTGGGGGGGGGGGGATGCAGTCAGACGCAGGTACAAACTTCCTCTGGCTTACACCACAAGACAGCTCAGTGAGTGATAAGCAGGGGGGGCGGGGAGGGAAGCTACCTACACCTTCTCATCAGGCCGATCATTCCTCTCAGCTGCAGGGAGAGGGTTCTCAGGATCCTCACGCCGTGCACAGAGCCATTACCAGGCTCCTCCCTCCACCCTTTTCTATTACGTTTCTGGGGACAACCCAAAAATTGGGATTTTTTTTAAACTTTCCATTTCAATGATAATGGTAAACAGGACAAATAGGAAGGGCGAATATCCCTAATGGGGGCACAGCCAGCAATGAAAACTAAAAAGCATTCTAATCCCTCTATACTCTATCCAAAACTAAAGATCACACTTTCAGTGCTTTGATTGCAGAAACAAAACATATACATGTACATACTGTACTGCACAGTTGCGGCCCATTCATCAGGGGCGCCGCCCCTCTAATCCATGCATCCGACCCCTAATCTACATGCAGGGTGCTGGACACATGGATTTCAAAGGTTTTTTTTTTAAGCACATTATTAGAGCCTGAGGCTCTATTTGGGTTAAAAAAAAGGGTGGGTTCGGGGCACAGGGCACTGCGCCTCGATCCCATCCAGTTGTGTGACAATAGCGAATTAATATTCACTATTGTCTTCATGATTCTCCTCTTGGTCAAACAGGAAGCAGGTTTAAGACCCGATTGGCCAAGAGGAGAAGCGATCATATTGGCTGCCAAGGAAAGGAGGAGGGAAGCTGCTGTGAATCTGGAGACGCAGGGTGAAGCCGCTGAGGAGGAAGCCGCCACCATGGAGGAGGAGGAGATGTAGGAAGGAGCCGAAGCTGCTAGATGGCACAAGTGCTTGACTTGTGGGGGGATGGATGAGTGACCGACCGGGGGGGGGGGGCGGCGGGTGTCTTGTTTGCCGCCCCCCCCAAAACATACAGCACCAGCCGCCACTGGTACTGCATACACCATATATACACACTGCATACACAGACACTTCTCACCTGGCTTTTTTAGTTTCCTGTGTCCCTGCTTCTGCCAAGTGGAAACCCAATGGGGCCAGCTTTTGCCCGCTTCTTCCACTCTTCCCTTGCACAACTCTTTTTGGTCCTCTCCCTCTATCTACCTCTTGTGACAGGGACAGCTCCTCCTTTAAGTCCTCCAATGACAGCTGGTACTTGCAAGATGCAGCGCATGTGACTCAGAGATATTATATTACAACATTCTTAAATTATGTTATTATTTATTTTATGGCTAATGTATATAACATGGCCGGGCAATATGCAAGGTGCCATTGTCTGTTACATTCATACCTGGAAGCTTACCGGAAATGACCCGACAGAACCAGAATTCAGCTCTGGTCGGCAGGTCATTATCAGAGTGCCTAAACACGCTCCAAACACTATGATCAGTCTGAAAATGGGTGAACTAAAAAATATGATTTAGATGGCCAAGTCTCTTAGGCATTAGATAGATTTGTAGCACACTTTTGGGGGGTTATGAGAAATTACCCTACCTGGGATAGTGTGCTAAACCTATAGGTAAATAAGAGAACCAGAACTTTTGCTAAGTGCAAGAGTGGTTTTGATAATAAAGTTGGCAGTGCCTCCACCCAGTTAGGGCCTCCGTGAACAGAGTTGATTCCCTGCCTTTGAAATTAATCAATAATCTAATCTAAGTAAATGGGAGCAGAGGAACTACTGCAACACGCATACACCAATAACCATAAGCATATAGATGCACAGCAGTATAGAAATAATACAAGCTTTATATAAGAAAAGATCAATAATAGTACATGCAGTACATCCAATGTACAAACAGATTTTTATCAACAAAGCGCCCAACAAGAGTCCTGGTGGAATTGTGCACATACTGTATACCTGTACATAGTTATTAATAGAGATACTTCCAGATTAATGTTGCAGCAAAGTACAGACCTATAGACAAGATCAGTGGTGATGGGGAGATCCTCCAACTGTTGTCCAACCAGCCTGGAATGCAGCTTCTCACACGCAGAAACTGTGGTGTGGCCCTGGAACTCAGAGTCAGCCTAATCTGATATGCATCTGGAACTCTAACTACCAGAAGTAGCTTTTGGATGCTTAACCTGGCTCTCACCTAAGCTGGTTATTGAGCCCTAAACTAAAAGTAGCTGTAGAATCCCAGACCAGAAGAGACAGGGTTAAATAAAATAACAAGAGCTGTATATTTTAGTTAACCCTGATGTATATATACATAGCTGTCTGGTACTGTATGTGTAAAATATTAAAAATAGATACTCATTCTGTCACAAGGATTCAGAAACACACTCAAGAAGCTATGGGCAGCTGCAGTTAGACTATTGGAATACTTGCATAATAGCAGTGCTGGGAAGGTCCGCGCCTAGGGTAAATATGCCAAACTGCACCCCTTTGATCCTTTGCTCCGGAAGTTACACACTTGTCAAAATTACCATTACACCCAGGTCAGCTGCCCCTCCTGCCCACCCCTTGTCCGGGCCCTGCAATATAGTCTGAATTTAGCAAAATGGACAGAACAAGACTTTCTCTCTCTCTCCCCTTCTTCCCCCTTCTGAAGTTTATCAAAGCCAGCCTCCAAGAGACAGGAAGTACTATTATATAATTATACATAACAGTGTTATATTAGCAGCTAACAGTAGAGAGCAGCAGCTCCCCACATGTGTATCTGGATGGCTTCTTTAGGCTGACACAGATGAATGCAGATTGAGGGTTGATTCACCCTGAATGTACAGCTGCTAGTGGGCGCTGGTAGGACACGATATACAATTTACTATTGACAAACACACACACACACCACAGGTTGAACTGGATGGAACTAGGGTTGTCACCTCATATCCTTTAAACATGAACACATATTAATTACACAGGTTCTGTGGCTGATTAAGGTGGTAATTAAACTCACTTGGTACCTTAATAAAAATGGTCAGGATTGCATCCTAATGCTCTATGATACGTGAAGAAATTCACTTCCTCAGGAGCAGGTGGAAGCTGTATATTGATCAGTTAAAACTGTACACATATAGTGTGAATAGCCAGGGGTGGACTATAAACATCCCACCTGGAACTGAGGGCGCCATATCTATGTGGGTCAGATGGTAGACAGCAGGCTGCAATGGGAGTGTGAGTCTCCAATGGGGGGCCCTAGATGGCCCATAGAAGGTTCTTGTATACTTGGCAGTAATCATAGTCTGTAGTATAAACACCTGTCATAAAACTAACAAGTTCCAGTGGCTGCCAGTCCACCAAAACACAGCCCAAAGCACACTGACACAAGAAAGCAGTCTAGTCAAGTAGCTTTTGCTCAAACTTGAACAGTGAGAGAGGGTGCAGATTATGGGATATTCCAATCTGTGAAATTCAATAAAAGGGCTCTCTTCTGTGCTACACCCCTCAGAGATAGATTTTCTGCTAAACTTCAGAATATAGTTCCTTGCAAGAGACTAAGAAAAGGCCAGTAGTAGGGACCCCATAAAAGAAGAACTACTTGGCTCAGGTATCCCAATAATACTCAGTCACTAGGATCTTGTAGAACAGTCAGTATTCACAAAGCCAGGCTGTAGTTGTGCCCATTCAGCTTCTTCCAGACACCTTCTAGTGAGGCTTCGCAGACTGGATCCATCAGGTAAAATGGTGAAGGTGTTGTAGACATCTTTAGGAGTAGGCCCCCCAGCTCTGCCACAGCTGGGCCCTTGAAGAGCAGCAACTTGTCTCGGTAGTATCTCCTACAAGGAAGTGAGGTAGCTATGCTAGAATCACCATTTAGATATTTATATATTGTGATCTCCTCTAAAGGGTCTCTTCTCCAGGGAAAACAAGCTTAATGTGTGTAACCTTTCCTCATAACTGAGTTCCTCCAGCCCCCTTATTCATTTAGTTGCTCTGCTCTGGACTCTCTCCAATTCCATCACATTCTTTCTGAGGACTGGATGCGGCCGAACCAGAGTTTTGTAAAGTGATAGAATTATAGATTTATCTGTTGTGTACACACGGGCGGACCTTTCGACCAGACTGGTCCGACAGACTTTCCTGCGGACTTTCGATGGACTTTTGACGGACTTCCAACAGACTTTTTAACGAACGGACTTGCTTACACACGATCAAACCAAAGTCCGACGGATTCGTACGTGATAACGTACACCAGACTAAAATAAGGAAGTTGATAGCCAGTAGCCAATAGCTGCCCTAGCGTCGGTTTTTGTCCGTCGGACAAGTCCGGTTGAAAAGTCCGACTGTGTGTACGCTGCATAATAGTTTTCTGGCCTTGCTTGCTGCAGCTTGGCATTGCATGCTATTGCTGAGTCTGTCATCTACTAGGACCCCCAGGTTCTTTTCCATCCTTGATCACCTCCAGGGATTCTCCCTATAGCATGTAGTCTGCATTCATATTTTTAGTCCCCAAGTTCATGACTTACCCTACATTAAACCTCATTTAGCTTTTAGTTGCCCAACCTTCTAATTTATTGAGATTTTCTTGCAAAGTTTCAATATTCTGTTGTTAAGTCATTGCCCTGCTTAGCTTTGTATTGTCAGCAAATAAAGATATTGAACTATATACAAACCTCTATAACATTTATGTGCAAGTTAAACAGACGGCCCTCTTCCTCCCCCCCCTCCCCTCTTTCTTCCCTCCCCTTTTTTTCCACATTTTACGGATTAAAGGGGAAGGTTAATATACCAGAAACAGCATCTTCGGGGGTTCTCTATGAGTGATCCTGTTTTGTGGTTCACTCCTCTATGGGGATAATTCTTTTTGCTTGGGAGACACAATTCCTGTATGGGCATAGCCCTTTACTAAAATGGCAGCGGGCTGGCCGTTTACGCTGCGGGTTGCGTGTGGGTTTCAATATAGGCTTCCGACGGCACGCATGCGCTACCCTGCAGTGTCGTCCATTTCCGTGGTGACGCTTAGCGTCGCCACGGATCGGACACGGTAGTAGTGCGCATGCGCGGCCCTGCGGCATCCTTGGTCTCCGTGGCGACGCTCTGCGTCATCACGCTTAAACACATTGAAGGGCGGTTACGGCTTGCGAGCCGCGCCATTGGTTGGAGCGGCAGCTAGCCCCCGCCCACATCACATAAAGGACGCCTGAGACGGCAAGATGGCGTCATTCCCCCCTCGGGAACCACCGAGGGATGTCAGGGCATACGTTTGGCCCAATTTCTCCACCATTCTCTGGAGTACTTCTCGCTGCATATGGGCAACAGTAAGTTTTGTTTTCCCAACTCACTTGACTGCTGCAAATGGGAAGTTTTGTTAACCTTTTTTGCCTCAAGGAGGAGGTCTGGGGAATTGGAGGATGGTGATAGGTCCGTACGGATGTACAGGGGTTGGGGGATGAGATGTGTTTTCTTCCCCCTTCCCCTCCCATTCCTGTCCTTTCCCCTCCCTCCCCCTTCATTGCTTGTGGCCCCCCTTTTTTAATCATGCCCCTCTTTTTTACACAGCTATCACTACTTGATGCTGAATACGCCAAATATTTGGATCCAATGCATATTTCTAGCCGTCTTGTAGGAGTTATAGGATATTAATCTTTGGAGACTTGGTATTTTCCACCCCTGTTGGGAACCTCTGTTTGTCCACAGGATATCCGGGAAGGATGTGAGTGTTAGAACCTTTGCATATTGCAGGAATTATAATACATTGACTAAGAGTAATATAAATAGTAATATGACGTTTTTTGATTTTCTAGAATGTGATGCATTTCCCTGAAGAAGACTTATCATAAAAATATACAGGTTGAAACGCGTTGGATATTCACCACTCAACGCCACGGTTTTCATCTGTGGTAATTGTATTGAGTGGTGTGCTGTATCACTTTTCTTTGAAATTGTTTTATAGCTATGCAATATTAGCAATAGGAATTTTCTACACAAATTTTTTATTTTATCTTGATTTTGTATAAATAATTTTTCTTGATCCATAATAAAATTGATTTTAAGCAAACTTACAAATTTTCATTGCCTTAAAAATCCCGTTAGAGGTTATATATAATGTTCTACAATTTTGTATGGGATGATGGCAATGACATGTCCATACCACTTAGGTCATATGTATAAACCTGGTGTCAGTTTGTGACAGTTACTGTGTTAGGACAGTTAGGGTTAGCCCCCTTTAGGTCTAGGGTACCCCCCTAACCCCCCTAATAGAGATTTAACCCCTTCATCACCCCCCGTCACCAGTGTCATTAAGTGATCATTTTTCTGATCGCTGTATTAGTGTCGCTGGTGACGCTAGCTAGGGACGTAAATATTTAGGTTCGCCGTCAGCGTTTTATAGCGACAGGGACCCCCATATACTACCTAATAAATATTTTAACCCCTTGATTGCCCCCTAGTTAACCCTTTCACCACTGATCACCGTATAACTGTTACGGGTGACGCTGGTTAGTTCGTTTATTTTTTATAGTGTCAGGGCACCCGCCGTTTATTACCGAATAAAGGTTTAGCCCCCTGATCGCCCAGCGGTGATATGCGTCGCCCCAGGCAGCGTCAGATTAGCGCCAGTACCGCTAACACCCACGCACGCAGCATATGCCTCCCTTAGTGGTATAGTATCTGAATGGATCAATATCTGATCCGATCAGATCTATACTAGCGTCCCCAGCAGTTTAGGGTTCCCAAAAACGCAGTGTTAGCGGGATCAGCTCAGATACCTGCTAGCACCTGCGTTTTTCCCCTCCGCCCAGCCCACCCAAGTGCAGTATCGATCGATCACTGTCACTTACAAAACACTAAACACATAACTGTAGCGTTCGCAGAGTCAGGCCTGATCCCTGCGATCGCTAACAGTTTTTTTGGTAGCATTTTGGTGAACTGGCAAGCACCAGCCCCAGGCAGCGTCAGGTTAGCGCCAGTACCGCTAACACCCACGCATGCACCGTACACCTCCCTTAGTGGTATAGTATCTGATCGGATCAATATCTGATCCGATCAGATCTATACTAGCGTCCCCAGCAGTTTAGGCTTCCCAAAAACGGAGTGTTAGTGGGATCAGCCCAGATACCTGCTAGCACCTGCGTTTTTGCCCCTCCGCCCAGCCCACCCAAGTGCAGTATCGATCGATCACTGACACTTACAAAACACTAAACGCATAACTGCAGCGTTCGCAGAGTCAGGCCTGATCCCTGCGATCGCTAACAGTTTTTTTGGTAGCGTTTTGGTGAACTGGCAAGCACCAGCGGCCTAGTACACCCCGGTCGTAGTTAAACCAGCACTGCAGTAACACTTGGTGATGTGGCGAGTCCCATAAGTGCAGTTCAAGCTGGTGAGGTGGCAAGCACAAGTAGTGTCCCACTGCCACCAAGAAGACAAACACAGGCCCGTCGTGCCCATAGTGCCCTTCCTGCTGCATTCACCAATCCTAATTGGGAACCCACCAGTTCTGCAGCGCCCGTACTTCCCCCATTCACATCCCCAACCAAATGCAGTCAGCTGCATGAGAGGCATTTTCTTTATGTCCTACCGAGTACCCCTACCCAATGAACCCCCCCAAAAAAGATGTCATGTCTACAGCAAGCACGGATATAGGCGTGACACCCGCTATTATTGTCCCTCCTGTCCTGACAATCCTGGTCTTTACATTGGTGAATGTTTTGAACGCTACCATTCACTAGTTGAGTATTAGCGTAGGGTACAGCATTGCACAGACTAGGCACACTTTCACAGGGTCTCCCAAGATGCCATCGCATTTTGAGAGACCCAAACCTGGAACCGGTTACAGTTATAAAAGTTAGTTACAAAAAAAGTGTAAAAAAAATATATAAAATTAAAAAAAATAGTTGTCGTTTTATTGTTCTCTCTCTCTCTCTATTCTCTCTCTCTATTGTTCTGCTCTTTTTTACTGTATTCTATTCTGCAATGTTTTATTGTTATTATGTTTTATCATGTTTGTTTTTCAGGTATGCAATTTTTTTTATACTTTACTGTTTACTGTGTTTTATTGTTAACCATTTTTTTGTCTTCAGGTACGCCATTCACGACTTTGAGTGGTTATACCAGAATGATGCCTGCAGGTTTAGGTATCATCTTGGTATCATTCTTTTCAGCCAGCGGTCGGCTTTCATGTAAAATCAATCCTAGCAGCTAATTAGCCTCTAGACTGCTTTTACAAGCCGTGGGAGGGAATGCCCCCCCCACTGTCTTCCGTGTTTTTCTCTGGCTCTCCTGTCTCAACAGGGAACCTGAGAATGCAGCCGGTGATTTAGCCAGCTGACCATAGAGCTGATCAGAGACCAGAGTGTCTCCAAACATCTCTATGGCCTAAGAAACCGGAAGCTACGAGCATTTCATTACTTAGATTTCGCCGGATGTAAACAGCGCCATTGGGTAATTGGGAAAGCATTTTATCACACCGATCTCGGTGTGGTCAGATGCTTTGAGGGCAGAGGAGAGATCTAGGGTCTAATAGACCCCAATTTTTTCAAAAAAGAGTACCTGTCACTACCTATTGCTATCATAGGGGGTATTTACATTCCCTGAGATAACAATAAAAATGATTAAAAAAAAAAAAAATGAAAGGAACAGTTTAAAAATAAGATAAAAAAGCAAAAAAATAATAAAGAAAAAAAAAAAAAAGCACCCCTGTCGCCCCCTGCTCTCGCGCTAAGGCGAACGCAAGCAGCGGTCTGTCGTCAAACGTAAACAGCATTTGCACCATGCATGTGAGGTATCACCGCGAAGGTCAGATCGAGGGCAGTAATTTTTGCAGTAGACCTCCTATGTAAATCTAAAGTGGTAACCTGTAAAGGCTTTTAAAAATGTATTTATTTTGTTGCCACTGCATGTTTGTGCGCAATTGTAAACCATTTCATGTTTGGTATCCATGTACTTGGCCTAAGATCATCTTTTTTATTTCATTCATGCGTTTGAAAAATCGCTGCGCAAATACTGTGTGAAAAAAAAAAAATGAAACACCCACCATTTTAATCTGTAGGGCATTTGCTTTAAAATAATATATAATGTTTGGGGGTTCAAAGTAATTTTCTTGCAAAAAAAAAAAAACTTTTTCATGTAAACAAAAAGTGTCAGAAAGGGCTTTGTGTTCAAGTGGTTAGAAGAGTGGGTGATGTGTGACATAAGCTTCTAAATTTTGTGCATAAAATGCCAGGACAGTTCAAAACCCCCCCAAATTACCCCATTTTGGAAAGTAGACACCCCAAGCTATTTGCTGAGAGTCATGTCGAGTCCATGGAATATTTTATATTGTGACACAAGTTGCGGGAATGAGACAATTTTTTTTTTTTTTTGCACAAAGTTGTCACTAAATGATATATTGCTCAAACATGCCATGGGAATATGTGAAATTACACCCCAAAATACATTCTGCTGCTTCTCCTGAGTACGGGGATACCACATGTGTGAGACTTTTTGGGAGCCTAGCCGCGTACGGGACGCCGAAAACCAAGCACCGCCTTCAGGCTTTCTAAGGGCGTGAATTTTTGATTTCACTCTTCACTGCCTATCACAGTTTCGGAGGCCATGGAATGCCCAGATGGCACAACCCCCCCCCCCAAATGACCCCATTTTGGAAAGTAGACACCCCAAGCTATTTGCTGAGAGGTATAGCGAGTATTTTGCAGATCTCACTTTTTGTCCAAAGTTTTGAAAATTGAAAAAAGAAAATAAAATGTTTTTCCTTGTCTTTCTTCATTTTCAAAAACAAATGAGAGCTGCAAAACACTCACCATGCCTCTCAGCAAATAGCTTGGGGTGTCTACTTTACAAAATGGGGTCATTTGGGGGGGTTTGTGCCACCTGGGCATTCCATGGCCTCCGAAACTGTGATAGGCAGTGAAGAGTGAAATCAAAAATTTACACCCTTAGAAATCCTGAAGGCGGTGATTGGTTTTCGGGGCTCCGTATGCGGCTAGGCTCCCAAAAAGTCCCACACATGTGGTATCCCCATACGCAGGAGAAGCAGCTAAATGTATTTTGGGGTGCAATTCCACATATGCCCATGGCCTGTGTGAGCAATATATCATTTAGTGACAACTTTGTGCAAAAAAAAAAAAAAAAATGTGTCACTTTCCCGCAACTTGTGTCAAAATATAAAATATTCCATGGACTCAATATGCCTCTCAGCAAATAGCTTGGGGTGTCTACTTTCCAAAATGGGGTCATTTGGGGGGGGGGGGTTTGTGCCACCTGGGCATTCCATGGCCTCCGAAACTGTGATAGGCAGTGAAGAGTAAAATCAAAAATTTACACCCTTAGAAATCCTGAAGGCAGTGATTGGATTTCGGGGCCCCGTACGCGGCTAGGCTTCCAAAAAGTCCCACACATGTGGTATCCCCATACTCAGGAGAAGCAGCTGAATGTATTTTGGGGTGCAATTCCACATAGGCCCATGGCCTGTGTGAGCAATATATCATTTAGTGGCAACTTTTTGTAAATATTTTTTTTTTTTTTGTCATTATTCAATCACTTGGGACAAAAAAAATAAATATTCAATGGGTTCAACATGCCTCTCAGCAATTTCCTTGGGGTGTCTACTTTCTAAAATGGGGTCATTTGGGGGGGTTTTGTACTGCCCTGCCATTTTAGCACCTCAAGAAATGACATAGGCAGTCATAAACTAAAAGCTGTGTAAATTCCAGAAAATGTATCCTAGTTTGTAGACGCTATAACTTTTGCGCAAACCAATAAATATACGCTTATTGACATTTTTTTTTTACCAAAGACATGTGGCCGAATACATTTTGGCCTAAATGTATGACTAAAATTGAGTTTATTGGATTTTTTTTATAACAAAAAGTAGAAAATATCATTTTTTTTCAAAATTTTCGGTCTTTTTCCGTTTTATAGCGCAAAAAACAAAAACCGCAGAGGTGATCAAATACCATCAAAAGAAAGCTCTATTTGTGGGAAGAAAAGGACGCAAATTTCGTTTGGGTACAGCATTGCATGATCGCGCAATTAGCAGTTAAAGCGACGCAGTGCCAAATTGGAAAAAGACCTCTGGTCCTTAGGCAGCATAATGGTCCGGGGCTGAAGTGGCTAATGCTGCTATGCATTATTTATTGCTGATTTATGAGGTAATACCAGTCCAGTGGTGCAAAACTCTATTCTAATGCCGCATACATTCGGTCGGACTTGCTAATGGGACAAGCTCCGTCTGCATTTCTGACAGAAAAATTTAGAGCATGTTCTCTAATTGCACACATGCTCTCTGTCTTTGCAATATAGGATTAGAAACCCTGACAACGGACCCTTATGGTCCCGTTCTACTATCCGTCATTCCACTCATAGTACGGTTTATCCCTAGCCAGGGGTCACATCTCTACAATACAGTGTTAATTGGTGAACAGCGTGCTTAATCCAAGCGAAGGTGGTGTGCTTTTCCTTTGATGGTTCCATCCTGAAAGGACCCGACCGGGTTAAGGTCGCAAGCTTCCTTAAGCTTGCCGTTTGGTAAGCGCGCATTCTTATCAATACCACAGTGGTGCGGTGAAGGACATATTGATTTATTTGCACTTCCACCTACCTACGCTTCCCACTATATCCACTATCTATGATTGATTTTGGATAGGACTTTTTTTACCTTTGTTTATTATGCACTTTTATATGAACTTTGGAGCCTATCTCAAATTTGGGTCTAATATTCAACTAACTCTAACGAGATATCTGACCTAAAGGTAATGGTTTAAGGACCCTTATAGCAGCAATGTTCCCGTTGCAGATCTGAAATTCTTCACCGGTTTGTTGGAGCTTGTTAACTGTAATCCGATTAGGTGTAGTGGAAACAGTAAATATCTTTTAATGAAAAAGTCTAATGATGTTACATATATAGTCACATAGTAGGTGAGGTTAAAAAAAGACACCAGTCAATCAAGTCCAACCTATGTGTGTGATTATATGTCAGTATTACATTGTATATTTCTGTATGTTGTGGTCATTCAGGTGCCTATCTAAAAGTTTTTTAAACTATTGATGCTCCCTGCTGAAACCACCGCCTGTGGAAGTGAATTCCATATCCTTACCGTTCTTACCGTAAAGAACCCTCTATGCAGGCTAAGGTTAAACCTCTTTTCTTCTAATCTTAATGAGTGGCCACGTGTCTTTTTAAACTCCCTTCCACGGAAAGTTTTATCCCTATTGTGGGGTCACCAGTATGGTATTTTAAAATTAAAGCCTATCCCCTCTCAAGCGTCTCTTCTCCAGAGAGAATAAGTTCAGTGCTCGTAACCGTTCTTCATAACTAATATCCTCCAGTCCCTTTATTAGCTTTGTTGCCCTTCTGTAATCTCTCCATTTCCAGTACATCCTTCCTGAGGATTGGTGCCCAGAACTGGACAGCATACTCCAGGTGGGGCCGGACCAGAGTCTTGTAGTGTGGGAGAGTTATCGCTTTATGTCCAAGCACAGTGTTCAAATAAACTGTGACAAATAATGGGTAAAGGTCGAGTGATTTGCACTCTCACCAACGACCAGATCGTGCCAATGTCTTCTGGACAGGAAATTGTGTAGCGACACTCATGCAGCGGATTTGCTGTCTCAATCTCCCGACGTAAGGCTTGACACACACCGACTGGTAGGCGACCGGAGTGGTGCTGGATGGATATCAGACGAACAGCAAACAGAGCCAGGTTCCTCTCAGTGGGGTTGGAACGTGGTACACCGTGTGGTAAGCCGCAATCCCCCTCACACAGCGACGGGATGGTGTCCACATGAGGGGATCCAGGAAGCAAAGAGGGCTGGGCCTAGTCCGATCTGTACTTTTATAGTCTCTCCCCCAGTGCAGCCTGGGAATTGCAGTTCTGTCACCTTAAAAGTCAGTCAGGCTGCTTTGTGCTGGGACTTCATATTCCACACTTCCTTCTGCAGCTTCCTGATGATTGGCTCTCTGCCTCTGCCAATAGGGCAGCAGGGGAAAGAGCTGAGTCAGCAAATGCCTTGTGTGTGAGTGTCATTCTGCACACAGGGAAACAAGAGAGTGAAGGGAGAAAGCCTGCACAAGGGCTGACAGGCGCATCCATGCCTGTGTCCGTCTTTGCCTGGCGGGGATAACAGGAGGTGTGGAAGCCGCGGGTTGCAGAGCAGACCCATGCTACACACCCCCCCTACCAAGGAACCTTTGGTCCTCCAAAGGAGGTAAAAAAAATCTGTGACCTGTTACATGCTTTTTGTATACAAGTGGAGAAAAACAGGTTAGTTTGCACAGGAAATCAGACAGTTTGCATCTGCACAATCCCTGGCAGAGGAACTTCCCACCAATTAGTGTAGGAGGGGAAGTTGTCCTGCCTACAGGCCACCTGAACTGGTATGGCTTAACTAGATGTGCCAGGGGGTGAGTTGGGGTTGCCCTCCATCAAATCTGTGGTGGAAGAACCAGAAGCCTCAAGAGTCATTTTTGAAGTGAAAGCAACTTCCTCAGAGCTTTCACACAGAGTATCATAGGTCAGTTACTTAGGTGGGTGAATAGCTCTTTGCTCTCTCTGCTCTTTAGGCTCTAGAGCTACACGCACACTGGTCTCTGGTTCATCCACAGCTTTCTTTTCTTCCTGCATATCAGACTCAGATTTCTCTTCAGTGAAGGATGGGAAGTCTTCAGGGGCTGCTGCAGGCATAGAAGATTGAAGGTCTTCCAACTCTTCAAAAGTTTGGCTCTGAGGCACGAACTCAAGGGCTTCTGGCCTGAGTGTCCCGGTGCAAATCCCTTTGGGAGGGGAAGAAGAGGCAGTGGCAGGCCCTGGTATTTGGGATGGCCACAGCCAATCCATTCCCATCTCTTCATCCTCGCTATCCGCATCCTCTTCAGCAAGAGGCATCGACTGAGACCTAGTCACTGGTCTGAGTCACTGAGAGGCTATGGATGTGGACTGTGAATCTGGCTGTGGTGGCACACAAACTACCCAGGCAACAGATGGTTGTCCAAGTCTTCAGCGGGCCTGTGCTCTTTTCTGGCCGGATTTGATAGACTGGGAGTCCTGGCAGCTGTTTGCAAACAACATAGGGCTGTGACTTCCAGTGGTCAGCCAACTTGTGCTTTCCAGGGACACCCAGGTTTCTCAGCAGTACTCTGTCACCTGGTTGCAAGTCCTGCACTCATACTCTGAGGTCAATGTTTCTCTTGTTCCTCTGTCATCAGGCATCTGAGGCTGCTTGGGCCTTGTCATAGGCAGTCTTCAGACTTTTCCGTAAGCGGTCCACATACCCTCTGTGGGAGGTTGTCGAGGTATGGTCTAAGGATGTGCCAAACACCAAGTCTACTGGCAGCCGGGCCTCCCGTCCAAATATCAGACGATAGGGAAAGTATCCTGTGGCATCATTTGCGGTGCTGTTATAAGCATGCACGATAGCGGCTATATGCTTGCTCCAGTGCTGCTTTTGTTCTGAATTCAAAGTCCCAAGCATATCCAGGAGGGTTCGGTTGAACCTCTCTGGCTGAGTATTCCTTTGAGGATGGTATGGGGTGGTTCTGGACTTCCTAATGCCTAACAGGTCTAAAAGTCTCTTGATGAGGCTGCTCTCGAAGTCTCTCCCTTGATCAGAGTGGATACGTTGTGGCAGGCCATAGTGTACAAAGAACTTCTCCACTAAGATTTTGGATGCATGTTGATCCTTTGAGGGAAATGCCTGGCCATACCGAGTAAAGTGATCAGTCACTACCAGGATATTTTCCTGTCCACTCAGATCAGGCTCAAAGCACAGATGGTCAATGCACATCAGCTCTATGGGTCCCTGACTCTGAAGATGGCCCATTGGGCAGCTCAGTGAGGCAAAGTTTTTCTTTGGATACATCTGATGCAGAATTGGCAATAGCCCTCGACTTCAGCCCGCATGCAGGGCCAGTAGAATCGGTCCCTCACCAGGTGGAAAGTCCTCTCGGGCCCTAGGTGGCCATGATTGTCGTGTAGGGCAGTTAATACTGTCTCCCTATGTTTTTCCAGTAGAATAACTGCCATTTTACTTCAGTATCGTCAGAGGGGCCCCTTCAGTAGACCACCCCACTGGTGCAGCTGCAACCAATCCCATTCTCTGTGCAACAGGCGTGCTTCCTTCATGGAGTCAGTGAGGAGCAGGTCAGGACATTGGCTCTCCAAGGCCTTTAATGCCAAGCTACAGAGAGGGTCTTCCAACTGGTCCCTTTGCAAGTCTTTCTTAGAAAGCTTTGGCAGACCTTCATCCCTGACCTGGGTGACATTACAATAAGTTCTGGGGACACCAGGAGCTGACACTCCAATGTCTTCAGCCCTGGATCTGCCTCCAGCTTGGCGTTCTGCTCCTTAACATAAGGCGTGTACCCCTTCAGGTGTCAGCTGGGCCCATTCTGCAGGGTCTCTGGAGCAACAGGGCCTTCTTGACAGAGCATTTGCGTCTTTGTTCCCGACCCCCGGTTGATACTTCAGGCTGAAAGTAAACCCTGATAGGGCAGCCAACCATCTGTGACCTGTGGCGTCCAACTTGGCAGTGGTGAGGATGTAGGTGAGAGCGTTATTGTCGGTCTTAATAACAAACTCTGCTCCATATAGATAAACCTTCAGTTTATCCACTACTGCCCACTTCAAGGCCAGAAACTCAAGTTTGTGTGTGGGGTAGTTCTTCTCAGTGGGTGCCAAGCTCTGACTTACATAGGCAACAGGCAGCAGGTGGCCGTTGTTCTCCTGATACATCACCCCACCTAGCATGTAGTTCATATGGCTTGGTTGGATCTGCATAGGCCAGGACTGGAGCAGTTGTTAGGCTCCATTTCAGCTGCCTAAAGGCCACTTCACATTGGGCAGTCCACTGTTCCTGAAAGGACTCTCCGGGTTTTCTGGGCCCCCCAGCTGGTCTGACAGGCTTCGTCGGATCTGGGTCATTGTCTTCCTCTTCGCTTTTCAGTAGCTCATTGAGTGGGCGAGCTATTTTAGTGAATCCCTCGACGAATCTTCTGTAATAGGAACAGAAACCCAGAAATGACCTGAGCTCGGTCACATTAGTAGGCCTCAGCCAGGAGGTGACGGCTTCCTGCTTCTGGGGGTCAGTGGCCACTCTGTCGGCAGACAAGATGTGTCCAAGGTAGTTGACTGATGGTTGATAAAACTGGCACTTCTCCTGAGACAGCTTCAGCCCCTCGTCACCCACCATCTTCTCCATGAGCCTTTGGAAAGTGGCTAGGGCGCCGGACAAGCCCTGAGGCATACGGCCAAAGTCAAAGAACCCTTCCGGGGTAATAAAGGCAGTCTTCTCCCGATCCTCAGGATGCATGGGGATTTGATAGTACCCGCTCTTCAGGTCCAGCATGCTGAACCATTTTGCCCCTGACTGGCTCTGCAAGGCGTCTTCTATCCATGGGGTGGTGTACTGGTCGGGAATGGTCCTTCCCGACCAGTGGTCCTTGTTTAGCGTTCTGTAGTCGAAACACATCCTCAGAGACCCAGTCTTCTTCCGTACCACCACTATAGGAGAAGCGTATGGACTTTGGGATTCTCGGATGACACCTGCTCTCTTCATTTCTGGCAATTGTTCACGCAGGTCTTCCAAGTGTCCTAAAGGAATCCGCCAGGCTCTTTCTCTGAACGGCTTATCCTCCTGAAGATGGATCCGGTGGTTTGCACTCTTTGCTCATCTCACATCGAATTCACTCTTCGAGAATGCAGCCTGCCATCTCAGGAGCTGAGTTTTGGCTCTTTCTGAGAGAGAGGGGTGTTCTTCGGGTAGAACTCCATCCTTTTCTCACCCCACCAAATCAGACAGTGAGACTGGGGTAGCCGGTTTTACTGGTCCCAGCAACATCCGAGCTGACATCTTCACTGGCGAGGCCGCTATGTTGCAGACACTGACCGTGATCTTCCCGTGACTTCTTTGCAGACCCGGTTCTTTTAATTTGCCTATAAGAGCCTGGCAACATAGACAATACAGTAAACTGAGGTTCATTTGGGATTTTATCTCCAACCAGTTTGTCTAACAAGTGTAAAATGTTATCCCAGAATGGGAGAATTTTTAGATAAGTACCCCAAATGTGGGTCATGGTGCCAGGCTCCTGTAAGCATCACCAGCAAGTATCAGGAATAGATGGATCAATTTTATGCAAAAGTGTAGGGCAACGATAACATCTGAAAAGATCTGATAATTACACTCTTGTGCTTATGAGGATTTGTATAAAACAGCCAGGATTTTGCAGTTCCTGTTCCCATTTTGACAGAAATGGAGGCAGGTCTGGGTATGACTCCCTCAACAGGATCTGGTATATCTGCAAAAGTGTGTGGTCCAGTCTGGAAGATTGGAATAGAGATTTGAAATCTGTGTAAGGTTGCATCAGAAAGTCTATAAAGGACCGTGTATTCAAATAATGTTTTAACTATGTATACTCTAACAATGCACGTGATAAGCTATGACAGAAAGGGAGTATCCTGGAGTGGGGAATATGAGTCCGGCCACTAAGGGTATGACTCAAAAGAGGGCAGTCACATCGCTGCCAGTTAGAAAATGTAGAGCTTTTTGCAGTTGGAGAAAAGGAGGATAGAAAACGACCCAGTTTGGAAGAAAGTAAGCCCTTACATAAGTAAGCATCCCACACCTGCAAGGTTGCGTGAACCGTGAGGAGTAACAAATCTTTCGGAGATTTCTGACCAGGTTAAATCCAGGGTAAGGATGTAAAGTCAGGGGAGAAAAGTTATTTTTCTAAAGGAATCCACAACTTGGCGGTATGACCATGATACCAGTCAACCACTCTGAGCAGAGAAGCTGCATTAAAATATAGCAACAGTTGGGGTAGAGCCACCCCGCCTGTACACTTAGGTAAGGAAAGGATAATTTAATGATTTTTGGACCTCTTATGCCATCATATGAAGGCATGGATTGCTTTATTTAGGGATAAGAAAAAAAACACAGGAGATGGGGGAATCGGATAGTGTTAGGTACCTGGTAGATGAGCCCGACTGGTGGAAGGAGACCTCTCTTAAGCGCTGGTTCAGGAGCCACTGAAGTGGGAACAGTGGTCTCCTGAGCACAGTGGGTAGGAGTGTCTGATGCGATTCCTGGCGACAACCAACACAGGAGCTGAGGAGACTTCTCCGGAATGACTGTATAGCGGATGCAGGTAAGCAGAAGCGGATCCGTTAGCAGACAGGTGGATGGTATGCAGCGGCAGAACCTGGATCTTGGAAGAGCAGGTGGTGACAGGGTCACAGGCACAAGCAAAGCAGCGTCAGACAGTCCGAGTTGGCAGGAGATCAGGCAGGTATAAGGCAGAAGGAATGATCACAGAATAGTCAGGCAGGCAGGTATTCGGTAACAGGTAGCAGGATATCAACAAGGTCAGGCAAGCCGGGTCGGGTTGGAGATAGCAGAGTAGTCAGACGGAGCCGGGTCAATAGTAACAATAACAACAAGCAGGATACAGGTTTTCAGGTGCAGAGCTGAAGACGAACAGCACCTAATGGGAGTAACTGACACCCTTTTAAAGGGGCTTTGGCGCCAAACAGCGCTAGCGCGAACGGGCGCGCGCACGGGCGCGCGCGCGCACCCGCGAATGCGCGAATGCGCGAACGCGCGCGCGCGGGAGCGCGCCAGCGCCCCCCAGTGGGGGATTAAGCCCAGCAACTCTAGGAATGCTCCTTGTGCACCTACGTGCACGCAAGTTAGCCAGATTGCCACCGACATGTCCCTGACATTGCCCCCTCCCAACGGGCAGCCTCCGGATGCCCAGATAACTCTTTTTCTCAGGATGGGCAGCAAAATAAGCATGGATTAAACGTTTAGCGTGAACATTGCTATTAGGTTCCCAAGAATTATTCTCCGGACCGTACCCCTTCCATTTGATCAGAAACTGTACCTGTCCCAATCTCTTTCTACAATCGAGGATGGCCTCCACCTCGTATTCCTCGTTTCCGTCCACCAAGACAGGTTCGGGGACCCTGGTGCCCCTATTAGGGAAGGGATCGGTTACAGCAGGCTTCAATAATGAGACATGGAAGACAGGATGGATTTTAAGCGAATCAGGTAAACATAGTTCAAAAGACACCTCATTAATCTTCTTTTTCACCGGAAAGGGCCCAATAAACTTAGGAGCAAGCTTTTTGGAAGGACAAGCTAGTTTAATATTACTGGTAGACAGCCATACCTTATCACCAATTTGCAGCTTTAGATCTCCTCTTCTTTTTTGATCGAAGATCCTTTTACTGTCTGCTTGTGCCTTGGATACCGCTTCCTGTAGCATCCGGTTGTTGCGACTGAGGAACTGTACTGTGTCCTGGACTGCTGGAACTGGAGATTCTGGAAGACAATCTGGCAAGAAAGATACGTGAAAACCATAATTGGCAAAAAACGGGGACTGACCCGTGGCAGAATGGCTAGCATTATTATAAGCAAACTCCGCTAAAGGCAGTAGGGACACCCAATCGTCTTGCACAAATGAGGTAAAACACCTAATATATTGCTCTAGCGTTTGATTAGTCCGTTCCGTTTGCCCATTAGTTTGGGGGTGATACGCTGAAGACAGGGCTAATTCAATTTTCAGTATTTCACATAGAGCTTTCCAAAAGCGTGAGGTAAACTGTACCCCCCTATCAGATACTATATTTGCAGGTACTCCGTGCAGCCTGACGATCTCTTTTATGAACACTCGGGCCGTTTCTACAGCAGAGGGTGTCCCCTTTAAGGGCAAGAAGTGAGCCATTTTAGACAGACGATCGACGACCACAAAGATCGCCGAACATCCTTCTGAGCATGGTAATTCTACAATAAAGTCCATGGCTATCATCCTCCAGGGCCTATCTGGTACGGGCAACGGCCTCAACAGTCCCCAAGCTCGGTTCCTGGAGGTTTTATTTTGAATGCAAACAGAACAAGAGCTGACGTATTTCCTGCAAAAATCCTTCATGTTGGGCCACCAAAACGTGCGTTGCACGAGTTCAAGGGTCTTACGAACCCCAAAATGTCCCGCAAGTGGGTGATCATGCAACAAAGTCAGCACTTTGACTCGGACATCTTCTGGCACGAATATCTGACTTCCTTTCCATAGCAACCCATCTCGGGAAGTTAAAGCGAGTCCCTGAAGATTTGAAGATTCTGGTGATGCTTCTCTGATCAAGGACAGGATGTCCGTCTGGAGGAGTAAAAAACTGTTTGCTGGCAGGATGGTGTCAGGTACAGAAGGTTCCTTGGGGTGATCAAACATGCGCGAAAGCGCGTCTGGTTTTACGTTCTTGGTTCCTGGCCGGTAGGTGATATGAAAGCAGAAACGTGTGAAGAATAGGGCCCATCGGGCTTGACGAGGTTTCAGTCTCTTAGCGGCTCTTAAATACTCGAGGTTCTTGTGGTCGGTATATATTAAAACCGGATGGACTGCACCCTCTAGCAGATACCTCCACTCTTCTAGTGCCGCCTTGATGGCCAGTAATTCTCGGTCACCCACATCGTAATTTCGCTCAGCCGGCGAGAGTTTCCTGGAGAAAAACCCCACAGGATGCATGAGATCCTTATTACCTCGTCGCTGAGAGATGACTGCACCCACGGCCACTTCAGAAGCATCCACCTCTAGAATAAAAGGTAGGGACGGGTCAGGATGGCTGAGAATTGGGGCTGAAGTGAAACGCCTTTTCAATTCTTCAAAGGCCTCCTGGGCCTCTGGGCTCCAATGAAAACGGCAGTTCTGCTTGGTTAGTTGCGTGATGGGTGAAATGATGGCAGAGAATCCTTTAATAAATTTTCTATAGAAATTTGCGAATCCGATGAAACGCTGCACGCCCTTCTTGTCCAAAGGAGCAGGCCAATCTAGCACAGCGGACACTTTTTGAGGATCCATCTTAATGCCGGTAGGGGAGATCACTAGCCCCAAAAACTGAATGTTACTTTGTTCGAATTCGCATTTTTCTGCTTTGGCGTACAGTCCATGTAAGCGAAGACGGCCCAAGACCTTGCGAACATGTTCCCGATGTTGTTCAAGGGAATTAGAAAAAATTAAGATGTCATCCAAGTAAACTATCACAAAGATGTCCAGGAAATCTCTGAATACATCATTGACCAGATGCTGAAAAGTTGCAGGAGCATTGCACAGACCAAAGGGCATGACCAAGTACTCATAATGCCCGAAACGGGTCCGGAAAGCCGTCTTCCATTCATCCCCGGCCCGAATGCGAACCAGGTTGTAGGCCCCTCTTAGATCCAGTTTAGTGAAGATAATGGCAGATCTCAATTTCTGAAATAGTTCAGGTATCAGGGGTAGCGGGTAGCGGTTCTTAACTGTGATCTTATTTAAATCCCGATAGTCCACACATGGACGAAGAGTTTGATCTTTTTTAGAAACAAAGAATATTCCGGCCCCAGCTGGGGAGGTAGAGGGTCGAATAAAGCCCTTTTCGAGGTTTTCATCAACATACAGTTTAAGTGCCTCTTGTTCCTTTTCAGATAGTGGAAAGATGCGCCCGAAGGGAATCTCGGCCCCAGGGAGCAGCTCAATTGGGCAATCATACGGGCGGTGGGGTGGTAGGGAATCCGCTCCCTTCTTGCTGAAGACATCCGCAAATTCATGGTAAACCTCTGGTATGGCTTGGAGATGGTCTGGATCCGCATCCATGCAAAGTAAGGTGGCAGCTGGTTTGGGAATTTCAGGAAGGCAATGTTTCTGACAATAGGGTGACAAAAACTTGATTTCACCGGTAGACCAATTAACGTGAGGGTTATGGGCCTGGAGCCAGGGCATGCCCAAAATGATCGGGAACAGAGGAGAGGAGATGACGTCCAGGATCAGGATTTCTTTATGCTGAGATGAACAGGTGGCAGACAATGGGAGGGTCTCCTGAGAAACTTGTCCTGATTTTATGTGAGACCCATCGGCCAAGAAAACTGAAAGTTTGTGTGTTTTGTTTTTCAGAGGGAGATTTTGTTGAGCAGCAAAGGCAGAGTCAATAAAGCAGCTGCAAGCCCCAGAATCAATGATGGCGTTGATCCGGATTGTTCTTCCCTGGAGCTGTAACGAGAGGGGGAGAGCAAGTTGAGTGGCATTGGCGGTTAATGCAGAAAGACTGGCTGAAGTATAGGAGACACACTTACGGAACTTGACCGGACAGTTGTTTACATAGTGGCCTGATCCACCGCAGTAAAGGCAGAGGTTTAGCTGGCGTCTGCGTGCCCGCTCTTCTGGGGATAAAGTAGAACGCAGTAGTCCCAACTGCATTGGTTCAGGGACGTCAAATGTTGAAGTGACCGGGTTAGAGCTGGTTGACGGTAGATATCGGGAAGCAGGCATTGGAACCTTTGCAGTCATCCACATGGGGCGTGTTTGCTGGGAAGATCGTTCAGACCGACGTTCACGAAGGCGTCGGTCGATCTGGATTGTTAAAGCAATAAGTTCTTCAAGGGTATTTGGCATTCCTACCCGTGCAAGCTCATCCTTGAGATTCTCTGATAGCCCCATGCGAAATTGATGGCGTAATGCTGCATTGTTCCATTGGGTGTCCGCGCTCCAGCGTCGAAAGTCCATGACATAGTCCTCGGCCGGTCTACGGCCTTGCTGGAGCGCGAACAAAGCTGACTCAGCAGTGGTGGTCCGCTGAGGATCCTCATACAACTGAGCCATGGCCTCCAAGAAGGAGGGCAAAGTCTGGACCTGTACCGAGTTAGATTCCAGCAGGCGGTGAGCCCAGGTCTGCGGCTCTCCTTGCAGTAGGGATATCACAAATCCTACTTTAGTAGCCTCCAAAGAAAAAGTCCGTGGTTGTAGAGCAAAGTATAACTGGCAGGCACTGCGGAAGGCCACGAATTTTGTGCGATCTCCGGAGAACCTCTCAGGGACGGGAACTCTTGGTTCGGGTGGAAGCATGACCACAGAGGGAGGTGCAGCAGCTTGTACTGGGGCTGCTGCTGAAGCAGGGGATGCGCCTCCTGGCCCACTAAGGTTCAGGACTTGACCTTCTAGTCTATTATAGCTATCTTGCAGAGTCTTTACGGCTTGTGTGAGTGCCGCTAAATGCGTGCAGATCTCCTGGATAGGAGAGGCCTCTCCCGCGGGCTCAGACATGGCTGTTCGTACTGTTAGGTACCTGGTAGATGAGCCCGACTGGTGGAAGGAGACCTCTCTTAAGCGCTGGTTCAGGAGCCACTGAAGTGGGAACAGTGGTCTCCTGAGCACAGTGGGTAGGAGTGTCTGATGCGATTCCTGGCGACAACCAACACAGGAGCTGAGGAGACTTCTCCGGAATGACTGTATAGCGGATGCAGGTAAGCAGAAGCGGATCCGTTAGCAGACAGGTGGATGGTATGCAGCGGCAGAACCTGGATCTTGGAAGAGCAGGTGGTGACAGGGTCACAGGCACAAGCAAAGCAGCGTCAGACAGTCCGAGTTGGCAGGAGATCAGGCAGGTATAAGGCAGAAGGAATGATCACAGAATAGTCAGGCAGGCAGGTATTCGGTAACAGGTAGCAGGATATCAACAAGGTCAGGCAAGCCGGGTCGGGTTGGAGATAGCAGAGTAGTCAGACGGAGCCGGGTCAATAGTAACAATAACAACAAGCAGGATACAGGTTTTCAGGTGCAGAGCTGAAGACGAACAGCACCTAATGGGAGTAACTGACACCCTTTTAAAGGGGCTTTGGCGCCAAACAGCGCTAGCGCGAACGGGCGCGCGCACGGGCGCGCGCGCGCACCCGCGAATGCGCGAATGCGCGAACGCGCGCGCGCGGGAGCGCGCCAGCGCCCCCCAGTGGGGGATTAAGCCCAGCAACTCTAGGAATGCTCCTTGTGCACCTACGTGCACGCAAGTTAGCCAGATTGCCACCGACATGTCCCTGACAGATAGCCTGAAAGGTGTACAATAGTTTTGGTTAAATGCCCATTTTAATGATACGATCAAACCACAAGATATGCAGTTTGTCATATAATCTTCATCTGGAGAAGGGGCATATAGCAAGGTCTGCCATAGTGGGCAGCAGAGAAGGAATTTTAATGGCAAGATATTTGATAGCTGTCTGTTGCCATTTAAAGACAAAGTTATGTCGAAGAGGAAATACAGATGATTGTGATAAAGAGATATTCAAGGCCTCAGTTGCTCACTGTGCCAAATTCCTCAAACATCTGTACCAGGGATGGAATAGAGACAAGGGGGTTGATAATGTATAGTAGGCGGTTGTTTACATAGAGGGAGAGTTTGACTTGACAGTGACCTACTGTAATACCCTGAATGTCAGGGTGCTGACATGGCAATAGCAAGGTGTTCCATGGTAAATATATATACTTATTGGCAGAGAGGGCACCCCTGACGAGTGCCATTGCGTATCCAAATAGGATCCAAGAGGAGGCCATTGGAGCAGATCCCTGCTAAGGGGCACTTATATAAAGCCAAGATTTTGGCCAGTAAATTAGGACTGACACCAATCTGTTGAAGCATCTGTTGAAGGAAGGACCAGTGAACCCGGTCAAATGCCCTTTTGGTGTCAACCAAGAGTAGACAGGCTGGGATTCAGCATTCCTGGGCATGTTCCATTAGGGAAATTGTTTTAAGGGTCTTGTCTCTAGCCTCCCTAACAGGGGTGAAACCCACCTGATCAAGATTAACAAGATCAGGAATCAGAGGCCTGAGTCTGTTAACAATCAATTTGGAATACATATGAATGTCTATATTCGACAGTCCCACACCTGCAAGGTTGCGTGAACCGTGAGGAGTAACAAATCTTTCGGATATTTCTGACCAGGTTCCGTCCAGGGTAAGGATGTAAGGTCAGGGAAGAAAAGTTAATTTTCTAAAGGAGTCCACAACTTGGTGGTATGACCATGATACCAGTCAACCACTCTGAGCAGAGAAGCTGCATTAAAATATAGCAACAGTTGGGGTAGAGCCACCCGCCTGTACACTTAGGTAAGGAAAGGATAATTTGACGATTTCTGGACCTCTTATGCCATCATATGAAGGCATGGATTGCTTTATTTAGGGATAAGTAAAAAAACAGGAGATGGGGAAATCGGATGGCCTGAAAGGTGTACAATAGTTTTGGTTAAATGCCAATTTTAATCATACGATCAAACCACAAGATATGCAGTTTCTCATATAACCTTCATCTGGAGAAGGGGCATATAGCAAGGTCCGCCATAGTGGGCAGCAGAGAAGGAATTTTAATGGCAAGATATTTGATAGCAGTCTGTTGCCATTTAAAGGCAAAGTTATGTCGAAGAGGAAATACAGATGATTGTGATAAAGAGATATTCAAGGCCTCAGTTGCTCACTGTGCCAAATTCCTCAAACATCTGTACCAGGGATGGAATAGAGACAAGTGGGGTGATAATATATAGTAGGCGGTTGTTTACATACAGGGAGAGTTTGACTTGACAGTGACCTACTGTAATACCCTGAATGTCAGGGTGCTGACATATGGCAATAGCAAGGTGTTCCATGTTAAATATATATACTTATTGGAAGAGAGGGCACCCCTGACGAGTGCCATTGCGTATCCAAATAGGATCCAAGAGGAGGCCATTGGAGCAGATCCCTGCTAAGGGGCACTTATATAAAGCCAAGATTTTGGCCAGTAAATTAAGACTGACACCAATCTGTTGAAGCATCTGTTGAAGGAAGGACCAGTGAACCCGGTCAAACGCCCTTTTGGTGTCAACCAAGAGTAGACAGGCTGGGATTCGGCATTCCTGGGCATGTTCCATTAGGGAAATTGTTTTAAGGGTATTGTCTCTAGCCTCCCTAACAGGGGTGAAACCCACCTGATCAAGATTAACAAGATCAGGAATCAGAGGCCTGAGTCTGTTAAAAATCAATTTGGAATACATATGAATGTCTATATTCGACAGGGAGATAGGGTGGTAGCTGCCACATGAGGTAGGACCCTTAACTGGTTTGGACAGTACAGTAATATGATCTTTACGTGTCTGCATCAGGAAAGGGGAGTCAACAGAAACTGTATTAAACGTTTTGGCCAGGAGCGGGGTGAAGAAGTCTCAAAATGTTTTATAGAAGCGGGCAGTATACACATCTTGGCCTGGACTTTTATTGTTCTTAAGAGAGGAAAGTGCAATGGCAAGTTCCTCTTGCATAAAGGACCAGTCAAGATCTTGTACATCTCCAATCCTGCTTTAACAGATCGGGTAAGGAAAGGGACAAATACACTGGTGCATGATCTGACAATAGTGGGGGTCATTTACTATAGCGCCAAAAAATTCTCCTGCATTACCAAAAAAATAACTCTCAAAAAGGCCAGAAAGACTTCAACTCTCAGAAAGTCAGCGCTAATGCAAATGTAAAGCAGCGCTATTGCTGCAATAGTGCCTGTCAGATCACATATGCTGGAATAGTGGAAGTCAATGGGGCTCGAACCTGCAAAATCCAAAGTTCTCACTGAAGGCTTATATGCACGTTCTTTGCCATAAAAAGTGTTTGGAGACCCGGGTCCTGCCCCAGGGGACATGGATCAATGCCAAATTTTTTTTTTAAAACGGCAGTTTTTTCGGGAGCAGTGATTTTAATAATGCTTTGAGTGAAACAATAAAAGTGTAATATTCCTTTAAATTTCGTACCTGGGGGGTGTCTATAGTATGCCTGTAAAGGGGCGCGTGTTTCCCGTGTTTAGAACAGTCTGACAGCAAAATGGCATTTCAAAGGAAAAAAAATAATTTAAAACTACTCGGCTTCTACTACTACTAGTTCTACTACTACTACTTGCCGGTCCGACAATACACATAAAAGTTTATTGATAAAAACGGCATGGGAATTCCCCACAGGGGAACCCCGAACCAAAGGGCCTCATCCCCACAACCCTTGCCCGGTGGTTGTGAGGGTCTGCGGGCGGGGGGCTTGTCGGAATCTGGAAGCCCCCTTTAACAAGGGGACCCCCAGATCCCGGCCCTCCCCCCTGTGTGAAATGGTAAGGGGGTACAAAAGTACCCCTCACCATTTCACAAAAAAACTGTCAAAAATGTTAAAAATGACAAGAGACAGTTTTTGACAATTCCTTTATTTAAATGCTTCTTCTTTCTTCTATCTTCTATCTTCCTTCGGTTTCTTCCTCCATCTGCTTCTTCTTCTTCTGGTTCTCCTGGTTCTTCCTCCGGTGTTCTCGTCCGGCATCTTCCTCCACGGCGTCCTGTTCCCTTCTTCTCATCGGGCCGCTCCGCATCCATGATGGCATGGAGGGAGGCTCCCGCTGTGTGACGCTTCTCCTCTTCTGACGGTTCTTAAATAACGGAGGGCGGGGCCCCCCGGTGACCCTGCCACTCTCTGACGCACGGGGACTTCCCTGTGGCATTCCCCATGATGTCAGAGGGGGAGGAGGAGGAGAAGAAGGGAACAAGACGCCGCGGAGTAAGATGCCGGACGAGAACACCGGAGGAAGAACCAGAAGAACCAGAAGAAGAAGATGGAGGAAGAAACCGAAGGAAGATAGAGGATAGAAGAAAGAAGAAGCATTTAGATAAAAGAATTGTCAAAAACTGTCTCTTGTCATTTTTAACATTTTTGACAGTTTTTTTGTGTGAAATGGTACGGGTACTTTTGTACCCCCTTACCAATTTACACAGGGGGGAGGGTCGGGATCTGGGGGTCCCCTTGTTAAAGGGGGCTTCCAGATTCCGATAAGACCCCGCAACCACCGGGCAAGGGTTGTGGGGATGAGGCCCTTGTCCTCATCAACATGGGGACAAGGTGTTTTGGGGGGCTACCCCAAAGCACCCTCCCAATGTTGAGGGCATGTGGCCTGGTACGGTTCAGAAGGGGGGGCGCTCTCGCCCCCCCTCTTTTCCTGCGGCCTGCCAGGTTACGTGTTCAGATAAGGGTCTGGTATGGATTTTTGGGGGAACCCCACGCCATTTTTAAAAAAATTTTGTCGCAGGGTTCCCCTTAAAATCCATACCAGACCTGAAGGGTCTGGTATAGATTTTGAGGGGGACCCCACGCCATTTTTAAAAAAATTTTGGTGTGGGGTTCCTCTTAATATTCATACCAGACCTGAAGGGCCTGGTATGGAATTGAGGAGGACCCCCCACGTAATTTTTTTAAAAATTTTGGTTAGGAGTTCCCCTGTGGGGAATTCCCATGCCGTTTTTATCAATGAACTTTTTTATCAATTAACTTTTATAGGGTGGCACAGTGGTGTAGTGAGTAGCACTCTCGCCTAGCAGTAAGAATCCCAACCACGACACTACCTGCCTGGAGTTTGCATATTCTCCCTGTGCCTGCGTGGGTTTCCTCCGGGTACTCCGGTTTCCTCCCATACTCCAAAGACATGCTGGTAGGTTAATTGGCTTCTGTCCAAAATTGGCCCTAGTATATGAATTAGGGACCTTGGATTGTGGGCTCCTTGAGGGTAGGGACCGATGTGATTGTGTGATATATGTGTGGAGCGCTGCATAAAAATTGACAGCGCTATATGGGTACCTTAAATTAAAAAAAAAAAAAATAGGGATAATTGTAGACACGCACACACACTTGCTCAGGTTGAACTTGATGGACTGGTGTCTTTATTCAACCTTACTATGTAACTATGTGTATTGTCGGACCGGCAATTCATTAATAGCCACGAGTAGTTTTAAATTAATTTTTTTCCTTTTGAAATGTCATTTTGCTGTCAGACTGTTCTAAACACGGGAAACATGCGCCCCTTTACAGGCATACTATAGACACCCCCCAGGTACGAAATTTAAAGGAATATTACACTTTTATTGTTTCACTCAAAGCATTATTAAAATCACTGCTCCCGAAAAAACGGCTGTTTTTAAAAAAAATTTTGGCATTGATCCATGTCCCCTGGGGCAGGACCCGGGTCTCCAAACACTTTTTATGGCAAAGAACTTGCATATAAGCCTTCAGTGAGAACTTTGGATTTTGCAGGTTCGAGCCCCATTGACTTCCACTATTCCAGCATATGTGATCTGACAGGCATTATTGCCGCAATAGCGCTGCTTTCCATTTGCATCAGCGCTGACTTTCTGAGAGTTGAAGTCTTTCTGGCCTTTTTTAAGAGTTATTCTTTGGTACTGCAGGAGAATTTTTTGGCGCTATAGTAAATGACCCCCACTGTGTCCCTGTGCCTGTGCTGTATAAAAAAGATACCGATTATGCTGTATATCAGAGTGGCTCCCAGTGCTCACGTGACTGCTCGGCTCTCTCTCCCTCCCCACTCCCTGGATATAGCTGTCAGCCGGGCAGAGGAGAGCCGCTCTGATATACAGTATAATCGGCATCTTTTTTATAAAGCACAGGGGCACATAGTATTATATAACAGAGAGGATGGCATGATCATCATATAGTGGGTTAACAATAGGGATGAGCCGAACACCCCCCTGGTGATACAAGACTAACCCAATAGGGAAGTGACACGTGTTACATATATACTACAATGCATAAATACCTACATATCTTACTCGAAAATGAATACATTAAAAAAGGGGCAAAATAGGTGAATAAAGTGATAATATCACAATAAAAATTTTTTAGGAATGTGAATAAGGTGCCAATATAGACACAAAATGACCTGGTGAAAAACAAAAGTCCAGAATATGGCTGACACGTGTGTAAATAAAGTCCAAGGATAAAGAAGATGATCCTGAAAAACACTTGGACAAATATTCATCAGACGTCAACACCTCAAACGAACTAGGATAGTAAGGGAGCCACCATCAATGAACCAAAGGAGGCTTACCAGATGTTGATGACTTGGAGAGGCTTATACCACCCAAATCATAAAGGCTTTTAAACCAGCTGGCTAGAAGGGTACATCTGTCTGGGCAGGCAAAACAGATCCTGGTTAGAATCTACAACTTGGCACAAACGATCTTGGACTTCAACATAGAGGTAGTACTCCAATAGGAGCCAGAGATTCAGTGTTCACATACCATGCAAAAATGGATAGAAAAAGTCGCATAGCGTGATACCGTATGACATAAGATTTATTAAATAGGATAAAGTTGTAAATTCACATGATAGAAGATCATCAAAAGCATTCATATAGATACAGGAACAAGAGTGGTATATGAAATTGGGTCCACCCGACGCGTTTCTGCTAAAAAAGCCATCATCTGGGGTGCGGACCCCACAAGCACTACCGCTTATAAAGTGCTCTATAGCACTATATTGGACCTTTGGTGATGGCGGTGCTGGTGCCACAACACTGTAAGTCCTCACAGTCAATCTTGGTGGGTGCTGGAAAGGGCCCTGCTGTGAAATATTATATCAAGAATTGTAATTACATGCACCTGCTGAACAGGGGCAAAAAAAATTGGTCATTTGGTGGTGGTGTTGCCACAACACTGTAAGCCCTCACAGTTACTCTTGGCGGGAGCGGGAATGGGTCCTGCTGTGAAATATTAGATCAAGAATTGTAATTACATGTCCCTGTTGAACAGGGGCAGAAAAATTGGGCCTTAGTCAATGGTGCCGTAACACTGCAACCCCTCAAAGATACTCTAGTTGGAGCGCATGAATGAGCCCTGCTGTAAATGATTGCATAAAAAATTGTAATTACATGCCCCTGGTAAACAGGGGCAGAAAAATTGGGCCTTAGGCACTGGTGCTGGTCCCACAACACTGCAACACCTCCCAGATTCTCTAGTTGGAGCGCAGGAATGAGCCCTGCTGCAAAGTATTGCATCAAAAATTGTAATTACATGCCCCTGACAAACAGGAGCTGAAAAATTGGGCCTTAGGCACTGGTGCTGGTGCCACAACACTGTAACCCCTCACAGATACTGTAGTTGAGCGCAGCAACAAACCTTCCTGCAAAATATTGCATCAAAAATTGTAATTAGATGCCCCTCTTAAACAGGGGCTGAAAAATTGGGCCTTAGGCACTGGTGCTGGTCCCACAACACTGCAACCTCTCACAGATACTCTATATGGAGCGCAGGAATGAGCCCTGCTGCAAAGTATTGCATCAAAAATTGTAATTAGACACCCCTGTTAAACAGGGGCTGAAAAATTGGGCCTTAGGCACTGGTGCTGGTGCCACAACACTGCAACCCCTCACAATTACTGTAGTTGAGCGCAGCAATGAACCCTCCTGCAAAATATTGCACCAAAAATTGTAATTAGACGCAGGGGCTGAAAAATTGGGCCTTAGGCACTGGTGCTGGTCCCACAACACTGCAACCCCACACAGATACTCTAATTGGAGCGCAGGAATGAGCCCTGCTGCAAAGTATTGCATCGAAAATTGTAATTACATGCCCCTGTTAAACAGGGGCTGAAAAATTGGGCCTTAGCAACTGGTGGCAGCGCCCAGAACCAAAAATGTTCTTACAAGCTATCAGCATGATCATTGAGGAGGAAGGGGATAGTCACTCAGCATTAGGGATGAGCTTCGTGTTTGAGTCGAACCCATGTTCGACTCGAAAATCGTATGTTCACCCGTTCGTCGAATTACGAACGATATGGGCCGTTCACGCCAAATTCGAGTACATTGCTGGCTGATGATTGGCCAAGCATGCACTGTGACACGCATGCTTGGCCAATCACAGTGCCGTCTCTACAGAGAGCCGTAATTGGCCAAAGCCAAGGTGGCTTTGGCCAATTATGGCTCAGGGGGTTTAGTACACGCCCCACACTATATAAGGCCGTCTGCGTGGCGGCCTTGTGTAGTGAGATGTGGCGACGGAGAGATAGACAGACAGACAGTGTCATTTGATTTAAGTTAGATTAGGTAGGTGAGTCAGATAGCTGCACTTACAGTGTATTGTGTATATATATGCATCCTAGCTGTGTATTCAGTTTAGCTAGATCCGTTCCTGTTATTCTCTTCCTACTGACAGGCAGGCGGGAATTTTTACAGTATTTACAGCTACCTGAAGAAAATTGCTGGTGTTCTTCTGATCCTATTAGTCCTATTAGCTACAGTGTTTACAGTGAGTGTAGTGCATCCGCTGCACAGTGTGCACCTAAAGCTACCTGAACAAAATTAGTGGTGTTCTTCTGATTCTATTAGTACAGTACCGCAGGCAGTTGCAGTATTTACAAATTAGTGTAGTGCGTCCTCTGCACAGTGTGCACCTAAAGCTACCTGAAGATAATTGGTGGTGTTCTTCTGATCCTATCAGTACCACAGGCAGCTGTAGTATTCACAAGTTAGTGTAGTGCATCCTCTGCACAATGTGCACCTAAAGCTACCTGAAGAAAATTGGTGGTGTTCTTCTGATCCTATTAATACCAAAGGCAGGCAGCTACAGTATTTACAGTTAGTGTACTGCGTCCTCTGCACAGCGTGCACCTAAAGCTACCTGAAGACAATTGCTGTTGTTCTGCTCCTATTAATACCACAGACAACCAGCTACAGTATTTACAGTTAGTGTACTGTGTCCTCTGCACAGTGTGCACCTAAAGCTACCTGAAGACAATTGCTGTTGTTCTGCTCCTATTAATACCACAGACAGGCAGCTAAAGTATTTACAGTTAGTGTACTGTGTCCTCTGCACAATGTGCACCTAAAGCTACCTGAATAAAATTGGTGGTGTTCTTCTGATCCTATATTAATGCCACAGGGAGGCAGCTACAGTATTTATAGTTAGTGTACTGCGTCCTCTGCACAGTGTGCACCTAAAGCTACCTGGAGACAATTGCTGTTGTTCTGCTCCTATTAATACCACAGACAGGCAGCTGTAGTATTCACAAGTAATGCCGCGTACACACGAGCAGACTCGGCGGATTGGATTTCATCAGACAATTCGATCGCGTGTGGGCTCCAGCGGACTTTGTTTTCTCAAAAGTTGGATGGACTTAGATTTGAAACATGTTTTAAATCAATCCATCGAAATAGAGTCCGGTCGAAAACTCTGCTCGTCTGTATGCTAGTTCGACGGACAAAAAGCCACGTTAGGGCAGCTATTGGCTACTGGCTATCAACTTCCTTGTTTTAGTCCGGTTGTACGTCATCATGTACGAATTCGACGGACTTTGGTGGATTATGTGTAGGTAAGTCCGTTCATTCAGAAGGTCCGTCGTAAAGTCCGCCGGGCAAAGTCTGCCATAAAGTCCGCTCGTGTGTACGCGGTATTAGTGTAGTGCATCCTCTGCACAGTGTGCACCTAAAGCTACCTGTAGAAAATTGGTGGTGTTCTTCTGATCCTATTAGTACAGTACCGCAGGCAGTTGCAGTATTTACAAATTAGTGTAGTGCATACTCTGCACAGTGTGCACCTAAAGCTACCTGAAGAAAATTGGTGGTGTTCTTCTGATCCTATTAGTATCGCCGGCAGCTGTAGTATTTACAAGTTAGTGTAGTGCGTCCTCTGAACAGTGTGCACCTAAAGCTACCTGAAGAAAATTGGTGGTGTTCTTCTGATCCTATTAGTACAGTACCGCAGGCAGCTGCAGTATTTACAAGTTAGTGTGGTGCGTCCTCTGCACAGTGTGCACCTAAAGCTACCTGAAGAAAATTGGTTGTGTTCTTCTGATCCTATTAGTATCGCAGGCTGCTGCAGTATTTACAAGTTAGTATAGTGCGTCCTCTGCACAGTGTGCACCTAAAGCTACCTGAAGAAAATTTGTGGTGTTCTTCTGATCCTATTAGTATCGCAGGCAGCTGTAGTATTTACAAGTTAGTGTAGTGCTTCCCCTGCACAGTGTGCACCTAAAGCTACCTGAAGAAAATTGGTGGCGTTCTTCTGATCCCATTAGTACAGTACCGCAGGCAGCTGCAGTATTTACAAGTTAGTGTAGTGCGTCCTCTGCACAGTGTGCACCTAAAGCTACCTGAAGACAATTGCTGTTGTTCTGCTCCTATTAATACCACAGACAGGCAGCTACAGTATTTACAGTTAGTGTACTGTGTCCTCTGCACAGTGTGCACCTAAAGCTACCTGAATAAAATTGGTGGTGTTCTTCTAAACCTGTTAATACCACAGGCAGGCAGCTACAGTATTTACAGTTAGTGTACTGCGTCCTCTGCACAGCGTGCACCTAAAGCTACCTGAAGACAAGTGCTGTTGTTCTGCTCCTATTAATACCACAGATAACCAGCTACAGTATTTACAGTTAGTGTACTGTGTCCTCTGCACAGTGTGCACCTAAAGCTACCTGGAGACAATTGCTGTTGTTCTGCTCCTATGTGTGCACCTAAAGCTACCTGAATAAAATTGGTGGTGTTCTTCTGATCCTATATTAATACCACAGGGAGGCAGCTACAGTATTTATAGTTAGTGTTCTGTGTCCTCTGCACAGTGTGCACCTAAAGCTACCTGAAGACAATTGCTGTTGTTCTGCTCCTATTAATACCACAGACAGGCAGCTACAGTATTTACAGTTAGTGTACTGTGTCCTCTGCACAGTGTGCACCTAAAGCTACCTGAATAAAATTGGTGGTGTTCTTCTGATCCTATTAATACCACAGGCAGGCAGCTACAGTATTTACAGTTAGTGTACTGCATCCTCTGCGCAGCGTGCACCTAAAGCTACCTAAAGACAAGTGCTGTTGTTCTGCTCCTATTAATACCACAGATAACCAGCTACAGTATTTACAGTTAGTGTACTGTGTCCTCTGCACAGTGTGCACCTAAAGCTACCTGGAGACAATTGCTGTTGTTCTGCTCCTATTAATACCACAGACAGGCAGCTACAGTATTTACAGTTAGTGTACTGTGTCCTCTGCACAGTGTGCACCTAAAGCTACCTGAATAAAATTGGTGGTGTTCTTCTGATCCTATATTAATACCGCAGGCAGCTACAGTATTTACAGCTAGTGTGCTGCTTCCTCTGCACAGTGTGCACCTAAAGCTACCTGGAGACAATTGCTGTTGTTCTGCTCCTATTAATACCACAGACAGGCAGCTACAGTATTTACAATTAGTGTACTGTGTCCTCTGCACAGTGTGCACCTAAAGCTACCTGAAGAAAATTGGTGGTGTTCTTCTGATCCTATTAATACCACAGGCAGGCAGCTACAGTATTTACAGTTAGTGTACTGCGTCCTCTGCATAGTGTGCACCTAAAGCTACCTGAAGACAATTGCTGTTGTTCTGCTCCTATTAATACCACAGACAGGCAGCTACAGTATTTTCAGTTAGTGTACTGCATCCGCTGCACAGTGTGCACCTAAAGCTACCTGAAGACAATTGCTGTTGTTCTGCTCCTATTAATACCACAGGCAGACAGCTACAGTATTTATAGTTAGTGTACTGTGTCCTCTGCACAGTGTGCACCTAAAGCTACCTGAAGACAATTGCTGGTGTTCTCATACTAATATTACTACAGGCAGTTGATTCTGCTAGCTGCGGTATCAGTATATATATACATAACAGCTTTGTGCAGCTACATCTCACTGCAGGCCATTAGTATGTCTGGAAGGCCAACAAGGAGAGGCAGACAGTCACAAGCCAATAAAAGAGGGCAAGCAGGCTCTGTGTCTAGAGGCAACAGTGCTGGTCGTGGAGACGGTGCATATTCATCAGCACGGTTGTCCTTTTTTCCGGCAGCTGGCCATGTTGAGCCACAACATGCGGAAGGCTTGGTAGAGTGGATGACCAAGCTGTCCTCATCCTCCTTATTCTCTCTCATCCAGGCTCAGGGTACTTTGTCTGGCAAACAGCTGCCAATGCAGCCTCTTCCCTTGGCTCAATGGCATTAGTCACTCCTTCCCTAGCCCCGCCATGTCCTCCTGAGGAGTCCCCCGAACAGTTTTACCACAGTGTTGGGTACATGCTCCAGGAGGATGCCCAGCGTTTTGAAGGCTCTGATGATGGTACTTAGCTAGAGGAAGGCAGTAATGTGAGCCCAGAGAGAGGGGGTGCCCAAGTAGGACAGCAATCTGGCAGTCATGTTCCCCCAGCTGCAGCATATTGCCAGCTTTGCTCCATTGATGAGGAGGGAGGGGTTGATGAGGTCACTGACTCCACGTGGGTGCCTGATAGGAGAGAGGAGGAGGCACATCACCAACAAGGCAAGATGCCTTCCAGGGGCCAGCTTAAGGGCAGCACACCGACTGCATCACACCGCAGAGCTCCGCATGTGCAGGGCACTGCTGTCTCTGCGTGTTATTCCAAAAGTTCTTTCGTATGGGCCTTTTTTGAGACGAGTGCATCAGATCCCACCGCTGCTATTTGCAACATATGTCTCAAGCGTATCTCATGTGGCCAAAACATCACCCGCTTGAGCACCACATGCTTGACCAGACATGTCGACCTGCCATGCAGTTCGTTGGCAAGTGCACCTAAAAGACCCACACCAAAGAACAAAGAGGACCTCTCCTTGCTCCTCATCAGCTGGGATCTCCAACCCCACTATACCTTCAGTCCTCTCTGAAACCTGCACTGAGAGGAATGAAGGTGTAGAATTAGGTGTGTCATAGCCAAGTACTTGGCGACAATCTGCTATCGGTACACCGACATCAGATTGTACCAGGCAAATTTCCCTGCCCCAGCTGCTGCACCACCGAAAGAAGTTCACTCCTAGCCATCCACATGCCCAGTAGTTTAATGCTAGCTTGGCTAAATTGCTAGCACTTCAACTGCTGCCTTTTCAGTTGGTAGACTCTGCCCCCTTCCATAGGTTTGTGGAATGTGCGGTTCTTCAGTGGCAGGTTCCCAAACACCACTTTTTCTCACGGAAGGTGATTCCGGCTCTCTACCGGCATGTGGAAGGCAATGTCTTGGCCTAGCTGGACAGGGTGATCAGCGATAAGGTGCTTATTACCGCTGACTCATGGTCCAGCAGGCATGGACAGGGACTTTATCTATCTTTCACCGCGCACTGGGTGACTCTTCTGGCAGCTGGTAAGGACACAGGGTGCAGAAGTGTTGGAGGTTGTTTCGCCACCACACCTCCAAAATACTACTAGTGGTGATTCTGCCACACCTCTCTCCTCCACCCACTCCTCTTCTTCTTCCTCCATGGCCTTTTCCTGTGCTGATTTGTCTTCGGAACCAGCGGTGCTCTGTAGGCGTTCAAGGGGCTACGCAAGCACACAGGCAAAAAGATGCCATGCGGTGCTTGAGCTGGTGTGCTTGGGGGACAGGAGCCACACTGGGGCAGAGATTCTGTCAGCTCTGCAGGGGCAGGTTCCGAGGTGGTTGACGCCACGCCAGAATAAGGCAGGTATGGTGGTTTGCAACAATGGCACCAACCTCCTCTCTGCCCTCCGACAGGGACAACTGACCCATGTGCCCTGTTTGGCTCACGTCCTTAACTTGGTGATGCAGCGGTTCTTGGGCAGGTAAATGCCTTAAAGCCTCATAGAGGAATATGGATATAAGTGATAATCACTGTGCAATTTAGTTTAGTGATAATCAGTGTATTAAAATAAATTCATAAAACACAGATATTATTTCTATGTCTGTAAGAAGTGAACAGTAATGTGACGTGATAAAGACAACAAATGAATGCCTCAAAAAACCATGACAAAACATAAATCAAAAAATAATCAATATATAATATGAACAGATTTTATGAGGCACAGAACAATAATGGTTATAGTCCATACACTATGTATAGTACAAAAACAAGAAAAATAAAAACAAAAAATGAATGAAGAGTATCCCCAGGTGCCAAGTAAATATTGATAGTCTTGCTGCAGTGAATAGGGTGCGTAGATAAACCTCCACCTTCAAAAACTGCTGCCTCTTACCAAAAAACGTTGGTCTCTTAATTATAGGAGACCTTACTGGGTGAATGGCTGCAACCCCAGCCCGGGATCTGAGAGACAGGCACTAGATGTCATCCGGTCCGCAGGAACCCTCTCCACCGACCACACCAAGATGGATTTGATGTGTCACCATAAAAGAAATAAACAGCTCCACATAGCATAAAATCTTACATTTATTGAATAAAAAGCCAGAAAATGCACTTACAAACATCAGTTGTATAAAGGCGTACAAAGAAAGCCGGCCGGCCGGCTCCAGAACAACCCGTAACTTCCGGGTACTCAAATAGCGGTGTCGTCGGGACGTAGCTCCTCCTCCCTACGTCGTATTGTCATGGTGGTAAACTTTGTGGGTCACATAGTATCTGCAGAAGGGGTAGCAACTGATCCTGCTAAAGTGGAGGCTGTGGTAACCTGGTCCCACAAATCTGAAAGAAATGAGGTCCTTCTTGGGGTTTTGTGGCTATTATCGCCGCTCCAAGACTGCTCGGCTTCTTAATGACTTGCTCAAAGAAACCCCTGGCATTGAAACAACCAGCAAAACTCCTTTCAGTGAGAGGTGGATTTCTGCTTGTGAGGACACTTTTCTTCAGCTTAAGAAAAGTCTTACAGAAGCGCCAGTGTTGGCTTATGCAGACCCACAAAAGACATACATTTTGCATGTAGATGCCAGCTATTATGGATTAGGAGGAGTCCTATATCAGGAGTACCCAGGGGGACTAAGGCCTGTTGCTTATATTAGTCGCAGTCTAAGCCCAGCAGAAAGGAATTACCCTGTTTACAAATTGGAATTTCTTGCCCTAAAGTGGGCTATTGTTGAAAAGCTGTATGATTACTTGTATGGTGCTCAGTTTGAGGTAAGAACTGGCAACAACCCCCTCACTTATGTTTTGACTACAGCTATGCTGGATGCCACTGGTCATAGGTGAAGAGTGGCCATAGCTAGTGAAGAGTGTATCCCAAACATGTATTTCTGCCCCACCGCTTTAGGGGCACCAGAAAACATCCAGCTGCAAGAGAAAGATATGATCCTTCTACAAAAGAGAGATCCATTAATCAGACATGTTAGAGAGTCTGTTTTCCGCAAAGATCCTAATTACATGAGAAAAACCCTACCTGAGCAGAGTACCTCCTATCTTAAAGAATGGGATAAACTCAAAATAATTGATGGACTTTTATACAGGGTACATTTGTTCCATGATCATCCTGGAAGGAGACAGCTAGTGCTCCCTCAAGTCTACAGAAAATCTGTTTTGAGAAGTTTGCATGACCAATAGACATATGCATTCGTTTTCGTCCGAATGCATTTTCGTCCGAATTTCAGGTATCTTCGTTATCGTTTTAACAAACGATAACGAAAGTGCAGAGTCTGAAAAACGAAAGATCCGACATAAACAAATGCTTTCGTTTTCGTTGCTACAACAGTTTGATTTAGATGGAAGATTCGACATGATGATGACAATAACAATCTGTGTCCATCAAACCTGTGGTTAAATGTGCCTAACCTTAGCTCTATTAGTCCAAGATTATTCTACATAGAGAGAAAAGATTTGACGCAGAGAGAAAAGATCCAACGTAGAGAGAAAAGATTAGATGTAGGGGAGGAAAGATTCGACGTAGGGGAGGAAAGATTCGACGTAGGGGAGAAAAGATGAATAAAAATAATGATGATGATGAATGTTATTGGCTGATTGTAACCAAAGAGGAGGAGCAGTAAAATAGCTAGAACTAAGTACACACGTACTTTGGCTTATGGTGTCTGTTGAAAGTTCTAAGAAGATTCGACGGAGCAGGTAAACTATACGGCGTTGTACAGTTTAGCTGCTCCGTCGAATCTTCTTTGAACATTCGACAGACACCATAAGCCTTCAATGACAGATTCGACTTTAATTTGGATTTTCGGACTAATGCAATTTTTAATGAAAAATGAAATAAATAAAAACGAATTTCAGGAGTAACTAAATAAATTTATTTTTCGGACGAAAACGACCAACATGGACATCTAGGAGTTGAAAAAACCTACGGACTAATCCAAGACTCTTTCTTTTGGACACGAATGAGGGAATCTGTTGTGGACTATTGCTGCCGTTGTGTGAGATGTCTACAAAGGAAAACTTTGCCTACTCGAGATGCTCCTATGGAACACTTGAAAAGTTCTGGTTCAATGGATTTAGTGTGCATGGACTTTTTGTGTATTGACAATGACAGCAGTGGTGTGGGAAATGTTTTGATTTTGACTGATCACTTGTTATCGAAATTTAGCTGCATACAGCCACATCTCCTGTTTCTAATAATAATAACAATTTCTTCTAATGATACAAATGCATCTCACCTTCTGATCGTATGCCATCCTCTGCCGTAGCCCATCCTCTGGTGTGTGCCCTATTACCCACAAACAGACATCAACACATCCTTATGTTCTCAGCTCAACATCACACTGCCAGCAAGCCCCCACCCTGCCGAGCAGTGTCCTGGCTCTTTATTAACATAACAGGAAGTCCCAAAACTTGAGGGTTGGGCTTCCAACAGCCAAACACCTCTTACAAAGCTTGTGACCTCACAGGAAATGAACACATAAGGACATGACCAAATAAAGACATGACTTTCAACACAGGAAAATACAACAATCAATTAACCACATGACAATCACTAGAGTTCCTCGTGGATGGGAGATTATCTGCAGGTGTATGTCATGGCACCCCAAATATGTTGATCAGGCATACCGGGGTGACAAGAGCAAACAACCGCTAAACCAATAATGTCTTTGCAGAGTGAACACACCCCCACCAGACGATCGTTCTGTGCATTGCACAGGGGCCCTTTACTGGTGGACATGTCTTCTCTCCGCAAACACCTCTCTCCAAACACCAGGAGGTTTTCCACTACCTAACAGGTCCCAACCAGCGTCAGTCTGCCCCAGTCAGCTCTTTAGAGCAGGCTGCGAGAGAACAGACACTGGGAGACTCTTATGACAATACATTAATATAAAATTTTCCACAACAGTCCCTCCTCTTGTCATATGATCCCATGTGTCCCTCGATGAATCCTGATCTTCTTCTTAGTCCATAAAAAGTAAAACACGGCATGACATGTAGACTCTGTTGGAGATGATGTGGTGAGCTGTAGTAGTCGCTGGTCGGTCTGGGATCCTCCGTGTCTTATACGTGTGTTGGGCTTTGGGGCATCTCATCAGGGAAGATCTGCTCATCTGCTCAGGCTCTGGTCACGCGTCCAATCAGGCAACAGGAGCACCTCATCATGGCATATAGAAGGAATAGAAACAAAAACAACATGAGTATATATCCCCCTACTTCCTTCACTATGATCCGCTGCAACATAAAAATTAAATCCCCAACGATTCCCAAACCCTTAAAAAGGATTCCAACCTTCACTAGCTAAAGCTCTGGCTTTGCCTTGCAGGGATCTAAACCTTATCCATATGGGCCTGAACTTTGTCACTACTATCCCCAATCCAGATATAACAATCTTTACTTATGAATTCCCAGAAACCCCCTTGGACTGTGGGAACTTCTTTGTAGCTTCAACAGTTACATGAAAACATCCCATACTCAATGGATGATGCGTTTCATAAGCTCAAGCCCCCACCGTGTACAAGCGATTCCCTTCCAGCTGTCCCTGCCAGTCTTACCTTCTCTCGCGCCATCAGATCCTCACGATCGGCCGCGACATAAGATGCTGGGACGAGTTTCACCAGCACACATGAACCTCTTGCTTTACGGGAAATTACCTTATAAGCTGTAGATCCGCATTAATACCAAGCTACAGTTGAAGCACACTTGTGGGCTACATAGTTATCCCGATACCAAAGCTGGCAAGAACCAGAGCTATTGTTAAAATTATAATTCATTTTACCCACTAGAAATGTTTTGTTAAGTTCTATTGACAGGTGTCTGTTTGGATTTTACTAGTCTGTCAAAACTCCTCACACCAATATGAACGTCACATATAGCATGTACTGCCGTCATCGCTGGGGCACTAATACCCGACCATGTGTCCTGTTCTCTTTTTTAGCTAGTTGGGATGCTTTTCATCGTTACCCTTGCTAAAATGTATTAAACAAAAAAATATAAATAAACAAAGATACTCCTCTACTCTTTGTGGTTGATCCGCTTCTTGCAGTGGCTGGCGTGCTCTCATCCCTCAAGCTTCTTTACAATGACCCAGTCACCTGGTTGGAAAGAATGTAAACTGGTTATTGTGTCAGGGTCCAGGATGGACTCGTGAACCCTGTGGTGGACCTTTTGAAGTTCATGTTACAGTGATTGCACCTACCCCATCAGCTGAGAATGTAGGTGCCGGCTAATGAGGAAAGTACAATTCTGTTTTTGGTTGACCTCCAAACAAACCTCATATGACAATAACCCAGACATCGGGACTGTGGTCACTGCGTAACCTGTGCGTGGCTTACCATCTGGGGTGTAATACCTGGAACCAGTGACAAAAAGGTTAGTAGCATCTGGGATGGGAGCCTACTTCACCAGACTGCTGCTTGCTGATTCAAATTCCATCAAGAAAGACAGTCTTGGCACAAACTTGGTTAGAATTAGAGCGGTTAGTATTGTTGGTTTGAAAATGTGTCATTCTCACCACTATCATCCCCCCTTTTCTTCCCTCCTCATTACAAACTGGAGGAAGACATGCAGGGTTTAGAATGGTGCAGAATAAACAGTGAAATAGCCTATGATACTTTTACCTTCTTATACACCTGTACACACACTTCCAGAAACTCTTTGGACCTGAAAAGATACTTATAAACAAAAGTTATTACTCTGTCCTTCAAAGAATGGTAAACAATACAACATTCATGTACATAGGTAAATTGTCACTGACATTCCTCAAAACCGATAATAACTAAACCCTCTGTAAGTCTTACTTTCATGTTTTTTACTTAAAATACAACAGCGCAAGAGGGCTGTCGAGGTAGGTTTAAACATGTTACTACATACAAACATTGAAAAGAAACAAACATTTAGATACAAATGTGGGGGAGATATTTCATAGTTCCCAAAAACGAAAAAAAAAAAAAAATTAAAACGACCAGATGGAATGCTGCCTTCACTGTTTTAGTGATAGAAAAAGAATACAAATTGAAAAGTACGAGAGCATTTCAAAATCTTTACATGGACCAGCCGCACAAAGTTCAAAAACAGGCCTGTATATTTTTAATCACACAAACGTGTACTACGCATCCATTAACTCACTCAACATTACAGATTTCTGAAGCCACAGTCGTGCTACATCAACTCCAGAGGGATACCCAAAATAGTATCCTTGGACCACCTATGTCAATCTTTCTGGGGTTTAATGGCCTTTTCCTCAGAACTAGACTCCATGCTCTTGTGCATCCGTTTGACTGTGGGAAATCTCGCATTCCTTCCCTTGCACGGACTGCCATTGTCCATTTCAATTCGAATCAGCTTATCATCTTACCCCTGCGTCCAGGGAAACCCTTGCACCCATTTCGGAGACCACCGCCCGGTGCCTTCTTACACGGTGGAGTGACGGACTACAACCACTATTAGTCACTCAACTAGAAACACTAAAATGAGGCATCAACTCTATGGCTTGTTGTCCCAACACTTTTGGCACGGAACTACAGAGAACCACTATTTTAACAACCAACTATTTACTATGCCAAATGATTCGCCAACAACCACAGATCAACCCCCGAATTATGTCTCTACCCCTCACAGTGTATGCATACACAAGCACATTGCGCTGTACGACCGCACACTGCGTCGCCAGACGAATCTACACAGAGCACTTTTGCCTGCTTCTTTTACAAAACACTGCGGCTTCTCTTTGTACCTTGATATTACAACAATAACTTGGATGCCTCCTGTTTGCTCTCTACCCAAAACTGTATTACAGAACAAAACTAAAAAGACAGCTGGGAGATATTTAAAACACTTTCAAACGTCAGTATTTTCCCATTGTCCTTCCAAGCACAAATCTTATTTGCTTGTGTGATAGGACCCCAAGCTCCCCCCCACCAACTTCCTGTGGATACATAAAATGCTGGGAAGGACTTCCTGTTGCATGCCCAGCTCAAAAAAAAACCCCTCAAACTGTTTTTTTTAACATATCGATGTACAGGAAAAGGGAGGGGAGGGTAAGCCTAGTTTCATATATTGCAGGCTATACAATACAACCCTCAGCTAAAGACACAGAAACACAAAACAAATAAAAATTAAACACACACACCGCTAAAAGTAAACAAACTCACAGTTAAAGCTAGACTTGTTATCCATTGAAATTCAGTGCAAAGTAGAGATTTCACTCAAAACCAATATAAAATACAGAAAACACAATAGCTTCCTTGAAAAGTATGTAAACAGTACAAAAATAGAATTCACTTAAAAGGAGAGAGAAGGTGGCTAGAAGCCAAATGGTAGCTTATAGCACATGGCTTTGCACACACAAAGGAGTCTAGAAACAAGATAGCAGCTTATACCACATGGCTTTGCACTCACGAAGGAGTGCAAAATGGAGTCTAGAAACAAAATGGCAGCTTATACCACATGACTTTGCACACACAAAGGAAAATTGGAGCAGCTTCCCCTGTAGGAAGGCCCACAGGTCTTCAAAATGGCCACCGATCCACATGGTGACTACAACAAAAGCCAGACCACAACAAAATGGCACATTTTCCCACCAAAACGAAAAATGTCCCCCCACAAAATTACACATTTGAGATACTAAATGAACACTTAGACAAACATTTAAAAGTGTTAGAAGTTACAAAAAAGCACAACTTAGGAACACATGCTATCCAATGAAACAGCAAAGCCACATAACCCACTATCACACGGCTGAAACATACCCTCTTTTCTCAAACTCAGTTCACATCAGCTTTCACAGGAACAAGACATTGAGAGATACAGACAGTGAATGCTTGCATGTCCTTTTCATCTCAAAAACATACCCTCTTTTCTCACCACAGGGAGTAGCCAACTTTTCACCATTGTGAAATGCTTGGCCGCCCCTCCCCCCAGGCCTCATGCCCACTTGAAAATGCAGCAACCATCTTCAACAAAGTCCACTAACCATCTGTGACTTGAGACACTTAAACACTCTACAAAACTCATGCAATCTACTTGTCCCACACATAAGTAATAATTACAATTCATCCATTTCTCACATGCATTACAAACTTGTTACACAGCATCAGTCACACACACATTGCAGACTGTAAATAATCATACATTTCTATTTCTCATATACTTATTACACAACATACAATTGCTTACACATACACACAGTCTCCTTACACAAACATTCGAGCTTGGAAATACAAATCACACACACACACAGGCACACACCAGACATACGTTCAAACTTCCAGCATTATCTCAAAAGACGAAAAATTAGCTCTTTTGTAGAGCAGAGGCTCCCCAACACATGGGAAAGAGATGTCCTGGACTGGGATCCGTTCTCCCCCCCTTCTGATGTGGAGGGGGGCTCTGTCTGCTCCATAAAGTACCTGACTCGCCATTCTGTTATTGAAATTTGGCTGCACACAGAGCACACAGCCAAATCTCCTGTTTCTAATAATAATAACAATTTCGTCGAATGATATAAATGCATCTCACCTTCTGATCGTATGCCATCCTCTGTCGTAGCCCATTCTCTGGTGTGTGCCCCATTAACCACAAACAGACATCAACACATCCTTACGTTCTCAGCTCAGCATCACTCTGCCAGCAAGCCCCCCCCTGCCGAGCAGTGTCCTGGTTCTTTATTAACATAACAGGAAGTCCCAAAACTTGAGGGTTGGGCTTCCAACAGCCAAACACCTCTTACAAAGCTTGTGACCTCACAGGAAATGAACACATAAGGACATGACCAAATAAAGACATGACTTTCAACACAGGAAAATACAACAATTAATTAACCACATGACGATGACTAGAGTTCCTCGTGGATGGGAGATTATCTGCAGGTATACGTCATGGCACCCCAAATATGTTGATCAGGCATACCGGGGTGACAAGAGAAAACAACCGCTAAACCGATAATGTCTTTGCAAAGCGAACACACCCCGACCAGACGATCGTTCTGTGCATTGCACAGGGGCCCTTTGCTGTCAGGCATGTCTATTCTCCGCAAACACCTCTCTCCAAACACCAGGAAGTTTTCCACTACCTAACAGGTCTCAACCAGCGTCCGTCTGCCCCAGTCAGCTCTTTAGAGCGGGCTGCGAGAGAACAGACACTGGGAGACTCTTATGACAATACATTAATATAAAATTTTCCACAACACACTATACTCGATATACTCAAGCCTATCCCACCAAAGATCAGAAAGCAGTAACTGTAGTTAAAGTGTTGTGGGAGAAGTTTTTTGTTCATTATGGATTGCCAAATCTGCTTCACTCTGACCAGGTGCGGGACTTTGAAAGTCGCCTAATTAAAGAGTTGTTAACATTGCTTAAGATCGACAAGAGCCGCACCACACCTTATCATCCAGAGGGTGATGCTCTCCCTGAACGTTTCAATCGCACCTTGTTGAACATGTTGAGTACCCTCCCTAATGGTGCTAAGCAAACCTGGAGCCGACATGTTGGAGCTATGGTACATGCCTACAATTGTACCAGACTCATGAATCAACTGGTTTATCTCCTTATTTTCTCATGTTTGGGAGGGAAGCCCATCTCCCTATTGACATTTAGTTGGGTGTGTCTGCTGATGGAGTGAAAAATAGAAATCACTACCAGTATGTGGAACGACTTAAACAGAGTTTAAAAGAGGCCTATCAAATGGCTGAGGAAAATACTGCAAAAATAAATGCTGCCAATAAAAGTTTGTTACAAAGACTTACAACCTGGTGATAAAGTGCTTCTCCGCAATTTGGGACCTTCAGCCAAACATAAATTAGCTGATCGCTTGCGAAATGTGTTGTTTGAAGTTATAGAAAAACTTCCTAGAATTCCAGTCTACAGGATTCGAGGATCTGAGGGTCAGATCAAAGCCTGGCATACGAATCACTTGCTTACAGTACCACAAGTTACTACTGCTGATGAGGAGCCACAATCTGATATTGTTACAGATTCTAGTGATGTGCTTTGCGCAGACCGTGGAGACCAGAGTGATGACACTGACTGGTTTATACCTCCACCAGAGTCTCCTGTACAGGTTCCTTCACCTATTACTGATGGGGGCCTTCCTCAGAGGGGAGGTCTGAACCCAGCTACTCCTGTTTTTGAACCAACAGCCCAAAACTTTGTGCCTACAGTTCCCAGCATGGTTGGAGCACCAAGTTTTCCGACTAATGCTGTCCCAGAGTTATCTGGACTAATGCCTGAGGGCTTGAGGAAAGGAGATTGCATTCGACGACCCCCACCAACATTTACTTATGACACCTTGGGAAGACCCTGCTATGCTGTACAGAACTATGTACAACCTCATGTTCTGATGAAAATGATTGCAGCTCTTTCTAGACTGGTTAGCATGATGCCTATTTGTTACTAACCATTTCTGTAATAGATTGCTTTTGGAGAAGTGGTCTGCAGAAGGCGACAACCATGTTAACTTTTGCTATGTGAAAACCCACAAGCAGAGGCGAGTGGGTGAAGGAAGAGGAAGTGGGACTTTGAATGAAGCCAATGGTTTGCAAGCCGACACATAACGGTGGGTCAATAAAATTTTTATTGCATATTCATACAAACAATGGTATCAAACAAATATCAATTTAACACTTGGTAAAATGTTAACAATGATAACCAAGGATCAACGTAAGGACCATTAGTATAGTTATCAAGGATATAAAAAGTAACATGAGTAATAACATGAGTATGAGCAATATTACTGAAAGTAAACAAGGGATCACCAGGTGTCAGAATGCATAAATAGTTAAAAACAAGGTAATGCCTGCCTGATAGCTGGCCTCAAACTCCTGTTAAGGGGTAGTAATCTGTATAGCATGGATTGGAACAATAAAGGACAACTGGTAGCTCGACGCGTTTCGTGGTTCAGGACCACTCATCAGGAGCAGACATGTCATGTTTCTGGAATTTAAAGATAATAAATAATAGTATCATGGGTCAAGATTAACGTGGGTACACGGGGACAAGAATTCTCCCAAAGATAAAAGTACTCACAGCAAGCATGGGTAGATGGGGAGTGGCCAGGTGCAGCAAGTCGTCCGGGACTACTTGCCGCACCTGGCCACTCCCCATCTACCCATGCTTGCTGTGAGTACTTTTATCTTTGGGAGAATTCTTGTCCCCGTGTACCCACGTTAATCTTGACCCATGATACTATTATTATTATCTTTAAATTCCAGAAACATGACATGTCTGCTCCTGATGAGTGGTCCTGAACCACGAAACGCGTCGAGCTACCAGTTGTCCTTTATTGTTCCAATCCATACTATACAGATTACTACCCCTTAACAGGAGTTTGAGGCCAGCTATCAGGCAGGCATTACCTTGTTTTTAACTATTTATGCATTCTGACACCTGGTGATCCCTTGTTTACTTTCAGTAATATTGCTCATACTCATGTTATTACTCATGTTACTTTTTATATCCTTGATAACTATACTAATGGTCCTTACGTTGATCCTTGGTTATCATTGTTAACATTTTACCAAGTGTTAAATTGATATTTGTTTGATACCATTGTTTGTATGAATATGCAATAAAAATTTTATTGACCCACCGTTATGTGTCGGCTTGCAAACCATTGGCTTCATTCAAAGTCCCACTTCCTCTTCCTTCACCCACTCGCCTCTGCTTGTGGGTTTTCACATATTGTGTCATAGGGATGGAAACGTGCGTCCTCTACCCGGCGCAGTTTCATTCAAAGTCCCAATTCCCCTTCCCCCTTTTGTTGTTCATATTAACTTTTGCTATGTTTTGAGTGTATATTTTTGCCGGGTAGGAAGGATTTTCAGCAGGGGGAGAATGTAGTGATGTGATAATTTCTTTGCCCATTTACTAAGTGCATACTCTTGTTATGCAGTGTTTGTTTGCCCTTTTCCAAAATGGTTGCTATGCTCTCTCTCTCACCAAGGATGAGGTCATCAAGAAGAGCAGAGGATGGCAAGGTGTTTTGTGGGTAAGTGGGTGGAGAGACATGTGGAGAAGAGAAGAGTGAATTCTTGCTAAGGGAGAAAGACTGTAAGTGCTGCAGCTTCACCTCACTGAGAGATACATATAGACTGTTAATGATTTCATGTTCCTGTTTGGAAAATACTTTATGTTGGAAGGTTCACTGAATGTTATTTCTTCAATACATGGACTTTCAAATACAATGCTGTGTGGATTACCGTCTATGTGAAGATATATTTCTCAATTGGGATTTCACTTGTTATTCACAAGCCCCAATTGAGTGCAGGCACTGTGCTTGTTAAAGATCCTGTCCTGATCACACTGATTAAGAAGACTCTGCTCCTAAATACTATATAGGTGGCACCATCTTAACTCAGTAGCCGCAGAAAGAAAAAAATAGTGCTACACCTATATAAAGTCCCCTTCACACTTGTACATTGCATTGTCACACTCAGATTAATGTGTGATATTCTTGTAATGTATTCTTGTAATGTGTTGCATTAAGGTAGCCCATTTATTTTATAAGTGAAAATACTCATTGTGCTTGGCCTGATCAGACAAAGAGATAAAAAAAAGCTGGCAGCACTATAAGTTCATGATACCAAACTCACAATGTAACTATAAGAAAAAAAGTGTAGCGCTATAAACTTTGATAAATTTGTGAATATCAAACATAAAAAATGTGTCCAAATATACAAAAGCAATCCATTTAAAGTGTCCAAACAAAGTGATATATAAAATTAGTCTACTAAAATACCACATGAATTGATCCCATGAAAGCCGTGAAAACAATGTGGAAAAGATAATCTTCAGACTCAAAAAGAAACCACCCAAGTTCTTAAGAGTCATCTGTGATAATGCTAAATTCATGCACTGTGCACTGGAAACAAACACTGAAGCACCTTACCAGACTTCAATGACCATGGTAGTTCACAAATGGTCATTCAACACATGAAAGGGTTAAAGCCTCCCTTTGCCATGTATAACTCCTCCGCAAGACCGATAGGGGATGTGCAGCTACAATTTTCAAAGGTAAGATATAGGAAACAATTCCATAGTGTACACCTGTATGGTCAACTTTATTAAAGATGTAAAATGCACACTCACTGTAAATGGATAGACAACCGGCATTAGGGCAAAGATTGTAACTTGGCGTTCCTATGGGCTGACAGTCTGGACAAGGCCACCAATCAACTTTGCATGATGACGTCACCCACATAGGCCCCACTCTACGTATTTTATCACAAATTACATCATTAAGGGGACAGGCTAAGGCATCACAGAAGGTGTCTTCAGGGGGACGGGTTAAGGGCGTTGACTTTGAATGGGCTGCCAATGCACCACAAAGCTTCTAAAACTGGACAATGACCTTTGTTTGTTGCATTGCACCAAAGTTTACATATGGTTCCCGTTTGTTATGTAATGTGCATACAAGGAAATTTATTCGCACGGTGTATTGTAGTGATTGAAATTCAAAGTTGATGGCACTGCAACAACATGCTGAATGTGCGTTATGATGTACTGCAGTAACACATATGTGTGATGCTGCTCTTAAAATTTGTGTTTGTTTTGTAGCTCCTCACTAAAAAATATTTGTACCAAAAACATAATCATAATGCCTTTATATTAAATAGAAATCCCTGAATAAATAATTCACTGGTTAAAATGTATGCACAATATAATTTATCTTAGTTCCCCCACACTAGTTGAATTATTTTGCAACACCATATCCGTACTTGTTGAATTTTCCATGGACTAATAGGTGGTATTCTTATGGCTGTGAATTCTTCCCCAGGGCCGACCTAAGCACTGTATGTGAGGATGTGAAAAGATCACCCATTTCAGCTTATTAGAGGGTGCATTTTGGCAACTTCTTCTTGGATGCCAAAGGACCCTGTTCTGCATGCATGTTTAACATTCGCACCAGAGATATGTGTATATCATAGAGAGAGGAACACTAGGTATGGATTAATTTATGTGTGTTGAATGACTTGAAAAATTACATTTTACTGTATGAATTTTCTTCTGTTTGGTCTGCTTGTAGGCAAGTTCCTACAAAGTGGTTGTTATGTTATGTTATTACTGATTAGTAATTCTCTACTGGGAAGCTGGTGCCTTCAGGAAGTTAGGGATTAACAATCAGATCACACCATAACCCCTTTAACAGGGAGGGCCACATCCTAAAATGGAGAGAGGAGCCTCACCAACCACAGGGGAAGGAACTTTGAATATGCCAACAAATGAGGAAAGACAAAAACATACATTATTTAAAATCATTACCTTTTAATGTAATATAATTAAAACAAAGTGCCATCCAGATAAAACCATATCATAAAAAAAATATGTGATATGATTTTATCTGGATGGCAGTTGAGGACCCCCTCTCCTTTTTAAGATGTGGTCTTCCCTCTTACAGGGGTTATGGTGTGGTCTGACATTTATTTGAATGGGATGGTGCCACTATTTATGCTATATCTTTGTCTGGCTCACATCCTCATTTGTACTGATAGGGATTAACTATGCTGCTCAGTTTTCCCTTTTTTATGGTTAAACACCCTGCTGGAGAGATTAAAGATGGTAGCTGGCTGTAGATTGTGTTGCTCTGAATTGAAATATGGCAGTGATGACGAACCTTGGCATCTCAGACGTTTTGGAACTACATTTCACATGATGCTCAACTACACTGTAGAGTGCATGAGCATCATGGGAAATGCAGTTCCAAATCATCTGGGGTGTCAAGGTTCACCATCACTGAAATAGGACTAAACAAAAATGCAGCGCTCAATGGGACCAGTAGTAAAGAACTATTGCTGATGGTATAATCAATAAAGTTCATTTATTGGATGCATGCTGAAATTTGAAATTAAAAACAACTGTCAATGAAAAAATTAGATAATAAAATTAGTAGACTTCATAAGCACAACTCATTATCATATTTGAAGCAATCTGAAAATTAGTATATACGATACCACTATGACTTCCAGATGACAAGGGGTGCACCTTAGAGAGCGATGTCTCTCCACCTCTATTTTTCTCCCTGCACATTGAGCCATTGGGTCTGACAATTAGGATCGGAGCTTGGAGCACACTTGCTGACATTAACCCCTTGTCATCTGGAAGTCAGGGTGGTATCGTATATACTAATTTTCGGATTACTTCAACCATGATAATGAGTTGTGCTTATGAAGTCTACTAATTTTATCATCTCATTTTTTCATTAACAGTTGTTTTTAATTTCAAGTTTCAGCATGCATCCAATAAATTAACTTTATTGATTATGCCATCAGCAATAGTTCTTTACTACTGGTCTCATTGAGCGCTGCATTTTTGTTTATTTTTGTTGTCTACTTTTGTCCAGCTATTCCTTGCATAATTGCTATGACATAACAAAAGTTTCTAATGACTGCCAGTTTTAGCACTTCAGAACTCTTTTTGTTTTCTGTATCACTGAAATAGGGGATCGCTTCAACATGTAACCTGCTCTTTGCTATTATGTTGTTTCCATTTGGTGAGAGCTCAGCCAGGGTTTCAGGACATGGACCCAGGTTATATTGCCATTCCAGACCAGTACAGACCAGTACTAGTGTCCAAGTACCTACATCAGCCAGTCTACTAAATGGTTGGTATGTGTTCCTTATTTTTGTTTGTGCCTTATCTGTGCCAACGTTTGTACTATGACTTGTACTGTTTAGCCATTCTGTACTGGGAAGCTGGTGCCTCCGGGAAGTGAGGAATTAACTATACTGCTCAGGTTTCCTGGGCTTTTCTTGGTTAAACCCCCTGCTGGTGGTAGACAGATAAAAGGTGGTAGCTGCCTGTAGATCATGTTGCTCCGAATTGGAATAGGCAATCATTTTAACATTTAACCTGAACTTTACTATTGTGTCTTCCCCTTGGGGGGGTTCCAGGACATGGACTTAGGTTACATTGCCATTTCTAATTACTACAGTACTAGTGTCATGTCATGTGCATTTATCCGCCAGCCAGTCAGGAAGCTAAGGTGACTTGGCATAGATGATGGAGGTTTTTGAAGTGAAGGAACTTGTGTATGGGGTAAGATGCCTCTGAAAACTGACTCAGTGCTTCAGATGTGGATATGGCTGTGTATGGCTTCACCCTGCTCTGCTCCGGCCACGCTCCCTGATATGTTTTGCCCCGCCTACCGGGGCTTGGTGACAGAAATGGAGAAAATGAGCAGGACAAAGGTTTTTATGTGCATCATTGTGCGTGAAGGGAAAAAAAGAAACAGATGTGTGTGATAGAGATAAATGGATCAGGCTTCAGGAAGAAAAAAGCAGAAGGAAAAGGTAAGAGGCATTAAATGAAACGCATTAATTAATTTTTTAATTTTTTTATTTAGTGATGAAATAATGAATAATAATGAATAATGAAATAATGATGTAAAATGAAAAATGAAGGAAGAGATAGAAGAAAGTGTGTAAGAGAGAATGCACATCAATGTTAATGTCTTTAATTTTACATTATTCTTTCATCAATAGATGAAAAAAAAGTAATTAATCAATGCATTGACATTTCACTTCATGCCTTTTACTTATTCCTTCTTTTGCTTTTTTCTTCCTGAAGCCTGATCAATTTATCTCTATTGCACACACCTGTTTCTTTTATTCCCTTCATGGCCAATGATGCAAAAAAAACCCCCTTTGCTCTGCTCATTTTCTTCACCTCTGTGACCAAGCCCCGTAGGTGGGGCAAAACATGTCAGGGGGTGTGGCTAGAGCAGCACTGGCTGAGGCCATCCACAGTTATATGCACATCTGAAACACTTGGTCAGTTCACACACATATGTCCACACTTCTGAATTATTGCCTGATTCCTACTCCCACTTTTCTGATTACTGGTAGGTACCCAGTTACATAGTTACATAGTTAGTCAGGTTGAAAAAAGACACAAGTCCATCAGACTTAGTCTGATTTTCAGTATGGGGTGGCCTAAAGCCTGTGGATCACAGAAGTTGGAGAGAGGCCTCAGAAAGTACAGATAAATGTAAAAGATTACTTGGATACAAGTGAACATTTGCTGGTAGAGTATGAAGTGGCAGTACAAGAATGGAGGTGGAGGAAAGGGGTTAAGCCTGCTTATCAGTGTCATTGGAAGCAGGTGACAGGTTGCTGGGCTAGCGGAGTCCAGTGCACGCTATTTTGCACAGAGGGAAAAGAGTGTAACAAGAAACTGTTATCCGTACAGTGTATAAAGTGGAAGAGTTGTGTCATGGAATCTAAGAGTTAAAATACTGTCTGCTCAGAGAAGTGTCACTCATTATGGAAAGCCCCACCTTAAAGCCATACCCTGTGTTCGGGCATATGCATCTGTCTGGCAGCCTTTAATTGCATTAGCATACATTACTCCATGTCCCCATGTGAACCTCGCTTACATGCTGATTTACAGTACTAGAGTGAACAAGTTGAATTCTCAGCTAGAATATAAATGTATGTTTCTCTCTATTGCTGTCTATTTCCCCTTTAGGGAGATTCACTCTCCCTATTTATCATGGTGATCAGTATAATAAAAAGTGAAAATAAAAGAAAATCACAAATCTTGTGTGGCCACCAAAACAGGTCTAAGGGCAAAAAAATTTTTTCACACAAATAGGGCTTTCTTTTGGTGGTATTTAATCACCACAATATTTTTATCTAAATAAACGAATAAAGACCGAGCATTTTTTAAAAAAAAACAAAAAACATTTTCATAGTTTGTTATAAAATTTTGGAAACAGGTAATTTTTCTCCTTTGCTAATGCACGCTGATGAGGTTGCACTGATGGGCACTGATGAAACGGCACTGATGAGGAGGCAGCACTGATGGGCACTGATAGGTGGCACTGATAGGTGACACTGATGGGCACTGGTAGGTGGCACTATTGGGAACTGGTAGGTGGCACTGATAGGTGACACTGATGAGGAGGCACTGATGGGCACTTATTGGCAGCACTGATGGGCACTGATTTGCAGCACTGGTGGGCACACATTGGCAGCACTGGTAGGCACTGATAGGTGGCACTGGTGGGCAATGATTGGTGACACTGATGAGGAGGCACCGCTAGGCAGCACTGATAGGTGACACTGATGAGGAGGCACTGATGGGCACTTATTGGCAGCTCTGATGGGCACTGATTGGTATCACTGGTAGGCACACATTGGCAGCACTGGTGGGTACACATTGGCAGCACTGGTGGGCACTGATAGGTGACGCTGATAAGGAGGCACTGATGGGCACTGCTAGGCAGCACTGAGAGGTGACACTGATGAGGAGGCACTAATGGGCACTTATTGGCAGCACTGGTGGGCACACATTGGTGGTGCCCACCGATGTGGTGAGTGTTCAGTCTGGGAAGACTGTGGAGAGAGTGTCAGTCTGGGAGGGCTAGTAAAAGTGGAAGCTGCAGCCAGGCGGTCAGGCAGTACCTGAAAAGGTGGTGCTAGGATCAGTAGCCACAGCAATGTATGCTGGACACTGCCTTTTTTTTTGCTGCACAACTAAGGGGCCTTGGGTTCCTGCCTATAACAGACTTTTGCTCAGAAACCTGGTGAAGTGCTGTGTCCGATTAACTATCAGTGTCTCAGTGGAGTTCTGCAAGCAAGTGCTGGAGGAAGCAGAGGAGTGTATATAGACTGTACATAGGAGAAGTGTCCTTGAAGTCTCTCCTAAAGTCGAGTGGGCATCCCATAATACCCATACCCCCATCCAAGTTTATTACCCTCAATAAAACAAAAAAATAACCAAAGTCACGGATTGCTCACTGACTCTGAGTGACTGTGAAAAATTGGTGTGCCTGGCTGTGCAGGATGGGGGATCCCAGTTCATCTGCAGTCCTTAAAGCGGGATTCTGGCCAGCAAAATTTTTTTTTTAAAGTCAGCAGCTACAAACACTGTAGCTGCTGACTATAAATAAGTACACTTACCTGTCCTGGGTGCCCGCAATGTCGGCCGCCCGAGGCCGACCCGTCTCTCGGGTCCCGGCACTGCCATCTTAACTAAGGGAAACAGGCAGTGGAGCCTTGTGGCTTCAATGCCAGTTTCCTACTGCGCACGCTCAAGCGGCGCGGCACTCTGTGAATGGCCCCGTGGTTTTCTGGGAACACACACAGGACACACCGCGGAATAGGAAGAGGCAGATTAGGAAGACTGCCTAGCAACAAGGGTTCAGGTAAGTTTAAATTGTTTTTTTTTCAAATTTTTTTTACATTTTTTTAGGATTTTTGGTGCAATTTTTTTTTCAGGGTGGCCCTCCACTTTAAGGGGGAGTGCTACATTCGTTTTGGTAAGATTGCAGAAGGATTAGAACGATTGTCAGTTTTTATTGCTGTCTGTGCCTCCCGTTGGAGATTTACCCTCTCTGTTTGTCCTGTTTACTATTGTCATTGCAAGTGAAAGTAAAAGAAAATCACAAATTTTGGGTTGTCCCCAGAAAAGTAATAGAGGGAAAATCTTCCAATGAGGACATTAGTTCCTCTGATTTGCAGGGATTGGCAGCTATGGGACAGGAAGTGAAGGGAAATCTCCGCAATGGGGCGGTGATGGCAAAAAAATCTGACAGGGGTTATAACTCTCCCTTGCTCTATCCAAAATGAAAAAAAAGTTTTCCCTATAGTTCTACCTAAAAGGAGAAGTACAGCCAAAGCTTGTTTGGCTGTACTTCTATGAATCACAGGGGTAAAGTTTGTTCTGCACTTCTGTGACCTGTTTTCAGCAGACAGCAGTCTGAAGCCTGTTTGTTGGCTGACGTCACAGAGCAGCTCCAGGTTCGGAAAAGATTGCGAGGCTCTGAGAATTGAACGATCAGTGTTTTTTGATCGACCGGTCCTCAGTCTTAGAGCCGGCTGGGGGACAGATGCAGCTTTAGACCAATGCTGCAGCCACCTACTGTGGGTAAGTATGATACTTCAAAAAAATGTTTCCCATACTTCTCTTTTAAATATAGAAAGAGTTTCCAGTAAACAAGCATGCATGCTTCTAAATAACAGACTCATTTATAGTATTAAAGTGAATCTGTAGCAATTATGAACATAAATAACTAATACTTGCATGGCATATCAAGCACCTGAAGGCATCGGAAAGTCACATTGGGGGTTATTTACGCAAGACAAATCCACTTTGTACTACAAGTGCAAAGTGCACTTGAAATTGCACTGAAAGTGCACTTGGAAGTGCAGTCGCTGTAAATCTGAGAGGTAGATCTGAAATGAGGGGAAGCTCTGCTGATTTTATCATCCAATCACGTGCAAGCTAAAATGCTGTTTTTTATTTTCCTTGCATGTCCCCCTCGGATCTAGAGCGACTGCACTTCCAAGTGCACTTTCAGTGCAATTTCAACTGTAGTTTGCACTTGTAGTGCAAAGTGGATTTGCCTTTCGTAAATAACCCCCTATGACTTTCTTGCAGAATCTCAGGGAGTCTGAAGTGCCATTCCACATAGCTCTTGCTCTTTAGAGATTTGCTTGGCAGTGAAAACAGAATCAGGATTACAGATATAGATCTTGCACTTTATTGAACAAATAAGCAGTAACAGTCTTCACAGGTTCCCTTTCAGAAAATAAATAAATTGTTAATTATGCTGTACAATGGTGACATCTGGTGGCAAATTAAGGAATCACATACAATATACACATTTACGTGGAATAGTCTGCTGGCAAAAAGAACATAGCATGTGGAAATTTAATTTCCTATTCATTATTATTTAGATAGTCTTTTAAGGACAGATGATACATAAATAGAATACATGTTAACAGGCCATAGGGATTATGAAGCAGGAACACAAAAATTACATCATAAATCCAATCTGTACTACTCTGTAGTTTACCAGGAACAGCTAAGCCTATTTGTAAGAAGTGCTGCATTTTGCTGTGATTTAGGGGAGCTTCTATGCCATCCTTGGATCCTCAAGCAATACAGCGGCTTGAAAAAAAGTATTCATACCCCTTGAAATTTTCCACATGTTGTCACGTTACAACCAAAAACGTGAATGTATTTTATTGGGATTTTATGTGATAGACCAACACAAAGTAGCACATAATTGTGAAGTGGAAGGAAAGTGATAAATGATTTTCTAATTTTTTAAAAATAAATATCTGAAAAGTGGGGTGTACATTTGTATTCAGCCCCCTTTACTCTGCTACCCCGAACTAAAATATAGTGGAACCAATTGCATTTGGAAGTTACTTAATTAGTAAATAGAGTCCACATGTGTGTAATTTAATCTCAGTATAAATACAGCTGTTCTGTGAAGCCCTTGGAGGTTTGTTAGAAAACCTTAGGAGCAAACAGCATAAGGAAGGCCAATGAACACACCAGACAGGTCAGGGATAAAGTCGTGGATAAATTTAAAGCAGGGTTAGGTTATAAAAAAGTATCCCAAGCTTTGAACATCTCTGGAGCACTGTTCAATCCATCATCTGAAAATGGAAAGAGTATGGCACAATTGCAAACCTACTAAGACATGGCCATCCACCTAAACTGACAGGCCAGGCAAGGAGAACAATGATCAGAGAAGCAGCCAAGAGGCCCAGGGTAACTCAGGAGAGCTGCAGAGATCCACAGCTGGGGTGGGAGAATCTGTCCACAGGACAACTATTAGTCATGCTCTCCACAAATATGGCCTTTATGGAAGAGTGGCAAGAAGAAAGCCTAGGGAAATACCTAGAGTACTGGTACAAGGGTAGCGCTGTATGAGAGTCTTTTTCTGATTGTTGAAAGAAAGCCTTAAGAAGCCCCGTTTGCAGTTTGGGAGAAGCCATGTGGGGGACACAGCAAACATGTGGAAAAAGGTGATCTGGTCAGATGAGACCAAAATTGAACTATTTGGCCTAAAAGCAAAACGCTATGTGTGACAGAAAACTAACACTGCACACCAACCTGAACACACCATCCCCACCGTGAAACATGGTGGTGGTGGCAGCATCATGTTGTAGGGATGCTTTTCTTCAGTAGGGACATGGAAGCTGGTCAGAGTTGATGGGGAGATGGATGGAGCCAAGTACTGGGCAATCTTAAAAGAAAACCAGCAAAAGACTTGAGACTGGGGCGGAGGTTCGCCTTCCAGCAGGACAACAACCCTAAACATACAGCCAGAGCTACAATGGAATGTATTAGATTCATGTTTTAGATTGGCCCAGTCAATAGCCAGACCTAAATCCAATGGAGAATCTGTGGAAAGACTTGAAAATTCCAATCTGACAGGGCTTGAGCTATTTTGCAAAGATGTCACTCTCTGGATGTGCAAAGCTGGTAGAGACATACCCAAAAAGACTTGCAGCTGTAATTGCAAGGAAAGATGGCTTCCACAAAGTATTGACATGCCACACTTTCCAGATATTTAATTGTGAAAAAGTTTGAAAAACATTTATCATTTTCCTTCCACTTCACAATTATATGCCACTTTGTGTTGGTCTATCACATAAAATCCCAATAAAATACATTTACGTTTTTGATTGTAACCTGACAAAATTTGGAAAATTTCAAGGAGTATGAATACTTTGCAAGGCACTGTACAACAAGTCCTGTGAGAACCTTGCAACCTTTGAGACAACACAGAAAAAAAAGAATGTGTTTTGTGAAGAGAACCCTCCTACTTCTTGCCAGTTAGAGGAAGGTTAACAGATTACGACTTTTGCACATGTGATCAATTGTACAGTGTGATAGGCTTTCATAGGATTAGCTATCTGAAATAAATTGGTGGACAATCATTATTCTCTGTATCACTGACTAAAAAAATAGTATAGTATATAAAACAGAAATAAATTCTGCAAATGAAGTACAGTAAAACCTTGGTTTGAGAGTAACTTGGTTTGAGAGCATTTTGCAAGACAAGCAAAATTTTCAAATAAATTTTGACTTGATATACAAGCGATGTCTTGCCCATCCTCTGGAATTCGCGACCCCAATCTGTCAGACTGTCTCCAAATTTATCCACTTTTAGGCGATCCCTGAAAACTTTCCTCTTCAGAGAAGCCTATACTGCCTCCATCTAACAAATGCACTATTTTCTCCATTAGCTCACCCCCACAGCCCTTTTGTATAACTTGACCCCCCCCCCCCCAGATTGTAATCTCTAACGAGAAGGACTCTGATTCCCCCCTGTATTGAATTGTATTGTAATTGTACTGTCTGCCCTAATGTTGTAAAGCACTGCGTAAACTGTCGGCGTTATATAAATCCTGTATAATAATAATAATAATAATGTCTTGATATACAAGTAGCGTCACATCACAACTGAGTATAAAAGAGAAGAGAGGCTCCTCTAAGTGTAGCAATATGGATACATTTAAGGAAGCTACAACATTTAGAAACTCACATGGTTGATGATTAAAACAGGCACAACTAAATATGCAGGCATCTGTGGTAACACTGTCCACGTGACCATCCTCCGCACCGCCATCGACATCATCCCTTCCATACTGCACTCCATGAGCGCTTCAATCCTTGCTTTCAGATCTCTCTACTGCAGGGTCATCTTCCTGGTCACGATTGCAGACTGACAGCGGTGAGAGCCGGCGTTGCGGAGGATGGTCTATGTGGACAGCTTTACCCCAGATGCCTGCATACTTAGATGTGCCTCTTTTAATCATCAACCATGTGAGTTGCTAAATGTTGTACCTTCATTAAATGTAACCATATTGGTACACTTGGAGGCGCCTCTCTTCTCTTTTATATTCTGTAACTCCTGCTTGATTTTGCATCTAATCCCCTTGTGGAGGCTGCCATTTGTGGATGGACATTTTAGTATTACACAACCTATCACATTGCTATAATCTTTTTATATGGACTATGAACTGAAGGAATTATGAATAAATGGTTGTGGAATCATCTGAGTTTCTATTATTCCTTATGGGGAAATTAGCTTTGATATACAAGTGTTTTGGATTACAAGCATGTTTCCGGAACAAATTATACTCGCAATCCAAGGTTTTACTGTACTTAATTCTGAATATTGCCAAATTAACAAAGCACAAAACCAACATGCAGTCTGTTTTCTCGCTCTCACCGCTGTCAGTCTTTCGCTTGACTGCAGAGGCATTGTAGTTGGAGGGGAAGTCAAGGGGAACATAGTTCCTCTATGGTTTTCTGGGTCACTGGGGAAGTTATCTGATTGAATGCTGCCACCCCAAGTGGCTCTGGTAGCCATCTTGGGTCGGGCCGAGCCTATTTTAGGCCAGATGAGTAGAGAAAGGAGCAAATAAAAAAGAAGATGAAAATACAAAATGTAGATGTTGTTTAGTTAACCATTTAAAATGGTTATTATTGCTACTTATTACTGGTGTGGTGGTGGGCAGCAGCCACTTTACAAAATTTAACAGAGTTTATTGAGCACCACTACTTTGAACTCATGTAGAGATGAGTTAGGACACAGGTTACACAAATGTGACCAAAAATGCAGAAGGCAGACTGTACTTACAGTCAGCACAGACGAAGGGCCTTTAAGTCAGTACTAGCACTCTGTACTCATTAGACTGTGTAGCAGATTTAAAGCAACACACTTCACCTTGAATGTGCCTCCAGATATCCATGCCATGAAATGCAGTAATTTCTACTCAGCTCTCCAGGACACTCTTCAGCCTCAAATCACACAGCCTCCTTCCCTTGCAGCAGCCCAGGAAGGAAAAGAGCTTCCAGAAGGTCACCGTGGTTCAGATCCCATGTGGATGGATGGCAGATCACTCAGGATTGAGAAAGGAGCCTGGGAGGTTCTGACGTGCAAAGCCATGCCCCTTTTGCCCTCCAGCAACGTTTGACATTTCTTTTGGCTCAGCCTTGCACTCCCCCAAGATCCCTGGCTTTCTAGTTCCTGGTTCTGAGCCTGCTTCCTGTTTTTTTTCCACCTGGCCAGTGGTGATGGGGCAATTTCCTGGAATTGAGTGATCTTCCATCCATTCACATTGGATCTGTACTTGGATGTGCTTATGACAGCTGCCATTTTTTGCTACCTTTGTGAGTTGTTTATTGTCTTTTTTATCGTTAAAGTCTTTATAAATGCTACACTTAGATGGGTGCCCTCTGGTGTTCTTTTTTTATCATTACAGAGAATCCTGCATTCTGTTCTGAGGTAGTGCATCAAGATTGCTGTTAATGCAAACGCACTACTTCTCCTGACATAAACTTTTTGGAACTGTTCATGCTCCCACGAAAACTTTTCACCCTTTAAATGTTTGTATTGTGAAACCGGAGAAGTTCAACAAAATTGGAGACTTTAACCGCTTCAGCCCCGGAAGATTTTACTCCCTTCCTGACCAGAGCACTTTTTGCGATTCGGCACTGCGTCGCTTTAACTGACAATTGCTCGGTCGTGCGACCTTGCACCCAAACAAAATTGACGTTCTTTTTTCCCACAAATAGAGCTTTCTTTTGGTGGTATTTGATCACCTCTGCGGTTTTTATTTTTTGTGCTATAAACAAAAAAAGAGCGACAATTTTGAAAAAAACACAATTTTTTTACTTTTTGCTATAATAAATATCCCCCCAAAATATATAAAAAAAACTATTTTTTTCCTCAGTTTAGGCCGATATGTATTCTTCTACATATTTTTGGTAAAAAAAAATCGCAATAAGCGTATATTGATTGGTTTGCACAAAAGTTATAGCGTCTACAAAATAGGGGATAGTTTTATGGCATTTTTATTATTTTTTTTTTTTTTACTAGTAATGGCGGCGATCTTCGATTTTTATCGGGACTTCGACATTATGGTGGACACGTCGGACAATTTTGACAAATTTTTGGCACCATTGCCATTTTTACAGCGATCAGTGCAATTAAAATGCATTGATTACTGTAAAAACGATTTGTCTGTTCTCCCCTCAGAGAACCGTAAACTGTGTGTTTACACACACAGATCCCGGTGCTCGGTGTGCCCCGAGTGATCGCGGGAGCCCGACGGTGATTGGATCCGTGGGCGAGCAGGGGGCCCCCTAGTGGCCGAATATGTTACTGACGTAACATGACGGCGATTCGTGCAGCCGAGCCATGTTGCCGCAGTACAACTGCGGCGGTTGGTCGGCAAGCAGTTAAAGTGTACCTAAATTCAAAACTTTTTTAAAATTTAGGAAAGAGTGGAGAGGGATTAGAACACATGTCAGTTTTTATTGCCGTCTGTGCTCTGTGTAAAATTAAGCCTGAAACTGTGTTTGCAGGTTTCATTCAAAATATTTAGCACAAATATTGTTACAATGTATTTTATCAAGTTTTTTTTGTTTGAAGTGCAAAGGCTTGCCATTGATCTGCACAAAATGCTTGTATAAAATCTCTTGGTACCACACAAAAACTCACTCACATATCTATTATTTATTTTGCAAATTTTTTTTTGTTTAAGCATGGCAAATAAATACCCCAGGTTGAAACTGGTCTTTATCACATTTACAAATGCCATGTGCAGAAACATACAATTAGTTTTGCTAGGACAAATCAAAGAATAACATTTGCTTTTGTACCTACTATTAACGCTATGGGTCTATTTATAAATGGTTTCACAATGTTTTCACCCAGGTTTCAGGGTCCATTCACACCTTGGTGTAATGGTGCATTACATTGACACTCACGTAATAATGTTCAAAAATAAAACATGCAACATTTTTTGCAATGCAACGCACCACAATGCATGGTAGTGTATTACCATGTGTTGTGCTGTGTTGCAACTAGAAACACCTTATTTTTGATTTTGTTAACCTTTTTCTCTTTAGAATAGGCAGTAATATTTTTTGCAAGACAAAATGGGCAAAGCCCCACTGTCTGTTCCTTCAAAATGTATATATGTAATACTTTGGTATGATGCAGTATTGCCAAATCAATAAGTCCATTGTTCAAATGAAAACATTATCATGGTCCATAGCGAGTGTACAGGTACAGCTCAAGTCTAATCTAATTTCCTGACACAAGCATGATGGCATACACGTATGGGTATAGCCTCCACCTCTCACCCAATCAGGACGGGTTACACTATATTTAAATAAGTAGCCTCCCCCAAGGCGGCATTCTCTTTTTGTTACTCAAATGCTCAGACGGTTACAACTATGGAAGGAAGGTTTTTATTTTTACCCTCACCTTGCTGGGTTCATCTGGCCAGCCACACAGGTTTAGCTTCTTTCCTGTTGCGAAGCCCCTCTGTTCGGTTGTAAAACTCCCATACGAGGGTGGCCATCCCCCCAGGTCCAGATACTGGGGGGCTGGGATACTGGTGTCTGGAGACAGGTAGGACACATACCCCACCACCTGGAGCGACATGGGTCTCCCTCCCTTCCTGGTACGGCTTCCAAGGCTGTATAGCACACCCCTTTAGGCTGCAAGGTCCAGGGTCTTTCCCTAGAGCGTCTAGCTTCAAAGCAGGGAGCAGGGACACTGTGTCCAGAGCCTTGCCCACTACCAAAGTGGCGCCGACGGTCGTGCTATGCTCTGCCCTTCTAAAATGGCGTCCGGAGGACTTCCGATCAGCAGAGGTGGACCAAGATGGCGTCCGGGTGACTTGCGGTTTGTTGAGAGCGGCCGAAAGTCCCAGGATGGCTGAAGCAGCAGTTATGGGACATCTGGGGAGAGTGCAGTCTTCTCCCTGCCCCCTTTATAGGAAGGGGAGGTGGAGTAAGCCAGTGCACAAGCAGGAAGTGGGACAGGCAGATGCCGGGTAAGAGGGGACCCAGGGTTGCTGGAGGTAGGAGGGAGTGAAAATGTGTAAGATCAAACATTGAAAGTGTCCTTGTCTAAACAGATTGTACCTGTTTGTGCCGCGCCTGACTTAATACTCCCATAGAGGTAAGACACATTCTAATTCTGTTGTCAACAATAGTAGTGAGTGCCCATTCTACAAAAGTGTTTGTTGTCACAGCCTTTTAAAGCCACAGCATGAGCTCTCCCAGAGACCAGCTATATAACATAAGGTGAGGGTTAGGTAAGGAGATATTAAACTCCACTAAAAGAGAGCATATGGCTAATAAAAGTAGATTTTTTACAGCCCTCACCACCAGTACCGTTCCTCAAAAAGAACAGACAAAAGCACTGGCACGGTTACAGCCCATTCAAAAGCCCGCCAAGATGGCCGGCAGGAATTGGAAGAGCTACAAGCTGAGGAGGTGGAGGACCAATGCCTAGGATGTGGTCTGAAAGCATTACCTAGGAAGATATTGTGCCGAGCCTGTCTCTTAGAAGCATCGACAGACAAGGAAACAGAGAAAGCAAAGATGATCTCTTTAATCAAAACGACAGTCAAAGACTCCCCGGAGTGGCAGGTAGACCCAGCCAATCAGCCAATCAGGGACAACGGCTCCCAGCCCATCAATGGTGCAAAAGAATTCTGAACCCAACATTAGTGATGGTTCCCTTGGGGAAGACGACACCCCAGTGGGGGAAGAAGCGTTTGCCAGATTTGACTTCACACTAGTGCAACCCCTAGTAAAAGCGGTCAGAGAAGCGCTTGAATGGGAGGAGGAAAGTACTAGCAAAAGCGAGAAAATACTATCTGCAGCTGAAAAAATCGGTACTCTCTTCCCTTGATTGAGGAGGTGAAAGATAACATCTAAGATGAATGGAAAAGGGAAAAGGGTCGAGAGGAAACCGTCTCTGTCTAACAGATTTGAAAAGATGTACCCCTTCAAGGAAGAGGAGGTCCAGTCATGGGAAGTACCCCCGCTAGTAGACGCGGCCACTATGAGATTAGCTAGGCACATTACACTACGATGGATGACGCGGTCACCTTTAAAGACACCTCAGAGCGGAAAATTGACGTAGAACTAAAAAAAAATTATACGGCAGTAGGAAGTGCCTGTAGGCCAGCTTTGGCACTAACTACATTAGCCAAGGCCATAACGATATGGGCAGAGAACGCAGAAGCCGAGCTGGCGGCAGGGACAGGAAATCCTGCAGTATTAAAGATACTGAACGAAATCAAGCTGGCAGGCGATTTCATGGGGGTGGCCACAATCGATGCACTATGATGTTCAGCCAGGGTGATGCTGTCATCAGTAATAGCAAGAAGAGCGCTATGGCTCAAACCGTGGACGGCGGATAGTACATCAAAGCAGGGCCATCTTAAGAGCATTATAGGCTCCTGGGCAATACAGTGCACTGGGGCCCTGTCTACACAATCATGCACGCGAATAAAAATGCAAATTATCAATAAGGCTATATTTATTGGTACTTCCAACAAAATCAGTGTTTAAATATTAACACAACATTTGGACAATATAATTATTGATGGGCACAGTGGCAGCGTTTGATGGGCACAGTGGCAGCATTTGATGGGCACAGTGGCTGCGTTTGATGGGCACAGTGGCAGCTTTGATGGGCACAGTGGCTACGTTTGATTGGCACAGTGGCTGCGTTTGATGGGCACAGTGGCAGCTTTGATGGGCACAGTGGCTGTGTTTGATGGGCACAGTGGCTGTGTTTGATGGGCACAGTGGCTGTGTTTGATGGGCACAGTGGCTGTGTTTTAATGGGCACAGTGGCTGTGTTTTGATGGGCACAGTGGCTGTGTTAGATGGGCACACTGGCTGTGTTTGATGGGCACAGTGGCAGCTTTGATGGGCACAGTGGCTGTGTTTGATGGGCACTGTGGCAGCTTTCGAGGGGCACAGACAGTGGCTGTGTTTGATGCACAACTTGAACTTACTTAGTAGACAGTGTTAGACTTACCTGAGGCCTGGTGCAGTACAGTGTGTCACTCACAGCAGCAAGGCAGCGCCAGCTATCAATCAGGGCCGTCTTTCCACTCTGCTCCCTCTCCACGCTGTCTGAAAAACATGGCAGAGGTGGGTGGAGCTTGTTCACTAGCCGCTTGGGGCGGCCACGGCCCGCTATGAATGCTGGGGCGGCCCCGGCCTCTGACTGACGTCACTGGTGGCTAGCTAAATGCGATTCTAGCAAGTGAGCAACCAGTGCAGTCAGTCAACTTAAGCAGCAGATTGCAGCGCTGAGGATCGGCCCTGGATGGGGCCCTCCAGGCAAGTGGGGCCCCCGGGCAACTGCCCAGCATGCCCAGTGGAAAAAACTGCCCTGCATCAAAGTCCAACTGGTGCCGCATCCCCTTTGATGGAACGGCCTTATTTGGTAGCAAGCTAGAGGCCGCAATCTCAAAAGTGACAGGGGGTAAGTCAGGGTTGATCCCACAGGACCTGAAGCCAAGGCATCAGCGCCAGCCAGAGAGAAGACAGTTTAGAGGAAGATTGAGAGACAGACAGTCCTTCAGGGCAAACAGAGATGCCAGGAGAGGATGGAAGAGCCCACAGACATCGGTGGCACGAGTGAATAAGTCCAAGCAAGGCGCAACGCAAAAACCCTTTTGAAGGCGTCTTCGCTCAGACAGGCCCAGTTGGTACTCATCTACGCCAATTTGAGCAGGTCTGGGTGGAGAAAATCAAGGACCCTTTGGTCATAAGGGTAATCCAGGAGAGTCATCATTGGGAATTTCTAACCCAGCCAAAGTTGCCAAGGTTCACCAGCACGAAACTTCCCAGGTGCCAACACAAGACTCAAATTGTAATCAAATATGTCCAGTCACTCCTCCAAAGAGCTTTAGAACCAGTTCTGAGCCAGAAAATGTATCAAGGACTCTATTCTCCTCTCTTCTTAATCAAGAAAAAGACAGGGGATCTAAGACCAGTATTAGATCTGCGGGAGCTGAACAAATACATACGAGTGCAGAAGTTTCTGGATGGAGTCCCTAGACTCGATCAAACAAACCATCGGCCAGGGGGAGTGGATGTTATCCTGAGACTTGAAAGAAGCGTATTTACATGTCCCAGTTCATTAGCAGTGTCACAAGTATTTACGCTTTGTGATAATGGAACACCACTTTCAATTCACCTGTTTGCCATTCGGCCTATCAACATCCCCAGGACATTTTCCAAGGTGCTACTCCCCGTCATAGCCATGCTACGCAAGCAGGGCCTGCAAGTGTCCCACTATTTGGACGATGTCCTCTTAGTGACCCCCGGAGCCTCAAATCCTAACGGAACACCGGGAAACCCTGGTCAGAACCCTAGTGAAATTGGGTTGGATAATCAACTGGTAGAAAAGTCAACCGACACCAACGCATAGAATGCTATTTTTGGGGGTGATCCTGGATACATTCAGGAACACAGTGGAACTCTTGCCAGAAAAGGCAGCAACACCAATCTCCCAGCTAGAGAGGATATCAGCACGGTCATATCTCGTGGACTCCCGCTGCCTCAGGCTGTTGGGGTCACTAGCGGCCACAATTCGGATGGTGAAGTGGACGCATTGGTGGATGAGGACGTTTGAGGTGGAATTCCTGAAACGGTAGAGGAGCCGATCCACACATCAGCAGATCAGAATATTGCCAATAATTAAACATTCCCTCTAATGGTGGAGGAAGCCAGCCAATCTATCGAATTGTCACCAACTCAATCCACCAAGACCATTAGTAGTCCCGTTGGATGCATCAGCAGTAGGCTGGGGAGCGCAGTGCAAGGGCCAGCTAACCCAGGGTCAGTGGAAGAACAAACAAAGAGAAGTCTCCAATATAATAGAGTTGAAAGCAGCCCTCCAAGCCTTGAAAAAAGTGAAATTATGTGCAGTGCTCAAAACATGGAAATACATATTCATACAAACTAATGTGCACTGTGCAATGACCACAAAAACAAATAATAATGAAAATGAGATGTGAAATTCACACCCAAACTAAAGTCCATGTGCCATCATACAAAAGTTTCTTTAAAACATAAACATAGCAGTCTTTAAATAAACGGTGAAAAAAAATTGTGTGAATAGAAGAGGGATTCCAAGTGACATCAATGTTGAGGTGAGGACACAGACAATAGAACCACCACCGGTTAGTGAGGAGGTTTACTGGAGTGAGAGGACTCAAATTGGCATATGCTCAGTGAGTCAACAAGGCTTATGGTGCAACCACCAAAATATGGGACCTCCACATCTGAGTTCCAGATCAAGTTGTAAGGCAATCCAATTGGTCAAGAGATGTCACCAAGAAACGATCTTCAGAAGCAGCCAACTTGTCAGACCAAATCGTCTCGTGTTCAAAAAAGAAATACTCCATATAGTGTGAATCCGTATAAACGTAAAATTTATTAAAAGAAAATTGGAAACACTCACATTTAGAAATTGGATCAAGCGCTTAAAATTGAAGTTTGTGGGTAACACAATGACATCAGCAGGGCTCGTTCCGACGCCTTTCGTCTAAAGAGACACTGCAGATGATGTCACTTTTTACTTATTCCTTGATTTACACTTGTCTTAGTGTTGTGCTTGCTGCTACTAGATATATGTCAGCATGATATACACCATTTTTTTCTCCAAGCCTTGAAAGCCTTCCAGGATCAAATAAGTGGAACCAGCGTGATGTTTCAGATGGACAAGCAGTTGTGCCACACGAACCCTACCAAACTTCATCTGGCAGCATGGAGGTTGAGAGGCAAAGGCTAGGAGAAGCAGGGTGTTCAGTCCTAGTCATCGAGACCTTACTCGAGGCAAGAGCAGCAACAACAAATAAAACCAATTCAAAGGTGTGGGAGAAGTTTGCCACCTTCGCTAAAACCAGAAGATTTGACTCCTTAGTGCCACGGGAAGCTATATGAAAAACGTATACTGAACTTTTATCCAGAATGTGAATACCTTAGAATATCATTGCAAAGATGAACTCTGGGGAAAAAAACTATTCAAGTAGTGGGGCTTCCCCTGCACTGCAAAGGTTAAATGCCATTTTTGCCCAGGATTCCAAAAAAAACAACATTTGCTTACTTTATCCCCCTGCTCTTCTTGCAACCAGCGCTCTCCTCTTCCCTCTAATGCTCCAGGGCAAGGGCAGGCCCTTAGCATCTTCATTTACAATTCGTACATGATGACATCAGAGTGTGACTGATAATTAGTGTGCTAAAAGCGAGACCCCCTCAACTTGTTATGGAATAGTTGCTGCCATAGTGATGAGTCGATAAGTCCTATACATATCTGTATTACATGTTTCTTGTTAGAATAGGAAGCAAACTCAATACACCTTTTGTCTTTGTATGATATACCTCTAGTTGAGGATAGCTAACTTTGTACTACCATTAAATAGCAGGCGATTGGGCTTTCACCTTTCAGTGTTTATCATTTTTGTTTTTTCTTTTCTTTTTTTATTACCTCATGTTTAGTGAGTTACCTGTCTATTATTTACTTAAAGTGGAGTCCTGCCGGCAGAAAAAATAAAATAAAAGTCAGCAGCTACAAATACTGTAGCTGCTGACTTTTAATATAAGGACACTTACTTGTCCAGGGAGCCCAGGATGCCAATCTGTGGATCGACACCCGGGTGCTTCTGCCGCCATTCCTGGTAAGGGTAAAGACTTTCAGCTTCACTTCTGGTTCCCTACTGCAAATGCGCAAGTCGCGCTGAGCGTTCTGATTGGTCCCTGCTGTCTTCTGGGACCTGTGTGTCTCCCAGAAGACAGCGGGGGGGGGGGGATTTGCCGGACATTGCAGCAATTTTCCTCAGAAGTGGGAGCAAATACCTAGATTAGACAGGTATCTGCTCCCCCCTGAAAGGTGCCAAATGTGACACTGGAGAAGGGGGGGGAGGGGATCCGAACAGTGGAAGTTCAATTTCTTGCTCCCTGCAGCCACTATGCATAGCCTGAGTATTCTGCATAACAGGTACACAACTTTGTCTGTTCACACAATAATCTGTTGGTGGCTTCTCATGTGTGCTTTACTATTGTGCCAACCCCCTCAAAAGACCAGCCTTTCCAGAGAAGGTAGAGGAGTCACCTGTGGATGAATACTGGACCCAGCTATGGCCTGTTTAAATATAGGATATCCTTGTATATTTCTTTGTGCTGTCCAGTTTTTCACCAAAAATGTTTATGATGTCTACAATTCCCTTGGTTTGCGTACTTTGCAGAATATTATTGTGATTCTGTTGCAAATTCCTACTTTTTTGTTGATGTTCTGAACAAAACTCTTTCATTATGTTCTGATTCCTGGCATAACCACCTGGTGAATCAGGGCTGTAGATGGAAGCTTCTACCTCCCTTTAGGGTTTGTTAGGGTCGGTTCACACTGAGGCAGCATGACTTGCAGCACGACTGCCTCAGGCGACCCAGGACACGACTCAGCGGCGGCTTGCAAAATGACTTCTGTATAGTAGTCAATGCAAGTCGCCCCCAAAGTTGTACAAGAACCTTTTTCTAAGTCGGAGCGACTTGCGTCCATTGTACAGAACGGGACGCTACTTGTCAGGCGGCTAGGTCGCCTGTCAAGTTGTCCCTGTGTGAACTGAGGCTCACTGAGCAAACTATTTTACTGGACCTAATTATTTTTATGGCCTGATTTGTTAAATGGCACGCAAAACCCTGTGAGAAGGTTATCTATTGGTAATGACCAGTCTCAGAGCAAAACAGCCCTCTTCAGGCTCTTCAATAAAGAAGACATGGATAAACATGGCGGTATGAATCTTGCTTTTATATGGTTATATTTTCTGGCAATAACCAGTCTAATAGTCTTCCCATGCAAATCAGCCTCTTTAGACTCTCCTAAGGGGAAGGTGTGGAGGAACATGACTGTGTTAATCTTGGTTTGATTAAGCAACCAGGTTGAGGATGATGATACTGAACAGGTTGTCTTATTTATTAAACAAGTGGCCAATATACTCAAAGGAGTATTTCCACTTACCCTTTGAAGGGGATACATTCTCTGGCAATGAGCAGTCTCATAGTTTTCCCAAGCAAAACATCCCTGTTCAGACTCTATAAGAGGAATACGCAGATGGGCATGACAGTATGTACTATGAATGAGGGTAGGGAGAAGGGGATGGAGGCAAATACTGGGTAACCGATTGATCAGTCTGAATACTGATCAGCCTCTGACCACACACCGAATTCGGTGTTATTGCTGTAACCCATGAGCAGTATAGTGTAATAGGGGGCTTACAATGGGGAGGGGTAAGGGAAGGAATTCTTGATATAGAGTATCAAGTGGAAAAGTGGTTACTTTAGCAATGAGTGACCAGAGGTATTTACATAAAAAATAAATTTATTAAATGATGTAAAATCCACAAATTAAGTGAGAGGCAAAACATGGAGGTTTCATCTAACAGTATGGGTATGGCAAAAGAAAAAACAACAAAGATAACCAAGGTATTGCTATACCTTAGACAACATAAAAAACAAACACACATACAAAACGACACCGACACTGTCCGGACTTGTATGCTGTTCGGCAGCTATTGGGTCAAAATTAAGATGGGCAAGCATAATGGCATAGCTAAATGGTGTGGGCATTGGTTTCAATGACTATGCTGCCGAGGAGCATACACAGGGAAGGGCGGGGAGGAAAGAGGGAAGGGGAACTATTTGGGGGGTCATGCAGAGAGGATTGCCTGTCAGCCGGCTAGCAGGGATGGACGGTTAACGTTGATGGATTATCTAGCTGTATCCTGCAGGTGCGGGGTGATGCTGGTTGGCGTAGACTAGTACACTGAGCATGTATAGCGGGGCACGCTGTATGGAAAGAATGGTCCCGTTGCAGTGAACTTGAAGTAATTTATACAGCACGGGTCACCGCAGAATTACAGACAGACTCTAATGGTGAAGCGCTGCTCATTAGCATAGAGATTGAGTGTGAGCACCGTATGGATACCAGCTATGCAGATAGTAAGCAAGAAATACTATATTAAAGCAGGAGTTTGATTAGTGTCATTCATACGTTACCGCCCGATTAGTGGAGGGAGGGGAACTCGGACACTCTGAAGTCAAAGTCCTCTTGGGTGCTGAGTGGAGTCCCATAGGCTCGTATGAGCGGCAGTGTATCTGCTGCTGGTAATGGAATTCGGGTGTAGTATCTTGATTCTGACAGTCCGTTAGCGTCTGTCCCCTGTCCGGTCTGCCAGGCATCCACAATCAGTGCTTGATGACACCCAGCTGGTAGTCACAGCTGTTCCGCTCCTCTAGCACGGCCCGCCCGGTGGGACGTGACGGCGTCGTGATGATGTCAACGCGTTTCGCTGTACTCGTTAGCGTAGCTTATTCCTGGACGGAAGGAAGAAGCTACGCTAACGAGTACAGCGAAACGCGTTGACGTCATCACGACGCCGTCACGTCCCACCGGGCGGGCCGTGCAGACCGGACAGGGGACAGACGCTAACGGACTGTCAGAATCAAGATACTACACCCGAATTCCATTACCAGCAGCAGATACACTGCCGCTCATACGAGCCTATGGGACTCCACTCAGCACCCAAGAGGACTTTGACTTCAGAGTGTCCGAGTTCTCCCTCCCTCCACTAATCGGGCGGTAACGTATGAATGACACTAATCAAACTCCTGCTTTAATATACGCATAGTATTTCTTGCTTACTATCTGCATAGCTGGTATCCATACGGTGCTCACACTCAATCTCTATGCTAATGAGCAGCGCTTCACCATTAGAGTCTATCTGTAAATCTGCGGTGACCCGTGCTGTATAAATTACTTCAAGTTCACTGCAACGGGACCATTCTTTCCATACAGCGTGCCCCGCTATACATGCTCAGTGTACTAGTCTACGCCAACCAGCATCACCCCGCACCTGCAGGATACAGCTAGATAATCCATCAACGTTAACCGTCCATCCCTGCTAGCCGGCTGACAGGCAACCCTCTCCGCATGACCCCCCAAATAGTTCCCCTTCCCTCTTTCCTCCCCGCCCTTCCCTGTGTATGCTCTTCGGCAGCATAGTCATTGAAACCAATGCCCACACCATTTAGCTATGCCATTGTGCTTGCCCATCTTAATTTTGACCCAATAGCTGCCGAACAGCATACAAGTCCGGACAGTGTCGGTGTCGTTTTGTATGTGTGTTTGTCTTTTATGTTGTCTAAGGCAGTGTTTCTCAACTCCAGTCCTCAAGGCGCCCCAACAGGTCATGTTTTCAGGCTTTCCATTATTTTGCACAGATGATTACCACAGCCATTTCATCTTAGGGAAATCCTGAAAACATGACCCGTTGGGGCGCCTTGAGGACTGGAGTTGAGAAACACTGGTCTAAGGTATAGCAATACCTTGGTTATCTTTGTTGTATTTTCTTTTGCCATACCCATACTGTTAAATGAAACCTCCATGTTTTGCCTCTCACTTAATTTGTGGATTTTACATCATTTAATAAATTGATTTTTTATGTAAATACCTCTGGTCACTCATTGCTAAAGTAACCACTTTTCCACTTGATACTCTATATCAAGAATTCCTTCCCTTACCCCTCCCCATTGTAAGCCCCCTATTACACTATGACAGTATGTATCCCACTGTCTCAAGCAGCCAGGGATAAAGATGACACCTAATAGGATGTGACATCCAATAAACACACTGTCAATACACTCGAAAGGAGTGGTTTCTGCTCACCCTTTGAAAGGGTTATCTGCTCTGGCAATGAGAAGCTGCCAGGTGAAACAGCCCATTTTCTGAATTTCCGGATGGACATGACTGCATAAATTCTGCTTTGTTCAAGCAACCATGGATAAGACATCTAGTGTTTCCCCTCACTCTGTGAAAAGGCTGTCTTTTCTATCAGTGAGCAGTCTCCTAGCCTTCCAGGCAAACTATCTTCTTCGGGCTCCTCCAAAAAGAAGAGATAGATGAGCATGACATTATAAGCCCTGCTGGTTTAAGCAGCCAGTGATAAAAATGTCCACACCTGCCAGGTTGTCACGTTCATTGAATACATTCTAAAGGAGTTGCTTCCACTCACTCTGTGAAGGGGTCGTATATGGTGCCAATGAGTAGTCTCAGAAACTCCTTAGGCAAATTAACCCTTGTCAGCCTATTCCCGAGAAGAGGTGAATGAACATATGATTCCTACTTTGTTCAGGCAGGCTGTGATTAAGAAGATGGGGACCGAGTTGTCACAATTAAGCATATGGTCAAGATACTCTAAAAGAATTGCTGAATTAATTTTCTGCAAGGGCCATCTATTCTGGCAATGTCCAGTCTTCTATTCAGGGCCTTCTCAAGCCAATCAATCCTCTTCAGTCTCTTTTGAACAGGAAGATGACGACCTTTGTCAAGATTGGTAAGGTTGATGAAATGCCTTTAAATAGAAGTGAAGCTTTAGAAGTATTTTAAATGCCCCCAGAGGACAGCTTGACAATTCCCTTATGTTGGATGGATCAAGTGCTCATTCTACAAGATTGGAGTATGTTGTCACAGCAGGATGTCAAAGTTATGCCCTTTTGAACTGAAAGATGTCCAGGGGTTGGGATCACCCCTCTGGTCAGTGCAGGTCCCTTGTGGGATTGGCCATATACATGACCTTATCATCAGAAGATGTTGTGGCCTTCAAGGACAAATGCTATCACTGCATTTTTCTTGATTGTAGAAGGTGAAGCCTAAGTTTAATAGTGGTCAGTTTGGCTTCCTGCCTCAAGATGAATGTCTGCTGAGTTAAAGGAGACCGAAAAACTCAATAGTCAGTTTCCACGCTCAATCTCACTCCAGAGAGGTTAGCTTCTGCATTTCTGGCTGGGAGTCCAGGAAAAACTGGGAAGCCAACACATAAACCAAGAAGTCAGTAGAGTTCCATGTCAGGATGCTTTCTGGTGTTTTGGGATTGTCCCACCCATACATGCCTTAGGGGGACTTTGTGGCTCCTCTGTGGACATAGGTACGGCTTTGGTGATTGACACATGGTCCCTTCAAGCAAGCATTTTAGGCCATATTTGGAGATCTTTCATCCTTCACGTCTCAGATTTAGCCATAGAAATCGCTTCTCTCCAGCAGCTCAGGTAGGCTAAGTTTAACTTTCGCTCCGCTCCCATTCAAATCAGGTTTATGGACCAGTGGCCTAAACTTGTGGTTCAATAAACTAAATCATCTGCAATGTCATTCCCTTCTGGCGACCTAGTGGCTGGTGGTACAGTCAGACACCAGCAAAGTATTAGGGGAGCCCTACTTCAAGAGCAATGGGCTCAGGGTCAATGGTCTTTTTCAAGGGTCCAATATGGTGTCCAACTTCCTGGAGTTGAGAGCAAAATATCAGACTCTTAGCCTTCAGTCACCTCATCCGGGGTAAGCCTATCCTGGTAAAGTTGGACAGCGCAACGACTGTGGCCTACATCTGGAAACAAGGCTCAGTCTCTCCCTTCTGAAGGCGTTTTTTCTAATTCTAGAATCTGCCCAAGTCAATCTTCTGCAGCTATCTGCTGCCTATGTGCCTGGTCAGAAAAATCTTCAGGCAAACTATTTGTCCAGGACAAGTCTGGACGGCAATGAATGGTCCAGACTACTGCAAGTCTTTTGAGAACTAACAGAGCTTGGCATTTTTCTTCCAGAGATAGATCCGCTCACATCCCCAGTCAACACCAAGTTGCTGAAGTTCCATTCCAGGGCCCAGAATCAGCAAGCAATCGTGGTGGGGGTGCTGACCGCAGAGTGGATCTTCAAGACAGCCTATGCCTTTCTGCTGCTCCCTCTGATTCTCAGCTTCCAGCTGAGGCTGTGGCGGGGGAAGGTGACAGTTCTGGTGATGATCCCAGATTTGCCAAAGGGGCCTTGGTACCCTCTGCTCATCCTTATGAGTGTCAAAGTTTGACTCCCTCTGCCTGAAAGATCAAATCTTCTCCAAAGTCCCATTCATCCAGCCGATGATGACTTGACAGACCCAGCTGATGGCCTGGGTCTGGAGAGGCAGAGACTAATGGATTTTGAATGCTCTGTGAAGATTGTGAATACTCTTACAAAAACAAGAAAGGACAAATGCTAACCATACCTATAGTGTAATATGGCATGAATTCCCAGTATTATTGCTGATGAAAATTTTACGCTGGACTCTTCAGAAGTCTGTTCTGAAATGTTTGCAGACGTGGCTTGATTTAAGTCTATGTGTAAGTATGCTATAGGCATACATTTCGGCTATCTCTGCCTTCACCGGCATCCAACACTTAATTATACTGTTTTTCAAGATGCAATTTGGTTGAAACCTTGAATTGTTTCTGAAATTAGATCTCACATTGCTGTTGTATGTTATTGCATCAGATGCCTTTAATCACCCTGTGGTCACTGAAAACTGCTTTACTGGTGGTAATTACATCAGCCAGAAGAGTCAGCATGGGTGATCTTGGGGTTTAAAGAACCCATATTCGCGTACTTCCCAGACGGGGTGGTACTCATGCCAATGCTCGAATTTGTGCTGACATGGAGCCGTCAGGAAAACGTAAAATTGAATTCAAATACCATAATTTTCCTTTCCTGATGAGCTCCGTGGCAGCACAGATCCCACCCAGCTTGGTAGGACTAGTTATAGAACGCAGAGGCTGTGGGTGGGCTCAAATTTATATGAGTTAAGTCCTGGAGGCATGGGGGGAAGGACCCTGTACTCCAGCTGTGCTGCCATGGAGCTCATCAGGAAAGGAAAATTACGATAAGTATTTCAATTCAATTTTCTGTTATTGAATCAATCAGGTATCAACACATAGTTGTAATGTGGATACAAATAACATACTAGGTGCCACGTCCCGAAATCATTGTTGGGTATAGAGATAAATTTGGGCTTGGACTTTATAGGCACAATAATCAATTTTGTATAATTAAAAGCTGAATTTTATTTGATGTATAAAGTATTGTATTAAAAACAAGAGAAAAAAAGGAAGCAAATACAGAAATCAGGTCATAGAGATACAGTTACAATTATGCATTCCATACATAGCTCAGTATCGTGTAAACAAGTTATAAGAGGATAAAATACTGGTCATTCCACCATAAGTTACTTTGTTGTCAAAGAGGAGCTATGTAGTTATTGATAATGGGTGTCTAGAACTCGCTCAACACGTTACACGCCATAGCGCTTCTTCAGGAGCATGGAACAAATTTACTGAAATACATAAAGCATCAAATAAATATAACTCAAAATTATTAACTAGTTGATATAATACCTCAAATATAGCAATAACAATATATACAAAAATAGCAAATCTGACATTACTGAAATGAAAGCCCAGTTATCAGTGTTGATCCGGTAGAGCACAAGCAATATTCATACATTATGGGGACGTATGTAACAACATAGATAGGAAGGTATATGATATGAGTTGTCATACGGACCATTGGATCAAGGTGACTGCTAATAAGATAGTAATAAGAGAAAATTGGGGAGGAGGAAGAAAAAGGGGAAGGGAGAAAGGGAGGGAGGGGGGAGGGGGAAAAGGGAGAAGGGGAAAAAAAAAAGAAAAAGAGAAGGAGAGAAAGAAAAGAAGGAGGGGAGGGACAAAGGGAGGAAGGGGAGGGAAGTGGTAAAGAATAGAGAATTGGAAAAAAAAGAAGGGGGGGGAGGGGGAAAGGTAGAGGGGGAAGGAAGAGGGGGATGGAAGAGAGGGGAAGAAAGGGGGAAAAAAAAAAAAGATGAAAATATGCCCAGAACTATTACATGACCAAACTGACACGGGTAGCATGACAGTGGTAATCCCAGAGTCACAACATAAATAAACATTAAACAAAAGAATATAGCATAATAAGATAATAATGAGAAAAAAACGGCTGTTTAAACATCACAATTTCTAGGGTTTAACATAGTGATACATCGGGGCGGCAAATAAGTAAATAAATAAAAGTAAATAGAATGAACTAACCAGCTTAAGTAGTTACCCAGAATTCAAGCCATATTAAAATAGTGGATATATATAAGGGAAAATTAAAAGGGAAATACCTGTAATACGGATCAGAGAGAGATAGATATTACATAAACGGCTTATATGTGTGGGCCTCATTAATACCAGGGGGATATATAGCGCCGAGGCATTCTATCCACATAGTTTCTTTTTGAAGAATGTATTTATCCCATTCCCCACCTCTGGGGTCTTTGGGGACCACTGCAAGTACCATAAAGGATATCAGAGATGTATCAAATTTATGGTACAAATCTAAATGTCTACTGACAGCAGTGATCATTTTACCTTCAGCTGAATAGTACACATGATCTTTTATTCTGCATCGTAGATGCCTAATAGTTTTGCCTACATAAAAAGTGCCGCACTGGCAAAGCATAAGGTATACTACTCCTTCAGTATCACAGTTAGCATGAAATTTGGGGGTAAAGGTTTCACCATTAGGAAGTGTAAACGTTGTACCTACTTTAATCCATGGGCAAAATTGACATTTGCCACAGCGTGACATTCCATGTTTAATTTGTTTAGATTTAGGAATCACCGAGTAGTGACTGGAAGTCAATTGATCGCGTAGGGACCTAGCCCGTCTAAACGTAATTTCCGGAGAGGGACCAATATATTTCCTGAGGATAGAATCTTCTTGAAGGATTGGCCTGGACTAGGTAAAATGGTCATATGCTTAATGTCATTATTGATCCCCATCAGGAAGGCCCAAATGCGGGAATTGATGGTTAAATCCGGAAAACGTTGAGATTTAGATTTAAATATTTTTGTTGAAGGTGTGGATGAGGCTGATGCCGTATCAACTTGGGTAGATATTGGATTACTGGAATCTTGTGATGATTCATTTTCCAAAGTTTGAGAGCAGGCTATAACATTTTCCCACAACAAAATCCGATTGCGTCAATTCCGACCGTGTGTGGCCATTTCCAACGCACAAAGTGCCACGCATGCTCAGAAGAAATTCTGAGACGGAACAGCTCGGTCTGGTAAAATTAGCGTTCGGAATGGATACAGCACTTTCGTCACGCTGCAATGTCAAAAATAGTTTAATGCAGCGCACTCTCTTCTTCTTTATAATGTGAGAAGAATAAAATAGTTTTGCTGCTCATATTTACACAGACTTCTCACAAACTTATTTCTTTATTATTTATTGGGATTCCCTCAATATATTTACATTTGTCACATCTGACCAAATTTTTGGGGGGTTGTTTTTAAATATTTTATGTTTTTTTTCAAGGCTGTTTTATTTTTTTGGTGTTTGTCTTTTTTTCAAGGCTGTGTTTTTATTGGTTTTGTTTTGTGTTTTATTCCATAATATTTTTGTGTGTGTTTTGTGTGTCAAGTTACCACAACACCATTATTATCTTGTATTATTTAATCTCAAGGAGATTGTTTGGTGTTGGTGTCCCTTGTTAATTTCACATTGTATTTTTGAAATGTACCTGAATCCTCACAAACAAACTGTTCTTTTTGAAGGAAAACACATATAGGTGAGTATAATTGAAACAAAAATTCCTTTATTAAGGGCTCATAACCAAACAAAGAGGGAGGCAATGCTGGAGAAACAGCAGAAATTGGCGAAGCCTTTGACCCCCAGGGCAGACATCAATTTTTTTCCAGCAAAATTGGTGGCCTGAGGAGTCCATATCTAAGGGAGTGCAGTTTGGTCCAGAAGTCCCAGAGATCCGGAAAGCAACAGATGACATCTGTGTCCCCAGGCTGTGGTACTACAAGAGGCTGCATATTTGGTCAGACCAGACTGGACCCAGGGCCAACACTCTCTGGTCTTCCTTAGACGCTTCCTTCCACACTGTGGCTCTGGTGTGGGAGATGTGCCAGGAGGAGGATTAGGACCTTGTGGAGAAGGAGGAGGAGGAGTAGGACCTGGAGGAGGAGGAGGAGGACCATGTGCGCGGTCACAAATGTGGGTAGCACATGTTATTTGGCCCCTCAACCCCTTATTGAGAGCTTCCAAAATTAGGAACTATCTGCATCATTTTGCAGGCAGTTATGCCAGCAAAGTCCTCCTCCACCATGTGGGGGGTTCTCAGGGCCTCTGTAGCCTTCCAAAAGAGGCCTATTGCAGCCTCCTCCAGGGTACACCTCTTCCTGGCACTTTGTCTTTGAAGGTGTAGGGGAGGTACCTGCATATCAGGCAGCCTGCTTGGCCTGGCCACCTCCTGGCTGAGACTTCCCTGTGTATGAAAAAGGGACATGGTTTTAGTTTTTGCTTCATCAATCACAATCATAAATTAGTACTCCAAACTAACATCTAGTTAACATCATTGATGGGACAACCAGAAATATTTAGAGGAATGCTATACCTGACTCAAGCTGGGCTCCTCCACATGTTGCTGCCTGGAAGGCCCAGGTTGGGCGTCAGAAGCCTCAGCTGTGGGGGAAGGAAGCGTGGAAGGAAGAGTGGAGAGTGCTGGCCTGGGTTCAGTCTGACCTGCCAGAAAATGCAGCCTGTCATAGTACCACAGCCTGGGGACATAAATGTCATCTGCATCTCCGGATCTCTGGGAATCCTGGACCTTCTTATGCTCCCTTAGATATGTACTCCTCAGGCCACCAATTAGAACCTTCAAATAGGTGATGTCTGCCGTGGGGATCACTGTCTTCACAAATGCCAACAAACTATCCAGCGCTGCCTTCCTCTTTGTTTGGTTCTTATACTGTAGGTGGTTTATCTGCCACAGACAAGGCAGCTCCCTGTACATAGCAATGAATATGGCCATAAATTCATCCTCTCTAAAGATATCCATTTTCACTGCAAGACACAACACAAGACAAACCCTAATGTCAGCCTAAAGTCTACTAAACTTGTGCAAATACAGGCCTCAATCTAGAAGCAGTATAGGCCCAATGTTAAATCTTACCTTCGCAATCACGATCGGCGCCTCCGTTACTCCTTCCTCCGCTCACAGATCGTACGTACTACGCACGCATGTTACGCTTTATACACACTGCGCATGCGTGAAACTCCGCCCGCCCCTTCTCGTTTGGTGGGGGAAGAGCACATGGCGGAAACACAGCAGGTGTCAGATAATTTCAGCAACGAGGAGGAGGAGGAGGAAGGCCCGGAGCCTGAAATGTCCCGATTCAGAAGGAGACGATATAAGGCATCAAATATGTCCTTTGGGGAGATGTTGGAGATGGTAGACATCCTGAAGAAGGCCGACTATGATGGGAAGTATGGACCTTACCCAAATCCCAATGTCCGAAAGGCCAAGATAATGGCGAAAGTAGTCAAGAGTCTGCACCGGAATTTCGGGGTACGACAATCGAAAGATCAGCTCAGGAAGCGGTGGTCGGACCTCAAATTAAGAGAACACGAGCAGTACAGAAAGATCCGGAGAGTGCTGCAAAAAAGTAAGTAGTTGTGCTGTGTTCCTATTCTTTTTGTTTATTACGTTCGTGCTGCTCCATGTGCTTTTCTTAATAACTGTTATCCAGTTTAAAATGGCAACTTTCAAGTTCATGGGCACATTATTCGTTCGTATCAAACATAGTTCATTTGACCATATGCAATTGCCATCATTTTTGGTGGCCTACTTGGGTGCAAAGAATTGTGTGGTGTAGATGTGTTTGTTACTAGAATGAAATGCAAACTAGATTCTGTGTAAGGAGAGGACACTCAGCAGCTGTTTACACATCTGGACGCTGGAGCACTAGTGTGGGACACCAGAACACCCTTTTTATTAGGGGGCCCACACATGTGCTCCAGTGTATACTATAAGGGGGTCTCCATCTGTGGAGCTTTACAAAACAGGTAAAGTATTGAAGCTTGACAAAGGACAATAAAAATGCTACATCTTTGAACTCTGCCAAAATAGACAATTGTACCCCACTTCCAAGCAATGTTTCATATTTATAGTTCTGCCATCAAATATCTGTGTGCTAAGTATACCTATTTTTTTTTTACATAGGGGATAAAAGACTCGGAGGACACCCCTCATCCGAGGAGACCATAGACCCCCCCCACCTCTGGAAGAAGATGAAATCCACCAAAGACAAGAAGAGCAGGAGGAGGAAGATGTGGTGGAAATAGTCACCACAACAGGTGAGTGTCTGCGACCACAGGCTCAGGTAAGAGGTGGATGCCGGCATATTTATAATACCTGTTTTTTTTTTTTTTTTGGTTTCTCTCTTTTTAGGTGATCGTGATGTTGTGGATCCTGATCCTTTCACCTCTGAAAGTGCCCAGATCCTAATTGGGGAGATCATGAGGTGAAATGTTGCATTGGAAAACATTAAGAAAAACATCAATGATGTTCTTCAAAAAAATACGAACATCATTGATGTTTTAGGACGAGTTTAAAAGCCCTCCAAATCCCTTTGTTTTTTGGTGTGCTACAATTTTTGAATATTTTTTGAAAAATATTAGAAAAGCCAAATTTTGAAGATGCACACAGTGTGTCAACATGTGCTATCTGCCATCATGGGAGATCAATGGACGCGTTTTGGGGGTGCAACCCCTTCCTCAATAATAAAGTAGCTGTGAGGAAGGGGTTGCACCCCCAAAACACGTCCCTTGATCCCCTATGATGGCAGCTAGCACATGAAATCATCAGGATTATTCTCATGGATCTCACGGAGCAAAGGCATATGACAGAACTGGTCACACTGAAGCAACCAATTCTTGGTCCATGAACTCCTCCCCACCCTGTTCATGGACTGGACTTGTGTCAAGGTAAGGACCCCAACACCAAGCCCCCGCACAGCACGAACTCTACGAGGAGTACGTATACGCAAAATGGCTAGAAAACGGTCGGCTGCCCAGAAACAAGTAACAGAACGCACTGAAGAACAGCAAGGCCTGTGAAGAGCGACCTGAAAAACAGCAATGAGCGGACAAGAACGCAATGAATAATCAAATACGAACTCACTGCACGCACTAAAGAGCAGATACAAACCCACAAGCACAAACTGAACAGCAGAAAACGATCTGAAAACCACGAGTCTGAAAAAGCGCGAATCGTCTCTCACCAAACTTTTACTAACACGAGATTAGCAAAAGGAGCCCAAAGGGTGCCGCGCTTGGTTCTGAAATGGCCTTTTATAGTCTCGTTGTACGTGGCGTACGTGACCACGTTCTTGGCGATCGGAAATTCCGACAACTTTGTGCGACCGTGTGTACGCAAAACAAGTTTGAGCCAACATCCGTCGGAAAAAAATCCTAGGATTTTGTTGTCGGAATGTCCGATCAATGTCCGACTGTGTGTACGGGGCATAAGAGGTGGAGGAAGGGTGTGAAGATGTGTCCCTTGAGGATGGGATTGATCAGTGGAAGTTACGATTGCTCGGCCTAATTCGGTCGAACCAGTAGTAATTAATTGAGAAGTGTTATGTGTTTGTGCTTGAGTGTTTAGAATTTGTATAGCTTGCAACGCTGTGGCACCCAAATATTTGGGTTGTGGTCCCTCACCGTGTTGTGCTGTATTGCCCTGTGTGTAAGAATAACGCAGTAAACTGGTGTCTTGAGTGGGGGGGGGGGCGTTTTTTTGGAAGAAGGTGTATACGAACCCCCACCATAATCTCGTTTGCGTGCTCCTGATTTGTTGTGAGACCTTGTGGCATTGCTTTGTCCTTGTCTAGAAAAAGAATAGGAAGACATAAGAGAGGAGTCAGATTCAGTATCGTCATCGGTTGTCCTATAATTGGTTTTAGTTCTATTCATGCGACGGTTATTTCTAGACCCTTTTGTTTGAGTCAGGTTGTGCAAGTGATAGGCAAAGCCTTCTGAAAAGGCCAGCCTATCCTTGGACAACTTATTATGTTTTTTGAAAATGATATGCTTGGTGATCCTAGTTACATAGTCTTTGGTCTCTTGGACTCGTTTAGAGAATAATGCATGATTCTTAATACTTTCATTGATAGTTTGCCATAGGAGAATCTCCTGATCCAGAGTATTAAGTTCAATTTGATAATGAGAGATCAGGAGTTTCATGAGCTCAGAGCTGCACTGGGTCAGTATATTCTCCCATGCAAGTTTAAATTCTGGAGATATTGTTTGAAAAGATGGATACATCTGTATTCTCAAACCAAGGGGATTGATATTCTCCCGTACATATTTTTGTAAGAATTCTATGTGCCAGTATAGGTTAGATTTCTTTTTAAGAAAACGTTTCAATTTAGCCATATATTGGTTTATGCCTATTTCCTGTTCAGTATCTGTGTTGCAGTTGCTTTGGATCAGTATCATGTAAACAAGTTATATGAGGATAGAATACCGGTCATTCCACCGTAAGTTACTTTGTTGTCAAAGAGGAGCTATGTAGTTATTGATAATGGGTGTCTAGAACTCGCTCAACATGTTACACGCCATAGCGCTTCTTCAGGAGCATGGAACAAATTTACTGAAATACATAAAGCATCAAATAAATATAACTCAAAATTATTAACTAGTTGATATAATACCTCAAATATAACAATAAAAATATATACAAAAATAGCAAATCTGACATTACTGAAATGAAAGCCCAGTTATCAGTGTTGATCCGGTAGAGCCCAAGCAATAGTCATACATTATGGGGACGTATGTAACAACATAGATAGAAAGGTATATGATATGAGTTGTCATACGGACCATTGGATCAAGGTGACTGCTAATAAGATAGTAATAAGAGAAAATTGGGGAGGAGGAAGAAAAAGGGGAAGGGAGAAAGGGGGGGGAGGGGGAAGGGAGAAGGAAAAAAAAAAGAGAAGAAGGAGAGAAAGAAAGGAAGGAGGGGAGGGGCAAAGGGAGGAAGGGGAGGGAACGGGTAAAGAATAGAGAATTGGAAAGAAAAAAGGAGGGGGGAGGGGGAAAGGTAGAGGGAGGGAAGAGGGGGGAAGAAAGGGGGAAAAAAAAAGAAAAAAAAGGAAAAAAGATGAAAGAAAAAAGAGAAAAAGAAAAAGAAAGAAAAAAAGAGAAAAAAGGGTAGGGTAAGGATATGTGACCTCCTGGCTGGAACAGACCTGGGTAGGGTATTGTAATAAATAAATCAATAAAAATTAGCCTAATAGACTTGACTCTCCATTTGATTATAAGATTACATAGAGCCATTTGGTTGTGAGAGTGTTAATAGTTAATGTCAAAAAATAAAGAATATATGATAGATCTGGATGAGTGTGGGTAACCACTAAAAACCGATATCTATAAGTGTAATAAAATGCAATGCACTCCAAGTAGGGCCCATGATGGTAGCAATATTAGTAATTAATGTACTATGATAGATAATAAATACAAATTAGTTTGTGTATAACTAATGTAATACCATTTAAATTTACAATAAAATTTGCAAATTTTTATATCATACAAGCCTGCCAGGATCGTTCCCAGTAATGCCCAAATGCACCTACGGTCCTATATCACATCAATTCAATGCCACTTTAAATTAATTAATAATGACACTTACCATAATCATAGTAGTGGAGTATAAAGAGCCAAATAGAAATATAATACAAGAAAGGACAATAAAAAACTTTTTAGGGTATATATCCTTAAAATAGAAAATATGCCGCTGGAAGCATCCAATAAAGCATATTATCGAAAAAGCGGGAGTATCTCATTCACCCCAATGGGTTAATCTCTATGTATAAGGACAAAAATATCAGTCATCTGTGTGTGGTTTCAGATGGTAATTCAGCATACGGACTAGTTATCTGTGATGAAAGACCTATTGGAGTGCAAACAAATAACGTGTGTAAGAAAATCTTCTAATAGATACAAAGGTGTCAATTAGTCAGTGCCGTCTTTAAGGCAGGGCAAAAGGGGCAGCTGCCCTGGGCCCTGTCATTGTTGTGGGGCCCAAAGCAGCTGCCTCATACTTGCCAACTATCCCAGTTTAAATTCCCTTGTCCCTTGTAGTTTTAGTCCTGTGCTGTGCCCCGATATCTCAGTGTGAAGTGCTGCTACTAATATTGCCCAGATCTGCCCTATTGTTGTGTACATATGACTCACCTGCAGACCCTGTGCTTACATGTAAACAACTGGCATTCATATGTAAATAGCTGCGGCTGGCGGCATTGGTATGTAAATAAAGGCGGCATTCATATGTATATCATGCCCCCCTGCAGTGAGGAGATGATGTGCTGTAACCTCTAGCAACCACTCAGTGAGCAGTATTACTGTACAGTAATCTATAGCAACCAATTAACAAGCAGAAATCATTTGCTCTAACCTCTAGCAACTAATCAGTGAGCCGTAATGTGTGCTGTAACCTCTAGCAACCAATCACAATTGCTGCCTGATCTGATACAGTAAACTGATTTTAAGTCTAGTTGCTATTTATGGTATGTCTCAGAGCTGGTGGAGAGCGAAGTTGCATGGAGGGGGCCCAAGAAAATTTTTGCCCAGGGTCCAATCAATATTAAAGACGGCCCTGCAATTAGTGGCAATAATTAGCGAAAGAACTTATATGCTATACAGACAGGAGGACAGGGGAGAAAGAAATAGGTCAGTTGTTTGATGGTAGATAGATGGCTTGTAACAATGTATATATATCAGTTGCAGACACATACCTAGTGCTGGTCCATAGTATCAATAAGTAACCAGGAAAAACGTCTAAACAGCCGCTCGGGTGGAGAGCGACTGAAAGGTAGAGCTGAATAAGGAGACGCTGAGAAGCGTCTCTTGTACACACGCCCCACTTGTAGTCAACCAATCGAAGGAGCCGACGTGACGTCATCCAAGCCGGCCGCTGGGTGCAGACTGCGCATGTCTCCCCTCACAAAGTTGGCAGGGAATTAGCCTGATGTGTGAGCCAGAAGGCATGCAGATGCAACCACAGGCATACCAGGAATGATCCCAGTATTGCCCAATTGTGCCTACAGCCCTGAATGGGGATGTGGCGCTGGGCGGCTGCAAAATGATGGAAATATGCCCAGAACTATTACATGACCAAACTGACATGGGTAGCATGACAGTGGTAATCCCAGAGTCGCAACATAAATAAACATTAAACGAAAGAATATAGCATAATAAGATAATAATGAGAAAAAAACGGCTGTTTAAACATCACAATATCTAGGGATTAACATAGTGATACATCGGGGCGGCAAATAAGTAAATAAAAAAAAGTAAATAGAATGAACTAACCAGCTCAAGTAGTTACCCAGAATTCAAGCCATATTAAAATAGTGGATATATAAGGAAAAATTAAAAGGGAAATACCTGTAATATGGATCAGAGAGAGATAGATATTACAGAAATGGCTTATATGTGTGGGCCTCATTAATACCAGGGGGATATATAGCGCCGAGGCGTTCTATCCACATAGTTTCTTTTTGAAGAATGTATTTATCCCATTCCCCACCTCTGGGGACTTTGGGGACCACTGCAAGTACCATAAAGGATATCAGAGATGTATCAAATTTATGGTACAAATCTAAATGTCTACTGACAGCAGTGATCATTTTACCTTCAGCTAAATAGTAGACATTATCTTTTATTCTGTATCGTAGATGCCTAATAGTTTTGCCTACATAAAAAAGCGCCGCACTGGCATAGCATAAGGTATACTACTCCTTCAGTATCACAGTTAGCATGAAATTTGGGGGTAAAGGTTTCGCCATTAGGAAGTGTAAACATTGTACCTACTTTAATCCATGGGCAAAATTGACATTTGCCACAGCGTGATATTCCATGTTTAATTTGTTTAAATTTAGGAATAGAACCGAGTAGTGACTGGAAGTCAATTGATCGCGTAGGGACCTAGCCCATCTAAACGTAATTTCCGGAGAGGAACCAATATATTTCCTGAGGATAGAATCTTCTTGAAGGATTGGCCAATAATTAGTCAGGATATCTCGAAGTTGTTGGTGTTGTTGTGAGAATCTCGTAATGAATCTCACTGAACAATTGGTAGTTGTTGGTTTCGTATTGTACAATAACAAACTTCGTGATCGGCGCATGGCTTTATTGTAGGCGCTACGCAGTAGCGTTTTGGTATAGCCCCTGGCCATAAGCCTGGCACGAAGTGCATTAGCTTGAAACTTGAATTCCTCTAAGTGCCTGCAGTTGCGACGTAATCGTAGGTATTGTGCGTATGGGATACTTTTTATGAGTGACCTAGGGTGGGCGCTCCCTGCGTGTAACAGGGTATTCCCTGCAGTTTCCTTCCTATAAAGGGTAGAAGCTAGACAATTATTAACGTCTTTAAAGATTTTTAGATCTAAAAAGGTTATTTGTTGAGGATTACTGGAGACCGTGAACTTTAAATTGAAACGGTTTTGGTTAATAATTTCAATGAATGTATCCAGTTGATCTAAAGTGCCTGTCCATACCATGAATAGATCGTCAATGTAGCATCACCAAATGAGGGCGTGGTCAACAAATGGAGTCAATCGTTCATCTGAGAAAATGCTACGTTCCCACCCCCCCAGGTACAGGTTGGCGTAAGCCAGTGCACAACATGTGCCCATAGCCACACCCTGTACTTGAAGGAAGTGGGAACCTTTGAAGCAAAAATAATTGCGGGAGAGCACAAATTTCAATAAATCGAGGATAAATTCACAATAGTCCCAGCTGTAGTGATCCTGTTCTCGTAAAAAGGTGCGGACCATCCCGATGCCCTGCTCGTGAGGGATGCTAGAGTATAGTGACTCAACATCCAGAGTCACGAGGAGGGCATCGGGAGGGATGGGCAGACCCTCTATTTGTTTCAGAAGGTCCAACGTATCACGAGTGTAGGAAGGTAGACCCAACACATGTGGCATTAGAACGGAGTCGATAAAACGACTAGCATTCTCCGTTATAAAGCCGATTCCCGAAACAATGGGGCGACCAGGGGGCATCGTGGGGTGCTTATGTATTTTTGGTAAAGCATAAAAAGTAGCCTCTTTAGGTTTTCTTACATTCAAGTAGTTATAGGTACCCTGGTCTATGAGGCCTCTCTGATACGCCGATCCAATGATGCATAGGTATTCTTGCTTGAATTCCAGGATCGAGGCCTCCGACAAGTGGGAGTAGCACTGTTTGTTTGATAGAATCTTCATGACCACGGATTCATAGTAAACTCTGGTCATGAGAACAATGTTTCCTCCCTTGTCGGAGGCCTTGATCTCAAGGTCAGGATGATTTCGCAGAAATTGAATAGCTCGTGTTTTTTTTCCCCCTTTCTTCCCCCCTCTTCCCCCCCTCTACCTTTCCCCCTCCCCCCTCCTTTTTTCTTTCCAATTCTCTATTCTTTACCTCTTCCCTCCCCTTCCTCCCTTTGTCCCTCCCCTTCTTCCTTTCTTTCTCTCCTTCTCTTTTTTTTCCTTCTCCCTTTCCCCCTTTCCCCTCCTTCTCCCTTCCCCCCCTTTCTCCCTTCCCCTTTTTCTTCCTCCTCCCCAATTTTTCTCTTATTACTATCTTATTAGCAGTAACCTTGATCCAATGGTCCGTACGACAACTCATATCATATACCTTTCTATATATGTTGTTACATACGTCCCCATAATGTATGACTATTGCTTGGGCTCTACCGGATCAACACTGATAACTGGGCTTTCATTTCAGTAATGTCAGATTTGCTATTTTTGTATATATTGTTATTGCTATATTTGAGGTATTATATCAACTAGTTAATAATATTGAGTTATATTTATTTGATGCTTTATGTATTTCAGTTAATTCAGTTGTTCCATGCTCCTGAAGAAGCGCTATGGCGTGTAACGTGTTGAGCGAGTTCTAGACACCCATTATCAATAACTACATAGCTCCTCTTTGACAACAAAGTAACTTATGGTGGAATGGCCGGTATTCTATCCTCATATAACTTGTTTACATGATACTGAGCTATGTATGGAGTGCATAATTGTAACTGTATCTTTATGAACTGATTTCTGTATTTGCTTCCTTTTTTTCCCCTTGTTTTTAATACAATACTTTATACATCTAATAAAATTCAGCTTTTAATTATACAAAATTGATTATTGTGCCTATAAAGTCCAAGCCCAAATTTATCTCTATACCCAACAATTTTCCTGTTTTTGTTACGCTGGAATTTTAATAGCCTTACTGTAATCTGTATTTCTATTGTACAACAATGGCTTTAATAGTATGATTTTCTTTTTTATTGTATGAATGAATTGCACTATTAGTTGTATCTTAGTGAGGTGGCTCAAAAAAGTTTATTTGATTGAAACAAAAAGGCTAAAAATAAAACATATATGGCTCACATCCAAAGTTAAATATGCTATAAAGAATAGGAAAAGGGAATTTAAAAATATAAAAATGAAGGAACAATTTCATTGTGCATGTTTTCACAAGGTACGAAGAATGTAAAAGAATATGTAAAAAGGAAATCAAGGTCACAAAAAATCAAACCGAATGGCAGGTGGTCAAAGAGTGTAGGCCATACCCCAAACAATTTTTCAAGTATATTAATAGTAAAACTTTGAATACATAGGCCCTTTATAAGATAATATAGAGTGCTTGGCTGGGGACAAAGAGAAGACAAATTTATTTAAAGGAGTTCTAAAGACAGAAGGTTTTTTTTTTATCTTAATACATTCTATGCATTAAATAAAAAGCCTTCTGTGTGTAGCAGCCCCCCCCCCCCCGTGGCAGGCGCAGCACTATGAAATGCGCTATGCGCTGTGGCATTAGAAGAATTTTAACTTCTGACCTTTTAGTCCAAACAAGACTATCTCTTACTCTATAATTCCTCTAGCCCCGTTCTATGGAAGCAGTAGGTTTAAAAGAGCATACCAAACCTCTATGATATCTTCTTTATTAACTTCAGCTTTTCTTCATATATAACACTGACAATTTAGCACCAGGCAGTGCATGTACAAACATATGTTAAATAAAGTATAACAAAATGGCGATTCAACTGTTCAATCTTGTCATTTTACATAAAATGGTAGATGTATTTCTCTCTTCAGTATCTGTACTTTCACTTTAAAGTTCCTTAGACACTTTATGATCTCTCTGAGAGGTATATCTGAGGCTTAAGAAATAGTTTTACTTGTTTGATATTGCAATTTGCTGTTTGCTCGATTGTTTGAACATTTGTTTGTTTTGGTTTGGTGGAACTACGAGTAAACACATAACTAGTTCTGTATACAGTTCTAATCACATTTTTTAACAATAGTAACATATATAACTGTATTAAATACCTATTTTGGCCATTTGCTTCCATAAAACTGAACTCTGGCAGGATCTGCAATCTGTTCAGGTCCACTCTCTCTGTTATAATGAAATCTAGCAATGTGCTGGGTAATTTCCAGACAAAATAATAGGTGTAAGGCTGGCTATGATTGGCCAAGACTCTTGCTCAGTGTGAGAGTGGCTGTGATTGGCCAAGAACTCCATGATGAGTCACAAAGTCTTAACTCTATGCTTTCTCGCTTGCTTCTGTGAACACAATATACAACTGTTATGTTATATGACATCGATATATAAAGTCACAGTAAATAACTGCTTTTTATCTCTCACATGTGAGCATATAAACTGTATTAAGGTTATTAGTAGGTCTAGCTATATATGCATGTAAGTCACATTAGCAACCTCGGACAGGTCTTAGCTGGCCAGCTACAACCCCCCCCAGTACCCCTACCCTGTTTCCCCAAAAAAAAGACCTAGCGTGATTGTCAGTGATGGCTGCAATATAAGCCCTACCCCCCAAATAAGCCCTACCCTGTTTCCCCAAAAATAAGCCCTACCCTGAAAATAAGACCTACAAGGACTTTAACTAGGGCTTATTTGGGGGGTAGGGCTTATATTGCAGTCATCACCGACAATCACACTAGGTGTTATTTTAGGGGAAACAGGGTAATACATCTCTGTCCAGAGATGTCCACAAGCTCCTTGGCCATCTGTGACTCTCACTCCTGATTGGCTAAGACATAGCAGTGGTGCCATTGGCTTCCGCTGCTGTTAATCAAAGTCGGTTAGCCAATCAGGAGAGAGAGAGGGCGCGGGGCCGAATGGCAGCTCCATGTCTGAATGCATACAGGGAGCTGCAGCTCTGCTTGGGTGCCCCCATAGCAAGCTGCTTGCTGTGGGGGCTCTCAACAGGAGGCGAAATAAAACAAGACTTTACAATCACTTTAATATCTTTTTATTTAGCTCTGTGTATACAAAGGAAAAGGGGGGCACTTATGGGGAGTTCATAATGGGGAGGGTATTGACATATAAGAACCCCGATGGCTCAAAATTGATATGGTCCAGAAATATGTAGACAAAGTAAGAGTGAAAAAACAGCTGGTTCAGACAGTTTACCCCCATGTGTCTTCAAAGGGTATAGCTCTGTTTATTCAGAGCCATTGTTTCTATTTTGTATAGATTCTTTAGTAACTGCTGGATGGGCAGCATGGATTCAAGAAAGACCAAAGCTGTCAAATAAATCTGCTTTCTTTTTATGAGGAAGTAAGTGAACTTGGTGTATAGTTATTCACTTTAAGATCATCACAAAGGACAAGGGGCCACTGTTTTTATAAAGTATGGCTTCTTCACAGTAAAATCTTTGAAAATGTGGAATAAGCTCCCTCAAGAACTAGTTCTAGCTATCTCAGTAGAATGTTTTAAAAAGAGCTGAATGTATTCATAAATGCAAAAATATAACTATTAACATTTATAGGCAATAGGGATCCAGGCAATATCCAAATACCTCCTCAGGAAGGAATGCATTTTCCCCATGCTGTAGAAAATTGGATCATGTTTTATATTTATATATATTTATATATTTTTTTGCACAACTCTAATTTGGATCAGTCGAAATAAGATCGACCAATTCGAATTCTTTGTGAAGAATAGCTGGTTGTCAAGGAGTGGGACAGGAAGCCAGCCGCCGCATTCCTTAACAACCGATGACTCATCAGCTGTCAACGGGCTTCCCCACTGAGAGCTGAAATGTAAACAAAAGAATACCGGCAATAGAAAATTATCTGATCATGCAGCTCAGGAGACCAGGAAAGGGGGGGGGGCATGGTGAGCGAGCATCGCCTCTCTTTTTTTTTTTTTATTTAAAGTTATCTTTATTATAATTTTTAGGTGAGAACAAAAACAATACAGAGCCTATTGGGCATACCCAGGCTTGTTCACTACAACTACAAAACTAGATATAAGATGAAAAAAAAAAAAAAAAAAAAGGAGAGGAAAAAAAAACACACATAAACTACCTAAACCACTGTACGCTCGACCACCTGTGTAAAAAATTCAAAGCAATTCTCCAATTCCACATATATCCCACAAAGCCCACTTTAGATTCTTGTGAAATAAAGTTTACATTATAGATACATAATTGCATTCCCCCCCTCCCCCTGACTATTGACCGAGCATCTCAGGAGTGTTATGAGATCGGAGATGCCACCTGGGTCATTCACGGTACTTAGTAGAACGTTACTAATCGTCCATCGAGTCTTCATTAGTGGACAGGGAATCCGTCCAAATATCCCATATTTTGTGAAATTTTTTGGCACATCCACGTGACAGGTAAGTAGCCTTGTATAGTGGTAGAGCCGCATTCACTAACCTCTTCCAAAAATGTAATGAGGGTGCGGATGAGGCCCTCCATCTGAGTACTATCGACTTACGGGCATAATAAAGTAGTAATCCTAACAGGGTTCTAATAGTCCGGCTTGGGGCCAGGGGTTCCACAAGTCCCAGCAGACATACCTCTACAGACAGTGGTACAGGAACACTGGTGACAGTCAAAATAAAATTGGTTACCTCAACCCAAAAAATTTCGATCTGAGGACAGCTCCAAATTATGTGTATGAAATCCGCTGAGGATGAGTTGCATCTCCAGCAGGAGGGAGGAATAGATGGATATATTTTGTGTAGACGCACGGGTGTGTAATATACCCTATGTACTATTTTAAATTGCACTAACTTGTCTCTAGCTGATACTAGCTGTGAAAAGGGACACTCCCACAGTTCCTCCCAATCTTCTGTGTCTAGTGTAGGGAAATCGATCACCCACTTTGCCTTAAGGTTTTCTAATCCCGTGTGTACATTAGGGAGTAACGCTTTATATATGGTGGATAAGGGCTTAGTTAGAGTTTCGTCCCTGAGCAGAGTTTCCAGATTTGAGGTGTAAAAGGCCACTTGGGCATGCTCAAACTGGGTGTTGAAGGCATGTCTAAGCTGCAGGAATCTAAACAAGTGAGAGTTGGGTAAATCATATTGTTGTTTCAACCCGTCAAAAGTCTGCATTCGGCCATCCAAACAGATCTGATTTATATATTTGATGCCCTTGCATGCCCATATACTAGGGTCAGGAATGGAGCCAAATTCTGACAATTGCGGGTTAAACCAAAGAGGGCTGTGCGGGGATATGTGTCCAGAAGGTATGGGGCGCATAGCATCACCTCTCTTGAACTATACCAGGCCACATGGCCTCACATTGGGAGGCATGTTGATGGGGACAATGGCCTCTTCTCCACAACCCTGGGTGGTGGTTGTGGGGGTCTGCGGGTGGGGGGCTTATCGGAATCTGGAAGCCCCCTTTATCAAGTGGGTCACCAGGTCCACTCCCTATGCAAATGAGTATGGGGTCCGTGATGTTACAAGGGGTCACCGACTGACATTATCGGGTGACTCCGCTCCTTAACTATTTAAGAAATGTCAGACGGCGTTGCAAGTAGTTGGCAGAAGCATTCAACGAGGCCGGAGGTTTTTTCTTTTTTTGGGTCCAGCGGTGTGGCGGGTGTCGTGGATCTGCATCGGGGGACATTTTTTTTCTTTTTTATTAAAGGATTGTGAAAAATTTGTTTTGTGTCTTTATTCGCGTTTACACTTTTTTGGTGAATGGGTAGGGGTACTGTGTACCCCATATTCCTTCACATAGGGGGGCGGGATCTGGGGGTCCCCTTGTTAACTGCGGGAAGCTGGCTTCCTACTGTACATGCGATAGCCACGCAGCACTATCTGAATGGTCACACAGCCTCCTGGGAACTGGGCAGGAGGTCAGGGGCGAGGGGAGGCGACCTTCTGCTCCGATTACCTTGGCAAAGCAGGAAAGTGGTAGTGAGTTCCAGTCAAAACTAGGTAACTGCCCCTCCCCTAAAAAAAATTACAAATATTGTTTGGGGGGGTGGGCAGGTTGTTAATTATTATTTCCAGCTCAATCTAATTGTGTGCCTTGATTGAGACATCCAACTTCTTTGAAAATGTTGTGTCCACATTATGATTTGCATACCCTCCACTTTGTTAGAAGAGCCCAGGATTGCAGTTGAGACCAAATCACAAAGCTGTACAGAACCATGTGCAAATAACATCAAGACAGAAAACCCCTGGTAGCCACCTCCTTTGCAAGCTTTGAGCTGGATCTTGCAAGCAGGGATGAGTTCAGTTTAAAAAAAAGAGGCATACAGGCCCCTTCAAAAGCCCACCAAAATACATACAGTAACAGATTGCTAGGGGTATACTATGTATTTAGTGGGGCCTTACGAATCTGTGGCATTTTCTTATAAACTAAACATTAAGATTAGAAGCCAGGAGGGAAATGTTGTTTGCCAGCAATTTAAAACACTTTTTTTCCCCTTGTAAACGCCAGTGCTTTAAAAAATCATTGCTCCATGGCTCATGGCAGAATGGAATTTTTAAAAAATGTTTGCATCAATACATCTTCCCCAGGGCAGTGTCCACTGCAACCAAACTTTTTTGAACTTTGAAGAACCCTGCTCAAACTGAATCCAGGGCAGTTCGGCTCAGTGGCCATATATATAACCCATATAAGGCCAGCCTAAAGGTAGTAAAAAGTTTGCATTGTTATTACTGCCCATGTTTGCTACACCAGGGCAGGAACAAACTCCAAAAGGAGAAAAAAATGTTAAATCTGTGCAAACATAATACTGTTTAAGCACCTCCTGCCTTGCCTCTAGTAAAAAAATTGCTGACCAGGAGCATTGTTATCTCGGGAAGATGTCAAATAAAATTACATTTAAATAAAATAGATTTTTTTAAAATAATGTCACCAGTCAGTGTCCCTGGTCACTGCCATGCCAGTCATATGGTGACACTGCACTGCTCTGGGGACAGTATGTAAAAGTAATATGAAAAAAAAAAAAAAACACATTTTATTTCTTAATTTTTTTAAATATTGTGACAAACAAATTACATCTTCAAAAAATTCACCACACCTCTTACTAAATATTTTAGGGTGTCTACTTTAAACAACAGCAAGGGGGAAAGGAAGTGGGACTTTGTATGAAACTGCGCCGGGTAGAGGTCGCACGTTTCCATCCCTATCACACAATATCTAGAAAACCCGCAAGCAAAAGCCAGTGGGTGAGGGAGGAGGAGATGGGACTTTATATGAAGCCAATGGTTTGCAAGCCGACACAAACGGTGGGTCAATAAAATTCTTTATTTGCATGTTCATACAAACAATGGTATCAGACAATATCAATATAACACTTGGTAAAATGTTAGCAATGATAACCAGAGATCAACATAAGGACCATTAGTATAGTTATCAAGGATATAAAAGGTATACAGGTAACACGAGTAATAACATGGGTATAAGCAATATTGTTGAGGATAGACCAGGGATCACCAGGTGTCAGAATGCGTAAATAGTTAAAACAAGGTAATGCCTGCCTGATAGCTGGCCTCAAATTCCTGTTAAGGGGTAAAACTCTGTATGGCATGGGTTGGGACAGTAAGTGACAACCGGTAGCTCGACGCGTTTCGTGGTTCAAGACCACTCATCAGGAGCAGACATGTCATGTTTCTAGAAATAAAAATGATAATAATATCAAGGGCCAGGGTAACAATGGGTAAAGAGGGCTAAAAAATCCCCCAAAAATTGAATAGTACTCACGGCAATTGTGGGTAAATGGCGAATGGCCAGGTACGGCAACCATCCGGGACTAGTGCCAGGTCGGGAGCTGAGGCGGGCCCCCCCGCCGCGGCGACCAAAACAGGCAATCCCCCCCAAGGCGATGCAGAGCCACGAGGCACCCTAGAGTTAAGAGTGGAAGATGAGTGATAATGCAGGGAGTGTGTGTGCAGCGGGGGGGGGGAGAGGAGGGTGGGGAGAGTGAAGGTAAGGGGGGGAGGGAAGGGAGGGGGGGGGGAAAGAAGGAAGGTGAGTGAACGTGAGGTAGGGGTGAGTGAGTGAATGGGAAGAGTGAGGAATGGAGTGGGGGAAAGGGGAATGGGAAAGCTGGAGGATGACATGTGCGCAAACAGGGTAAGGAGTGAACCTAACCTGTGTGACAGGGTGGTGTGGAGCGACCACCACTATACTGAAGTGTAGCTGTAGTGTACCTCGAGCGCCGCATCGCCCCAGGTGAACAAGACGCCCATATATAGGCGCCGCCGCGAGGAGGCCCGCCAACGTCACGTCCGCACGGCCAAAAGTGGGAGGAGCCAGGGCGGGAAGCCGACCAATGGTCGGTGGCCGCTGAGACCAACCCACCAAGCCTGCGAGCATAGCAACCACAGCGTGAAGGGCGCGGCGGCGCCAGGAGGCGCGGCGCACGTCCACCGCTGGTGACGTGACGTCGATGGGCAGTGGCGGCAAGCCCCGCCCCCACACACAAGCCCGCCAGGGGAGGCGGGCGAGGGAGGAAGGGGGGGGGGCCCAGAAGCCGGCAGTGCCCATCGCAGCTCCCGGGCAGGCAAAGGCCGGACGGCCCACCGGCCAGCCACAACCACCCACCCACAATTGGGTTGGACCACCATTGGGAAGGGTTGACCATAATATTGATAAAACCTAGTGACAGGATAAGAAACATGGCATGTAGGATTGAAAATGGTAAAAATGACACAAAGGTAAACACAGGTGAGGCTACCAAGGAATCAATAGGGGCAGGATGATAACAATCATTGGTAATATCAAGATAGAGCAGTAGAGCAAACCATGGGCTTCCATCCCTATTCATATAAACAACAGCAAGGGGGAAGGGAAGTGGGACTTTGCATGAAACTGCGCTGGGTAGAGGTCGCACGTTTCCATCCCTATCACACAATATCTAGAAAACCCGCAAGCAAAAGCCAGTGGGTGAGGGAGGAGGAGATGGGACTTTATATGAAGCCAATGGTTTGCAAGCCGACACAAACGGTGGGTCAATAAAATTCTTTATTTGCATGTTCATACAAACAATGGTATCAGACAATATCAATATAACACTTGGTAAAATGTTAGCAATGATAACCAGAGATCAACATAAGGACCATTAGTATAGTTATCAAGGATATAAAAGGTATACAGGTAACAAGAGTAATAACATGGGTATAAGCAATATTGTTGAGGATAGACCAGGGATCACCAGGTGTCAGAATGCGTAAATAGTTAAAACAAGGTAATGCCTGCCTGATAGCTGGCCTCAAATTCCTGTTAAGGGGTAAAACTCTGTATGGCATGGGTTGGGACAGTAAGTGACAACCGGTAGCTCGACGCGTTTCGTGGTTCAAGACCACTCATCAGGAGCAGACATGTCATGTTTCTAGAAATAAAAATGATAATAATATCAAGGGCCAGGGTAACAATGGGTAAAGAGGGCTAAAAAATCCCCCAAAAATTGGGGGATTTTTTAGCCCTCTTTACCCATTGTTACCCTGGCCCTTGATATTATTATCATTTTTATTTCGAGAAACATGACATGTCTGCTCCTGATGAGTGGTCTTGAACCACGAAACGCGTCGAGCTACCGGTTGTCACTTACTGTCCCAACCCATGCCATACAGAGTTTTACCCCTTAACAGGAATTTGAGGCCAGCTATCAGGCAGGCATTACCTTGTTTTAACTATTTACGCATTCTGACACCTGGTGATCCCTGGTCTATCCTCAACAATATTGCTTATACCCATGTTATTACTCTTGTTACCTGTATACCTTTTATATCCTTGATAACTATACTAATGGTCCTTATGTTGATCTCTGGTTATCATTGCTAACATTTTACCAAGTGTTATATTGATATTGTCTGATACCATTGTTTGTATGAACATGCAAATAAAGAATTTTATTGACCCACCGTTTGTGTCGGCTTGCAAACCATTGGCTTCATATAAAGTCCCATCTCCTCCTCCCTCACCCACTGGCTTTTGCTTGCGGGTTTTCTAGATATTGTGTGATAGGGATGGAAACGTGCGACCTCTACCCGGCGCAGTTTCATACAAAGTCCCACTTCCCTTCCCCCTTGCTGTTGTTTATATGAATAGGGATGGAAGCCCATGGTTTGCTCTACTGCTCTATCTTGATATTACCAATGATTGCTATCATCCTGCCCCTATTGATTCCTTGGTAGCCTCACCTGTTTTTACCTTTGTGTCATTTTTACCATTTTCAATCCTACATGCCATGTTTCTTATCCTGTCACTAGGTTTTATCAATATTATGGTCAACCCTTCCCAATGGTGGTCCAACCCAATTGTGGGTGGGTGGTTGTGGCTGGCCGGTGGGCCGTCCGGCCTTTGCCTGCCCGGGAGCTGCGATGGGCACTGCCGGCTTCTGGGCCCCCCCCTTCCTCCCTCGCCCGCCTCCCCTGGCGGGCTTGTGTGTGAGGGCGGGGCTTGCCGCCACTGCCCATCGACGTCACGTCACCAGCGGTGGACGTGTGCCGCGCCTCCTGGCGCCGCCGCGCCCTTCACGCTGTGGTTGCTATGCTCGCAGGCTTGGTGGGTTGGTCTCAGCGGCCACCGACCATTGGTCGGCTTCCCGCCCTGGCTCCTCCCACTTTTGGCCGTGCGGACGTGACGTTGGCGGGCCTCCTCGCGGCGGCGCCTATATATGGGCGTCTTGTTCACCTGGGGCGATGCGGCGCTCGAGGTACACTACAGCTACACTTCAGTATAGTGGTGGTCGCTCCACACCACCCTGTCACACAGGTTAGGTTCACTCCTTACCCTGTTTGCGCACATGTCATCCTCCAGCTTTCCCATTCCCCTTTCCCCCACTCCATTCCTCACTCTACCCATTCACTCACTCACCCCTACCTCACGTTCACTCACCTTCCTTCTTTCCCCCCCCCTCCCTTCCCTCCCCCCCTTACCTTCACTCTCCCCACCCTCCTCTCCCCCCCCCCCCCGCTGCACACACACTCCCTGCATTATCACTCATCTTCCACTCTTAACTCTAGGGTGCCTCGTGGCTCTGCATCGCCCTGGGGGGGATTGCCTGTTTTGGTCGCCGCGGCGGGGGGGCCCGCCTCAGCTCCCGACCTGGCACTAGTCCCGGATGGTTGCCGTACCTGGCCATTCGCCATTTACCCACAATTGCCGTGAGTACTATTCAATTTTTGGGGGATTTTTTAGCCCTCTTTACCCATTGTTACCCTGGCCCTTGATATTATTATCATTTTTATTTCTAGAAACATGACATGTCTGCTCCTGATGAGTGGTCTTGAACCACGAAACGCGTCAAGCTACCGGTTGTCACTTACTGTCCCAACCCATGCCATACAGAGTTTTACCCCTTAACAGGAATTTGAGGCCAGCTATCAGGCAGGCATTACCTTGTTTTAACTATTTACGCATTCTGACACCTGGTGATCCCTGGTCTATCCTCAACAATATTGCTTATACCCATGTTATTACTCGTGTTACCTGTATACCTTTTATATCCTTGATAACTATACTAATGGTCCTTATGTTGATCTCTGGTTATCATTGCTAACATTTTACCAAGTGTTATATTGATATTGTCTGATACCATTGTTTGTATGAACATGCAAATAAAGAATTTTATTGACCCACCGTTTGTGTCGGCTTGCAAACCATTGGCTTCATATAAAGTCCCATCTCCTCCTCCCTCACCCACTGGCTTTTGCTTGCGGGTTTTCTAGATATTGTGTGATAGGGATGGAAACGTGCGACCTCTACCCGGCGCAGTTTCATACAAAGTCCCACTTCCCTTCCCCCTTGCTGTTGTTTATATGAATAGGGATGGAAGCCCATGGTTTGCTCTACTGCTCTATCTTGATATTACCAATGATTGCTATCATCCTGCCCCTATTGATTCCTTGGTAGCCTCACCTGTGTTTACCTTTGTGTCATTTTTACCATTTTCAATCCTACATGCCATGTTTCTTATCCTGTCACTAGGTTTTATCAATATTATGGTCAACCCTTCCCAATGGTGGTCCAACCCAATTGTGGATGGGTGGTTGTGGCTGGCCGGTGGGCCGTCCGGCCTTTGCCTGCCCGGGAGCTGCGATGGGCACTGCCGGCTTCTGGGCCCCCCCCCTTCCTCCCTCGCCCGCCTCCCCTGGCGGGCTTGTGTGTGGGGGCGGGGCTTGCCGCCACTGCCCATCGACGTCACGTCACCAGCGGTGGACGTGCGCCGCGCCTCCTGGCGCCGCCGCGCCCTTCACGCTGTGGTTGCTATGCTCGCAGGCTTGGTGGGTTGGTCTCAGCGGCCACCGACCATTGGTCGGCTTCCCGCCCTGGCTCCTCCCACTTTTGGCCGTGCGGACGTGACGTTGGCGGGCCTCCTCGCGGCGGCGCCTATATATGGGCGTCTTGTTCACCTGGGGCTATGCGGCGCTCGAGGTACACTACAGCTACACTTCAGTATAGTGGTGGTCGCTCCACACCACCCTGTCACACAGGTTAGGTTCACTCCTTACCCTGTTTGCGCACATGTCATCCTCCAGCTTTCCCATTCCCCTTTCCCCCACTCCATTCCTCACTCTACCCATTCACTCACTCACCCCTACCTCACGTTCACTCACCTTCCTTCTTCCCCCCCCCTCCCTTCCCTCCCCCCCTTACCTTCACTCTCCCCACCCTCCTCTCCCCCCCCCCCCCCGCTGCACACACACTCCCTGCATTATCACTCATCTTCCACTCTTAACTCTAGGGTGCCTCGTGGCTCTGCATCGCCCTGGGGGGGATTGCCTGTTGTGGTCGCCGCGGCGGGGGGGCCCGCCTCAGCTCCCGACCTGGCACTAGTCCCGGATGGTTGCCGTACCTGGCCATTCGCCATTTACCCACAATTGCCGTGAGTACTATTCAATTTTTGGGGGATTTTTTAGCCCTCTTTACCCATTGTTACCCTGGCCCTTGATATTATTATCATTTCTATTTCTAGAAACATGACATGTCTGCTCCTGATGAGTGGTCTTGAACCACGAAACGCGTCGAGCTACCGGTTGTCACTTACTGTCCCAACCCATGCCATACAGAGTTTTACCCCTTAACAGGAATTTGAGGCCAGCTATCAGGCAGGCATTACCTTGTTTTAACTATTTACGCATTCTGACACCTGGTGATCCCTGGTCTATCCTCAACAATATTGCTTATACCCATGTTATTACTCGTGTTACCTGTATACCTTTTATATCCTTGATAACTATACTAATGGTCCTTATGTTGATCTCTGGTTATCATTGCTAACATTTTACCAAGTGTTATATTGATATTGTCTGATACCATTGTTTGTATGAACATGCAAATAAAGAATTTTATTGACCCACCGTTTGTGTCGGCTTGCAAACCATTGGCTTCATATAAAGTCCCATCTCCTCCTCCCTCACCCACTGGCTTTTGCTTGCGGGTTTTCTAGATATTGTGTGATAGGGATGGAAACGTGCGACCTCTACCCGGCGCAGTTTCATACAAAGTCCCACTTCCCTTCCCCCTTGCTGTTGTTTATATGAATAGGGATGGAAGCCCATGGTTTGCTCTACTGCTCTATCTTGATATTACCAATGATTGTTATCATCCTGCCCCTATTGATTCCTTGGTAGCCTCACCTGTGTTTACCTTTGTGTCATTTTTACCATTTTCAATCCTACATGCCATGTTTCTTATCCTGTCACTAGGTTTTATCAATATTATGGTCAACCCTTCCCAATGGTGGTCCAACCCAATTGTGGGTGGGTGGTTGTGGCTGGCCGGTGGGCCGTCCGGCCTTTGCCTGCCCGGGAGCTGCGATGGGCACTGCCGGCTTCTGGGCCCCCCCCCCCCCTTCCTCCCTCGCCCGCCTCCCCTGGCGGGCTTGTGTGTGGGGGCGGGGCTTGCCGCCACTGCCCATCGACGTCACGTCACCAGCGGTGGACGTGCGCCGCGCCTCCTGGCGCCGCCGCGCCCTTCACGCTGTGGTTGCTATGCTCGCAGGCTTGGTGGGTTGGTCTCAGCGGCCACCGACCATTGGTCGGCTTCCCGCCCTGGCTCCTCCCACTTTTGGCCGTGCGGACGTGACGTTGGCGGGCCTCCTCGCGGCGGCGCCTATATATGGGCGTCTTGGTCACCTGGGGCGATGCGGCGCTCGAGGTACACTACAGCTACACTTCAGTATAGTGGTGGTCGCTCCACACCACCCTGTCACACAGGTTAGGTTCACTCCTTACCCTGTTTGCGCACATGTCATCCTCCAGCTTTCCCATTCCCCTTTCCCCCACTCCATTCCTCACTCTACCCATTCACTCACTCACCCCTACCTCACGTTCACTCACCTTCCTTCTTCCCCCCCCCCCTCCCTTCCCTCCCCCCCTTACCTTCACTCTCCCCACCCTCCTCTCCCCCCCCCCCCGCTGCACACACACTCCCTGCATTATCACTCATCTTCCACTCTTAACTCTAGGGTGCCTCGTGGCTCTGCATCGCCCTGGGGGGGATTGCCTGTTTTGGTCGCCGCGGCGGGGGGTCCCGCCTCAGCTCCCGACCTGGCACTAGTCCCGGATGGTTGCCGTACCTGGCCATTCGCCATTTACCCACAATTGCCGTGAGTACTATTCAATTTTTGGGGGATTTGTTAGCCCTCTTTACCCATTGTTACCCTGGCCCTTGATATTATTATCATTTTTATTTCTAGAAACATGACATGTCTGCTCCTGATGAGTGGTCTTGAACCACGAAACGCGTCGAGCTACCGGTTGTCACTTACTGTCCCAACCCATGCCATACAGAGTTTTACCCCTTAACAGGAATTTGAGGCCAGCTATCAGGCAGGCATTACCTTGTTTTAACTATTTACGCATTCTGACACCTGGTGATCCCTGGTCTATCCTCAACAATATTGCTTATACCCATGTTATTACTCGTGTTACCTGTATACCTTTTATATCCTTGATAACTATACTAATGGTCCTTATGTTGATCTCTGGTTATCATTGCTAACATTTTACCAAGTGTTATATTGATATTGTCTGATACCATTGTTTGTATGAACATGCAAATAAAGAATTTTATTGACCCACCGTTTGTGTCGGCTTGCAAACCATTGGCTTCATATAAAGTCCCATCTCCTCCTCCCTCACCCACTGGCTTTTGCTTGCGGGTTTTCTAGATATGGGGTGTCTACTTTCCAAAAAATGGGTCTTTTGGGGGGAGGGCATTTGTACTGTCCTGGCATTTTAGGGCCTTGAGAAATGAGACAGGTTGTCAGTACATCAGGATTAATCAATTTTTAAATATATATACCGTAGATTTTAGATGCTATAACATTCACACAGAGTAAATAATATACACCGATTTGGGTTATTTTTTGCCAAAGAAATTAAGCAAAAATACATTTGGTCTGCAATAATGCAGAAAAATTATTTATTTGCAAAGTTTTATAACAGAAACTAAGAATTTTTTTTCAAAAATGTCAATTTTTTTTGTTTATATAGTGAGAAAAAAATAAGAATGTATAAAAAATCCAGTGGTGAAATACCACCAAATGAAAGCTCTGTCTCTTAAATGATAAAAATGTAATTTGGGTACAGTTTTGCATGACTGAATAATTGGCATTCAACGTGTGACAGTGCTGAAATCTTAAAATTGGCCTGGGCAGGAAGGGGATAAAATTGTCTGGTATTTTCTTATCCAAAGTTGTCTTGTTGTCTCCCGATATCTAAAAAAGAAAGCCCGATATCCTGTTTTATCTGACTTAATACCAAAGGAATGTCATTGACCAAGTTCTTAAAAGGTCATATGGTTGCTTGCAGTGGGAGTTGACTATTTCCTTACATTTAAGTCCTCTATATACTACAGCTTGAACTTGTATAATTGTCTTGTGTCAGAGCCATGCCATATAATGGAGTGTTCCATGGTGGAAACAACATCTTTAGTTAAAGTGATTGTAAACTCTTGTGTTTTTTTGTTAAATAACAAGCATGTTATACTTACCTCCTCTGTGCAGAGGTTTTGCACAAAGCAGCCTGGATCCTCCTCTACTCAGGTCCCTCCTTGCTGCTCCTGGCCCCTCCCTCCCGTCGAGTGCCCCCACAGCAAGCAGCTCGCTATGGGGGCACCTGGGCTGAGCTGAAGCTCTGTGTGTCAATTCAGACATGGAGCTGCCATTTGGCCCCGCCCGCCCCTCTCACTCCTGATTGGCTAACTGACTTTGATTGACAGCAGTGGGAACCAATAGCGCTGCTGTTGTGTCTCAGCCAATCAGGAGTGAGAGTCCTAGAAGGCCAAGGGACATCGCTGGATAGAGATGGGGCTCAGGTATTAGGGGGTGCTGGGGCAGCTGCTACACACAGAAGGCTTTTTATCTTAATGCATAAAATGCATTAAACACTTGCCGACGAGCCGCTGTCATTATACTGCGGCAGGTTGGCTCTATTTCGCGAATCGCCGTAGGTGTAAGTCGCTTCGTGCAATAGACATAGTGGGTGCGAGCACGAAGCGGAGGGCGCGTGCCTGCAGCGCTGGGCTGGAGTCCATGTGCATGGCCGGTGGCCACGATGTCTGCCGGCCACCCATGATCGCCCCACAATGAGGCAGAACGGGGAGCTGTCAATGTAAATAAACAGATCCCCGTTCTGTCAGGGGAGTACAGAGTAATTTTCTGCCTTAAGGTAAAAAACCTTCTGTGTGCAGCCCCCCCCCCCAGATCTCCTCTTATACTTACCTAATCCCAATGTCGATCCAGCGCTGTGCATGAAAGCAGCATTGCTGCTCTCTAGCAGAACTAGAAAGGCATGGAGGAGGAAAGGACACATGAGCAGTACTGTACAAAAATTGCTGCTCTGTGCTCTTGAAGAGGCGATAGATAATAATTAAAAAAGTAATGTTTGAAACCACAGAAGAATGGTGATGTTAGAGGAGATAGAGAAGAAGATGCGAAAGGGTGCATTAGCAGCATTTAAAAAAAGTGGCTGATATGCACCTTGAGTAGGAGGAGGGAAAGAGTGCTTTAACAGGCCAAAAAAAAAAAAAAAATGTCTGTTATACACCCTTGAGGAGAAGGAAAACGGTGCATTACCATGCCTAAAAAATGGCTTCTATGTGCCCTTGAGAAAGAGGAAGAGGGCGCATTAGCTGTTCCTACCCAGCCTTGTGGTGCAGTCATGTGTTTCTTCATGGATATACATATATACACTAAATTACCAAAAGTACTGCCTTTACACATACATGAACTTTAATGGCATCCCAGTCTTAGTCCGTAGGGTTCAGTATTGAGTTGGCCCACCCTTTGCAGTTATAACAGCTTCAACTCTTCTGGGAAGGCTGTCCACAAGGTTTAGGAGTGTGTATATGAGAATGTTTGACCATTCTTCCAGAAGTGCATTTGTGAGGCATTTGTGAGGTCAGGCATTGATGTTGGAGAGAAGGCCTGGCTCGCAGTCTGTGCTCTAATTCAGCCCAAAGATGTTCCATCGGGTTGCAGCCAGGACTCTGTGGAGGCCAGTCAAGTTCCTCCACCCCAAACTCTCGCATCTATGTCTTTGTGGAGCTTGCTTTTTGAACTGGTGCGCAGTCATGTTGGAACAGGAAAGGGCCATCCCCAAACTGTTCCCACAATGTTTGGAGCATGAAATTGTCCAAAATGTCTTGGTATGCTGACGCCTTTAGAGTTCCCTTAACTGGACCTAAGTTGCCAACTTTAACAGAGTTTGGTTTTAGGTTTACAATTTTTATACTTCAGGATTTGTTCCAGGATTGCCCTGCAAAAATAAACAAATCATATTTGATCATCCCTAGTAGGCAAATAAATGATGGCTGTAAAGGGAATGTGTAAAAAAAGGGCTGTATTTCATTTATTTCCTTCAGCACATCTCATGCAACTTCATATGGCTCAGACCACTAATATTTTAGAAACTCAGATATCTCTGCTATTTTTCTCATCTGGGTAAATACAGTATAACCGATGAGATGTAAAATCAGTTCTCTGATGCAAAACGTGCCCAGAGGTTGATTGATTTGTCAGAACAAATAGACCCTTTCTCAATAAAAATATATGAGTGAAACAGCAGCAATCGCTCGCCCAACGCTGCATCAACAACAACGTTATTATGTGTCAGCCAAAAATATTCCATGGTGTTACATGTTATTAATTTTAACTTTCTGCTTGGCAGAACAAAGATGCAGTAAAGCAAAGTGACAAAATAATGCTTACGGCCTACTCATGCCTGCATATTCTGTGAATTGATGAATACTGATAGATATGTAAATAATGGCATGTTTTTGGTTTGCATTGTGTTCTTTCCTGCTGAGACTGTACTATCTAGCACAGGATTCTAAAAGCACAAAATCTAAACGGGTATTCTTTAAAGGAAATAAAATCATAGTATGTTGATCTATACAGTTTTCTGACTGCCCTTGGGGATCAGGGATTATTATTCCTTTTAGAGAGCTCGGACCACGCTTTACTATTGTGAATAATTTAGCTTTAGGGTTCTGAGGATGCCAGCTTTTTTTGTCTTCTGAGCTTTTTTTTTTAACTTGATTAACTATGTAACTGTGATTTATTTAAAGTGTTATTAAATTCGGGAGCCTGCATTCACTTTATCTGGTCTCCCACAATACACAGAACATGGAAATGCAATAGTTTTAGTAAATATAAACTACTAAATACCTTTTCTCATCAGCAGTTAGAGCAGTCTTGTGACTTCTATGTGTTCAGCAAAGCACTGGTTAAAGCTTGTACAAGGAGTTTTCATTCTCCCCTGGCTTTCCTATGAGGCTGCATGACCCCTGACCCTCTGTCTGGACTGTGCTGAATGGCCCTGAGCTGATCACATGCACTCTCCCAAGAAAAAAAAATTCTCTAGCAATACACACCAAACTGAGCATGTGCAGCTTGTTTCCAAGGCTCTGTTCTTTCAGGAGATGATTTGGGGCCTGTGGAAGAAGGGTAGGATCAAAGAAGACAGAATCAAACATCCTTTTTACACAATGTGGAGGATTAACCCCTTTTGTTCCGCTGTCAGCTTAACAAGCACACTCTACTGCATATACAGACTGATTTTACTGTTCAGTAACAAGTTCCTGTATTGCACATGCATTCAGGGACATAAAGTAAGTAAATATCACTGGGCCACATAGCAAAATTTATCTAAAATTCTGCAATTTAACTTGTGATCTCTAAGTGGCTTTTGTTTCTTCTTGTTCATGTCTGAATATGACCATGACTAGATGCTAAAAAACAAGACTCAGGCACCAACATTTTCACTGCAGCACTTTATGATCACAGTTCTGCAGCTAAATTAAGTAGATATCATACCTTCAGCATTCTAGTACAAAGTAGAAAGCACGCACATTTACTGAATGGCCTGAATACAAAAATGTGCGTGGGTGTAGTAGCAATGAACGTAAGAGTTCAAGTGGGTGCAGTGGCAGTGAGTGTAATGCCCCGTACACACGGTCGGACATTGATCGGACATTCCGACAACAAAATCCTCAGATTTTTTCCGACGGATGTTGGCTCAAACTTGTTTTGCCTACACACGGTCGCACAAAGTTGTCGGAATTTCCGATCGACAACCACGCGGTCACGTACACCACGTACGACGAGACTAGAAAAGGCCGGTTCAGAACCAAGCGCGGCACCCTTTGGGCTCCTTTTGCTAATCTCGTGTTAGTAAAAGTTTGGTGAGAGACGATTCGCGCTTTTTCAGACTCGTGGCTTTCAGATCGTTTTCTGCCGTTCAGTTTGTGCTTGTGGGTTTGTATTTGCTCTTCAGTGCGTGCAGTCAGTTCGTATCGGAGTTTTCTGTGCGATCTTGTCCGCTCGTTGCTGTTTTTCAGGTCGCTCTTCACAGGCCTTGCTGTTCTTCAGTGCGTTCTGTTACTTCGTTCTGAGCAGCCGACCATTTTCTAGCCATGTTTCGTATGCGTACTCCTCGTACAGTTCGTGCTGTGCGGGGGCTTGGTGTTGGGGTCCTGACCTTGACACAAGTCCAGTCCATGAACAGGGTGGGGAGGAGTTCATGGACCAAGAATTGGTTGCTTCAGCGTGACCAGTTCTGTCATATGCCTTTGCTCCGTGAGATCCGTGAGAATAATCCTGGTGATTTCAGGAATTTTCTCAGGATGACGGACCCCGTGTTTCACCGTCTGTTGGCTTCGCTGACCCCCTATATCAGCAGGCAGGATACCTGCATGAGGCAAGCCATCACTCCGGAGCAGAGGTTGGTCGCTACCTTGCGGTATTTGGCCACAGGGAGAAGCCTGCAGGACCTCAAGTTCTCGACAGGCATCTCCCCCCAGGCTCTTCTTTGTGGACATTTACTGCTTGTGTTTGTTTGAGCTGACCCTGACAGAAATGTGTGGAGTCCAGAAAATGTCATGATTGTGTAACCTTATACAAAGCACTGTTGGCTGTTATTTACTAAATGCAAAGACACTTTTCACTACAAGTGCACTTGCAACTGCACTGAAACTGCACTTGTAGTGCAAAGTGGATTTCCCCTTAGGAAATTACCCCCATTTTCTCATCAAACAACAATTACATCACCCCAAAAGTGTTGTAGCGTGAGACAATAATCCACACATTCTTGATGAACAATCTTTTTAATACCAGCACAATCACATGTGCATTTACCAAAGGTTTTTCTGACAAACCAACATGTTTGTTGTATAACAATTTTTGTGGTGTCATTATCCAAAATCAAAATGTGCATTTTATAGAAAACAGGCCTGTGTAAAACCCACAAGAAAGACACAAATCTTGATCTTACAAAGTTCACATTTGGTAGAACTGGAAGGCAATATCAGACATGAGTATTTAGGAACTGTGTTTGATATTGCGTTCAGATGGGGGGAAATCACCTCTGGAAAAGCCAAATTTGGAAGATGCACACAAATTTCCCAATGTCAACATGTGCTAGCTGCCATCATGGGGGATAAAGGGACGTGTTTTTGGGGAGAAAGCCCTTCCTCACCTTTACTTTAGTATTGAGGAAGGGGTTGCACCCCCAAAACGCGTCCATTGATCTCCCGTGATGGCAGATAGCACATGTTGGCACACTGTGTGCATCCTCCAAATTTGGCTTTGGGAAAAATCACAAAAACATTTCGCACATTGTAGCAGACAAAAGAAGAAAGTGATTTTGAGGGGCTTTAAACTCGCCCCAAAACAAATGATGTTTTTATATTTTGAAATAACATCATTGATGTTTTGCTTGATGTTTTCCAATTGTAAATTACACCCCATGATCTCCCCGATCAGGATCTGGGCACTTTCGGATGTGAAAGGATCTTCATCCACAACCTCACGATCACCTAAAAAGAAAGGAAACCCAAAATAAATTAGGTCTAAAAAAAATGCCGCCATCCATCTCTTACCTGAGCCTGTGGTCACAGACACTCACCTGTTGTGGTGACTACTTCCACCACGTCTTCATCCTCCTGCTCAGCTTGTGTTGGTATTTCCCCTTCTTCCAGAGGGGGAGGGGGGCTCTGGTCTCCTCGGATGAGGGGTGTCCTCCGAGTCTTTTCTCCCCTATGTAAAACAAAAATGGTATACTTAGCACACAGATATTTGATGGCAGAACTCTAAAGATGAAACATTGCTTGGAAGTGGGGTACAATTGTCTATTTTAGCAGAGTTCCAAGATGTAGCTTTTTTAGTGTCCTTTGTCAAGCTGCAATACTTTACCTGTTTGGTACAAGCTTCACAGATGGAGACCCCCCCTATAGTATACACTGGAGCACCTGTGTGGCCCCCCTAATAAAAAGGGTGTTCTGGGGTCCCACACTAGTGCTCCAGTGTCCAGATGTGAAAACAGCTGCTCAGTGTCCTCTCCTTACACACAATCTAGTTTGCATTTCATTCTAGTAACAAAGCCATCTGCACAACCCAATTCTTTGAAGACAAGTATAGGGCCTCAAAATGGTGGCCAAATGCATATGGGCTAAACAATGGTATTTTATAGTCCGAAAAAAAAATGTGTGATCCGAACGAAGAATGTGCCCATGAACATGAAAGTTGCCATTTTAAACTGTACAACAGTTCCTAAAAGCACATGGAGCAGCACGAACGTAATAAACACAAGAACAATAGGAACACAGCACAACTACTTACTTTTTTGCAGCACTCTCCGGATCTTTCTGTACTGCTCATGTTCTCATAATTTCAGGTCCGACCACCGCTTCCTGAGCTGATCTTTCGATCGCCGTACCCCGAATTTCCGGTGCAGACTCCTGACCACTTTCGCCATGATCTTGGCCTTTCGGACATTGTGGTTGGGGTAAGGCCCATACTTTCCATCATAGTCGGCCTTCTTCAGGATGTCCACCATTTCCAACATCTCCCCAAAGGACATATTTGAGTCCTTTAATCTCCTTCTGGTTTGGGACGTTTCAGGCTCCGGCCTTTCCTCCTCCTCCTCGTTGCTGTAATTAGCACGATCCTGCTGTCTATCCGCCATGTGCTCTTCCTCCACTGCACCGAACAAAAAGGGGCAGGGAATAGAATAGAAAGAACGTCAGGGGCGGGCGGAGTTATACGCATGCGCAGTGTGTATAAATCGTAACGCGCGCGTCTTACGTACGATCTGTGAGCGGAGGAAGGAACATCGGAGACGCCGATCGTGCTAACGAAGGTAGGATCTAAACTTGGGCCTATACTGCTTCGAAATTGAAGCCTATATTGTAACAAGATTAGGGGAGTTTGGCCTGACATTAGGGTTTGTCTTGTGTTGTGTCTTGCAGAGAAAATGGATGGGTTCAACGACCACAATTTCCTGCCCCTGTTTATTGACAAGTACAGAGAGCTGCCCTGTCTGTGGCAGGTCAGACACCCCCACTATAACCACAAACAGAAGAGGCAGGTAGCGCTGGAGAAACTGCTGGAGTTGGTGAAGCCGGTGGTCCCCACAGAAACCATCCCTTATTTAAAAGCTAAAATTGGTGGCCTGAGGAGCACTTATCTTAGGGAGCGCAAGAAGGTCACAGATTCCCAGAGGTCCGGAGCTGCAGCAGATGACGTTTATGTCCCCAGGCTGTGGTACTATGAGAGACTGCGATTTCTGTCAGACCACACTGAAGTCAGGGAATCCCTCTCCACTCTTCCTTCCACGCTTCCTTCCACACCAGCTGAGGCTTCTGATGTCCAACCTGGGCCTTCCAGCCAGGAAGAAGTGGAGGAGCCCAGCTGGAGCCAGGTATAGCATTCTTCTACAGATTTCTGGGCAATAAATAAATGATGTTTACTAGATGTTATTATTGATCACTAATTGCTGCTTGAAAGTGTTTTACATATCAATACACAATAGTGGGCACCCAAAATTGGGACAAGAATGCAAAATGCTGGGCTCAGAAGGATAGTCTGTTATATTTGTTAACATTGAATTTGCAGCAGTCAGGAGGTGAAAATTATGTGTGATTGATGAAAACAATACTAAAACTATGTCCCTTTTTCATACACAGGAAGACCTCAGCCAGGAGGAGGCTGTGGAATGTGGCAGTCAGGAGGAGGCGGGGATTAGTGGCAGCCAGGAGGAGGCGGGGCTAAGTGTCAGCCAAGAGAAGCCAGGGACAAGTCGCAGCCTGACTGAGTCTCAGGTCCCTCCCCTCCGCCTGCCATATAAAAGGGCCAGGAAGGCCACTCCAAGTCCTGTGCAGGATTCAGCGTACAGGCTGATCCAGGAGGCTTCGGCGTCCCTCAGAGCCTTCCCCAGTCCTGAAGAGGCCTTTGCCTGCATGGCTGCCACCAAATTGCAGGGCATGCAGGAGGGCCAACGCAAGATTTCTGAGGACCTGATTTATAAAGTCCTTCGTAAGGGGGAGAGTGGGGAACTGACACCCAAGACGGATGTCATTGAGATGGACCATCCTCCTCCTCCTCCTCCTCCTCCTCCTGCTGCCACAACTCCACCACCACAGCCAAAGCCTGTAAGGAAGCGTGGAAAGAAGACCTGAGAGTGATGACCCTGGGTTCAGTCTGGTCTGACAGAAGATACAGTCTCTCGTATGACCACAGCCTGGGGACACAGATGTCATCTGCTGCTTTCTGGATCTCTGGGACTTCTGGACCAGACTGCCCTCCCTTAGATATGGACTCCTCAGGCCACCAATTTTGCTTTTAAATAATTGATGTCTGCCCTGGGAGTCCAAGGCTTCGCCCACTTCTGCAGTTTCTCCAGCGTTGCCTCCCTCTTTGTTTATAGTTGTGACCCCTTAATAAAATATTTTTAGGTACATTCTACTCTCCTGTGTGTGTTTTCATCCAAAAAGGACAGTTTGTTGGCGAGTATTCAGGTACATTTCTAAAGTACAATGTGAAATTAACAAGGGACAACAACACCAAACAATCTCCTCCTACAGATTAAATAGAACAACATATCAATGGTGTTGTGGGAACTTGTCACAAAAAACACACAAACATTTTCGGGAGTACAAATCAAAATCACCAAAAAAAAAAAATAAAAAAAGAGAAACACAAAAAAAGAATCTACATTAAATTAAAAAAAAAAAAAAAAAAAAAAAATATGTTGTCAGATGTGAGAAATCAAAATATATTGAGGGAATCCCGATAAATAGTAACGAAAAAAGTTTGTGAGAAGTGTGTGTGAATATGAGCATCAAAACGACTTAATTCTTGTCACATTATAAAGAAGAAGAGAGTGCGCTGTATTAAACCATTTTGAACATTGCAGCGTGACGAAAGTGCTTTATCCATTACGAACGCTAAGTTTACCAGAACGAGCTGTCCCGTGTCAGAAATTCTTCTGAGCATGCGTGGCACTTTGTGCGTCGGAACAGGCCACACACGGTCGGAATTGACGCGATCGGATTTTGTTGTCGGAAAATTTTATCTCCTGCTGTCCAACTTTGTGTGTCGGAAAATCCGATGGAAAATGTCCGATGGCGCCCACACACGGTCGGAATTTCCGACAACACGCTCCGATCGGACATTGTCCATCGGAAAATCCGACCGTGTGTACGGGGCATAAGAGTTTGTGTGGTGCAGTGAGTGTAAGAGTTCATGTGGGTGCAGTGAGTGTCATGGGGCATACACACGGTCAGACTTTTCGGCTACAAAAGTCCGACGGACGCTGACGGACCAAATCCGGCAGACAATCATGTGTGGGCTTCCCCGGACTTTCAGCGGACTTTTCCAGTCGCAAATCTGACGGACTTTAGATTTGGAACTTGCTTCAACTCTTTATGTCGTAACTCCGCCAGACCCAGAAATCCGCTCGTCTGTATGCTAGTCCGACAGACAAACACCCATGCTAGGGCAGCTATTGGCTACTGGCTAGCAACTTCCTTATTTTAGTCCGGTGTACGTCATCACGTACGAATCCGTCAGACTTTTGTGTGATCATATGTAGGCAGGTCCATGCGTTAGAAAGTCCGCTGCAAGTCCGCCAAAAGTTTGTCGGACGGGCTGTCGGACTCGCCCCATTAGAGTTTGTGTGGGTGCAGTGAGTGTAAGAGTTTGTGTGGGTGCAGTGAGTGTTATGCCCCGTACACACAGTCGGACATTGATCGGACATTCCGACAACAAAATCCATGGATTTTTTCCGACAGATGTTGGCTCAAACTTGTCTTGCATACACACGGTCACACAAAGTTGTCGGAAAATCCGATCGTTCTGAACGCGGTGATGTAAAACACGTACGTCGGGACTATAAACGGGGCAGTAGCCAGTAACTTTCGTCTCTTAATTTATTCTGAGCATGCGTGGCACTTTGTCCGTCGGATTTGTCTACACACGATCGGAATTTAAAGGATCGGATTTTGTTGTCCGAAAGTTTGATAGCATGCTCTCAAACTTTGTGTGTCGGAAATTCCGATGGAAAAAGTCCGATGGAGCCCACAAACGGTCGGAATTTCCGACAACAAGCTCCGATCGCACATATTCCGTCGGAAAGTCCGACCGTGTGTACAGGGCATAAGAGTTTGTGTGGGTGCAGTGAGTGTAATGGCCTGTACACACGATCAGACTTTCTGATGGAAAATGTGCGATCGGAGCTTGTTGTCGGAAATCCTGACCGTGTGTAGGCTCCATCGGACTTTTTCCATCGGAATTTCCGACACACAAAGTTTGAGAGCTGGATCTAAAATTTTCCGACAACAAAAACTGTTTGCGTAAATTCCGATCATGTGTAGACAATTCCGCCGCACAAAGTGCCACACATGCTCAGAATCAAGCAGAAGAGCAGCACTGGCTATTGAACTTCATTTTTCTCGGCTTGTCATACGTGTTCTTGACGTTCTGAGTTTTCGACCAACTTTGTTTGACCTTGTGTATGCAAGTCAAGTTTGAGCTAACATCCGTCAAAAAAAACCCGATGGATTTTGTTGTCGGAATGTGCGATCGTGTGTATGAGGCATAAGAGTTTGTGTGGGTGCAGTGAATGTAAAAGTTCATGTGAGTGCAGTGACAGTTAGTGGAAGAGTTCATGTGGGTGCAGTGGCAGTGAGTATACGTACATGCAGTAAGTGTGTGTACGTGCAGTGGTGGTGAGTACAAGAGAGTGCGTTGGTGCAGTAGTGGGTAGTGGCATTGAGCAGAGTTGTGTGTGTTGGCGACAAGAGTGTGTGTTGGTGACATATACACCCAGGAATTGGAAGGGAGAGCTAGTTTTGCACTCCTCCTACCCTCTGGCTCAGAGCAGAATGTATGCAATGTTGACATTTTCCACCATAATGGTGACTGCTGTCATCAGAGCCACATGTCCGAAGTAGTACTGCAGGTTGTCTGCAGCTGGCTATGCTAAAATGGGTAGAGATGCTGCTACCCATCATCGTAAACAAAAGATGCTGCTGCTCATCATCGTAAACAAGAATGCAAAATCAAATTATACAGATCATTTGTACTATGTCCTGTCCTTCGGCCCCACTGCCACTCGCCTCCCCTCAAAATGAAAGCTGTGAGTTTTTGTGTAAATACAGCAGCTATTTCAGCTGCTGCTGTTCAGATTGTTTTATAGTTGGGTACCTCTGCCCTTTATTAATGAACTGTTGCACATGCTTTTTTTTCCTTTTTAGAAATTTACCACAATGATGTTTACTGCATGCACAGCATCATCGCCTGAGATGTCAACAAATATAGCGGTGATAACACGCGCATGTACAGTAGTGGCGTGAAAGGCTGCTCACTACCGCACTTGCATGGGTTATCACTGCCATATACTGTATCTCACTGCTCTTTTCGATTAAGCATGCATGCTTTAAAGGGGTTGTAAACCCTTGTTTTTATTTTTTTTTATAAATAACAAACATGTTATACTTACCCTCACTGTGCAGTTCATTTTGCACAGAGTGGCCCCGAACCTCCTCTTCTGGGGTCCCACAGTGATGCTGGTGGCTGCTCCCCGCATCGAGTGTCCATGTTGGAAAAGCGCTCTCTGAGCGGGCGCGCTTCTGAGTCCTGCATCTGTGTCCATTCACACAGAATGCAGGACTCGGCCCCGCCCCCAGCGCCGCGTCATTGGATTTGATTGACAGCAGCGGGAACCAATGGCTGTGGTGCTATCAATCTATCCAATCAGGACACGAGACACCAACTACAGATGTCCTGGATTGTTCCAGGACAGAGGATGACAGCGTCCAGGTAAGTAAAACGGGGGGGTGCTGGGGGGCTGCAGCACTAAAAAAGGTTTTTCACCTTAATGCATAGAATGCATTAAGGTAAAAAACCATGAGGCGGACTTTTGGCGGACTTGCGGCAGACTTTCTTACGAACGGACTTGCCTACATACGATCACACAAAAGTCAGACGGATTCGTACGTGATGACGTACACCGGACTAAAATAAGGAAGTTGATAGCCAGTAGCCAATAGCTGCCCTAGAGTGGGTTTTTGTCCGTCGGACTAGCACACAGAGGAGCGGATTTCTGGGTCCGGCATAGTTACGACGTAAAGATTTGAAGCATGTTTCAAATCTAAAGTCCGTCAGATTTGAGGCTGGAAAAGTCCGCTGAAAGTCCGGGGAAGCCCACACACGATCGGATTGTCAGCCAGCTTTAGTCCGTCGGTGTCCGTCGGACTTTTGTAGACGAAAAGTCCGACCATGTGTACGCGGCATAAGAATAGTGGCTCTTTCTTTAGACCTTCTGCAGTGATCAGAAGTCAGTGACACTGCACTATGCAAGAATGGCAGTTGTTCAGATCAATTTATACTGTAACTACCAGAGGAAGGCTGCACATGAGCAGGCCAATTCCAATTCACAGAACAATGCAAGACCTCTCCAGCACACTCTCCAGCTAGTCAGCACAAAAAGACCAATTGTTTGTTTCAACATTTAAGGTTAAAAATTAGATTTTTAAGTACAGTGTTAGCATACCAATTGTTGGTATCCTGTAGAACAGGCGTGACCAGATTTGTGTGGCTCTGCACAGAGAACACCAGACTCAAAACTGAATGAAAGTAAATGTGGTTTATTAGGAAAATAACACAAGTGAAAAGAACAACAATAAATACAAACATCCGAATACACCAAAGAATACAAAACCCAGTGAACCTATATAAAAGTGAACCTAATTGGTGGAAGTGAATGTAACTAAGCAAACCTACCCAAACTTACCTAAACTAGCTAACTCAGCTGTGCACAGATAGCAGGATAAATAGAGCAGAGTAGGATCAAGCTGAGCCATAATTAGGAAAAAGTACATGGAAGCAGGTACAAGGAACAGATCACAGTTTACAAAGAACACCAGACACTGGTACAACAACCATCAGATCTGGGAACTACCAGCAGGTGATCAGTTCCTGGCAGTTCTCCCTCTAAGGAGCAGCCTCCAGATGCACCAACTAGACTTGGTCATACAAGTCCACATGAAAGACTGTTTTGGCGAATATGTCTAAAGGGAATATCTCTAACCATCAGTGTCTGAAGACATACCAGATTCCCTACCTCCAAAAACTGGTAATAGGCAAGATGCCCTGCTGCTAGGATCAAATAACAGCCTAGATGCCCCACCGCTGGGGTCTGGACACTGGCTGGGTGTCCCGTCAACTGGATTCTCAAAGAGATATGAAACTTGATAACTCAAGTCCTTCAAGACAGCAGATACCCCAGCACTGGGAAATGATGGATCATCTGAAGACTTAGCACTGTCATTTCACAGCATTGGATCCCTGAGAGAAGTATGCCTTGTCATAACTGGATAGCTTTCCTGGTTCCTAGGATCTGTTCTGCATATCAATTGGCACCTAGGTTTTTTCCAGGGCACTGGATACCTGAACCCTAGTGCACCTGGAGTTGCAGCAATTGCACCTGGATTGTGGAAAGGTACAAATGGAACTCTGCCACTGAAAAAACAAGGAACAGAGGGCGCACCAACCTAGCGCATTACCTTTGATGTGCCTTATTGCTCATGCTGTTTATGAGTATACATCTGTTCTCTTAATATGAATAAAGCTATCACAAATTCCACAATGTACTTGTATCAGCCTGGTCACCTAGACAGGCCCCAAGCACAAGAAGACCTTCTAATGGCCGTTAGAGCACCATGTGACCTGATCCAGTCATTATATAAAGACAACACCAACACCAAAAAATTGGCTCTGAGGAAGAAGGGAACCCCCCTCAAAACATTTCAGCTGTTTGGAAGGTCTTCTCGTGCTTAAGACCTGTCTAGTTGATCAGGCTGATACAAGTACACTTTGATGTGCCTTGTTGCTCATGCGGTTTGTGAGTATACATCTGTTCTTTTAATATAAATAACTAGGGCTGCAACTAACGATTATTTTCATAATTGCTTAGTTGGCTGATTATTGTTTCGATTAATCAATTTGGATAAAATCATAAAAAACATGTAATATGCATTTTTTTCCTTTATTTAAAGTAATAATGAAAATTATGGGGCACTATTCCTCCCGGGAACACCAATGATGGGGCAGCACTATTCCTCCCGGGAACACCAATGATGGGATGCTATTCCTCCTGGAAACACCAATGATGGGGTGCTATTCCTCCTGGGAACACCAATGATGGGGCACTATTCCTCCCGAGAACACCAATGATGGGGCACTATTCCTCCCAGGAACACCAATGATGGGGAATTATTCCTCCCAGGAACACCAATGATGGGGCACTATTCCTCCTGGGAACACCAATGATGGGGTGCTTTTCCGGGAACACCAATGATGGGGCGCTATTCCTCCTGGGAACACCAATGATAGGGCACTATTCCTCCCGGGAACACCAATGATGGGGCACTATTCCTCCCAGGAACACCAATGATGGGGAACTATTCCTCCCAGGAACACCAATGATGGGGCACTATTCCTCCTGGGAACACCAATGATGGGGTGCTATTCCACCTGGGAACACCAATGATAGGGCACTATTCCTCCCGGGAACACCAATGATGGGGCACTATTCTTACCGGGAACACCAATGATGGGGCACTATTCCCCCCCTTCCCCTCCCAGGAACATTAATGGGGCACTATTCCCCCCTCCCAGGAACACCAATGGGGCACTATTCCCCCCTCCCAGGAAAACCAATGATGGGGCACTATTCCACCCAGGAACACCATTGATGGGGCACTCCCCCCCAGATATACATAGTATCATTCATGGGGCATTTGTCATAGAAATTAATGTACTGTACTGATTTGTTACTGTATAGCCATTAGCCGCTACCTTTCACAGTGTGCAGCTCGGCTCTCACGGCTGCTTCTCGCCTCTGTCTGTTCCCTTAAGGCAGCAGCGGGCGGGGCTGAGAAGATCAGTGGGGAGCTGATGTCAGCGAGGAGGAGTGGCGCAGACGTGCGGTGTGGACGTGCCTGGTCACATACGACGGCGGCGCTGCCTTGTACACAGGAGGACGCAGGAGGATTTTACCGGACGAACAGGGAGGAAGGTGCGGACCAACTAATCGATAATGAAAATCGTTGACAACGATTTTCATTATTGATTATTATCGATGACAACGATTTTCATTATTGATTATTATCGATAATATCGATTTATCGTTTCAGCCCTATAAATAACGTTATCACAAAGTTAATGCACTAGGTTGGTGCGCTCTCTGTTCCTTGTTTTTTCAGCATTTCTTTTGGGTTTCCTCAGCCCGTAGGGGGCAGCAAAGCCGGCACAAATTTTGGATTAGCCGAAGATTATGGATTGATTTTTGCCAGAGCGCTGCTCTTGAGCCCAGGAGATTGGTCTTTTTTGGTACTCTGACACCCCCTGGAAGATTGCTATTACTAGGGCTTTTATGGCAAATGCAGCTGTGGGTTACAGAGGGAAGGTCAGGACCACCAAGCTTTGGCACAACAGGAGCACTGCAAAAGGAACTTAAACAAGGTGATTACTGGAAGAATCTTAGACCGGCACAGCTTGTAACAAAAATAGGAACTTCGAAGTGTAGCACGGCCCCCTTGGGGACTGCATGGATTTACCTGCTCATCTGCATTGCCATGACCCTGTGAACAATCCAACCCACCTGACACTCTGAGTTCAGACATTACTGCAACACCTTTAAGCAATAGGACAATGCTTAATACGTTTATATTCTATTAACGTTTACTGGAATACTTCAGTCAAGATATGGTTGTACAAAGGAGGTAATGGTTCAACTGAGCTTGGGATAGCAGCACAAACTCAGCTGAATGACTCCTCAAGAAAATGCCAGTTAAGACATTCAGCAACAACAGATTATTATATACACATATGTACAATGGAATATCACTTGAAAATAACCTGAAATGATAATCAGGAGTTAAACATCAATTCTGGCAATACTTCTAGAATGAGAAACCCAGGCTGGCCTGTTTAACCTTTGATCTTAACGAGAGATGAAACTAAAAATGGATGGTATGAGGGCCCTTTAAGTAGCAATGACAGAATGTCCTCATTGCAGATCTGATGGTCTTCATCGGCAGTCGGAGCTCATTAATTGTATCCAATAAGGTGTAGTAACAGAGTGGTAGTATATCTTGTGATGACTGTAGCTAAAGATGCCTATGTACAATGTTCTCATGGAAGTGCAGTGAAGTGTTCCCAAGGTAAATCTGTCCCAGTAAAACAATCAAGGAAAGGTTTTTAAAGATGGGCAGTGGCCCTCACACCAATGATCAGGCCGATTCAACCCCTTCCAGCTAGCTACTTCCGGATGGATGTCACGACTGCGGACCCACTTGTGATGATCACCAGTTGGGAAGCACGAAGCATGGGTTGCTGCACTGTCAAGGTGGTGCTGGTCGGATGTCCAATGAACAGCAGGCAGCGCTGGATCCCTTCTTGGTCGGATAGGAATGCTGTACATCGCGTGGTAGGCTGCGACCTCCTTCACCTTGCACGGAGGGATCCTTCACATACGAGGCAAGTGAAGAAGAGAGCACGGGTGGATCTCTGGTCTCTTTTATAGCTCTTACCAGCAATCTCTCTGGCGGTAGCAAAGATCCCTGGAATATGTAGTCCAGGTGTATAGTCATGCAGGTGAACAGCCATCTGATGGAACTACCAGTCCCACAAGCCCTTTGGTTGGGCTCACAAATTTGATGTCAGTCTAGTAACACTGAGCTAGAGGGATAATATGCTATACAGATAGGGCAGGGATTAGCTGTTTGTTGCAATTGTAGTCCATATTGTTACAGAAGTATCAAACCCTTCAGCTGGTGGAAGCTTAATATTAGTACCAGAATCAGTCTGGGCAGCAGGCAGGGAATCAGCGGAGTCCAGCTGGGCATAAGGCAGGGAATCAGCATGATTAGGCTTGGTAGCAGGCAAGGAATCAGCAGAGCCCAGCTGGGCAACAGACAGACAATCAGAAGAGTCCAGCTGGACAGCAGGCAGGGAATCAGCAGAGTCCAGCTAAGCAGCAGATACATGATCAATGAAATCAGGCTGGGCGGCAGACAGAGGATCAGTGAAGTCTAGGCTGGGTAGAAGACAGAGGAAAGTCAGGCTGGGTAACAGACAGAGGATCAGCATAGTCAGGCTGGCTAGCAGACAGAGGATCAGTGAAATCAGACTGAGCAACAGACAGAGGATCGGCAAAGTCATGTTGGGCAGCAGACAGGATATCAGTGAAGTCAGGCTGCAGGGTGGCCCTGGAACAGGTTGGACTGGAACAGTTGGAACTAGTGCAACTGGCACTGGAATAGGCTGGACTGGAGCAGGGGGAGATGGAACAGGCTGGACTGGAACATCTGCACTGGAACAGGGTGGACTGGAGCAGCAGGCTCTGCAATTGACTGGACTAGAGCTGGCTGGACTGGAACAAGCTGGTCCTAAGGTAGAAGTGGATAGTGACAGAACTGCGTGGGTTAGAAAACATTTTTGTTTCTTTTAAACATTTGGCAGCTGGAATCCTGGAAGTACTTACAGGGTTGTGATCAGGTTGTTCTGTTGGTGGGAAAATTGGAAGGGCAGTGAGAAGCTGGGAGAGGAATTTAGAAGTAGGAGGAAAAGATGTCCAAAGTGTTGCCATTGGTAATAAGGCAGAGAGAGACTTCTGGTGACTGTTTACAGGGGACTGTACAGCCTGGAATAAGAGGCTGTGGGATAAGGTATCTGTGATGGACCATCTGGCACCCCACCTGGGTGCCTCCACCAAGATACAGCTTCCTCCACTATGGAAGCAGGTATTATAGCTGAGAAATACACCCAAGAACTAGACGACTTTAGCTTAGGTGCAAACTGGAACTCTTTATTGAAAACTCACCCAAAATGTATACCACACAAAATCAGACAAGAGCTTGATAACTTTATCCTAAACAATGCAAACTTTAAATAGTAATATCATCATTACCTCTAATAGTATATCTAATGAACAGCTAACATAAACATAAACAGATAAACATCCCACAAACATCTCCAAGAGGATTAGCAAACATACAGAAACAATAAGTGATTCAATTAAAAATGGGAATTCACACCTCGGAGGCACACAAAGGGAAATTATACAATGAGAGAAAGATACCTTAAGAAACAGATGACACAAAGCAGCAGGAGACCTCAGCATCAGGTGGTTTTAAGATGATTATAATCTTCTCCTTAGAATCTCAGAGTCTAGGAGGGGGTTGAAGCAGTCATTGCTGGTATGGGCACAGAGGCTCCAAATCTGTATCCAGGTCCAAGCTTCCCAGAGTCTGTGTGTTTCAGGGAGACATGGACCCGAATCCCAAACAAAACCACTCCAAAAGGTTCCCCAGGTACACACCTACCAAAGAATAGAGCCCCGTCAAAAGCCAGGGCTCATAGTCATTAGGCAAGAGGCTACCCTGCAGTCCCTTCCAAAAGCCCCTGTCCCAGTTGGGTCTGTCACAGTATTGAAATATTGTTGGGAATAAAGTATACTGAGTTGCAGTTGTGGTTTCTATGGGTAACAGAGAAGAAAGTTTTTGAGCAAGCCAGTGTCTAGAGGCAGGAACGGATTGGTGCAAGTTAACTGAGGCTGAGTATGATATATTTGACCAGGCTTGGATTAGGGGTTTAACTAAACTAAATTTACATGCCTCTTTTCTCACTAGAGAATGTGCTGCATTGATACAATCCAGCCAAACCTCTCATGAATATACTGAATAGTGTTTGAAAAAGTAGTGCTTATCATCATCCAATAACCACTGAGCTGGTAAGCAACAAGTGTGACAGGGGACATGTACAGAGATAATCAGGGCACTGATCATCAGTGCCTCTTCATCAGTGCCCAGCCATCAGTACAGCTTCATTAGAGCACATCAGTGAAGGATAAAAATTGCTCATTTGCAAAATATAACAGAAACTAAAAAAAATGTTTCCACATTCACTGTTAACATTTTTCTCAAATTAATTTTTACACCCCGCTCCTTTGAATTTTCTCACCATTGCAGTTGAAAACTAATGTCAGTTTGACCCAATAACAATTAGAAAATCAAATGAATTTTCTCAAAATGAACATTTTTAAACAACATTCCACTAGTGAACTCCAAATATTTTTGCTCTTTAGTGTGTTGCTGTTAAGAATGTGCACGATGCATGCACACTACACAGTGAGCAGAATCCTGAAATTAAAAACTGCAATATTTTAACATGTGAAACATAATTGCTATAATAATTTTAATATTTGCCCAGACAGTGTCTTCATAGTATAAAATGTTTGTTGAAATACAGTATCTCACAAAAGTGAATACACCCCTCACATTTTTGTAAATATTTTATTATATCTTTTCATGTGACAACACTGAAGAAATGACACTTTGCTACAATGTAAAGTAGTGAATGTACAGCTTGTATAACGATGTAAATTTGCTGTCCCCTCAAAATAACTCAACACACAGCCATTGATGTCTAAACAGCTTGCAACAAAAGTAAGTACACCCCTAAGTGAAAATGTTCAAATTGGGTCCAAAGTGTCAATATTTTGTGTGGTGACCATTATTTTCCAGCACTGCCTTAACTCTCTTGGGCATGGAGTTCTTCAGAGCTTCACAGGTTGCCACTGGAGTCCTCTTCCACTCCTCCATGACAATATCACCGAGCTGGTGGATGTTGTTAGAGACCTTGCGCTCCTCCACCTTCCATTTGAGGATGCCCTCAGGGCCCACTAACAGGCCAGGTTTTATGTATTACCTTGGGGAAATGGAGACTAGAATACTGCAATCACTGAGCAGCAAAGGATATCACCTGTGATGTATTTCAGTTATCTTGCAAACCTGGCCTGTTAGTGAGCCCTGAGGACAGGGTTGATGACCACTGCTCTATAGGGTTTAGGTTTGGAGACATGCTTGGCCAGTCCAACACGCTTGGTTGTGGCCCCACAAGCTTGGCACCATCTGAACCAAATAAGTTTATCTTGGTCTCAGACCACAGGACATGCTTGTCATTGGAGGTTTTATGTATTTTACTTTCTCTCTCACCCCACACAGTCAGCTCTAAGTTGTCTCTCTTTAATATACTACATGTATGGCTCTTCCCTGGGCTGACCTTAGGCCTTTAGGCAATAGCGCCCTGCGAAAATTATTGACAGTGCCCCTCCCAATGACCATATGCCTCTATATATATTTTGGTGAGATACTTCAATTCTGGGAAAGCAGCAGCTGAGACATATTCTTAAATCATTCCCATTAGGATTCAGTGACTAAGTGCACAACATCATAAACAAACAAACAGTTATTACTTCAGAATAACAAAAGGTATGCATTGCAATCTAACTGCAAGAAAGTTTGTTAAAAAAAGTCTCTGCAATGTACATAGATAAGACTGTTCTCAACAAAAGTGAAGTTAAGTGAACTGTGCTTGTCAGATCCCTTTAGGGGTGCTCGGAGGGGAGGGCTGATCTGTTCTGATCGGTAGAGACTCACCATACACCCAATAACCACCCCTCACCTTCCTTTAAAACACATAACAACTATACCTTTGACTCTCCAACCCTGATCGGGTTAATAAAACGGCATATCAGAAATCAATCGATAATTGTTCATCTATCACATGATATTCCTTCAAGACCTGAAATTAAATAACAATTATATACCTCTGCGATGTATACTGTTTCTTTAAAATGTAAATATCTGATCACCTTGGATTAACCTATTGAATCTGTAACGCATTGTCTCTGTATCACATACCAAGGTTATGATTACTGTATACCTGTGAAACATCAATAAAATATATTTAAAAAAACAAAAATGTGTACTGTGCTTACCCCTTTGTATTCATTTCGAGATGAGTTGTCCAGAATGGAGGCCTGTAATGCTGCAGAGTGCTCTGGACGATGGTCTGAGGAGGCCTGTAATGCTGCATAGTGCTCTGGACGGTGGTCTAAGGAGGCCTGTAATGCTGCATAGTGCTCTGGACAGTGGTCTAAGGAGGCCTGTAATGCTGCATAGTGCTCTGGACAGTGGTCTGAGGAGGCCTGTAATGATGCATAATGCTCTGGACGGTGGTCTGAGGAGGCCTGTAATGCTGCATAGGGCTCTGGACAGTGGTCTGAGGAGGCCTGTAATGCTGCATAGTGCTCTGGGCGGTGGTCTGAGGAGGCCTGTAATGCTGCATAGTGCTCTGGACGGTGGTCTGAGGAGGCCTGTAATTCTGCACAGTGCTGGATAGTGGTCCGAGGGATGGCCTGTAATCCACAGTGCCCTGGATGCCAGTGCCACTGCCAGTGGTGAGAGGAGGCCTGTAATGCAATTGCACAGTTGCACAGGTAGTCTGAGGGGAGGCCTCAGGCCTGCTGTAATGTACCACAATTACTGTACAGTCAATCATATAGTGTACACTCACACAGTGTGCTCTGGGCGCCTGGCACGGCATCAGAAGGAGTCGGGACTTTTGGGACTTTGAGAGTCGGGAGGCCTCAGCCTGGCTGGCCTGTAATTAGACATGTGCGGTTCGATTCGTTCCAAATTAATATTCAGACAAATTTTTTGTTATTATTAGAATATCCTAATTACAATATACAGTATCCCACAAAAGTGAGTACACCCCTCACATTTTTGTAAATATTTTATTTTATCTTTTCATGTGACAACGCTGAATAAATTACCTTTTGCTACAATGTAAAGCAGTGAGTGTACAGCTTGTATAACAGTGTAAATTTGCTGTCCCCTCAAAATAACTCAACACACAGACATTAATGTCTAAACCACTGGCAAGAAAAGTGAGTACACCCCTAAGTGAAAATGTCCAAATTGGGCCCAAAGTGTCAATATTTTATGTGGCCACCATTATTTTTCAGCACTGCCTTTAACCCTCTTGGGCATGGAGTTCACTAGAGCTTCACAGGTTGCCACTGGAGTCCTCTTCCACTCCTTAATGATGACATCATGGAGCTGGTCGATGTTAGAGACCTTGCGCTGCTCCACCTTCCATTTGAGAATGCCCCACAGAAGCTCAATAGGGTTTAGGTCTAGAGACATGCTTGGCCAGCCCATCACCTTTACCCTCAGCTTCTTTAGCAAGGCAGTGGTCATCTTGCAGGTGTGTTTGGGGTCGTTATGTTGGAATACTGCCCTGGAGCCCAGTCTCCAAAAAAAGGGGATCATGCTCTGCTTCAGTATGTCATAGTACATGTTGGCATTCATGGTTCCCTCAATAAACTGAAGCTCCCAAGTGCCGGTGTCTTGCTGAGAAAGTTCCCCCGGCGGATAAGGACCCCCTGTACTGCGCAGGCGCTGCGCTTGCACAGTACGAATAACTAGGAGCCGCCGAAAATAGCCGAAGCTGAAAAACTTCAATCAGCTGTACACGGCGCCTGCGCCCTGGGTCCAAGTTCAAGCCCCACCATCCAAGTGGACCTAGAGGGAGAATAAAAAAGTGCCAAGCGCAGCGAGGCCTTGCCCAAAGCGTGGCGAGTGAAGCGAGCCTGCGAGGGGCTCTCTTACAGGCGCTGTGTACAGCTGATTTCTCTTCTATTTGGCTTCGGCTATTTCCACCGGCTCCTACTGTGCAAGCGCTGCGGGGGTCCTTATCCGCTGAGGGGAACTTTCTCGGCAGAACACTGGCAGCACTCATGCAGCTCCAGACCATGACACTCCCACAACCATGCTGACTATAGGCAAGACACACTTGTCTTTGTACTCCTCACCTGGTTGCCGCCACACATGCTTGGCACCATCTGAACCAAGTATCTTGGTCTCATCAGAGCACAGGACATGGTTCCAGTAATCCATGTCCTTAGTCTGCTTGTCTTCAGCAAACTGTTTGCAGGCTTTCTTGTGCATCATATTTAGAAAAGGCTTCCTTCTGGGACAACAGCCATGCAGACCAATTTGATGCAGTGTGCGACGTATGGTCTGAGCACTGACAGGCTGACCCCCCCACACATTCAACCTCTGCAGCAATGCTGGCAGCACTCATACATCTATGTCCCAAAGACAACCTCTGGATATGGCACTAAGCACGTGCACTCAACTTCTTTGGTTGACCATGGCAAGGCCTCTTCTGAGTTTAACCTGTCCTGTTAAACCGCTGTATTTTCTTGGCCAACATGCAGCAGCTGAGTTTCAAGGTCTTGGCAATCTTCTTATAGTTTAGGCCATCTTTATGTAGAGCAACAATTCTTTTTTTCAGATTCTCAGAGAGTTCTTTGCCATGAGGTGCCATGTTGAACTTGCAGTGACCAGTATGAGAGAGTGAGAGCGATAACGCCAAATTTAACACACCTGCTCATCATTCACACCTGAGACCTTGTAACACTAACGAGTCACATTACACCGGGGAGGGAAAATGGCTAATTGGGCCCAATTTGGAAATTTTCACTTAGGGGTGTACTCACTTTTGTTGCCAGCGGTTTAGACATTAATGACTGTGTGTTGAGTTATTTTGAGGGGACAGCAAATTTACACTTTTATACAAGCTGTACACTCACTACTTTACATTGTAGCAAAGTGTCATTTCTTCAGTGTTGTCACATGAAAAGATATAATAAAATATTTACAAAAATGTGAGAGGTGTACTCACTTTTGTGAGATACTGTAAACAAATTTTATCGAATGCTCTGAATAACGAAACAAAATTAATCAGAATTTCAGAAATTCGGACTGAAATTAGAATCGAACTTTACATTGAACTCCAGTCAAGTTCTCACTACACATATTGCTGAAATCAAAGACTGTGTGTGTTATTAGAGTACCATTTCGAAATAATGCTGTTTTTGTTAAGCCAAAGGTGATTTAAAGAGTCATTGTAATCATTTGATGAAGATTTTTCTGTTGTTTGTTCACTTTGCTGCATTCGAATCAAAAACAATATAACATTTTCATTTAGACCGATTTGAAAATTTATCAATTTCATTGTTTCGAATCGAAAAAATTGGTAAATTTGAATAAAATTCAAGAATTCCGAAAACGAAGTGAACAAATCAAATGAATTTACCTAATCGAAATAACTAGATTAACGAATCAAAACAAAACACATTTTTTCATCATGCACATGTCTACCTGTAATAGTGCCGCTCTCACAATCTCTGGCACTGCTACTCTCGTCACGGTGGCACGGTGCTTGCTGGGAGCGGATTGCATAAGTAGGCGGAGCTCTGTAAAAAAAATGGAAGTTAGGTTAACGAGGGTAAACGTCCCTCCATGTCATTTTTGTCCCGTTTTCGTTTGTTAACGAAAACGGATCTGATTTTCGGCATAGCTTTCGTCAGTGGACGAAAATATGCTGTACTTTTGGTTTCGTTCTCATCACTGTAAAAATGCTGCTGACAAAATCTTTGACGAAAACGTTTTCGTTGACGGAAATAACACTGGGAACTACTAATCCCCCAGCATTCTTAAGGTACTGTAAAACCTCCAGTTTTTTATGAGGAGTTTTATTTCGCCATATTAAGTGCCTAAATATACTATTAATTCTAGTAAAAATCTGCAGGGTTATCCAAATAGGAGCATTGTATAAAAGCTGAGGCATCCATATCATCTTAAGTAGGTTAATTCGGCCTTCTACCAATAAAGGTAACTTATTCCAAGTTTTACTTTGGATTTGAAATCTGGAGAGTAGTGGAACTATGTTATCTGAGATAAACGACTGAGGAGAAGCAGAGATTAGACATGTGCAATTTGTTTCGTTCTGAATTCTTTTTTTTAACGAATTTCGACAAATTTCGACAACCCGTTTAACTAATTTTTCCAAATATTCGTAAATTCGAATATTTGAAAAGTTGTAAATTCGTACATTCATAAATTCGCACATTCGCACATTCGTAAATGCGTACATTCGTAAATTAGTAAATTCGTAAATTCGTAAATTCCTAAATTTGTAAATTCGGAAATCTGAAATAATAATTAACTAATAATAACTTAACTATTACTAACTATTAAATTATAGGTATTGTAATTTCTTTTCAAATTTGGCTGTTAGTGAACGTAACACATACAAATTTATCCGAAGTTACGAAATATCCGAAATAACGAATGCCGTATCCAAACAAATGGAACGTAATGAATTAATAATAATAAATAACAATGATAATAATAAAAACTTTTTATTATTATTATTTATTATTAATTTGTTCTGTTGCATTTGTTTAGATGCAGCATTCGTTATTTTGGATAATTCGTAACTTCGGATAAATTCGTATTTGTTACGTTCACTAACAGTCAAATTTGAAAGGAAATTACAATACCTATAATTTAATAGTTAGTTACTATTTCAGATTTTCAAATTTTCGGGTTTTTGGATTTTCAAATTTTGAATTTACAAATTTCCAAATTTTCTAAGTTACAAATTTACGAATCTATGAATTTTCTAATTTACGAATGTACGAATCTACGAATGTACAAATATACGAATATATGAATTTACAAATGTACGAATGTAGGAATTTACGAATGTGCGAATGTACGAATTGCGATCATAACGAATGACCCAAAAAAAATAAACGAATGAAACGGCGACACTACCTTAAGATGAGACACTGTAGGTGGTAAAGAATCTTGCAGGGGATCCAGAGACAGTAGCATAGATTTCTCCCAATTTAAACCAAGCCCTAAAAAATGTTTCATTGCCTATAGTTCTACTTTAAAAACAAGTCTACAATGGCAGCTCACGTGTTTCTATCTTGACAGGCTCTGTTTAAAGCTTATACAATAAAATAAAACTAACAACATCTACACAAATAAGGTTTAAAAATATTGTTGAAAATATGCATGTACAGTACATGCTGTGTATATTAACTTTTCTTTATAGAATAACTGTGCAGAGCAATTAGCAGCTTTATTAAGAATTTGTAGTTTTACTAATCTTTTACTTTTATGATTCCATAACAAAGTTTAAACCTTAAAATGTTTTAGGATTTCATTTAACAAAACTGTAAGTAGAATGTGAGTCACACAAGAGAGTTCTTGCAGCTGGAAGCTGGATAATTTATGTAACTATATTGTCACATTGCTGAATGTCATAGAAAGTAATATACACAGAATTGGGTAGGGATTATATGACCTAGAGTTATAGGTCAGTTATCTTGTTAAAAAACTACAGATTTAGCCAAAGCATCCTACAAGCATTTTATTACATTCTAAAAGACAATAGACAATAATGAACTGAGACATACAATACTGTGCAAACTTTTTAGGCAGGTGCAAAGAAATGCTGTAAAGTAAGAATGATTTCAAAAATATATATTTTAATTGTTTATTTAATCAATTTACAAAATGCAAAGTGAGCGAATAGAACAAAAAACTAAATCAAATAAATATTTGGTGTGACTACCCTTTGGCATCAAACGAACATCAATTCATACACTTCCACACTTTGTACACTGTACCTGCACAAAATCAGGGATAGTATATGATTAATCAATTATACCAAGCAGATGCTAATGATCATCAATTTCACATGTAGGTTTAGACATGAACTGAAACAGAAATAGCTGTGTAGAAGACTTAAAGCTGGGTGAGAAACAGCTAAACTCTGCTAATAAGGTGAGATTGTGGAAGATAGTTTCATGTCACAGGTCAAACACCATGGCAAGACTGACCACAGCAGCAAGACACAAGGCAGTTAAACTGCATTAGCAAGGTCTCTCCCAAGCAAAGATTTCAAAGCTGGGGTTTTAAGAGCTGTGCAAGCTTTTTTGAAGAAGCACAAAGCACTGTGACCCGTTTTTAGCTGTTGGCGGCTGTCACAGAGCCGGTCCAGGTTTTGGGCAAGATCACGACAATGGAGCTGGGATCTGGCCACATGCCTGGACCAGCACCTGGCTCAGCCTCTCAGCAAGCCACTGAGAGCCTGAGCCGGCCGCTCCTGCCTCCACCGCCCAGCGCTCCAGTAAGCGTTGGGAGGCAGAGCAGAGGACTGGTGACTGACAGTCACCAGCTCTCTGCTCAGGAAACTGTGAGAACCGAGCGATCAGTGGTGTCCTTGAACGGCAGTGGTAGAGGCATAAGGGGGCTTCTGCATCCTACATCCACCTAGGTAAGTATAATTCTAAAAATGAAAAAAAAAAACCCCATACATCTCTTTTAATGCAGCAGATTAAACACACATCATGCTTACTTCCCTTTGACATTGGAAGATGCCCAGCAGTGCCATTAGCACAGAACTAGTGGAAACTAGTGGGACCCAGGTACAGCCATCTAGTGTCCAGAGAAGTCTTGCCAGAAGTATTCCTCCGATGTGTAAACAAGGCTACGCAACTCAACTATGCACAAAAACAGGTGTTCCGGACTGATGAGTCAATATTTGAAATATATTGCTGTAACAGGAGGTAGTTTGTTCACAAAGGACTGGCTGTACAATAATGAATGTCTGCCGGCAACATTAAAGCATGGTGGTTCCTTGCAAGCGTGGGGCTGTTTCTGTAAATGGAGTTGGAGATTTGGTTAGAATCAATGGTATCCTCAGCACTGTGAAATACAGGCAGATACTTATCCATCATGCCATAAGATCAATGAGGTGTGGAATTGGCCCCAACTTTACTCTGCAGCAGGACAACGAACCCAAACATACAGCCAATGTCATTACGAACTATCTTCAACGTAAAGAAAAAAAAGGAGTCCTGGAACTGATGGTTTGGCTCCCACAGAGCCCTGATCTGAACATCATTGAGTTTGTCTGGGATTACATAAAGAGACAGAAGGATTTGAGGCAGCCCACATCCACAGAAGATCTTTGGCTAGTTCTCCAAGATGTTTGGAACAACCTACCTGCCGAATTTCTTTTAAAAACTGTGTGCAATTGTACCTAGAAGAATTGATGCTCTTTTGAAGGGAAAAGGTGGTCACACCGAATATTGGTTTGGATTTCTCTTCTTTTCATTTACTTTCAATCTTCCAATTCCAACATTTACCTGAACATGAAGCACAGGGTTTGTACGCGGCCTTTTGCCGCATACACACGAGTGGATTTCTAGCCGGAAAAAGATATGACGGCTTTTCCGACGGGATTCCGCTCAAGTTTGCCTTACACACGGTCACGCAAAAGTTCGCTGAAATTACGTCCGTCAAGAACGTTGTAATGTACAACACTACGACGAGTCGAGTAAATGAAGTTCAATGCTTCCGAGCATGCGTGAATCGTTTCCGAGCATTTTGCACACCGGAATTGCCACAGACGAACGCATTTCCGGATAGGAACTTTTCCCTACCGAAAAAATTGAGAGCATGCTCTCAATCTTTTGCTGGCTGGAATTCCGCCAGCAAAATACCGATGGAGTGTACACATGGTCGCATTTTCCGACGAAAAACACTCATTGGTCTTTTGCGGGCCGAAATTCCGATCGTGCATATGCGGCATTTGCTGTTGTCATAAGTGTCGTCATAGGGGCTGTCAATAGGCATTGTTTTCCTTTGTTTGATGTGCTTTGGAAACACACCTCAAACATGCTCAGCAAATCTCATTGACTTTAATTGAATATTACACATGGCAGTTCAGAGGTTGTGTTCGACCTGCTTTGCGTTATGCTGTTTATACAATGCTCACAGAGGGCATATCTGTTAGTGAAGGAAATAGTTAATTTGGTCCAAATGAACTATTTTAAAATTACAGATGGTGGAGATAGGCTTGAAGGCAGAGGGGAAAACATTACACTTGTTGAATATGGGTAGCAATGGTCAACTCAGAAGAATGGCAGATTTGCTCATTTTTTATTCTTCTAAATACTATCTTGCTGATCTGTCTGCTGTTCAGAGAACCTTGCTACCCAGGAATTTATATAATTGTTATTCATGAATTGCACGGCTTTCTGAAGACTGGACAAATCTTCATGCATATATTCTGGTACATCAAAAAATTTGCAATGAGTTAATTTGCCTAATTTGTGAAATGATGTGTTTATTACTAGATGTGGGCATTTGAAGTAAATGAGGCTGATCCATATGATATTGAAAGAATTCAGTTCCCACTGCTGCAATTAATTCATATTAAGTATCACAATGAGAATTAGACAAGTATTCCAGTATACTGTATATAATGAACACATTACATGTCCTTTATTGCATTACCATACCTATTCAATTTTTTTTTTTTTTATATTTCACTATATTTCACTTTGTGTCTGTAACAAAATGGGCAAGGTTAATATTAGAAATGATGCTGAAGAACTGTTCTGCTGTGTTAGATGTGCAAGAGAGGAGTGCAGAAGGTTTGACAGTAGGCAGTATCTGCTGCAGAGGAGTAAGGAGGAGGGTATAATAATGGGTAGTATGTTCAGAAAAGGATGGCAGAGAATATAATGGCAGGCAGCAGGTACAAGAGAGGAGTGTCAACAGTATGGCAGAGGGCAGAATGCACAGAAAAGGATTGCAGTGGGTATGACAGTGGTCAGTACATACAGGAGAGGAATGTTTGTTAGGTATTGGGGGGGGGGGGGGGATGCAGGCGTGGTGGTAAGAGCTGGGATGGGGGGGATGAGGGTCAGCTGTCATGTTGATCAGGAACTACACTGCTATCTTCATGTGCAATGATCTTTAGTGACCAGCAAATTATAGAAGCCTTTGCTTGACAGCAAGTAAATTAGACCTGTTGCGTATGCTCAGTTCCTTTACTTCATGGCAAGAATGATAGGCATGCAGGCCCGGACTGGCCATAGGGCAGACCGGGCATTTGCCCGGTGGGCCGGGTCCACCCGCTCCATGGCCTGTTGATGATCAGACCGCACAGCGGGAGGTAAGCGGCGACCGCGGCCTGAACATGGGTAACACAGGCCGCGGCCGCCGCTCGCCTACCGCCATGCAGCCGTACCTGTGTCATCTCTGGCGGCTGCATGGGCTGAGCTGTGTGTCTCTCTCACACACAGCTCAGCCTCAGAGCCGCGCTGACAGTTCCGCAGCCGCTCTTCTTCTCCAGGCATAAGTGTCCGCACGGTGGGGAGAGCTGCAGGCTGCTGTGATGATATTCCCCCCTCACCCCCCCTCCCCTTCTCATGTCGGCAGCAGGGGAAGAGAAGGCTTTCCTGTCTGTTCATTTTCCCTCCCCATTGGCCACAGCGGAGGGCCAATCAGAATCAACTAGAAGGGCATCATGGGAAATGTAGTCCCAGAGCTAGGTGGCCCAATTGTTCTCAGCAGGGAGCAGACTACAGTCCCCAGCATGCACTCTGCTGGGGTGAAAAAGAAAACCCGGAAACAAGCTGAGGAGTGCTTATAGCAGGATATATGGAAAACGAAAGAGAGGACTGTGCTGGGGGAACTAATAGCCCCAGCACCACCAGATAGAGCCACACTGTACCCGCACAACCAGAGAGAGAGTCTCGCTGTACCTGCACCACCAGAGAGAGCCACGCTGTACCACGCCACCAGAGAGGGAGCCACGCTGTACCCGCACCACCAGAGAGGGAGCCACGCTGTACCCGCACCACCAGAGAGAGAGCCACGCTGTTCCTGCACCACCAGAGAGAGAGCCACGCTGTTCCTGCACCACCAGAGAGCCACACTGTACCACACCACCAGAGAGGGAGCCACGCTGTACCAGCACCACCAGAGAGAGAGCCACGCTGTTCCTGCACCACCAGAGAGCCACACTGTACCACACCACCAGAGAGGGAGCCACGCTGTACCCGCACCACCAGAGAGAGAGCCACGCTGTTCCTGCACCACCAGAGAGAGAGCCACGCTGTTCCTGCACCAGAGAGCCACACTGTACCACACCACCAGAGAGGGAGCCACGCTGTACCCGCACCACCAGAGAGAGAGCGCCACGCTGTTCCTGCACCACCAGAGAGAGCCACGCTGTACCCGCACCACCAAAGAGAGCCACACTGTACCACACCACCAGAGAGGGAGCCACGCTTTACCCACACCACCAGAGAGAGCCATGCTGTACCCGCACCACCAGAGAAAGAGAGCCACGCTTTACCCGCACCACCAGAGAAAGACTGCGACGCTGTACCCACACCACCAGAGAAAGAGAGCCACGCTGTACCCGAACCACCAGAGAGAGAGAGCAACGCTGTACCCGCACCACCAGAGAGAGCCACGCTGTACCCGCACCACCAGAGAGAGAGCCACGCTGTACCAGCAACACCAGAGAGAGCCACGCTGTACTGCATCACCAGAGAGAGAGCAAGTCAGTGTCACTGGGCCGTGTGGGCACAATAGGAGACAGACAGTACTGGCATTGTGTGGCCACAATAGGACCGGGACACTGTAATATAAAGGGGACTGCACTGTAATCATTGCAGTGCCCCTTTATACTGCAGTTCCCTTTATATCACATTACAGTATGGAGGACCGACACCAGCCGTCCCCGCGAATGTCTATCGACCCCCCCCCCGGTCCCTGGAAAAGTTGGCTGCTCAGTCGAAAATGCCCGGGCCTATTTTTTCTCCCAGTCCGGGCCTGTAGGCATGCACAGTAGAACACTAAACCCAACAGGCATTTTTCAAAATTCATATAACTAAATTTGACACAGAGGTCCTGCACAGAGTTCACTGGGTGATGACCTCAGATACTGGTCGTTAAAGTGCATGCATAGGATCTCACTGCCATATTTCTGTAAGCATTTCTATATTTCACATGCAGCATTCCTCCAATACAACACATGCACTGCATGTTATGTGCCATCAGCAAATGATGGCAATATCCTGCACATGCATGGTAGCAACCATGAAGACTGGTCACTAGCTTGTGTGCATGGGGTCTCACTGCCATATTGCTAGCAACAATGCTGGCAATGCATGGGAGTATAGCAAGTAGATACAAGGCATGGACATATGGGTGCAATGAACCACTTTACTTCTGTTGTATGTCATTAAACCACAAAGTGGTGAAAGCTTATTCCTGCATTGCAGTTTATAGGCATGTTTTTTTATTTTCAAAAACAACGGGGTTGATTTACTAAAGCCATGCGCCATCAGTAGAGGCGCATGGTGAGGCACAACGCACATTTCCATATTTTTGACATGGTGCGCTGGTAACAGAGCTTGAATCCCCCATTTACTATAGCGATCTTGGCGCACAGGAGAATGCAATCTGTGCGCCACTCTGGACATGGGGCACAGCATCTCCAACTCAATATTAACAGAAGATGGAGGTGCCAATATTATGGGGTGATGTGAGGAAGTTTAGTAACAACTGCCCAAGTAACAATGTGATGTGAGGAAGTTTAGTAACAACTGCCCAAGTAACAAATATTCCCAAAATAGAATGAGAAAGTAACTTTTTCAGAGATAGTCTGCTGTGCTTGCAAGTACGTTTAGAACTGCGTGAAATCAATGTAAGCAGTGTGCATGCCCAAGCAGCTCTTGCGTTTGTTCACATAAGTTTGTTCATTGCGCGGCCAAAATCTTAGTAAATGTTAAGCAACTGGTTGAAGGGGCGCACCACTAATCTTGACTATTTTTTTTAAGCTGGTTCACCTTTATGGGTTTTTTTAAGGAGATTTGCACACAGGTCATGTTAGCATGTTACCTTGCCAACATGTGACATGCACCTTGTTAAAATTATGTAAAAAGACTCTCGCTCCTCTAGCTCCTTTTTAAACCACTTCAACCCAGGAAGAATTGGCTGCTCAATGACCAGGCCATTTTTTTGCAATACGGCACTGCGTCGCTTTAACTGACAATTGCGCAGTGGTATTTGATCATGTCTGCGGTTTTTATTTTTTACGCTATAAACAAAAAAAGAGCGTCAATTTTGAAAAGAACACAATATTTTGTACTTCTTGCTGTAATAAATAGCCCCAATTTTTTTTTTAAAAAGCAAATTTTTTCCTCATTTTAGGGTGATATGTATTCTTCTACATATTTTTGGTAATAAAAAATCGCAAAAAGCGTATATTGATTGACTGGTGCAAAAGTTATAACATCTACAAATAGGGGATAGATTTATGGCATTTTTATTATTATTTTTTTTTACTAGTAATGGCGGCGATCTGTAAAATTTAAATCGAGACTGCGACATTATGGCGGACACATAGGACACTTTTGACACATTTTTGGGTCGAATGACAATTATACAGCGCTCAGTGCTATAAAAATGCACTGATTACTGTATAAATGTCACTGGCAGAGAAGGGGTTAACACTAGGGGGCAATCAAAGGGTTAATTGTGTTCCCTATGTGTGTGTTCTAACTGTGGAGATGGGACTGACTATAGGAGATGAGAGATCGTGGTTCCCAGCTTGTAAGCACTCACGATCTCTCTCTCCTCTCCTCACAGAACTGGGATGTGTGTGTTTACACACACACACACACGTCCCTGTTCTGCCTCTCATACCCACGATTGCTCGTGGACGGTCATTGCGACCACCGGTCATGAGCATCGGCACCCCCGCTGTGCAGCGGGATCGCTCTGACCTGCCGCAGTATAATGACAGCGGCTGGTCGGCAAATGGTTAAAGCCTAAAAGGGCATTTAACCTTCCCTCTCTAATGCATATGATTTCCTTGGACTAGCTTTTGCTTTTAAAGGGGAACTCCACACTCCACTCCATTCTCCAATGCTCTTGTCTCCCCCCTCTAATCCCACTGATTTCCATGGGCTAACTTTTGATTGTAAAGGGTAACTCCAAACTCCACTTCATTCTCCAATGCTCTTGTCTCCCCTCTCTAATCCCTTGGATTTCCATGGGCTAACTTTTGCTTTTAAAAGGGAAACTCCACACTCCATTCTCCAATGCTCTTGTCTCCCCCCTCTAATCCCTTAGATTTCCTTGGGCTAACTTTTGCTTTTAAAGGGGAACTCAACTCAATTCTCCAATGCTCTTGTCTCCCCCATCTAATCTCTTTGATTTCCATCGGCTAACTTTTGCTTATAAAGAGGAACTCCACACTCTATTCTCCAATGCTCTTGTCTCCCCACCTCAAATCCCTTGGACTTCCATGGGCTAACTTTTGCTTTTAAAGGGAAACGCCACACTCCATTCTCCAATGCTCTTGTCTCCCCCCTCTAATTCCTTGGATTTTCATGAGCTAACTTTTGCTTTTAAAGGGGAACTCCACACTCCACTCCATTCTCCAATGCTCTTGTCTACCCCCTTTAATCCCTTGGATTTCCATGGGCTAACTTTTGCTTTTAAAGTGGAACTCCACACTTCACTCTGTTCTCAAAAGGCTGTGAGCTGCCTTCACCAATCCAAACCACATCCTTTTTCAGAGCATACAACAGGGCCAGCTAGGAAAGGGGGAGAAGAGCCCAAATCCTGAACCATACAAGGCCACATGCACTTAACATAGCTGGCTGCCTTTGGGGCATGTTGAGCTCAGCCCAATATCAACCGCAAAGCACCTTGTACACACTAGTTTAAAGGGGCTTTCCACATTCTGTAAGTAAAGCCCCCAGTCTGCAGCCCCCCACAACCCCAGTCTAGGGTTGTGTGGAAGAGGCCCTTATCCCCCTGAATATAGGAAAAAGGTGGTTGACTTTTGGGATGCCCGAGCCCCTCCTGCCCCCAAGCATCCACCCCCCTATTTCATGGGCTGGCTTGCTGTGTGTTTGGCTAAGGATTTGTTAGTGTGTGGGAGGGGCACAATATTTTTTTAGTTCGGGGTGGTATTTTTCACGTTGGGGTTCTCATTTTAAGCCTTAACAGGCCCTAATAGCTTGTGGGGGGCAGGCCATTTTATTTATTTTTTGGGGGGTTAAAATCTTGCAGCTGCAATGTAGATTTGTAAGTTTTCTCTAAAGCCTTCTCTAAATCCTTAACAGTTGTACCCACTTAATGTCTAGACACTGTAATGTCTCGACACTGGGTGAACTTGCATTTTGTGTCTTTCATGGAATGTGCATGTGTCTTCAATTGCCTCATTAGCACACAAACCTATGTTATTTAAAACTTCCAGATAGCATTCTTTACCTTGCCCTGAAAAGAGGCAAGATTGCTTGATGGCCTAAATTTTCTTTGCTGAGTGCGATGGAGCAAGGGGGGATTCAGAACACCTTGCGGTTTCAAGTTATGCCTGGTCATTTGCATAAAGTAAATTTGGAGTTCCTTGTGCAGGATTTGCTGGAGAAATCGGTTGGAGTGGAACCACAACACATCTATTGTATCCAGGACCATGCAGCACCAAGGTACTATGCGTTTCTTTTGCACAGGAGTTATTGAGAAGTGTAAGGAATTGGAGATAGCTAACCATGAGTCTATAAGGCCTTTCATAGTGGAACCTTGTATGCTATGGAGGAGAAGCCATTGGTTCACCTGTTTAACCCCTCATGGACATTGCCTTGGCAGTGGCCTTTTTGAGATACTGCTCTTCAGTGAAGGGAGGCTTCAGGCTGACTAATCGTCTGGGGATCTTTAATGGCAAATTGATGGTTTTTGTCAAACTGAAGGTGGATTCTGAAGTGATTGGTGGAGTGCGGCATCCAACAGCTAATTTTTCAATAGCAGGAAATAGAGGGTTTCTAAACTATCCTGGTCAACCAACATACTGCAGGAGATGTCATAAGTTTGGGCATACCAGAGATGATGTCACGTACCTGCTGGAGATTGAGCTGTAGAGAGGGCTTCTCTTGCACCTCCTGTCCCGCACCCCTGATAGTGATGACAGGGAGTGAAAGACACAGAGTGGCATGAGGGCAGATGTAGGTAGCTCTGTTTGGGTCGTGGCAGGAACCCAATGGCCACAGATCACCAGATAGGCACACAGGACAGGAAATCTGTGTTGCTGGATCAGCAGGCAGAAGCATGGTCGGAACGTAAGCCAGGGGGTCATCAACAGCCGAGCAGAGCAGGTACCAGAACATGAGGCAGAAGCAAGAACAGGATACAGGCCAGGTTCGGTACACAGTCAGGCAGCGAGGTACAGGAGCATGAGGCAGGAACAAGGTCAAACACAAGCCGGGGTCACTGGAAGGCAGGCAGAAGTCCAAGGGAAAATTCAGGTACAAGCCGGGTCAAGCACAGGAAGAGTGGAACAGATCAAACACAGGTAAACTAGCGCAAGCTGAAAGACCACTCAGCAATGCATATGTGTCATTGCTCCGTTTAAATAGACCGGCTGAGGCGAGTGCGTGCACGTGTGCGCGCGCGGGTGCCTGTTCATGGCCGTGCACGTCCACAAATGCGCCAATACACACTATTCAACCATCTGTAGCCTCTTTTCAGGGTGAGCCTGAAGAAAAGTCCGTATCAACCTCTTGGCATGTAAATTGAACTCCGGTTCCCAAAAGTTGTCTTCAGGCCCATAGCCTTTCCATTTAATCAGAAACTGGATTACATTTCTTTTCTTTCTACAGTCTAAAATGGTCTCAACCTCATACTCCTCATTACTGTCAACTAAGGTAGGTGCAGGTGGACCTGTCTCATGACCAGGGAAAGGATCTACCCTTGCATTTTTCAGTAATGAGACATGGAAGACCGGATGAATCTTGTAATTCTCAGGGAGTGACAGTTCGTAGGCTGCAGGGTTGATTTGCCTTTTGACAGGGAAAGGACCAATATATCTAGGTCCAAGCTTCTTGGATGGACAAGGAAATTTTGAGTTGGTAGTGGATAACCAGATCTTGTCTCCAACCTGAAGTTTTAGGTCTCCTCTTCTTTTCCTGTCAAAGAATTTTTTATTGTCTTGTTGTGCTTTGGGGATGCTTTCTTGTAGAACTTTATTGTTCAATTGAAGGATGTTTAACCTCTCTTGAACTGTAGGAACCAAGGAATCAGGCAAGATGTCAGGTAGGAAGGTTGGGAAGAATCCATAGTTGGCAAAAAACGGGGCTTGTCCTGTAGCAGAGTGAACCGCATCTTTGTATTCAAACTCTGCCAGGGGTAAAAGTGATGCTCAGTCATCCTGGGCAAAGGATGAGAAGCACCGCAGATATTGTTCCAGAGTCTGGTTTGTACGTTCAGTTTGACCATTAGTCTGGGGGTGGTATGCTGAAGAAAAATACGTTTCAATTTTCAACATCCTACAAGGCTCTTTCCAAAATCTGGATGTAAATTGCATCCCCCGATCCGAGGTGATGCTGTTAGGTATTCTATGGAGTCTTACTACTTCCCTGATGAAGGTGCGAGTGGTCTCTGTTGCTGACGGGGTTCTTAACAAAGGAACAAAATGTGCCATATTGGTCAATCTGTCTACAATTACAAAAATGGTGGTGAAATGTTCGGATGGTGGTAGTTCAACAGGAAAATCCATATTAATCATTTCCCAGGGCCTCATAGGAATGGGTAGTGGTCTTAACAGTCCCCAGGATTTCGTTTTGTCAATTTTGTTTCGGGCACAGACCCCACAGGTGCTTACATAACTCTTGTAGTCAGGCCTTAAACCTGGCCACCAAAAGGAACGTTGCACAAGCTCCACTGTCTTGGTTACCATGAAATGTCCTGCCAAGGGATGGTCATGACAGAGACTCAGGATCTTAGGGCGCAGACTTGGGGGTACAAACACCTTTTGATTGTTTAAGAATAATCCCTCTTGTTCCTGAAAACAAATACCTGGTGGTAGAATGTCCCTTGTGGATGCCTGCTTAAGCTGGGTGATCAGGTCTACTTGTAATAGTAAAAAACTTTGAGCCGGCAGGATCTTGTCTGCCTGATGAGATTCTCCTTCTTCTGGATACATTCGTGATAGGGCGTCAGGCTTGGAACCCGGTCTAAAAGTAATGGGAAGGAGAAGCGAGAGAAGAATAGCGCCCACCTGGCTTGCTGAGGTCCTAACCACTTGGCTGTTCTAAGATATTCGAGGTTCTTGTGATCGGTAAAGATCAAAATGGTGTGGGCTGCTCAACGCCATACTTCCAGAGCTGTTTTTATGGCTAATAATTCACGGTCACCCACGTCATAATTTCTCTCTGCGGGGCTAAGTTTTCTAGAAAAGAAAGCAATAGGATGTAGCAGTGACTTCATCCCCTGGCGCTGTGACAGGATGGCACCCACAGCATTCTCAGAAGCATCTACCTTGAGAACATATGGTAATTAGGGATGAGCTTCGCGTTCGAGTCGAACCCATGTTCGACCGTTCGTCGAATTGCGAACGGTATGGGACGTTCATGCCAAATTGTTGCGCGTCATGGCCCATAATTCACTGCGGCATCGCAGTGCATTGCTGGCTGATGATTGGCCAAGCATGCACTATGACCTGAATGCTTGGCCAATCACAGAGCCACGTGTACAGAGAGCCATGATTGGCCAAAGCCAGGGTGGCTTTGTCCAATTATCGCTCAGGGGGTTTAGTACACGCCCCACACTATATAAGACCGCCTGTGTGGCGGCCTTGTGTAGTGTGTTGTGGCGGCAGAGAGAGATAGATAGACAGAGAGACAGTGTCATTTGATTTAAGTTAGATAGAGTAGGCAGGTCGAGTCAGTTAGCTGCACTTACAGTGTATTGTGTATATATATATATATATATATGCATCCCAGGTGTTATATATATATATATTGTTATTCTCTTTCTAATATACTGACAGGCAGGCGTTTTTAAAGTATTTACAGTTAGTGTACTGTGTACCCTGCACAGTTGCACCTATAGCTACCTGAAGACAAGTGCTTGTGTGCTTCTTCTGATCCTATTAATAGCACAGGCAGGCTCTTGAAGTATTCACAGTTAGTGTACTGTGTACCCTGCACAGTTGCACCTATAGCTACCTGAAGACAAGTGCTGGTGTGCTTCTTCTGATCCTATTAATACCACAGGCAGGCATTCTGCTAGCTGCTGTATAATTAGTATATATATACACATCCCAGTTTTGTGCAGCTACACCTCACTGCAGTGCATGCCATTAGTATGTCTGGAAGGCCAACAAGGAGAGGCAGACAGTCACAAGCCAATAAAAGAGGGCAAGCAGGCTCTGTGTCTAGAGGCAACAGTGCTGGTCGTGGACACACTGCATCCTTATCAGCACGTGGCCCTGGGACACGCTTGTCCTTTTTTTCAGCAGCTGGCCGTGTTGAGCCCCAACATGCCAAAGACTTGGTAGAGTGGATGACCAAGCCATCCTCATCCTCCTCATTCACTCTCACCCAGGCTCAGGGTACGTTGTCTGGCAAAGCAGCTGCCAACGCAGCCTCTTCCCTCAGCTCAATGGCATCAGTCACTCCTTCCCTAGCCCCACCATATCCTCCTGAGGAGTCCCCCGAACTGTTTGACCACAGTGTTGGGTACATGCTCCAGGAAGATGCCCAGCGTTTTGAAGGCTCCGATGATACTCAGCTAGAGGAAGGCAGTAACGTGAGCCAAGAGAGAGGGGGTGCCCAAGAAGGACAGCAATCTGTCAGTCATGTTCCCCCAGCTGCAGCATACTGCCAGCTTTGCTCCAGTGATGAGGAGGGAGGGGATGATGAGGTCACGGACTCCATGTGGGTGCCTGATAGGAGAGAGAAGGAGGCACATCACCAACGAGGCAGGATGCCCTCCAGGGGCCAGCTTAAGGGCAGCACACCGACTGCATCACACAGCATAGCTCCGCATGTGCAGGGCGCTGCTGTCTCTGCGCGTTATTCCAAAAGTTCTTTGGTGTGGGCCTTTTTTGAGACGAGTGCATCAGATCCCACCACTGCTATTTGCAACATATGTCTCAAGCGTATCTCGCGTGGCCAAAACATCACCCGCTTGGGCACCGCGTGCTTGACCAGACATATGTTGACCTGCCATGCAGTTCCTTGGCAATCAAACCTAAAAGACCCACACCAAAGAACAAAGAGGACCTCTCCTTGCTCCTCATTAGCTGGGATCCTCAACCCCACTATAGCTTCAGTCCTCTCTGAGACCTGCACTGAGAGGAATGAAGGTGTAGAATTAGGTGTGTCACAGCCAAGTACTTGCGGGCAATCTGTTATCGGTACACCGATGTCAGATTGTACCAGGCAAATTTCCCTGCCCCAGCTGCTGCACCACCGAAAGAAGTTCGCTCCCAGCCATCCACATGCCCAGCAGTTGAATGCTAGCTTGGCTAAATTGCTAGCACTTCAACTGCTGCCTTTTCAGTTGGTAGACTCTGCCCCCTTCCTTGAGTTTGTGGAATGTGCGGTTCCTCAGTGGCAGGTTCCCAAACGCCACTTTTTCTGACGGAAGGCAATTCCAGCTCTCTACCGGCATGTGGAAGGCAATGTCTTGGCTTCGCTGGACAGGGCGGTCAGTGATAAGGTGTATATTACCGCTAACTCATGGTCCAGCAGGCATGAATAGGGACGTTACCCATCTTTCACAGGGAATTGGGTGACTACTTAAGGCAGCTGGGAAGGATGCAGGACAAGATGCAGTAGTGTTGGAGGTTGTTCCGCCACCACGCCTCCAAAATGCTACTACTGGTGATTCTGATACACCTCTCTCCTCCACCCCTCCTCTTCTTCTTCCTCCATGGCCTCTTCCTGTGCTGATTTGTCATCGGAACCAGCGGTGCTCCGTAGGCGTTCAAGGGGCTACACAAGTACGCAGGCCAAAAGATGCCATGCGGTGCTTGAGCTAGTGTACTTGGGGGACAGGAGCCACACTGGGGCAGAGATTCTGTCAGCTCTGCAGGGGCAGGCTCAGAGGTGGTTGACGCCACGCCAGCTTGGGCCAGGAATGGTGGTTTGTGACAATGGCACCAAGCTCCTCTCCGCCCTCCGACAGGGACAACTGACCCATGTGCCCTGTTTGGCTCACGTCCTTACCTTGGTGGTTCAGTGGTTCTTGGGCAGGTACCTGGGCTTACAGGATGTCCTGAGGCAGGCCAGGAAAGTCTGTGTGCAAAAGGAATTTAACCTGCCTAAGAACCGCCTAATCTGTGACATGCCTACCAGGTGGAACACAACGTTGGCCATGCTGCAGCAGCTGCACACGCAGCAGAGGGCCATCAATGAATACCTGTGCGACTATGGCACCAGGACAGGGTCAGGGGAGCTTGTTTTTTTTCCCACGCCAGTGGGCCATGATCAGGGATGCATGCACTGTCCTGTGACCATTTGAGGAGGCCACGAGGATGATGAGCAGTGACAGTGCATGCATCAGTGACACTGTCCCCCTTGTCCACCTGTTGGAGCACACACTGCATGGAATAATGGACAGGGCACTTGGGGCTGAACAGAGGAGGGAAGAGGAGGACTTCCTTACCTCTCAAGTCCCCCTTTATCCAGACAGTGTTCCTGCGTGCCCACCGATCACACAGGAAGAGGAGGAGGATTGTGTCAGCATGGAGGTGGAGTCTGGCACTCAGCATCAGCAGCAGTCTTCAAGGGATCATTTACAGTCCCAAGAAACCCATGGACTTGTACGTGGCTGGGAGGAGGTAGCTGCGGATCATGTCGTCCTTAGTGACCCAGAGGACTCCGGACTGAATGCCTCAGCAAACCTATGCTGCATGGCCTCCCTGATCCTGCAAAGCCTGCGGAAGGATCCTCGTATTCGTGGTATCAAGGAGAGGGATCGTTACTGGCTGGCAACCCTCCTTGATCCACGTTAAAAGGCAGAGGCTGAGGCAGAGGCAATGACACACAGCACTCTAGGAATGGTTCATAGAGTGCTGTGTGTCATTGCTGTGATCAACTGCAGTGAAATTTGTTGAAGTGACTGTGAAAAAGTTTTTTAAATAAATTTTTTGAAAATACACATCTGCACTATGGAGTTTCTCCCGCTTTGTTCCCACTGAGGTGTTCGGCTTATATTATGGATAAATCAAAGATTTAAATCATTCTGGAGCTGTGGAAATCTTTTATACCAAAAACAGAGGATACCTGTTCTGTGGATTGAGTTAAGTGGATGAAGATTCAGCGACTGACATCCAGGTGGTAATCAAGGAAGCCGGCAGGCTAATGCAACAAGCCTGTTTGATCTCCCTAACCAGAGATCCATCTGATCCGGTAAGCAGCCTCTTCTACTATATTTCTGAATGGGAAGATCATCGCTGTATTCCCGTAGAAGATTTGTTTCATCATCAGCATAATATATGTTTCTATGAGGACTGAGCTTGATTACAATTTTTTATGTTTTATTGTTTAAGTTTTTACACAGGATATTCAAGGGGGAGAAAGTCCCACTGAGAGACTGTTTTTTCTCTAGCACTATTTCTGAGGTGTTGGGTGAATACTACATTGTTGCTGACCAAAAAGTCCCTTTTTGCAACATTGTGGATGATGTATTATACCACTATATTTCACTATATGATATTCACAATATTATTTTGAGTAATGAGTGGATGCTACATTGTTGCTAACTAAAAAGTTTTTTTAGCAACATTGTGGCCGGTGTCACTATACTAATATATTTCATTTTATTTTATTTTCACAATAGTGTTTGGAGCACGTTAATTTAATATACAGAGTAACTATAGTAATTTCTTCAAACAAATTTTTTTCACATAAGTTTTTTTTTCACATAAAGTATTTTGGATATTTACTCAATATCACACCTATAGTGTTTAAACCACTAAGGATTACACACACTGTATAAAATTCACTGTGTTCACTTTATATGTACTGTATTAGGGTCTTTTGTATTTTTTTTGACTAACACTAGCAGCTGCACCTAATATTTTATTTTATTTTTATTTTTAATTTGTTTGGTTAGCGCAAAAGTTCTTTTTCTTTTATAACTTGTGCGATCGCCTGAAAATCGCTCTGGTGCAGGGACTCGAGGTTCTGGTGGTGGCATGATGCTTGTGGATGAAAAAACAGTCTGTTCAGAAGTGGGGTACCCAGATGCGATAGCAGGTGCAGGGGTTGCTGAAGCAAAGGTTTGGATGCGACCTTCCATCTGTAGGTGACTCTTTTGCAGGGAGCTGACTGCCTGTGTGAGGGAGGCAAGTTGCTGGCACAGCGATTCTAAAGGTGAAGCCTCTCTCTCAATCTCCGACATCTGGCTGAGTGGTACTGTCACGTACCTGGTGGAGATTGAGCTGTAGAGAGGGCTTCTCTTGCACCTCCTGTCCCGCACCCCTGATAGTGATGACAGGGAGTGTGGTCGGAACGTAAGCCAGGGGGTCATCAACAGCCGAGCAGAGTAGGTACCGGAACGTGAGGCAGAAGCAAGTACAGGATACAAGCCAGGTTCGGTACACAGTCAGGGAGAAAGGTACAGGAGCATGAGGCAGGAACAAGATCAAACACAAGCCGGGGTCACTGGAAGGCAGGCAGAAGTCCAAGGGAAGGTTCAGGTACAAACCGGGTCAAGCACAGGAAGAACAGATCAAACACAGGTAAACAGGAGCAAGCTGAAAGACCACTCAGCAATGCATACACATACAACAAACCAAGTTTAGCGCTGTCCCCACTATACCTATTCCAACAGTAAACAGTCTGTATGTATATTCCTCACTTAAGGTGTTGCAGCTCTCCCAAAAGTCCATGATTCCATAGTGCTAATTCTCTATGTTTATTTGTACTAAACACCATTTTTGGATGCTGTTGCTATATAACCCCCTCCATCTTGTAGATACCTCTTGCTGTGTACTCCGTGCTCCTGGTCTGTTATGATGCCATTAGTTCATAGATAGGAGGGGCAGGGGGTTTGAGCATATATTATCACTAGAGGAGATGAGGGCATTACCTGAAAAGGAGGCCACACCTCTGAAACATGTTGTCCTAGCAATTGCATGAAGCTTACAAGAGGAGTCAGCTGCATCACTGTGCATCCCCTCCCTGGCCACGAGTGACATCAGGCAGCGCCGGCTGGTCCGTGCGAGTGCTTTGGGCGGTGTGTGTTACAAGGAAGCAGGCGATCTGTGCTTGCTGAAATACTTTACCACGCTGCTAGTTGCAGTGAGCTAACTGATCCCTACAGACCAGGAGAGGAGGCTATTATGGAGCTGTTTATGCCATTGAACGTTGGATGTTTGTGAGTGCAACCCTCGTTTTTTATACACTTATCTTCATCTATTAAACGATAACACACTAGGGCTGGTGTGCGCTCTCTCTTGTCTTTATATACACTCAGCAATGCATGTGTGTCATTGCTCCATTTAAATAGACCAGCTGGCACCAGTGCGTGCACGTGTGCGCTCGTGGGTGCCTGTTCGCGGCTGTGTGTGTCCACACATGCGCCAATACACACTATTTTTAGCGCACACACTACTGTGACCGCACCTGAGCACCAACGCACGTCTATTAACTGGACTTCTCTTACAGATGAATGTAATGTGGAAATGCACTGCCGGAACTGTGGGGAGGAGGGACATGAGGCTGGGGCTTGCTTGGTTAAGCGGGCCTGTGATATATGAGGACAGTGTGATCACACAGTGAAGAACTGTCCAAAAGTAAGAAGGGCCTATGTCTCTTATGCTGAAGCTGTCAGGCGCACTGCTGAGAGTGGACGACCAGTGTCCCCACAGGTGCAATCTGACTCTCCTGAAAGACAGTGAAAGGAGGGGGGGGGGGGTGGAGGTGGAAGAGAAAGAAAATGGACACCAGGGTGTGGAGGAGAGAATGGAGGAGAGAGTAGAAGTGCCACCCACCAGTGTGGAGCCATTAACAGCAGAGATTGGAGCAGAGGTGGAGAGGGCAGTGGAGGAGGCTATGGAGGAGTTGGCAGCAGCCTTACAGTGGTGCAGGAAGCCCAAGAAGAGGAGGTGGAAAAGATGGAGACATTGGGTGCCAAGACCAATGTGGACGCTTTGGAGAGCCCTAAGAAGAGAAGGGCTAAGAAATTGAAAGTAGAGGCAGCTGGAATTGAAACAAGTAACCCCTTTGAGGTCCTGGGGGGATGTAGGAGTGGAGGTAGAATCAGCAGCACTGCGTCCGGGGACTCCAGGAATTTTTCAGCCAGCCACAATGTCGCTTAGTCAGGAGTTTCTGGATGATGAAAGCATTGTGGCCCTGAGGAATGTATGACATCACCTGTCTACAGGAATGTTTTTTTAATCGATCGCCCAAGCCCCAGGAGTGGGTGGTGGATTACATATGGTCGGCAGTTGGGGACAAAAGGAATGCTGGGGTAGGCATTATCATTACAAATAGAAATATTCGCATTATGTCACATGTTGTGTTAGTGCCAAGAAGAATAATTATGGCAGATTTAGTTTTGTTTGACCAGAAGTTTAGGCTTTTTAATTTATATGCTCCTGTGAATAGACAGGAACGTCTTGAGTTTTTTGAAGTTTTGAAGTTACATGCAGTGGGAAGGAGACCTAGTGTGATCATGGGTGATTTTAATATGATCCGTTTTGTGAAAGATCGGATAGGAGTAGTGGAGACTAAGTTCGATGTAGGTAGCACCATGCTGAATGGGGTAATTCAGGACTTACATCTCAATGATGCTCATATTGTTCTGGGTTTGGTGGATCCATATTTCACTTTTTTTTCGGAGAGTGAGAATTGATTTATGTTTGTTTTCTGATGCGTTCAAATATGCTAATGTTAAGCACAGGTCGGTAATTTTTTGTATGTTGATTTGAGTATGGGGGGTAGTATTAAGTTTGGTTTAGGGGTATGGAGGTTAAATAGTTTATTGTTCCAGGACGAGCATGTCAAAGCCCATTTTAGTAATGTATATAGTAGATGGGTTAATAGGAAAAAAGATTTCAGTAATATTTTGGGGTGGTGGGATTGGGTCAAAAGGAAAATTAAATTCGTTTTTCAAAAAAAGTGTAGGGATAAAAGTAGCAGTGAGAAAAGGAGACATTCTAGGTTACAAGTCAGGTTGGCTACATTATATTAATTTAGGAATATGGGCTTTGACATGGCTGATGAAATAGAGGAAGAGGATTAAAGAGGTATTAACTAAAAGAGGAAAACAAATTATTTTTCAAGCAAGATTAAAACATCTGGAGCAGGATGAAAAATCCTCTAGATTTTTTTTCAAGAAGGTTTGTAAGGAAAAAGGAGTGTTTGAGGGTGTGTATGATGAAGAAGGGAGAGAATGTGCTGGAATGCGTGACTAAATTATATGAACGGTTGTATGAGGGAGTGTGTGTTGATGAGTCAGAAACTAGAATGATTGATATGGTAGAGGATAATTTAGATGAGGATGATAAGGTTTTTTGCAGAAAGAGGTGAACGAGGAGGAGGTGTGGGAAGCTGTGACAAGCATGGGGGCTAATAAAACCCCGGGAAGGGAAGGCTTATCAAGTGAGTTTTTTAAATTGTTTTAGGATATTATTAAGGGAGAAGTGGTTGAGTTATTTAGTTACATGATGAGGGAAGGTATTCTATCCAAATCTATGAGAGAAGGGGTAGTGGTATTAATTTATAACAAGGGGAATAGGAAGGATATTTGAAATCGGAGGCCTATCTCCTTGTTAAATTCAGACTACAAGGTATTTGCAAAAATGGTGGTGAGGAGATTATCTAAGGTCATTAGTAGGATGGTTAGCGAGACGCAGACCTGTGCAGTGCCGGGTTGAATGATCTTGGAGAATTTCATTTTATTTAGGGATACAATTCATTTTTGTAAAGGTAGGAATAGTTAAACTATCCTGACATTATTTGACCTAGAGAAGGCATATGATAAAGCGAATCATGGGTTTTTGTGGGAGGTTTTGAAGCAGATGGGTATACTACAGCAGCTCATTAATGTAATAAAAGGATTGTATTGGGGGATCAGTAGTCGGGTTCTGGTTAATGGGAGTTTGGGGCAGGCTTTTTTGGTTAAATCTGGGGTAAGACAGGGTTGTCCCCTATTCTCTTTATTTGCTTTATTGAACCACTGTTAAGGATGATACAAAGAGATAAAGTGGTGATGGGCTTTTTGGTGCCTGGGAGTGGGGGGGGGGGGAAATAGTGAAATTTTAGGTTATATGGATGACGCGGTGGCAGTGTGTCAGTTGGTGGTGGGCGTAAGAAGGGTGAAGTTACTTTTGTCTATTTTTTGTGTATGTGCAAGAATGAGTGTGAATTGGAATAAGTGTAGTTTGGGTATGTAGGAGAGACAAGGGGAATGTGTGGATGATCAGACTGGGAAGGTTGAGGGTGGAGTGAGGATTCTGGGTATTGTGTTTGACCATATAATGAAAGGGGAAGTGTGCTGGAATGAAGTGGGAGAAAAGATAGCCAAGAAGTTGAGGTTTTGGTGTCTAAGAAAATTGTCGATTTATGGGAAAGTTTTAGTAGTCAAGGCACTAATCTTATCTTTAATTTTGTATGCAAGCAATATCTTCCCTCCTGGGGAGATAAGATTGAGGAAAATTAATAAGTTATTGTTTACTTTTTATGGGGGTCGAAAATGGAAGAGAATAGTGTGTAGACGTGAATGTAATGGTGGGTTGGGTTTTCCGAATGTGAGAGTGTTTTTGTTAATGCATTATTGGTTTTGCGTGGTGAAAATTTTGAGGAATGGTGGAGTGTGTGCTAGGATGATATCTTTTTCGGGTGGGTGGGAAGAGATTCAAGGATACCGGTGGCCTACGTGGTGGTACGTGACTACTGGGTATTAGAAAAGTTTAGGGTAGAGTTTAAGTTGGCAGATTTAGGAGAAGGGGAGAGGGATAAAGTAAAGGTGAGAGTGGTTGATAGAGAAGGTGTATGTGTGTAACCTTAAGGGAGTTAATTCATCAGTGGCTGTGGAAATATGGAAGATAATGAGTGTATATGGGGTGACAAATGTGCAGAGACAGATAGTGTGGATGAGTTTGCATGAATGTCTAGCTACAAGGCTATTTATTAAAAGGAGGGATTTGTGAGGGGCGTGGCCTGACGAGGCATGTGAGCAGACCTGCTGCACGGAGCTCCCGCTGAGAATCCTGCCTTATATCCTTTCCTCACCACCGTGATCGCCCGTTTTTGCCCCAGAGAGCTGCCTGATACCTCCTGGAGACACCCGGTGTTGATTGCTGTGCGATTGGAACCGATGATGACCCGGGGGAAACGAATGGAGACCGAGGCCTGGGAATCCCAAGCTGACCAAGATGGTGCCGGCCGGTCTCAGCCTCCTAAAGCACAGCGCGGCCTGGAAAAGAAATCCGAACAGGGGGGTAAGTCCAGCAAACTTCCTAAAAGCAAAGAGCAATCCAGGGACATGCTTTATTACGCTCAAAAGCTGGCCGGACACTCTAATTCCCCTCTGCTTGACTCCCCCCAGCCCTTATACACCTCTGAGCTGACTAACAGGGAGGACACAAGCATGCTAGATGACACAGTGCCATTAGATCTGCAGCAGGACCTCATGTCTGATCCATCTGACTCCCCCACAGAGGACAATGTACAGCCTTCTCTGAGTGAAATCCTGCATGCTGTGCACAAATGCACTGCTTCAGTTGATGATTTGAAGGAGAAATTTGGAGGCCTGAAAGAAACAGTGTCCCTTATGCGCCAAGATCTACAAAAGATCAGGGAAAGAACCACAGCAGTGGAGGGCAGGGTAAGCGACGTGGAGGACCAGTTGCCCCCCCTTCACAGAGATGTCAGGATGGCCACTCAAAATGCCTTTCAAGCCCTTAGTAAAACCGACGAAATCGAGAACCGCCTGCGACGCAATAATGTGCGCATAGTGGGACTCCCTGAAAAAGTAGAAGGACGTGACCCCACTGCCTTTATTGAAGAATGGCTACAGGAAGTCTTTGGTAAAGAAGCTTTCTCTCCCATCTACACAGTGGAAAGGGCCCATAGAGTACCCCCACGCCCTCTTCCCCCCGGGAACCCCCCAAGATCAGTGCTGGCCAGGCTCCTGAACTACAAGGACCGGGAGGTGATACTGAGAATGGCCAGGGAAAAAGGCAGCATTAAACACAACGGCACTAAAGTATCATTTTACCCAGATTTCTCCGCCGAAGTACAACGCAGGCGATCAAAATTTGCTGATGTTAAAAAGAGGCTACAAAGGCTGCAACTATCCTATGCAATGATGTTCCCAGCCAAGCTGAGAGTAACGGCCAATGGACAGAACCACTTTTTTGAAAATGCACATGATGCTGCAACATGGCTAGATCATAATGAGCAAGCGCTGCGCCGCCAGGGCCGGGACGACGGAGCCGGATAAACCAGAGATGGCAGAAGAAATGCAAGAGAAAGCAAGGCGTTCATTTTTTTCCCTCTTATGTATACCAGTTTGAAGAGGAACCATACCAATTGTTTACACAGCGAGTGACTACCACTGAAATACCGTTATATCTTTCACAACCAGTTTTGTTCACTTGAAGCACAGACCCGCACAAGGGACGATATCGTGCAGAATAAGTAGAAAATGCTTGAAGTCATGGGATACATGGCTAATGTTTCTGTGTCCTGTTGGCGTTAATATCCAGGACAGATCGCATACCCTACAGCTACTGGACAGTTCTGGATGTATGCGCCACGGCGTGGCGGGATCCAGGGCTCTCAACACAATCTGTTCCTACTTTTGCTTTTTTGTTTTTTTTCACTGTTTTGCCGTGCAGTTGCGCGAGAGTATTCATCCTTTCGGAACACTGAGCTTCCATTGGGACAACTTTTTATCGAAAAAATGCTTTTTGATGCAACAAATTCTAATGCTCATGGGTATCCATATAACCAGATCAGCTCTGAATCTCAGAAGAATCTCCTCTTTTTGTATTTTTGAATATTTGCAATGGTATCCACGCCCATAGTTTCATGGAATGTGCGCGGAGTGAATGACCCTTTAAAAAGGACCATGATCTCCTCTGGTTTGCGCAAATTCCATCCGGCCATTATTGCCCTTCAGGAGACACATCTCCTGGGAGACAATGTGAACTGCCTGCAATATGCCTGGGTGGGCAAGTCCTATTACTCCACTCACACCGCCTATTCCCGCGGGGTGAGTGTACTGATACACAAAGCTTTGACATACCAGGAGCTGGACTCACTGGTGGATGGTGCTGGTAGATATATATTCATGTACTGCAAGTTGTATACCCTAACATTGATTATAGCCTTTATATATATTCCACCCCCGTTTTCACGGGAGGTGCTACAGTTGTTGCTGATGTACCTGGCTGGCAAACCTGATGTCCCACTGCTGATCATGGGAGACTTTAACTGCTACCTAGACCCTAAATTGGATAGGCATCCCCCAGTCCATTCTCCTAGGGGTGGTAGGGGTACAGCACTCAGCCGCTTAATTCTGGAATTAGGTTGGACCGATTTTTGGCGCATACGCAACCCTAATGTAAAGCAGTTTTCATGCTTCTCTAAAACTCACGGATCCCTGTCCCGTATAGACCTTAGTATAGGCACCCCCAACTTGCTAGAATATATCTCTAAGATAGAGTACTTCCCTGGTGGAATATCTGACCATTCACCAGTGGCTGTATGGCTGATTGCTCAACCCCCAACCTCATTACCTAGGGCGCCATGGAAGCTCAACGCCTTTTGGCTGAAACTGTTTAACTCCCCAGAGCAAATTCCTAGTCAGATAGAAACATTCTTTAACTCTCATAAGCATCTAACAGGTAAAATTCAAACCTGGGAAGCCTTTAAGGCCTACCTTAGGGGAGTATTTATTGCTGAAATAGCCACGGTCAAGAGAAATTCCTCAGCTCTATTGGAGCAGGTTGGGGATCAGGTGTGCCAGCTGGAGCTTGCATATGTTACTGACCCCACAGAGTCTGCAAGGGAGGCTTGGATTTCGGCCCAGGATTCACTGGACCGCATGAGAACCTCCGCCGCAGAACATAAAAGGTTCTTTAGCAAACAGGCATTTTATGAAGAGGGGGAAAAAAACGGGACGGTTATTGGCAAATATAGCCAAGTCCCAACAACTGTCTCCAGCGGTTGGGGCGATTCGAACAGCCGGTGGAAAGGTGGTCAATGGCTTGGATCAAGTTTTATCAGAGCTAGCATCCTTTTACAAAGATCTTTATAGTGCGAGGGATGATTACACAGATAATGAGCTAGAGGTATACCTTTCAGGGATTGATCTGCCCTCTCTATCTGAGGAGGCTAGGCAATCACTGGAAGCTCCCCTGACACTGGAAGAGTTACAACATGCGGCATGTTCCTTTCCTACGTGCAAGGCTCCAGGAGAGGATGGTATCCCCATGGAGGTTTTTGCCCAGTATGGCGAGTGGATATTTCCACACCTTCTGGAAGTGTTCAATGACTCGCTTAAGGAAGGCAGTTTGCCAATCTCCATGACTAGAGCTAATATAATTTTATTATTGAAACCTGGGAAGGATCCGGTTGACCCGGGCTCATACAGGCCTATTTCACTACTGCAAAGTGATGTAAAAATCCTGGCTAAGGCCCTGGCGCTTAGGGTCAATCGGATCATTGACTCCATAATACATCCCGATCAGGCTGGGTTTATGCCACAAAAATCCACTGCCACCAACCTCAGACGCCTATTTTTAAATATGCAGCTGCAGTCAGATAATGCAGGGAGCAGGGCTCTGCTCTCCCTGGACGCCAATAAGGCGTTTGACAGTGTGGGCTGGAGATATCTATGGGCAGTACTGTCAAAGCTTGGGTTTGGAAGTCGCTTTATAGCATGGGTCAAACTGCTGTATGCCTCCCCAAAGGCGACTATCAGGATGTCAGGTAGGATGTCTCATGCGTTTGCTTTGGGCAGGGGCACAAGGCAGGGATGCGCCCTGTCTCCCCTGCTCTTTGCCATCGCCATTGAGCCATTGGCGGCTGCAGTAAGGGCCAGTCAGGGGATCACGGGCTTTAAATATGGGAACCTCCACGAAAAGATTATGCTGTATGCTGACGACATGATGCTTTTCCTGGGGGACACCACAATGTCTTTGGCAGAGGTGATAAAAATCATAACTGGGTTCGGCCACTTTTCTGGCCTGACAATTAATTGGTCTAAGTCGGCTCTGATTTTGCTGGACGAGGGGGGAGAGGTACATCTACCGGATTCCTGCTCGGTTCCAGTAACGTCATCATTTAAATATCTAGGCATACAAATTTCACCTAAACTAGCGGAATACTGCCCACTAAACACACACCCCCTGTTATCCAGATTTAGGGACAAAATCAACACATGGAACAGGCTCAAACTGTCACTGGCGGGCAAAGCAAATTTAATAAAAATGATTCTAATGCCGCAGCTACTCTACTTTTTACACAACTCCCCAGTAGTGATTCACCTAAAGATCTTTAGGGTGGTTAACACTCTTTTCAGGAAGTTGCTGTGGAATTCAGGCACACCTAGAATCAAGCTGGAACAGCTACAAAACCCTAAGGACAGTGGAGGGCTGGCAGTACCCAACCCTTGGCTGTACTACATAGCAGCTCAGCTGCAACACTTGGTTGGATCTATGAACCGAGACCCTGCTGGCTCATCGGCACAGTTAATGCTGATTGGGACAGGAGTGGAAACAATCCCACTAGGTCTGGAGGCTCAGTTGTTTCACAAGTCCAATAAACTAACACCCACTCTTACTTTAATACAGAAAATCTGGAACAAGGGAAGGCAGCTACAGGAAGTGACAGGTTTCACGGAATACAGCCCAATATGGGGGAATCTCTCGTACGTCGAGCTAGCAAAGCTGCAACAGGGTCCCAAATGGCGCTCATTTGGTATTATCCTTTTATCCCACATATTTAGAAATGGCAGGCTGCTGACGTTTTCAGAGCTACAAAATAAATACAATCTCCCAAATACTATGTACTATTCTTATATCCAGCTCAAACATGCGGTGGACACACAGGGAATAGCTGCTCCCTGGACACTGTCAACCACCCCTATTTTCTATTTGATACAGTCCAGCACAGAAACTAAAGGATTTATCTCATATTGCCATCAAATGCTATTGATGCAACTTTTGAAAGCGCACCCGACTAAGGCACCGTCCCTATGGGAGCAGGACATAGGCCCAATTACGGGAGACCAATGGGAAGAAATTCTGCAATCCATTAATATATGTTCTCTCAATGTGGCCCAAAAGGTATCCCAACTATATATTGTACTTAGAGTGCATTACACCCCACTTAAACTTTACAATATGGGTAGGAGGCCTGATCCTATATGTAGCAGATGTGAGCGACATCAAGGTGATCTCATTCACCTACTATGGAGATGCCCAAAACTCCATAGGTATTGGAGTGAGGTTATTGGAACACTTAATCAAGTGTTCCAGACCACTATTTCCCTTGATCCAATTCACTGTATTTTGGGAGTCCTAGAAGATATTGTGCCGGAAGAGATGACTAAACTAGCACTTACTAGGGCACTGTTCCAGGCACGCAAACTTATATTGCTTGGCTGGAAATCGACCTCGCCGCCATCAGTGAAATCTTGGATAACGCATATGGGCAACACCCTGATTATGGAAAAATATATCTATCAACACAGAGGCAGTTCCAATAGATTTGAGAAGATTTGGGCACCATGGTTAGATACCCCTGGACTAAGTCCTAGGGAGCTGGTATTGTCCAGACTGTTGCAGTGCCCCGGGGGGGGGGGGCTCATGAGGTTCTGTAAATGATTGCTGACCGTAAAGTAGTAGAGCATTGAAATGTTACAAGATTTTCGGTAACAAATAATAAGTGGAATGTACTATGCCATATTTACATGAATGTATGTTGTTGCATGATGCTTGTACAATGGAAGCTATGTGAATTTGCTTAATAAAAACCTTTCTGATTTAAAAAAAAAAAGGAGGGATTTGTGTGTGTCTGATATTTGTTCAAGAATGAATTGTGGGGGTGTAGAAGACAGTGAGCATGTGTTCTGGGGGTGTGGTGTAGCGAAAGATGTGATCAATAATGCCGCGCACACACAATCAGGATTTTGGTCGGAAAAAGATATGATGGCTTTTCTGACGGGATTCCGCTCAAGCTTGCCTTGCATACACACGGTCACACAAAAGTTTGCTGAACTTACGACCGTCAAGAACGCGGTGATGTACAACACTACAATGAGCCAAGAAAATGAAGTTCAATGCTTCTGAGCATGCGTCCAATTGTTTCCAAGCATGCGTAGGAATTTTGCGCGTCAAAATTGCTACAGGCGATCGCATTTTTGGATAGGAAATTTTTCCGACCGAAAAAATTGAAAACATGCTCTCAACCTTTTGCTGGATGGAATTTTTGGAATTCAACCAGCAAAAGTCTGATGGAGCATAGACACGGTCGCATTTTTCGACGAAAAGCTCTCATCGGTCTTTTGCTGGCCGAATTTTCGATCGTGTGTACGCGGCATAAGAGTCAAGATCTGGTGAAAGAAATAACAGGAGTGAAGGTGAGTGAGTGGAAAATGATGATGTATGGCTTGGGGAAACTGGAAAAAGATAAACAAAGTGTATTGTGGTTAGTGTTATGTGCATTAAAGGAAGTGCTGTGGGATGCATGCAACTTGTATGTATATAAAAAGGTTTCATTAGACTTAAACAATGTATAGGATTATGGCTAAGCAAGCTATACTTCTTTTTCGTGTTGGATAAAAAGAAGGGTGTGGATGACGAAGGCATCTGGAAGTTTAAAAAAATGGAGGATGTTGATTAAAAATTAAGTCTCTTCCACAATGATGTAAGACCTTGTTGGGAACAGTGAATGGGCGTTAAGCTGCATAGTCTCTCGATCGAGTTTTCTGAAGTGGAAAAAAAAAAAAGAGTACATTTAAGCGGCCTTCTATAGTTTGTGACACATGTATTTTGTTTGTTATGTTTTTGCAAAACAGATGTGTTTTACAGCAAGTATTTTTTACTATTGGTTGTATTTTTTTTTTTTTTGGGGGGGGATATTTTCCCCTGAAATATTTTTGATGTCGATGTGTGTCGTTTGTAGGTTGATGTTTTCACTTTGATTTCATTGTCTGTGCTGCATTATTTTGCAAAATCTTCCTCAAGATGTTGTGACTAATGTTTAAATCCTTAAGAGACTGTCCGTTTGTGGGCACAGCCCTTTTAACTCCTGTTAATTACCTCTGCAAAATGGTCAGACCTCAAAACCATATTCTGTTAGTGTCTCAAATAACATACATATGTTTTTTGCTTTCCTTGCTGTTTTCGAAGTCATGTTTTGTTGACCAATAAAAATTTAGCTAATTGTTAGGTTTTATGTGTTTTGCGAATTATTTGTTTTGCAGATGCATGCTCATTTCAATTGTCTTTTTAGGTAGGGCTTTGTGCCACTTTTGTGAAAATTAGCTTCACTTCCTATCACATAGCCAAACAGGAAGTGAGGATAAATCCCTACGAATGTCTTTCCTTTGGGCTTTATTTAGTAAAGGCAAATCCACTCTTCTACAAGTGCACTTGGAAGGGCAATCACTGTAAAATCTGAGGGGAAGCAATGCTGATTTTATCATCCAATCACGTAGAAGCAAAAATGCTGTTTTTTACTTTCCTTGCATGCCCCCCTCGGATCTCCAGCGACTGCACTTCCAAGTGCACTTGTAGTGCAAAGTGGATTTGCCTTTAGTAAATAAACCCCAAAATCCAAGATACATAATAATTTGGGCTGTACACAGCAAAGTGCTAGAGTTCAATTTGCCTAATGGGGACATTAGTTAGATTGACCTGTGTGTCCCCAAGGAAAGACATTGGTAGGGTTTTGCCCTCACTTCCTGTTTGGCTATGTGACAGGAAGTGAATAAATTTGAAGGAGAAATGGGCAAAATTTGGGAGGTGACTTCACCCTATCAGGGGTGCAGACATCTCCAAAAACTGACAAGACTTCAAATCCCTCTGCACTCTATCCCCAAGCAAAAATAAGAAAGTATTTCATTTAGTTTAACTTTGCAAAGACACATTCCTAAGTTCAACTGTGATGCATGTCAATGGCCCATTAAGGCCTTCTTTATTAGAAAGCATCAGTTGCCTTTCGCTAGAAACATTTATTAGTCCAGTCCTGGAAATCTGCATCTGCTTTCCTATTATTTTCCACAAAAGTTATGTTCCTGCAGCTAGATGGGCCAAATGTATCTGGATGCACCAAATGCATCTGAATGCGCAACCGCTGTGTGCGCGTATCTGATTTCCTGAAGCAGCGGCCAGCACACAGGAATGACATCACACCCCTCCAGGAAGTTGCTTGTCCTGCTGCAAATTTCTTCCCAACACCATGCCCTGCTCACTGTTCTGCCAAGAAGAAATTATCCTGATTTGCAAAGTAAGTTCATTTTTAACTTCTTTTTAGAATGGGTGTTGTTTGTCTGGGTCATGTGTGTATGTCTAAATGATTAGGCCTCAAAACACACATCTACTTCCTGTGTCCGGATTCACTCCCGGGCCAATGTATATTCCCTCCTGCTTCAGTGCGTGTGTGTGTGTGTGTGTGTGTGTGTGTGTGTGTGTGTGTGTGTGTGTATATATATATATATATATATATATATATATATATATATATATATATATATATTTATATATATATATATTATATATGGTATATGTGTGTGTGTGTATATATAGAGAGAGAAAGCTAGATAATACTTGGAAGCACCTTTTGATGTTATTACAGCACTCAGTCTTTTTGGGTATGAGTCTGTCAGCATGGCACATCTTGACTTGGCAATATTTGCCCACTCTTCTTTTTAAAAACACTACAAATTTGTCAGATTGCAAGGGGATCTCCTGTGCACAGCCCTCTTCAAATCACCACACAAAATTTAACATGGATTCTGATCTGGCTTCTGGCTGGGCCATTCAAAAACTGTATTCTTCTTCTGATTAAGACATTCCTTTGTTGATTTGGATGTATGCTTTGGGTTGTTGTCATGAAAGATCAAGTTCCTATTAATATTCAGCTTTCTAGCAAAAGCCTGAAGGTTTGTTGCTAATATTGTCTGTTCATAATTCCCTCTACCTTGACTAAGGCTCCTATTCCAGCTTAAGAAAAACAGCCCTAATGCGCGAGGCTGCCACCACCATGTTTCACCATGGGTATGGTGTTCTTTTGGTGACGTGCAGTGTTGTTTTTGTGCCCAACAAAGATTTGGGAATTAAGGGACAAAAAGGTCAACCTTGGTTTTTTAAACACAATAACACATTTTAAAACCTTTTGGGAGACTTATGATGCTTTTGATCCAAATTTCTATAGGCTTGCTTGTTTTTCTTTAAAAAAAGGCTTCTGTGTTGCCACTATACCCCATGGCCCAGACATGCGCCATACAGCCTGGATTAGCCAGATCTTCATGCTGCTCCTTTAATGGAGGGATGTCCAGTTCTTGGTAATGTCACTGTTGTGATGTCATTCGCTGTGTTCGGGGTCTAGCTAATGCATTATAAGTTTATTTGTACCCTTCTCCTGACTGATACCTTTTAGGATGTGACTGGAGGATGCGACTAAGAAAATCTCAGGAAAGACCTACTAGAACAGTGTAACTTTATTTGGGGTTAATCAGAGGCAGGTTAAATGATGGCAGGTGTGTACTGACTCCTATTTAACATGAGTTTGAATGTGATTGCTTAATTCTGAACACTGCTACATCTCCAGTTACAAGAGGTTGTGCACACTTATGCAACAACATTATTCAATTTTTTTTTACTTCTTACCCCATAAAAGTTTGTGAGTTTGGTGTAAAATATAGTTGGGCAGTTTCTAGGACACATTAAAACTGCCAAAAGTTAGGAAATGATTGATCTTTGTCTCCTGTTTGGACATCCCAGAAAGCTCACATTTTCCCAGGTGTGTCTAGACTTTTTAGATCCACTCTTTAGATCCACACACACCAGCATGCACACATGGCTCTCCCGAGTCTATAGGTGCCCAATGACAGACATGGACATAAATTGTCCTGTATGGCCCACATGAAGTAAAGATACTGTGGTAATCAGCATGTGTTTGCAACCAACACGTTTGTTACACTCCTGAACTATGATAAAGTGATTTCACAAACTATAGGTAGCCTGCACTAAGTGAAAAGCTATTCTGAAATGTGACTCATATCTCGATGTCATTGTACAGGAGTGGTACTGCTTACGGATCCTGTTGGGAGGAAGCCATCTTCACATCCTCCACTGACCTTCATTTGTGAAAAGTGGCTACATTGTGGCACAAGGCAAGAACTGGCATCTTGGACCTGCATAAACACCCTGGCATGTCAGAGGTGGTTTGGAAGCAGCACAGCTATTTCCCCATCCATCTCCACTATGTTGCTATGTAATTGCTTCTGTGTTTAAAATAATAAAATAACCTGGAATGGACATCAGAGACCTTTTTCTTTCCAAAGGTGGATGTGCCATGTGTTGGCAAAGAGCTGGGCATTTGGGTGAGCATTCTCCATCTCAAATAGACACATATCCAATTAGATCCAAGAGAAATACATTAAATACAAAAGCTGATTTCTCAAAATGTAGGCCAGCGTGGGCCCTAGCATGAAGAAGATCCTAAAGATGACCTCTGTTGTGGACCAAAGACAATCCTTAAATGTGTTTTTATTTTTAAACCAGTTCAGATGAGGACAGTCAAATAGAAACCTACACCATTATTTATTTAGACAGAGACATGTAAAAATTAAAAGCCAAAATAATTAGATTGAATCTAGCCATTCATGTATTATGTCATAAAGTATGTGAAAAGGTGTGCCTGGTAGTAGTACCCTAATATCAACAATTTGAAAGGCCAAGAAACCAAGATGGTATGCACAACTGGACTAGTGTCTAGGTTGGCCGTACATTATCCAAGGTGGCAATTTAATTTCTTAGACATTTACCTTTTAACACATAGCACAAGGGCTTGCCTGATTGCAGACAATTTGAAAGTGTTTCATGAACTTCATATGCTTTTCCAAATGCCTGGAAATTGCCTTCAACACCAAAAATATGTAGGCCGAGTTTAACTGCCCATGTCCCTTTCAGAGACCTAGGCTAAGGCAGACCTTTCTCCAAAGCAGGAGGGGTGAACCTGTAGCAACTCCCCATATAGCGTGACTTCTGGGTTCCTCAGTGACACTCCACATGTGGGACTCTTCTCTGCCAGATCAAAATCACTACAGCAGCCATGCCCTAAAGGGTGTGGCAGTACTACATGTGAGCCCCTATTTGGAATAAATTAGACTATTTGGCATGTTTTGCTGCAGACATCTGGCGTGTCCATTGAACCAGCTATCTTATTTAATAGCAAGTGACAGGACACAATTGTCTCAGATACTTAACACTAAAAATGGTAATTGGTGATCTGATTTGTTCTATTTATGCTCCATTGTATGCTTGTATATGTAGCTTCTTGTGTCCACCAGCAGAGGGAAGTTGGGTAGATGCCACACTTACAAATTCTGAAGGCATAAAAATGGTTTCAGCAATGTCACTAATCCTGTGATGGATGGAAAAAAGCACAGGCTTGAAAAATAATGGTCTAGCATGTCTTGAAGGTTATCCATGTATCTGGAAAAAGGTGTGTTCCCATGTACCTTGTATAATGGACCAAAAATATTGTTTGGAACATACAAGTGGGTCATGGTACATCTACATTCCAAATTTTGCAATTAAGATGGTCATACACTACACATTCTGATTGTGCAATCTCTGTACAACTCGACATTTAGGCAAAATAGGTAATACGAAGATGCACTTGAAGAATTACTTTTAATTGTAGGAAATCAAACAGGCTCTTGCACTAAATCTAATTCATGTAAGATCTAACTGATTGCACAGTGTATGATCACCTTTAAACATATGAAAAACATGAGTTTATTGTGTTTAGATACACTACTCTGTTCTTTTCAATTTATTAAAAATTTGGGTAAAAAAAAAAAAAGTCAAAGATATAAGAAAGTAATAAGAATGAGATTACCATCAAAAGGGGTTAATTAATTGAGAACATCTACTAATTGCCTAGCAAAACACACCCAATTAGATTAAATTAACTAATTGCATTGGACATGCGCTGTTAGCAATGAGAAAATCGTATTTACCATAGCACCAGTTGGACTTTATATTTATTATCCTTTATACGTGTCATCGATTAACGATGTTTCTGGCGCACCAATTAATGTATGAACTGGTGCAGTGCCTTCTTCTTAGTGAATGACCCTCTATGAGTCAGTTGACCTATTGTTGGATAGCAACATGATTTAATATCTTACTTCTGGTATTTCGCTTCCTGAAACACATCAAAGCTTTGTAATCAGATGAACAATGGCTTGGCTCAAGCCCACCTGCAGTGATATGTGTGATTACAGGCTTCAAAGAGATTGACTACAAAGACGGCCCAGGGCGCATGGACTGCAATACTGCCCCCAGAGCCAAGTATGGCAGAACAGTCAGTAATATGAGGATTGTCATGTAAACACTGATTGGTTCAAAACAAAAGGGACTGGCAATGGGGGGAGTTTGAATGAGTGATGAGTGAGCTTGTAAAAAGGGTTGTTACAGAGAGTTCTTTTTCTTTGTTGCTGGAAAAGCCTGGCATGAGGTTGTCCCTTGGCCATCTTGGGACTTCGCTGTGACTGAGGGCTTGGGCCTAAATTCCATGTGGCCCAGACCCCTTTTATCATCCAGAACCAGCAGATGAAACCATGTGTGATAAGTATCTTTGATATTTCATTGTTGTTATATGTTGTAGAGATATGCTGTTTAGTATATTGTGTTCTGATTGTAAGCTATGTAACATTGTAATTTCTTGTAGTACCTTATGTTAGGTTTTTCCTAATTCTGCTGTTTTAGTACATTCCTATTTTATTGGGAAATAAATGTAACTTGTTTACTAAGCAGAGGTGTTTGTTATATCATTGTGCTTATCAGACTCTTACAGATTAGTAACTATAGGGATTAGACAATTTAATACATGTATGCAATAGTTATATAGGATATATTAGATTGTATAATATTGCATCGATTACTTCACCTATTGAAAACATCACTGGTGGTGGTGGTTTGGGCGGGTGCTACCTACCGCATCAGCGCCACGTTACCGTTCTGTGTGTGCGACACCTTTTGATGTCGCATCGCATGGGCAGGCTGTTCTTTCCATCTAGGCTGACATTGGGGAGGTACTTGAGCCTGTATAGGTGGATTTTTTTGCTCTGGCACGGATGCCTCCCCTTTTTTGTCACGCTCACGCTGGACGGGACACGCTGTATCAGCTGGGAGCATTTAAATTCACCTCACTTGGTGTCTATGTGTCTATTTGGCAACACCTCATATGCAAGCATTCACTTGTGATTTTGGTTCCCAATTTCCATGTGAACCAACAAGGTAAATCACCATAGGTTTCATCTTTCTCTTTGGTTCCTTCACTATCTCACCCAGGATATAATTTTCTTTACTTTTCTTTCTTCCTCTTTCATATTTGGTGTTTTTTTGAGTATCTGTTTTTTCATCTATGCTCAGTTCTCTTCCCTTCATCTAACCTGGTGTATGGGCTGTTCACACTTCTCATAAATTATATTATACATTCAATATATACTACTGATCTCAATCCACAGAAGTGTTGGCTCACTGTCACCTACATTTGCACATTGACCTTGGGGAATCCACAGTGCTCCCTGCTTGTCCACATGTGTCTACCTCAGCTCCCATGCCAGACCTTTCTATCAGCTCTGATCCTCTGTTCACATCTATGCAGTTGACGTGAGTATTTATAGGGATGTCCATCCTGTCCCTTACACCCATTACTTATTCCTATTATTCATCTACAATATTATACCATATGGTTATGTTTCTTTAAAGATCACCATTGCATTCGCCCCTGAGAGTTGGTTTACCCCAATTAAACATTTCGGGCTTATATAGATGCATGAGTTCCATACAGATGATTTTTTGTCTCTTATATTGTTTTACTCTAGATTTTCTAACACCATCCAGCCCTTCCAGTGGCCCGTGTTGTGCAGGACTTGTCTTTACCCCATTATATGCCAAGTACCGTGGCGTCAATATTTATATGTGATTTTTAGCATGCCCTGCGTTTATGCGATTCTGTGTATGCCTTTTTGTGTCATTCAGTATGCTGTACATGATTTCACAAGGTATAATAAATGTTCTTTGCCAAGACTGCTCTTTGGTATACATCTCTCATTTAAAGTCCCCAAACCCCCCCCCCTTTTTGTTGGAACCCATAAAAGCAAAACTGTTTTATATCCCACATGCTTACTCTATATAGTGATTGGCCTCATTCAAAGTCCCGTGGACCAAACTTTCTCTTTTTGTTCAAATTTGGGATGGAGGCCAATTACTTATGGTGCCTTGGACCACATCATTCTCTCTTATTGAAAAAATACACTGTCTATGTGAATGATATGTTAGCAGTTGTTAAGAGTTAGGCAAAATAATTTACCAATCTCTATAGTAAATTTAGTGACAAATATGTGAAAAACTAATGCTGGCCATACACTATACAGAAAATCGGCCAAACCCATTTTCGAAAAAAGAACGTTCAGTAGTGACCGCAAACGATCACGCCATCAGGTAAGTAAAGCTTTTCGATCGTTAAATCGTTTATGAACAGCAATGTATCGTTTTTTCATTCGTTTTTTGCATTTATAAAAGGAAGTGTCTGCACTGTGGCTTCCTGTGTTTGACGAGGAGCAACATACGTTCGTGCGTACGTCGGAACGAACCCTGTACCTACAATATGGATATGGATGAGAGGACCATTGGCATAGTCATGCTTGGAGTGATGGCTATACAACAAGCAGAGGAACCCAGAATCAAAAGGCGAAGGTTATGGAGTAAAGAGTGGCTGAAGAACCGGGATGACTTCTCTCATATGAGATTGGTTAGAGAGCTCAAGGAAAACAATCCAGATGACTATCGGAACTATCTGAGGATGCCTGATGAGTCCTTTCAGCTCTTACTGAGTAAAGTGTCACCCCTTATTACCAAAAAGGACACAGTCTTAAGACCAAGCATCCCAGCGGAGCAGAGACTGGTAGCAACACTTCGCTTTCTGGCAACTGGCAGAAGTTATGAAGATTTATTATAGCCATTATAAGGATCATGCAAGAGGAATACCTAAAGGTAATGACACAGTGCTTTTATTTTTAACTCTCAAACACTGTCCAGCTTGCTTTGTTTAACTTTGATTTTAGAAGCTCTAAACATATCAGTAAACTCAAACTAGTTCATAACATGTCAAACTGACAAACATAACATATTTTAACCCAAATGTATGTGATTCACAAAGATGTGTACTGATAATCATGTCCCCAGTTGCTTTGTTAACGATCCTGCTGTGGGAATGGTACGTGCCACTGATGCATTTGTTGAGGTACTTGCAATGATTGTGGGTGTGTGGTTTTGTGCTCAGCTAAGTGTGTATTTGTGGTCAGCTCCCCCCTTAACCCTTTATTAAGAAGTTGAATGAGTAATGGTTCCAGTAATTGTTTTTGGTCTTCTGACATCCTACGCATTTTCTTTGCTGCAAATGCACCCAGGTCATCACATTCATCCTTCTTCTGATTTAACGCTGCATATGCTTGTAGTAGAAAGTTGCCTGTTGCATCTTGCTTTGTCTTTCTCTTTTTGGTAATGCTTACTGGTGGTGATGTGACAGTTTGTGTTTCACTGCCAAATAGATCCTGTATAATAAAGCCAATTGTTATATTTTTGGACAATTAAGCCTTAAATATTTTTTTAACATATATTTTTATCTTTGCACAGCTGCCAGCATCTGTGGAGGAATGGAAATCAACTGCCAAACAATTTCAAGACTATTGGAATTTTCCAAACTGTGGTGGTGCCATAGACGGCAAGCATGTTCGGATAATACCCCCAGCAAAATCTGGCTCCTTCTACTACAATTATAAAGGCTACTTTAGCATTGTCCTAATGGCAATTGTCAATGCCAAGTATGAATTTATATTTGTGGACATTGGGAAAAATGGCAGAAATTCGGATGGGGGAATAATAGAGAAAACCTCTTTTTTCCATCAGTTAAAAAATGGACTTCTACATCTCCCATCCCAAGAGGACACAGTGGAAGGACTCAACTTCTCATTTGTTGCAGATGACGGGTTTGCGTTATCTGAGCATGTTTTAAAACCTTTTGCCCTGGAAAACCTGACACCTGAGCAAAAAATTTTTAATTATAGGTTATCTCGTGCTAGACGAGTTGTCGAAAACGCGTTCGGTATTATGGTCAACCGCTTTAGGATTTTCCATACAGCAATAAATGTAGCCCCCCCAAAAATTGACACAATAGTCCATTGTTGCTGTGTGTTGCACAATTTCTTACGGCGTACTAGCTCCACCTACATGCCCCAATCCCTGTTGGACCGGGAAGATACTTTGTCTGGGGATGTCACGCCTGGTGAGTGGCGTAATGGCACAGAAGGGTTATTAAACCTAGGCCGTGCCCCACCACGTCTCTCCAGTCAAGTCGCTCGCCAGAATCGCATTGATTATATGCACTATTTTCTGGGTCCTGGAGCAGTAGATTGGCAAAACAATATCTAAATGCTATGTAAATTTGAGTGGCTGCATTTATCTATTATTTCCTTACTAAATACAGATGTAATGTAATATTTTTGTTTAACCACTTACCAACCGGCCCATAGCCGAATGACGGCTGCAGGGCGGTTGGATAACTCTGGGAGGGCGTACTATGACGTCCTCCCAGAATTCCCCTCTCGCGCGCCCCCTGGGGCGCGCACCCGAACACATCCGTGACCGGACCCGGCGCATCACGGATCCCGGTAAATGGCCGCTGATCGCGGCCGTTTACCATGTGATCGCGCCGTCAAATGACGGCGCGATCACATGTAAACAGACCGGCGTCATCTGATGACGCCGGTTCCTCTCCTCCCCCTCTCCTCCCCGCCTGTGTACCGATCGGTACACAGAGAGCGGGGAGGGGGATGGATGGATGTCTGCAGCGCTGTGGGCTGTATGTGTAGTGCCCACAGCGCTGCACAGAGACATCCAGGCATCCATCCATCCATCCATGCTCAGCCATCCCCACTACACTGCAATGCTGTGCAATACTCTGCAACACCCCCACAATACTCTGCAATGCTGTGCAATACTCTGCAATACCCCCACAATACTCTGCAATGCTGTGCAATACTCTGCAACACCCCCACAATACTCTGCAACACCCCCACAATACTCTGCAATACCCCCACAATAGTCTGCAATGCTGTGCAATACTCTGCAATACCCCCACAATACTCTGCAATGCTGTGCAATACTCTGCAATACCCCCACAATACTCTGCAATGCTGTGCAGTACTCTGCAATACCCCCACAATACTCTGCAATGCTGTGCAGTACTCTGCAATGCCCCCACAATACTCTGCAATGCCCCCGCCATACTATGCAATGCCCCCACAATACTCTGCAATGCTGTGCAATACTCTGCAATTCCCCCGCAATACTCTGCAACGCCCCCGCCATACTCTGCAATGCCCCCGCCATACCCTGCAATGCCCCCGCCATACCCTGCAATGCCCCCGCCATACTCTGCCATGCCCCCGCCATACTCTGCCATGCCCCGCCATACCCCGCCATACTCCGCAATACCCCGCCATACTCCGCAATACCCCGCCATACTCCGCAATACCCCGCCATACCCCGCCATACTCTGCCATACTCTGCCATACTCTGCCATACCCTGCCATACTCTGCCATACCCCGCCATACTCCGCAATACCCCGCCATACTCCGCCATACTCCGCCATACTCCGCAATACCCCGCAATACCCCGCCATACTCCGCAATACCCCGCCATACCCCGCCATACTCCGCCATACCGAGCCATGCTCAGCTGTACTCGGCCTCTGTATGTGGCCAGGCTGTGGAAGTCTCACACATGGTATCGCTGTACTCAGGAGGAGCAGGGGAATCTATTTTGGGGTGTCATTTTTGGTATGTACATGTTATGTGGTAGAAATATTGTATAAATGGACAACTTTGTGTTAAAAAAAAAATGCGTTTTAACCACTTCCCGCCCACCGGCCGTCATACAACGTCCTTGACTTTGTGCGGAGATATCTGCATGATGGTTGCAGCTACAGGCATCATTCAGATATCGGCTTTTTCAGCCGGCGATTCCCTACACCATGAGAATGATCATAGCAGCTGTTCCACTGCTTGATCGTTCTTACGGGAGGCGAGAGGGGATGTCCCCCCCTCCCGCGCTTCTACCGACTCACCGCTACGATCGAAGCCAGGATCGTTTTTTTTTTTTTTTTTTTTATTTCAGGCTTCCCAGCCTAGAGGTGAGATGTGGGGTCTTATTGACCCCATATCTCACTGTAAAGAGGACCTGTCATGCCATATTCCTATTACAAGGATGTTTATATTCCTTGTAATAGGAATAAAAGTGGTCAAATTTTTTTTTTTTTTTGGAAAAAAAGCATCAAACTAAAATAAATAAAGTAAAATGAACAAAAAAAAAAAAAAAAAAATTTAAAGCGCTCCTGTCCCTGCGTGCTCGCATGCAGAAGCGAACGCATACGTAAGTCCCGCCCACATATAAAAACCGTGTTCAAACCACACATGTGAGGTATCGCTGCGATCGGTAGAGTGAGAGTAATAATTTTGGCCCTAGACCTCCTCTGTAACTCAAAACATGTAACCAGTAAAAAATTTTAAAGCGTCGCCTATGGGGATTTTTGAGTAGCAAAGTTTGGCGCCATTCCACAAGCGCGTGCAATTTTGAAAGGTGACATGTTGGGTATCTATTTACTCAGTATAACTTCATCTTTCACATTATGCAAAAACATTGGGCTAACTTTACTGTTTTGGTTTTTGTAAAGCACAAAACAGTTTTTTTCCCAAAAAAAGCGTTAAAAAAATTGCTGCGCAAATACCGTGCGAGATAAAAAGTTGCAACGACCGCCATTGTATTCTCTAGGGTCTTTGCTAAAAAAACATATATAATGTTTTGGGGTTCTATGTAATTTTCTAGCAAATAAATGATGATTTTTACATGTAGGAGAGAAATGTCAGAATTGGCCTGGGAGCTCCAGAACGCCTGAAGGTGCTCCCCTGCATGTTGGGCCTCTGTATGTGGCCATGCTGTGTAAAAGTCTCACACATGTGGTATCGCCGTACTCGGGAGTAATAGCAGAATGTGTTTTGGGGTGTAATTTGTGGTATGCATATGTGGTGTGTGAGAAATAACCTGCTAATATGACAATTTTGTGGGAAAAAAAAAAAGTAAAAAAAAAACCTTGATTTTGCAAAGAATTGTGGGAAAAAATGACAACTTCAAAAATCTCACCATGCATCTTTCTAAATACCTTGGAATGTCTTCTTTCCAAAAAGGTATCATTTGGGGAGTATTTGTACTTTTCTGGAATGTTAGGGTCTCAAGAAATTAGATAGGCCGTCAGTACTTCAGGTGTGATCAATTTTCAGATATTCGCACCATAGCTTTTGGACTCTATAACTTTCACAAAGACCAAATAATATCCACCGATTTGGGTTAATTTTACCAAAGATATGTAGCGGTATAAATTTTGGCCAAAATATATGAAGAAAAATTACTAATTTGCAAAATATTATAACAGAAATGAAGAAAAATGCATTTTTTTACAGATTTTTCGGTCTTTTTTCTTTTACCGCGCAAAAAATAAAGAACCCAGCGGTGATTAAATACCACCAAAAGAAAGCTCCATTTGTGTGAAAAAAAGGACAAAAATTTCATATAGATACAGTGTTGCATGGCTGAGTAATTATCATTCAAAATGTGAGAGCACCAAAAGCTGAAAATTGGTCTGGATTGGAAGGGGGTTTAAGTGCCCAGTTGTCAAGTGGTTAAATAAAAAAAATTACCAAGGTACATGTGGTTTGATTTTTGGATGTATTCTCTTCAATTTTTAGTTTCAGATATGTACATATAAAAGTGTATAATAAAACATAATATTATGACTTTACCTGACTGTCTGCCATTTCCTCAAATGTTCCATCTTCTTCATCTCCTGAAATATTCTCACTGATACTGTCTAAACTTGACACAGAGGGTCGTGCTTCCTCCTGGTCAGTCAGAAAACGTAGACTCTCAAAATACCACAGGCGTGGCACATATACTTCATCTGCACCTGCACCAGATCTTTTGGATTCATTAATTTTATTTAATTCTTTTTTGAAGATCGTACGCAGATTGGCTATTTTTTTGGTCACATAGGATATATCTGCTTTTGCATACACAACAGTGCAGAGTTCCACTAATTTAGTATAGGCTTCTTTACGTTTTTGACGATCTGAGTAGTCTTTGGAGCGCACTTTCCATAGACATGTAAGGTCTCGGTACATTTCAATGAATTGTGGCAGGAAATGTGGTGACGTAAATTTGTTCACCATTGCTCCTGTAATAATAAAAAATGCAGCATTGTTCAGTTGCCAAACTACACCTAACAATTAATACCCTAGAACTATTGTACTGGTCTGCTTACCTTCAGTTCTTCAAAATCTTCTGTGTATTGGCCGGTGTAATCCTTTGTCTGGTCAGTGGCAAGACAACGTTCTGTTCGGTGTGTGTTAAGCACCATACACACGATCGGACCTTTTACAAACTTTCCCGTTGCTTTTTTGGAAAAAGGGCCTTGTCTCTCTGAACTTGTATTGCATTCAGACGGTCTGACGTTTAGGCAACAAACACGAACGTAGTGACGTTACAACGTACGGATGACACTTCCAAAGAAGACGTTAAATTCTTCGGCGTCACGCTTCGGGCTCCCTCTGCTAATTTCTAATTATTAGACGTTTGGTCAGTGCAGATTTGTGGTTTCCCGTTCCGTGCGTTACGTTGCGTTTACGACCGTTTGTAGGACAACCAGCCATGTTACGCAATCCTAGGAGAGAGTGTGTTGTTTATGGGCTTGGAGTTCTTGCTGTGACTCTAGCCCGGTCCAGGAATAGTCAGAGTAGTAGGATGAGGATTATTTGGGCCAAAACTTGGCTACTTAATCGTGACCAATTTAGCCATATGCCCTTGCTGCGTGAGCTGCAGGAGAATAATCCAAATGATTCTCGGAATTATCTCCGGATGACGGACTCCTGCTTTCAGCAACTATTGTCCTTGCTGTCCCCCTATATCATGAAGCAGGACACCTGCATGAGAGCTGCTATTCCAGCAGAGCAAAAGCTCATAGCTACCTTACGTTATTTGGCGACAGGGAGGGGTCCCCAGGATATCAAGTTTACCACTTGTATCTCTCCCAAGGCTCTGGGAGAGATTATTCCTGAGACATGTAGTGCTATTATCCAAGTCCTGCAGAAGGACTATATTCATGTAATTTTTTGTATTTTTTTTTTGTTTAAACTCTCTTTATTGTTGTCCATCACATCTCAACAAATACAGTTCAGTACAAATTCGTTGGTGACAGACTTTCTTATATCAACATTAGCCGTAAACAGCAAGTTTATATTTAACAAGAATAAAATAAAATAAAGAATAAGGAGGAGGGGGAGGATAGTCTAGGGCTGTGTTAAGATTTCCTGTTGAGACCGTGAGGACTGATCTCGTGATTGGTACCAGTATATGCTACATTGAGGTTTACAGGTCCCCGGGGGCGGCGACCAGCAGTAGCCCCCGCCCACCGAAGACCCTCCAACCTGAGCGAAAATGATCTTCCGGACCAGGGAGAGGTAAGCCGCGGACCGCCCGGATCCACCACTGGGCACGTCCTCCGGAGGAGGGGGGCACGGGGCCTCCACCTGTCCTCCCCCGGCGCGCCCTCGGAACCGCGGGCCCGTCCCCGCCCACTCGGCCCCCCCGGCCAGGTGAGCAGCCTTTCTTCAATTTTAACCGGTTGGTTATGTTGGGAGACTATACTCTTATACAATCAACAAGCAGTGCTGTATATAATATCACTTGATAGGGTAAGAGAGGTAGGGGTAAGAAGAGGAAAGAATAGAAAGTGGGGGGGAGGAGTAGTGGGGAAGGTGGGTGGGGTAGGTAGGGGTAGATAGGGTCAAACCTTGTTCGCTCGTGCTTCTCCGATCGCCCACTCCGGACCACGCGCCCCCAGGCAGCCCCTTGGTTCAGGCAAAGGCATCTAAGTCCATGTGCGGTCTACCTTTCAGTCCTAAGGAGAAACCATGGTGGGAGCTGCTCAGGGTGGGCTCAGTGGCCCAATGTGGGATCCGCCAATTTTAGTAGGGAAATGTCCAGGCTAGAGGGTACATAGGAAGTATCATGGAAGTGTTCTTGCCATATCGACCATATGGCTGTGTGCTTAACTGTAGTGTTTTTGCCCACTGCCACCCACTCCTCTGCTTCCCTTATTGCATTAACCCTGCATATCCACTCCTCTTTGCTCGGAATCTGCTCTTTCTTCCAGAAGATAGGCAGTAGGCGCTTAGCTGCGTTGAGCAAATGGGGTAGTGCGCTTTTTTTGTAGCGACTAACTGGTACAGGGGGGACATGCAGGAGGAAATGTTCCGGGTAAAAGGGGATCTCTATCCCGAGGATATCTTTGATCTGGTTCTTAATCATCAGCCAATATGTCGTTATTCGTGGGCACTCCCACCACAAATGCAGGAGGGTACCTCGGCCTCCGCATCCCCGCCAGCACCGATCCGAGCTAGCAGGATAAATCCGCGCCAGGTCGGATGGGACTCTGTACCAACGTGCTAGTAATTTGTAATTTGTCTCTTGCATTTTAGAGTCCAGCGAGCTGGAGTGTGTGAATTGGTACATACATGCTAGTTGAGACTCGGAGAACTCCTTCCCAAGGTCTGTCTCCCATGCTCTTATATAGGTAGGTTTAGAGGCCGAGGCCGAGGACCCCAGTAATTGATAAAGTTCAGAAATCATATGTGGGACCGGTTCTTCCAGTATAAACAGTCCCTCAAAAGGCGAGAGTGTTGAGATGTCTCTAATAGAGTTGCCGTGTACTGCAAAAAAGTGGTGTAGTTGCCTGTACTTCCAGAAATTTAGGTGTGGGCTACCTGGTCTATTTCCCAGAGACTCAAAAGGCAGAAGCTTCCCACCTCTCAGTAGCTTGCCACAGCTGGCGTTCTTGTCGTCTACCCAGGCATCAAAGAAACCTGCGCGTTCCCCCGGTGCAAACCAGAGGAATCCACCCAATGGGGCCAACGGGGACACAGGGGGGGCTAAGTTCAACCTTCTGTTTACTCTGTCCCATGTGTCCAGCGTAGATATCGTTAATGGGGACGTAGAATCTGATAGTCCCCTGTGTTCCCGTGAGAGCCACAGGGCGTAGGACAAGTTTCTGCCCGCCATATATTTTTCCATGGTCACCCAAAGTTTGGAATGTCCATGGAAGTGCCAATTTAGAGTCCTCTGTAGGGCAATAGCCTGGCAGTATCTCTGTAAGTCCGGGACCCCCAGCCCTCCGTATCTTTTCGAACGTCTCAGCACCTTCATAGCAATTCGTGGCTTCTTTGAATTCCAAATGAAGGTGGTGATCAAGTTGGATACTTGCTTAAAAAAGGTTTTGGGGAGGCGTATGGGAAGCATCTGCATGTAAAACAGAATTCTGGGGAGTACGTTCATTTTTATTATATTTGTCCTGCCTATCCATGTGAATGCTGTCTTTGTCCAGTGTGTTAAGTCTTGTTTGATTTCTGTCAAAAGTCTGGGGAAGTTTGTGGAATATAGAGTGTCAAAGCTGTCTGTCAGTTGTATGCCTAGGTAGCGTAGAGAAGATTTAGTCCATGTGAAAGGGAATGCTGCTTTTAAGCTGTTTGTCATGGAAGAAGACAGGTTGACAGGTAGAATTTCCGATTTATTGTAGTTGATTTTAAAATTAGAAAGTGTACCAAAGTTTTTGAGTTCCCGCATCAGGACCGGCAACGAGATCAGGGGATTGGTTAGGTGGAACAGTACGTCGTCTGCGTAGGCTGAGAGTTTGTGCTCCACAGTACCCACCGTCAGCCCTGTGATATCTGTATTTGCTCTCACTCTACGAAGCAGTGGTTCTAAGGCCAGGGCGAAGAGGAGGGGGGAGAGCGGGCACCCCTGTCTCGTGCCGTTCCCGATCGGGAACTTGGATGAGAGAATCCCATTAACCTTAACCTGTGCACAAGGTTCCGAGTAAAGGGCCAGTATCCAGGCTAGCATATTTGGGCCCAACCCCAATGAGGTTAAGACCTCTCTGAGATAAGACCAATCTATGCGATCGAACGCCTTTTCGGCGTCGGTGGAGAGTATTAGGTAGGGGGGGGGTACATCTTTAGTTTTAGCCCAATGTATAAGTTGAATCGCACGGATTGAGTTGTCTCGAGCTTCGCGTCCTACAATAAAACCCGTCTGGTCTAAGTGAATTATAAGGGGGATAAGGTGTTTCAGTCGGTTTGCCAGGATTTTCGCTAGGATTTTGACGTCCGTATTTAGTAAGGAAATGGGGCGGTAACTCTGTGGGACAGTTGGGTCTTTACCCTCCTTCGGTATAACCGAGATATGTGCTAAGAGAGCTTCAGATGGGATTTTGCATCCTTTTACTAGGGAATTGAAGTATTTACACATGTGGTTCATCAGGAGCGGGGAGAATTTGGCATAATAAGCTATAGTGAATCCATCAGGACCTGGGCTTTTCCCGTTGGGTAGAGATTTAATGGTGGACTCAAGTTCCGTGGTGGTGATGGGGGATTCTAGGTCTGCTAGTTGGTCCTCAGTCAGGGGGGGCAGTCCGTTGGTGGATAGATAGTCTCGAATTTTGGTCAGTCTGTTCTCTTTGGCTTCATGGGTAGTTTTTGCATCTAGGTTGTAGAGTTCGGCGTAGTAGTCGCGGAAACCTTCTGCTATCTTGGAGGAGTGGAATGTCATATCACCCGTGGGGGATCGAAGTTTGTGTACTTGCGTTTGGGCCCGTTTTGCTCGAAGCGCTCTTGCGAGCATGCGTCCGCACTTGTTACCGTGTTCGTAGTATCGGTGGGATAAGTGTCGCAATTGTTTACGTGCCTGTCGTTCTAACAACCGTGAAAATATGTCTCTGAGTTTCGTTAGTTCTCGTAGGTCATCTGAGGAACCTCCCGCCTTGTGTTTAAGTTCCGCCTGCTGAAGTGCATTCAGAACTCTATTGTAGTCAGCTTGCCTTTCTTTCTTTAATCTTGACCCCTGTGCAATAAGTTCGCCCCGTACAACGGCCTTGTGACATTCCCATCTTGTACCTTCGCTCAGATCTCCTTGATTATTTTCTCGAAAGTAATTTTTTATCGTGTCTGAGACCTGGGCTTCCACTACAGGGTCATCTAATAAGTATTCATTAAGGCGCCAGTTCCAGGTTTTCCGGGAGCCTGATGGAATGATAAAAGAGGCCTGGACCGGGGCATGGTCTGAAATGGTTATGTTTCCTATGGAAGAGCTTTGAAGAAGCTCTAAGGTCGGCCGGTCGAAGTAGACCAGGTCTATACGTGTGTAAACGTTATGTACCGCGGAATAATAACTGTAATCCCTCTCTGTGGGGTGAAGGGCCCTCCAGCAGTCAACTAGGCCCATCGTCTGAAGGGATTTTCGAAAGTGCCGAAGGAATGCGTGCAAATGGGAGGGCTTGCTGTGTGAAGTGTCCAGGGATGGGTCTGGGCTCACGTTAAAGTCGCCTCCTAAAACTAGGGATCCCTCCCTGAACACCTCTAATTTCTCTATGATTGAATCAAGGAAGGTCAATTGATTTGAATTAGGGGAATAGATATTGGCGAGGGTGAATCTAGTGCCTGCTATGGTCCCTTTTAGAAAGACATATCGTCCCAGGGGGTCAATCTTGATGTCTGAATATTGGAAGGGGCAGTTTTTGTGGATAGCTATGGAAGTGCCTCTAGATTTGTTGACTGGGGAGGTACTATGGTACCACTGATTAAAGATATGTGTCGGTAATTTCGGTATGGCATGGTGTGTGAAGTGTGTTTCCTGTAGGAAAACTATTTGTGCCCTGGACTTTTTTAGTTCCCACCATAGCTTACTCCGTTTACAGGGTGAGCAGAGACCACGGACATTATAAGAGATTACCTTAACCGTTGTCATTGAAGAATGTTGGTGTAGGTCGGCTGCGGTCCCGGGGGCGGAGCCCGGAGCGGGCGACGGCAATCGAAAAGACCCTGTTAGGGAGGAGGAGAGCAAGAGAGAGGCCAGGGAGGGAGAAGAGAATAGAGGAGGACAGTAAAAAAACAAAATTAGAAATACAATTAAAATTAAGACAAACTATAACGTCAGCATAACCATATGCAACATATAAATGTAAAGAGAACCTAACAATGGTTCTATATAGGCACAGACTGGGCCCAATGTGCCCCCCTTCTTCGGGGGACACATTTTGTCCAGGTCTGGTATCCCAAATGGGATTAGTGCCCAAGCAAGGGCAGCCTACTGGGGGAGCGTGGGCTGCCATGGAGGGGAGAAGGGAGAGGGGGTCCACCCCACTCCCACCTCTTAAGTGCTGAGTTGTGACCCATAGATTGGGGGGGGTTGTTGGAAATGGCTCAGTAGGGGGCTAGGGGGGGGGGAAATTGTACTTGGGGGAGGCTCCGGGAGAGTAGTACTAGTAGCTAAAGGGGTCTGGAAAAGTCCTCCATCTGTGTCTTTTCATGAAGCGGGTGGGAGCCTTGACCAACTCCACGAAGACAGATCATTGTCGGGACCAGGTCAGACCAGTCTCAGCAGCAGTTAGACTGTAAAGGAAGTTCCAGATCTGTAAGTGATCTAATAAGAGGGGGTGCCTCCGAGACAGGGGAGCAAGGATTTAGTCTCTCAGTGCAGCGGGGCCTGGGGAGGCATCAGATTCTTGCTGGTGGCGACTGCGTCTTCGGCCCCGGCGTTGGGGCATCTGCGTCCAGGGCTGGGGGAGTTCAATGTTTGGAAGGTTCATCATCGCATGGTCTCCTCGCCAATCCGGAAAGTCAACTTTGCCAAGTCCCAGGGCTGAGAGAAAGTGAGGGAGATCGTCTCTGGTGCGTAGGGTGGCTGAACGGCCATCTTTAAAGGCTTGTAAGTAAAAGGGAAAGCCCCAGCGGTATGTGAGGCCTGCTTCTTGGAGGGCCAGCAAGACAGGTTTTAGGGCTCGACGTTGCATCAGCGTGCGTCTGGAGATGTCCTGGAAGAAACTGAGGTGTGCGCCATCGAAATCAAAATAAGGCCTGTTGCGCATTTTTTGCATTATTCGCTCTTTGAGAGTGTATTTATGTAACTTGCATATTATATCTCGTGGGTTGTCAGCGTCTTGGGATGGTGGTCGCAGAGCTCGGTGGGCACGATCAATCTCAATGGGTTCAGTATCTGGTAAGTCCAGGATCTCCCTGAATATGCCTTGCAGGGAGGGGATAATGTCCCTAGGGGCTGTTGCTTCTGGCATACCTCGAATACGGATGTTTGCCCTTCTGCTGCGATTTTCAAAATCGTCAAGTTGTGACAATAATAAGTCCAGCTTTTGATCCTGAGCTGCACATCTAAGCTGCAATGCAGACATAGTGGGGAGAGCCTCATCCAGCCTTTGCTCTATAGTTTCCACTCTGTTGCCCAGGTGTGTAGTGTCCTCTTTGAGCTGTGCTATATCTTCTGTGAACGCCTTTTCCACCCTGGCTGTGAATCTTTCCAAGTCCTCTCTAGTGGGGAGGGACCAGATGTGTTTTTTAATGTCCCCCTCTTCTATAATGTCGGCAATATCTGATCCCCCCGTCCTGGACACAGTGGATCCCGGGGACGCCGGGGGTACAGAGTCACTCACCGATCCGGGTGAAAGCTGTGGGGATAGCGCGGCTGGCGTGGTTTGCTTCTGTACCGGCGCGTGCTGTTTCCCTGTCTTATTGACCGGCGCCATCTTGGATTTCTCCAGGGCCTTGCCGCGGGTCCCGGAAAAATAGGAATCCAGCTGCCCCTGTTGGGTGTTTTCTGTCCCGGAGTGGTGGGCTGTGTTCCGCCGCCTTTGTGACATGTCCCGGGCCGTGTCAGGGCCCGGGATCGCGGGTATGCTGCTGGATAAGCTGCGGCGGGAGCGGAGCGCGGACCAGACACGTCCTCACAGCTCCATGGTCAGGACACGCCCCCTAATTTTTTGTATTTAATATCACCTTCATGTTTTTATAAAGTATTTTCTAAATTTAGTATTCCATCCTTCCCATTTTTGTAATATGCTGTGAATGAATGTCCTCTTTGTCCTCATGCATACTGTAACCTTTTTGGTGGCCTACATGCATATTTTTCTTCACTAACCTCCCCAGCATGCTACCCTGGGCCCATACACACCTAGCCTAGTAACTTAACACTGTATTTTTTTATGCTTCATTTTTAGGTTTACCACAAACACCCCCTAAAATGTGCCCCAATCTTATTCCTGTCCTTTAAATTCATGCAGAGTGCAAGAGTCCCTTTTTGGTTACTTATCACTTATCCCCCCCCCCCCAAAAAAAACACAAAAAAAAGTCAACCGATATAACTACTCTATCTGCTGATTTTGCTAAACACATACATAGTATACCTTATTTTTTTAGTTAAGATTGCTGCATAAATTCTCAAAATCATGTAGTGCAAGGGCCTGCAAGATTACCTTCAAAAGGTCCAAATGATACGTTTGTTATGATGAATTTAGCATTATGAGGGGCTCCCACCATCCCTGTGCTGTGTTCATTATGAGGGGCTCACACCATCCCTGTGCTGTGCTGACTTCCTAGGTTTATAACTTTATCATAACGAATAATCCTAATTAACGAAAATTGTTATTATTTTGTCCGATGTATGTCAAAATGTGTATAGATTTGAACAATGTGCCTTCCTATTTGCGGATTTGCCCACTTCTTACCTGGCCACTGGCCTGACAATGTTCTAAAGATGGATGGTCAGGCAAAATAAAACTTAATTTTTCATGCATTTAGCTCTCATGGAAGTGTAGAGGTTTACTTGTCAAAACCAGCTACCCATTCAACTCCCCCCCTTAAAGTTTAGGAATGTGCCACCAGAGGGGGCGAGGGAGCATATAATTACAATTTATCCTTTTTTGGATGTTGGGATGAATGGACGCCACTCTGACGGAGGTGTGATGATACGTACTGAATTTTAGGATCATATACAAAAAGGGACCCTAATTTTTCAAAATGCTCAGGACAATATTGAGGGACTAAATTTTGTCTTTGGGGCAGATGAGGCTACATTGCCTCAGGGAAAAGTGATGAGCCTTTTTCCCGACCAGCTCAATAGGCTGTGATGCCAGCTCTGGAAAGTGCATGTGCTGGTTTGGGCTCCCAGAATGCCCGTCTTGTCCGTGAACAATATATGGACTACTTTTTTACTTGCTGATTAATTATTTGACTTAATAAAATGATATTTTCTTTGAACTACTGTTGTCTGTTTACTAGCTTTGCAAATAGCCTTGATCTTTGTCATTTTTGCCACTAGTGCAAACCAACCTGATGTGCAACATGAGGTGACAATCTCACTTTGAGCTAACTATTATATTGTGCTGTGTCTCAGCTACACACATTTTAGAGTACACTGTCAATGTAACCACAGCAACTTAACAAATATACTGGTATTGAGCATTGAAATAAAAAAACACACATTGTTTTTTTTAGAAAATGTTTTTATCTGTGCACATTCATGTGCGTTTTTTTAGTTTCACAAACAGGCATGTTGGAAAACAGAACTTGTATAACAAACATGAACTTACAAAGTTCAACTTTTACAAAATATGTAAATTTAAATTTTCTTTGGTTATTATAAATATTTTTGTAGAAAATTTTTTGCGTAAAAATGTTTTTTTTCATTATTTATTTTTTATTTTTTTGTAATTATTTTTTGATAATTTTTTGTATCATTTTTTAAAATTTTTTTTTCATTATTTTTTTAACATTTTGGTTTTCATTATTTTTTTATAATTTTTTTGTTCATTATTTTTTTCTAAAATTTTTAAAATTATTTTTGTCAAATTTTTTTGAGAATTTTTTTTTAATTATTTTTTTTTTACAAACATAAACAAACAATAATGTGGACATAATCATGCAGCAGGAAATGAAGAACATGATAAATGTTTATGGACGTCAAAAGTGTTTAGATTCTACCCAAAACATCTATCATGTCCTTCATTTCCTGCTGCATTGTGTTGAGACGATTTCTCATAGCATCTATTTCGCCGTTCCATTTCGTGATCTACCCAATGAGCCTTTGGGCGCTGACCGATGTAAAATGGTCGGGTGGCTCTTCCACAACCAGAACATCACCTAAAAATGTGAGAAAAAACATGTATTTGGAAATATGCAGGCATACATAGATTACCTGAAGCTGGGGTGTCAGACACTCACCTGGTGAGGTACACACTCCCACCTCTCTATCCTCAATATCTGTGACGCTGGTGCTGGGTTCAGGTTGGGGGTCCCGGTGAGGTTGGGGGTCCTGTTGACTGCGTCTTTGATTCCCTATGAAAAATTAAAAAAAGGTATACTTAGCACACAGATATTTATGGCCAGAAATAGGAATATGAAACATTGCTTTCAAGTGGTGTACAATTGTCTGTTTAGGAAGAGAACCAAGTTGAAGACATGATTAATAATACCTTTGACCCCAAATGCAATACTTACCTTTTTGGGCCAAGTTTTTATGGTGTCCCACACTAGTGCTCCTGAGTCCAGATGTGTAACCAGCTGCTGAGTGTCCCCTCCTTACATTCTACTGAATCTATTTAGCAATTAATTAAAATTTCAAAGACATCTAGACAACAATGTCTTTAAAATTCGTTCAATCACATAAATGATCATAACCAAAACAGTCATAAGCCTATATCAGCTTAAAAAAATCGTATTTATTGGCAAACGATCACTGTTGGTCCTTACGAACGTTATTTCCTACCCAGGAATGTTATTTCCCACCTACGAACATTCAGTATAACAGTCAAGAAAAGCACATAGAGCACATGGAGCAGCAGGCAAGTGAAGAATCATAAATGGGACACACAAGTACTTACTTTTTCGAAGTTCCTTCCTTATTTTGAGGTACTGATCCGGCTCCCTGTTTTTCAGGTCAGACCAGTGCTTCCTCAGTTGGTCCTTCTTTCTATGTACCCCAAACTTCCGCTCCAGAGCCTTCGCCACATGATTGAGGATTTTGTCCTTGACAAAATTTGGATGGGCATATGGGCCATGTTTCCCATCATAATCTTCTTTTTTTTAAATTACCACCATCTCCACCATTTCGTCAAATGACATGTTGGTGGCCTTACATCTCCTCCTGGATCCTGACACGTGTCTCCGCCATGTTGCTCCTCACTGCGCACTGAAGAGAAAAGGGGCGGGGAATATTATAGAAAAAGAAGGTCAGGGGCGGAGTTTCAGGCATGCGCCGTCTATGTCAAGTTAACACGTGGTACGAACGAATGCGTCATGCCGTTCGGGTAGCAGAGTTTTCACGCATAGGTAGTGTATATCAATCGAACGAGCGTGTGATGTAAGATTACGTTCTGCTTGGGTGCGAGACAAAGGCAATCCGAGAGTACCCGCGAAAAGAAGCTGGTTCTAAATTCTGTCGCTACCGTTCGTAATTTTTAATGACATTTTTTGCATTTTAAATGTCATTTTGCTGTCGGACTGTTTTAAACAGGGGAAACATGCGCCCCTTTACAGGCATACTATAGACACCCCCCCTAGGTACGAAATTTAAAGGAATATTATACTTTTAGTGTTTGACTTTATTCATTATTAAAATCACTGTTCCTGAAAAAATGGGCGTTTTGTAAACTTTTCTGTGCATTCATACATGTCCCCTGGGGCAGGACCCAGGTCACCAAACACTTTTTATGACAATACCATGAATATCAGCCTTTAAAATTAGCACTTTTTATTATTCATGTTCAACTCCCTTAGACTTTAACGGTGTTCACGTGTTAAAACCAATTTTTTGCCTGTTCAAATGTTCTGTTGCGAAACTAACAGGGGGGTGTTCGGCTCATCCCTAATGGCAATTAGCTTGCATATTATCTCTTAAAATTATCATTTTTGAATTCTACCATAGACTTTTATAGGTTTTCAAATTTGAAAATGTTGTATGGGGCACACTGCAAACAGCCCCCCCCCCCCCCCACAGCTGCCCTAGTGTCAATGCAGCGTGACCTGTGCCACATACAGCATGACCTGTGCCCAATACAGCCTGGTCTGCCTGTGCACCATACAGCCCCACCTATGCAGAGGAAGAGGCAAGCTACTAGGATCAGCAGAGAGCGGGATTGCCCGCTGTACTAGCTTTCATTTGAATTTCCCGTCTTCCCGGGGCTCATCACATAGCCCCACCTCTTGGCCCGACGCCTTTGATGACGTCACATGTCCCGCATTGGATCGGCGTTCTATCAAATGCACCGGGCCAAAAGGTGGAGCTATGTGACGTGAGCCCCGGGAACACTGGAAGTTCTAATGAAAGCTCTTACATCGGGCAATTCAGCTCTCTGCTGATACGGACAGCTCGCCTCTTCCTCTCCTCTCTCTTCCCCTGGCTGGGAGACTGTGCCGGCGGTGCTCTTATCCTCACTGGGCCCTACTCGGCTGTGGGCCCCATAGCGCCCGAATGGGTCAATACGGTGGTAGTTACGCCCCTGAATGCATAGTAATTTGTTGTGTTAAAAAAGTGAGCCCCATATCAATAGACAGCAGTGACCAAAAAGGATTAGGACAAGAATGAGAAATGCTGGAGTCAGAATGATAAGTCTTTCCTATTTGGACACATTCCAAATTAAAAAGTCATGACCTGAAAATTGTTGATGATTGATGTCCAAAAATTAAAATGATGTTGGTTTTACACACACAGGAACTTTAGAGCCAAGAAGAGCCTGGGCCCAGCAGCCGGACGACAATTGAGTGCAGAATCCCTCCCCTGCATCCTCACAAAATAAGGGCCAGGAAGAGCCAACATCTGGATGAGGCCACAGCTGAGTTCTTAACTAGGGCTACTTCTCTCATCAACACAGCACCCGATAGTGCTGAAGGGTTTGGCTGTTTTACTGCTAGTAAGCTCCGTGAGCTTGACGCAGATCAAAGGGAGCTATGTGAGGCTGTAATCATCCAGCTCTTCAGCAAGGCCAGGAAACAAGAGCTAACCACTAAATATCATGTGTGTGATTTGAACAACACTCCTCCACAACAAACCTACCCACCCCAGCAAGCCCACGCACCTGAGCAGCATGGTGGTCAGTGGCAAAAGCAGCCCCAAGGATCCACAACAAGGCCATTGGTCTGGGGAGTTTAGGGGCTAATAATTTAGCAGGTTGAATTTTTTGATTTGAGTATGATTTAATAAGCTATATTTTTTCTTTTTCTGTGTATCGTTTGCTCTTTTTGTTTCTAATTTTTAATTTTTAATTGTGATGACAGAGAACATGTCTAATAATTTAGTAATTTTATTTATGTTGTGAATGCACAACCAAAATGGCCTAAAAAAACAACATTTTGGGATTGATATCACTAGAACACAAATCCTAACTAAAATATGTTTGTCTGTACTCTGTGTCAGTATCACCAGCAAAGCAGATTTATTATTAAGCCATTAAAATTTCGTGCTGGTCCTTGCTTCCGAGCACGATCAGAGTTTTGTTGCCAGAAAGTTTGTCCGTTCGTAGCCAACAAAAGTCCGATAAAAACAGAAAACATTTGTCCGATGGAGCGTACAGAACATGCTAATTTGCATGTTTGTTGTGAAAAAGTCCGATCGTGTGTGCGGGCCTTTATATAGTTGGTGTTGACGATTTGTCATGACGTTTTGACGCGAACGTATTTGGCAGGAATATTTCCCTTCCGGGTTAAGTGATTTTCAACCATGCGCAGTAGCAACCATTCGTTTTTTCACGGACGAAGAACGCATTAAACTTGCAATTTATCGTACGTTCGGCAGAAATTTTCCAAACTTGCCGTTTGTTTTTTTTTCCACAAAAACGTCACAAACGATTATCGATTTGTGCCCATTAACTTGCCGAAAAACGAACGAAGTGTCTATATGAACAATTTTTCGGCCGATTTTCTGTATAGTGTATGGCCAGCATAAGAATGTAAGGTTGTGTAAACTCACTGAAACCCCACTATTCATGCTTTTATATAAAGATGTCCTGCTGTCTTGAGCCATATCTACTTATCCAACGAGTAACGCTTTAACCACTTGACAACTGGGCACTTAAACCCCCTTCCTAACCAGACCAATTTTCAGCTTTCGGTGCTCTCACATTTTGAATGACAATTACTCAGTCATGCAACACTGTACCCATATGAAATTTTTGTCCTTTTTTTCACACAAATAGAGCTTTCTTTTGGTGGTATTTAATCACCGTTGGGTTTTTTATTTTTTGCGCTATAAAAGAAAAAAGACTGAAAATTCGGTAAAAAAATGAAATTTTCTTTGTTTCTGTTATAAAATTTAGCAAATTTAGTAATTTTTCTTTGTAAATTTTGGCCACAATTTATACTGCTACATATCTTTGGTAAAAATAAGTACAAATCGGTGTAAATTATTTGGTCTTTGTGAAAGTTATAGAGTCCACACGCTATGGTGCCAATATCTGAAAATTGATCATACCTGAATTACTGACGGCCTATCTATATTCTTGAGACCTTAACATGCCAGAAAAGTACAAATACCCCCCAAATGACCCCTTTTTGGAAAGAAGACATTCCAAGGTATTTAGTAAGGGGCATGGTGAGTTTTTTGAAGTTGTCATTTTTTCCCACGATTCTTTGCAAAATCAAGATTTTTATTTTTATTTTTATTTTTTCCACAAAAATGTCATATTAGCAGGTTATTTCTCACACACCGCATATGCATACCACAAATTACACCCCAAAACACATTCTGCTATTACTCCCGAGTATGGCGATACCACATATGTGAGACTTTTACACAGTGTGCCCACATACAGAGGCCCAACATGCAGGGGAGCACCTTCAGGCATTCTGGAGCACCCAGGCCAATTCTGACATTTCTCTCCTACATGTAAAAATCATCATTTATTTGCTAGAAAATTACATAGAACCCCAAAACATTATATATGTTTTTTTTTTTTGCAAAGATCCTAGAGAATACAATGGCGGTCGTTGCAACTTTTTATCTTGCACGGTATTTGCGCAGCAATTTTTTGAACGCTTTTTTTTTGGGAAAAAAAACAGTTATTGCGGGGTGTTGCAGAGTATTGCAGGGTGTTGTGGAGTAGTACAGAGTAGTGCAAAGTATTGCGGGGTGTTGCGGAGTATTGTGGGGTATTGCAGAGTATTGTGGGGTATTGCAGAGTATTGTGGGGTATTGCAGAGTATTGTGGGGTATTGTGGGGTATTGCAGAGTATTGTGGGGTATTGCAGAGTATTGTGGGGTATTGCTGGGTATTGCAGAGTATTGTGGGGTGTTGCGGAGTAGTGCAGAGTATTGCAGAGCATTGTGGGGTATTGCAGAGCATTGTGGGGTATTGCAGAGCATTGTGGGGTATTGCAGAGTATTGTGGGGTATTGCAGAGTATTGTGGGGTATTGCGGGGTATTGCAGAGTATTGTGGGGTATTGCGGGGTATTTCAGAGTATTGTGGGGTGTTGCGGAGTAGTGCAGAGTATTGCAGAGTATTGTGGGGTATTGCAGAGCATTGTGGGGTATTGCAGAGCATTGTGGGGTATTGCAGAGTATTGTGGGGTATTGCAGAGTATTGCAGAGTATTGTGGGGTATTGTGGGGTATTGTGGGGTATTGTGGGGTATTGTGGGGTATTGTGGGGTATTGTGGGGTATTGTGGGGTATTGCGAAGTAGTGCATAGTATTGCAGAGCATTGTGGGGTATTGCAGAGTATTGCAGAGCATTGTGGGGTATTGCAGAGTATTGCAGAGCATTGTGGGGTATTGCAGAGCATTGTGGGGTATTGCAGAGTATTGTGGGGTGTTGCAGAGTAGTGCAGAGTATTGCAGAGCATTGTGGGGTATTGCAGAGTATTGTGGGGTGTTGCAGAGTAGTGCAGAGTATTGTGGGGTATTATAGTATGGAGGGATGGCTGATCATGGTGGGATGGATGGATGTGACTGTATTTGTCACAGAGCAGCGTTGTGGGCACTACAGATGCAGCCCACAATGCTGCTACCATCCGATCCCTCCCCCGCCCCTCCCCCTCTGTACCGATCGGCACACAGAGGGGAGGGAGGAACCGGCGTCATGACATGACGCCGGTTTGTTTACATGTGATCGCTCCGTCATTTGACGGAGCGATCACATGGTAAACGGCCGCGATTAGCGGCCGTTCACCGTGATCCGTGATGCGCCGGGTCCTCTGGACCCGGCGGTCACGGAAGTTCTCGGGTGCGCGCCCCAGGGGGCGCGCGAGAGCAGTATTCTGGGAGGACGTCCATGGACGCCCTCCCAGGATAAGCCGACCGCGCTGTGGCCGTCTTTCGGCCATGGCCCGGTCGGCATGTGGTTAAGTATAATTAAAAACTTTTGTTTTAATTTTAGACAGAGTGGAGAGAGATCAGAACACCTGCCAGGTTGTTATTGCTGTCTGTGCCCCCTTTATGGAGATTCACCCTCTCTATTTGTCATGCTTAATGTTATCACCAAAAGTGAAGGAAAATCGCAAATGTTGGATTGTCTCCAAAACAGTAATAGAGGGGAAATCTTCCAATAGGGACACTGATTCTGTTGACAACAAGGACTTTCCGCTCTCTTCCTGTTTTGACTATGGGACAGAAAGTGAAGAGAAATTTCTCCAATGGAACATGGCAAAAAACCTGGCGGAGGGTTATCCTTTCTTACTCTATCCAAAATGTAAAATACATTTTGCCTTTGGTTCTATTTTAACCACTTAAGGACCGGAAGGATTTGCCCCCTTAATGATCAGGCCATTTGTTGTGATACAGCACTGTGTCGCTTTAACTGACAATTGCGTGGTCATGCGACACTGTACCTAAACAAAATTGATGTCCTTTTTTTCTAACAAATAGAGCTTTCTTTTTGTGGTATTTCATCACCTTTGCGGTTTTTATTTTTTGCGCTATAAACAAACAAAGAGCGACAATTAAAAAAAAACAAAACAATTTTTTTTACTTTTTATTATAATACATATCCAAAAAAAACTAAATATATATATATATATATAAAAAAACACATTTATTAATCCGTTTAGGCCGATATATATTCTTCTAGATATTTTTGGTTAAAAAAAAAAAACGCAATAGGCGTATATTGATTGGTTTGCGCAAAAGTGATTGTGTCTACAAACCATGGGATAGATTTAGGGACTTTTATTTTTTATTGTTTTTACTAGTAATGGCGGTGATCTGCCATTGCGGCAGACAAATATGACCCCAAATGACACTTTTTGGGGACCAGTGCCAATATTACATTGATCAGTGCTATAAAAATGCACTGATCAATGTAAAAATTACACTGGCAGGGAAGGGGTTAACACTAGGGGGTGATCAAGGGGTTAAGTGTGTTCTAACTGTAGGGTGGGAATGGGCTCGCTGAGACATGACAGAGATGACTGTTCCCGATCACTGGGAACAGAAGATCTCTGACATGTCTCCTGTTAGAATGGGGATCCGCTTGTTTATACTGCCAGATCCCCGTTCTGCCTCTGTACTAGGCAACTGCGCCTGCATGAGCTAAAATACAGGTACAGCGATTCGTGCAGCGCTACCAACCTGCCGCAGTATAAATACATGAGCTGGTTGGCAAGTGGTTAAAAATTATATTTGTTTTAGTGTGTTGTGTGACTGTATTTTGGTTTCAGGTTTATTTACCCAAGTTTATCTCTTCCCCTGCTGTGCCATGCAGCAGTTGTATCTCGGTTCCTGTTTTTCTATTTTCTAGGCAGCTGAAGATAGGCTAATGCAAACCAGTTCTCAGGAGTGAAGATAAAAGTGGAGAGCCACATCCCAGAAAATTGAATTTCAGTGATTGCTTGTACCTAGTAAAACTAATTGATAGAGAAGCACATTGGCTCAATTGTCAGCACAGTACAAAACACTCAAAAGACATGCTGGTAGTTTAATTGGCTCCTGTCCAAACCTACATTAGAATATGTGAGGTTGGGACCTTATATTGAAACCTGCTTGAGGGCAGGGACTGATAAGTGAATAAATAATATGTACAGAGTTGCATACATTGAAGATGCTTTACTTGGCAATAAACCCTTTGGCTGCCATATCAGCAGTTTACAACAGTCATTAAAGGCTAAAAATAAATGATGTGGTCAATGGGCTCTAGGAGGTAATTTAAAAAACTGCACAGCCCTTAAAAATGTAAAAACTCCCATAGCTATATGTGCATCATCATGCTCTGGAGCCAGGACACTGCAGCCATTGGAGGCTCACCCCCCAGCATCAAAAGCGTAAGTGAGATTATTTGTTTAAAACTCTATACACATCAAAGCATTGGAGAGCTCAGCCTGGGTTCATGGGCCATTCATCAAATCCATCAATCCATATAAAAATTACAAACTTTAATCCAAACTCTACTGAAGTTAAGGGGAGGTAAATCTTGAAAATCATTTCTGCCCATTTTTTATTCCAATAAGCAGGGGGTTATCAAACAAAGGGCATGGTGATCTAGGCAAAGCAATGGGGACATAAAGCAATTTGTGTGTCTTTGAGGGTGACATGGTAAAAAAAAAAAAGTATTTATTTTACATACTTATGCCCTGTACACACGAGCGGAAATTCCGCCAGCAAAAGTCCGCTGAGAGCTTTTGGTTGGAAATTGCGACCGTGTGTATGCTCCATCGGACTTTTGTTGGCAGAATTCCAGCCAGCAAAAGATTGAGAGCAGGTTCTCCAGTTTTCGGTCGGAAAAAGTTCCTATGTGAAAATCTGTATGCAATTCGAACGCGCAAAAAAATCACGCATGCACGGAAACAATTTGACGCATGTTCAGAAGCATTGAACTTCATTTTCTCGGCTTGTTGTAGTGTTGTACTTCACTGTGTTCTTGATGGTCGAAAGTTCAGAGAACTTTTGTGTGACCGTGTGTATGCAAGCCAAGCTTGAGTGGAATTCTGTCGGAAAAACCATCCAAGATTTTTCCGACAGAAATTCGGCTCATGTGTACAGGGCATTAGGAGATGCCTTTAGGTATGTGTATGTGATGTTATGGAACAGTACAATTCCCATGGACAGTGCCAACTACACCATATTTTCACATCACATTTTTAGCATGTGTAATGATTTTCTTATTGTTAAATTTATTTTGGCCTAAATACAGCAGCACCAACTCAAAAATGGCTTTTTACTTACCTCATTGTCATGCTATAGCCGAAAGAAAGCTACAGAGGGGCTCTTTGGTTGTGGCATCCATTGACCTCCTCCCAGAAGCGGACACACATCGGGTGTGCTCTGAGAATGCTGTGTCCTTGGGACACAGCTGATCACAGATTGCAGTACAGGGCCAATCACAGCAGCCCTATACCATGTGATCAGCTGTGTCCAATCACATATAAACAGAATTGCCAGTTAACGACAGTCCTTTCTTCACACGCTCTCTGTGTGAAGAAAGGAAAGCTGATAACCGACCAAGCTGTCAGCATACAGTTTACACTGATAATAATGGCACTGATCATCAGTGCCCTGATCATCAGTGCAACCCCATCAGTGCCCATCAGTGCAGATCTGCACAGCTTGCCAGAACCCATCAGTGCTCCTCATCAGTGCCCATCAGTGCCGCCTCATCAGTGCAGCCTTATCAGTGCCTATCAGTGCCCGCCAGTGCACCCCCATCAGTACCCGTCAGTGCACCCCCATCAGTGCCCATCAGTACAACCTCATCAGTGCACATCAGTGAATAAGAAATATTACTTTGCAAAGTTTTATAACAGAAACAAAGAAAATATATATTTTTTTTGTTTAGCAAAAAAAAAAAATCCAGTGGTGATTAACCACATGCCTACTGGGCCATAGCCGAAAGACGGCTACAGCGCGGTCGGCTTATTCTGGGAGGGCGTCCATGGGGCGTGCACCCGGGAATATCTGTGACCGGACCCGGTGCATCACAGTAAATGGCCGCTGACAACGGCCGTTTACCACTTGATCGCTCCGTCAAATGACGGAGCAATCAATTTCTAAACAAACCAGCGTCACGTCCAGTTCCTATTGGTACAGTGTGAGGGGAGAGGGGAGAGATCGGGTGCAGCAGGCGCTGTGGGCTGGATCTGTTCTGCCCACAGCGCTCATCTGTGCCCATTCCAGCCATCCATGCTCAGAAATACTCTCTCAACCATCCCATCCATGCTCAGAAATACTCATCCATCCCATCCATACTCATCCATGCTCAGAAATACTCATCCATCCCATCCATGCTCAGAAATACTCATCCATCCCATCCATACTCATCCATGCTCAGAAATACTTATCCATCCATACTTCCCATCCATACTCATCCATGCTCAGAAATACTCATCCATCCATCCATCCCATCCATACTCATCCATGCTCAGCAATACTCATCCATCCATCCATGCTCAGCCACCCATACTCAGCAATACTCATCCATCCACGCATCAATCCATGCTCAGCAATACTCATCCATCCATCCATGCTCAGCAATACTCATCCATCCATCCATGCTCAGCAATACTCATCCATCCATCCATACTCTGCAATACTCATTCATGTTTAGCAATACTCATCCATCAACGCATCCATCCATGCTCAGCAATACTCATCCATCCATCCATGCTCAGCCATCCATACTCAGCAATACTCATCAATGCTCAGCAATACTCATCCATCCATGCTCAGCCATCCATTCTCAGCAATACTCATCCATCCACGCATCCATCCATGCTCCGCAATACTCGTCCATCCATCCATGCTCCGCAATACTCATCCATCCATCCATGCTCAGCAATACTCATCCATCCATCCATGCTCAGCAATACTCATCCATCCATCCATGCTCAACAATACTCATCCATCCATGCATCCATCCATGCTCAGCAATACTCATCCATCTATCCATGCTCAGCAATACTCATCCATCCATGCTCAGCAATACTCATCCATCCATGCTCAGCAATACTCATCCATCCATGCTCAGCAATACTCATCCATCCATACTCAGCAATACTCATCCATGCTCAGCAATACTCATCCATCCATACTCAGCAATACTCATCCATCCTCAGCAATACTCATCCATCCATCCATGCACAGCCACCTATACTCAGTCTTACTCAGCAATACTCATTCATCTATCCATACTCAGCCAAACCCAACTCAGCCATACCCATCCATCCCATCCATACTCAGCCATACCCAGCCATCCCATCCACACTCAGCCATACCCACCCAGCCATACTCAGCCATCCCATCCCATGTTCAAAAAACTCACTATGCCTCATAGATGATACGTTGGGTTGTTTTCTTTCCAAAATGGGTTAATTTTTTGGGCATTTCCATTGTCCTGGTGCTCCAGGGCCTTCAAAAGTGTAAGACGTAGTCAAGAAAGTAGATGTGTAATTTATGCTCCTAGAACACCTGATGGTGCTCCCTGCATGTTGCGCCTCTGTATGTGGCCACGGTGTGTAAAAGTCTCACACATGTGGTATCGCCATACTCAAGAGGAGTAATAGAATGTATTTTGGGGTGTAATTTGTGGTATGCATATGCTGTGTGTGAGAAATAACCTGATAATATGACACTTTTGTGAAAAGAAAAAAAATCTTTATTTTGCAAAGAATTGTGGGAAAAAATGTCAACTTCAAAAAACTCACCATGCCTCTTACTAAACACCTTGGACTGTCTACTTTCCAAAAAGGGGTCATTTGGGGGGTATTTGTACTGTCCTGGCTTGTTAGGGTCTCAAGAAATGAGCTAGGCCGTCAGTACATCAGGTGTGATCAATTTTCAGTGATTTGCACCATAGCTTGTGGACTCTATAACTTTCACACAGACCAAATAATATACACCGATTTTATTATTTTTACCAAAGATATGTAGCAGTATAAAATTTGGCCAAAATGTATGAAAAAAAATTCTTAATTTGCAAAGTTTTATAACAAACAAAGAAAAATGTATTTTTTTTAGAGAATTTTCGGTCTTTTTTCATTTACAGCGCAAAAAATAAAAAACCCAGCAGTGATTAAATACCACCAAAAGAAAGCTCTATTTGTGTGAAAAAAAGGACAAAAATTTAATTTGGGTACAGTGTTGCCTGACTGAGTAATTGTCATTCAAAGTGTGAGAGCACCGAAAGCTGAAAATTGGTCTGGTTGGAAGGGGGTTTAAGTGCCCAGTTGTCAAGTGGTTAAAGCGGGATTCCATCCCTGAAAAAAAAAAAAAGTCAGCAGCTACAAACACTGTAGCTGCTGACTTTAAATAAGTACTTACCTGTCCTGGGTGCCCGATATGTCGGCCGCCTGAGGCCGACCCATCCCTCGGCTCTCGGGTCCCGGCACCACCATCCTAAGTAAGGGAAACAGGCAGTGGAGCCTTGCGGCTTCACTGCCAGTTTCCTACTGCGTACACACGAGCGGCGCGGCGCTCTGTGAATGTCCCCGTGGTGTTCTGGGAACACACACAGTTCCCAGAAGACAACGGGGCCACTCACAGAGGAGCAGAACACGCCGCAGAATAGGAAGAGGCAGATTAGGAAGACTGCCTAGCAACAAGGGTTTAGGTAAGTTTACATTTTTTTTTTTCAAATTTTTAAAAATTTTTTTTTTAGGATTTTTCATGCAATTTTTTTTTTTTTTTTTTTAGGGTGACCCTCCACTTTAAATACCACCAAAAGAAAGTTCTATCTGTCTAAAAAAAATATTGATAAAATTTAATTTGGGTACAGTGCTGCATGACCGCACATTGACAGTTTAAATAGTTACAGACCACCTGCCGCAGTTGTACTGCGGCAAGTTGGCTCCCCTGCGTGAATCGTCTTCATTGTACGTCGGGTGTGTACACGGTGATTTGTGTACACCATTCGTGAGCGTGGGATCCAGCAGGTCCGGTCATCCGCGATTGCTCCAGAGACAGGCAGAACGGGGATCTGTCAGTGTAAACTCCCCATTCTGTCAGGGGAGTAGAGAGAGATGGTCTGTTCCTAGTGATTAGGAACAATGATCTCTCTCCTCCTCCAGTCAGCCCAGCCCCCATACAGCTAGCAACACATCCCAGGGAACACACTTAATACCTTGATCGCCCCCTAGTGTTAACCCCTTCCCTGCCAGTGACCTTTTATACAGTAATCAGTCGCTATTTTTAGCTCTGATCGCTGTATAAATGTCAATGGTCCCAAAAAGTGTCTGATTTGTCCGCCGCAATGTCACAGTCCTGCTAAAAAATCGCAGATCACCGCCATTACTAGTAAAAAAATAAAAATGCCATAAATATATTCCCTATTTTGTAGACGCTATAACTTTTGCGCAAATATACGCTTATTGCGATTTTTTTTTTTTTTTTTTTATTTATTTTTTTTTACCAAAAATATGTAGTAGAATATATATTGGCCTAAACTGATGAAGAAATTCTTTTTTTTTAAAATTTTTTTGGGGGATATTTTTTTAGTAAACAATATTGTTTTTTTTTTTTTTTCAAAATTGTCGTTCTTTTTTGTTTATAGTGCAAAAAATGAAAACCGCAGAGGTGATCAAATACCACCAAAAGAAAGCTCTATTTGTGCGAAAAAAAGGACATCAATTTTGTTTGGGTACAGTGTCACACGATCATGCAAGTTAAAGCGATGCAGTACTGTATCGCAAAAAATGGGCTGGTCATTAAGGGCGTAAATTTTCCGGTCCTTAAGTGGTTAAAGCGTGACAGCACTGAAAGCTGAAAATTGGCCTGGGCAAGTCCTTGATTGTAAGCTCTAACGAGGGGGACCCTCTGATTCCTCCTGTATTGAATTGTATTGTATCTTTACTATCTGCCCTCACGCTGTAAAGCCCTGCTCAATCTGTTGGCGCTATATAAATTCTGTATAATAATAATAATAATTGAAGTGGTTAAGGTAGTTTTGGCAGTGACACTTGTTTTTTTTTCACTGGTGGAAGCAACAGCCACAATAGAAAAAAAGCTAGAGTTTACTCCTAAAAAATAAAGCTAAAGCCCTTAACTCTGTACCAATTGACCAGTAGCATAACTGTTTCATAGTGTAAGTTGTGTAACTTGTGATCTTTTGTGCAGTACCAAACAGTATTTTTTTAAAATGTAATAAAATGTCAAAACACTTCCAAACCACAACTCCGCATTTCAGATTTTATCCTGAAATAAGAGTGCCATATGTCAGGCAATGGCCACACATACTGTATAGTGTAGTGCAGGCCTCAAAATTTCAAATCCTGAGCTACTAGCCAGGCCTTAAGGGTTACTCGCCACCAGTTGCCCCACCCAATCCCTACCCTGCCTCGCCCCTAAACACGCCCTCATAAGTTATCTCATGAAATGACACATAAATGTTTTATGAAGAATTAAGTTACAAAAATAAATATTAACAACTTTATCAATGCCTATCAGTGCAGCCTCTCCTGTGTCCATCAATGCAGCCTCGTCAGTGCCCTTCAATGCAGCGTGACATAGCGTTTTATTAGGCTATATTTTAACAGGGGGACACAAGACCACTTTTAAGCAAGAAATCAACATTAGTGCCTATTATTCCACAAAAAGCTTGCAAAATATTTAATTGACACCATTAACAATATTTGATAACCTTTACTAGTCCCCATTTTGACAAAGAGGTGCCAATTAGCTTTTATTCAAGAACATACTATTAAAGTAAAGTTATTTTGTAGAAAAAGCCTGAAAATATTGCACTGACTACAAGCACAGTCTATAAGCACTTTTACTAGGATGAATTTTCACAGGGAGCCTCCAGACATTTTTTAATGAGGAAATTACAATTGTTTCACAGAAAAACAAATAGCAAAATATTGCACTAGCTTTAGGCACAGGATTTAAGTACTTTGTGTGTTTCCCTGTCCTACCTCATTTATCCCATACATTACTGCCAGCATCTTGTCTCTCTTCAACCTCTGCACTTCAGTAATGCCTTGTTTCCACTGAGCGGATCGGTTCGGGTCGGTACAGTTTGAAAGGCCTAGAATGGTCCGGTCTATTCTGGTGAGCGTTTCCACTGCAAGTGGGACCACAAGGGGCCAGACAGGGTTTAGAAAAAATGCCTCAGCATAGCACAGCAGAGGGTTTTCTGTCAGCCAATCAGTGGAATGTATCGTAGCTCCGCCCTAACTGAACCGTTCCATTTTCTATGGCCCCACATCTGAAGCAAGACCCTGAATGCAATGATTCGGTTCGGTTGTATGGGCCGCTTTTATAATGGAAACACCCAAAATAGCGTACCGTACCAAACCGAACCGATCCGCTCAGTGGAAACGAGGCATTAGTTTCTAGTATGTGCATCATTCTGTTCCTCTGAATATCTCGGTCAGTCCTTCATTATCTGCCCCTGCACTCCAAACCTGTGTTGTCGCCTGTTTCTCTGTCAGTTTGCTTATACTCCTGCCACTTACTACAGTGCTATCTGTTATTTTGTGTACCTAGTACCCCAGCACTGCAGAGAGTCCCATCTGCTCTCGGTTATGGCCTGCTTGAGTGAGTCAGAGGACCGCTACCTGAAAACCACCTGCAGCGCAACATCTCCACCTTTAAAAGCTCTGGTGAAGATCAGGCGGTATCTTAGATCCTTTGCCTCAGCCTTTTCAGGGTTCTCACCCCTGCTTACAACTGGCCGAGTTCTCCATGTCCACCCTTTGGCTTTCACCCCAATTTACCGGTTACTACACAAAGTCATGGTCAACTACTCTGCCCCTAGTGGGAATAGCTTTTCTTTATCCTTGACACTTGTATTATTGTGTTATAGACTCCAGACAGCAATATAATTTATCCCTTGTACAAATCATTAATAAGACCAAATCTAGAATATGCAGTTTGGTTCTGAGCACCAGTTCACAAATAGCAAATTGGAGAACTAGAGAAAGTGCAAGGAAGGAACCCAACTGATAAATTACATTAAAGAGCCTAGCTATGAGGAAAGATTAGTTGAACTGAATTTATTCTCTCTTGAGAAAAGGTGATTAAGGGGAAATATAATCACCATGTATAAATACATAGGTGGTCTGTGTAGTGAAGTTGGCGGACAGTTATTCAGTTTCAGGTCACTACAGAGGACCAGGGCACTCTTTACGTCTGGAGGATAAGAGATTTAACCCTCACATACTCATATGATACACATGTCAACTATGGGGGTAGATGTTAAAAAAGCTTTAGACTAGGGATAGACAATCAGGGGGACACCTGACAATTGTTGGTAGAGTTCAGACACACCAGTCATAAGACTTAACAAACCAAATTAGCCCTGCCATTGTTATTACCTTCCCTCATTGAGAAGGAATGCTTGAGAAAGTCTCATGGAGATTTCCTAGCAACTTGGAAGTAACAGGTGCTTCCAACAGCATCATAAGCTCTTGTTATTGCTCCCTTGGATTAATTGAAATGTCCAGCATAACTCCCACAGACATGAACGCCAAACGTAAAACATATTCACCTGGACACTTATCACAACTTATATCTTGTCCATATTACTATCTCATGGGAATCTTCTGCATTACATCCCCCAGCAGTAACATCCGACATACACATTCTGGAACATTATATATGAAAGACAATGCTAATTAGTCAGCTGTCATCAGCTGACTAATTAGCATTGTCTTTGACATACATATTCTGGAACAGTATGTATGAGACTCCATTGCTGATTATTCAGCAGCACAACTGCAAAAAGCAACAGCAACTTTGACATTATTTGAAAGCGTTTTACATTACTATGATCTACCTTCAAGTGTAAGATGCTCGTCCTAATAGCTGGTTATGTAGTTTTATTATTTAAAAAAACTTTTGATCTACAACCTAATTACTTGTATATTATAAAATATGATTAATAGTCTCTTAAAAAAAAAACATGATACTGGCAGTGATGGTAAATATTCAGCTTCTGGTTTCTGACATAAAACATTTTACATGTAAGCAAATTAGTTACAGTCTATTAGTTTGGTCACATCATTTGTTTTTTCTACCAACAAATAGTCCTGTAATGTGTGTGATATGTACTCAAGGCCCCCCACTGCTATTTTGTCTGTCACATTCTGAGCACAGTGAATTACCGTATCTACACATTTTCTGAATTGTTATAATGTACTAAACACTTCAATATAAGCTGTTTAAAAAATGAACATCTGGTACATTTGTTCAATTAAGAAAGGCAATCTATTTCTTATTGTTGCCAGGTAACAAAATATTCTTGCAAATAATGGTTTAACTTTCATGTTCAAAGTTTCACCAAATGATTTAGTTAAGATGACTTCCAGGAACTCAGCTAAATACAGAATTGCAAAAACTAAAATTTCATCTCCCAGCCCAATGAATCAATAAATATATAAAAAATATATAGTATACACAACTACACCTAATAGAATAAATCAATTGATCAGTTTAAACAAACTAATAAATAAAGGGGAAAATGAGAACAATTATACCATGTCCCAGGGTGGAGCCTGTTGTCACCATGTTATCATGTATGTAAGTACAGCTGTGCGGCCATTGGGATTGCTAGCGGTCCAGTGCAAAAAAGCGTACAATACAGTGGCACAGTATAACTAAACCAAAGATCTAAAATGTGTTTGCAGGTTCACCAAGCGAAAAAAACAAAAAAAAAACAAAACAAATACAGCAGCCACATCTAAGGACTGGTGAGCTGCAATATATTATTTGTTTGTTTTAGGTTTAGATTTACTGTAAAAGAAGAGGTAGATTTAAAGTATGAGCGCTCCAGTATAGGGGTGTATAGCAAAGATGTAAAATTTTCTAAATCATGCAGGACAGTTCTGGGACTTGGGACACTTATATTGTTGCATTCACTGACACCAGTTATGGGGGTTATTATTGCATCCACTTGTACCAATGCTAGGGGATTTCCCTGTGTCCACTGACACCAACACTGGGGTTACTATTGCTGTCACTGACACCAAAAATTGTGCTTTTTTTATTAGAACATTCTCTTCACTGTACCTTAATCCAGTGATCATCAACCTTGTCCTCGGGATCCACTAACAGGCCAAGTTTGCAAGATTACTGAATTACATCACAGGTGATATAATTTGCTGCTCAGTGACTGCATCTCCCCAAGGTAATACATAAAATCTGGATTGTTAGTGGGCCCTGAGGACAGGGTTGATGACCACTGCCTTAATCCTTATTCTGTATAAAACATAGCAAAACAGGGAAAGGGTTGCCACGCTACGAGCCATACACTCACAGGTGACACAGACTTGACCACACCTGCTTTTTAGCCATGACCACAATTTGACTGCTGTGCCATGCTGCCGATTTACATCAGACTGACAATCATCAGAGCTGCATGCTGGATTTAGCTGTGTTTCAGCACCCATTTTCTGATATCCTGGCAGTTTTTTCCTGAGCCATTTGGAGACCATTCCTTTAACTTACTAAGGAGGGACACCTCCTTGTCCACTCTGGTGACCTCAGCAGTTGTGACGTTGTGGCGTTTTGACCTCCTGATTCAAATTTGGAGGCACACTGGAATGGCGACAGTAGATATCCTGGGCTTTTAATATGGCGGCTTTTACTTCTTGCACACCTTTCACAGATGGGTTGTCCCAACTCAGATTTAGGCACCTCTGAAGAAGAGATAAAAAACCCTGCCTCGAAATGCATCAGTTGATCCCCCATCTGCCTGTTGCATAATGGGTCCCCCTCTGTGTTACACATTGTGAGATGTTACATTGTTGTATGTGAAGCCGCTATTTATGTATATGTATTTATGTAATTGTTTTTTGTATAAATAAAAGCTTTCTACTTTTTTATATAAAAACTTTCTTCAGTACAAAAAGGGTTCTCTAGGTATGACCACAATGTGGAGTATAGGAGTGAAACTGGGGCATACCTACAGGGGCCTAATGGATACAATTTTCACAGGATGCGTGTAATGCTAAGCAGGTCACACAGTCCAGATGTTTGCAGATTGGGTTCAGAGACGTCAAATGCTCCGTACACACGATCAGATTTTCCAACAACAAATGTTGGATGTGAGCTTGTTGGCTGAAAGTCTGACCATGTGTATGCTCCATCGAACATTTTTTGTCGGACTTTCCGCCAACAAATGTTGGCTAGCAGGTTCTCAAATTTTCCACCAACAAAACTTTCTGTCGGAATTTCCGGTCGTGTGTACACAAGTGCGACGCACAAAAGTTCATGCATGCTCGGATTTAAGCAGAAGGAGCCGCACTGGCTATTGAACTTCCTTTTTCTTGGCTCGTCGTACGTCTTGTACGTCACCACGTTCCCACATTCGTAATTGTTGGCCAACATTTGTGTGACCGTGTGTATGCAAGACAAGTTGGAGCCAACAACCTTCTAACAAAATTCCACGGTTTTGTTGTCGGAAAGTTTGATCGTGTGTACGGGGCATTAGGCTGGCAGAGGAGGATTGGGGAAGGGGACTAAAACAAAATGTACAGTTAAATTGTAATGAATTTTATGAATAAGTAATTGCATTGTGTTGTAGCTTTAAAGAGGAAGTAAACCCTAATGCCCTGTACACACGGTCGGATTTTCCGACGGAAAATGTGTGATAGGACCTTGTTGTCAGAAATCCCGACCGTGTGTGGGCACCATCACACATTTTCCATCGGATTTTCTGACAGACAAAGTTTGAGAGCTTGCTATAAAATTTTCCGACAACAAAGTCCATTGTCGGAAATTCTGATCGTGTGTATACAAATCCGACGCACGTGTATTACGTCACTGTGTTCAGAACGATCGTATTTTCCAACAACTTTGTGTGACCGTGTGTATGCAAGACAAGTTTAAGCCAACATCCGTCAGAAAAAATCCATGGATTTTGTTGTCGGAATGTCTGATCAATGTCCGACCGTGTGTACAGGGCATTATAGTTTTTACTTCTTTGTTCCCTGCAAAGTAAAAGCATTGCATACTAGCACATTATGTGACACTAACTTGCAAATGAAGCCCGCGCTGCCCCCGCTGGAGGCCACATCCATGTTCGCCCCTCTTCCTTCCGGGTCCGCGGATCCTGGCTCTGTGACTGGCCGAAGTCACGTGACATCACTCCCTCGAATGCGCGTGGGAGCCGGCACTTACTAGTGAAGAGGAGGGCCATTTCTTCACAGTGCATGCGCCGATGACATTATCGGCACAGTACAAAGTAAATATCTCCTAAACGGCGCACGTTTAGGAGATATTTACTGTACCTATAGGTAAGCCTTATTATAGGGTTACCTATGGGTACAACTTGAAAATGGAGGTTTACAACCTCTTTAAGTAGTCATTTTAACAACTAGATACTGAATCTCACACTAATAATGTTGCACATGATACTTTAGCCAGTGCAAATACACAGAGTGTTCCCACCAAAAGACCACCCCACTTTAACGTGATTCACCATAGGGGCATAATCGTAGAGATAGAGATTTTAACATCACTATTGTTGATTATTAATGCAGCACAAAATTTCACTTTTCCTTCAAAAACCTTGGAAACCTTCCGCCCTTCCGCCCATTTTTTGGGCTGAAAAAAGACACCTCGACTTATACTCGAGTCAGTGAATAAAAATGCCCAAAATTGAGGAGAAAAGGGGGTAGGGCAGTGCCGCTGGGTGGCGCTCGTGAATGGCCCGGCGCCCCTGCGAGGTTCCCCTCCCCTAATACTGTGTCAGATGTCCCACCTTGTGTTACCCCCTCCCTCCCATGCGTTTTACATTGCCAGCCACATATCGATGTCCCGCCTCCTCTTGTGACAGACAGCACAGTGTTCCTATGCTAGGTATGTATGTCATAGGAGGCGGGACATTGCTACTGCGGCGGCTGCATCTGACACAGTGCAATCTCACATGCGGTGAGTGAAACAACAGTACTCCACTCCAGTACCATATATAGTACCAGTACCATATATGTTATTTATATATATATATATATATATATATATATATATATATATATATATATATATATATATATATATATATATATATATATTGATAGTGTATTGGGACCAGGTTGTGTGCATTGGGACCATGTTGTGTGACTTTTACAATGGCTACCGTATATATAATGGGAACTGGCAGGCTATATACCGGTATAATGGGCACTGGCAGGCTATATACAGGTATAATGGACACTGGCAGGCTGTATATAATGGACACTGGCAGGCTGTATATAATGGGCACTGGCAGGCTGTATATAATGGACACTGGCAGGCTGTATATAATGGACACTGGCAGGCTGTATATAATGGACACTGGCAGGCTGTATATAGAGGACACTGGCAGGCTGTATATATTGGACACTGGCAGGCTGTATATAATGGACACTGGCAGGCTGTATATAATGGGCACTGGCAGGCTGTATATAATGGACACTGGCAGGCTGTATATAATGGGCACTGGCAGGCTGTATATAATGGACACTGGCAGGCTATATACCGGTATAATGGACACTGGCAGGCTGTATATAATGGACACTGGAAGGCCGTATATAATAGACACTGGCAGGCTGTATGTAATGGACACTGGCAGGCTATATACCTGTATAATGGACACTGGAAGGCCTTATATAATGGACACTGGAAGGCTGTATACAATGGGCATTGGCAGGCTGCATTTCATGGGCACTGGTAGAATGTATATTATGAGCCCTAACACAAGCTGCTCTATGCAAACAGTCATATCATAACATTCTGTAATATCAGCCTGCATTAGGCCTCAAACTTTGCAAATCTTTTTTTTTTTTATCCTGTTAGAAATGGATCCCAATACTTCTACCGGTAATCCTGGACAAAAACAAAAACACAGGTCATACGAAGCTGGTTTCAAACTTAAGGTTGTGTCAAGAACAAAAGAAAGCAATAACAGTATTGCAAGTAGGGAATTTTGTGTTAGTGAAAAACAAGTGAAGGACTGGTGGAAAATGAAAGCTGACTTGGAAAAGATTCCAAAGGAAAAAAAAGCTTGACGTGGTTTAACAACTTCATATGGGGCTCTAGAGACTGAATTGCATAAATGGGTTATGAAGTGTCGTCAAAATTGTTACTGCGTAACAAGCATGGGAATTCGCTTACGTGCCCTTCAAATAGCTAAGGATGACAAATTAAAAGCACCAGGCATTGAAAATTTTGTTGCGTCAGCAGGATGGTGTACCCGCTTCATGAATAGGTTTGGCCTATGTTTGCGGCAAAGAACAAAGATTTCACAGAAGTTGCCAAAAGACCTTGATAAAAAAGTGATGTCATTCCATTAATTCATCATAAAACAAAGAGGGATCCATAACTATGACCTGGGAGATATTGGAAATTTTGGGAGCCAAAACTATTTTTCTCAGAACCACAGGAAATGAACAAAAAAACATTTCACAGTCGTTCTGTCATGTTTGGCTAATGGAACCAAGCTGCGGCCTGTCATTATTTTTAAAAGAAAGACCTTGCCTAAAAGGGTCAAATTCCCACCACGAATTACAGTGCGCGCACATATTAAAGGCTGGATGGATGAAGACAGAACAATAAAATGGCTGGAAGAAATTTGGAACGGACGACCAGGAGCAGCCTTAAAGAAAAAAACATCATTGCTAGTTTGGGATATGTTCAGAGCCCACACATCTGATGACATAAAAAAATTGGCAAAATCTTCTCAAGTTACTTTGGCCGTTATTCCAGGTGGGCTTACATCTGTATTGCAGCCGCTAGATGTGTGTTTAAATAAACCTTTCAAAGCCCGTGTGCGAAAGATGTGGCATGAATGGATGTCATCTGGTCAAGCCCGACTGACAAAAGGTGGAAATCTGATGAAGCCTGACATAGAATTGATAGCAACGTGGGTTCGTGATGCATGGGAAGAGATTCCGGAGGACATGGTGCAACGCGCCTTCAAGAAATGTGGCATTAGTAATGCTATGGATGGCAGTGAAGACAGCGCTTTGTTTGAGAACGACAGCAGTGACAGTGATGACTGCGCACTCAGTGATGATGACAATGTCTATGCTGATGACCTCACACCAGCTAATACTGAAGCTCTGTTTGGACATACAGATGATGAGGAGGAATCCAGTTTTGAAGGATTTTAACTCTTGTGTTTTAGCTTCGTTACTGATTGAGCTAAGGTTTTTGTACTTTTAAAGTTATTGTTGATACCATATAGTTTTTATTGACCCTCTTTTCCACTTACAGAGATAGTTTACTGTTTTTCTTTGAAATAAATATTCAAAAACATTATTGGTATCTATTTTTATTTTTGAAATTTACCGGTATCTGCTGCATTTCCCACCCTAGTCTTATACTCGAGTCAATAAGTTTTTTTCCAGCTTTTTGTGGTAAAATTAGGTGCCTCGACTTATATTCGGGTCGACTTATACTCTAGTATATACGGTATGTATTATCAATTCGCATTATGTGCATTAACTGACAGTCAATTAAATGTAGGTGGTTCTATGTTCTTTGTGATCATTTCCATTTCATTGCAAGAACATATGCATATAGACAAAAAGAGTGACTTGACTTGCACAAATCAATGGGCTCACAGTGAAGAACAGGGTCAGGGCATGATGTTGATGCAGATCTGCCAACTTGCAACTTCTTTTGATTATTAACCCTTATATACAGTATAAAAGACAAGGAATCGGGAAGAAGGTCAGAGCCAGTTTAAGGTTTGACTTGATAATGGCATAATTTTAAGATCAATTTGAGATGCTTTTGAAATTATTCAGAATTCACTGGCGGGTGCATTTGACCTGCAATTGATCTCCTTCTGATATACATTTGCTTCATGTGGGTTTTGCCGCGTACAGACGATTGGAATTTCCGGCAGCAAATGTTCGATGTAAGTTTGTTGTCGGAAATTCAGATCATTTGTACGCGGCATTAATGTGATCAGAGACAGAGAGAAACTTTCTTAGTATTTTTCTTTTTTCCTTTCTTTATTGTACATACAGCAAGGGACCTAGAATGGGCGTGTTTCTTAATTCTTCTTCTACATCATAAACAGTTGTTCTCAGTTCACCAGTTTACATACAAAATTAGTTTGGTGCATTAGAACACCTAAGCAAGAAAAATCAGAGTACTAAGTAAGTAGGCTGTGGTTTCTGAATACACATTATAAAGCATAATTTTCGGATTTGGCCTGTAAACCTGTATCAGGTTTTATTTGCCATTGTGGAGATTTTTGGGTATGCTGGGAAAGTACTAAATATGTGACTTTGTAGAATGACATTGCTCTGATTCAACCCTCTTGAATTCCTACCCATGTGTTGTTTATCTTCACTTTTAATGGACGGGGATTCTAGAACACAGTGAGCTGAGTACAATGGTGTTCCAGATCTATCGCTCACTATGCCAGCGGGAACATGGTGCAATCGTCTTTCAGGAGAGGCTGACTCCCACTAGCTTTAGGGGACAGTTGACAGATTTGGGGCTGTTTAGGTTACTGAAGTGAACAGTCTGAAGGGAAAATGTTATTAATGCCAAGCAAGACGATGTTGGGAGATTTTTGCACATCACAGTACATCCCAGGGTAATTTTGAGTCTGAATCCTGAAATTGCCAAGTGCTAAAGCTGCATGATTAATCATCAAGAATCAAGATCGCGATTCTTCATAAACATATAACTATAAACATTGTAACGTTTTGTTCTTTGGATCAAAGGAATGAACGTCGGTCTGTAAATGAGGGAAGTTTAACCACTTAAAGACTAAACCTTTATCTGACACTTGTTGGTTTCAAGTTCAAATCATTATGTTTTGCTAGAAAATTACTTAAAGCTCCCAAACATTTTATATATATATATATATATATATATTTCAGCAGAGACCCTAGAGAATAAAATGGTGATTGTTGCAATATTTTATGTCACATTGTGTTTGCGTAGCAGTCTTTCAAATGCAATTTTTTTGGAAAAAAATACCTCTAATGAATAAAAAAAAAACTAAACAGTAAAGTTAGCCAATTTTTTTTTTTTGTATAATGTGAAAGATGTTATGCCGCGAGAACCGCGAGAGAATCGTAGTCTTTATTCTAAGCAAAAAAAAACGTGATTCTCATTTTTCCCAGAATCGTGCAGCTCTACCAAGGGCTGTCAAACACCAATAAGAATTGTGGCCAAACACACTAGTGCCAAAAGTGACAGCAATACTTGGTATTAACCTTGAAACCCCTGTTTTCACAAAAACAGTCTGAAGAGAACTCCATCATCCATCATCCACAGAAGTGCTAGAAACAACTCTAAAATTAAATTTCAGATTTTGGCCACTATTATTCTTAGCTGATGAAGTCTTTCTAAGATTTGTATATGTACTCATAAACATTGAGACTCTTGCTCTTTATTCACCATATAATTTGACAATTAAGGCTATAGATGCCTCAGTTAAACTGGCAGTAACAATTTGTATTTTTACTGACTATTCGTACTCAGCAGAATACATTGTTTAATACAGTGACAATCAATACAGAAAGGATAAACAAAGAAAAGATCCAAAAAAAGATAGCCTGCACAAATAAAATTAAGCCCTATAATACTAGTGCCACATTATTTTGTTAAGTTGTTAATAGTATGTTATGGTATGTTAATAGTAATAATACCAAATGCTGATTTTTTAAAAAGAAATTACCACATTTGTCCACTAGAGGGCAGCAGATACTGACAAATCTTCCTATCCTTTCAAAAGTCTTTTTTCACTGTAGAATTCATTGAAGAAATGATTTGATGTGTGCAGGGCAGGATTACCTATACCTGATTCACTAGCCCTGACAAAAAAGGTTTATACCAAAGAAGCATCTGTTTTCAGAATGCGGCTTATTAAAGGTCATCCTATAAAAACATATATATATTTTTTAACCTGAGGACAGTTCTTGGTATATACTTTACAGAGTATGACATATTTGAAATTATGTGAATCAAGTGAGTCAAGTATGACAAAATGCATTCCAACTGTATTGATTTATAGCTATTTGTATAAAACATTGATATTTTGTCATATGTGTTGCACTGAGCAAGTATACTGTTTTGGATATACCTAATAATTTCTGTCTAGGCTACAGCTATATGTGATAAAACATGACCTTATACCGCTGACTGTTTTGGCTTTATGGTTATGTTTTCAATATGTGTGTTATAATATCCACATGACTATGAAATAAGTATATATGTCTCCTGGGGCTAAAGAAGAACTCCAAACAATTGTCAAGATCTTAATACGTCCTGCCCTACTTGCATATTGTAGCTCTAAGCATCCTCCATGTGCTCAAACAAAATCCTGCCCCCTGCTGGCCATGGATACAGGGGTTAGATGCTGCCACCTGGATTGTGGTTAAAGCCCCACTCCAGGAATTACACACAAATTACCCTTGCAGTAATCCCTGCCCCTCCCCCAACCCAAACGTTTCAAGGGTTAAATGCTTGTGGAATCTAGGAGGTAGGTTAATAAAGTGCAATACTTACCCTTCATCTCCACAACTGGTCCCTTGAAACTTCCTCTCTAAGAATCTCCAACTGGAAGGCACACAATAACATCAATAAGTACAATGCAGGGTCAATAGCCTCATCGGAGAGAAGAGGATAGTGATAAAGTCTGCTGGAGTACGGTATAAGGCAAGTATATCACCTTATTCCTCTACCTCCTGGCATTTATCCCTTGCAGTGGGGGCCCATGCACTTTTTGTAATTCCCATCTGGGCTTCTAGGCTACATTATAGGAAATTCAAATATTTAGAAATAAGCATTGTGCCTAATCAGTACCCTGAAATCAGTATCAGTAGCTTTTATCTTGAAACCTTCCTAAAAAATACCAGTTAATTTCCTGGTTATGTCAATGTGCCTAGGCACTGCTGTGTCTAAAACACAGGAAGATACAGTTGAAGATCTAAGGCACTGCTGCCTTTAACTGCTAGTCTCAGAAGTGAGAAGTGTTGATGATGTCACTACTGTGCTGCTTACTGTTTTCCATGCCAGAGGCTCTAAAATGAAAAATTAAAATCCTACCTTTACCAAGATGGCTGCCTCATAGTGGCATTGTAAGTCAGTAATAGGGTAAAGATCTGTTGCGCACCTGTAACTTGGTCTCCACCCATTAGCAGAATCAAGTGCATTTAGTTTTTATTTCCACCTTTTTGTTTCTTTATAACTCTAAAAGAACTTTATAACCCGCAGGCCCCCATCTTTCTCCAGCCGCCACTGGGATTAACACAGGCACCCAGGCCCCCACAAGGGAGACACAGCCTGTCAGCCCCTGTGGGGGAATTCCCCCCTCCCTCTTCTCCTTTTCACTGTGCAGCGAGTGAGAGACACACACAGACAGAGCAGCTCACTCTGCACCCTCCCCTGCTTCCTCATTGGCAGGGGAAGGGAATTAATGACACTTAAGGAGTATTGCAGCAATGCATCTTGGGACATGGAATCCCCATTACAAAATGGCCCCATAGCTTTCTATGGGCACAGGACTACACAGACCAGCTGCCCACAGGATTAAAGGAATGAAAAAACTCCAGCTTGTCTGCCTGGGGGAATCAGACACCATGAGGCAGAGGAGAAGACCAGACCTGGGGAGAGGTGTTGCCTCCCAGGTTGATGTACCGTTCCTGCCAGGAATCCATGGCTGGTGGGGGACATCCTGCCTGAGAGTGGGCACAGACAATGTGAAGTGTCCAGTTGTGAGGTAGCCAGTTGGGCTACCTGAAGAGCCTGCCTGTTCCAGGATGTTTTGCCAGATCACCAATCGCAGGATTGGTGAGCGGGCACTTGCCCATTTGCAGGAAACAAAGACACTCATGCAGACAGCGTTGTTAACTTTGTCCACTCGAGAACCTGGATCACACGGATGCCCTGTTAGGAATCACAATGTCTGTCCTGTTATCCAGACACTGCCAACATACTGTCCTTACACTATACCCAATAGGTGTTCAAAGTACACCAACTAAAGTGGCTAGCCGAAGACTCAAGGCCTTCTTCTTCAAAGGGACTGCAGCTATTGTGGACATACGGACATGCACACATACCCAGGGCTCAGTCTGTGTGATGCATAAGCGGGGTCTTGGGAGTTGACCTCTGAACTAAGTTCAAGGTTTATAGTTTGTGAGCCTGTGGTGTCAGGGGACAGAAGAGAGAGGTCTGACATAAGAAAAGGTAATTCCTCTGCTCTCCTCCTGTCTGGATTTATAAGTAATACATTAATACAGTGTGTACAGTTTCTACTACTTTTCTGGTGGTGTACACAGCATCTAATACAGTTTCTAATACACTTCAGGCAGTATACACAGTATATAATACAGTGTGTACATTCTCAACTACTTTTCTGGTGGTGTACACAGTATCTAATACAGTGTGTACAGTTTCTAATACACTTCAGGCGGGGTACACAGTATCTAATACAGTGTACTGGGGTGTTGCAAAACAAAAAATACATCATGTCCGGAAGGCCACCAAGGAGAGGCAGACGCTCACAGGCCACTAAAAGAGGGCAAGCTGCCTCTGTGTCTACAGTCAACAGTGGTGCTCGTGGACATGGTGCATCCTCTGCTGCAGGCCCTGTTATTGAGCCACAACATGCAGAACAGTTGGTGGAGTGGATAACAAAGCTGTCCTCATCCCCCTCATCCTCTGTCACCCAGGCTCAGAGTAGTTTACCTTCCAACGCAGCTGCCAAAGTGGCCTATTCCACCGGCTCCTTGTCCACAGTCTCTCCTTCCATAGCCCCATCATCATGCACGGAGGAGTCCCCAGAATTATTCGACCACAGTGTCGGGTACATGCTGCTGGAGGATGCGCAGCGATTTGAAGGCTGCAATGTTGTTTCCCAGGTTGAGGAAGGGAGTAACGTGAGCCTAGAGAGAGGGGGTGCCACAGAAGGACAAGAAACTGGCAGTCATGTTCCCTCAGCTGAAGCACAGTGCCAAGTTTGCTCCAGAGACGAGGAGGGAGGGGATGATGAGGTCACTGACTGTACTTGGGTGCCTGAGAGAAGAGAGGAGGAGGAGGAGGCACAACTCCAACGAGGCAGGATGTCCTCTAGGGGGCAGCATAAGGGCAGCCACCCTATTGCATTACACTGCAGAGCTCCGCGGGTGCAAGGCGCTGCTGACTCCCCGCTGACTTTTAAAAGTTCCTTGGTCTGAGCCTTTTTCAACACGTGTGCAACAGATCGCACCGCTGCTGTTTGCAACCTATGTCTGGAGCAGATCAAGCATGGCCAGAACAGCAGCCGCTTGGGCACCACATGCTTGACAAGACATATGATGACCTGCCATGCAGTCCATTGGCAACAGCGCTTGAAAGACCCACATCAAAGAAAAAGGCGGACTTCTCCTTGCTCCTCATCTGGGATCTGCAACCCTATTATACCTCCAGTCCTCTCAAAAACCTGCACTGAGAGGAATGAAGGTACATCAATAGGTGTCCCAAGTACTTGCAGCCAATCTGCTAGCAGTACACCACTAATTGATTTTAGCAGGCAAATTTCCCTACCCCAGTTACTGTACCTCAGTTCCAAAACATAATTTCTTTTCACGGAAGGCCATTCCGGCTCTCTACTGGCATGTGGAAGGCAATGTTTTGGTCTCGTTGGACAGGGCAGTCAGCAGTAAGGTTCATATTACTGCTGACTCATGGTCCAGCAGGCATATGCAGGGATGTTAGCTTTCCTTCATGGCACACTGGGTAACTCTGCTGGCAACTGGGAAGGATGCAGGACAGGGTTCAGTGTTGTTGGAGCTTGTTCCACCACCACGTCTCTAAAATGCTAGTGGTGATTCTGCCACAGCTCTCCCCTCCTTCCCCTCCTCTTCTTCTTCCTCTATGGCCTCTTCTGCAGATTTGTCCTCTGAACCAGCGGTGCTCCATAAGCATTCAAGGGCTACGCAAGCAGTTTGGCTAAAAGATGCCATGCGTGCTTGAGTTGGTCTGCCTAGGGGGCAGGAGCCACACTGGGGCAGAGATTCTATCAGCTCTGCAGGGGCAGGTTCAGGGGTGGTTGACGCCACGCCAGCTTCAGCCAGGAATGGTTGTATGTGACAATGGCACCAACCTTCTCTCTGCCCTCTGACAGGGGCCCTTGACCCATGTTACATGTTTGGTACACGGCCTGAATTTGGTGGTGCAGCTGTTCTTGAGCAGGTACCCAGGCTTACAAGATCTCCTGAGGCAGGCCAGAAAAGTCTGTGGTCATTTCTACCGGTCATACAATGCTAGTGCTCAGCTGGCTGACATTCAAAGGAAATGCAACCTGCCCACCAACTGCCTCATTTGTGACATGCCCAACAGATAGAACTCAACATTGGCAATGCTGCAGGGGCTGCACACACAGCAGAGGGCCATCAATGAGTACCTGTGCGAGTATGGCACCTGGATCAGGGGAGCTTGGCTTCTTTTCGCCACGCCAGTGGCTACTGATCAAGGATGCATGCAGTGTCCTGTCACCATTTGAGGAGGCCACAAGGATGGTGAGCAGTGACAACACATGCATCAGTGACACTGTCCCTCTAGTCTTCCTTCTGGTGCACATGCTTCGTGGAATCATGGGCAGGGCACTTTGGGGCAGAACAGCGGGAGGAAGAGGAGGACTTCCTTTCCTCTCAAGGCCCCCTTTATCCAGATAGCATTCCTGCAGGCCCACCAAACACACAGGAAGAAGAGGAGGAGGATTGTGTCAGCATGGATGTGAAGGATAATACTCAGCAGTAGTCTTCAAGGGATGGTTTTCAGTCACCAGAAACCCAAGGAGTTGTACGTGACTGGGAGGAGGTAGTTACCGATAATGTGATCCTTAGTGACCCAGAGGACTCTGGCAAACTTACGCTGTATGGCCTACCTGATTCTGCAAATCATGCGAAAGGACCCTAGGATTTGTGGTATCAAGAAGAGGGATCATCCATGTTACAAAGGTAAGGTTGCAAAACTCATCCTGCCTTCGCAGAGGGAGCAAAGGATAAAACATCTGCAGGAGGCCTTGAAGAAAGGTTTGTGTAACGCATTTTCAGACCCTGGGAGGTTACCATTTCCTGGTGCTGGACAATGTGTTGCTGAGGCTTTGTTTAGTCAGAGGAAGAGCGGTGGAGAAGGTGGCCGGCTGACCGATGATCGATATGGTGCAGGTATATCTAGGAATATCTAGGGTCAAGAGCAGACTTGGAGACCTTTCCAACAGAGCATCCACTGGGTTACTGGGTCTTGAGGATGGACCACTGGCCAGAACTTGCTCAATATGCAATTGAGCTACTGGCCTGTCCTGCATCCAGCATGCTTTCTGAACACACATTCAGTGCTGCTGGAGGGTTTGTAATGGATCAAAGAGTGCGCCTGTCCACATACTCCGTTAATAGGCTCACATTCATAAAAATGAATCAGTCTTGGATCAGCAGTGATTAAGCACCTGATGCTGATGTAAATGATTGAATTTGCTATGGATGTTGGATCCCTTGAAGACTGCCTATGCTGACTATCCTATTCCTCCTCAATCTTGATGATGCTAGCTTCCAACAATATTATTGGTTTAGGGCACCACCACCACCACCCAAGGTCCAATTTTTCTGCCCCTGTTTAACAGAGGCATGTAATTACAATTTTTTATATAGTATTTCACAGCAGGGCCCGTTCCCGCTCCCAACAACAGTATCTATGAGGGGTTACAGTGTTGTGGCACCACCAAAACCAAACGCCCAATTTTTCTGCCCCTGTTTAACAGGGCCATGTAATTACAATTTTTGATCTAATATTTCACAGCAGGGCCCGATCCTGCCCGTTACTGCCCCCAACAAGAGTAACTGTGAGGGCTTACAGTGTTCTGGTACCACCAGCACCTAAGGCCCAGTTTTTCTACAGAATATAAGGGCAGGCTGTATAGTATATATACTGCTTGTCAGACTTACCCGTATCAGACTGACGAACCCGATATAGCAGAGGATGGCCTCCCGTACGTATCTGGTTCCCGGCCCCTGATAGAGCACACAGAAGGCACGGGAGCACAGAATGGTATGAGAGCCTGGCGGGTGGTTAGCAGGGATGAGGCCCAAAGTCCTGATGCAAGCTGGCAGGAGATGATAGGTAGGCTGTAGGTCAGCTACAGGTGCAGAGCAGGAGCAGGCAGATCCGAACACAAGCAAGGTTGGCAACAGGCAGTCAGCACGGTACAAAAGGAGCAGGCAGATACAAAGTCCAGGTCACAAGCAGGTTTGGCAGCAGGCGGTCTGCACGGTACAGAGGGGTCAGGCAGGTTCAAAGTCGGAGGCAGGCCAGGGGTCAGATGCAGGCGGATAGCAGAGCAGAGTCCAGTAAACAAGCCGGGTCACAGAGAGATCAAACAGCACACAGGAAGCATGGGAACAGGAAGCTGATGATCGGACAGCACCGAGCACAGCATCCCAGCAACCTAAATAGGGCAACCGGCGCCAGCGCGAGCCAGCGGGACGCAGCGCACTCCAGAGTGCCCAGCAGGTGTCCTGAACCAAGATCCTCTCTGACAGTGCCCCCTCCTTAAGGGCAGCCTGCGGATGCCCAGCCGGGCTAACCTATCCGCACGGGTACTCTGAAAATCCCTTAAGAGTTCTTCAGCGTGCAAGTTGGCCTCCGGTTCCCAAGAATTGTCTTCTGGTCCATACCCCCTCCACTTGATCAAGTACTGGATTTGGTTGCGTCTCTTCCTACAATGCAAAATTGCCTCCACCTCAAACTTCTCCTCGTTGTCGATAATTACGGGTTCAGGCGGGCCAGTATTGCGACCCGAAAAAGAGTTGGGGATAACGGGTTTAAGTAGAGATACGTGAAAAACCGGATGGATTTTCAATGAATTAGGTAAGTCCAGCTCATAGGCCACATCATGGATTTTTCTCTTGACTGAAAAGGGACCCATGAACCTGGGACCTAACTTTCTCGAAGGACAAGCCATCCTTAAGTTACTGGTAGACAGCCAGACCTGATTGCCAGGTTCTAGCAATAGTTGTCCTCGCTTCTTCCTGTCATACATTTTTTTGTTGTATTCCTGGGTTCTAGCCATTGTTTTTTGCAATAGTTTGTTGTTGTTGATGAAGAAGTTCATAGTTTCAGAAACCACGGGAATCACACATTCAGGTAAGGAACTGGTTAAAAAGGATGGGTGAAACGGTGTCTGTTTGATGGCCGAATGCACAGAGTTGTTGTAGGCAAACTCGGCAATAGGCAGGAGAGAGACCCAGTCGTCTTGTGAGAAGGCAGAAAAGCAACAAAGGTACTGTTCCAGCGACTGATTAGTTCTCTCCGTCTGCCCATTCGTCTGGGGGTGGTAGGCCGAAAAGAATGCCAATTCTATCCCCAGAGACCTACAGAGAGCTGAGGCAGAGATTCCCTGGAGTCATGAAACATACGGGATAATGCATCTGGTTTGGTGTTCTTGGTACCTGGCCTATACGTAATGTGGAATTGAAATCTCGAGAAGAACAGAGCCCATCTTGCATGTCGTGGTCTCAATCTCTTGGCCGTTCTCAAATACTCAAGATTTTTATGGTCCGTGTAAATCAGAATGGGGTGAGGGGCCCCTCCAATAGGTAGCGCCACTCTTCAAGTGCGGCTTTAATGGCCAGCAACTCATGATCTCCTACATCGTAATTTTTTTCTGCATCAGAAAGTTTTCGTGAGAAGAAGGCTATGGGATGAAGGAGAGCCTTGGCCCCTTGCCGCTGAGACAGTACTGCCCCTACCGCGACCTCCGATGCGTCCACCTCAAGGACAAATGGCAAGGCAGGGTCTGGGTGCTTCAGGACAGAAGTGGAAGTAAAAAGTTCCTTGAGTTTATCAAAGGCTGCTTGCGCCTGAGGAGACCAACAGAATCGATTTCCCTGTTTCGTCAGTTCTGTGATAGGGGCGATGATAGTAGAAAAACTCCTTATAAATTTCCGATAAAAATTGGCGAAACCGACAAAGCGTTGGACCCCTTTTTTATCGGAGGGAGCGGGCCAGTCCAGAATAGCTGCAACCTTTTGCGGGTCCATTTTAACACCATCGGTAGAGATGATTAGGCCAAGGAACTGAATGCACTGGAGCTCAAAATCGCATTTGTCCAATTTAGCATAGAGTCCATGTTGCCTGAGCTGGATTAACACATTCCTGACATGCCTGCGATGTTCGGTAACAGAAGAGGAGAAGATCAGAATGTCGTCCAGGTATACGATAACATATAAATCCAAGAGGTCACGAAAAATGTCATTTATGAAATGTTGAAAAGTTGCCGGTGTGTTGCACAGGCCGAAGGGCATGACGAGGTATTCAAAATGTCCGAACCTGGTACGGAAGGCTGTTTTCCACTCGTCCCTCTCTCTGATGCGAATCAAGTTATAGGCCCCACGGAGGTCGAGTTTGGTAAATATTTTTGCTGAACCCAATCTTTGGAACAGCTCTGGCACAAGAGGTAAGGGATAGCGATTTTTGATGGTCACCTTGTTGAGTTCTCTATAATTGATGCAGGGACGTAGCGAGTGGTCCTTTTTCTCGACAAAAAAGATGCCTGCCCCGGCTGGTGATGTCGAAGGACGGATAAAGCCTCTCTTAAGATTTTCATCGATATACACCTTGAGAGTACCCAGCTCCTGCTCTGTTAAAGGGAATATTCTCCCAAAAGGAACTTCAGATCCGGGCAACAACTCAATAGGACAGTCGTAGGGTCTATGAGGCGGAAGGGTCTCAGCCCCTTTTTTGCTAAAGACATCGGAGAAGTCCTGGTAAGGGATGGGAATCGCCTGCTGCGATTCCGTGTCGGTGTTCAGACACAAAAGTTGACTGTGTTTTGCAGGAGTTCCGTGCAAACAGTGCTGTTGGCAGTAACTGGAAGAGAACTTGACTTCCCCAGAAACCCAATCGATACCGGGGTTATGCGCCTGCAACCAAGGCATTCCTAGAATAATAGGGAAGAGGGGTGAAGAAATGGTGTCCAGCCGGAGAGTTTCCTGATGACAGGTGTTCATGGTGGCTAGCAGTGGGATGGTTTCCAAGGTGACCGGACCAGAGCTGAGGGTGGAACCATCCGCGAGATAGACAGCAAGTCCCTGCGATTTTGTCCGGAGAGGGATACGGTGTTGAGTCCCAAAGGTGAGATCAATGAAACAACTGCACGCTCCTGAGTCAATGATGACCGGGGTAAGCAGATCCTGTCCTGGAAGCTGGAGGGTAATGGAGAGAGCCAGATGGTTAGCAAGGTTAGGCAAGGCAGGTGTGATTTTAGAAGTAGCTGAAAGAGACTTACGTGTCTTATTTGGGCAGGATCTCACATAGTGACCTGATTCCTCGCAGTACATGCATAAGTTGTTGACCCGTCGACGTTGTCGTTCCTTGGGAGTGAGGGATGGGCGGAGAAGTACCAGTTGCATCAATTCAGAAGTGTCAAGGGCTGAGGCAGCCGGTACCTGAAGGCTTTGGCCTACGGAGCTGGTAGCACTCGGGGCCTTGGGGAGGACCCAAGTGGGGCGGAAGGGGTTGACCGACCTCTCGGAACGACGCTCTCTCAAGCGCCGATCAATCTGCACCGACAGGTTAATAAGGTCTTCAAGAGTTTGGGGTACGCCTACCCGTGCCAGCTCGCCTTTGAGCGAATCGGATAATCCTAAGCGGAATTGGTATCGCAGGGCCGCATCATTCCATTCAGTGTCTGAACTCCAACGCCTAAATTCCAGAACATAGCCTTCTGCAGGCCTGCGCCCCTGTTGTAGGGCGTGTAAGGCGGATTCGGCCATGGCTTTTAACTGAGGGTCCTCATACAATTGAGACATGGCAGTAAAGAAGGTATCCAGACTATCCAAGCAGACTGACTCTTGCTCCAGGAGACGGTGGGCCCACGCCTGTGGTTCTCCAGATAGAAGAGAGATGACAAAACCCACCCTGGTTGCTTCCAAGGAGAAGGTGCGTGGTTGCAAGGCGAAGTACAGTTCACAAGCGTTACGAAATGCTCGATACTTATTGCGCTCTCCGGTAAACCTTTCAGGTGTAGGGACCCTGGGTTCGGGAGGTAGCATAACCACTGAGGGTGCAGGTGAGAGCCCGGTAGCAGAAGCACCTTGTGGGTTAGCAGGTGAGGATAGCACCTGAACTCGTTCCTCCAGTCTGGTATAACCTTTTTGAAGGCTCTTCACAGCCTGCGTGAGACCCGCCAGGTGTCTGCATAGCTCCTCCATGGGAGAGGTCCCCTGCTCGGGCTCGGACATGGCTGCCCGATACTGTCAGACTTACCCGTATCAGACTGACGAACCCGATATAGCAGAGGATGGCCTCCCGTAGGTATCTGGTTCCCGACCCCTGATAGAGCACACAGAAGGCACGGGAGCACAGAATGGTATGAGAGCCTGGCGGGTGGTTAGCAGGGATGAGGCCCAAAGTCCTGATGCAAGCTGGCAGGAGATGATAGGTAGGCTGTAGGTCAGCTACAGGTGCAGAGCAGGAGCAGGCAGATCCGAACACAAGCAAGGTTGGTAACAGGCAGTCAGCACGGTACAAAAGGAGCAGGCAAATACAAAGTCCAGGTCACAAGCAGGTTTGGCAGCAGGCGGTCGGCGCGGTACAGAGGGGTCAGGCAGGTTCAAAGTCAGAGGCAGGCCAGGGGTCAGATGCAGGCGGATAGCAGAGCAGAGTCCAGTAAACAAGTCGGGTCACAGAGAGATCAAACAGCACACAGGAAACAGGAAGCATGGGAACAAGAAGCTGATGATCGGACAGCACCGAGCACAACATCCCAGCAACCTAAATAGGGCAACCGGCGCCAGCGCAAGCCAGCGCGACGTGGCGCACTCCAGAGTGCCCAGCAAGTATCCTGAACCGAGATCCTCTCTGACACTGCTGTTCAGAGTATATAGTGCCTGGGGGTCTGGGGGACCCCCACGCCATTAAAAAAAAAATTGGTGCAGGGTTCCCCTTAATATCCAAAGCAGACCTGAAGGGCCTGGTCTGGATTTTTATGGGACATCCACACCATTTTTTTTTGGTATTTTTGGTATTTTTATCTATTAATTAATATTGCCGGGATGTGACAATACATTACAGCCGCAAGCAATTTTAAATAACATTTTCTCCTTTAGAACTTTAATTTTGCTTTGGCACTGTTATAAACATAGGAAAGATGCGCTACTTTACAGGCATACTAAGGACACCCCCAGGCAGGATATTTAAAGGAATATTTAATTTTTATTGTTTCAATTTAAGCATGATTAAAATCACTGCTCCCGAAAAAATGGCTGTTTTTAAAACTTTTTTTTGCATTGATAATTGATACATGTCCCCTGGGGCAGGACCCGGGTCTCCAAACACTTTTTATGGCAATAACTTGCATATAAGCCTTGAAAATGAGCACTTTTGATTTTTCACTTCTGAGTCCCATAGACTATAACGGTGTTCGCGTGTTTGCACTATTTTTTTGCCTGTCCGCATGTTCTGCTGCCAACCGAACCAGGGGGTGTTCGGCTCATCCCTAATACTGTATATATATCTATATATATATCTCTATATATCAATAACGATAGATAGATAGATAGATAGATAGATAGATAGATAGATAGATAGATAGATAGATAGATAGATAGATAGATAGATAGATAGAGTAAGATAGATAGATAGATAGATATAGTAAGATTGGGGTTATCAGACTCAAACGGTAGGTGCGTTTTCCAGCGAGTACACCAATACAAAACTGTATTTGTAAGGGCCTGGTAGCCCACTCTTATTTAAAAGCACGGAAAAGTTCCCAAAGACATCAGTACCCACGCAGGGGGGTTCCACCATTACTGTATCTTGCACACTCAATACTTTAGCCTCCTGGCTTACATTCTTGCCATACGTCTGATTCAGGCCTTTAGCCTAGGCCTTAGGTCTGCTCCTCAGACCCAACAGAGTTTTCTAGAGTTAAGCTCTCTCCTAGCTTACTCCTGATCAGCGCCTTGCTGCTCTGTCACCAAGTACATCTGCCTCCTGCAGACATGCATGCTCTGGCTGCCTCCTGCAACCTCTGACTCCTCTCAGAGGAATGGGAGTTCACCTGACTCCCATGCACAGACTTCCTGTCTGTTGGGTGGAACCCTGAGCCATAGCCAGGTCACAACTAAATAGCCCAGCACACAGCCGTGCAATCAGCGTGCCTTTCTCTCCAAAATCTGGCGCAAACCAGCAAACTTCCAGATAGCACAGGGTCCTACTGCCACAATATATACATACATACAGTATCTAACAAAAGTGAGTACACCCTAACATTTTTGTAAATATTGTATTCTTTCATGTGACAACACTGAAGAAATTAAACTTTGCTACAATGTAATGGCTGTGTGTTTAGTTATTTTGAGGGGACACCACATATATACTGTTATACAAGCTATAAACTCACTACTTTACATTGTAGCAAAGTGCCATTTCTTCAGTGTTGTCACATTAAAAGATATAATAAATATATATATATATATATATATATATATAATTTTTTTTTTTTTTTTCAAAGACGTAGCAGAATCCATGTTGGCCTAAACTTACAAACAAACATGTTTTGTTGGGTATGTTTTATAACAGAAAGTAGAAAATGTTGCTTTTATTCCAAAAATGTTGGTCTTTTTTTGTTAATATTATAAAAATTTAAAACCAGGTGGTGATTACATACCACCAAAAGAAATTCCTATTTGTGTGAAAAAAGTAATATAAATTTTATTTGCATACAGTTTTGCATGAATAAGCAATTTCCAGTAGCGCTGCACTTATTTTGTATTTTCACATATTTTGGAAGTGTGGGAAGTGTACAAAATTTTTAGTTCAGGTATTATTCCTTTTCCCTTGTTGGCAGAAGCTATGAAGGAGTTTTCATATTTGGAGAAAAGAGAGCTTGATTTACAATACCAATACCAATATACCTAATAGTGACACACATACATTATTCCGAAAAATGGGCCATATGATGGATAAGAAGATCAACCTATGGTGGAATATTATCACAATGAAGCAGTATATAAAGGAAGTGTAACGAGCCCCTTTCTCGCTCGGTTCCACTCTCCCGACACTCCTCTGCAGATATAGAATCAGATTGCAGATCGCAACATCTGATTGTTCGGTCATCCAATGTTCCGGGATTAGAACTACAGCTATGTGCCGTTTTAACCCAGTTGTGATAGCTCAGAACAAACACCAGGCAGGCTGTATGTAAGTTCAAACAGGGATCTCACTTTATTGCAAAATACAGGCTTTTATACCCTAAAAGTGGAGGTGCAGACCTACTGCTCGTATTACTCTAACAATACAGCTGTAACCTAATTAACATGAGCTAATTAACTAATCCCTTTAGACAGCCTAGATGACTCAGACATGACTTTTAGGCCAGACTGGCCGTCTTGTAGTTCAGAAAATCCAATCAACATTATCACAATCAACAAAGACTCTTCACACAATAGCAGAGTTAATTAACACAAACAACAACGGGAATCTAATGACTCTTAGATCCCATACTATAGACTTATTTACAATACACATTTTATCAGACAACAGACAGACAGGTGCTGGAATATACATCAGAATCTCCTAACAGTATCTGTCCCAGCATTAGGAATCAGCCACTATTCCAATATGGCAAATCCAGGGTCCCCAGAGTCTGTGTGTCCTGGGGGACCAGGACCCGAATCCACAGTAATACCACCTCAAGGGTCCCCAGGCATACAGCTCACAAAGAGCACCGTTCCCCCAAATGCAAGGGCCCCTGATCGATCAGCAAGAGGCTAGCATACAGTCCCCTCCAAAAGTCTCTCTCCCGGCTAGGTCTGTCACATTTATCCCCTTTCAGCAGGAGACTAACACAGGAGGAGACCCCAGACGGGTTGACTCCGAAGTTAGTCAGTAGTTCCATTCCTCTAATGCCTGTACCCACACAGTACCCCAAACAAATTGTTCCAAACAAAGCATTAGTCACCCAGCCAACCTTTGCCTCTCTCAGAAAACATATCTGCCGCTGGGGAGAGGCCTGGACTGGCCCTTCTCCCTGGAGTCCTTTCTGCCGCTGGAGAGAAGACAGGGTGTCTGGGCTCACTCTGCCATGCTGTTGGGGATCTGGGCCGACTGCCCAGCATCCCTGGGGTATACAGGTGGACACTGAAGTCCCATCCACCTTCACAGGACATCCATCCTCTGTTAGTTGAGGGCAGAATCCAGCAGTACTCGGCCCTGTTGCCAGCCCTTCTGCTGGAAACCCCACACCATCTGCTCCGGCTAACTGTTGGGGAGGGACGATGAACACCTCCTCTCCCTTTTCCCCCTGTATCCTGATCTGCTGCTGGGAAGTGACCACCTCCTTCTCACCCTGAGCCTCCGGAACCGCCGCAGGTGTAGGGCAGAGATCTTGGACCCTCTGCTCGGTTGCCAGCGCTTCAGCTGGGGAAGTTCCTTGTAACTTCACAGATACTTCTGTTGGTGCTGGGCAGAGCATAGTGAAGTTTGGCCCAAATAACAGCTCCTCTTCTGCTGGAGGCTCACCAGGTTGTTCTTCCTCAGCAGAAAAGTCTATCAAATCCCCTGTCTCTGCAACTGGTGTCTGGGAATAAAGGTTCACCATCTCCTGTCCCTGGAACCCAGAAGATGCTATCAGGGATGGGCAGAGCACAGTGAAGTTTGGCCCTAATAACAGCTCTTCTTCTGCTGGAGGCTCACCAGGTTGTTTTTCCTCAGCAGAAAAGTCTATCAAATCCTTTGTCTCTGCAACTGGTGTCTGGGAATAAAGGTTCACCATCTCCTTTCCGTGGAACCCAGAAGATGCTATCAGTGCTGGGCAGAGGTTAGCAGAGCTCTGCCCTGTTGTCAGCACTTCAGGTTTGGGGACTGCAATCTTCAGATTTTCCACTGCCGATTCTCTGGCATTCTGCTGGACAGGCACATTCCTCCATCCAAGATCATCCAATACAGAAACAGGTTCATCAAGGTCAGTCAGCACTTGCTGCATCCGTCATAAGACCTCCGCCTCCATAGCTGCGGGTGCAGGTTGGCAAAGCACACCGTTACTCTGCCACATTGTCAACTCTTCAGCCAAGATTTCAGAGTTGCCAACTGGTATTTCATGATAGTCCCAGGCAAAGGGAGCACCACCCTGCTGCTGAGCAGAGTCTAATGCCCCGTACACACGGTCGGATTTTCCGATGGAAAATGTCCGATCGGAGCGTGCTGTCAGAAATTCCAACCGTGTGTGGGCTCCATCGGACATTTTCCATTGGATTTTCCGACACACAAAGTTGGAGAGCAGGAGATAAAATTTTCCGACAACAAAATCCGATCGCGTCAATTGCGACCGTGTGTGGCCTGTTCCGACGCACAAAGTGCCACGCATGCTAGGAAGAAATTCCAAGACGGAACAGCTCGTTCTGGTAAACTTAGCGTTCGCAATGGATACAGCACTTTTGTCACGCTGTAATGTTAAAAATGGTTTAATACAGCGCACTCTCTTCTTCTTTATAATGTGACAAGAATTAAGTAGTTTTGCTGCTCATATTCACACACACTTCTCACAAAGTTTTATTTTTGTTTTTTTATTGGGATTCCCTGAATATATTGTTATTAGTTGTCACATCTGACAAAATTTTTTTTTTTATTTAATTTTTTGGGGGATTTTAAGCCTTTTTTTTTAATGTTTGAATTTTTTCAAAGGCTGATCTTTGTTCAATGTTATTTTTATTTTTACTCCAGAATATTTTTGTGTGTGTTTTGTGTGTCAAGTGACCCCAACACCATTGATATCTTTTATTATTTAATCTCAAGGAGATTGTTTGGTGTTGGTGTCCCTTGTTCATTTCACATTGTATATTTGAAATGTACCTGAATCCTCACAAACAAACTGTCCTTTTTGAAGTAAAACACATAGGAGAGTATAATTCAAAGCAAAAATCCTTTATTAAGGGCTCAGAACCAAACAAAGAGGAAGGCAACACTGGATCAACAGGAGAAATTAGTGAAGCCTGGGACCCCCACGGCAGACATCTATTCTTGAACATCAAAATTGGTGGCCTGAGGAGTCCATATGTAAGGGAGGGCAGTCTGGTCCAGAATTCGCAGAGATCCGGATAGCAGCAGATGACATGTGTGTCCCCAGGCTGTGGTACCACAAGAGGCTGCATTTTTTGGCCGACCAGACTGGATCCAGGGTCCCCACTTTCTGGTCTTCCTTTCACGCTTCCTTCTGGGCTGTGGCTGTGCAGTTGGAGATGTGGCAGGAGAAGGAGTAGGACCTGGAGGAGGACTGGGAGGACCTGGAGGAGAAGGAGGAGGAGGACCTGTAGGAGGAGGAGGAGGACCATCGCAAAGGTTTGTCTGAGCTGTCATTTGGCCCCTCATACCTTTGTTAAGAGCCTCCAATATGAGCACCTTACACAAGACTTGTTGGCCCTCCTCCATCCTCTGCATTTTATATGCAATGACGGCAGCAATGTCCTCCTCCACAGTCTATCGTGCTCCCAGGACCTCTGTAGCCCTCCAAAAGAGTCCTCCAGTAGCCTCCTCTAGGGCACTCCTGCTACTGCCACTTTCTCTTTTCAGGGGGGGTGGAGGGACCTGCAGATCAGCCAGCCGGCGGCCCGGCCACCTCCTGGCTGAGACTTCCCTGTGTATGAAAAAGGGACATGGTTGTAATGTTTTGCTTCATCAATCACAATCCTAAATTAGCACTCCAAACTAACATCTAGTTAACATCATTGATTGGACAAGCAGAAATATTTAGAGGAATGCTATACCTGGCTCAATCTTGGCTCCTCCACATGTTGCCTGGAAGGCCCAGGTTGGGCGTCAGAAGCCTCAGCCGGGGGGGAAGGAAGCGTGGAAGGAAGACTGGATAGGGATGGCCTGGGTTCAGTCTGGCCTGCCAGAAAATGCAGCCTGTCGTAGTACAACATCCTGGGGACATAGATGTCATCTGCTGCTCCGGATCTCCGTAAATACAGGACTTTCTTGCGCTCCCTTAGATATGTGCTCCTCAGGCCACCAATGAAGATCTTTAAATAGGTGATGTCTGCCGTGGGGATCACCTGCTTCACAATTTCACACAATTGCACCAGTGCTGCCTTCCTCTTTGCTTGGTTCTTGTAATGGGGGTGTTTAATCTCTCACAGACAGGGCAGCTCCCTTAAGATATCTATGAATACTGACATGAAGTCATTGTCTTTCACTAAGATATCCATGTTCACTGCAAGACACAACACAAGACAAAGCCTAATGTCAGACAAAACTCTCCTAATCTTGTTACAATATAGGCTTCAATGTAGAAGCAGTATAGGCACAAGTTTTGTCTCTTACCTTCGTTCTTACGATCGGCATGTCGAATGCTCCTTCCTCCGCTCACAGACCGTACGTAATACGCACGCGTGTTACGCTTTATACACACTGCGCATGCGTGTAACTCCGCCCGCCCCTGACATTCTTTCTAGTCTATTACCCGCCCCTTTTCGTTCGGTGCAGTGGGGGAAGAGCACATGGCGGAGTCACAGCAGGTGCGTGCTAATTGCAGGAACGAGGAGGAAGAGGAGGAAAGCCCGGATCCGGACACGTCCCGATCCAGAAGGAGACGTTTTAAGGCCACAAATATGTCCTTTGGGGAGATGTTGGAGATGGTCGACATCATGAAGAAGTCCGACTATGACGGAAAGTATGGGCCTTACCCCAACCCCAATATCAGAAAGGCCAAGATCATGGCGAAAGTGATCAAAAGTCTGCAGAAGAATTTTGGGGTACGACGATCGAAAGATCAGCTCAGGAAGCGGTGGTCTGACCTGAAATTGAGAGAGCCCGAGCAGTACTGAAAGATCCGGAGAGTGCTGCAAAAAAGTAAGTAGTTGTGCTGTGTTCCTATTCTTTCTGTCTTTATTGCGTTCGTGCTGCTCCATATGCTTTTCTTAATTGTACAGTTTAAAAGGGCAACTTTAATGTTCATGGGTCCATTATTCGTTCGTATCAAACATTTTTCTTTCGGCCTCTAAAACACCATTGTTTAGGCCATGTGCATTTTCCCACATTTTTTTGGGGCCTACTTGGATGCCAAATAGTTGTTTGTGTAGATGGGTTTGTTACTAGAATGAAATACCAACTAGAGAGGGGCATGCGCGGAGTCTAGCGCAGCGGACATGTCCTGCTAGAGCTCCGCTCCGTGAAAAGGGAGAACCGCTGTATAAAGGCAGCCCGCCGACTTTTTTCACTTAAAAAACGAGACATCATACTCCTGAGAGGTGAGAGGAAACTTTGAAACCAAAATGGTACTAGGGGGAACCAGGAATAAGTATAAAAATGCCCCCAGTGGAGGTACACAGGCAAAGACTGCAGTGAAATTGGCGCCAGTCTCCTCAGTCTCCTCAGCCTCAGGCACAATCACCTCAGAGCACAGGAGAAAGACAAAGCTGTCACAGCAAATCTCCTCAGATGAATCTGACACAGAATTGTTTCTGTCACAAAAATCTTCACAAGAACCAGCAGCAACTCCAAACCTTATTAAACAATTTGAGAAAATGCTCCACAAAGCATTAAAGATTACCTCAGAACAAATAACCAATAATCTTACTAAAGAAATCAGAGAACTGGGAAACCGTACAGCGGCGCTGGAAATTAAAACTGAAGAACTAGAAAACACAACACAGGAATTTATGACTGAAATAGATCTTCTTAAAGATGAAAATATAATCTTACAAAACAAGTTGGAAGATTATGAAAATCGCGCAAGAAGGTCAAATTTGCGTTTCAGAGGCATTCCTGAATCGATCGTTGATCTATCTTCTACAATAACAGCTCTATGCCAAGAATTGCAACCAGGAATACCGATCGAAAGGTTGGAAATGGATAGGGTACACAGAGCTCTCATGCCTAAAAAAACAGATGGACCCCCTCGAGACATCATAGCAAAGTTCCATTTTTATCGAACGAAAGAACAACTTTTATTTGCAGCCAGAGAGAAAAAAAACCTAACCTTTCAAGGTCACAATTTTCAGATTTTCGCAGATCTCTCTCAAGTTACCATCTCTAAAAGACGTGCTATGAAAATGCATCTGCTGGAACTGCAAAGAAACAATATCACATACCAATGGGGTTTTCCATTCTCCATACGTTTTACCTACCAAGGAAACAGGCATATTTGTAGATCTCCGAACGAATTACAACAGGCTCTACAAGACCTTAATTTGATTGATGGAACATCTGCAATCAATACCTCACGAAGACGAACAGCATCTGCTTCTTCACTACCAGCTTCTTCCCCTGCTACAGGAAAAAACGGTAACCAGCACGTTCACAAGAGAGGCCGTTATGCATCCCCTCCACAAGACCAAGATGTAGATCCAATGGACTGAAAAACTATTTTTCCAGGAACATGAATTTACACATAAAATATGGAATCAGCTAAGAAGATATGCTCTCAATGAATACACAGCATTTCGGATGCATTCACAATGCAATTCTTACTTGAATTCACATTCCATACTTGTATTCTAATAAATAGAATACAATGTGGATAAGGGTAAATCCCAGATTCAAGTAACAATTATATATGCTTAACATAATCATCTGTGAACATGAATCTTTTCAGTTCTATATTTAATCCCAAAACATAAAACCTGGGTTTTTTTTTGTATTTTCTTTTTTTTTGTTGTTCTTTTTTCCCCTTTTCCTAAATGGAATGGTTTAAATGGCTATCCTTATCTATTGTATGTAATATTGTGCTCCACACTATTATAACCAAATAAATAAGGAACCTCAGTCATGTCAGGAGAAATATAATTATATTTCTTAGATATATTGCTATATAGCTTATATACACATTTTTATTTATTTGTTCTTTTTTTTAGGAAATAAATAAATAAATAAATAAATAAATAAATAAAAAAGAAAAAAAAAGGGAAAACTAAGTTTTTTTTATACATATCCAGAAGCTATAGCCCATACTATTATTCTAAAACGAAATATAAGATGAGTTAGATTAGTTTTTTTTTTTTTTTTTTTTTTCAGATATCATCTGAGTTTGTTGAATATTACCTTACGAGAACACCATTCCTATAAGTTCCACACTTACTTCATATTTTGAAACTAAGTAGATTTTTCTTTTTCCCTAACCAGATTGGTTAAAACACCTTTCATATTTATCAGTTGCAATTTTGAGTTTAACACTAATATTATCAAAAGAAGACCTAGTCATGACTGAAATGATACAAACTTATTTCTATAATTGATACTTTTAGGTAAATTACTGAAACAAAGTTTAGTAGTAAACCTAAACACTAAACACAAGACGTATTTTTTTTTTTCTTGTCTTTTCCTTTTTATATACATATATGTATATTATTATCTTTTCTCCTCTTTTTCCAGACTAGATAATTTATTCTACTTAAATAACAGAGAATTTAAATAATCTTTATTTTATAAATGTTAAGTTTTTCTTCAAAACAATGATAATATAGATATGTTTCGTTCTAAGCCTTAAGGGCTACAAGTTAACATCCTAGCAATGTTATTTTTCCTTTTTACATTATCACAAAGTGGTTCTCCTGCTCACGGAAGTTCCGTGCGCCTCACCTAGTCTTCCTCGGACCCCCCCGCTTAATATGGGGAGACCTGACGAAGGCCTTCGACCCCCTGTTGAGAGGTTTCACCCCTCATCACGGGCAAATCCTGAACACCTTAGTATTTTATTCTTAAGCTTATGTAATGTAATCTTACCTGTTTTCTTCTTCTTCCTTAAACCAGATCACACAAGATTCTTTTTTCTTCTTTCCTTTTTCAAGTCCGTATGGGTTGAGTCGAGAGTTCTCCAAACCAGAATAATTGGTAAGTGTTGCCTACTGACTCAGTTACCATGGCTCCTTTAAACATCTTATCCCTCAATGTGCAGGGACTCAATGTGCCACAAAAACGTACTAAAGCGTTTAGATCATTCCAAACACAAAAGGCACACATTGTGTGTATTCAAGAGACACATTTTACGATAAACTCAACACCTAAATTTTTTAGTTCATCCTATCCACAAGTATTTACTGCCTCGGCCAATACCAAAAAACGCGGAACTCTAGTGGCATTCCACCGCTCCACCCCAATCACAGTCCACTCCGAAATTAAAGACCCGGAAGGACGCTACTTAATCCTGACAGGAAGCATTTTAGATACAGAAGTAACTGTGGTTTCCTATTATGCTCCAAACAAACAACCAATTCCATTTTTGACACATCTCTTGCAAGTAGTTAATGCACATAAAATGGGAACAATCATAGTATGTGGTGATTCCAACCAGGTTCTCCTCCCATTTCTGGACAAATCTCCATATATGCCACCTCGAAACCAATCTAAAGTATCCCTCTCTCAACTTCTTTCGAAACACAATCTAGTTGATTCATGGAGGGAGAGTAACCCAACCAAAAGAAATTACACATATTTTTCTCACCCCCACCAAACATTTAGCCGTATAGACCATATTTTTCTTACCACAGGAATGATCCCAGAAATTCTATCATCAAACATAATCCCCATTCCATGGTCTGATCACAACGCAGTCCTAACCACTATTACATCCACTATACCTAAAACCCAGGATAAAACATGGTATCTACCAGAATTATTACTCAAACAACCTATATATAGAAACAAAATTGAGCATGCATTGAAAGAGTATTTCATACTCAACAAAGGTCCAGAAATTTCCCCAATAACACTTTGTGAAGCTCATAAACCGGTGTTGAGAGGAATATTTCAACAACAGATTGGTATACTCAAAAGAGAACGTAGAAATCTTGCACGAAAATTAGAAACACAATTTAATTCCCACTTCATAGCCTTCCAAAACAATCCTAACCCAATTAATAAAAGTGAATTGGAGAAGGCACGCCTGGAATATGACCTTTTTCTAACAGAATCAACTGATAAAATACTACGCCGTTCCAGACATGCCTTCTATATGAAATCGAATAAACCAGGCACATACTTGGCACGTGCACTCAAAACAACTAATAAATCCTTTAAACCAATTAAGCTGAAGATATCTAAAAATATATACACTAGCAATCCCCTTAAAATTGTCCATAAATTTCGTTCTCACCTTAAAACACTATACACTGAATCAAATTCGTTTAATTTAAACGAAGCAGATTCCTTTTTCTCCAAAATTAATTTACCGGGATTATCTGATTCACAAAAAGCGCAATTAGATGAACCTATCAAGGTAGAAGATGTAGCTAAAGTCATCAAAGAATTAAAAATTAATAAAAGACCAGGACCTGATGGTTTTTCAGCATTATATTATCGTACCTTCTCAGACTCTATTTCCCCCATATTAACAGAAACATTTAATGCACTACTTGAAAACAATTCATTTAGACAGGAATCTCTAACGGCGATCATATGCATGATTCCTAAGCCTCATGCAGATGACACATCATGTACTAACTACCGTCCTATCTCGATGCTTAACCACTTGCCGACCGCCTCACGCCTATATACGTGAGCAGGTCGGCACGGGCAGGCAAAATCACGTACCTAGTACGTGATGCCTTCCCGCGGGCGGGGGGTCCGATCGGACCCCCCCCCGGTGCCCTGAGTGGTCGGCTCTCGTTCGCGGGCGATTAGGGGTCAGGGGGAGGCCATCCATTGATGGCCACCCCCTCCCGATCGCTCCCACGAATCGAATGCTTCCTCTCCCTCTGTAATGTAAACAGAGGGAGAGGAAGTGATGTCATCTCTCACGGAGCCGGTCTTTTTGATCCGACGCCGAGGAGAGAAGACATCCAAGTAAGTGCACCAACACCACACGTTCAGTAGAACACGCCAGGCACACTTTTCACCCCCCTGTCACCCCCCGATCACCCCCCGATCACCCCCCTGTACCCACTGTCACTCTGACACCAATAGCAGTTTTTTTTTTTTTTTTTGCATTGGTGTCAGTTTGTCAGTTATAAGTGTTAGGGCTGTTAGGGTAGCCCCCTTTAGGTCTAGGGTACCCCCCCTTAGGTCCAGGGTACCCCCTAACCCCCCCTAATAAAAGTTAACCCCTTGATTACCCCCCGTCACCAGTGTTGCTAAGCGATCGTTTTTCTGATCGCTGTATTAGTGACACAGGTGACGCTAGTTTAGGGAGGTAAGTATATAGGTTCGCTGTCAGTGTTTTATAGCGACAGGGACCCCCATATACTACCTGCTAAAGGTTTTAACCCCCTGATTGCCCCCTAGTTAACCCTTTCACCAGCGATCACCGTATAAGTGTTACGGGTGACGCTGGTTAGATAGTTTGTTTTTTGTAGTTTATTATAGTTTATTACAGTTTATTACAGTTTATTATAGTTTTAGGGCACCCGCCGTTTATTACCCTATAAAGGTTTAACCCCCTAATTGCCCGGCGGTGATAGAAGTTAAGTTTTTAGGATCAAATAAGGTCTGCGTCGCCCCAGGCAGCGTCAGGTTAGCGCCAGTACCGCTAAAACCCACGCACGCAGCATACACCTCCCTTAGTGCTATAGTATCTGAACGGATCGATATCTGATCCGATCAGATCTATACTCCCCAGAAGTTTAGGGTTCCCTGAAACGCAGTGTTAGCGGGATCAGCCCAGATACCTGCTAGCACCTGCGTTTTGCTCCTCGGCCCAGCCCAGCCCAGCTCACCCAAGTGCAGTATCGATCGATTACTGACACTTACAAAACACTAAGCACACATAACTGCAGCGGTCGCAGAGTCAGGCCTGATCCCTGCGATCGCTAACAGTTTTTTGGTAGCGTTTTGAATCAGTCGCTGACAGTCGGGAGCTTTTTTGCCTGTGAGTCTCACTAGTGTACCCCTAAATTTAGAGGCCAAAATGGCAAATCGAAGGTACACTAGTGAAGAGGCCTACAGGATTCTGAGCATGACAGATAGTGAAGAGGAAGTCACTCATCTGTCAGATTCAGGCTCAGAATACGAACCTGTAGAGGACAGCGGCTCCATGACAGATAGCTCTGACGACGGAGTTGTGGTCCCTGCTAAGGTCAGGCGTACCAGACCCCGAACTTATGCTGTCCTTGAAGTGCATGAACCGCAGGGCTCTCGTAGGGAGCAGAGAGGTACTAGTGCCGCTACTCCTTCTGGTGAACTGGCAAGCACCAGCGGCCTAGTACACCCTGGTCGTACATCCAGCACTGCAGTATCACGTGGTGACGTGGCGAGTCCCATAAGTGCAGTTCAAGCTGGCGAGGTGGCAAGCACTAGTAGTGTCCCGCTGCCACCAAGAAGACGAACACAGGCCCGTCGTGCCCATAGTGCCCTTCCTGCTGCATTGGCCAATCCGAATTGGGTACCCACCACTTCTGCAGCACCCTTACTTCCCCCTTTCACTGGCCAACCCGGAATTCAGGTGGAAACAGTTGACTTTATGCCACTGGATTTTTATTCGCTGTTTTTCACCGAAGATCTCTTTAGATCTATTGTGGACCAAAGCAATTTATACGCTGGTCAATACATCGCCACTATGCCCCAGTCCACCCTTGCCAGAGATTGGAGACCAATTACGGTCTCCGAATTTAAGATCTTTCTGGGCCTTTCCCTCCTCATGGGGTTGAATAAAAAGAGTGAGTTGCGGTCATATTGGTCCACTGACCCAATTTACCATTCACCCTTGTTCTCTGCTTCCATGGCCAGGGCACGATACGAGCAGATTTTGCGGTTCATGCACTTCAACGACAATGAACTCTGTCGTCCTCGTGGAGACCCTGAATACGATCGGCTCTACAAAATTCGGCCCCTCGTAAACCACTTCAACCAACGTTTTGCAGACTTGTTTACCCCCCATCAAGTTGTCTGCGTTGATGAGTCCCTGGTTAAATTTTCTGGCCGCTTGTCATTCAAACAGTACCTTCCCAGCAAGCGTGCCAGATACGGGGTCAAGATGTATAAGCTCTGTGACAGGGCCACAGGCTATACATGTAGATTTATGGTTTACGAGGGCAAAGATAGTCACGTAGAGCCGACAAACTGCCCTGACTACATAGGAAGCGCTGGCAAGATAGTGTGGGACTTGGTGTCACCCTTATTCGGAAAGGGGTACCACTTGTACGTGGACAATTATTATACGAGCGTGCCACTTTTTAGCCACCTTTTTGATCATCAGATTGGAGCATGTGGCACCGTGCGACCTAATCGCCGGGGCTTTCCCCAGCGGCTTGTAGATTCCCGTCTTAGGCTGGGGGAGAGAGCCTGCTTGAAGTATAATAATTTGCTCGCTATGAAGTGGAGGGATAAGAAGAATGTTTTCGTTCTCACCTCCCTTCATGCAGACACGATGGTCCAAATTCCTACGGCGACTGGTGTTGTGGAGAAACCCCTCTGTGTCCACGAATATAACCTTAATATGGGAGGGGTGGACCTCAACGACCAGTTGTTGGCGCCGTACCTAATTGCCCGTAAGGCCAGACGCTGGTACAAAAAAGTGTCTGTTTACTTATTTCAATTGGCTTTGCTGAATGCTTATGTGCTATACAGAGCTTCAGGACGGACTGGATCCTTCCTTAAATTCCAGGAAGAGATCGTCAGAGCCCTTCTGTATCCAGACGGTGCTCCACCTCACCATCCCCAACCAAATGCAGTAAGCCGGCTGCATGAGAGGCATTTTCTTTATGCCCTCCCGAGTACCCCTACCCAACAAACCCCCCAAAAAAGATGTCGTGTCTGCAGCAAGCGCGGATTTAGGCGTGACACCCGGTATTGTTGTCCCCTCTGTCCTGGCAAACCTGGTCTTTGCATTGGTGAATGTTTTGAACGCTACCACACACTAGTGGAGTATTAGCGTAGGGTACAGCACTGCACAGACTAGGCACACTTCCACAGGGTCTCCCAAGATGCTGTCGCATTTTGAGAGACCCAAACCTGGTAAAAGTTAAAAAAGTTAAAGTTACAAAAAAAAGTGTAAAAAAAACAAAAAAAAGTAAAAAAAAGAAAAAAACACAAAAAAAATATAAAATAAAAAAACCAAAAATAGTTGTTGTTTTATTGTTCTCTCTCTATTCTCTCTCTATTGTTCTGCATTCTATACTGCAATGTTTTATTGTTATGTTTTTATCATGTTTGCTTTATAGGTATGCAATTTTTTTATACTTTGTTTTTTTTATTGTTAACCACCTTTGTGTTTTCAGGTACGCCATTCAGCTGCAGAGCGGATTTATTTATCTTGACAGCAACAGCGTTTGCTCAAACGATACATAAAGCCGCGACTCCAGCGCTGTCGGAGGTGATTTCACCACCACAGTTACATACTTCAGCATATATGCCGAAGCGTGGGGGCAGCAGTGGGTGGAGGAGCGATTTGCTCCTGCCTTTTGCGGGAGGATGCCCCCATGCTTCGGCATATATATATTTTTAGGTAGGCACAGGTTGCGTTAAATGTTTTATTTTTTACTATGTTTTTTTTGTATTTTGCTTTGCAGGTATGGTAAGTAATACTGTTATACTGTAATGTTACTTTGTTTTTTTGTTAACCATCATTTGCTTAGCAGGTACGCCATTCAGCTGCAGAGCGGATTTATTTATCTTGACAGCAACAGCGTTTGCTCCCACGATACATAAAGCCGCGACTCCAGCGCTGTCGGAGGTGATTTCACCACCACAGTTACATACTTCAGCATATATGCCGAAGCGTGGGGGCAGCAGTGGGTGGAGGAGCGATTTGCTCCTGCCTTTTGCGGGAGGATGCCCCCATGCTTCGGCATATATATATTTTTAGGTAGGCACAGGTTGCGTTAAATGTTTTATTTTTTACTATGTTTTTTTTGTATTTTGCTTTGCAGGTATGGTAAGTAATACTGTTATACTGTAATGTTACTTTGTTTTTTTGTTAACCATCATTTGCTTAGCAGGTACGCCATTCAGCTGCAGAGCGGATTTATTTATCTTGACAGCAACAGCGTTTGCTCCCACGATACATAAAGCCGCGACTCCAGCGCTGTCGGAGGTGATTTCACCACCACAGTTACATACTTCAGCATATATGCCGAAGCGTGGGGGCAGTAGTGGGTGGAGGAGCGATTTGCTCCTGCCTTTTGCGGGAGGATGCCCCCATGCTTCGGCATATATAAATGGTGCATGTATGCCCATCATTAGAAGTGGGTGGATGAAGGGAGGTATTCTAATGGTGGGCATACCCACCGATCAATATCTTTTGTTCGTTCAGCCCACAGGCTGCATGAAAAAAAAGTTTACAATGTATGCCCAACAAGGACCAGCAACGTACAGGTATGTTGCTGGACTTTGAGTGGTTATACCAGAATGATGCCTGCAGGTTTAGGTATCATCTTGGTATCATTCTTTTCAGCCAGTGGTCGGCTTTCTTGTAAAAGCAATCCTAGCGGCTAATTAGCCTCTAGACTGCTTTTACAAGCAGTGGGAGGGAATGCCCCCCCCCCCACACCGTCGTCCATGTTTTTCTCTGGCTCTCCTGTCCCAACAGGGAACTTGAGAATGCAGCCGGTGATTCAGCCAGCTGACCATAGAGCTGATCAGAGACCAGAATGGCTCCAAACATCTCTATGGCCTAAGAAACTGGAAGCTACAAGCATTTCATGACTTAGATTTCGCCGGATGTAAACAGCGCCATTGGGAAATTGGGAAAGCATTTTATCACACCGATCTTGGTGTGGTCAGATGCTTTGAGGGCAGAGGAGAGATCTAGGGTCTAATAGACCCCAATTTTTTCTAAAAAGAGTACCTGTCACTACCTATTGCTATCATGGGGGATATTTACATTCCCTGAGATAACAATAAAAATGATAAAAAAAAAAATAAAAATGAAAGGAACAGTTTAAAAATAAGATAAAAAAGCAAAAAAAATAATTAAAAAAAAAAAAAAAAAAAAAGCACCCCTGCCCCCCCCCCTGCTCTCGCACAAAGGCGAACGCAAGCGTCGGTCTGGCGTCAAATGTAAACAGCAATTGCACCATGCATGTGAGGTATCACCGCGAAGGTCAGATCGAGGGCAGTAATTTTAGCAGTAGACCTCCTCTGTAAATCTAAAGTGGTAACCTGTAAAGGCTTTTAAAGGCTTTTAAAAATGTATTTAGTTTGTCGCCACTGCACGTTTGTGCGCAATTTTAAAGCATGTCATGTTTGGTATCCATGTACTCGGCCTAAGATCATCTTTTTTATTTCATCAAACATTTTGACAAAATAGTGTGTTTTAGTGTATTAAAATTTAAAAAAGTGTGTTTTTTCCCCAAAAAATGCGTTTGAAAAATCGCTGCGCAAATACTGTGTGAAAAAAAAAATTAAACACCCACCATTTTAATCTGTAGGGCATTTGCTTTAAAAAAAATATATAATGTTTGGGGGTTCAAAGTAATTTTTTTGCAAAAAAAAATATTTTTTTCATGTAAACAATAAGTGTCAGAAAGGGCTTTGTCTTCAAGTGGTTAGAAGAGTGGGTGATGTGTGACATAAGCTTCTAGATGTTGTGCATAAAATGCCAGGACAGTTCAAAACCCCCCCAAATGACCCCATTTTGGAAAGTAGACACCCCAAGCTATTTGCTGAGAGGCATGTCGAGTCCATTGAATATTTTATATTGTGACACAAGTTGCGGGAAAAAGACAAATTTTTTTTTTTTTTTTTTTTTTTTGCACAAAGTTGTTACTAAATGATATATTGCTCAAACATGCCATGGAAATATGTGAAATTACACCCCAAAATACATTCTGTTGCTTCTCCTGAGTACGGGGATACCACATGTGTGAGACTTTTTGGGAGCCTAGCCGCGTACGGGACCCCAAAAACCAAGCCCCGCCTTCAGGCTTTCTAAGGGCGTAAATTTTTGATTTCACTCTTTACTGCCTATCACAGTTTCGGAGGCCATGGAATGCCCAGATGGCACAACCCCCCCCCAAATGACCCCATTTTAGAAAATAGACACCCAAAGCTATTTGCTGAGAGGTATAGTGAGTATTTTGCAGACCTCACTTTTTTTCACAAAGTTTTGAAAATTGAAAAAAGAAAAAAAAAATACGTTTTTCTTGCCTTTCTTCATTTTCAAAAACAAATGAGAGCTGCAAAATACTCACCATGCCTCTCAGCAAATAGCTTGGGGTGTCTACTTTCCAAAATGGGGTCATTTGGGGGGGGTTTGTGCCATCTTGGCATTTTATGGCCTTCAAAACTGTGATAGGTAGTGAGGAGTAAAATCAAAAATGTATGCCCTTAGAAATCCTGAAGGCGGTGCTTGGTTTTCGGGGCCCCGTACGCGGCTAGGCTCCCAAAAAGTCCCACACATGTGGTATCCCCGTACTCAGGAGAAGCAGCAGAATATATTTTGGGGTGTAATTCCACATATGCCCATGGCATGTTTGAACAATATATCATTTAGTGACAACTTTGTGCAAAAAAAAAAAAAAAATTGTCACTTTCCCGCAACTTGTGTCAAAATATAAAATATTCCATGGACTCAACATGCCTCTCAGCAAATAGCTTGGGGTGTCTACTTTCCAAAATGGGGTCAATTGGGGGGGGTTTGTGCCATCTGGGCATTTTATGGCCTTCAAAAATGTGATAGGTAGTGGGGAGTGAAATTACAACTTTACACCCTTAGAAATCCTGAAGGCGGTGCTGGGTTTTCGGGGCCCCGTACGCAGCTAGGCTCCCAAAAAGTCCCACACATGTGGTATCCCCGTACTCAGGAGAATCAGCAGAATGTATTTTGGGGTGCAATTCCACATATGCCCATGGCCTGTGTGAGCAATATATCATTTAGTGACAACTTTGTGCAAAAAAAAAAAAAATTCTCACATTCCCGCAACTTGTGTCAAAAAATAAAATATTCCATGGACTCAACATGCCTCTCAGCAAATAGCTTGGGGTGTCTACTTTCCAAAATGGGGTCATTTGGGGGGGTTTTGTGCCATCTTGGCATTTTATGGCCTTCAAAACTGTGATAGGTAGTGAGAAGTGAAATCAAAAATTTATGCCCTTAGAAATCCTGAAGGCGGTGCTTGGTTTTCGGGGCCCCGTACGCAGCTAGGCTCCCAAAAAGTCCCACACATGTGGTATCCCCGTACTCAGGAGAAGCAGCAGAATATATTTTGGGGTGCAATTCCACATATGCCCATGGCATGTTTGAGGAATATATCATTTAGTGACAACTTTGTGCAAAAAAAATAAAAAATAAAAAAAAAATTGTCACTTTCCAGCAACTTGTGTCAAAATATAAAATATTCCATGGACTCAAAATGCCTCTCAGCAAATAGCTTGGGGTGTCTACTTTCCAAAATGGGGTCATTTGGGGGGGTTTTGTGCCATCTTGGCATTTTATGGCCTTCAAAACTCTGATAGGTAGTGAGGAGTGAAATGAAAAATTTATGCCCTTAGAAATCCTAAAGGCGGTGATTGGTTTTCGGGGCCCCGTAGGCGGCTAGGCTCCCAAAAAGTCCCACACATGTGGTATCCCCATACTCAGGAGAAGCAGCTAAATGTATTTTGGGGTACAATTCCACATATGCCCATGGCCTGTGTGAGCAATATATCATTTAGTGACAACTTTGTGCAAAAAAAAAAAAAATTGTCACATTCCCACAACTTGTGTCAAAAAATAAAATATTCCATGGACTCAACATACCTCTCAGCAAATAGCTTGGGGTGTCTACTTTCCAAAATGGGGTCATTTGGGGGTGTTTTGTGCCATCTTGGCATTTTATGGCCTTCAAAACTGTGATAGGTAGTGAGGAGTGTAATCAAAAATCTATGCCCTTAGAAATCCTGAAGGCGGTGCTTGGTTTTCGGGGCCCCATACGCGGCTAGGCTCCCAAAAAGTCCCACACATGTGGTATCCCCGTACTCAGGAGAAGCAGCTGAATGTATTTTGGGGTGCAATTCCACATATGCCCATGGCCTGTGTGAGCAATATATCATTTAGTGACAACTTTTTGTAAATTTTTTTTTTTTTTTTTTTTTTGTCATTATTTAATCACCTGGGACAAAAAAAATAAATATTCAGTGGGTTCAACATGCCTCTCAGCAATTTCCTTGGGGTGTCTACTTTCCAAAATGGGGTCATTTGGGGGGGTTTTGTACTGCCCTGCCATTTTAGCACCTCAAGAAATGACATAGGCAGTCATAAACTAAAAGCTGTGTAAATTCCAGAAAATGTACCCTAGTTTGTAGGCGCTATAACTTTTGCGCAAACCAATAAATATACGCTTATTGACTTTTTTTTTACCAAAGACATGTGGCCGAATACATTTTGGCCTAAATGTATGACTAAAATTGAGTTTATTGGATTTTTTTTATAACAAAAAGTAGAAAATATCATTTTTTTTCAAAATTTTCGGTCTTTTTCCGTTTATAGCGCAAAAAATAAAAATGGCAGAGGTGATCAAATACCATCAAAAGAAAGCTCTATTTGTGGGAAGAAAAGGACGCAAATTTCGTTTGGGTACACCATTGCATGACCGCGCAATTAGCAGTTAAAGCGACGCAGTGCCAAATTGTAAAAAGTGCTCTGGTCAGGAAGGGGGTAAATCCTTCCGGGGCTGAAGTGGTTAATATAGACATCAAAATCCTGGCAAAAATCTTAGCGTCCCGTCTTGGTGGCTTCATTGGTACTCTTATACATCGTGATCAGGTTGGCTTTATGCCAACTCGCCAAGCAGGCGATAATGTAAGACGTGCAGTTCTTTTAGCACAAATTGCCAAGACCCGACGCATTCCCTCCTGTTTTCTTTCACTGGATATTCAAAAAGCCTTTGATTCCATATCATGGCCATATTTACATTATATGTTACAAAAATGGTGTTTTGGCCCGAATTTTATAAACTGGATCAAAGCTTTATATAATAAGCCCAAGGCATACGTTAAATATGCAGGGTATAAATCTGAGGCCTTTAACATTGAGAGGGGCACTAGACAGGGGTGCCCGCTTTCACCCCTGTTGTTTGCCCTGCTCATAGAACCTCTTGCTCAACGAATTAGATCAGAACCAACCATAACTGGAATTGAGATAGGAGGATTTCACCACAAACTCTGTCTATTTGCGGATGACATCCTATTGTTTCTTTCATCACCGCAAATTTCAGGCCCCAATTTGATGCCAATACTTGACGACTTTGCTGCATTTTCGGGCCTTTTCATTAATTCTAAAAAATGTATAGCATTAAACATATCACTCTCATCATTGGAATTGACGTCAGCTAAAAACGGTCTCCCATTTACTTGGGCAGATAAATCTATACCTTATCTAGGAATACATCTAACTGCATCTTATTTGGATCTTTTTTCAGCTAACTATCCTCCAATGGTCAAAAATATAACAAATATGCTGAAATCCTGGAACCACCTCCCTCTTTCTTGGTTTGGAAAAATTAACACAATAAAAATGACAATCTTACCCAAACTATTATATCTTTTCAGAGTTTTACCTATCCCAATCCCTGCCTATTATCTAAGAATAATACAAAGAAAAGCAAATTCATTTATTTGGGGCTCCTCTAAACCTCGTACGAACCTGCATACATTATATCTCCCTAAGTTAAATGGGGGTCTAGGATGCCCCAATTTTGCCTCTTACTATAGAGCGGCCCATATAGCAACTTTAACTAAATACCATGCACAACACGAATCCCCTCTATGGGTGTCAATTGAAGCTGCAGAATGTGATCCCCTATCAATCGCAAATCTGCTCTGGCTTTCACCAAGAGATCGTAGAGGAATAGGTAACCCAATCACCAAGCATTTTGTCTCCATGTGGGACAAATACAAACTCAGAAATCAACTACAATCATTACATAACCCTCTATTATCTTTCTATAAAAACCCCGCATTCTACCCCGCATGGATCTCACCTAGATCTTTCAAAGCATGGATTACTTATAATGTACTAAACTTGCACAAATTTGTAAATTCTTCATCCTTTATTCCATTCCCATCCCTCTGCGATAAATATGGATTACCTCAATCGGAGTTATTTAGATATCTTCAGATTAAAAATTTCTTTATGCCTCTCTTAACCACAAAATCTCCACTGACTCAATTCTCTGAATTTGAAAAATTTTGTAAAAATAATCCTCATGCTAAAGGCATGATTTCGGTCCTCTATGCTCAATTAGTAAACCAACCCGAAACGGAGAAACCATCGTATGTACAGAAATGGGAGGGAGATTTAGAACAAACTCTGGAAACAACAGAATGGAATCAAATTTGGTTAACAACCAAATCGGCTTCCCCAAACATAATAGCAATAGAGGCTAATTATAAAGTTTTAATACGATGGTACCTTGTACCGGTTAGAATAGCGAAATATGTGCATAATTACTCGACAGAGTGTTATCGTGGATGCTTGGACCCAGGTACTCACTTTCATATTTGGTGGTCATGCCCCAAAGCACAAATTTTTTGGAAAGCTATCTTTACTATTGCATCTAAAATGTTAGGAATACCCATCACCCCAGATCCTGCAATGGCTCTCATTAACCGAAAACCAGAATTTTTAACACATAACCAATTTAAACTACTCATCCAACTATTTACAGCGGCGAAACAAACACTGGCAAGAGCCTGGAGATCTCCCTCATTGATAGTGGAAGAGGTAGTAAATCGAATGAACGTCACCATGACTCAAGCTAAAATGGTAGCCATCGAAAATGACTCGTTTGTCAAATTTGATAAAATATGGCAACCATGGATTAGCAACTACTTGCCTTCAACTTTTAACAAAGAAGTTTTACTACCATGGTAACTGACCCAGTGAACTAATGCATTATATAGTCCTTAGTGACTGTGATGGACCTTGCCTCGGCTCAACCCTGCGGACTCTTCTTTCTATTCTTTCTAGTACTTCCTCTTTCTATCCCCCCTTTCTTCTCTACTCATTCCTTTTTTTTCTTTTTTGTTGTTTTATTTGGAAGCTCATACTAATCATAAAACATAATTCCTCTTACATCCAGCACCACTTGTATGTATTATTAACACCATAAGAAGTTATAATTCAATATATAATCTACATTGTTTAAATATGTATTTTTGAGCTTCATTTCCTTTATTGCATAACTTGTACTCACTGTAATGTCAAATACTTCATTGTATGTACAATAAAACCTTTTTGACAAGGAAATACCAACTAGATTGTGTGTAAGGAGAGGACACTGAGCAGCTGTTTTCACTTCTGGACACTGGAGCACTAGTGTGGGACACAAGAACACCATTTTTATTAGGGGGCCACACAGGTGCTCCAGTGTATACTATAGGGGGGTCTCCATCTGTGAAGCTTGTACTAAACAGGTAAAATATTGCAGCTTGACAAAGGCCAATAAAAAAAATACATCTTTGAACTCGGCTAAAATAGACAATTGTACCCCACTTCCAAGCAATGTTTCCTATTTCTAGTTCTGCCATCAAATATCTGTGTGCTATTTATACCATTTTTGTTTTACATAGGGGAGAAAAGACTCGGAGGACACCCCTCATCCGAGGAGACCACAGACCCTCCACCTCTGGAAGAAGGGGAACTAACACCAACCCAAGAAGAGCAGGAGGAAGAAGAAGATGTGGTGGAGATTGGCACCACAACAGGTGAGTGTCTGCGACCACAGGCTCAGGTAAAAGAGATGGATGGTGGCAGATTTTTGAAACCTGTTTTTGTTTTCTTTCTCTCTTTTTAGGTGATCGTGATCTGAGGGATCCAGAACGTTTCACATCAGAAAGTGCCCAGATCCTGATCGGGGAAATCATGGGGTGTAATGTCGAACTGCAAAACATACAGCAAAAAATCAATGATGTTATTAAAAAAAATAATAACATCATTGATGTTTTGGGGCGAATTTAAAACCCCACAAAATCACTTTTTGGATTGTGGTCCAATCTTTTAAATATTTTTGCAATGTTTTGAAAAGCCAAATTTGGAGGATGCACACAGTGTGCCAACATGTGCTATTTGCCATCACGGGAGATCAATGGACGCGTTTTGGGGGTGCAACCCCTTCCTCAATTATAAAGTAGCGTTGAGGAAGGGCTTGCTCCCCCAAAACACGTCCCTTGATCCCCCCTGATGGCAGATAGCACATGTTGACATTCGTAAATTGGTGTGCATCTTCCAAATTTGGCTTTTCCAGGGGTGATTTCCCCCCATCTGAACACTATATCAAACCCAGTTCCTAAATACTGATGTCTGATATAGCCTTCAGGTTTTACCTAATGTGAACTTTGTAAGTTCAAGTTTTTTGGCTTTCTTGTTGGTTTTACACAGGCCTGTTTTATCTGAAATGGACATTTCGATTTTTGATAATGCTACTGCAAAAATTGTTATACAACAAACATGTTGGTTTGTTTTAAAAACCTTTGGTAAATGCACATGTGATTGTGCAGGTATAAAAAAGTTGCTTACTCAAGAATGTGTGGATTATTGTCTCAACACTACAATACAACACTTTTGGGGTGATGTAATTGCTGTTTTCTGCAAAAATGGGTGTTATTTCCTAAGGGCAAATCCTCTTTGCACTACAAGTGCAGTTTCAGTGCAGTTGCAAGTGCACTTGTAGTGAAATGTGTTTTTGCATTTAGGAAATAACAGCCAACAGTCATTGTATAAGGTTACACAATCACGACATTTTCTGGACTCAACACATTTCTGTCAGGGTCAGCTAAAACAAACACAAGCAGTAAATGTCCACCAAAAATTTCTTTTTTTTTATTATAAAAAGGCTTCACAGATTGTCTGGCATATTGATAGTGTTAAAAATAAAATGTAGCGCATAAATTGTGCAAAAAATTCCACAATCAAGAAAATGGCTCAAACACAAATGTCCATAAGTGATAAACACGTTAATGATGAAACTTATAAGTCTCTAAATAACGGTAAATAAAGTCCAGTAAGTGAATAAAACAGCAAATATGCATGGGATATCCCACTAGGAATGGTATGTGGATGTGAAACGACAAATGTTCCAACACAGGTATATCATCAGATCATCCCAAAGCTGTATCTCACAACTGCATGTACCTTGGTGAAGATGGTGTGTAAGAAACTCTTACCAGATATAATGGACTCCCTTGTCAGCGACAGGGAGTCACTCGAGCGGGTTGCCTCTCAGGGCCTGAAAAACGGACATCACAGCTCTGCGAACCTTCTGGGTCAAACTCTGTGTGGATCTCCCGGGGCTCGCCAGGTGGGTCCTCCCAAAGGATGGCCGAGGTGCTAATCAGAGGAAACGATGCATCAAGTGAAAAGCTGAAGTGAAGACTGGTTTGATCTCTCAGTTGATATGTGGAGAAAAAATAAACAGGCTCCACATAGCGTAGATGAGCAAAGTGGGATTTTTATTGCTAAAAAAGCCAGGCAATAATAAAATGTGATCACAGGGCATAAAAACAAAGTTGGGCAACAAGAAGGATGCTGAAAGCGCCCGATGCGTTTCGATCAATGGATTGTCTACTGGGGCATACTGTACTGCCCCAGTAGACGATCCATTGATCGAAACGCGTCTGGCGCTTTCAGCATCCTTCTTGTTGCCCAACTTTGTTTTTATGCCCTATGATCACATTTTATTATTGCCTGGCTTTTTTAGCAATAAAAATCCCACTTTGCTCATCTACGCTATGTGGAGCCTGTTTATTTTTTCTCCACATATCAACTGAGAGATCAAACCAGTCTTCACTTCAGCTTTTCACGTGATGCATCGTTTCCTCTGATTAGCACCTCGGCCATCCTTTGGGAGGACCCACCTGGCGGCCCCGGGAGATCCACACAGAGTTTGACCCAGAAGGTTTGCAGAGCTGTGATGTCCGTTTTTCAGGCCATGAGAGGCAACCCGCTCGAGTGACTCCCTGTCGCTGACAAGGGAGTCCATTATATCTGGTAAGAGTTTCTTACACACCATCTTCACCAAGGTACATGCAGTTGTGAGATACAGCTTTGGGACGATCTGATGATATACCTGTGTTGGAACATTTGTCGTTTCACATCCACATACCATTCCTAGTGGGATATCCCATGCATATTTGCTGTTTTATTCACTTACTGGACTTTATTTACCGTTATTTAGAGACTTATAAGTTTCATCATTAACGTGTTTATCACTTATGGACATTTGTGTTTGAGCCATTTTCTTGATTGTAGAATTTTTTGCACAATTTATGCGCTACATTTTATTTTTCACATGTTCTTATGGTTGTTGTCACCCTGTATGTAGCTGCTCTGCACCATATATTTTTTTGAATTTAGCGCAGTGTATACTTTTATCATCTTGGCATATTGATAGCCCCCCTACCCGCAAAGAACTCCAGGTAGCGTAACCGGACATCACGGGCACTCAGGGAGGGCAAGCCAGGACGGCCACTTTCAAGCGCCGTCAGTGTGGTTTGATGTAGGATTCCGGCCTCAGGCCCAACTGAGCCAGCATAGTTGGCCGAATGTTTCCTTAAAAAGTTATGGAGAACACAGCACGCCAGTATAATATGGTTCAGTTTATACTCCGCCATATGGATGGGTGTCAGAAATAGTCGGAACCGGCTGGCCAGGATTCCAAATGTGTTCTCCACCACTCTTCGGGCTCTGGCCAGCCGGTAATTAAAAACCCTCTGTTCCGGGCTGAGGGTCCTCATTGGGAATGGCCGCATCAGGTGGTCCCCCAGCGCAAACGCTTCATCAGCAACGAACACAAATGGGAGTCCTTCAACATTATCCTCTGGAGCTGGCAAGTCCAAGCTGCCATTCTGGAGACGCCTGTAAAACTCCGTCTGGGCGATGACTCCACCATCGGACATCCGGCCATTCTTCCCCACGTCCACATACAGGAAGTCGTAATTAGCCGACACCACCGCCAACATCACTATACTATTGAACCCCTTGTAATTATAATAGTACGACCCCAAGTTGTGTGGTGGGACGATGTGGACGTGTTTCCCATCAATTGCCCCTCCGCAGTTAGGAAAGTCCCACCGCTGGGCAAAGTGGGAGGCCACAGTCTGCCATTCCTGTGGCGTGAAGGAAACTGTTGAGGAAAAAACAATAAACATTACTATTTTTTCACAGAAACATGGCAAGTAAATTAGGCACAAACATTATGTGGCAACCTCCAGATAGCATTTAGTAAGGGGAATTTAACAAGGCCAAAATATAAGGTACACCTATCATATTCCCCCTCCCCCCTCTCATGGGCCATTTCTAACATTATAGGGGGGGGGGGTCTTGGACAGGTAACCCTCTTCACTTCATTGAGAGCTGAATGCCTAAATAATGGGTATTACTTGGAACAGCCCCTCCTTAGTTACGCTATTGGCAGACCACTGGACAGGTAAGAAGTGTCATAATACAAAGATATAAAAACACATTGTACCCATTTGAGGACATTTGGGCATTCTGCTATTACCTATCAAGATAATAATAGAATACAAAAACTTGAAACAGTACCATTGGAAAGTATACAGGCAGGCCCTTGCACTACATGCTTTGGGCAATTCATCCATAAATCTGACCAGTAAAGAGGTGGGTATAGTGTGTATGGGTTTGGCAAAGTCAGCAGATAGATGATTGAGGATACATAGAGAATTGGGATCAGCTGACTTAGCAGTTGGGGGAGGGAGGGTTACAAAAAATTATTTGGGGACACCAACAAAAAAAGCCTCTGGCACTCTGCCAGAATTTAAATCAAAAATAACATTTCCAAACATTTTAGGGGGTGTTTGGGGTAAAGCACTACTATAGAGCTGATAAAATACATTGTTAAGTGACTACATGAGGTGAATATAGGGCAGGAGACACCATGCTGGGGAGGTTATTGAAGGGCAAATATGTATGAAGGACCTAAAATAATAATTACATAAAAATCCAGCATGCATGAGAACAAAGGGGACATTCACAGCATATTACAATCATGGTAATTAGGGAATGAGGAAAGAAATACAATATATTATCAAACATTCAATACAATAAAATGTGATATAAAAGGATAAAAATCTTACCTTCATATACTCCTTCTGCAGGACCTGGATGATGGCAGAACAGGTCTCTGGGATAATGATCCCCAGAGCCTGGGGGGAGATGCCTGTTGAGAACATCAAATCCTGCAGGCTTCTCCCTGTCGCCAAATACCACAGGGTAGCAACCAACCTATGCTCCGGAGTGATGGCTTGCCTCATGCAGGTATCCTGCCTGCTGATATAGGGGGTCAGCGAAGCCAACAAACGGTGAAACACGGGGTCCGTCATCCTGAGAAAGTTCCTGAAATCATCAGGATTATTCTCACGGATCTCACGGAGCAAAGGCATATGAGAGAACTGGTCACGCTGAAGCAACCAATTCTTGGTCCATAAACTCCTCCCCACCCTGTTCATGGACTGGACTTGTGTCAAGGTCAGGACCCCAACACCAAGCCCCCGCACAGCATGAACTCTACGAGGAGTACGCATACGAAACATGGCTAGAAAACGGTCGGCTGCTCAGAACGAAGTAACAGAACGCACTGAAGAACAGCAAGGCCTGTGAAGAGCGACCTGAAAACTAGTAACGAACGAACAAGAATACAATGACTACTTAAAGTCACGCAGAACTTGCTTGCACGCACTGAAGAGCAGATACAAACCCACAAGCACAAACTGAACGGCAGAAAACAATCTGAAAGCCACGAGTCTGAAAAAGCGCGAATCGTCTCTCACCAAACTTTTACTAACACGAGATTAGAAAAAGGAGCCCAAAGGGTGCCGCGCTTGGTTCTGAACCGGCTTTTTCTAGTCTCGTCGTACGTGGTGTACGTGACCGCGTGGTTGGCGATCGGAAATTCTGACAACTTTGTGCGACCGTGTGTAGACAAAAAAAGTTTGAGCCAACATCCGTCGGAAAAAATCCTAGGATTTTGTTGTCGGAATGTCCGAACAAAGTCCGACTGTGTGTATGCCCTATAACAGCTGTTTGTAGGCGATCTCCAACTCCCATTCCTGAACAGCCAGAAACTCCAAATCTTCCAGTGCACTTCTGGGACATTCAGTCTCCGCTCTCTGTGCTCCATTATTTCCTCCAAACGCCACTCCCGATCACTTCCAAAGTCAGGGTCCCTGGACAGCCTCCAGTATAACAATCCCAGGCCATCATAGTCAAAGCCTTCCGTGGGGCTGTCATCCGCTGTCCACGGGCACACTTGGGCTACATACCACTGGAGGGCTCTGTAGCTTTCGTCCAACCGCATTTCTGCCCGGATCAACCTGCTTAACTCGGCTGTCCACTCCTGGTTTGGCTGTTCCCCCAAAAACAGCATTCGCACTTCATACTGTGACCAGTACCTCACATGGATGGAGGTGAGAACTTTTCCCTGGTGTCGCTGCTCACGGGCTAGCGCTTCCTACCAGAGTTCACAGCGGATAGAATCAAACCATCCTAGCAGGACCTGCTCTGATACTGGTCCTCTGTGCTGTATCTCCTTCTCTCGCAACCTCCTTCTGAATTCCTCATCCATGGTGGCTGGTATCTCTCCTCTCCTGCTATCCTGCTACCTTGGATCCAGGTGATGGTTTGGATGTGTTCACGGCAAGGAAGCACGATCCCACCATTCCCTCCACGGCTCTCAAGTAAGTCTTTCAGCGTGGCTCTCCTGCAGGCTGGTTTGGAGTGTCCCAGTAACTGGAGAGCAAATCCCACCGCTGCCACCAACGTAACGAGCCCTTTGCTCACTCAGTTCCACTCTCCCGACACTCCTCTGCAGATATACAATCAGGTTGCAGATCGCAACATCTGATTGTTCGGTCATCCAATGTTCCGGGATTAGAACTACAGCTATGTGCCGTTCTAACCCAGTTGTGATAGCTCAGAACAAACACCAGGCAGGCTGTATGTAAGTTCAAACAGGAATCTCACTTTATTGCAAAATACAGGCTTTTATACCCTAAAAGTGGAGGTGCAGACCTCCTGCTCATAATACTCTAACAATACAGCTGTAACCTAATTAACCTAATTAACATGAGCTAATTAACTAATCCCTTTAGACAGCCTAGATGACTCAGACATGACTTTTAGGCCAGACTGGCCATCTTGTAGTTCAGAAAATCCAATCAACATTATCACAATCAACATAGACTCTTCACACAATAGCAGAGTTAATTAACACAAACAACAATGGGAATCTAATGACTCTTAGATCCCATACTATAGACTTATTTACAATACACATTTTATCAGACAACAGACAGACAGGAGCTGGAATTTACATCAGCATCTCCTAACAGTATCTGTCCCAGCATTATGAATCAGCCACTATTCCAATATGGCAAATCCAGGGTCCCCAGAGTCTGTGTGTCCTGGGGGACCAGGACCCGAATCCACAGTAATACCACCTCAAGGGTCCCCAGGCATACAGCTCACAAAGAGCACCATTCCCCCCAAATGCAAGGGCCCCCGATCGATCGGTAAGAGGCTAGCATACAGTCCCCTCCAAAAGTCTCTCTCCCGGCTAGGTCTGTCACAGGAAGATATGATCCAAAGGAAATTTAGATGGGATATTCCCATTAACAAAGGCTTAATTGAATAGGATGATATAATAGAGTGGTATGATTTTTTTCCATGGAAAGGAGAAGGAAGCGGAAGCAGAGAAAAATGGCCATGGTGGAAAACAGCATCAGAGAGATTAAGGATAGCTTAGAACCCTGTAAGGATACAGCTGAGTTAAAAAACAATCAGAACAAATAAATAAAAATATAGCACAGAAAGACAAGGAGAACAAACAGAGGAAAATTGGTCAATTTCAAAGGGACTGTAATGATTACAAATCTAAGAAGGCAGGAACAAACCACCGAGAATGAATCAAGTTCCACATACACCACACCAGAGCGAGTTACATATGCTGAGGCGGTGCAGAATACCGTAAATGCTTCTAGAGATAGGCAAGAATATCATAAAGAAAATAAAACCTCAAATTGCAATCAAATACCTTATTCTAACAATCAATCCCATAACCAACCACAAAGAGGACCTTGGAGGCCCCAACATAATGGAAATTACCATCAGGGTTATAATGGAGGCGGGAAAAATTGGGGCCACAATCAAAACCAGAGACCATGGCAATCCCATCAAGGAGTATACAGCAACACCAATATGGAGGTAGGGGTAATCAGGAATATACTCCCAGACCATGGAGACCACATTATAATGATAACTATGCCCATCCACATAGGGTGGGTGAGGGACAATAATTTACCCCAAAGACCCAGGTGGCACAGACAACCAGAATATGAGCATGACTATGTCACTACTTCCAACAGATATGCCCCGCTACAGGATTACCATAGAGAAGGGGAACCACGGACACCTTTTCTAGACAGAGGTTATCCAAGGAGAGACAACCAACAGAGAGGAAATATAACCTCCAGACACCATCCCCCACAAAGGGAGCCTCCCAGGGAGGGGGAAGAAAGAGGGGATACAGGGGAGTGAGGAAGATCAAAAAGAGGAATAGAGTATTAGGAGATGGTATCTAAGCGGGGTTAATTTAACAAAACAGGAGCTCCAAGTATCCGATCAAGGTTTAAAGTTTGCCCCCCAAAAAAACCCTCAATAAATTTGATACATATGTAGGATTAAAAAAATTTGTTAGAAATATTAATATAAAAAGTTTTTTGCTCTCAACCAAGACAATAGGAATGAGACTAGATCCGACATAAGGACATACACTGGATTACGCAATGAATCAATATTCAGTTCAAAAATACAAAACAATAGACATGTTGATATGTTTAAAAAATTGGTTACACATGACTTATGCCCCGTACACACGGTCGGATTTTCCGATGGAAAATGTCCGATCGGAGCATGTTTTCAGAAATTCCAAATGTGTGTGTGCTCCATCGGTCATTTTCCATCGGATTTTCCGACACACAAAGTTTGAGAGCAGGATATAAAATTTTCCGACAACAAAATCCGATCGCGTCAATTCCGACCGCGTGTGGCCTGTTCCGACGCACAAAGTGCCACGCATGCTCCGAAGAAATTCCGACACGGAACAGCTTGGTCTGGTAAAATTAGCGTTCGCAATGGATACAGCACTTTCGTCACGCTGCAATGTTAAAAATGGTTTAATACAGCGCACTCTCTTCTTCTTTATAATGTGACAAGAATTAAGTAGTTTTGCTGCTCATATTCACACACACACTTCTCACAAACTTTTTTTTTTTTTTCTTGGGATTCCCTGAATATATTGTTATTTGTCACATCTGACATTTTTTTTTTTTTTTTTATTTAAAGCCATTTTTCATTTAGATTTTATGTTTGTATTTTTTCCAAGGCTGATCTTTGCTTAATGTTATTTTTAGTTTTACTCCAGACTATTTTTGTGTGTGTTTTGTGTGTCAAGTTACCACAACACCATTGATATCTTTTATTATTTAATCTCAAGGAGATTGTTTGTTGTCGGTGTCCCTTGTTAATTTCACATTGTATTTTTGTAATGTACCTGCCTCCTCACAAACAAACTGTCCTTTTTGAAGTAAAACACACATAGGCAAGTATAATTCAAAACAAAAATCCTTTATTAGGGGGTCAGAACCAAACAAAGAGGGAGGCAACGCTGGATCAACAGGAGAAATTAGCGAAGCCTGGGACCCCCAGGGCAGACATAAATTCTTGAACATCAAAATTGGTGGCCTGAGGAGTCCATATGTAAGGGAGGGCAGTCTGGTCCAGAAGTCGCAGAGATCCGGAAAGCAGCAGATGACATCTGTGTCCCCAGGCTGTGGTACCACAAGCGGCTGCATCTTTTGGCCGACCAGACTGGATCCAGGGTCCTCACTTTCTGGTCTTCCTTCCATGCTTCCTTCCTGGCTGTGGCTCTGCTGTTGGAGATGTGGCAGGAGGAGGAGTAGGACCTGGAGGAGGAGGAGGACTAGGAGGACCTGGAGGAGAAGGAGGAGGAGGAGGTGGACCTGCAGGAGGAGGAGGAGGAGGAGGACCATGTGTGAGTTCACAAAGGTGTGTATCAGATGTAATTTGGTCCCTCATACCTTTATTAAGAGCCTCCAATATTAACGACTCACACATGAGTTGTTGTCCCTCCTCCATCCTCTGCATTTTTGAGGCAATGATGGCAGCGAAGTCATCCTCCACGGTGTGTGGTGCTCCCAGGGCCTCTGTAGCCCTCCAAAAGAGGCCTATGGCAGCCTCCTCTAGGGCACTCCTCCTCCTGCCAGTTTCTCTTTCCAGGTGTAGGTGAGGGACCTGCAGATCAGGCATCCGGCTTGGCCCGGCCTCCTCCTGGCTGAGACTTCCCTGTGTATGAAAAAGGGACATGGTTTTAGTTTTTGCATCATCAATCACAATCATAAATTAGTACTCCAAACTAACATCTAGTTAACATCATTGATTGGACAAGCAGAAATATTTAGAGGAATGCTATACCTGGCTCAATCTGGGCTCCTCCACATGTTGTTGCCTGGAAGGCCCAGGTTGGGCATCAGAAGCCTCAGCTGGAGGGGAAGGAAGCGTGGAAGGAAGACTGGAGAGGGATGACCTGGGTTCAGTCTGGCCTGCCAGAAAATGCAGCCTGTCATAGTACCACATCCTGGGGACATAGATGTCATCTGCTGCCTCGGATCTCTGCGAATCCTGGACTTTCTGGCGCTCCCTTACATATGTGCTCCTCAGGCCACCAATTAGGATCTTCAAATATGTAATGTCTGTTGTGGGGATCACCTGCTTCACAATTTCCAACAATTGATCCAGCGCTGCCTTCCTCTTTGTTTGGTTCCTGTAATGTGGGTGGTTGATCTCCCACAGACAGGGCAGCTCCCTGAACATGTCAATAAATAATGCCATGAAAGTTACTATCTTGTAAGATATCCATGTTCACTGCAAGACACAACACAAGACAAACCCTAATGTCAGGCCAAACTCTACTAATCTTGTTACAATATAGGCCTCAATCTAGAAGCAGTATAGGCACAAGTATGTCTCTTACCTTCGTTCTTACGATCGACGCCTCCAATGCTCCTTCCTCCGCTCACAGATCGTACGTAATACGCACGTGTGTTACGCTTTATACACACTGCGCATGCGTGTAACTCCGCCCACCCCTAACTTTCTTTCTAGTCTATTCCCCGCCCCTTTTCGTTCTGCGCAGTGGGGGAAGAGCACATGGCGGAGACACAGCAGGTGCGTGCTAATTACAGGAACGAGGAGGAGGAGGAGGAAAGCCCGGATCCGGACACGTCCCGATCCAGAAGGAGAAGATTTAAGGCCACAAACATGTCCTTTGGGGAGATGTTGGAGATGGTGGACATCCTGAAGAAGGCCGACTATGATGGAAAGTATGGACCTTACCACAACCCCAATGTCAGAAAGGCCAAGATCATGGAGAAAGTGGTCAAAAGTCTGCACCGGAATTTCGGGGTATGACGATCGAAAGATCAGCTCAGGAAGTGGTGGTCGGACCTGAAATTAAGAGAGCCCGAGCAGTACAGAAAGATCCGGAGAGTGCTGCAAAAAAGTAAGTAGTTGTGCTGTGTTTCTATTCTTTTTGTCTTTATTACGTTCGTGCTGCTCCATATGGTTTTCTTAATTGTTGTACAGTTTAAAATGGAAATTTTAATGTTCATGGGACCATTAATCGTTCGTATCAAACATTTTCATTTCGGCCTCTAAAACACCATTGTTTAGGCCATATGCATTTTCCGACGTTTTTTAGGGCCTACTTGTATGAAAAATATTTGGTTGTGCAGGTGGCTTTGTTACTAGAATGAAATGCAAACTAGATTCTGTGTAAGGAGAGGACACAGAGCAGCTGTTTTCACATCTGGACACTGGAGCAATAGTGTGGGACACAAGAACACAATTTTTATTAGGGGGGGGCACACAGGTGCTCCAGTGTATACTATAGGGGGGTCTCCATATGTGAAGCTTGTACAAAACAGGTAAAGGATTGCAGGTTGACAAAGGACACTAAAAAAGCTACATCTTGGAACTCTGCTAAAATTGACAATTGTACCCCACTATCAAGCAATGTTTCCTATTTCTAGTTCTGCCATCAAATATCTGTGTGCTAATTATACCATTTTTGTTTAACATAGGGGAGAAAAGACTTGGAGGACACGCCTCATCCGAGGAGACCAGAGACCCCCCACCTCTGGAAGAAGGGGAAATACCCCAAAAACAAGCTGAGCAGGAGGAGGAAGAAGATGTGATGGAAATTGGCACCACAACAGGTGAGTGTCTGTGACCACAGGCTCAGGTAAGAGATGGATGCTGGCAGATTTTTGATACCTGTTTTTGTTTGGTTACTCTCTTTTTAGGTGATCGTGATGTTATGGATCGAGATCCTTTCACATCAGAAAGTGCACAGATCCTGATCGGGGAGATCATGGGGTGTAATTTTGAATTGGAAAACCTCAAGAAAAAAAATCAATGATGTTATTCAAACAAATAATAACATCATTGATGTTTTGGGGCGAATTTAAAACCCCACAAATCACTTTCTTTTTTGTGTGCTACAATCTGAAAAAATTTTGAGCGATGTTTCGAAATTCCAAATTTGGAGGATGCACACAGTGTGCCAACATGTGCTATCTGCCATCACGGGAGATCAATGGACGCGTTTTGGGGGTGCAACCCCTTCCTCAATAATAAAGTAGCGGTGAGGAAGGGGTTGCTCCCACAAAACACGTCCCTTGATCCCTCGTGATGGCAGCTAGCACATGTTGACATTCAAAAATTGGTGTGCATCTTCCAAATTTGGCTTTTCAAGGGGTGACTTCACCCCATCTGAACGCAATATCAAACACAGTTCCTAAATACTCATGTCTGATATTGCCTTCAAGTTTTACCATATGTGAACTTTGTAAGTTCAAGATTTTTGTCTTTCTTGTTGGTTTTACACATGCCTGTTTTATCGTAAATGGACATTTCTATTTTTGATAATGCCACCCCAAAAATTGTTATACAACAAACATGGTTTGTTTTAAAAACCTTTGGTAAATGCACATGTGATTGTGCAGGTATTAAAAAGATTGTTAATCAAGAATGTGTAGATTATTGTCTACAACACTTTTGTGGTGATGTAATTGCTGTTTTCTGAGAAAATGGAGGTTATTTCCTAAGGGCAAATCCTCTTTGCACTACAAGTGCAGTTTCAGTGCAGTTTCAAGTGCAGTTGTAGTATAAAAAGTGTCTACGCCTTTAGTAAATAACACCCAACAGTGCTTTGTATACAGTTACACAATCACGCCATTTTCAGGACTCCCCACATTGCTGTCATGGTCAGCTAAAACAAACACAAGCAGTAAATGTCACCAAAGATTAGCTTTTTCTTTTTTATTTGATAAATGCTTCACAAATTGTCTGGCATATTGATGGCCCCCCTACCCGCAAAGAACTCAAGGTATCTGAACCGGGCATCACGGGCACTCAGGGAGGGCAAGCCAGGACGGCCACTTTCAAGAGCCGTCAGGGTTAGATCGTGTAGAATTCCGGCCTCAGGCCCAACTGAGCCAGCATAGTTGGCAGAATGTTTGCGTAAAAAGTTATGGAGATCACAGCATGCCAGGATTAGATGATTACGTTTATACTCCGCCATATGGATGGGTGTCAGAAATAGGTGGAACCGGCTGGCCATGATTCCAAATGTGTTCTCCACCACTCTTCTGGCTCTGGCCAGCCGGTAATTAAAAACCCTCTGTTCCGGGGTGAGGGTCCTCATCGGGAATGGCGGCATAAGATGGTCCCCCAGTGCAAATGCTTCATCCGCAACGAAGACGAATGGGAGTCCTTCCAAATTGTCCTCTGGAGGTGGCAAGTCCAAGCTGCCATTCTGGAGATGCCTGTAGAACTCCGTCTGGGCGATGACTCCACCATCGGACATCCGGCCATTCTTCCCCACGTCCACATACAAGAAGTCGTAATTAGCCGACACCACCGCCAACATCAGAATACTATTGAACCCCTTATAGTTGAAATAGTACGACCCCGAGTTGGGTGGTGGGACGATGTGGATGTGTTTCCCATCAATTGCCCCTCTGCAGTTAGGAAAGTCCCACCGCTGGGCAAAGTGGGAGGCCACAGTCCGCCATTCCTGTGGCGTGGAAGGAAACTGTTGAGGAAAAGAAAAATAAATTACTATTTTTGCACATAAACATGGCAAGCAGATTAGGCACAAACATTCTTGGCCAACCTCCCGATAGCATTTATTAAGGGGAAATTAACACCAAAGTATAAGGTACACCTATCATCTTCAACCTCCCCCGCCCCCTCTCATGGGCCATTTCTAACATTATAGGGGGGGGTGGAATCTTAGATAGGTAACCCTCTTCACTTCATTGAGAGATGAATGCCTAAATACAGGGTATTACTTGGAACAGCCCCTCCTTAGTTACACTATTGGCAGCCCACTGGACAGGTAAGAAGTGTCATAATACAAAGATATAAATACACACTGTACACATTTGAGGACATTTGGACATTCTGATATTACCTATCAAGATAATAATAGAATACAAAAACTTGAAACAGTACCATTGGAAAGTATACAGGCAGGCCCTTGCACTACATGCTTTGGGGAATTCATCCATAAATCTGACCAGTAAAGAGATGGGTATAGTGTGTATGGGTTTGGCAAAGTGAGCAGATAGATGATTGAGGATAGATAGAGAATTGGGATCAGCTGACTTGGCAGTTGGGGGAGGGAGGGTTTAGAAAAATGATTTGGGGACACTACAAAAAAAAAGCCTCTGGAGCTCTGCCTGAATTTAAAGCACAAATCAAATTTCTAAACATTTTAGGTGGTGTTTGGGGTAAAGCACTACTATGGAGCTGATAAAATACATTGTTAAGTGACTACATGAGGTGAATATAGGGGCAGGAGAGCATGTTGGGGAGGTAAGTGAAGGCAGATATGTATGAAGGACTTAAAAAATAATTACATAAAAATCCAGCATGCATGAGAACAAAGGGGGCATTCACAGCATATTGCAATCATGGTAATTAGGGAATGAGGAAAGAAATACAAGATATTAGCAAACATTAAATACAATTAAATATGATATTAAAGGATAAAAATCTTACCTTCATATACTCCTTCTGCAGGACCTGGATGATGGCAGAACAAGTCTCTGGGATAATGATACCCAGAGCCTGGGGGAGATGCTTGTCGAGAACTTGAGGTCCTGCAGGCTTCTCCCTGTCGCCAAGTACCACAGGGTAGCGACGAGTGATGGCTTGCCTCATGCAGGTATCCTGCCTGCTGATATAGGGGGTCAGCGAAGCCAGCAGACGGTGAAATACGGGGTCCGTCATCCTGAGAAAGTTCCTGAAATCATCAGGATTATTCTCACAGATCTCGCGGAGCAAAGGCATATGAGAGAACTGGTCACACTGAAGCAACCAATTCTTGGTCCATGAACTCCTCCCCACCCTGTTCATGGACTGGACTTGTGTCAAGGTCAGGACCCCAACACCAAGCCTCCGCACAGCACGAACTCTACGAGGAGTACGTATATGAAACATGGCTAGAAAACGGTCGGCTGCTCAGAACGAAGTAACAGAACGCACTGAAGAACAGCAAGGCCTGTGAAGAGCGACCTGAAAAACAGTAACAAACGAACAAGAACACAATGACTACTTAAAGTCACGCAGAACTTGCTTGCAAGCACTGAAGAGCAGATACAAACCCACAAGCACAAACTGAACGTCAGAAAATGATCTGAAAGCCACGTGTCTGAAAAAGCGCGAATCGTCTCTCACCAAACTTTTACTAACACGAGATTAGCAAAAGGAGCCCAAAGGGTGTCGCGCTTGGTTCTGAACTGGCCTTTTCTAGTCTCGTTGTACGTGCTTGACGTCACCGCGTTGTTGGCGATCGGAAATTCCGACAACTTTGTGCGACCGTGTGTACGCAAAACAAGTTTGAGCCAACATCCGTCGGAAAAAATCCTAGGATTTTGTTGTTGGAATGTCCGAACAAAGTCTGACCGTGTGTACGGGGCATTAGAATATTTGCATATAAAAAAACCCAAGGGCCAGAACCATATCAAGGAGGGAATTAAGAGTTTGGAAAATAGGAAGGAATTAGTCATCAGACCTGCGGATAAAAGGGGGGGTGTAATAATATGAATGAACCATCATGACTCCATTTTGTATAAACCCGCCATTTTGAATTAATTCTTTTCAGGGGGTTGTAGTATGGAATAAAGATCAGTACAAAATAGTGATGAATGACCTTTTGAATGATAAAGACACCTATAAATTATTAAAAAGGGATCCAACTAAATCATTTAAAAAGGACCTGGAGGGGCTTATTAAGTAGGGGAAGAGAAAAGGAGTAATAAATGATAAGGGACAAAAATATCTTGTACCAGAAACATGCAGAATTCCCATTATATATGCCATCCCCAAGATTCCCAAAAATAGTATCAATCCCCCAGGCCATCCAATCATAAATGGAATCGAGTCGTGTCATCCAGATTGGGACAATACATTGATTGTTATCTTGTAGCCCTTAGTGCAAAACACAAAAGTTTATCTCAAGAATACAAAACATATTACAGATCATTAATGATACAAGGGTTATAAAATGTACCATTATGGCCACTGCAGATGTGGCATCCCTTTGAAACTAACATAAGTCATAAAGGCACCATTAATGCAGCAAAATGGGCTTTAATTAAGAATAGAGATTTAGATAGACAGCACAAAAAGTTTATAGTGGATTGCTTTGATTTTTGTTTAGGGCTCAAATATTTTTGGCACCAGAATCAATATTATTTACAAATTAGGGGGGTTGCTATGGGGGCTATATTTGCCCCAAGCATAGCGAACCTATACATGGCAAAATGGGAAGAGGAGGAAATATTACACCATCCACCGTATCAGTTGACACTATACAACAGATTTATAGATGATCTAATACTTTTTTGAGATGGGGATGTGGAAGATAGTGGGTATGAACAGCAATAATAAAAACATCACACTTTTATAGGAACTCGACCATGAAAATATTCACTTTTCAAATCTAATAATTGCCAATGAAGATAACAAAATAATAACAAAAACCTATTTTAACACGACAAATAGAAACTCCTATATATCTCAGAACAGCTGTCACCACAGACCCTGGCTGGTGAATGTACCGAGAGGTCAATTCCTTAGGATTATTAGGAATTGCACTAAGGAAAATGATTATGAGGAACAATCTATGGAGATAGCTAATAAATTCATTAGTAAAGGGTATGATCAATCTGTCATTGAAAAAATAGACAAGTTGTACAAGTGGAAAGAAATCTATTATTAAGAGATACATCAACACAAGAGAACAGGCCAAAACCTCTAGCTATAATTATGGATTACAACCTTCAGTATAAACAAGTGGAAAAAATTATTGAAAAATATTTGGATATATTGAAACATAATGACATTCTTAAAGATCTCATCCCAGAAAGGCCCAGGTTCGTATATATAAAAAGCCACCAATCTGAGAGATCGGTTGGTAAAAAAAGTAGTGGGACCCCCAATAGCTAATAAATTAACCTTGTTCAATGAAAAAGGCTTTTATTGTCAGGTCACCCGAGTCCAGGTGACAGATGCACCCTGTTGGGGTCTGAAAGGCACCTACACGGATAACACTGGGAGCTAGAGCATGAGATTTCCCAGGACTACAGGGAGGTAGAGTGGAAGCAGCAGACAGTCAGGAGATAGCCAAAGATTGGGGCAACGAAAAGGTAGGGATAGCCAGGAGATAGCCAAAGGTCGGTGTAACAAGCAGGTAAGGATAGTAAAGAACAAGCCAAGATCGGTAACTGGAATCAGACGTAGAAGACATAGCAAGTCGCACACGAAAGCTAAACACTCAATATTGATCAGCAGAGCTGGCTTGCAGTGCACAGGTTAATATAGGGTTCCCTTATAGGGGCTGGGGTGGAGCCATGCCTTAAGGAGAGATTACTTAGGCAGCCAGGTGAGAGTGGCTGGCCTCTTAAGCAGAACACATGGAGAGGTAAGCTGACAAACAAGCATTTCTGCATACCCATGACATTTATACTTGTGGTAGATGCTATAGCTGCAAAGCAGCCACCAGTAACATTAACTGCTTCCCGACCAACCATCGCACTTATACTGCGGCAGGTTGGCTCCCCCGCGTGAGCCGTTGTAGCTATACGTCGGCTCGCGGGGTCGGGATAGGAGGCACGTGCATGCCACTGCACAGCGGGGGTGCCGATGCTCATGGCCAACGGTCGCAATGACCGCTGGCCATGAGCGATCGTGAGCAGGAGACGAACAGGGACGAGTGTGTGTAAACACACACTTACTTCCCTGTTCTGCTCTGACAGGAGTGACAGATCGTGTGTTCCTATTAGCTAGGAACCACGATCCGTCACTTCCTGTAGTCAGTCCCCCCCCTTCAGTTAGAATCACCTGCCAGGAAACACAGTTAACCCCTAGATCGCCCCCTAGTGTTAACCCCTTCACTGCCAGTGACATTTTTACAGTAATCAATGCGTTTTTTATAGCATTGATCGCTGTATTAATGCCAATGGTCCCAAAAATGTGTCCAAATTGTCCAATGTGTCCACCATAATGTCGCAGTCACAATAAAAATCGCAGATCCCCGCCATTACTAGTAAAAAAAAAAAAAAATACTATAAAGCTATCCCTTATTTTGTAGATGCTATAACTTGCTATAACCAATCAATGTACGCTTATTGCAATTTTTTTACCAAAAATATGTAGAAGAATACATATCGGCCTAAACTGAGAAAAAATTTACTTTTTTTTAAAAAAAAATGGGGATGTTTATTATAGCAAAAAGTACAAAATATTGTGTTTTTTTTCAAAATTGTCGCTCTTTTTTGTTTATAGTGCAAAAAATAAAAACCAAAGAGGTGATCGAATACCACCAAAAGAAAGCTCTATCTGTGGGAAAAAAAGGACGTCAATTTTGTTTGGGTGCAATGTCGCACGACCGCGCAGTTGTCAGTTAAAGCGGCGCAGTGCCGAATCGCAAAAAGTGCTCTGGTCAGGAAGGGGGTAAATTCTTCTGGGGCTGTGGTTAAAAAACGTGTCGAATTTATCAACAAACAGAATGGTAAACAGTATATACTTAGGGATTTCATAACATGCAACACAGAGGGTGTGGTATATGCCCTGGAATGCCCATGTAGCAAGATTTATGTAGGAAGGACAAAGAGGGCTATGCATGTAAGAATCAAGGAACACGTATACCAAATAACAAAAGGAAAAAAGGAACACTACCTATATTAACATTTTAGAACACAACATAATAGGCAGGTATCAGGAATGAAATTTTGGGGATTGGAAAAGTACAAAAGACATTGGAGGGGTAGTAATGTCATTCGGACAGTCAGCCAGAGAGAATCGTGGTGGGTGTATGAATTAGGTTCTTTGGTGCCCAGAGGTTTAAACAGGGAATTTGATTTACATTTTTTTGTCCAATTATTAATTTAATTTTTAAATTATTATTTAATATTCATAATAGTTTATATTCACATTTTATCCTGTTAGCAATATATGTGCAATGGGGAGATATTAACCTTGGGTTTAAAAAGCCCCATTATAATGATTTAGGTGTTGGACGTGCTGCTGGGTAGCATTAAGGGTTTATTTTAAAGTTTCAATCTGTTTTGTAGGATTAGGGCTAACAGGAGCGCAGACTGTATGAATTATTTTGAATTAACTGGTATGGTAGATTAATTGAATACTACTAATATATATAATATATACAACTTTCAACAACTGCGGACCGGGTATTGGTTTAATAGGTATATAGTGTTTGCTACACTTATTATGCCCCATTACTACTATGCTATACATGCCTGATGGGGATACCTTGATAATAAGGAGGTAACCAATCATTGTTCTGTTTATTTCATCACATATTGGGATTTTTCTATCCTTATTGGTAACATACATACACTTTTTTTTTTTTTTATCACTTCACCGACTTTTCCTCCTTTTTGTCATTAGCGCATTTTTTACCCATATATTAAACAACACTGTTATGTTTGCAGGTGTGTGGTGTTTTTTCCTTCCTTCTGTTTGCATTTACATTGACCACTAGGATGTCAGATCTGTGTACACACCATGTTGTTACCGTCTCCCTGCCACTTCACAGCTCCCATGGGGAAAAGGAGTTGACTTCTGGACATGCCCGGGGGAGACACTCTGTATGCTACCATATATATTGCTACACATAAGTTTGCCTTCTTTATCTAACCGGATTACTTTTCCGGTGAGAGTTGACCAGCATTTGGCACTACTTGTAAGTTACAGATATTGAGATATACTCATACATATATGTCTCTACTCCTGCCCTTTCCCCTTCCCCCTACCACCCCTTCCTCCCCTTTTAATTTTTACATTTTTATTTATTTTTATTTATTTTTTTATTATTCATTGATCCATTTTTATCTCCAGATACCTACCTGCGCCTCTCCTGAGGAAGCGAGAATTACCTTTCGAAACGTGTAGAGATCAGTCATGCAGCAGCTCTAGATCGATTGGGGTTTCTGTATGGTGCCTTCAGGTCCCATATATCTCTATGCAGCACCATTCATGTTCATCATTTATGTCTTCTTTATCATTGTGGTACACATGTTTTTAAATGTATGATAATACATTTTTTCATATTTTTATATCTACTTTTTGAGGTGTGACTCTTTAACCACTTCAGCAATGGAGGATTTGACTGCTCAAAAATTAGTGAAATACAAAAATAATTGGTTATGTTTAAGGTCACTATCATCTGTGGTGGTGTAGACCTATCACGGATGTAGGTGTTTAGCATACACCGCTTTATATAGTGTGTTCACATATAAGGTTTTTGATTTTGCAATATTTAACCCTTATAGATCATTTTTGTATTTAATTATTTTTGTATTTCACTAATTTTTGTTGGTACTACACACAGGGGTATGAGTGGGGGGATAAACCACTTTGGGAACATTACCTTCATAGTGCCCTTGGTATAGCCTACTTTAGGAAAGCTAGGGACTACATTTACAAAACTCCCCCTCCCCCAATGCACCATCCCATATAATCCCATAGGGAGCGCCATACCCTAGTTAATTTAAATTCAAGTACACGATCTGTCTCTACTCCCCTAAAATAACCTGGATGTGTGTGTTTACACACACACATCCCGGTGCTCACTATGTCACGAGCACTCGCATCGGTTCCGGGCACACGCTGCTAGCCCCTAGTGGCCAAAAGGCAAAGCGTTTCACTCAGCCGTGCCATTCTGCCGCAGTAAAACTGCGGCGGCTGGTCGGTAAGCAGTTAAAAGTCCCATGGGCAAAATGTTTTTTTTGTTTGTTTGTTTTTTCTGTGTGTACATACCAATTTGGGACTGAGACACTACCTCAACCCTTCCCACATTAGCTCTCATTGTCTGAGCCTTTTAAGTTAGAGACATCCTGTAAGGATGTTATTCCACATATCCAAAGATTGAAATGGTACTTTTAATCCCAGACCCTATATCATTTATAAATGTATTAAAAAGTAAAGGTCCCAACACTGAACCTTGGGGTACATCACTGATAACCTTAGACGATTCAGAATAAGAATCATTAACCACTACTCTATGAATTTGGTCTTTTAGCCAGTTTTTTATCCATTTACAAACTGATTTTTCCAAACCTGCAGACTTTACCTTACACATTAGCTGTATGTGGGGAACTGTGTCAAACGCTTTCGCAAAATCCAAATATACCACGTCCACAGCCATGCCTCTGTCCAAGATTTTACTTTCCTCCTCATAAAAAAATACCTGATTTGTTTGACAACTTCTGTCTTTCATGAATTCATGCTATCTGTTCCTTAAAATATTTTTTCCAGCAAGAACTCATCTACTGTATGCGGTCTTTTATTAAACTCTCCAGTATCTTTCCCACTATAGAAGTTAAGCTAACTTCTATAGTTACTTGGTTAAGACTTTGATCCCTTTTTAAATATAGGCATCACATTGGCCCTACGCCAATCCAGTGGTTGTATACCAGTCATTAAAGAGTCCCTAAAAATGGTTTTGAAATGACAGACCTCAATTCTTTTAGGATCCGTGGGTGTAAGACAGCATAAAGGTGAATAAAGCACCTGGACCAGATCACAAAATATTTCTGGACCATATAAATTTTGAGCCATTGTGGATCATTTGGGGCTTTGTCAATACCATCCCTATTATCGACATGAGCTCCCCATGCTCCTTTGTATACACAGACCTGAAGACAGTATTTAATACATTTGCCTTCTCTTTGTCCCCAGTCACTCACTCTAGATTATTTTGTAAAGGGCCTACATGCTCAGACCAGACTTTTATACTATTAATATATTTTAAGAATACTTGGGGGGGGGGGTTGTTCTACTATCTTTTGCAATCTGTCGTTTGTTTTTAATTTTTGCGGTCTTGATTTCCTTTTTACATATTCTGTTATATTCTTTGTAAAATGTAAACAATGATAGTGTTCTTTATTTTTTTTTTTTTTAAACTCTTTTCTTCTTATTTATTTTTAGCCTTTTAAACATACTGCCAATGGGAATATGCTTTGCAGTGAGTTCACATATAGTCTTTTTGAAGAATTCCTATTTCTGTTCTGTGATCATCGATGCTAATATTCCCTCCCAGTTTAATGCCCCGTACACACGGTCGGACATTGATCGGACATTCCGACAACAAAATCCTCTGATTTTTTCCTACGGATGTTGGCTCAAACTTGTTTTGCCTACACACGGTCGCACAAAGTTGTCGGAATTTCCGATCGTCAAGAACGCGGTGACGTCAAGCACGTACGACGAGACTAGAAAAGGCCGGTTCAGAACCAAGCGCAGCACCCTTTGGGCTCCTTTTGCTAATCTCGTGTTAGTAAAAGTTTGGTGAGAGACGATTCGTGCTTTTTCAGACTCGTGGCTTTCAGATCGTTTTCTGCCGTTCAGTTTGTGCTTGTGGGTTTGTATCTGCTCTTCAGTGCGTGCAAGCAAGTTCCGCGTGACTTTAGTCACTGTATTCTTGTTCGTTCGTTACTGGTTTTCAGGTCGCTCTTTACAGGCCTTGCTGTTCTTCAGTGCGTTCTGTTACTCCGTTCTGAGCAGCCGACCGTTTTCTAGCCATGTTTCGTATGCATACTCCTCGTAGAGTTCGTGCTGTGTGGGGGCTTGGTGTTGGGGTCCTGACCTTGACACAAGTCCAGTCCATGAACAGGGTGGGGAGGAGTTCATGGACCAAGAATTGGTTGCTTCAGCGTGACCAGTTCTCTCATATGCCTTTGCTCCGTGAGATCCGTGAGAATAATCCTGATGATTTCAGGAACTTTCTCAGGATGACGGACCCCGTGTTTCACCGTCTGCTGGCTTCGCTGACCCCCTATATCAGCAGGCAGGATACCTGCATGAGGCAAGCCAACACTCCGGAGCAGAGGTTGGTCGCTACCTTGCGGTATTTGGCCACAGGGAGAAGCCTGCAGGACCTCAAGTTCTCGACAGGCATCTCCCCCCAGGCTCTGGGGATCATTATCCCAGAGACCTGTTCTGCCATCATACAGGTCTTTCAGAAGGAATATATGAAGGTAAGATTTTTATCCTTTAATATCACATTTTGTTGTATTGAATGTTTGCTAATATATTGTATTTCTTTCCTCATTCCCTAATTACCATGATTGTAATATGCTGTGAATGTCCCCTTTGTCCTCATGCATGCTGGATTTTTATGTAATTATTATTTTAGGTCCTTCATACATATTTGCCCTTCAATAACCTCCCCAGCATGGTGTCTCCTGCCCTATATTCACCTCATGTAGTCACTTAACAATGTATTTTATCAGCTCCATAGTAGTGCTTTACCCCAAACACCCCCTAAAATGTTTGGAAATGTTATTTTTGATGTAAATTCAGGCAGAGGGCCAGAGGCTTTTTTTTGTGGTGTCCCCAAATTTTTGGGAACCCTCCCTCCCCCAACTGCTAAGTCAGCTGATCCCAATTCTCTATCCTCAATCATCTATCTGCTGACTTTGCCAAACCCATACACACTATACCCATCTCTTTACTGGTCAGATTTATGGATGAATTCCCCAAAGCATGTAGTGCAAGGGCCTTCCTGTATACTTTCCAATGGTACTGTTTAAAGTTCTTGTATCCTATTATGATCTTGATAGGTAATAGCAGAATGTCCAAATGTGCTCAAATGTGTACAGTGTGTATTTATATCTTTGTATTATGACACTTCTTACCTGTCCAGTGGGCTGCCAATAGTGTAACTAAGGAGGGGCTGTTCCAAGTAATACCCTGTATTTAGGCATTCATCTCTCAATGAAGTGAAGTGGGTTACCTGTCCAAGAGTTCCTCCCCCCTCTAATGTTAGAAATGGCCCATGAGAGGGGGGGGGGGTGGTGAATATGATAGGTGTACCTTATACTTTGTTGTTGTTAAATTCCCCTTAATAAATGCTATCTGGAGGTTGCCCCAGAATGTTTGTGTCTAATCTGCTTGCCATGTTTCTGTGCAAAAATAGGAATGTTTATTGTTTTTTCCTCAACAGTTTCCTTCCACGCCACAGGAATGGCAGACTGTGGCCTCCCACTTTGCCCAGCGGTGGGACTTTCCTAACTGCGGAGGGGCAATTGATGGGAAACACGTCCACATCGTCCCACCACCCAACTCGGGGTCGTACTATTATAATTACAAGGGGTTTAATAGTATAGTGATGTTGGCGGTGGTGTCGGCTAATTACGACTTCTTGTATGTGGACGTGGGGAAGAATGGCCGGATGTCCGATGGTGGAGTGATCGCCCAGACGGAGTTCTACAGGCGTCTCCAGAATGGCAGCTTGGACTTGCCACCTCCAGAGGACAATGTTGAAGGTCTCCCATTTGTGTTCGTTGCTGATGAAGCATTTGCGCTGGGGGACCACCTGATGCGGCCATTCCAGATGAGGACCCTCACCCCGGAACAGAGGGTTTTTAATTACCGGCTGGCCAGAGCCCGAAGAGTGGTGGAGAACACATTTGGAATCCTGGCCAGCCGGTTCCGATTATTTATGACACCCATCCATATGGCTGAGTATAAACTGAACCATATAATACTTGCCTGCTGTGTTCTCCATAATTTTCTACGAAAACATTCAGCCAACTATGCTGGCTCAGTTGGGCCTGAGGCCGGAATCCCAAATACTTCAACAATGACGGCACTTGAAAGCGGCCGTCCTGGCTTGCCCTCCCTGAATGCCCGTGATGTCCGGTTACGATACCTGGAGTTCTTTGCGGGTAGGGGGGCTATCAATATGCCAGACAATATGTGACACCTTTTTCAAATAAAAAACAACCAAAAGAAATTCTTGGTGGACATTTACTGCTTGTGTTTGTTTTAGCTGACCCTGACAGAAATGTGTTGAGTGCAGAAAATGTCGTGATTGGGTAACCTTAGAAAAAAACAGTGTTGGCTGGTACTTCCTAAATGCAAAAACACATTTCACTACAAGTGCACTTGCAACTGCACTGAACCTGCACTTGTAGTGCAAAGAGGATTTGCCCTTAGGAAATAACCCCCATTTGTGCATAAAACAACAATTACATCACCCCAAAAGTGTTGTAGTGTTGAGACAATAATCCACACATTCTTGAGTAAGGCCCTTTTTATACCTGCACAATCACATGTGCATTTACGAAAGGTTTTTAAAACAAACCAACATGTTTGTTGTATAAAATGTTTGCAGTAGCATTATGAAAAATATAAATATCCATTTCAGATAATACAGGCCTGTGTAAAACCAACAAGAAAGCCAAAAAACTAGAACTTACAAAGTTCACATATGGTAAAACCTGAAGACTATATCAGACATCAGTATTTAGGAACTGGGTTTGATATAGCGTTCAGATGGGGGGAACTCACCCCTGGAAAAGCCAAATTTGGAAGATGCACAACAATTTCCAAATGTCCACATGTGCTATCTGCCATCAGGGGGGATCAAGGGACGTGTTTGGGGGGAGCAAGCCCTTCCTCAACGCTACTTTATAATTGAGGAAGGGGTTGCCCCCCCAAAACGCGTCCATTGATCTCCCGTGATGGCAGATAGCACATGTTGGCACACTGTGTGCATCCTCCAAATTTGGCTTTTATAACTAAACATAGAAAAAAGTTTGGGACCATAAAACAGGTGATTTTGTGGGGTTTAAATTCGCCCCAAAACATCAATGATGTTATTATTTTTTTTAATAACATCAGTGATTTGTTGCTGGATGTTTTGCAATTGGAGATTGCATCCCATGATCTCCCCGATCAGTATCTGGGCACTTTCAGAAGTAAAGCGTTCTGGATCCCTCACATCACGATCACCTAAAAAGAGATAAAGAACAAAAAAAAAGGTCTCAAAAATCTGCCACCAGCCATCTCTTTTACCTGAGCCTGTGGTGGCAGACACTCACCTGTTGTGGTGCCAATCTCCACCACGTCTTCTTCTTCCTCCTGCTCAGCTTCTTGTGTTGGTGGTATTTCCCCTTCTTCCAGAGGGGGGGGGGTCTCTGGTCTCCTGGGATGAGGGGTGTCCCCCGAGTCTTTTCTCCCCTATGTAAAACAAAAATGGTATACTTAGCACACAGATATTTGATGGCAGAACTATAGAAATAGGAAACATTGCTTGGAAGTGGGGTACAATTGTCTATTTCAGCAGAGTTCAAAGATGTATATTTTTTATTGCCCTTTGTCAAGCTGCAATACTTTACCTGTTTGGTACTAGCTTCACAGATGTAGCCCCCCCTATAGTATACACTGGAGCACCTGTGTGCCCCCCCTAATAAAAATGGTGTTCTTGTGTCCCACACTACTGCTCCAGTGTCCAGATGTGAAAACAGCTGCTCAGTGTCCTCTCCTTACACACAATCTAGTTTGCATTTCATTCTAGTAACAAACCCATCTACACAAACAAATATTTGGCATCCAAGTAGGCCCCCAAAAATGTGTGAAAATGCATATGGCCTAAACAATGGTGTTCTAGAGGCCGAAAGAAAAATGTTTGATACGAACGAATAATGTGCCCATGAACATTAAAGTTGACCTTTGGAAACGTTACAACTAATCAAAGCATGTGGAGCAGAACGAACGTAATAAAGACAGAAAGAATAGGAACACAGCACAACTACTTACTTTTTTGCAGCACTCTCCGGATCTTTCGGTACTGATCTGGCTCTCTCAACTTCAGGTCCGACCACCGCTTCCTGAGCTGATCTTTAGACCTTCGTACCCCGAAATTCCTCTCAAGACTCCTGACCACTTTCGCCATGATTTTGGCCTTTCGGATGTTGGGGTGGGGGTAAGGCCCATATTTTCCGTCATAGTCGGACTTCTTCATGATGTCTACCATCTCCAACATCTCCCCAAACGACATATTTGTGGCCTTAAAACGTCTCCTTCTGGATCGGAACGTGCCTGGATCCGCCCTTTCCTCCTCCTCCTCCTCCTCGTTGCTACAATTAGCCCGCACCTGCTGTATGTCCGCCATCATGCTCTTCCCCCACTGCGCCGAACGAAAAGGGGCGGGGAATACACTAGAAAGAACGTCAGGGGCGGGCGGAGTTACACGCATGCGCAGTGTATATAAATCGTAACACGCGTGCGTATTACGTTTGATCTGTGAGCGGAGGAAGGAGCATTGAACGCGGCGATCGTAAGAACGAAGGTAAGAGACAAACTTGGGCCTATACTGCTTCTATAGATTGAGGCCTATATTGTAACAAGATTAGGAGAGTTTGGTGTGACATTAGGCTTTGTCTTGTGTTGTGTCTTGCAGTGAACATGGATATGGTACTGGCAGATCAGGACTTCATTTCAGTCTTCATAGAGATGCTAAGGGAGCTGCCCTGTCTGTGGGAGATTAAACACCCCCATTACAAGAACCAAATAAAGAGGAAGGCAGCACTGGAGCAATTGTGTGAAATTATGAAGCAGGTGATCCCCACGGCAGACATCCTCTATTTAAAGATTTTCATTGGTGGCCTGAGGAGCACATATCTGAGGGAGCGCCAGAAAGTCCTGGATTCACAGAGATCCGGAGCAGCAGATGACATCTATGTCCCCAGGATGTTGTACTACGACAGGCTGCATTTTCTGGCAGGCCAGACTAAACCCAGGCCATCCCACTCAAGTCTTCCTTCCACGCTTCCTTCCCCCCTGACTGAGGCTTCTGACGCCCAACCTGGGCCTTCCAGGCCGCATGTGGAGGAGCCCAGATTGAGCCAGGTATAGCATTCCTCTAAATATTTCTGCTTGTCCAATCAATGATGTTAACTAGATGTTAGTTGGGAGTAATAATTTATGATTGTGATTGATGATGCAAAAACTAAAACCATGTCCCTTTTTCATACACAGGGAAGTCTCAGCCAGGAGGTGGCTGATCTGCAGGTCCCTCCACCCCCCCTGGAAACAGAAAGTGGCAGGAGGAGGAGTAGCCTAGAGGAGGCGGCTATCAGATTTTTTTGTAGGGCTACAGAGGTCCTGGGAGCACCACCCACCAGGCAGGAGAACCTTGCGGCATTCATTGCCTATAAAATGCAGAGGATGGAGGAGGGCCAAAAAGCCATGTGCGAGGCCCTCATATCAGAGGCTCTGGCGAAAGGTGTGAGGGGCCAACTTACACCTCACACACAGCTTTGGGATGGTCCTCCTCCTCCTCCTGCAGGTCCTACTCCTCCTCCAGGTCCTACTCCTCCTCCTGCCACATCTCCAACTGCACAGCCACAGCCCGGAAGGAAGTGTGAAAGGAAGACCAGAGAGTGAGGACCCTGGATCCAGTCTGGTCGGCCAAAAGATGCAGCCTCTTGTGGTACCACGGGACACTGATGTCATCTGCTGCTATCCGAGTCTCTGTGAATCCCGGACCAGACTGCCCTCCCTTATATATGGACTCCTCAGGCCACCAATTTTGAGGTTTAAGAATTGATGTCTGCCGTGGGGGTCCCAGGCTTCACTAATTTCTCCTGTTGATCCAGTGTTGCCTTCCTCCTTGTTTGGTTCTGATACCTTAATAAAGGATTTTTGTTTTGAATTATACTCTCCTATGTGTTTTACTTCAAAAATGACAGTTTGTTTGTGAGGATTCAGGTACATTTCTAATATACAATGTGAAATGAACAAGGGACACCAACAACAAAAAATCTCATGGAGATTAAATAATAAAAGATATCAATGGTGTTGGGGTAACTTGACACACAAAACACACACAAAAATATTCTGGAGTAAAAATAAAAATAACATTGAACAAAGATCAGCCTTGGAAAAAATCCAAACATTAACGAAAAAAAAAGGCTTAAAAACAAAAAAAAAAACAAAAAAAAAATATAAAACTGTCAGATGTGACAACTAATAACAATATATTGAGGGAATCCCACTAAAAAAACACAAATCAAACTTTGTGAGAAGTGTGTGTGAATATGAGCAGCAAAACGACTTAATTCTTGTCACATTATAAAGTAGAAGAGAGTGCGCTGTATTAAACCATTTTTAACATTGCAGCGTGACAAAAGTGCTGTATCCATTGCGAACGCTAAGTTTACCAGAACTAGCTGTTCCGTCTTGGAATTTCTTCCTAGCATGCGTGGCACTTTGTGCGTCGGAACAGGCCACACACGGTCGCAATTGACGCGATCGGATTTTGTTGTCGGAAAATTTTATCTCCTGCTCTCCAACTTTGTGTGTCGGAAAATCCAATGGAAAATGTCCGATGGAGCCCACACACGGTTGGAATTTCCGACAACACGCTCCGATCGGACATTTTCCATCGGAAAATCCGACCGTGTGTACGGGGCATAAGTCTTCGAGAGCAGCCCTCATCCTTGGAAAATTTGCTCTCTTAAAGTTAAGTGTTTTTATAATTCCAATATGTGCTTGTTGCTTACAGCTTACATTAAATGAAATCATGTTATGGTCATTGCTACCCAGATGTTAATTTATATGAACATTAGTAATAAGCTGTGCATGGTTTGAAATTACCAGGACCAGCATAGCATCATTCCTAGTCTGGGCCTCTATGAACTTGACCTTAAAATTGTCTTGTAATAGGTTTATAAAATTTTGCCCTTTAACTGTTCCTGCAATGTCATTACTCAAGTCAATTTCTAGGTAGTTAAAATCCCCCATTATTATACTTGGATAACTTTTACTGACCATTGATTGACTGCAAACCATCCAGACTCTGAGGCAGCAAAGAACCCCCACAAGATTAGAGTTGCCTAACTGTGGACCAATGGAGAAATCTTTCTTGAACCTTTTCTCAAATCATATTATTTAGGTCAGTTCAAAGTATATGGATTTACTCTTATATCTCAAGCATCACATAATTAGCTTGTTTAAAATGGTGCAACAGTTATTTTTGGATAAATGTCATTAAGCCCAGTAGATGCATCAAATAGAATCTATTTACTACTGTTTGTAGAAAAAACTATTACATAGAATAAAAATAAAAATATGTGCTATGTAAGCAGTTTGCAGTCAACTGTTATGTTCAGTGAAGGTTTTTTTATTGTTGCAAAATGTCAGGTTAATGTTATGTGACAATGTGCCACATTGAGACATACATCCTACTGAATAATTCCTAGTCCTAAATATGAACACACAGCATACTGCATAAAAATGGCAACTTGCTATTCTGCTGGGAATGTTTATGCACTGAAGGATTTTTTTCTGGGAAAACACTGCTTAAAATAAGAAGCTTTTAGCTCATAACCTAAATCTCAAATTAAAATTAGGCCGCTAGATCATTCCTTAAAATGCTTCCCTGGGTAAAGCAAAGTATTTACTTCAGATCCAAACCTCTTCTGCATTTCTTATGACTGCTATTCTTGAAGTAGTCCTCAGAGTAAGCTAAAAGCCAAGGAAAGGCAAGTCAGATGAAAAGAAAGAACCTTTTTACTGGCCTATTATAAATATGAGGCACGTTTGTTTTTTAATATCATGATTTGTTGGAAAAAACTGTATATATTTTCTGAAAAGTATGTCCAAATGTTTTGACTGTAACCAAATACTAAAAGCTAATAATTGTTTTGTTTTTGCCATATTAAATTCTACTGCTTATTACAGTATAATTGTACATGAGTTTATTTATGAGCAATGCAAAGTAAATTGCAAGCAGTGCCTCTTGCATAATCATAACATTACGCAATGGCGTCAATGGTGGACAGGATAAACAAGGACCTGTGGTCAACTAAGCTATATGAATCATTATTTGGCACAATAAACATTATTTTCAGCTATGAAGGTCAATGAGAGCATAGAATAAGTCATATGGCTATATTTAAATATTGTTTGATCTGTAAATGGTCAAAAGACTATGGTACATTGTAATAACCAGCAGCAGAGCATTACATAGTACCCCTACCACACATTGGGGAGATTTACTAAAACACAAAATCGGTTGCAGCTGTGCATATTAACCAATCAGTTTCCAGGTTTTATTGTCAAAGCTTAATTGAACAAGCTGAAGTTAGTAGCTGATTACTATGCAAAGCTGCACCAGATTCTCTGTGCACCATCTTTAGTAAATCTACCAAATTATATCACTCAAGCCTGCAAAGACAGTGTATAGTATATTACCTTGCAACATCAAACCATTACACAGCAGCAGCAGTATATGACAGAGAAGCTCGTCCTTAGCCTCCCTATGTGTGGCCCCTCTGATAATTATCTATCACCAATTCCCTTAACATGCAGGCTTATCATTTTAAGTTATCACATGCTCCTCCTGTGTATGTTGGCAGATAGCTGGAAGGGAGATAAGTGCTTCAGGAAAAGATCCTCCAGATAACCTATGACATGGTCTTGGAAGAGCAAGACGAAGAGCTAATTTGTGAATAGTATGGGAGCACAGGATAGGCGAAAGGGAAGTGCAACTAACCGGGAATGATTATCTTGGACTGCAAAGAGCAGAAAATACTGATGTTGTGGATAAATAAGAATAGTGCAGATATAATACCGCGATGCATGCTGGGAAAAGCAGCTAACCCAGCAAACAGACGATTGCAATACTAATAATATATGGAAAGTGCAGCACTAAAATTTTAAGTGAACAAAAATGATTGAATAATCTCACAAATAATAAACACAAGTGATGTAGAGCTCTAATGCGATAAATGCTCAGTGATTCTGTATTAAAAAATCAACCAGAAAACAGATAAACAATGAGTCCATAGGTGGAGTGAAAAACGTTATGAATCTGGATGGCCCTTAAGGGACATGCGTCAAGTGTTCATAAAATTTTTAAGACATCCAAAAATGGTGAATGAATAATAAAACAATATGTGAATATAGTCCACCACCGATAGGATGAAGGATAAAAGGCTTACCAGATGGTTTGAACTCAAAAGTACATACATTCTATGAGTCAAACAAGCTTGTATTGGCAAGTGCCAAAATTGAAGCCATCCGATCTGGAAACCTTTACTCACACAGTCAGTGGGGTAGTAGTCTCCATAGAGGGTATTTCATAAGAAAAATGGATAAATGGATGGTTTCTCCCATGTGTTCATATATATATATATATATATATATAAAGAAAAGACGTGGATCGATGCTTGATGCAAAAAGTGTCCTTTACTGGAAATATTTCAGTCACATAGTATAATGCAAGCCACTGTACAGTTCTGAGCGCAACTCGCTCTTCGTCAGGCTTTTCTGGCACACACACACAGCCAGAAAAGCCTGACGAAGAGCGAGTTGCGCTCGGAACTGTACAGTGGCTTGCATTATACTATGTGACTGAAATATTTCCAGTAAAGGACACTTTTTGCATCAAGCATCGATCCACGTCTTTTCTTTATCCATTTATGGTGGAAGGTTGGGAGTCCACCCTGACGGTGCCTTGATCGAACAAGATTAAAGAAAAGAAGGTAACCCACCTGAAGTATATATATATATATATATATATATATATATATATATCAAGGAAAGGAGAACAAAAAAGGGCCACATAGCGTAATTCCATATGAAAATTAAAAATTTAAAAGGGCTTAAAAAACTCACATTTTTGAGAAGAGTAAACAGCACTTAAGAAATGTGTATGGTGGCAGTGGAGCCCATTCTGACGCGTTTATTTTAAATAGACATCATCTGGGAATAGAATATGCAGATAGGCAACTTAGAAGTTGTCATGATTAGAGTTTTGTCTATCAGCTTACCTGTCTCCATGTGTTCATCTCTAAAGACCAGCTGACTCTCACCTGACTACTTTTATTAACTCTCCTCTAGCATGGCTCCACCCCAGCTCCTATCAGAAAACTCTATATTAACCTCTGCACTGCAGGCCAGCCCTGCTGATCAACTTTTGTGTGTTTGGCTTCCTGTTCCTGCCTGCCATGTGCTCTATGTCTGTTTCTGTTACCGACCTTGGCGTGTTCTCTACTATTCCTGTCTGCTCGTGACCCTGACCTTTGGCATGTCCCCGACTATCCCTGTTTGCCTGTGACCCTGAACCTTGGCGTGAACTCTGTTGTCCTTGTCTGCTTGTGGCCCTGACCTTGGCTTATTCCTTTACTATCCCTATCCTCCTGTTGCCTACTGTGGGTGTAAGCTGGGGGACCCTGGGGGTCGTGACCTGGAGCCAGTTGCAGCCCAGTCCATCCTCACCACTAGAGGCTCTGGTGAACACCTGCTGGCTCTTAGACTCTGCACCCCAGGGAATCCTACGCTCTAACCTCGGTGGGATCCGTGTTGGTGTTCCAGCGGCCCTGCCTTCCTTACCACCCGGACTCCCATCCGCAGCAGTCAGCTGTAGGGTCCACTGCCTTGCGGTGCACTCCTGATCCCAACGGTGTGTATCTGTCACCTAGCCTCAAGCTGACCTGACAGAAGTCTTCAGATGCTAGGTATTTCTCTTGTCTCAGGGAGGCAATAATCAACCTTTTTCATGTGAAATTTTGGACCCTGAAGGAATTTGTTGAGGGATTCGAGGTCTAGGATAAGATAGATACCCCAGTTGGACTTTGGTATCATGAGCAAGTTTGAATAGAACTCCTTCAACCTGCCTAGTGGAGATACTGGCACAACTACTTCTTGGAACAAAAGATGATTCTGGGCATTCTACAAATCTGGTTGCCCTTGGGCTGATTTTATTTTGTTTTAGAGAAGAAAGTGATGAGGGCATACAATATAATTTTGAACTCTATTTTGTATCCCTTTAAAGCACCAATAGAACCTACAGGTCTTAGGCATCTGTGACCTAAAGAGAAGCAAATTGTACTAGACCCCCCTCCACTTCTAGAAGTGTTGGCTCCCCTTCATTCAGAAGAGTGCTTTGGGGAAGACTTGGTGGGTTTTGTGGCCAAAGTCTTATGGGGCGTACACACGGTCGGACTTTCCGGCTACAAAAGTCCGACAAGCTTTCGACAGACTTTTGGCGGCAGACTTGCGTCAGACTTTCTAACGAACGGACTTGCCTACATACGATTACACAAAAGTCTGACGGATTCGTACGTGATGGCGTACACCAGACTAAAATAAGGAAGTTGATAGCCAGTAGCCAATAGCTGCCCTAGAGTGAGGTTTTTGTCCGTCGGACTAGCATACAGACGAGCGGATTTCTGGGTCTGGCGGAGTTACGACGTAAAGATTTGAAGCAAGTTCCAAATCTAAAGTCCATCAAATTTGCGACTGGAAAAGTCCGCTGAAAGTCCGGGGAAGCCCACACACGATCGGATTGTCCGCCAGATTTGGTCCGTCGCCGTCCGTTGGACTTTTGCAGCCGAAAAGTCCGACCGTGTGTATGCCCCATTACACCAAAAGGAAGGGCTGAACTATGGTTTTGAAGTTGAGGTCTGGGTAGAGTGGTTGGGTGGGTCAGGAGGAGCCAGAGGGGGTTGTGTTGGAATCTTCTGCTGTGGAAGAAAATCCTTCCTTCCTGTAACATTTGTCAAGCACATCACCAAAAAGACTTCAACATTTAAATGGCATGCTTGCAGGGAGTTTTTTATGGGCAGCTTTAGCTGGTATGGATTTTATGGGGAACCCCGCGCCAAAAAAAAAAAAAAAAAACGGCGTGGGGTCCCCCCAAGGATCCATACAGACCCTTATCCGAGCACGCAACCTAGCAGGCCGCAGGAAAAGAGGGGGGGACGAGAGTGCGGCCCCCCTCCTGAACCGTACCAGGCCACATGCCCTCAACATTGGGAGGGTGCTTTGGGGTAGCCCCCAAAACACCTTGTCCCCATGTTGATGAGGACAAGGGCCTCATCCCCACAACCCTGGCCGGTGGTTGTGGGGGTCTGCGGGCAGGGGGCTTATCGGAATCTGGAAGCCCCCTTTAACAAGGGGACCCCCAGATCCCGCCCCCCCGTGTGAAATGGTAAGGGGGTACTTACCCCTACCATTTCACTAAAAAACTGTCAAAAATTTTAAAAATGACAAGAGACAGTTTTTGACAATTCCTTTATTTAAATGCTTCTTCTTTCTTCTATCTTCCTTCATCTCCTGGTTCTTCTGGCTCTTCTGGTTCTTCCTCCGGCGTTCTCGTCCAGCATCTCCTCCGCGGCGTCTTCTATCTTCTTCTCCTCGGGCCCCTCCGCACCCATGGCATGGGGGGGGGAGGCTCCCGCTCTTCTCTTCTTCTTTTCTTCTCTTCTTCTCTTCTTCATTTTCTTCTCCGGGCCGCTCCGCACCCATGCTGGTATGGAGGGAGGCTCCTGCTGTGTGACGGCGCTCCTCGTCTGACAGTTCCTAAATAACGGGGGCGGGGCCACCCGGTGACCCCACCCCCCTCTGACACACAGTGACTTGACAGGACTTCCCTGTGACGTCACGGGGAATGCCACAGGGAAGTCCCGTCATGTCCTGTGCGTCAGAGGGGGGCTGGGTCACCAGGTGGCCCTGCCCCCGTTATTTAGGAACTGTCAGACGAGGAGCGCCGTCACACAGCGGGAGCCTCCCTCCATGCCAGCATGGGTGCAAGGTGTTTTGGGGGGCTACCCCAAAGCACCCTCCCAATGTTGAGGGCATGTGGCCTGGTAAGGTTCAGGAGGGGGGGGCGCATTCTCATCCCCCCTCTTTTCCTGCGGCCTGCCAGGTTGCGTGCTCGGATAAGGGTCTGGTATAGATTTTTGGGGCACCCCACGCCATTTTTTTTTTTTGCGCGGGGTTCCCCTTAAAATCCATACCAGACCTGGAGGGTCTGGTATGGAATTTAGGGGGAACCCCACATCATTTTTTTTTTAAATTTTGGCCAGGGTTCCCCTTAATATCCATACCAGACCTGAAGGGCCTGGTATGGAATTTAGGGGGACTCCCATGTCATTTTTGTAAAATTTTGGTTGGGGTTCCCCTTTGGGGAATTCCCATGCCATTTTTGTCAATGAACTTCTATGTGTATTGTCGGCAATGCAATAGCCGCGGGTAGTTTTAAATGGGTTTTTTCCTTCAAAATGTCATTTTGCTGTCAGACTGTTCTAAACACAGGAAACATGCGCCCCTTTACAGGCATACTATAGACACCCCCCAGGTACGAAATTTAAAGGGATATTACACTTTTATTGTTTCACTTTAAGCATTATTAAAATCACTGCTCCTGAAAAAAACGGCCGTTTTTAAAACTTTTTTTTGCATTGATCCATGTCCCCTGGGGCAGGACCCAGGTCCCCAAACACTTTTTATGACAATAACTTGCATATTAGCCTTTAAAATTAGCACTTTTGATTTCTCCCATAGACTTTTAAAGGGTGTTCGGCGGCATTAGAATTTGCCGCGAACACCCCAAATTGTTCGCTGTTCGGCGAACTTGCGAATAGCCAATGTTCGAGTCGAACATGAGTTTGACTCGAACTCGAAGCTCATCCCTAGTAGGCACTATGTACAGAAGAGGAGTGTGGAGGGTATGATGGGGCAGTATGTACAGGAGAGGATTGTAGAAGTTATTATGGGGACAATATGTACAGGAGAGGAGTGTGGAGGGTATGACAGTGGACGGTATCTACTGGAGAGGAATGTGGTGGGTATGACAGTGGGCAGTATGTAGAGGAAAGGAGTGTGCATGGTATGAGAGTGGGCAGTATGCACAGGAGAGGAGTGTGGAGGGTATAACAGCCGGCACTATGTACAGTAGAGGAGTTTATGAAAGTGGGCAGTATGTACAGGAGAGGAGTGTGGAGGGTATGATGGGGGCAGTATGTACAGGAGATGAGTGTGGAAGGTATTATGGGGTATGTATGTACAGGAGAGGATTGTGGAGAGGAAGAGAGTTGGCAGTATGTACAGGAGAGGAGTGTGGAGGGTATGATGGGGAAGTATGTACAGGAGAGGAGTGTGGAAGGTATTATGGGGGCAGTATGTATAGGAGTGTTGACTAGAGAAAGACAGTTGGCAGTATGTACAGGACAGGAGAGGAGTGTGGAGGGTATGATGGGGCAGTATGTACAGGAGAGGAGTGCGGAAGGTATGACAGTGGGCAGTATGTACAGGAGAGGAGTGTGGAGGGTATGACAGTGGGTGGTATGTACTGGAGAGGAGTGTGGTGGGTATGACAGTGGCAGTATGTACAGGAGAGGAGTGTGGAGGGCATGACAGCAGGCAATCTGTACAGGAGAGGAGTGTGGAGGGTATGGCAGTGGACAGTATGCACAGGAGAGGAATGCTGAGGGTATGACAGTGGGCATCATGTACAGGAGAGAACTGTATGACAGTGGGCAGTATGTACAGAAGAGGATTGTGGGAGGTATGACAGCGGGTACCATGTACAGGAGAGAAGTGTATGACAGTGAGAAGTAAGTACAGGAGAGGAGTGTGGAGGGTATGACAGCGGTCACTATGTACAGGTGAGGAGAATGAAGGAATCTGGGAAGGAAAAATGTAAAGGTTTGTGGAAGGATTTTTAGGGACTGCGTAGTGGTTAAGTGGGCCATACATGGATTGAAATTAAGCAAATTAAGCAGAGACCAGCCATAGTCGATCTATGAATAGGCTAAGGGGTTGAACACAATAACACTGCGGGAGTGATTCCCACATGCATAGGTCAGCAGGTGAGAGGGTGTGTGGGGAGAGAGGTCTGTCAGCAGGGGGGTGTGAGGGGGTCATGGAGGGAAACCAATCAGTGGGTGGGGGGAGTAACTGGGAGTAATATCTTTTGGAGTAGGATCTGTCACCTGCAGGTTGGGAAATGGTCACCTGTGATATAAGTTGAAGGGAGGTGGCTAACATGGGAAGTGGCTGGGGAGTCACCTGGTTGGTGGTGAGTGTGAAATGGATGATGCGTTTCAAGTTTTTCACATTTGTGGTAATGCTTATTGCCCTCTGAAAAGTCATCTGTGGTGGATTGCTTTTCAAAGTATAGCATCAGCTGACAGGTGTTCATAAGGTGCTACTGCTGCCTCCTTTTTCTTTGTACATTGCTAAATGGTATTTTTACATTGTTGGACTATGCTGCTACTGCGAGCAAGTTTGGCTTGCAGTTGCAGAGTGGCTCTATTGAAATCAATAGGTGAGTCTGACAGGCGATGCTGCCTGTCAAACTCTACAGGCTGAGTTAAAGATGCTGCAGCTAAAGAAATTAAAAAAAAAAAGTTGCAGCTGTGAAGTAAAGCATCACAGCTACGGCATTCGTACAGCCCTGTCCAAATATATTTTTAAGATTTGGGTCAGGGACGTGCGGTGAGGTCAGTGGCTGGTGAGGCACTGACTAGTATCAGAGTCAGATACACACAGATTACATGCGCCACGAACGTTAGAGGGAGAGCAATAATTCTAGCACTAGATTAAGGTGACCAGATTTTTAAAATGAAATCCGGGGACATTTTTTTTTTTTTTTTCGCTAGTAATGGCAGCAATCAATGACTCTTTGCACGTCTCCGCCACCCGCCTCGCAGCCTGTCAAGTCTAAAGCTCCATACACACTATCAGATTTTCTGCTGATTTTTTCCTATAGATTTACCAAAACCATATAATATGAGTTCAAACCTTAGGAGTTTCAATTTGTATGCAATCAGGCAGGCCCCTGCACTATATTGTTTTGGTAAATCTGAAGACAAAAATCAGCAGAAAATCTGAGTGTGTATGGGGCTTTACTCTTTGGACCCCTGCTACTGCTGGGTGGGGAGCAGAGGAAGATCACTCCACCAGGGAAGGCAAGGAGATAAGCAGGCAGGCGGCTGGCCAGGACTTGAGCCAAGGCAAAAGAACATGCGCCCGAAACTGAAGAAATAGTCCCTCAGCTCCGACCAGCACATGATCATGAGAAAGGGGCACAGATAATGGAAAAAAATAAACCCCCATAAGCTAGTAGGAGCGGTGGGGGGGTGCAATTCAGATTTTTTCTATTTATTCTACATGGGCTGTCTTTGAAATTGCCCCAGCCCCTGTTCAAATTCAATCCGGGGACAAAACTGGGGACAGACTTGGTCTGGGGACAGTGTCCTCAATCCGGGGACTGTCCCCAGAAACCGGGGATGTCTGGTCACCCTACACTAGATCTCCTCTGTAACATGTAAACATGTAAAATGTTAAAGCGTCGCCTTTGGAGATTTTTAAGTACTGAAGTTCCACCATTCCACAAGTGTGCGCAATTGTAAAGCATGACATGTTAGGTATCTATTTACTCAGTGTAACATCATCTTTAATAATATACAACAAAATCAGGCTAATTTTAGTGTTTTTTTTTTTAAATTCATGAACCGTCGGTAGCGGCGGAGGCGATCGCGTCCTGTGCCGTGGTGTGTCTGGAGACGAGTGAGGCTAAGATGGCGCTCACTCGTCTCCATGACGCTGCTGGGCGGAAGTGACGTCAAAAGGTCACTTCTGTCCACGCCTCTTAAAGGCATATTTTTTCAAATGTCATTTTTCTAAATGACTTTTTTTTTTAATTTTTTTTTTAATTGCATTTTAGTGTAAATATGAGATCTGAGGTCTTTTTGACCCCAGATCTCATATTTAAGAGGTCCTGCCATGCTTTTTTCTATTACAAGGGATGTTTACATTCCTTGTAATAGGAATAAAAGTGACACAATTTTTTTTTTTTAAACAGTGTAAAAATAAATAAAATATTGTAAAATAAATAATAAAAATAAAAATTTTTTTTTTTAAAACCCCCCTATCCCGACGAGCTCGCGCGCAGAAGCGAACGCATACGCGAGTAGCGCCCGCATTAGAGAAAGGTGGTCAAACCACACATGTGAGGTATCACAGCGACCGGTAGAGCGAGAGCAATAATTCTAGCCCTAGATCTCCTCTGTAACGCAAAATATGCAACCTGTAGAATTTTTTAAACGTCGCCTATGGAGATTTTTGAGGGTAAAAGTTTGACGCCATTCCACGAGCGGGCGCAATTTTCAAGCATGACATGTTGGGTATCAATTTACTTGGCGTAACATTATATTTCACAATATAAAAAAAAATTGGGATAACTTTACTGTTGTTTTATTTTTTTATTCAAAAAAGTGAATTTTTTCCAAAAAAAGTGCGCTCATAAGACCGCTGCGCAAATACGGTGCAAAAAAAAGTATTGCAATGACCGCCATTGTATTCTCTAGGGTGTTAGAAGAAAAACCATATATAATGTTTGGGGGTTCTAAGTAATTTTCTAGCAGAAAAACCTGTTTTAAACATGTAAACACCTAAAATCCAAAACGAGGCTGGTCCTTAAGTGGTTATCAATCAACTGTGTTTACTCTTTTTAAATCGTAATGACAACCAGTAGCGGTGCATCCATAAGGACGCACGGGCGCCGCCCCCTCTCTCCTACCACCCCCTCTATCACCAATAGATGGATTCATGCATTGCATGAATCTATCTATGGCCGCCGCTGCCACCAGCTATTCAGGCGCCCGGCCCGTATTTGGGCGCAGGCCGCCTGAACTACAGTGGATGGGGGTGGTTTTGAAGCATTTGGTTAGAGCCATAGGCTCTAATAGGAGTCAAAAAAGGTGACCTGCGAGCGCCATGCTGGGCACTCGCAGGTCACTCAGCTGTGTTAGAAAAGCAAATGAATATTCGCTTTCCTAACACTAAACCGTCTTTCCGCCAGTCAGGTACTCGGATCTGTTACCCGTCACCTGATTGGCTGAAATGACAGGCGCTGTGATTGGACGCCAGGCGTCCAATCATAGCAGAGGACGGGAAGAGAGGACGGGAATAGAGGATGGGAGAAGACACAGAGGAGCTGTCCCACCGAGGCAGGAAGTACAGACGGCGGGTTGCCGGTGGGCACACTGGAAGCATTTGATATGGCACAGTGGCTGCGTTTGGTGGGGCACAGTGGAAGCAATTGATGGGCACAGTGGCGGCAATTGATGGGCACAGTGGCAGCAATTGATAGGCACAAGTAGCTGCATATGATGGGCACAAGTGACTGCATTTGATGGGCACAAGTGGCTGCATTTAATGGCCACAAGTGGCTGCCTATGATGGGCACAATGGCTGCATATGAAGGGCACAAGTGGCTGCATTTGATGACCACAGTGGCTGCATATGATGGGCACAAGTGACTGCAATCAATGGGCACAAGTGGCTGCATTCGATGGGCACATGTGGCTGCCTATGATGGGCACAATGGCTGCATATGAAGGGCACAAATGTCTGCTATTGATGGCCACAGTGGCTGCATATGATGGGCACAAGTGGCTGCATTCGATGGGCACAAGTGGCTGCATTCGATGGGCACAAGTGGCTGCCTATGATGGGCATAAGTGGCTGCCTATGATGGGCACAATGGCTGCATATGAAGGGCACAAGTGGCTGCATTTGATGGCCACAGTGGCTGCATTTGATGGGCACAAGTGGCTGCATTTGATGGGCACAAGTGGCTGCATTTGATGGGCACAAGTGGCAGAATTTGATGGGCACAAGTGGCTGCATTCGATGGGCACAAGTGGCTGCATATGATGGGCACAATGGCTGCATATGAAGGGCACAAGTGGCTGCATTCGATGGGCACAAGTGGCTGCATATGATGGGCACAATGGCTGCATATGAAGGGCACAAGTGGCTGCATTTGATGGTCACAGTGACTGCATATGATGGGCACAATGGCTGCATTTGATGGGCACAAGTGGCTGCATATGATGGGCATAATGGCTGCATATGATGGGCACAAATGGCTGCATATGATGGGCACAATGGCTGTATATGATAGGCACAATGGCTGCATTTGATGGGCACAGTGGCTGCATATGATGGGCACAAGTGGCTGCAATTGATAGGCACAAGTGGCTGCATATGATGGGCACAAGTGGCTGCATGATGGGCACAAGTGGCTGCATTCGATGGGCACAAGTGGCTGCATTCGATGGGCACAAGTGGCTGCCTATGATGGGCACAAGTGGCTGCCTATGATGGGCACAAGTGGCTGCCTATGATGGGCACAATGGCTGCATATGAAGGGCACAAGTGGCTGTATTTGATGGCCACAGTGGCTGCATATTATGGGCACAAGTGGCTGCAATCGATGGGCACCAGTGGCTGCATTCGATGGGCACAAGTGGCTGCCTATGATGGGCACAATGGCTGCATATGAAGGGCACAAGTGGCTGCTATTGATGGCCACAGTGGCTGCATATGATGGGCACAAGTGGCTGCATTCGATGGGCACAAGTGGCTGCATATGATGGGCACAAGTGGCTGCCTATGATGGGCACAATGGCTGCCTATGAAGGGCACAAGCGGCTGCATTTGATGGCCCCAGTGGCTGCAATCGATGGGCACCAGTGGCTGCATTCGATGGGCACAAGTGGCTGCCTATGATGGGCACAATGGCTGCATATGAAGGGCACAAGTGGCTGCTATTAATGGCCACAGTGGCTGCATATGATGGGCACAAGTGGCTGCATTCGATGGGCACAAGTGGCTGCATATGATGGGCACAAGTGGCTGCCTATGATGGGCACAATGGCTGCATATGAAGGGCACAAGTGGCTGCTATTGATGGCCACAGTGGCTGCATTTGATGGGCACAAGTGGCTGCATTTGATGGGCACAAGTGTCTGCATTTGATGGGCACAAGTGGCTGAATTCGATGGGCACAAGTGGCTGCATATGATGGGCACAATGGCTGCATATGAAGGGCACAAGTGGCTGCATTTGATGGCCACAGTGGCTGCATATGATGGGCACAAGTGGCTACATTTGATGGGCACAAGTGGCTGCATATGATGGGCACATGTGGCTGATTATGATGGGCACAATGGCTGCATATGATGGGCATAATGGCTGCATATGATGGGCACAAATGGCTGCATATGATGGGCACAATGGCTGTATATGATGGGCACAATGGCTGCATTTGATGGACACAGTGGCTGCAATTGATAGGCACAAGTGGCTGCATATGATGGGCACAAGTGGCTGCATATGAAGGGCACAAGTGGCTGCATTTGATGGCCACAGTGGCTGCATTTGATGGGCACAAGTGGCTGCATTTGATGGGCACAAGTGGCTGCATTTGATGGGCACAAATGGCTGCATTCGATGGGCACAATGGCTGCATATGAAGGGCACAAGTGGCTGCATTTGATGGCCACAGTGGCTGCATATGATGGGCACAATGGCTGCATTTGATGGGCACACGTGGCTGCATATGATGGGCATAATGGCTGCATATGATGGGCACAAATGGCTGCATATGATGGGCACAATGGCTGTATATGATGGGCACAATGGCTGTATTTGATGGGCACAGTGGCTGTATATGATGGGCACAAGTGGCTGCAATTGATAGGCACAAGTGGCTGCATATGATGGGCACAAGTGGCTGCATGATGGGCACAAGTGGCTGCATTCGATGGGCACAAGTGGCTGCCTATGATGGGCACAAGTGGCTGCCTATGATGGGCACAAGTGGCTGCCTATGATGGGCACAATGGCTGCATATGAAGGGCACAAGTGGCTGCATTTGATGGCCACAGTGGCTGCATATGATGGGCACAAGTGGCTGTAATCGATGGGCACCAGTGGCTGCATTCGATGGGCACAAGTGGCTGCCTATGAAGGGCACAATGGCTGCATATGAAGGGCACAAGTGGCTGCTATTGATGGCCACAGTGGCTGCATATGATGGGCACAAGTGGCTGCATTTGATGGGCACAAGTGGCTGCATATGATGGGCACAATGGCTGCCTATGAAGGGCACAAGTGGCTGCATTTGATGGCCCCAGTGGCTGCATTTGATGTCCCCAGTGGCTGCATTTGATGGCCCCAGTGGCTGCATTCGATGGGCACAAGTGGCTGCATTCGATGGGCAAAAGTGGCTGCATTCAATGGGCACAAGTGGCTGCATATGATGGGCACAAGTGCTGCATATGAAGGGCACAAGTGGCTGCATATGATGGGCACAAGTGGCTGCCTATGATGGGCACAATGGCTGCATATGAAGGGCACAAGTGGCTGCATTTAAAGACCCCAGTGGCTGCATTCGATGGGCACAAGTGGCTGCATTCGATGGGCACAAGTGGCTGTATATGATAGGCACAAGTGGCTGCCTATGATGGGCACAATGGCTGCATATTAACCACTTGAGCCCCGGACCATTATGCTGCCTAAGGACCAGAGGTCTTTTTCCAATTTGGCACTGCGTCGCTTTAACTGCTAATTGCGCGGTCATGCAATGCTGTACCCAAACGAAATTTGCATCCTTTTCTTCCCACAAATAGAGCTTTCTTTTGATGGTATTTGATCACCTCTGCGGTTTTTATTTTTTGCGCTATAAACGGAAAAAGACCGAAAATTTTGAAAAAAAATGATATTTTCTACTTTTTGTTATAAAAAAAATCCAATAAACTAAATTTTAGTCATACATTTAGGCCAAAATGTATTCGGCCACATGTCTTTGGTAAAAAAAATGTCAATAAGCGTATATTTATTGGTTTGCGCAAAAGTTATAGCGTCTACAAACTAGGGTACATTTTCTGGAATTTACACAGCTTTTAGTTTATGACTGCCTATGTCATTTCTTGAGGTGCTAAAATGGCAGGGCAGTACAAAACCCCCCCAAATGACCCCATTTTGGAAAGTAGACACCCCAAGGAAATTGCTGGGAGGCATGTTGAACCCATTGAATATTTATTTTTTTTGTCCCAAGTGATTGAAAAATGACAAAAAAAAAAAAAAAAAAAAATATTTACAAAAAGTCGTCACTAAATGATATATTGCTCACACAGGCCATGGGCCTATGTGGAATTGCACCCCAAAATACATTTAGCTGCTTCTCCTGAGTATGGGGATACCACATGTGTGGGACTTTTTGGGAGCCTAGCCGCGTACGGGGCCCCGAAAACCAATCACCGCCTTCAGGATTTCTAAGGGTGTAAATTTTTGCTTTCACTCTTCACTGCCTATCACAGTTTCGGAGGCCATGGAATGCCCAGGTGGCACAAAACCCCCCAAAATGACCCCATTTTGGAAAGTAGACACCCCAAGCTATTTGCTGAGAGGCATATTGAGTCCATGGAATATTTTATATTTTGACACAAGTTGCGGGAAAGTGACACTTTTTTTTTTTTTTTTTTTTTTTTTTCATAAAGTTGTCACTAAATGATATATTGCTCACACAGGCCATGGGCATATGTGGAATTGCACCCCAAAATACATTTAGCTGCTTCTCCTGAGTATGGGGATACCACATGTGTGGGACTTTTTGGGAGCCTAGCCGCGTACTGGACCCCAAAAACCAATCACTGCCTTCAGGATTTCTAAGGGTGAAAATTTTTGATTTCACTCTTTACTGCCTATCACAGTTTCGGAGGCCATGGAATGCCCAGGTGGCACAAAACCCCCCCAAATGACCCCATTTTGGAAAGTAGACACCCCAAGCTATTTGCTGAGAGGCATGGTGAGTATTTTGCAGCTCTCATTTGTTTTTGAAAATGAAGAAAGACAAGAAAAAACATTTTTTTTTTTCTTTTTTCAATTTTCAAAACTTTGTGACAAAAAGTGAGGTCTGCAAAATACTCACTATACCTCTCAGCAAATAGCTTGGGGTGTCTACTTTCCAAAATGGGGTCATTTGGGGGGGTTTTGTGCCACCTGGGCATTCCATGGCCTCCGAAACTGTGATAGGCAGTGAAGAGTGAAATCAAAAATTCACGCCCTTAGAAAGCCTGAAGGCGGTGCTTGGTTTTCGGGGTCCCGTACGCGGCTAGGCTCCCAAAAAGTCTCACACATGTGGTATCCCCGTACTCAGGAGAAGCAGCAGAATGTATTTTGGGGTGTAATTTCATATATTTCCATGGCATGTTTGAGCAATATATCATTTAGTGACAACTTTGTGCAAAAAAAAAAAAAAAAAAAAAAAATTTGTCTCTTTCCCGCAACTTGTGTCGCAATATAAAATATTCCATGGACTCGACATGCCTCTCAGCAAATAGCTTGGGGTGTCTACTTTCCAAAATGGGGTCATTTGGGGGGGTTTTGAACTGTCCTGGCATTTTATGCACAACATTTAGAAGCTTATGTCACACATCACCCACTCTTCTAACCACTTGAAGACAAAGCCCTTTCTGACACTTATTGTTTACATGAAAAAGTTTTTTTTTTTTGCAAAAAAATTACTTTGAACCCCCAAACATTATATATTTTTTTAAAGCAAATGCCCTACAGATTAAAATGGTGGGTGTTTCATTTTTTTTTTTCACACAGTAATTGCGCAGCGATTTTTCAAACGCATTTTTTGGGGAAAAAACACACTTTTTTTAATTTTAATGCACTAAAACACGCTATATTGCCCAAATGTTTGATGAAATAAAAAAGATGATCTCAGGCCGAGTACATGGATACCAAACATGACATGCTTTAAAATTGCGCACAAACGTGCAGTGGCAACAAAATAAATACATGTTTAAAAGCCTTCAAAAGCCTTTACAGGTTACCACTTTAGATTTACAGAGGAGGTCTACTGGAAAAATTACTGCACTCGATCTGGCCTTCGCGGTGATACCTCACATGCATGGTGCAATTGCTGTTTACGTTTGACGACAGACCGCCGCTTGCGTTCGCCTTAGCGCGAGAGCAGGGGGCGACAGGGGTGTTTTTTTTTTTTTTTTTTTTTTCTTTATTATTTTTTTGCTTTTTAATCTTACTTTTAAACTGTTCCTTTCATATTTTTTTTTTTAATCATTTTTATTGTTATCTCGGGGAATGTAAATATCCCCTATGATAGCAATAGGTAGTGACAGGTACTCTTTTTTGAAAAAATTGTGGTCTATTAGACCCTAGATCTCTCCTCTGCCCTCAAAGCAAATGACCACACCAAGATCGGTGTGATAAAATGCTTCCCCAATTTCCCAATGGCGCTATTTACATCCGGCGAAATCTAAGTCATGAAATACTCGTAGCTTCCGGTTTCTTAGGCCATAGAGATGTTTGGAGCCACTCTGGTCTCTGATCAGCTCTATGGTCAGCTGGCTGAATCACCGGCTGCATTCTCAGGTTCCCTGTTGAGACAGGAGAGCCAGAGAAAAACACGGAAGACGGTGGGGGGGGGGGGGCATTCCCTCCCACGGCTTGTAAAAGCAGTCTAGAGGCTAATTAGCCGCTAGGATTGCTTTTACATGAAAGCCGACCGCTGGCTGAAAAGAATGATACCAAGATGATACCTAAACCTGCAGGCATCATTCTGGTATAACCACTCAAAGTCGTGAATGGCGTACCTGAAGACAAAAAAATGGTTAACAATGGTTAACAATAAAGCACAGTAAAGTGTAAATAATTACACACCTGAAAAACAAACATGATAAAACATAATAACAATAACAATAACAATAACAATCAATAACAATAACAATAACAATAACAATCAATAACAATAACAATAACAATAACAATAAAACATTGCAGAATAGAATACAGTAAAAAAGAGCAGAACAATAGAGAGAGAGAATAGAGAGAGAGAGAACAATAAAACAACAACTATTTTTTTTTATTTCATATTTTTTTTTTTTTTTTACACTTTTTTTTGTAACTAACTTTTATAACGGTAACCGGTTCCAGGTTCGGGTCTCTCAAAATGCGATGGCATCTTGGGAGACCCTGTGAAAGTGTGCCTAGTCTGTGCAATGCTGTACCCTACGCTAATACTCAACTAGTGAATGGTAGCGTTCAAAACATTCACCAATGCAAAGACCAGGATTGTCAGGACAGGAGGGACAATAATAGCGGGTGTCACGCCTATATCCGCGCTTGCTGCAGACACGACATCTTTTTTGGGGGGTTCGCTGGGTAGGGGTACTCGGGAGGACATAAAAATGCCTCTCATGCAGCCGACTGCATTTGGTTGGGGATGTGAATGGGGGAAGTACGGGCGCTGCAGAAGCGGTGGGTTCCCAATTAGGATTGGCGAATGCAGCAGGAAGGGCACTATGGGCACGACGGGCCTGTGTTTGTCTTTTTGGTGGCAGCGGGACACTACTTGTGCTTGCCACCTCACCAGCTTGAACTGCACTTATGGGACTCGCCACGTCACCACGTGTTACTGTAGTGCTGGTTTGACTACGACCGGGGTGTACTAGGCCGCTGGCGCTTGCCAGTTCACCAAAACACTACCAAAAAACTGTTAGCGATCGCAGGGATCAGGCCTGACTCTGCGAACGCTGCAGTTATGCGTTTGGTGTTTTGTAAGTGACAGTGATCGATCGATACCGCACTTGGGTGGGCTGGGCTGGGCCGGGCGGAGGGGCAAAACGCAGGTGCTAGCAGGTATCTGGGCTGATCCCGCTAACACTGCGTTTTTGGGAACCCTAAACTGCTGGTGACGCTAGTATAGATCTAATCGGATCAGATATTGATGCGATCAGATACTATACCACTAAGGGAGGTGTACAGTGCGTGCGTGGGTGTTAGCGGTACTGGCGCTAATCTGACGCTGCCTGGGGCTGGTGCTTGCCAGTTCACCAAAACGCTACAAAAAAAACTGTTAGCGATCGCAGGGATCAGGCCTGACTCTGCGAACGCTGCAGTTATGCGTTTAGTGTTTTGTAAGTGTCAGTGATCGATCGATACTGCACTTGGGTGGGCTGGGCTGGGCCGGGCGGAGGGGCAAAACGCAGGTGCTAGCAGGTATCTGGGCTGATTCCGCTAACACTGCGTTTTTGGGAACCCTAAACTGCTGGGGACGCTAGTATAGATCTGATCGGATCAGATATTGATGCGATCAGATACTATACCACTAAGGGAGGTGTACGGTGCGTGCGTGGGTGTTAGCGGTACTGGCGCTAACCTGACGCTGCCTGGGGCTGGTGCTTGCCAGTTCACCAAAATGCTACCAAAAAAACTGTTAGCGATCGCAGGGATCAGGCCTGACTCTGCGAACGCTGCAGTTATGCGTTTAGTGCCTTGTAAGTGACAGTGATCGATCGATACTGCACTTGGGTGGGCTGGGCGGAGGCACAAAACGCAGGTGCTAGCAGGTATCTGGGCTGATCCCGCTAACACTGCGTTTTTGGGAACCCTAAACTGCTGGGGACGCTAGTATAGATCTGATCGGATCAGATATTGATCCGTTCAGATACTATACCACTAAGGGAGGCGCATGCTGCGTGTGTGGGTGTTAGCGGTACTGGCGCTAATTTGACGCTGCCTGGGGCGACGCATATCGCCGCCGGGCGATCGGGGGGCTAAAACTTTATTCGGTAATAAACGGCGGGTGCCCTGACACTATAAAAAATAAACAAACTAACCAGCGTCACCCGTATCGGTTATACGGTGATCAGTGGTGAAAGGGTTAACTAGGGGGCAATCAAGGGGTTAAAACATTTATTAGATAGTATATGGGGGTCCCTGACGCTATAAAACGCTGACGGCGAACCTAAATATTTACCTCACTAACTAGCGTCACCAGCGACACTAATACAGCGATCAGAAAAATGATCGCTTAGCGACACTGGTGACAGGGGGTGATCAAGGGGTTAAAACTTTATTAGGGGGGGTTAGGGGGGTACCCTAGACCTAAAGGGGGGTAATATACACTGTCCCAACACTGTCACTGTCACAAACTGACACTATGCAGTAATCAGAAAAAAAAAAAAAAAAAAAAAAAAAAAACTGCTGGTGTCAGTTTGTGACAGGGGGGGGGGGGGGGGGGTGATTGGGGGGGGATCGGGGGGCGATCGGGGGGGGGATCGGGGTGATTTGTGTGCCTGGCATGTTCTACTGTGTGTGTAGTGTTTGTGCACTCACATACTTGTCGTCTCTCCTCGGGCCGGAACGGAAAATACCGACCCGAGGGGAGATGACATCACTTCCTTTGCTGCTGTTTAGCATACAGCAGCAAAGGAGTGTTTTCATTGGCCGGCGGCGATCGCGAGGGGGGGGCCACGAACGGATGGTCTCCCCCTCATCACCGATCGCCGCTGGACAAACGACGACCGCCTCGGGCACCGGGGGGGGGTCCGATCGGACCCCCCACCCGCGGAAGGCAAATCACGTACCCTGTACGTGATTTTGCCTGTCCGTGCCACTTTGCCGACGTACATCGGCGTGAGGCGGTCGTCAAGTGGTTAAGGGCACAAGTGGCTGCTATTGATGGCCACAGTGGCTGCATTTGATGGGCACAAGTGGCTGCATTTGATGGGCACAAGTGTCTGCATTTGATGGGCACAAGTGGCTGCATTTGATGGGCACAAGTGGCTGAATTCGATGGGCACAAGTGGCTGCATATGATGGGCACAATGGCTGCATATGAAGGGCACAAGTGGCTGCATTTGATGGCCACAGTGGCTGCATATGATGGGCACAAGTGGCTACATTTGATGGGCACAAGTGGCTGCATATGATGGGCACATGTGGCTGATTATGATGGGCACAATGGCTGCATATGATGGGCATAATGGCTGCATATGATGGGCACAAATGGCTGCATATGATGGGCACAATGGCTGTATATGATGGGCACAATGGCTGCATTTGATGGGCACAGTGGCTGCATATGATGGGCACAAGTGGCTGCATATGATGGGCACAGTGGCGGCAATTGATAGGCACAAGTGGCTGCATATGATGAGCACAAGTGGCTGCATATGATGGGCACAATGGTTGCATACGATGGGCACATTGGCTGCGTTTGATGGGTACAGTGAGGCTGCAATTAATGGGGGTAAGTGTTTCAGTATTTTTCAGTTTGTTTGCACCCCCCCAAAAATTGTGAGCACCAGCCGACACTGATGACAACAGAAACTACCCAAATGTCCCTGATCAAAAATTTACATACCCCAGTTCTTAATACCGTGTATAGCCCCCTTTAACATCAATGAGAGCTTAAAGTCTCCCCAGAGTAGCTCAGTGATATTGAGATCAGGAGACTGAGATGGCCACTCCATAACCTTCAATTTATTCTGCTGTAGCCAATGACAGGATGACTTGGCCTTGTGTTTTGGATCATTGTCGTGCTAGAATGTCCAAGTACGTCCCATGCGCAGCTTACTGGTTTATGAATGCAAATGTTCCTCCAGTATTTTTTGATATCATACTGCATTCATCTTGCCAACAATTTTGACCAAATTTCCTGTGCCTTTGTAGCTCACACATCCCCAAAACATCAGTGATCCACCTCCGTACCTTTCATCATGGGCCATGTAGCGTTTATGGTTGTGGCCAAAAAGCTAAATTTTGGTCTCATCACCCCAAATGACTTTGTGCCAGAAGTTTTGAGGCATGTCTCTGTGCTGTTTTGCGTATTGTAAGAGGGAGACTTTGTGGCATTTGCGTAGTAATGACTTTCTTCTGGCGACTCGACCATGCAGCCCATCTTTCTTCAAGTGCTTCCTTATTGTGCATCTTAAAACAGCCACACCACATTTTTTCAGAGTCGTGTATTTCACCTGAAGTTATTTGTGGGTTTTTCTTTGCATCCCAAACAATTTTCCTTGCAGTTGTGCCTGAAATTTTAGTTGGTCTACCTGACCACGGTTTAGTTTCAACAGAACCCCTCATTTTCCACTTCTTGATTAGAGTTTGAACACTGCTGATTGTCATTCTCAATTCCTTGGATATCTTTTATATCCCTTTCCTGTTATAGACATGGAGAGGGAGATAGGACTTTGTGTGAGGTAATTTGTGTGAGGTAATTTGTTTTTTTGTCATAAAGAGTGTATAAAATAGCACTCAGTATGAAATATATAGCAAAGTCATTAAATATATGCACACAATTGGATAAAGTACAGTTCATGAATACATATAAATAAGGGTATAATTACATATTCCAAACAGTTCATATACATATAACACATAATAAAAGTGAAATAGCAGCACATTCCAGTAATTCGTGTATGGAGTAATACTCCATATAGGGATTAGAGGTAGCAGAGATTGTAGAGTACATGTAGCAATAATTATTATTAAATGAATAAAAATGTGGTGCATCCTATCAATGCCCAACATGTTTCGTGTTACTAAGACACTTCATTAGGAGATGGTGCATCCACTATTCTGTAAAAAATAATATAAATCCCCCCCCTTATATTAGTCATTAGGGATGGAGGCACGTGGCCAGTTTATGTACAGTTCTCCCCACTTATCTTAGTGATATCCTTTGACCTGTGTGGTTGACGGACTTGCTCTGCACACATGGGGCATATAGACTTTATTCTATAAGCTTCACTCAATTTTTTCCATCTTGATTTAGCAGCCCTTGCATTCAGTGAGTGCTGAGTGTGATTTTATACCCTCTTTATGACAAATAAACAAATTGCCAAGCCATCTGTACGTGTATTACCCTATTTGGTTGCCACCTGCCTCACACAAAGTCCCATCTCCCTCTTCATGTCTAATTGAATCAGGGATGGAGGCACATAATATACAGTATGTTGCCTCATTTAAAGTTCCAAATCTCTCCCCCCTTATATATTTCCTGTTTTATACAGTTCAACTACCTTTTCCCACAGATCCTTTGACAATTTTTTTGCTTTCCCCATGACTCAGAATCCAGAAATGGCAGTGCAGCACTGGATGAAAGATGCAAGGGTCTGTCAGGAGTCCAGAAACTCATTGACCTTTTATACACACACACACACTAATTACAAGCAAACAGATCACAGGTGAGGATGGTTACCTTTAACAGCCATTCAAACCCCTTTATGTCAATTTGTGTGCAGGCCAAAATCACCAGGGTATGTAAACTTTTGATAAGAGTCATTTTGGTAATTTCTGTTGTCATTATGATTATTAGAAGAGTAAACACAGTTGATTGATAATAAATGACTTCAGCCAAACACTAACCATGAGTGAAAGAAATGTTTTTCGGTTATCATTCATATACGCAGAAAAATGGCCAAGAAATCATAAATTCTGCCAGGGTATGTAATGATTATGAGCACAACTGTAAAAGGGCTGGGCTGGAAGGGAGCATATGTCTTTTAGACACATACCCCCTTCTATGACACTGCAGTGAGAGGACAGCATTTTTATTGGACAGCTGGTACTTTACCATTGGTCCAAGGCTCCAGGCTGTCCATTGAGCTCAGTGCCTCTGACAAGAAGTGAGAGGCACTGTGAGCTCAGTCTCAGTCTGCTGCAAACAGAGTGTGCCAGCTTGTGTTTAATCTGGCTGCACTGTTTATAGGCTTCTGACAGGCTGCACAAGGAGCCCCGTCTCTCCAGAACCATAGGTCCTAGGAGATCCAAATTTTAACCAGTGGTGGGGTAGGTCTCTGGCCTACTACCCTCGAAACACGATTTTTTTTTGTTTTTTGGGGGATTTTTTTGGGGGGCAAAAAAAAGGTAAGGGGCCTGGAGCTGGAGCTCCAATATCCCCTATATTGATCCAGCCCTGCCCTATTCTCAGCCACTCTGATACAGTCATCTCCTGTGTCAGCCAGCGGCAGCTGCAGGAGAGAGGAGGTAGGCAATGCCTGGAAAGTGCAGAGATGTCACCCACAGGCTTCTATGGCCCGTCCACTATTGGCACTCCATCTGCTCCCCTGAAGCTGCCGCAGGACACAGGGAAGCTGTATCATGTGACCAGACCAGAGCGGCCTGAAAATAGGTAAATGTATACATTTGCATATACTTTCTTTCACAGGTTAGTTAGCATAGGTGTTAGGAGCAGGGAGGGAGCATTTTTGAGATTAGGTTGGTGTAGCGTGGAATTCCACTTTGAGACTGAAACGACTATATCAATTACTGAGGAAGACCACTTATTAGAGAACTCTTTCTGCTGGATAGAACTTGGCAATAACTTTTGGAGGATTGAAAATCTTTCCTGGAGTGACCCAATCATGTGGCAAAGCTGAGACTTTTGTGCACAGCAGAGGTGGGTATGACCACCATTGCAATTATATTGTGTGAAGCTTCCGCTTCAGGTTAAAAGAGTGTGGGGGAGAAAAAACTTCTGCAGCCTCCTCCTATGGTTTCTCAAGGTCCTTTTCATTTGATTCCATGTCCACCTCTTCAAGTCTTTGGGATCCAACTCATGTAGGTGTGGTGAGGCTGGAAATGGATCCTGGTGTTTTCGGGTTCTGGACAGTGATAGCTGTATTAAGGCCATTAGTTGTCCAAGAAATTGTGACATGGTTGCCAGAAAATCTACTCTTGTCAGGTAGGCTGCTTGTTGTGTGCCGGAAATAGAGTTAGAATTGGATGCATTAACTGGTGTAAAAATTGGATCTTGCTCTATTGCAAGGGAATCTTGCTTGCCCAAGATTTTGCCATGGCACCCTTTCACCTGGTTTTAGTCATAGCTATGGGTAACGGTATTCCCTGTGGGATAATCACAAAATAGGGTGCAAAATACAGGGTAAGCATGCCCAGAAGGAAAATGAAGCCACCCTGGTGTAGACCATCCTTTAGTGAAGTACTTGTGGTGAAGGGCAAGACGAAGACTTTTGGGACCTATGGTATGATGTAGCACATGGTCACTCACCTATGACTAACCTCTAAGAGGTTAAGTTTTAGCTCCAAGTTTAAAAAGTTTGGACTACGAAGTGAATACATTAAAAAATAAAACAAAATCAGTTTTTAACATTACCATTCAGAGATACAGCGTAACCCTGCCTTATCTGTCCACAATGCTGATCCCTATATAGTGTCCAGGCTTTGCCCATCTTGGTGAGCATAACCCTAAAGGGGTCTGTAGGGTTTGGGTACTATAAGGATAAACCATGTCCCCAGAGCCTGTGTAGCACCCTGTGGCTGACTACCTGAATTACCAAGGTTGCACCAGTCTGGATGCATTGCTTCTATTGTATTAGAAGACAGTAAAAATGCGATTAAAAAAAATGAATGAAGAATCTGAAGATGAAATAAACTAGTTAAGCTAAGAGTAATTTCTTCATAAGAGATAAGAGGTCCATTGCCTTAGGACACCAGCAAAAAAACAGAGTACTCATAAAGTGAAGTAGGTTTTCAGGGGAGGTTCCCAGGGGGCAAGTCCTTGAAAGTTTGCCAGTGTCTAATCACCTGGAGGTATCAGCCTACAACCTGGGTCTATGAACACTCAGCCTGTGTCCTGTATTGTATGAGTAAAATAGGTATTCACTTGTAAGGATGCTTTACATGACTGACATATGCATATCAAAAAGTCACATTTGATAAATGAAATATTAAATACAATGGAGGAATTTTTTTAAACTGGAGCAGACAGAATATGTAGCAGCTGTGCACAGTAACTAATCATCTTCTGACTTCACCTTGTTAAGTTAAGCTTTGAAAATAAAACCTAGAAGCTGCTTCTGCAACGTAACACATAGTGATATTAGGGGTGTTGAATATAATCGTAGCATCGCGATTTGGGTGTCCACGATGCAGCATCAATGCTACGACCAGCATAATCGAGTCATCCTGAGTTACCCCACCCCTCCTGGGAGAAGCGCCCCATCATACCCTAAAAGTTTTAAAATAACTGTGTCTTAACGAATCCCCTCTTATAATAGATTAAATGCCCCACAGTTCAAGTGTTCATGTCTTTTAAAAAGTATGTAGTGATATAAAGCATATTTCAGACTGTTCCTTGGCACTCATGTGACTGCCCGACACACCGCTCTCTTACCTCCATCTAACAGCTACAGTGGGCGGGCTGAGAATCCTCTGCTGATGTCTCCAGAGAGGAGAGAGGAGAGCAGCAAGTGGCCAGCTGTGTCTGAGTTACATGTGAGCCGAGGAACAGTCTGAAATATGCAGTATATAAATAGCTACATATTTTTTAACCACTTAAGCCCCGGACCATTTGGCTTCCTAAAGACCAGAGGACTTTTTACAATTTGGCACTGCGCTGCTTTAACTGGTAATTGTGTGGTCATGCAATGTTGTACCCAAACAAAATTTGCGTCCTTTTTTTTCCCACAAATAGAGCTTTCTTTTGAAGGCATTTTATTGCCTCTGCAATTTTTATTTTTTGCGATATAAATGGAAAAAGACTGAAAATTTAGAAAAAAAATTATATTTTCTACTTTTTGTTATAAGAAAAATCCAATAAACTCAATTTTAGTCATGCATTTAGGCCAAAATTTATTTAGCCACATGTCTTTGATAAAAAAAAATCACCAGGTCATGTAAGCTCTATGTGAAGCTGAAGATAACATTTATAGCCTTGTAGTTGAGTCAGAACAGTAGAAAAACGGAGTTCCACAGCATCCAAGCATTACATCCGCTTGAGCCCAGCTCTGCACAACCTGCTAACTCTCCTCCCAGGTTAACGCATGGCGGGGAGAATACAGGCCAAGTGCCTAATTCTACCATCATTTCTTCATCCTGCACTGAAGTTTGTGGAGAAGATCGCTGTGATAAGTCCTGTGCTAAAATATGCTTGGTGAACATATACCACAAGGACCAACCAGAAAAGACTCTAAAAGCCTATGCTATCTTAGACGATCAGAGCAATAGATCTCTTGCAAAATCAGAACTGTTTAATCTATTTGAAATAAAAGGCGAAGCTCATCCTTACACCTTGGGTACCTGTAGTGGAACTACAGAGGTTTCTGGAAGAAGGGCTCATGGACTTATGGTATCTTCTCTCAAAGGTAACTTGCAATTACCTCTACCTACTCTTGTTGAGTGCAATCAGATACCCGCTAACAGGGAAGAAATCCCTACTCCAGCTGCTGCTTTCCATCACCCTCAGAAGGTAATAGCAAATGAGATACCGCCGCTTGACAAAGATGCTCAGATCCTTCTTCTGTTAGGAAGAGACATTCTAAGAGTTCACAAGGTACACAGACAAGTCAGTGGACCCCCAGATGCCCCATTTGTTCAGCGCATGGATCTAGGGTGGGTCATCATAGGCAACGTCTGTATAGGCAAAATGAAGAGACCTACCAACATTTCGTCATTCAAGACAAATGTTCTGCCAAATGGCCGAAACACTTACTTTGAGCCATGCCCACATCACTACTGGGTGAAAGAGAAGATAGCCAGCCATAGATGGCAACATGGTATCTCAGGTAACACAAGCCCTTTCTCGTGCCACGATGACGACTTTGGCTCTACGGTGTTTAATACAACCAGTGAAGATGACATACTGGCTCCTTCAATGGAAGACAAAGAATTCATCAAGGTAATGGACAATGAGTTCTTTCAAGATGACTCCAATAACTGGGTAGCACCCCTACCTTTTCGTCTCCCAAGAGAGAGACTGCCCAACAACTTGCAACAAGCCATCAGTAGATTCTCCTCCTTAAAACGAAACTTAAGCAGGAAACTAGAGATGCAAAGACACTTTGTCGACTTTATGCAAAATATATTTGACAGAGATGATGTAGAGCCTGCACCCCCACTAAAGGAGGGAGAAGAATGCTGGTACCTTCCATCCTTTGGCGTGTATCACCCACGTAAACCAGACCAAATCAGAGTTGTCTTTGATTCCAGTGCTCAGCATGAAGGTGTTTATCTTAACAACATGCTCCTTACAGGGCCTAACTTGAACAACAGTCTAATAGGAGTCTTGATTCGCTTCAGACAAGAACCTGTAGCAGTTATGGCAGACATTCAACAGATGTTTCACTGCTTCATTTTCAGAGAAGACAACAGAAACTACCTCAGGTTTCTATGGCACAAAGACAATGACATCCACAAGGAAGTTATAGACTTTCGAATGAAGGTACATGTCTTTGGTAACAGTCCTTCTCCTGCAGTGGCAACTTATGGGCTAAGGAGAACAGCTCAGACTGGAGAAGAAGAATATGGATCTGATGCTCGTCAGTTTGTTGAAAGAAACTTCTACGTTGATGACGCACTCAAGTCTTTTCCAACCGCTAAAGAAGCGATTGATCTCCTCATCAGAACAAAGGAGATGCTGGCTACAGCAAACCTTAGACTGCACAAGATTATATCCAACAGCCAGGAACTTATGAATGCCTTTCACTCTGAGGACTATGCCACCAGTCTAAAAAACCTTGATTTGGGTACAGATGTGCCTCCTGTACAGCGAAGTCTGTGTTTGTTGTGGAACATCAAACAAGACACATTCACCTTCCAAGTGTCAACTTGTGACAAACCCTTCACTAAGAGAGGAGTCCTGTCGGTGGTGAATAGCATCTATGACCCACTCGGTTTCCTTGCTCCAGTTACCATTCAAGGTAAGATTCTGCTAAGACAGTTATCTACTGAGAACATAGACTGGGATACTCCCTTACCTAGTGAGAATCAACACAAGTGGGAAAGGTGGGGACATTCTTTGAAGTCACTAGGAAAACTTCAGATTTCCCGTTGCTATGTTCAAGGTTCTATTTCAACTGTTTACCGGAGGGAAATTCATATTTTCTCTGATGCATCAGTTGAAGCTATTGCTACTGTAGCCTATTTGAAGATCTCTGAAATGAATGGGGAATCACACTGTAGTTTTGTAGTAAGCAAGGCAAAACTCACTCCCAAACCTGCACATACCATACCAAGACTTGAACTTTGTGCAGCCGTGCTAGCAGTAGAAATTGCCGAAGTCATACGAAGTGAAATGGACACTAGAATTGATTCTTTCACCTTCTATACAGACAGTAAGGTAGTACTTGGTTACATATACAACCAAACAAAACAGTTTCATGTGTATGTCAGCAACAGGGTTGAACGTATTAAGAGATTCTCCCTACCAAGTCAGTGGCATTACGTTCCCACTGAACTCATTTCAGCTGACTGTGGGACCAGAGCTGTGTCATCTGATGTTCTTCTGGACAACTTATGGCTGTCGCCTCCAAGCTTTTTGTGTGAGGAGTCATACTCACCCCCTGTTGACTCCATGTTGCAGACTCACAAGTCTTTACCACTCACCCATGATACTTTGTCTACCTTTCTCGCTGAAGTGTGTGCTATAGTGAACGCAAGACCTTTAGTGCCGGTATCTTCAGATCCTGATGCTCCAGTGATCCTTACTCCAGCTTCACTCCTTACTCAAAAGATTGGGACTGCTGTAATATCTTCAAGTGAGATTGAACCCAAGGATATCTACAGGCGTCAATGGAAGCAGGTGCAGCATCTCGCCAATGTGTTTTGGCATCGCTGGAGGAAGGAGTATCTTCATCACCTTCAAGGTCGTAACAAATGGCAAACATCTAAGCCTAATCTTAAGGTCTCATCCTTCTAAAAGACAAGAAAGTTTGTCGGAATGAGTGGCCTATGGGTCTTATTACCAAGGTTATGCCCAGTGACGATAACAAGGTCCGGAAGGTAGAAGTCAAGGTAACCAAGGGAGGATCCACACGAACCTTCACTTGACCAATTACAGGGTTAGTACTCCTTTTGCCAGGTTAGTGATTTATACAAGGACTAGCCATGCTGTTGGCACGGTGGGGAGTACATTGCTGCTATCTACAGGTTCTACCTTGAACTTTGGAATTCTTTGAAGACGTCATACTTCGGACTACATGTTCTTCAATCCTGTTGGACTTATGTTTATACTTGCTTGTTGCATGTTTTTCATTACAGGTTCCAGGACATTTAACAGTATTGGACTTATTGAATATATATATAATTGTTTATGGTTATGAAATCTAAAGATTTCAGACGGGGAGTGTTGTGTTACACTATGTGATTTATTATGCTCTGTGTCTTTAAGATTTGTTCCCTCTGTCTATCTGAACTCTTTCTCTCACCGTAGTTCTGTATATTCTCCTCCCCTTCCTCTCTCTGATTCATTATGCACAGTATACCTCATTGCTGTAACATGTGGCTTACAACTGCAACGTTTTTCTACCTATGAATATCCATCATTAAACGGAACATTCGAGAGGATTCATCGTCTGTCTTTCCATACAGTGAGTTATTCATTGAGTTAAGCTGCCTGAATTGATGCAAGGGATAAATAGATCACCAGGTCATGTAAGCTCTATGTGAAGCTGAAGATAACATTTATAGCCTTGTAGTTGAGTCAGAACAGGCGTACCTGCTAAGCAAATGATGGTTAACAATAAAACAAACATTACAGTATAACATACCATACCTGCAAAGCAAATACAATAAAACATAGTAAAAATAAAACAGAGAGAATGATAGATATAGAACAATAGTGAGCGAACAGTAGAGCGGACAGTAGAGAGCGAACATAAGAGAGAGAACAATAGAGAGAGAGAGAAGAAAAATACAACCACAAATATTTTTGGCTTTTTTATTTTTTATTTTTTTGTGTTTTTGTGTGTGTTTTTTTTTTTCACTTTTATAAAAACTATAAAAAAAAACTATAAACTGAACGTTGCAGATTAGGCTCTCTCAAAATCTGATGGCCAGCACATCTTTCGAGACCCCGAGGCCCTGTGTACGTTTGCCTATGACTGTGTGGTGCTGTACCCTACTCTAATACTCAACTTGTGTGTGATAGCGTTCGAAACAGTCACCAATGCAAAGACCATGTTGGTCAGGACAGGAGGGACAATAAAAGCGGGTGTCATGCCTAAATCCGTGCTTTCTACAGACACAACATCTTCTTTGGGGGTTTCTTTGGGTAGGGGTACCAGAGAGGACATGCGGAAAATGCCTCTCATGCAGCCGGCTTACTTTATTTGGATTGGGAAGTTGGACCAGTGTACCGTCTGGAAACAGAAGGGCTCTGATGATCTCTTCCTGGAATTTAAGGAAGGATCCAGTGCGTCCTGAAACTCTGTATAGCACATGAGAGTTCAGCAAAGCCAATTGAAATAAACAGACACTTTTTTGTACCAGTGTCTGGCCTTACAGGCAATTAGGTACAGCGCCAACAACTGGTCGTTGAGGTCCACCCCTCCCATATTTTGGTTATATTCATGGACACAGATGGATTTCTCCACGCCACCAGTTGCCGTAGAAATTTGGACAGTTGTGTCTGCGTGAAGGGAGGACAGAATGAAAACATTCTTATTATCCCTCCACTTTACAGTGAGCAAATTATTACATCTTAAGCAGGCTCTCTCCCCCAGCCTAAGACAGAGAATATACAAGCCACTGGGGTAAGCCCCGGTGATTAGATCGCACGGTGCCACATGCGCTAATTTGATGATCAAACAAGTGACTAAAAAGTGGCACGCTTGTGTAATAATTGTCCACATACAAGTGGTACCCCTTTCTGAATAAGGGTGACACCAAGTCCCACACAATCTTACCAGCACTCCCTATGTGGTCATGGCAGTCCTCCGGCTCTACGTAACTATCTCTTTCCTCGTAAACCATAAAACTATATGTATAGCCTGTGGTCCTGTCACAGAGCTTATACATCTTGACCCTGTATCTGGCACGCTTGCTGGGAAGATACTGTTTGAATGACAAGCGGCCAGAAAACTTAATCAGGGACTCATCAATGCAGACAACTTGATGGGGAGTAAACAAGGCTGCAAGATCTGCTCGTATCGTGTCCTGGTCATGGAGGCAGAGAACACGGGCATATGGTGAATTGGGTAAGTGGACCAATATGACCGAGTCTCACTTTTTTTAGTTATGCCCATGAGGAGGGATAGGCCCAGGAAGGTCTTAAATTCGGAGACTGTAATTGGTCTTCAATTTCTGGCAAGGGTCAGCTGGGGATTAGAGGCGATGAACTGACCAGCATATAAATTGCCTTGGTCCACAATAGATCTATAGAGATCTTTGGTGAAAAACAGCGAATAAAAATCAAATGATGTAAAATCAACTGTTTCCACCTGAATTCCGGGTTGGCCAGTGAATGGGAGAAGTACGGGTGCTGCAGAAGTGGGGAGCTCCCAATTTGGATTGGTGAATGCAGCAGGAAGGGCACTATGGGCTTGAGGGGCCTGTCTTTGTCTTCTTCTTGGTGACAGTGGGACACTACTCGTGCTTGCCAGCTTGAACTGCACTTATGGGACTCTCCATGTCACCAAGTGTTACTGCAGTGCTGGATGTATGACCAGGATGTACTAGGCCGCTGGTGCTTGCCAGTTCACCAGAAGGAATAGCGGCGCTAGTACTTGCTCTCTGCTCCATACGAGGGACCTGCGGTTCTTGCACCTCAATGACAGCAGAAGATGATCGGGTCTGGTAAGCCTGACCTTGGCAGGGACCACAACTCCATCGTCAGAGCTATCTGTCAGGGTGCCGCTGCTGTCTACGTGTTCATATTCAGAGCCTGAATCTGACAGATGAGTGACTTCCTCTTCACTATCTGTCATGGTCAGAAACGTGTAGGCCTCTTCACTACTGTACTTTCAATTTGCCATTTTGGTCTCTAAATTTACTGGTACAGTAGTGAAACTCACAGGTAAAAAAGCTCCTGACTGTTAGAGACTGATTCAAACGCTACCAAAATAGCTGTTAGCGATCTCAGGGATCAGGCCTGACTCTGCGAATGCTGCAGTTATGTGTGTTGTGTTTTGTAAGTGACAGTGATCGATTGATACTGCACTTGGGTGGGCTGGGCTGGGCGGAGGGGCAAAACGCAGGTGCTAGCAGGTATCTGGGCTGATCCCGCTAACACTGTGTTTTTGGGAACCCTAAACTGCTTGGGACATATATAGTTCTGATCAGATCAGATATCGATCTGGGTGACGCAGACCCTATCTGACGCTAAAACCTAACTTAGATCACCTGCCGGGTGATCAGGGGGTTAAACCTTTATTCGATAAAATACGGCGGGTGCCCTGACACAATTTAAAAAAGTCTAGCTAAACTGCGTCACCCATGACACTTATACTGTGATCACAGGTGACAGCGGGTAATCAAGGGGTTAAACCTTTATTGGGGGGGTTAGGGGGGGTCCCTAGATCTATCTGGGCCTAAGACTAATTACCCTAACACTGATTTTTGTCACTAATGACACTAGTACAGCGATCAAAAAGAAATCTGATTGCTGTACTGGGTGAAACAGTGACAGGTGGTGAAGGGGTGAACTGGGGGGGTGATCGGGGGTGAATTGTGTGCCTACGTGACCTGGTGTCAGTGTAGTGTTGTGCAACTCACTTTTAGATGCTCTCTCCTCTCAGTCTGGAACGAAAAGACTGACACGAGGAGAGATGGCATCACTTCCCCTGTCAGTGTTTACAGTTACACAGACAGGGGAAGGATATCATTCGTCAGGAGTGATCACCAGGTCCAGGCCAGAAATCATTGGCCTGAACCTGGGGATTGATCAGTTCCCGCCCCCCGTGTGCCCGACGTAGAATAACAGCGATTCGCCTGCCTGAGCGGTGGACTACGGTTCCCAGCTAGCCCTGCTTGCAAATCCTGTGCCCTCAGGCCACATCGATTTGACACAACTCCCCACAGTCTCTGCTCTGATACAGGACTCCTCATCATTGACGGTGTAATGATGAGGACTTCACTAATGGCCATGAAGAAGTGAAGTTCCCTCACAGACTTCCTGGCACATCAAGCGCTCCACTGTGGTACACTCACTGACCTTTCTCTGCCCCGAGTCCTTGATGGAGAACTTAACCAGACCATATGTTAGGACAGCTTCACCTGCCCCTCTGCTCCAGGAGTTCCTCATCAATGACCGTGTAATGATCAGGACTTTGCCAATGACCTGTAAAAGCAAAGTTCCTTCACAGTTCTCCCCAGCCTCCCCCCCCCAGATGGGGGTGCCCTCCTGCTGCTGTCTAGTATTCCATACTCCACTTCACCCAGCCGACAACTCCCCCCAGTGGCATGTTACCTCAGGTTATATAGGAGGCCCGCCCCCTGCCTATACCAGTTGGGGATTGCTCAGGGCTCCCACATGAGCTGCCTGCCACTCCAGTTCCAGGCCCCGCCCCTCTTCCAGAACATTCTCCCTTGAAGCAGGGAAGGGCCCTCAGAACTAGACCACAGGTGGCCACACCCACTGCTACTCTAACCACTCCCTGCCCCCAGATCAAAACAGACAGGTCTAGCTCAAAGCATAGGCCTGCCTAAATTTACCTGTGCTGACAGACTAACTAGTAAAAATCCTATACTAGCACCTACCTATTGGTTGAGGGTGCTACATTCACCCTCCACCAAAATCACAGCTGTCCTCAGCTATGGAAAACAAATTTCCAAAATTACCTCCTGGGCCCAGGAGTAAAGGCATCCCATATTATTAGGCTGGATGGGGGAAAAGGGTGAAAACTTGGACAGGGGTTTTGTATAAAAGTACAAAAACAGTATATGATCAGATTGTATATTTTCTGTTTTTACATTGCACATTCTATACACACCCTAGCTACAAATCCTTGCAGCTAGATACATACAAGTGGAGGCAGAGCACTGCTCCCTTAGGAGGAAAACTCTGCCTACCACCAGGCCCGGATTTACTCCCTTTGCCGCCCCAAGGTCGGGTCCTTCAATGCCGCCCCCCCCACACACACACACCACCATTCTCGTCCTATATCGATGACTGCTACAATAGATCAATTCAAAAACATATCTCCACACACGAACACTGAAAATAACTGGCTTTAATTGAACAGACTGAAAATACTCTGTAATGCAGAAAATGCCTTTTAACCACTTCAGCCCCGGAAGGTTTTACCCCCTTCCTGACCAGAGCACTTTTTACAATTCGGCACTGCGTCGCTTTAACTGCTAATTGCGCGGTCATGCAATGCTGTACCCAAACAAAATTTGCGTCCTTTTCTTCCCACAAATAGAGCTTTCTTTTGATGGTATTTGATCACCTCTGCCGTTTTTATTTTTTGCGCTATAAACGGAAAAAGACTGAAAATATTGAAAAAAAATTATATTTTCTACTTTTTGTTATAAAAAAAATCCAATAAACTAAATTTTAGTCATACATTTAGGCCAAAATGTATTCGGCCACATGTTTTTGGTAAAAAAAATGTCAATAAGCGTATATTTATTGGTTTGCGCAAAAGTTATAGCGTCAAACAAACTAGGGTACATTTTCTGGAATTTACACAGCTTTTAGTTTATGACTGCCTATGTCATTTCTTGAGGTGCTAAAATGGCAGGGCAGTACAAAACCCCCCCAAATGACCCCATTTTGGAAAGTAGACACCCCAAGGAAATTGCTGAGAGGCATGTTGAACCCATTAAATATTTTTTTTTTTGTCCCAAGTGATTGAATAATGACAAAAAAAAATATTTACAAAAAGTTGTCACTAAATGATATATTGCTCACACAGGCCATGGGCCTATGTGGAATTGCACCCCAAAATACATTCAGCTGCTTCTCCTGAGTATGGGGATACCACATGTGTGGGACTTTTTGGGAGCCTAGCCGCGTACGGGGCCCCGAAAACCAAGCACCGCCTTCAGGATTTCTAAGGGTGTAAATTTTTGATTTCACTCCTCACTACCTATCACAGTTTTGAAGGCTATAAAATGCCAAGATGGCACAAAACCCCCCCAAATGACCCCATTTTGGAAAGTAGACACCCCAAGCTATTTGCTGAGAGGCATGGTGAGTATTTTGCAGCTCTCATTTGTTTTTGAAAATGAAGAAAGACCAGAAAAATGTTTTTTTTCTTTTTTCAATTATCAAAACTTTGTGACAAAAAGTGAGGTCTGCAAAATACTCACTATACCTCTCAGCAAATAGCTTGGGGTGTCTACTTTCCAAAATGGGGTCATTTGGAGGGGGGGTTTGTGCCACCTGGGCATTCCATGGCCTCTGAAACTGTGATAGGCAGTGAAGAGTGAAATCAAAAATTTACGCCCTTAGAAAGCCTGAAGGCGGTGCTTGGATTTCGGGGTCCCGCGCGCGGCTAGGCTCTCAAAAAGTCCCACACATGTGGTATCCCCGTACTCAGGAGAAGCAGCAGAATGTATTTTGGGGTGTAATTTCACATATCCCCATGGCATGTTTGAGCAATATATCATTTAGTGACAACTTTGTGCAAAAAAAAAAAAAAAAAAATTTGTCTCTTTCCCGCAACTTGTGTCACAATATAAAATATTCCATGGACTCGACATGACTCTCAGCAAATAGCTTGGGGTGTCTACTTTCCAAAATGGGGTCATTTAGGGGGGTTTTGAACTATCCTGGCATTTTATGCACAACATTTAGAAGCTTATGTCACACATCACCCACTCTTCTAACCACTTGAAGACAAAACCCTTTCTGACACTTTTTGATTACATGAAAAAATTATTTTTTTTTGCAAGAAAATTACTTTGAACCCCCAAACATTGTATATTTTTTTAAAGCAAATGCCCTACAGATTAAAATGGTGGGTGTTTCATTTTTTTTTTTCACACGGTATTTGCGCAGCAATTTTTCAAACGCATTTTTTGTGGAAAAAACACACTTTTTTAAATTTTAATGCACTAAAACACACTATATTGCCCAAATGTTTGATGGAATAAAAAAGATGATCTTAAGCTGAGTACATGGATACCAAACATGACATGCTTTAAAATTGCGCACAAACGTGCAGTGGCAACAAAATTAATACATTTTTAAAAGCCTTTAAAAGCCTTTACAGGTTACCACTTTAGATTTACAGAGGAGGTCTACTGCTAAAAATACTGCCCTCGATCTGACCTTCGCGGTGATACCTCACATGCATGGTGCAATTGCTGTTTACATTTGACGCCAGACCGACGCTGTTCGCCTTAGCGCAAGAGCAGGGGGGACAGGGGTGCTTTTTTTTTTTTTTTTTTTTTTTCTTTATTATTTTCTTGCTTTTTTATCTTATTTTTAAACTGTTCCTTTCATTTTTTTTTTTTTAAATCATTTTTTTGTTATCTCAGGGAATGTAAATATCCCCTATGATAGCAATAGGTAGTGACAGGTACTCTTTTTTGAAAAAATTGGGGTCTATTAGACCCTAGATCTCTCCTCTGCCCTCAAAGCATATGACCACACCAAGATCGGTGTGATAAAATGCTTCCCCAATTTCCCAATGGCGCTGTTTACATCCGGCGAAATCTAAGTCATAACATGCTCGTAGCTTCCGGTTTCTTAGGCCATAGAGATGTTTGGAGCCACTCTGGTCTCTGATCAGCTCTATGGTCAGCTGGCTGAATCACCAGCTGCTTTCTAAGGTTCCCTGTTGAGACAGGAGAGCCAGAGAAAAACACGGAAGATGGTGGGGGGGCATTCCCTCCCACTGCTTCCAAAAGCAGTCTAGAGGCTAATTAGCCACTAGGATTGCTTTTACATGAAAGCCGACCGCTGGCTGAAAAGAATGATACCAAGATGATACCTAAACCTGCAGGCATCATTCTGGTATAATTACTCAAAGTCATGAATGGCGTACCTGAAGACAAAAAAATGGTTAACAATAAAGCACAGTAAACAGTAAAGTATAAAAAATTGCATACCTGAAAAGCAAACATGATAAAACATAATAACAATAAAACATTGCAGAATAGAATACAGTAAAAAAGAGCAGAACAATAGAGAAAATAGAGAGAGAGAGAACAATAAAACGACAACTATTTTTTTTTATTTTATATTTTTGTTTGTGTTTTTTTTTTTTTTTACACTTTTTTTGTAACTAACTTTTATAACTGTAACCGGTTCCAGGTTCGGGTCTCTCAAAATGCGATGGCATCTTGGGAGACCCTGTGAAAGTGTGCCTAGTCTGTGCAATGCTGTACCCTATGCTAATACTCAAAAGTGAATGGTAGCGTTCAAAACATTCACCAATGCAAAGACCAGGATTGTCAGGACAGGAGGGACAATAATAGCGGGTGTCAAGCCTATATCCGCGCTTGCTGCAGATACAACATCTTTTTTGGGGGGGTTTGTTGGGTAGGGGTGGTGGGAAGTGGTGGGTTCCCAATTAGGATTGGCGAATGCAGCAGGAAGGGCACTATGGGCACGACGGGCCTGTGTTTGTCTTTTTGGTGGCAGCGGGACACTACTTGTGCTTGCCACCTCACCAGCTTGAACTGCACTTATGGGACTCGCCACGTCACCAAGTGTTACTGCAGTGCTGGTTTGACTACGACCGGGGTGTACTAGGCCACTGGCGCTTGCCAGTTCACCAAAACGCTACTAAAAAACACTAAGGGAGGTGTACGGTGCGTGCGTGGGTGTTAACGCTACTGGCGCTAACCTGACGCTGCCTGGGGCTGGTGCTTGCTTGCCAGTTCACCAAAATGCTACCAAAACGCTACAAAAAAAACTGTTAGCGATCGCAGGGATCAGGCCTGACTCTGCGAACGCTGCAGTTATGTGTTTAGTGTTTTGTAAGTGACAGTGATCGATCGATACTGCACTTGGGTGGGCTGGGCTGGGCTGGGCGGAGGGGCAAAACGCTAGTATAGATCTGATCGGATCAGATATTGATGCGTTCAGATACTATACCACTAAGGGAGGCGTATGCTGCATGCGTGGGTGTTAGCGGTACTGGCGCTAATCTGACGCTGCCTGGGGCGACGCATATCACCGCCGGGCGATCAGGGGGTTAAACCTTTATTCGGTAATAAACGGCGGGTGCCCTGACACTATAAAAAAATAAACGAACTAACCAGCGTCACCCGTAACGGTTATACGGTGATCAGTGGTGAAAGGGTTAACTAGGGGGCAATCAAGGGGTTAAAACATTTATTAGATAGTATATGGGGGTCCCTGTCGCTATAAAACGCTGACGGCCCACCTAAACATTTACGTCCCTAACTAGCGTCACCAGCGACACTAATACAGCGATCTGATCACTTAGTGACACTGGTGACAGGGGGTGATCAAGGGGTTAAAACTTTATTAGGGGGGGTTAGGGGGTACCCTAGACCTACAGGGGGCTAACACTCACTGCCCTACCACTTCTAACTGTCACAAACTGACACTATGCAGTAATCAGAAAAACAAAAAACAAAAAAAAAAAAACCTGCTTGGTGTCAGTTTGTGACAGGGGGAGGGGTGATTGGGGGGGGGATCGGGGGGGGATCGGGGGGGATCGGGGGTGTAATGTATGCCTGGCATGTTCTACTGTGTTGTGTAGTGTTGTGCACTCACTCACATGTCTTCTCTCCTCGGCGCGGGAACGGAAACTGCCGAGCCGAGGAGAGATGACATCACATCCTCTGCCTCTGTGTACTATACAGAGGCAGGGGATGTTTCTCATTGGTTGGGAGCGATCGCGAGGGGGGGCCACGATCGGATGGCCTCCCCCTCGTCTCTCAATGCTCCCAGCCAAATGCCTACCGCCGCTGGCACCGGGGGGGGTCCGATCAGACCTCCTGCCAGCGGGAAGGCAATCACGTACCAGGTACGTGATTTTGCCTGCCCGTGCCGCTCTGTTCACGTATATAGGCGTGTGGCGGTCGGCAAGTGGTTAAAGATTATAGCAGTAAGAAACTCCCTACAATTTTTTAGTTCTAACTTTTCTTTTGGCAAACTCATCGATAATATCTTCGTAGGACAAAGTATTTAAAAGTTCTGACTCAATGGCAAGTAAAGCTAAACTGTTCAGTCCTTCACCCAAAGATGATCGTAACTAGTTCTTTATGCAAATACATTTCATTCATTTTTATGCACCACAGCTCAGTTGCAGTGCATAGAAACAGTATGCATTTTGCACCACACTGCTCAGCACGCAGTGGCGCTGTTGCAGTGTGAACAGGACACATAGAAAACAATTGTTTTCTATTGCCCTTGGAGAGACCTGTGTTTTGCTAGTGCAGAGTCTTCAGTCCCCCCCTTTACATCACATCACAGACCCCCTTTTGCGTCAGTGTCCTCAGTCCCCCCTTTACATCACATACCCCCTTTTACATCACAACCCCCTTTTACATCAGTGTCCTTAGCCCCCCCTTACGTCACATCCCCCTGCCTCATTACAAACCCCTGTCACAGACCCGCATTACAGACTGACTCATCACAGGCTGACCCCCCAAATCACAGACCCCTCATTACAAACTGACCCCCATCACAGACCCCCATTACAGAGTGACCCATCAGACTGACCTCTCCCATCACAGACTGACCCCCCCAAATCACAGACCCCTCATTACAGACTGACCCCTCATCACAGACTGACCCCCATCACAAACTGGTCCTGACCCATCACAGACTCCCTATCAAAGACTGACCCCCCCCAAATCACAGACTGACCCCTTCAATCACAGACTGACCCCCATCACAGTCCTCTCTCAATATCAAACTTCTTTACAGCACAGCACTCCCCCCTCCCCAAAGAACCCTACCTTATACACACAAGACATGGAGCCTGGCCGCTCTGGACAACGGGCGGGACTTTTCACGTTAAAAGTGAGTGATTTATTGCTGGGACCGCCCCGCTGCCTAACAACCCACTTCTTAACTTAAAAAGTCCTGCCCTTTGTCTAGAGCGGCTGCGCTTCATGTTTTGTGTGAATAAGAAAGGTAGTGTGGGGAGGGGGCAGTGCAGTGATATTAGAGAAGGCATGGACCTGCCATGCTGCTATGTTAGTGCGGAGGGGGGGCGGCCGACAGGGCAGGGCTGGCAGCCCTATGCCTGGGGGGCAAGTCCAGTCAAGTGGCCCACTGACCCACCGAATCAGCTCACCATCACCAGTGCCCATCAGCGCAGGGACCTGCTGAGCTGGCACAGGCAGCTGCCATCGCTGAGGTGAGAGACCCTGACACCCACAGCTGAACCCCACATACCATCTAACCCCCCATACACCCTATTTACTCTGCCCCAGGCCAGTGCCCACCTAGTAGTCTAAAAATAGCCCTCAACACTGTGGGTCCTGCTGTGAGCTGGTCATGGCCTCTTGATCCTGCTGGGAGCTGGCCATGGCCAGCAAGACCCACAGGTCAGCGGAACACACAGGCCATGGCTCTCTCTGTTAGAGAGAGACCCCCTCCAGGACCCATTGGAGACTTCAAAAGGAGTCTAATGGGACCTGGAGGGGGGTCTCTCTATAAGAGGCCCATTCAGTGTCCATTATAGAATCTGTTAGAGTCCTCACCAGGTCCCATTAGAGACTGAAAAAAAATATAATGGGACCTGGAGGGGGCCTCTATCTAACAGAGTGTACAGTGTTCCTCATGGGACACCCTCCTTGTGCCATGACTCTCACCCCTGCCCCAACCTCTCACAAAGTAAAAATAAAATTGGCACTGTGTAGCGCTCCTCTTACCTTAACTATGGGTACTGCAGATGTTGCTGACTCCCGCGTCCTCTGTGGCTGACGCCTGTTGGTGGCTGGCTGGCTCCCGCGTCCTCTGTGGCTGGCTGGCTCCTGCGTCCTCTGTGGCTGGCTCCTGTTGGTGGCTGGCTCCTGTGTCCTTTGTGGCTGGCTGGCTGCCGTGTCCTCTGTGGCTGGCTGCTGTTGGTGGCTGGCTCCTGTTGGTGGCTGACTCCCATGTCCTCTGTGGCTGGTTCCAGTGGGTGGCTGGTTAGCACCCTCCTGTGGCTGGCTGGCTCCCTGGAGTGGGTGGCTCCTGTTGTGGCTGGCTGGTTTTCTGCTGTGGGTCAGTGGGTGGGTGGGTGGCTGGCACGGTGCACACTGCTGCGGGAGGCTGGCCTGGCTCCCTGCTGCAGGTCAGTGGGTGGCTGGCTGGCATGGTGCACTCTGCTGCGGCTGACAGAGGGGGGGGCACTCACAGAAGGGTGAGCTCTGACAGAGAGGGTAGGGCACTGACAGAGAGGGGTGGCACTGACAGAGAGGGGTGGCACTGACAGAGAGGGGTGGGCACTGACAGAGAGGGGTGGGCACTGACAGAGAGGGGGTGGGCACTGACAGAGAGAAGGTGGGCACTGACAGAGAGGGGGAGGGCACTGACAGAGAGGGGAGGGCACTGACAGAGAGGGGAGGGCACTGACAGAGAGGGGGGCACTGACAGAGAGAGGGGGGACACTGACAGAGAGGGGGGCACTGACAGAGAGAGGAGGGGCACTGACAGAGGGAGGAGGGCACTGACAGAGGGGGAGGGCACTGACAGAGAGGGGAGGGCACTGACAGAGGAGGGGCACTGACAGAGAGGGGGGCACTGACAGAGAGGGGAGGGCACTGACAAAGGGGAGGGCACTGACAGAGGGGGGTGGGCACTGAGAGGGGGGGCACTGACAGAGAGGAGGGGCTGACAGAAGGGTGGGCTGATAGAGGGGGGTTGACAGAGGGGGGGCACTGACAGAGAGGGATGGGCTGACCGAGAGGGCCAGGGCATAGAGAGAGGGACGGGCTGATAGAGAGAGGGTACACTGACTGTGAGGGGGTAGATGAGAAAGAGAGAGACCTCAGAAGACATACAGCAGGCCAGGCAGAGAGGCGGGATTCCCGCAGCAAGTGGGATCCCTCAAGAGGGATCTAAGGGGCCCTCCTGATGAACACAGTAAAAACACACATGCCTGATGGACAAAAAAACCTTAAAATTGCTCCTGGGTGAAGGGGCTCCTCCTGAATGTTAGGTAGCAAAAGGGTTTAACAGAGACAGTGCACCCTAGTATCCGTGATACACTTGTCCTCCCATCAGGCACCCTGGACGGGCAAAGGCTGTCCCTGCAAGAAATTTAAATTGTCATTAGAGAAAACCACACAGGCCCTGCCCTGTCCTTGCAGCCACTTTTATATGGGCTGCACAGCACAGCAGTCCTCCTTACACATAAAAACGTGGATCAGGCAACCTCCTCCGGCTTTCCCCTTCTGCTCCAACTGAGAACGAGTGGCTCCTGGTAGGCAGACCCGCCTTTACAACCAGGACTCGGTCTTTGTGGATTGCATGACCCAACCTCCATTCCTGCTGAATGTCCTTGAACTGGGTCCCGGCATCACACTTTGGCACCCAGAGTGGCTTGGGCACATGTAGAAAGTCCCAAACCAGGTCATCCTCCCACTGTCCCCGTGAGTCTTCAATGACATCCATGGTTTGGGCTGGAACATAAGGGTAACCTAAGCCCCACTCCAAGGCAACCCTACTTTGTACCTCCCACTGGAAACATGAGAGTCGGGGTAACTCTTTAAGCTTTCCTTTTCCAGGCAGGATGCAGGCATCTGGGGCCTTTATGACCCATTGCCTGTATGTCGGGGCCATGGTCTGGGTAGTGGATGGCTGATTTATGAAAAGTCTACTGGCTTGTGCTGAGGTCCATGCTGGGGATTGTGGTTCCTCCATTGCTTCGGATGGGGTATCAACAGATGGGGAATCTCCAGTCTCCCACTTCTCCTCACTGGAGCCCTCCTCTGGGGAAGACCAAGAGAACAGCTTCTCCATTGATCCGAACAGCTCCCGCACACTCGGGGCGAACCCCAGTCTATGACCCGGCCCTCGCTCACCTCATCCAGCTCACTTGGTTTCCCCTCCTGCAGCATGGGATCCCTCCGGATGGGCACAGTCTTACTTGGAACTGGCTCTTCAGGGATATCAACCAGAGGCTGCACACCGACTCCTGCAACCTCCGGGCCCCTGGCCAGGCTACGGGTCTGCACAGCAGTCTTTATCTCCCAAACGTCCCAGACCTCTGAGGTGGACATACCTGATGCCAACTCCTCCATCACTGGAAGGTAGGGATGAGCTTCGAGTTTGAGTTGAACTCATGTTCGACTCGAACATCGGCTGTTCGCCAGTTCGCTGAACAGTGAACAATTTGGGATGTTCGCAGCAAATTCGAAAGCCGCGGAACACCCTTTAAAAGTCTATGGGAGAAATTAAAAGTGCTAATTTTAAAGGCTTATATGCAAGTTATTGTCGTAAAAAGTGTTTGGGGACCTGGGTCCTGCCCCAGGGACATGGATCAATGCAAAAAAACGTTTTAAAAACGGCTGTTTTTTCAGGAGCAGTGATTTTAATAAAGAAGATAGAAGAGATAGAAGAAAGAAGAAGCCATTTAAATAAAGGAATTGTCAAAAATTGTCTCTTGTCATTTTTAACATTTTTGACACTTTTTTTGTGAAATGGTAGGGGTACTTTTGTACCCCCTTACCATTTCACACAGGGGGGAGGGCCGGGATCTGGGGGTCCCCTTGTTAAAGGGGGCTTCCAGATTCCGATAAGCATGCCGCCTACAGACCCCCACAACCACCGGGCAAGGGTTGTTGGGATGAGGCCCTTGTCCCCATCAACGCTATTTTTTTTGTATTTTGGCACAGGGTTCCCCTTAAAATCCATACCAGACCTGAAGGGTCTAGGTTTTGAGGGTGACCCCACGCCATTTTTAACCACTTTCCGACCGCCTCACGCCTATATACGTGAGCAGAGCGGCACGGGCAGGCAAAATCACGTACCTGATACGTGATTGCCTTCCCGCGGGCGGGGGGTCCGATCGGACCCCCCCCGGTGCCATCGGTCGGCATTTGGTTGGGAGCGATGAGAGACGAGGGGGAGACCATCCGATCGTGGCCCCCCCCCCGCGATCGCTCCCAGCCAATGAGAAACATCCCCTGCCTCTGTATAGTAAACAGAGGCAGAGGATGTGATGTCATCTCTCCTCGGCTGGCCAGTTTCCGTTCCGGCGCCGAGGAGAGAAGACATGTAAGTGCACCAACACTCACACACAACACAGTAGAACATGCCAGGCACACTAAACACCCCCGATCCCCCCCCGATCCCCCCCGATCGCCCCCCAATCACCCCCCCTGTCACAAACTGACACCAAGCAGGTTTTTTTTTTTTTCCTGATTACTGCATAGTGTCAGTTTGTGACAGTTACTGTGGTAGGACAGTGAGTGTTAGCCCCCTGTAGGTCTAGGGTACCCCCCTAACCCCCCCTAATAAAGTTTTAACCCCTTGATCACCCCCTGTCGCCAGTGTCGCTAAGCGATCATTTTTCTGATCGCTGTATTAGTGTCACTGGTGACGCTAGTTAGGAACGTAAATATTTAGGTTCGCTGTCAGCGTTTTATAGCGACAGGGACCCCCATATACTATCTAATAAATGTTTTAACCCCTTGATTGCCCCCTAGTTAACCCTTTCACCACTGATCACCGTATAACTGTTACGGGTGACGCTGGTTAGTTCGTTTATTTTTTATAGTGTCAGGGCACCCGCCGTTTTATACCGAATAAAGGTTTAGCCCGCTGATCGCCCGGCGGTGATATGTGTCGCCCCAGGCAGCGTCAGATTAGCGCCAGTACCGGGAACACCCACGCACGCACCGTACACGCACCGTACACGCACCGTACACCTCCCTTAGTGGTATAGTATCTGAACGCATCAATATCTGATCCGATCAGATCTATACTAGCGTCCCCAGCAGTTTAGGGTTCCCAAAAACGCAGTGTTAGCGGGATCAGCTCAGATACCTGCTAGCACCTGCGTTTTTCCCCTCCGCCCGGCCCAGCCCACCCAAGTGCAGTATCGATCGATCACTGTCACTTACAAAACACTAAATGCATAACTGCAGCGTTCACAGAGTCAGGCCTGATCCCTGCGATCGCTAACAGTTTTTTTGGTAGCATTTTGGTGAACTAGCAAGCACCAGCCCCAGGCAGCGTCAGATTAGCGCCAGTACCGCTAACACCCACACACGCAGCATACGCCTCCCTTAGTGGTATAGTATCTGATCGGATCAATATCTGATCCGATCAGATCTATACTAGCGTCCCCAGCAGTTTAGGGTTCCGCAGTGTTAGTGGGATCAGCCCAGATACCTTCTAGCACCTGCGTTTTGCCCCTCCGCCCGGCCCAGCCCAGCCCACCCAAGTGCAGTATCGATCGATCACTGTCACTTTTTTTTGTAGCGTTTTGGTGAACTGGCAAGCACCAGCGGCCTAGTACACCCCGGTCGTAGTCATACCAGCACTGCAGTAACACTTGGTGACGTGGCGAGTCCCATAAGTGCAGTTCAAGCTGGTGAGGTGGCAAGCACAAGTAGTGTCCCGCTGCCACCAAAAAGACAAACATAGGCCTGTCGTGCCCATAATGCCCTTCCTGCTGCATTCGCCAATCCTAATTGGGAACCCACCGCTTCTGCAGCGCCCGTACTTCCCCCATTCACATCCCCAACCAAATGCAGTCGGCTGCATGAGAGGCTTTTATATGTCCTCCCGAGTACCCCTACCCAACGAACCCCCCCAAAAAAGATGTTGTGTCTGCAGCAAGCGCGGATATAGATGTGACACCCGCTATTATTGTCCCTCCTGTCCTGATAATCCTGGTCTTTGCATTGGTGAATGTTTTGAACGCTACCATTCACTAGTTGAGTATTAGCGTAGGGTACAGCATTGCACAGACTAGGCACACTTTCACAGGGTCTCCCAAGATGCCATCGCATTTTGAGAGACCCTAACCTGGAACCGTTACAGTTATAAAAGTTACAGTTACAAAAAAAAAGTGTAAAAAAAAAAAAAAAACACAAACAAAAATAAAAAAAAATAGTTGTCGTTTCATTGTTCTCTCTCTCTCTATTCTCTCTCTGTTGTTCTGCTCTTTTTTACTGTATTATATTCTGCAATGTTTTATTGTTATTATGTTTTATCATGTTTGCTTTTCAGGTATGCAATTTTTTATACTTTACCGTTTACTGTGCTTTATTGTTAACCATTTTTTTGTCTTCAGGTACGCCATTCACGACTTTGAGTGGTTATACCAGAATGATGCCTGCAGGTTTAGGTATCATCTTGGTATCATTCTTTTTAGCCAGCGGTCGGCTTTCATGTAAAAGTAATCCTAATTAGCTAATTAGGCTCTAGACTGCTTTTACAAGCAGTGGGAGGGAATGCCCCCCCCCTTACCGTCTTCCGTGTTTTTCTCTGGCTCTCCTGTCTCAACAGGGAACCTGAGAATGCAGCCGGTGATTCAGCCAGCTGACCATAGAGCTGATCAGAGACCAGAGTGGCTCCAAACATCTCTATGGCCTAAGAAACCGGAAGCTACGAGCATTTTATGACTTAGATTTCGCCGGATGTAAACAGCGCCATTGGGAAATTGGGGAAGCATTTTATCACACCGATCTTGGTGTGGTCAGATGCTTTGAGGGCAGAGGAGAGATCTAGGGTCTAATAGACCCCAATTTTTTCAAAAAAGAGTACCTGTCACTACCTATTGCTATCATAGGGGATATTTACAATCCCTGAGATAACAATAAAAATGATTTTAAAAAAAATGAAAGGAACAGTTTAAAAATAAGATAAAAAAGCAAAAAAATAATAAAGAAAAAAAAAAAAGGACCCCTGTCCCCCCTGCTCTCGCGCTAAGGCGAACGCAAGCGTCGGTCTGGCGTCAAATGTAAACAGCAATTGCACCATGCATGTGAGGTATCACCGCGAAGGTCAGATCGAGGGCAGTAATTTTAGCAGTAGACCTCCTCTGTAAATCTAAAGTGGTAACCTGTAAAGGCTTTTAAAGGCTTTTAAAAATGTATTAATTTTGTTGCCACTGCACGTTTGTGCGCAATTTTAAAGCATGTCATGTTTGGTATCCATGTACTTGGCCTAAGATCATCTTTTTTATTTCATCAAACATTTGGGCAATATAGTGTGTTTTAGTGCATTAAAATTTAAAAAAGTGTGTTTTTTCCTCAAAAAATGCGTTCGAAAAATCGCTGCGCAATTACTGTGTGAAAAAAAAAAATGAAACACCCACCATTTTAATCTGTAGGGCATTTGCTTTAAAATAATATATAATGTTTGGGGGTTCAAAGTAATTTTCTTGCAAAAAAAAATTTTTTTTCATGTAATCAAAAATGTCAGAAAGGGCTTTGTCTTCAAGTGGTTAGAAGAGTGGGTGATGTGTGACATAAGCTTCTAAATGTTGTGCATAAAATGCCAGGACAGTTCAAACCCCCCCAAATGACCCCATTTTGGAAAGTAGACACCCCAAGCTATTTGCTGAGAGGCATGTCGAGTCCATGGAATATTTTATATTGTGACACAAGTTGCGGGAAAGAGACAAATTTTTTTTTTTTTTTTGCACAAAGTTGTCACTAAATGTTATATTGCTCAAACATGCCATGGAGATTTGTGAAATTACACCCCAAAATAAATTCTGTTGCTTCTCCTGAGTACGGGGATACCACATGTGTGGGACTTTTTGGGAGCCTAGCCGCGCACGGGACCCCGAAAACCAAGCACCGCCTTCAGGCTTTCTAAGGGCGTAAATTTTTTATTTCACTCTTCACTGCCTATCACAGTTTCGGAGGCCATGGAATGCCCAGGTGGCACAAAACCCCCCCAAATTACCCAATGTTGGAAAGTAGACACCCCAAGCTATTTGCTGAGAGGTATAGTGAGTATTTTGCAGACCTCACTTTTTGTCACAAAGTTTTGAAAATTGAAAAAAGAAAAAAAAAATTTTTTTTCTGGTCTTTCTTCATTTTCAAAAACAAATGAGAGCTGCAAAATACTCACCATGCCTCTCAGCAAATAGCTTGGGGTGTCTACTTTCCAAAATGGGGTCATTTGGGGGGGGGGGGTTTGTGCCATCTTGGCATTTTATGGCCTTCAAAACTGTGATAGGTAGTGAGGAGTGAAATCAAAAATGTATGCCCTTAGAAATCCTGAAGGTGGTGCTGGGTTTTCGGGGCCCCGTACGCTGTTAGGCTCCCAAAAAGTGCCACACATGTGGTATCCCCGTACTCAGGAGAAGCAGCTGAATGTATTTTGGGATGCAATTCCACATATGCCCATGGCCTGTGTGAGCAATATATCATTTAGTGACAATTTTTTGTAAATTTTTTTTTTTTTTGTCATTATTCAATCATTCGGGACAAAAAAAATAAATATTCAATGGGCTCAACATGCCTCTCAGCAATTTCCTTGGGGTGTCTACTTTCCAAAATGGGGTCATTTGGGGGGGGGGTTGTACTGCCCTGCCATTTTAGCACCTCAAGAAATGACATAGGCAGTCATAAACTAAAAGCTGTGTAAATTCCAGAAAATGTACCCTAGTTTGTAGACGCTATAACTTTTGCGCAAACCAATAAATATACGCTTATTGACATTTTTTTTACCAAAGACATGTGCCCGAATACATTTTGGCCTAAATGTATGACTTAAATTTAGTTTATTGGATTTTTTTTATAACAAAAAGTAGAAAATATCATTTTTTTCCAAATTTTCAGTCTTTTTCCATTTATAGCGCAAAAATAAAAACGACAGAGATGATCAAATACCATCAAAAGAAAGCTCTATTTGTGGGACGAAAAGGACGCAAATTTCGTTTGGGTAGAGCATTGCATGACCACGCAATTAGCAGTTAAAGCGACGCAGTGCCGAATTGTAAAAAGTGCTCTGGTCAGGAAGGGGGTAAATCCTTCCGGGGCTGAAGTGGTTAAAAAAAATTTGGCCGGGGTTCCCCTTAATATCCATACCAGACCTGAAGGGCCTGGTATGGAATTTAGGGGGACCCCCCACGTAATTTTTTTAAAATTTTGTTTCGGGATTCCCCTGTGGGGAATTCCCATGCCGTTTTTATCAATGAACTTTTATGTGTATTGTCGGACCGGCAATTCATTAATAGCCGGGAGTAGTTTTAAATGACTTTTTTTCCTTTGAAATGTCATTTTGCTGTCAGACTGTTCTAAACACGGAAAACATGCGCCCCTTTACAGGCATACTATAGACACCCCCCAGGTATGAAATTTAAAGGAATATTACACTTTTATTGTTTCACTTTAAGCATTATTAAAATCACTGCTCCCGAATAAACGGCCGTTTTGAAAACTTTTTTTGCATTGATCCATGTCCCTGGGGCAGGACCCGGGTCCCCAAACACTTTTTATGACAATAACTTGCATATAAGCCTTTAAAATTAGCACTTTTGATTATTCATGTTCGTGTCCTATAGACTTTAACGGTGTTCGCGTGTTCGAAAAAACAGGGGGGTGTTCGGTTCATCCCTACTGGCAGGTGATCCTCGGCCCTCTCCGGCCTTCCAAACTTCCTGTGGTTGCAGCATGCATAATTCTGTGAGTGGGTGAATGTTGTAATATCCCTAAGTGGGTTAGTGGCTCCCCACAGTGACCACACCAGGCCCAGGCATTGACTCCGATCGTGGGTATGTGGCATCTGGGGCACAGCAAGCATAGCCTCTCCACTCCTCCGATCACCCCCAAAGCAAATCCTCCACAGAGCTCCAATCGGATGCCAGTGTTGACTAGCACCCGGTCCTGCATCTCAGGTAATCGCTGTACAGCGGGCATCCTCCGATCACCCTCCGCCATCTTCATCTGCCTCGTGTCTAGCGTGCAACATACTGATCTTCTCACTGTCCTCCACTGGGGTGTGACTCCGCCCACACGCTTGTTGGTTCAGGAACTGTAAGCAGGCTTCAGGTAGTGTGCTCAGTGATGACACACGGTAGCAGGCGCTGTAGAACTGCAGGCACTGTCCGGGCTGAAGTTTTAAAACTGTGTCACAGAGGCTGAAATTGAAGGCAGGCAACTACACAGCGATCGCCATTAACATAGTAAAGTCTCTCCTGTAACATCCTACTATGTAGGACTGACCGTGCAGGATCCCATCAAAGACACCCCCTCGTTGCATATCGTTACTAGGGGCAACAGCAGATATTCACAACTCCTTTTACTGTGTTAAGCAGGATTAATAAAGTCAAAAAGATATTACATTTTTTTTCTTCTGCAATACAGTATGCAATGCCCGCGCCATGCAGAGCGCTGGACATATTTGTAATCCGGAGCACGATCGCTCACCATGGTTGTCACAGGTGATAGCACATGGTTACAGTCACTGGTTGCAGGGCTTATTGCAGTGGTGAGTGTCCATTGAGACAACTGAGTGGAGGGGCATGGTGGCAGCGCTGATCCTGAATGGTTGCTATGGACAACAGCACTTGGCGACAAGTTTGAGTTTGGTTGCTATGGGCAACAGCATGTGGCAAAAGTCAATTTTGAGAGCAAACATAGTCCTTTCCTCATTGTACCCCAAACTTGACAAAACAGGCAAAGTCCCCCCTGGCTTTTAGGAGTTTCTAGGGTCAACAGCCAGCAGGTTAACCGTGAAGGCGGATCTCGGTGGGACCTCCGAATGTAGCGGTATAGTTGCCACTAGTAACAAACATCCACCATATCACCCCGCTGCCAGACTTCCATATATCACTTGCAGAGACACCTGCCCTTCTACTCCAGGAGTTCCTCATCAATGACCGTGTAATGATGAGGACTTTGCCAATGACCGTGTAAAGGCAAGGTTCCTTCATAGTTCACCCGGCCGACAACTCCCCCCAGTGGCATGTTACCTCAGCTTATAGAGGAGGCACGCCCCCTGCCAATACCAGTTGGGGATTGGTCAGGGCTCCCACATGAGCTGTATGCCACTCCAGTTCCAGGCCCTGCCCCTCTTCCAGAACATTCTCCCTGGAAGCAGGGGAGGCACCTCAGAACTAGAGCATAGGTGGTCACACCCACTGCTACTCTAACCACTTCCTTCCCCCAGATCAAAGCAGACAGGCCTAGCTCAAAGCATAGGCCTGCCTAAATTTACCTGTGCTGACAGACTAACTAGTAAAAATCCTATACTAGCACCTACCTATTGGTAGAAGGTGGTACACTACTAAGCAAATAAATATAAAAGTGAAACTTGATAGCAAAAGTGAAAAATAGCGAACATGGTCCAGATAGAGAACAGGGACAATCAGTGAAGGGATTAAAGAACAGCTTTAAAGCTGTACATGGTGTTACTGTGCAGCATGATTTTCACAAACATTCTCTGAGACAGTGTACACTGGCAGTATGAATTTGACTGTCAAACTGTTTTTTTTCTTTTACAAATAGCTGGCTTACAAACAGAATAAACATATCAAGCTTTCATTAAGAATTAAGAGGCCGCAGACGACACAGCAGTGTAAAAAATAACTAAAGGTCCTATCAACATAAATAAAAACCAATATACCTCTAAAATAATACTTTCTGAAACAAAGGCCCTTTTTTTTTTTAAGAGGAGCCTTGCAGCAAACAGAAATAAACTTTTGCTATGGTTGGCATAGCATCTAAAAGTGACCACTTACCTTAAATCAATCACAAAGTAAAAGAAAGACAAATATGCCTCCAATAATAATAAAACATAATGCAGCAAAGGGGTTTATTACCCAGACAGCTAGCAATTGGAATTAAAGTACAGTTTCCTAACTGAAAAGCTACACAGAAGCTGCCTGATTTTAAGACATCAAAACAGGCTTCAGATTTGCCTCCTCCCAGACCACATGTGACCTGGAAGGAGACAAAGCTGAAGCCTGTTTTGATGTTTTGGAAACAGGTAGCTTTGGTGTGCGCTCCTATCTTCTGCTTGTTGTGTATACATTTGGGCGAGACGGACCCCCTTTGGAACTGCACCTGTAATGCCGCGTACACACAAGCGGAATGTCTGACAGAAAAAGTCAGATGGAGGCTTTTCATTGTCTATTCCGGTCGTGTGTGTGTGCCTCATCAGACTTTTTTTTTTTTGGAAAATTCTGACAGACCTAGAAATGGAACATGCTCTAAATATTTCCGACTGAACCAATTCCTATTGGGCAAACCGCTCGTCTGTATGCTGCTCCAATGGACCAAAAACGACGCTTGCTCTGAAGCAAGCTATTGGCTACTGGCTATTGAACTTCCTTTTTCTAGTCCCGTCGTACGTGCTGTACGTCACCATGTTCTGGACGGTCGGACTTTGGTTGGACTTTAGATTGACAGTGTGTAGGCAAGACCGCTTGAATGGAATTCCGTCGGAGAAACCGTCGGAGTTTATTCCGACGGCTAAACCGGTCGTGTGTACGCGGCATAAGTGTGTGTGGAATCACCAGACTGAAAACATTGAAACTTTGAGCAGCGATCTTATCTTTGTATTAGTTACAGTTTGCTAACTAACCCCAATCTTTCCATATACAGTTTCTCAGCTCTTCCTAAGCTTTATCTACAAGAGATTCCAATTCATTTAATGGCAGCCCAGTCTTAGTTCGTAGGGTTAAAAATTTATTTGGCCCACCCTTTGCAGCTAGAACAGCATCTGGGAAGGCTGTCCACAAGGTTTAGTGTGTCTATGGGGATGTCTGGCCATTCTTCCAGAAGTGCATATGTGACGCTAGGCACTGATGTTGGATGAGAATGCCTGGCTCGCAGTCTCTGCTCTAATTCAGCCAAAAGGTGTTCTATCAGGTTGGGGTCAGGGCTCTGTGCAGGCCAATCAAGTTCCTCCACGCCAAACTCATTCATCCATGTCTTTATGGACCTTGCTTTGTGCACTGGTGTGCAGTCATGTTGGAACAGAAAGGTGCCATCCCCAAACTGTTCCCACAAAGTTGGGAACATGAAATTGTCCAAAATGTCTTGGTATGCTGATGCCTTAAGAGTTTCTTTCACTGGAACTAAGATGCCAAGCCCAACACCTGAAAAACAGCCCCGCATCATAATCCCCCCTCCACCAAATTATTTGGACCAGTGCACAATGCAAGGTCCATAAATGAGTTTGGGGTGAAGGAACTTGACTGGCCTGCACAGTGAGTTTGGGGTGGAGGAACTTGACTGGCCTGCACAGAGTCCTGACCTCAACACAACAGAACACCTTGGGGATGAATTAGAGCGGAGACTGTAAGCCAGGCCTTCTCGCCCAACATCAGTGCCTGACCTCACAAATACACTTATGGAAGAATGGTCAAACATTCACATAGACACACTCCTAAACCTTGTGGACAGTATTTCCAGAAAAGTTGAAGCTGTTATAGCTGCAAAGGGTGGGCGAAATGAATTTTGAACCCTACGGACTAATGCCCCGTACACACGGTCGGATTTTCCGACGGAAAATGTGTGATAGGACCCTGTTGTCGGAAATTCCGACCGTGTGTAGGCTCCATCACACATTTTCCATCAGATTTTCCGACACACAAAGTTTGAGAGCAGGCTATAAAATTTTCCGACAACAAAATCCGTTGTCGGAAATTCCGATCGTGTGTACACAAATCCGACGAACAAAGTGCCATGCATGCTCAGAATAAATAAAGAGATGAAAGCTATTGGCCACTGCCCCGTTTATAGTCCCGACGTACGTGTTTTACGTCACCGCGTTCAGAATGATCGGATTTTCCGACAACTTTGTGTGACCGTGTGTATGCAAGACAAGTTTGAGCCAACATCCGTCGGAAAAAATCCTAGGATTTTGTTGTCGGAATGTCCGAACAAAGTCCGACCGTGTGTACGGGGCATAAGAATGGGATGCCATTACAGTTCATGTGCGTATAAAAGGCAGGCTACCCACTGGCTAAATGGGAGCAATTCCATCTAGCAGCCCTGGGGTTGCTGGTTCATATTCCCCAACATCCTAATGCTTGTGTTGAAGTTTATATGTTCTCCCTGTTTGGGTTTCTCACCATAATTCAAAGACATGCTGGTATTTTATTTGTCTCCTGTCGAAATAGTCTCTAATGTAAGAAAGTTTGTTTTGGACTTTAGATTGGAAGCTCATTGCAGCCAGGGACTGATGTTAATCTTTGTTAGCACTTATCATGCCCAGGGACTTGGACATTTAAAATTGTAGGGTTTACACTGCACAGGTACATATGCTTAGAAAACTATTGCTTTGTTAGTATGCATGCAAATGGACTTCAATCTTTGACCTGTAGTTGGAGATTTGATGCACATAGCCAAGGGCTAACACAGTTGCAAATAGTATTATGTGTTCCTGCTCATCAAGTGCAATCACTTTAGACATACATGAAGAGACAGATTGAAAGATACTGGTGGACGTGTACTTCTATTGGGCATGTGTCAGTGTGCTAACAATACAACCTATCTTATATAAAGGACTGCAGTGGGGGGTTCGTTTTGGCCTGCGAAGGCCAGTTTTTTTGCTGTGATTTGTGGGGGAGAAGGATTGATATTGTGCATATTGACAAATGCCCAACTAGGGCTGTTTGCTGAAATTCTTGTGCATTTTTTCCATCAAAAGTGGATTTATGTGGCCCTGCTGTCAATGTTGTGTGTGTATTGTTCCTGTCTGACTATGCATTCATGGTTTGGGAGCAAGTGCTGACCTTCTACTCTTTGATCTCATTGCTTAATTATGTACACAGAAATGCAGCTTCCAGCAAATCATGGTAACCTATGTATGTATGTGTTTGGCTTGTGGGCTGGTGGTGAGTGTTATATTTTGAATATATGCCTTTTTTAATATTATGTTAGAATGCTTTGTGAGAATAATGACTGTTAAGTATGTTTCTATAATCTTACAGATAAAAATGATGTGGGCTAGTGGGTGAGTTGTAGTATGAAATGTTACCTTTTGTACACTGAAAGTAAAGCTGTGTCCACTCTAATGCCCCGTACACACGGTCGGACTTTGTTCGGACATTCCGACAACAAAATCCTAGGATTTTTTCCGACGGATGTTGGCTCAAACTTGTTTTGTCTACACACGGTCGCACAAAGTTGTCAGAAAATCCGATCGTTCTAAACGCAGTGACGTAAAACACGTACATCGGGACTATAAACGGGGCAGTGGCCAATAGCTTTCATCTCTTTATTTATTCTGAGCATGCGTGGCACTTTGTACGTCGGATTTGTGTACACACGATCGGAATTTCCGACAACGGATTTTGTTGTCGGAAAATTTTATCTCCTGCTCTCCAACTTTGTGTGTCGGAAAATCCGATGGAAAATGTCCGATGGAGCCTACACACGGTCGGAATTTCCGACAACACGCTCCGATCGGACATTTTCCATCGGAAAATCCGACCGTGTGTACGGGGCATTAGGTGTAGACACATTTTAGCTTGTAAGCTCCTATGAGCAGTGCCCTTAAAACCCAATTGTTAACTGTTTTGCTAAATGTAGCACTGTATCCTGTAGAATTTTTTTTTTTAAGCTAGTAAATGAATGTACATAATTTTGTTACTGCTGGCAAAATAAAAGTACCTTATTGAGCTTGTTTGTTGTGTTTTTTTTCTCTTTACTTTCTTCTTTTTAATTAGTTTTGGGAGTGGTGGTTTTGGGGAAGTGCAATATCTCTCTTTTATACCTTATAATTTCTATATGTATTTGTGCACCAAAAAACTAATCTCTTCAGCACACCTGCAAGTAAATGATAAAGGTGGAATCTTTATATATAACAGCTGTGGAGAATTGCAGGTAATGAATTCAGCTGGTGGATAGGCAGTGTTGTATGTGTCAGTCCTAGTTCACATTGGTGCGATTTAACATGTCAAATGAGAATGGTGCAATTGTCGCCAATTGGTGCGGTGCTGCAATTTTCAAAAGTAGTTTCTGTACTACTTTTTGGTGACTTTGGGGTGCAATTTTTATTGACATCAGTTCAGAAACCGGCACAGAACTTTCACAATTTACTCCCACTGCCAGTGTGTACCAGAGCTCAAACTGGGCCTTTGTCCTTGTAATTCAACTGCTGCTATCCCAGGGACACCATTTCTTATCGAACTCCCTTAAGTTTACCTTCAAATATCATATGTAGAAATACAGACTCGCATATCTGCAAATAAACGAAAAGAAAAAAATTCTAATCATGGTTGTGATCAAATATTCACAGCTGCAATCAAAAGAGTGTGGTTTTAACTTCTGACCTGGAAATTAGTCATTGTAATCACCCGGAAGTTCCTGTGCTGGTCAGGATCTCCACCTAGGTGGACATGGTGAGGTCCCTCTGTAGCAAAGAGGAGGTGCTGCCAGGTAAGTGTAGGATATGTAGTTGTGCTTACGCAATGTGGGGGTGGATGTGGTAGTTAGATTTGGTGTGGGTGGGGTTCATTGATTTGTTTGGCATCACCACACATTTGCTTCTGGCCCATGTGTACACATCACTTCCTGCATTTGTTCTGCTGATGTAAATCAGTATTTGCAAATTTATATGCAAATATAAATGAGAGCTCCTTTCTATTAAAATATATATAACTTGTTTCACAGTTGGGTGACTTTTCCAGCAAATTTGGACCTCTGAGCTGTATGACAGGTTGTACCCCATGTTTTTAAATGATTTCTCACTTGTGGATCCTGCAAGTGGGTTAAATTCATCCCTGCACTACTTTGGTTTGGCTTTGATGTGACTTGAGGCCCATATACCGCAAGATTACACAGGCATTGGTCGCACAAGTGCAAATGGGGCCTAATTCAAAGGTTTTATCAATGAATCTCATTAGGTTTCTTTCACACTTGCCCGACTCATTCACACAACTTGAGGTCCATTAGACACCTTTCACACTTGTGCGACCTGAAAATCCTACAAATTTTGCTGCGCCTTTTTGCTGCAAATTTGATGTGATTTGAAGCAATGCCAGTGTAATCTTAAAGTCTATGGATGCAGGAGTCGCAGGACAAGTCGCTCAAGTGTGAAAGGGGCCTTAGGGCCGGTACACACTGCTCTGCTGTCCGACATCAGATGTGATTTGCCCCACACTGCAAATCACATGCTATGTCTGTGTGATGCAAACTCAGCCATACAGATTGTATGGTTGAATTTGCATCGCATTTGGACCAAACTCCCACAGGACCCTTTTTTTGGTCCGCAGCTGAATCGGATCGCATGGGTGTTGTCTGAATTTGCAGTTCGCTCTGCAATATGCGAACTGATTTGGGGGTGTCATTAGCTTTCTACTGACACTCCCAGCAGTTTGCATATGGCAGTGTGAACTGTGTGAACTGGCCCTGACCCTCACACCTATGCATTTTTTAGTGTATTTTGCAGTTTGCAGAAACACTCTACAGTACATTTAACATGGTTTCCTATGGTACTAGTTCACAACTATGTGTTTTGCGGCCAGTGCATTTTTTGGAAAGGGGACCTTTTTTACACTATTTGCGGGTAATAGATTTCAATAGAACCGCACCAGAAATGTAACTGCTGTCTTTGTGATACGATTTTTGATGTGTTTTGTGGTTCTTATTTTAACACTGAACTGAGCTGGTTGCTAACCAGGGGGCTGGGAAGCCAGCCGTCGCATCCTTAACAACCAATGAGTCATCAGCTGTCAGCGGCTTCCCCACTGAAAGTAAAAAAAAATGCCAGCCAAAAAAATCACAAAAAAACTGCATGGGGTCCCTCCCCCCGGTCTATACCAGTCTCTTTTGATGTAGCATGGACCCGGAGGGGACCTCCCCATGCCAAAAGTAAAAAAAAAGTTGTGGGGGCCCCCCAAAATCTATACCAGACCCTTATCTGAGCACGCAGCCTGGCAGGCCGCAGCAAAAGAGGGGGGGCGAGAGAGCGGTTCCCCCCAAAACACCCTGTCCCCATTTTCATGGAGGGCCTCATCCCCACAACCCTTGCTCGGTGGTTGTGGGGGTCTGCGGGCGGGGGGCTTATCAGAATCTGGAAGCCCCCTTTAACAAGGGGGCTCCCAGATCCCACCCCCCCCATGTGAATGGGTATCGGGTACATTGTACCCCTACCCATTCACCAAAAAAAGCAGTGAAATGTGACAAAAAACAATAGCCGGTTTTTGACAATTCCTTTATTGTAAAAGAGCTCTCAGTGGTCTTCTCCCCCAAGCCGTGTCTCCCGCCGTCATCTTCTCCTGGTGCTGTCTCTCTTGCCGCCATCTTATGTTCCTGTCTTCTGTCGCCATCTATCCCGCCACTGCCTACTTCTCCCGCTGCTGTGTTCTGCCTCGCTGCCGTCTTCCCCTGTTGTATTGTCACCCGCTGTCTGGCGTCTCTTACACAGCCATGGGTCGAAACCATGTCACATGGAAAGCCTGCCCGCTTCATTTTTTGGAAAAAAATGGCGTAGGGGTCCCCCCAAATCCATACCAGACCCTTATCCGAGCGCGCAACCTGGCAGGTCAGGAAAGTGGGGGGACAAGTGAGCGCCCCCTCTCGCCTGAACCATACCAAGCCACATGCCCTCAACATGGAGAGGGTGCTTTGGGGTCATCCCCAAAGCACCTTGCCCCCATGTTGATGGGAACAAGGGCCTCATCCCCACAACCCTTGCCCGGTGGTTGTGGGGGTCTGCGGGTGGGGGCTTATAGGAATCCAGAAGCCCCCTTTAATAAGGGGGCCCCCAGATCCTGCCCCCTATGTGAATGGGAATTGTACCCCTACCCATTCACCTAAAAAAGCAGTGAAATGTGACAAAAGACAATAGCAAGTTTTTGACAATTCCTTATTTAAAAATGTCTTCATCTTTCCCCCACTTCTTCTTCCATCTTCCTCCAGGCTTCCTTCGGTTTTTTTCCCTCTTCCTCTAGCTGCTTCTTCCCCCGCTTCTTCCTCCATTTCCCTCTGCTTCTTCCTCCAGGATTCTCCCTCTTCCTCCGGCTTCTTCTTCCCCCACTTCGTCCTCTGGTCTTTCTCCTCCACCGACCTGCTAAACATGAAAACAACGACCCTCCACGGATGCTGTGGGAAGCAGATCTGTCCGCTTCCATAGCGCACATTTCATATATAACTATGGGGCGTGGCCGCTGGATGACGTCAGCAGGAGAACCCATGCCCTTGTGACATCACTGACCCATCAAGCAGTAAAGCCACAAGGGGTGGGGTCTTGGAGTGACATCATGCGCCCCATCAAAGGATCGGAGGAGGTTAATATCTTGAAGTTTTCACCGGGAACGGTGGTGGGAGTGGTGGAGGAGAAAGACCTGAGGACAAAACGGGGGAAGAAGAAGCCAGAGGAAGATGGAGAAGACCGGAGGAAGAAGCTCAAGAAGATGGAGGAAAAAGCGGGGGAAGAAGCAGCTGGAGGAAGGAGAAAACCGAAGGAAGATAGAGGAAAAAGCAGGGAAAAGAAGAAGACATAGTAAAGTAATACATAAAGGAATTGTCAAAAACAGGCTATTGTCTTTTGACACATTTCACTGCTTTTTTAGGTGAATGGGTAGGGGTACATAGTAGCCCTACCCATTGACATGGGGGGACTGGGATCTGGGGGCTTCCAGTCTCCAATAAGTCCCCCACCCGCAGACCCCCACAACCACTGGGCAAGGGTTGTGGAGATGAGGCCCTTGTCATCAACATTGGGACAAGGTGTTTTGGGGGGGACCCCAAAGCACCCTCCCCATGTTGAGGGCATGTTGCCTGGTATGGTTCAGGAGGGGGGGGCGCACGCTTGTCCCCCCCTTTCCTGTCCTGCCAGGTTGCATGTTCAGATAAGGGTCTGGTATGGATTTTGGGGGGGACCCATTATTTTTTTAATTTTGGTGTGGAGTTCCCCTTAATATCCATACCAGACTCGAAGGACCTGATATGGACTGGTGGGGGGGAACCTATACCGTTTTTTTTCTTAGTCTTTACTCTATATTGCTGGGAACCAGCAATTCATTACAGCAATTTGTGAGCAATTTTACAAGACATTTTTTCCTTTAGAAATGTAATTTTGCTGCAGTACAGTAATAAACACGGGAAAGATGCGCTACTTTACAGGCATACTAAGGACACCCCCAGGCAGATATTTAAAGGGATTTTTTATTTTTATTGTTTCACTTTAAGCATTATTAAAATACCTGCTCCTGAAAAAACGGCCATTTAATAATTTTTTTTTCCAATTGATACATCACCCCTGGAGCAGGACCCAGGTCCCCATACACTTTTTATGGCAAAGAGCTTGCATATAAGCCTTCAGTGAGAACTTTGAATTTTGCAGGTTCGAGCCCCATTGACCTCCACTATTCCCGCATATGTGATCTGACAGGCATGTTTTCCGGCAAGAGCGCTGCTTTCCATTTGCATTAGCGTCCAATTTCTGAGAGTTGAAGTCTTAATTGGCCTTAATTGGACGCTATTTTCCGGGACTGCAGGATCATTTATCAGCCGTATAAATGACCCCCAAAGTATCCTTATTTTTTTTGTATCATTCACTTATTGTTTATGCTATTGGCCATTAAGCTGATGATTTTATATATATATATCATATCATATATAATTATATATGATATTAGTTCTGCTGAATTGTACATTTGTAAAGAATGAAAACTAAAAACAAATATTGGACTTAGAGCTAAATTTACACCTGCCAAAATGTTTAATGGATTTTTTTATGAGTTTTGGGCAGACAATACAGAACTAGATCCATAATGTCACACTCCAATAAATAAGACTTTTATTTTCGTCAATCACACCTTCTTAATTGCTTTATTCACAATGTTTTGAATCTTGCTTTGTACAGAAAAAACAGGATCATGATCCGTGACAGGAAATAAATTAGTATTCCAGAATTAGCAAAAGATTTCTACATAATTACTTGTTCAGGACAGCAGGTTTGATCATAATGCCTGACCCTCCGGCAAAGACTTGCCAAGCATCTTTTTCCTTTTGAAATTTTAGTGAAATAAGGGTGACTTACCCATTCCATACTGCATTAAGACGAAATATATCTTGACCATAAAACCAGAATCTGCAGTAGTTCAAATAAAACAAGCAGCTCTCACTACAATGCTCACTCTATCCCTGGTTTTGTCCCATGCAGACTCACCATTATATGATTCAAGGACAGTCTAGTCCTCCCAGTGTCATCTAACCAACTTTGTGTGAGTCCATGGAGTGAAGAACCCACTACTTGCTGGTACATCATCAGGAAATGTTGGACTAATGCTGGATTATTGCTGCAGAGAGCAGCAATATGTCATTATGTTGTGCTCTTTTTTTCAGCATTTAGGACCTACCCACCATCAGAGGAAGAGGACCTATTACATGAATCGATCTAACCAATGGAGAAAAGGTGTGTATATATATATATATATATATATATATATATACATACGGGGGGGGGGGGGGAATTGTGGGGCCAAGACCAGAGTTGGGCTTAAAACTTTGGCCTTTGTCTGGTTTTAACAATGCAAATAAATTATTGCAGAGTTGAATCATCAGTAGAGGACTCTTCAATTATTCAAACAAACATTTTTCAATTTAAAAAGTGTCAATACAACATAAAAAAATCAAACTGCAATAGGGCTAAACTACAACTCTTTGGTAAGGACATTAACTTTTTTAGTCGACTGAGTTTTGAATGGCTGTGTATTGCTAATTTCCCTTCCTCTTCTTGGATGAACCAATGGGAAAAATAATAAAAAACATGGGTTGATCTAAACTGTGAAGAGAAATGTAGCGCATAAACTGTGAGAAGAATCCCCAGTCAGGGGAAATGCTTAATAATAATACTAAATAAATGGTGTCCACATCAACAAAATGACTTATCCATGTTGAGAGACTTATGAGTTAAGTCCAATGAGTGAGTAGCAATAATATATGTAAAGAGTGTCCCACTGGGAAAGGTGAGTGAATATATACAACGGCAGATGTTCAAACACAGGTAGATCTTTAAATCTTCCAGGAGAACTGTATACAACAACTGCATAAATCTTGGTAGAAATGGTGTGTAAGAAACTCTTACCGGATACATTGGACTCCCTTGTCAGCGACAGGGAATCACTCGAGCAGATTGCCTCTCAAGGCCTGGAAGCGGACATCACGACTCTGGAAACCTTCTGGATCAAACTCTGCATGGATCTCCCGGGGCCGCCAGGTAGGTCCTCACAAAGGATAGCCAAGGCACGGATCAGAAGCAACAGTGCATCACGCATGAGACTGAAGTGGAAGCTGGATTTTCTCTCAGATGGTATGTGGAGAAAAAATAAACAGGCTCCACATAGTGTAGATAAGCACGGTGGGTTTTTATTGCTAAAAAGCCTGGTTACAATAAAAAATGTGATCACAAGATATAAAAACAAAAATAGGCAACAAGGAGGATGCTGAAAGCGCCCGACGCGTTTCGATCAATGGATCATCTACTGGGGCATACAGCATCCCCTCCAAGCTGCCTTATATTTATAAGTAAAAACATTAATGAAAGCAAATTATATGAAGTGGCAATCAAACATAAAAATCGTCCCTCATTCCCATTGGTGGTGTGTGATTAACCTGTTCAGTATTGTTTAACCAACAATACAGTGTGATGTTGGTTAAACAATATTGAACAGGTTAATCACACACCACCAATGGGAATGGGGGACGATTTTTACCTGGTTTAGCCAGGTGAGATCAGGTGATCCCATCTATCCAATGGGGATGTTTGGTTGCCACTTCATACAATTTGCTTTCATTAATGTTTTTTCTTATAAATATAAGGCAGCTTGGAGGGGATGCTGTATGCCCCAGTAGATGATCCATTGATCGAAATGCGTCGGGCGCTTTCAGCATCCTGCTTGTTGCCTATGTTTGTTTTTATATCTTGTGATCACATTTTTTATTGTAACCAGGCTTTTTAGCAATAAAAAACCCACCATGCTTATCTACACTATGTGGAGCCTGTTTATTTTTTCTCCACATACCATCTGAGAGAAAATCCAGCTTCCACTTCAGTTTCATGCATGATGCACTGTTGCTTCTGATCCGTGCCTTAGCTATCCTTTGTGAGGACCTACCTCCATCCATGCAGAGTTTGATCCAGAAGGTTTCCAGAGTCGTGATGTCCGCTTCCAGGCCTTGAGAGGCAATCTGCTCGAGTGATTCCCTGTCGCTGACAAGGGAGTCCAATGTATCCGGTAAGAGTTTCTTACACACCATTTCTACCAAGATTTATGCAGTTGTTGAATACAGTTCTCCTGGAAGATTTAAAGATCTACCTGTGTTTGAACATCTGCCGTTGTATATATTCACTCACCTTTCCCAGTGGGACACTCTTTACATATATTATTGCTACTCACTCATTGGACTTTACTTATCCATGTTGAGAGACTTATGAGTTATTTTGTTGATGTGGACACCATTTATTTAGCATTATTATTAAGCATTTCCCCTGACTGGGGATTCTTCTCACAGTTTATGCGCTACATTTCTCTTCACAGTATCTTTTTGGTTTTTGTCACTTTGTATGTAGCTGCTCCTTATTTATTTTTAGTTTTTCATAGCGCAGTGTATATATTTAATTAATTTTGCACCTGATGGGTTGATCTAATCATGCTGAGGCCACAGAGGTGGATCTCACTAAGCTTTGGTCTTGTAGGGAAGAAGCTAACATGATTGTTTATATTTACGTAATGTAGAATATAAACCTTGTGTGCACTCAGCAGGCTCTTTGAGCAGGGGCTTGGAAGACCTCACCTATCCACTGGAGACAGTTTGGCTTTCACACTCCCATTGCTTATTTTGGAAGGCCTCTTACCGCCTAATCAACAGGTATAGAGTCTGGGTCAGAGATGGGCAGGGGCAACGTGCAGGCAGTGAGGTACAAAATCAGCAGGTTGGTAACATGAATCAGTAACAGACATAAGCAGGCAAAGGGAATCCAAAAAAGAGTCAGACGAAGCTTTATAAGTAACAGGATCAAGTACGCTTTCAGGAACACAAGTCACAAGGTAAACATGAAGACCATCCAAGGATACTAGGCATGACTCTGGTTTAAATAGGTCTCCAGCTGCTGGAATCTGTGAGGCTTACATTACTGGACATTGTGACTGTCCCTGGATTGAAACAGGGCACATAATTATTTTTTTTCATTCAACTAAAGTAATTTTTTTGAACACCTTCTTGAAATGATTAATAAAGCATCCTTATGTATGCTGTACTAATTTCCCTACATGTGTGGAGATATCAAGGCCCCCTTATTCTGATAAGTCTTCTCTGCAAACTCCCACATCCTTCTCAGACTACATGATGAACAGGATGTTGGGATCAGGTTACCTTCCTGGAACATGCATGTGCAATTCAAATGTCAGGACAATATGCACATGTTTGTTCTGTGTAAATGACTTACTAAGTAATGAAGGAAAGGTAAGTAAAACAGCCCACGTTCATTTACCTTAAAGGAAGCCAGCATTGGATGCTTCCTTATTTACAGAATCTACAGAATCTCTATAAAAATACACAATTTATCCTCTCCAATGTATTTGAACCAATTTTCCCCTCCAATTTAGGGGCACATAACAGCCGCCTTTTCTATCCTTAGCTTGTGAGAAATTAATATTCTGTTTGTAGTATAGGGTGCATTGAATACTCAAAGCATTTTTTCCTGATGATTTCAATATTTTACAAAAATGAAACTCTTACCAGATTTGTCTGCAAGGCTCCTATCTATAGATACATACTGTATATGTGCTAAACTATTTATACTATAAACCAGACCGGGGCGGAGTGCCAGTTTCTTACACACAGCCTGCAGTGATTGGTCTCTAGGATAGCCAGTATCATAACAACCAATGAAGTCATGTGCGTGCCTCGCCCCCGACATCATGGAAGAATGGACGTGGAATGTCCTCTTTCCACACCTGCAGCCTTCTTCACCCCTCAGCCCCCACCCTCTGCCTGCCTAGCATTTACAGATATGTGGGCACTCTGATGGGGACACCTGATGTAAAGGGGCACTCTGATGGAGAAACCAGATGAAGGGGGAACTCTGATGGGGACAACTGATGTTAGGGACACACCGAAAATGAATACTGAATACTCAAAACTGAAATGTTTTGGAAATTGTATATTGCATATTTTTTGATAGACATAAAAAGACTACATAATAACCTAGGATCTAAGTCATAGTACAAACATGAGTTTTAAACCTCTGCTGGAAAAAAATGTTAGTGACTGGACCTCCTTGAAATTCAATTCAATACCTTTGCTATAAACCCAGGTTCAATATGGTTTGAAAGGATATTTTAATGGAGTACGTGAATACGAGCTTTTTATGAGCATAGCTTAAAAATATGCATATTTTATATGAAAGAAACCTTATACAATATATCTTTGTGTCTTTCATCTGGAATATTTATGGCTTTATTTACGGACTTAAAACAGGACTAAACACTATCAATCAGCATTAACTATTTTAAACCCTTATGCTGCTAGCATTAGTAAACAGATAGGACAATACACTATATCATCAAAGGTATTGGGACACCTGCCTTTATGCACACCTGAACTTTAATGGCATCTCAGTCTTAATCTGTAGGGTTCAATATTGTGTTGGCCAACACAAATGTCCCAAATCCTGGAAAATGAAAAAAAAAACAAAAAAAAAAACAAAAAAAACAAAACAAAACAAAAAATCGTATTTTTTTTTTTCATTCTCCAGGATTTGGGACACCTATTTATTATTTGTTGAGGAATAGTTGCACTTTATGCACCTTATGGAAAAAGTAGCCAATCACTACCTCACTGTTTAAAAGGCTTTCACGTTGCACTTTATGTGTGCACTATACACATTGGTATCCCAAAGCTGTGGATGCACATAGTTTCAATTGTTATGCACCTTATTTAGGATCACTGTCAGTTACAGATGTTTTAGCTACTTTTATTATCACTGCTATTTACGTTTCAGTATATGGTTTTCACCTTATTAAAATTTTTGTCACCTTTTATGCTGTATTTATATTCTTGTCAAGATCTTCCCGTCCTCCTTCCCGTCGCCTGGCTTCCCCATGAAAAATGGGACTCGGCAGGGTTGTCCTCTATCACCGCTACTTTTTTATTTTGTGTCTGGAACCCCTGGCCGAGTCCATCCGCATAAACCCGGATATTCGTGGGGTGGTGATGTGAAGGGGAATATAAATTATCGCTGTTTACAGATGATATATTGCTAACTATCACTAATCTGCTATTATCCCTCCCCTCATTACACAATTTACTCTCCTCCTTTTCGGCCTTTTGGGTTATAAGGTTAACACTTCTAAAACTGAAGCTCTTCCCATACACATCCCGCCTTCTTTGCTATCCCAGCTTAACCACTTCAGCCCCGGAAGGTTTTACCCCCTTCCTGACCAGAGCACTTTTTACAATTCGGCACTGCGTCGCTTTAACTGCTAATTGCACGGTCATGCAATGCTGTACCCAAACGAAATTTGCGTCCTTTTCTTCCCACAAATAGAGCTTTCTTTTGATGGTATTTGATCACCTCTGCCGTTTTTATTTTTTACGCTATACGCGGAAAAAGACCGAAAATTTTGAAAAAAAATGATATTTTCTACTTTTTGTTCTAAAAAAAATCCAATAAACTCAATTTTAGTCATACATTTAGGCCAAAATGTATTCGGCCACATGTCTTTGGTAAAAAAAATGTCAATAAGTGTATATTTATTGGTTTGCGCAAAAGTTATAGCGTCTACAAACTAGGGTACATTTTCTGGAATTTACACAGCCTTTAATTTATGACTGCCTATGTCGTTTCTTGAGGTGCTAAAATGGCAGGGCAGTACAAAACCCCCACAAATGACCCCATTTTGGAAAGTAGACACCCCAAGGAATTTGCTGAGAGGCATGTTGAGCCCATTGAATATTCACTTTTTTTGTCCCAAGTGATTGAATAATGACAAAAAAAAAAAAAAATTACAAAAAGTTGTCACTAAATGATATATTGCTCACACAGGCCATGGGCATATGTGGAATTGCACCCCAAAATACATTTAGCTGCTTCTCCTGAGTACGGGGATACCACATGTGTGGGACTTTTTGGGAGCCTAGCCGCGTACGGGGCCCCGAAAACCAAGCACCGCCTTCAGGATTTCTAAGGGCGTACATTTTTGATTTTACTCCTCACTACCTATCACAGTTTTGAAGGCCATAAAATGCCCAGATGACATAAACCCCCCCCAAATGACCCCATTTTGGAAAGTAGACACCCCAAGCTATTTGCTTTGAGGCATGTTGAGTCCATGGAATGTTTTATATTTTGACACAAGTTGCGGGAAAGTGACAAATTTTTTTTTTTTTTTTTTTTTTTTTGCACAAAGTTGTCACTAAATGATATATTGCTCACACAGGCCATGGGCATATGTGGAATTGCACCCCAAAATACATTTAGCTGCTTCTCCTGAGTACGGGGATACCACATGTGTGGGACTTTTTAGGAGCCTAGCCGCGTACGGGACCCCGAAAACCAAGCACCGCCTTCAGGATTTCTAAGGGCGTACATTTTTGATTTTACTCCTCACTGCCTATCACAGTTTCGGAGGCCATGGAATGCCCAGGTGGCACAAACCCCCCCCAAATGACCCCATTTTGGAAAGTAGACACCCCAAGCTATTTGTTGAGAGGCATGGTGAGTATTTTGCAGCTCTCATTTGTTTTTGAAAATAAAGAAAGACGAGAAAAAAAATTTTTTTTTTCTTTTTTCAATTTTCAAAACTTTGTGACAAAAAGTGAGGTCTGCAAAATACTCACTATACCTCTCATCAAATAGCTTGGGGTGTCTACTTTCCAAAATGGGGTCATTTGGGGGGGTTTGTGCCACCTGGGCATTCCATGGCCTCCGAAACTGTGATAGGCAGTGAAGAGTGAAATCAAAAATTTACGGCCTTAGAAAGCCTGAAGGCGGTGCTTGGTTTTCGGGGTCCCGTACGCGGCTAGGCTCCCAAAAAGTCCCACACATGTGGTATCCCCGTACTCAGGAGAAGCAACAGAATGTATTTTGGGGTGTAATTTCACATATTCCCATGGCATGTTTGAGCAATATATCATTTAGTGACAACTTTGCGCAAAAAAAAATAAAAAAAATAAAAAATTGTCTCTTTCCCGCAACTTGTGTCACAATATAAATTATTCCATGGACTCAACATGACTCTCAGCAAATAGCTTGGGGTGTCTACTTTCCAAAATGGGGTCATTTGGGGGGGGTTTGAACTGTCCTGGCATTTTATGCACAACATCTAGAGGCTTATGTCACACATCACCCACTCTTCTAACCACTTGAAGACAAAGCCCTTTCTGACACTTATTGTTTACATAAAAAAATAATTTTTTTTTGCAAGAAAATTACTTTGAACCCCCAAACATTATATATTTTTTTTAAAGCAAATGCCCTACAGATTAAAATGGTGGGTGTTTCATTTTTTTTTTTCACACAGTATTTGCGCAGCGATTTTTCAAACGCATTTTTTGGGGAAAAAACACACTTTTTTACATTTTAATGCACTAAAACACACTATATTGCCCAAATGTTTGATGAGATAAAAAAGATGATCTTAGGCCGAGTACATGGATACCAAACATGACATGCTTTAAAATTGCGCACAAACGTGCAGTGGCGACAAACTAAATACATTTTTAAAAGCCTTTAAAAGCCTTTACAGGTTACCACTTTAGATTTACAGAGGAGGTCTACTGCTAAACTTACTGCCCTCGATCTGACCTTCGCGGCGATACTTCACATGCATGGTGCAATTGCTGTTTACATTTGACGCCAGACCAACGCTTGCGTTCACCTTAGCGCGAGAGCAGGGGGGACAGGGGTGCTTTTTTTTTTTTTTTTTTTTTTTTTCTTTATTATTATTATTTTTTTATCTTATTTTTAAACTGTTCCTTTCATTTTTTTTTTAAAATCATTTTTATTGTTATCTCAGGGAATGTAAATATCCCCTATGATAGCAATAGGTAGTGACAGGTACTCTTTTTTGCAAAAATTGGGGTCTATTAGACCCTAGATTTCTCCTCTGCCCTCAAAGCATCTGATCACACCAAGATCGGTGTGATAAAATGCTTTCCCAATTTCCCAATGGCGCTGTTTACATCCGGCGAAATCTACGTCATAAAATGCTCGTAGCTTCCGGTTTCTTAGGTCATAGAGATGTTTGGAGCCACTCTGGTCTCTGATCAGCTCTATGGTCAGCTGGCTGAATCACCGGCTGCATTTTCAGGTTCCCTGTTGAGACAGGAGAGCCAGAGAAAAACACGGAAGATGTTGGGGGGGGGGGCATTCCCTCCCACTGCTTGTAAAAGCAGTCTAGAGGCTAATTAGCCACTAGGATTGCTTTTACATGAAAGCCGACCGCTGGCTGAAAAGAATGATACCAAGATGATACCTAAACCTGCCGGCATCATTCTGGTATAACCACTCAAAGTCGTGAATGGCATACCTGAAGACAAAAAAATGGTTAACAATAAAGCACAGTAAACGGTAAGGTATAAAAAATTGCATACCTGAAAAGCAAACATGATAAAACATAATAACAATAAAACATTGCAGAATAGAATACAGTAAAAAAGAGCAGAACAATAGAGAGAGAATAGAGAGAGAGAGAACAATAAAACGACAACTATTTTTATTTTATATTTTTGTTTGTGTTTTTTTTTTTTTTTTTTTTTTACACTTTTTTTTGTAACTAACTTTTATAACTGTAACCGGTTCCAGGTTCGGGTCTCTCAAAATGCGATGGCATCTCGGGAGACCCTGTGAAAGTGTACCTAGTCTGTGCAATGCTGTACCCTACGCTAATACTCAACTAGTGCATGGTAGCGTTCAAAACATTCACCAATGCAAAGACCAGGATTGTCAGGACAGGAGGGACAATAATAGCGGGTGTCACGCCTATATCCGCGCTTGCTGCAGACACGACATCTTTTTTGGGGGGTTCGTTGGGTAGGGGTACTCGGGAGGACATAAAGAAAATGCCTCTCATGCAGCCGACTGCATTTAGTTGGGGATGTGAATGGGGGAAGTACAGGCGCTGCAGAAGTGGTGGGCTCCCAATTAGGATTGGCGAATGCAGCAGGAAGGGCACTATGGGCATGACGGGCCTGTGTTTGTCTTCTTCTTGGTGGCAGCGGGACACTACTTGTGCTTGCCACCTCACCAGCTTGAACTGCACTTATGTGACTCGCCACGTCACCACGTGTTACTGCAGTGCTGGTTTGACTACGACCGGGGTGTACTAGGCCACTGGCGCTTGCCAGTTCACCAAAACGCTACAAAAAAAACTGTTAGCGATCACAGGGATCCGGCCTGACTCTGCGAACGCTGCAGTTATGCGTTTAGTGTTTTGTAAGTGACAGTGATCGATCGATACTGCACTTGGGTGGGCTGGGCCGGGCCGGGCGGAGGGGCAAAACGCAGGTGCTAGCAGGTATCTGGGCTGATCCCGCTAACACTGCGTTTTTGGGAACCCTAAACTGCTGGGGACACTAGTATAGATCTAATCGGATCAGATATTGATCCGATCAGATACTATACCACTAAGGGAGGCGTATGCTGCGTGCGTGGGTGTTAGCGGTACTGGCGCTAATCTGACGCTGCCTGGGGCTGGTGCTTGCCAGTTCACCAAAATGCTACCAAAAAAACTGTTAGCGATCGCAGGGATCAGGCCTGACTCTGCGAACGCTGCAGTTATGCGTTTAGTGTTTTGTAAGTGACAGTGATCGATCGATACTGCACTTGGGTGGGCTGGGCCGGGCGGAGGGGCAAAACGCAGGTGCAAGCAGGTATCTGGGCTGATCCCGCTAACACTGCGTTTTTGGGAACCCTAAACTGCTGGGGACGCTAGTATAGATCTGATCGGATCAGATATTGATCCGATCAGATACTATACCACTAAGGGAGGTATACGGTGCGTGCGTGGGTGTTAGCGGTACTGGCGCTAACCTGACGCTGCCTGGGGCTGGTGCTTGCCAGTTCACCAAAACGCTACCAAAAAAACTGTTAGCGATCGCAGGGATCAGGCCTGACTCTGCGAACGCTGCAGTTATGCGTTTAGTGTTTTGTAAGTGACAGTGATCGATCGATACTGCACTTGGGTGGGCTGGGCTGGGCGGAGGGGCAAAACGCAGGTGCTAGCGGGTATCTGGGCTGATCCCGCTAACACTGCGTTTTCGGGAACCCTAAACTGCTGGGGACGCTAGTATAGATTTGATCGGATCAGATATTGATCCGATCAGATACTATACCACTAAGGGAGGCATATGCTGCGTGCGTGGGTGTTAGCGGTACTGGCGCTAATCTGACGCTGCCTGGGGCGACGCATATCACCGCCGGGCGATCAGGGGGCTAAACCTTTATTCGGTAATAAATGGCGGGTTCCCTGACACTATAAAAAATAAACGAACTAACCAGCGTCACCCGTAACAGTTATACGGTGATCAGTGGTGAAAGGGTTAACTAGGGGGCAATAAAGGGGTTAAAACATTTATTAGATAGTATATGGGGGTCCCTGTCGCTATAAAATGCTGACGGCGAACCTAAATATTTACGTTCCTAACTAGCGTCACCAGCGACACTAATACAGCGATCAGAAAAATGATCGCTTAGCGACACTGGTGAGGGGGAGTGATCAAGGGGTTAAAACTTTATTAGGGGGGGTTAGGGGGGTATCCTAGACCTAAAGGGGGGTAATACTCACTGCCCTAACACTAACTGTCACAAACTGACACTATGCAGTAATCAGAAAAAAAAAAAAAAAAAAATACTGCTAATGTCAGTTTGTGACAGGGGGGGAGTGATTGGGGGGGGGATCGGGGGGCGATCGGGGGGGGGATCGGGGTGTAAGGTATGCCTGGCATGTTCTACTGTGTGTGTGTTGTGTGCACTCACTTGTCATCTCTCCTCGGCGCTGGAACGGAAACTGCCAGACCGAGGAGAGATGACATCACATCCTCTGCCTGTGTGAAACGACACACAGGCAGAGGAGGATTCCCATTGGCTGGGAGCGATCGCGAGGGGGGGGCCACGATCGGATGGTCTCCCCCTCGCCTCCCGACGCTCCCAGTCAAATGCCGACCGCCGATGGCACCGGGGGGGGGTCCGATCGGACCCCCCGCCCGCGGGAGGCAGATCACGTACGGGTACGTGATTTTGCCTGCCCGTGCCGCTCTGCCGCAGTATATATGCGGTAGGCGGTCGGCAAGTGGTTAAGGAATCTTATCCTTATAGATGGTGTACTACATCTCTCAAATACTCGGGTGTCCTTCTTACCCCCTCCTACTCTTCCTTCTATTCTGTGAAATCCCCCCCCCCATCTTGGACATTAACAAATCCCTACAGAACTGGACGAAATATCCCTTATCCCTTCTAGGCAAGATTAACGTCCTGAAAATGTCCATTTTACCCAGGCTACTGTACCACTTTGAAACACTACCTGTTGCTATACCCCTTTCCCAATTTAAAGCAATTCAGAGGAGCTTCCTAAAATTCATATGGAATTGTAAGGCCCACCGCATAGCGAGTTCCGTGGTCTTTGCTACAAGATTCAGGGGGGGATCGGGGGCACTGGATATTATTAAATATTATTACCCTTCACATCTAAGGGTCATTGCCTCCTGGTCCTCCCTACAGGCACCTAATCATTGGTCTGCCATTGAGAAAGGAATGTTATATCCGGTTCACCCATGCTCTTTAATTTAGGCTCCCTCTCCCTCCATAGATCCCATTTTTAGACGCTAATGTACTGCTCCAATGAACTTCACTCTAACTATATGGCGTAAATGCCTCAAAACCTTCTCACTTACTTCACAGTGCCCTCCCCTCATGAATGTGCTTTTCAACCCATCCATACCAGATAGCCTGTCCCTGGGACGGGTCCTCCCATGGATAAATGCTTCCCAGTTTCAGCATTGGAACTTAGTTTACCCAATCTCACGCAGATTTCACACTTTTGACACCCTACGTGAGAAATTTGATATCCCCGTCCACCTTTTTCATTTCTATTTACAGATCAGGCATTTCCTACATTCCCAGTCCCTGCTCCTGACTCTAGATAAACCCACCCCCTTTGAATACCTATGCGCTAAGGGCCCTCATCAACTACATTTAATATCCTCTATCCACCATATCCTCCACAAGTCCACCCCCCTCACTGAGATCACCCATCTATATATGAGGAGATGGACTCACCTGATTGGTAGACCTATTAGCTCTCAGTTGTGGGATAGGATCTGGTCTTCTACTTTTAAGTCTTCAAAATGTGTACTCCAGAGGGAGACATCCATCAAGATTCTCATGTTTTGATATAAAACCCCTGAAGTCATCCACAAATATGATTCCTCAATTTCAGCAAACTGTTGGTGCTATGGGACTGATGTGGGCTCATTGTTTCACATTTTCTGGCAATGTTCTATGATTCAGCCCTTTTGGCATGAAGTGATGATACTAATACAAAAGGTGGTGGATGTATCTCTTCCGCTTGATCCCCTACATTATCTATTGGGCCTTCCTTTCTCAGGTATTACCAAAAAAGACAGCTGATTTCATATATCCTTCTAGCTGCCAAAAGGCTCATTCCATTGTGCTGGTTATCCAACACTCCCCCCCTGTGGTCCAGATTTCTACAATTGGTAGCTGAGATCCGAAGGATGGAATGACTGACGGCCTCTGTGCATGATAACATTCCCCAATTTAATAAAATCTGGGAACCTTGGAATCAATCGGAATATGGAACCCCTTTGCCAACCATTACATTATAAATTGTTCTATCCTCTGCAGGTTTCTCCCCCCCCCCCCCGATACATACTGATTGGTACCCCTTAGAGCTTCCTGCTCCTACTTGTATACCCTATAATTGCTCTTATCTTCATACACGATCTCTGTTTTGTTTCTTGTCTCTACCTACGAGTTGTTCCTATTTCCTGATGTGCCATGCAGACCACCCCTGTGCTCTGCATACGTGGACGTTTTTATTTGTACCATCAAACCTTTTGTTACATTTTAGATGTTTGTACGCTCTGTAAAAATCCAATAAAAATCCAATTAAAACACTAAACCAACATCATAAAAAAAGATCAATAAATGCTGTATTACATGCTGTTCATACTCACCCAGTCACTATGAGATTTTAAATAATGATATTAGTACTCAAGCGCTGGTGAGGTGAAAAATAATCAATATATATATGTATATATATATATATATATATATATATATATATATACACACACACACACACATATATATATGGAGTGAAAAAAGCTGTAAACCAAAAAGGTGATCTCTCACTAGTGCAGTAATAAATTAATAAAAATGGTGCACTAATGTCACAATAAATATAAAAACTGAAAAATACTGGTATTAATAAGTGCTGTGTGCTGTAGTGATTTCTGTAAATAACCTAGCCACTATGTAAAGTGCATAGTTCCTGAAGACAAACCTAAAAAAGCTATTAGTTAGCAAATAAAAACAAATGTGCTAAAGTGCTGGGTGTGCACAATGAACTTGCTCCCACTAAAACACCATACAAATAACAAAATACAACAAAGATATATGCGTGCTTAAAAATAGTCACATCCAATATTGTTCCTGCTGGTAGTATGAAGCTAAAACCAGGTAGATAAAATGCTGGATGTGCACAATGAATTAAATAACAATGATGATGACAAATTGAAAAGGTATATGTGTGTTTAAAAGGTCCCATCCAATATTGTTTCTGCTGCTGAAGCCAGGTATGGAAGCATAACAGAATTATAGCAAGAAATATAAAATGATTGATCTTCCAAAAAATAGCTACCACATAAAATGGCTTGCAGTTCCAATTCTGATTCACACAGCTGGTTAGGTCACCCTTCTCTGTTCTATTCTCCATAGTCTCCAGAGCTCAAACATGTAATAGAAGAGAAAACAATAGTGTAGTAATGTAAAACTAGTATCAGCTAACTAAAGCCGATGCACTCACATACGCCCAATGGGTAAAAGTGTGTATGACAGTGAGGCTCACTCCTCCTCACATCCTTTTCGTGTAGCCGCACACTCGTAGCTGACATCACTGGCTCCTCCTCACGACGCGTTGCGTCACAGGTCACGTGACATTCTCAAGGGAATGAAGCCTTGTGACGAACATGGGGATTCATAGCCGCACTTTGTTTGTGGGTTGCCATAGTGACTTTGGATTCATTGTAACATCATGCTGTATCATTTAAACTGCCAGTGCAGTATGTTAGTAATGGGTGCCAATAAATAGAAATGTATCAATACATTACTATTAGTTACAATGTGTGCTTTATCCTGAACTGTTAAATGAACTTACCAAATATTTTAATACATTTTAAACAATTAATTTGTTAAAAGCTAAATGCATGTGCCCTGCATCTAGTTGTAAAAATCTAACCTAAAAATTCCACATAAAACCTAGAAAATCTTAAAAATCATCGCTGGGATTATTTTATTAGCATATGGATCAAAAGATGGGTATAAGTCAATGTTTAGTCCTAATGGTACAAAACAATTGATTTCATATATCCATCTGGATTCCATTTTACTCAATTCCCTGATTTTGTGACTACCCCTCCAGTGGGGTTTATATTTCTCAATGGCCCAGAATTTTAACTCCATGGCGTTTTTTCCGTGTACCTCAGCAAACTGTCAGGATACACTATGCTTTGGGATTCCTGATTTTATGTTCTGTACATGCTCATGTAATCTTTTCCATAGGGGGCATTTAGTCCTTCCTATATATTGTACTATACATACTACCAGCGGGAACAATATTGGATGTGACGGTTTTTAAGCACACATATACCTTTGTTGTATTTTGTTATTTTTATTGTGTTTTAGTGGGAGCAAGTTCATTGTGCACACCCAGCACTTTAGCACATTTGTTTTTATTTGCTAATTAATAGCTTTCTAGGTTTGTCTTCAGGCACTATACACTTTACATAGTGGCTAGGTTACCTACAGGAATCACTACAGCACACAGCACTTATTAATACCAGTATTTTTCAGTTTTTATATTTATTGTGACATTAGCGCACCATTTGTATTAATTTATTACTACACTATGAGATTTGTTTTCTGTATTCTGCAAAAAAACCTGGTTGATTCTGCTACTCTCCATCTGCACCTTCTGATAATGCCCCTCATTCAAATATGTATTTGGACACCAATTTAAAACAGTTTATTGATATTATTTATCTTTACTCTGTATTCTAAAGGCTGTTTTTTTTTTATTTTAAAGATGTGACCAGTAGCAGAGGAATAGAAGCTCCTACTTGCTTATGTTTCCCCGCAGACAGGCTGGGAAAGATCTGGGTCATGTGACAGCTGTATATGGATTTTGAAAAAGGATTTTTTTATTTAACCACTTGAGCCCCGGAAAAATTTGCCCTCTTAATGACCAGGCCATTTTTTGCGATACGGCACTGCTTCGCTTTAACTGATAATTGCACAGTCGTGCGATGTTGTACCCAAACATAATCAATGTCCTTTTTTAACCCACAAATAGAGATTTCTCATGGTGGTATTTGATCACCTCTTCTGTTTTTATTTTTTACGCTATAAACAAAAAAAGACTGACAATTAAAAAAAAAACAAAAAACAATTTTTTTACTTTCTGCTATAATACATGTCAAAATAAATATAAATACCGGTATATAAAAAAAAGTTTATCAGTTTTCAAGTTTATGAGTTTAGGCCAATATATATTCTACATATTTTTGGTGTATATTGTTTGGTTTGCACAAAAGTTATCGCATCTACAAACTATGGGATAGATTTAGTGACTTTTTTTTTTATTGTTTTTACTAGTAAAATGGCAGCGATCTGTGATTTTTAGCAGGACTGCGACATTGTGGTGGACAAATCTGGTAAAAATGGGTAAAATGCTTTTAATTAAAGTGTATCTAACTCTAATAACAATTAGTCATATTGCCACTTACCAGTATTTAGATGTGAGTTTATTTTTTGCCTGGTGATCCTGTCAGTAACACACTTCGTGTGCAAGAGTGACAACACACACTCATTGTAATGTATCTATGGAGAAGTGATGTTATCACCCTAGGACAGGAGGTGCATTAGGATTACATAACACTTTCCCATTTTCTTGTCTCCATAACATAAGGGGAAATGTTCTGTTGTCCACTGGGCAGGGCTGATATCATTGTTTGTGTTAAGACTATAGAGTGCACATAATACTGGAAAGCAATATATTTTTGGCAGGATCAAACACATATATCAAAACTCCTTTACCAGTCTAGTTAACAGCAGGGCTGGACTGGGACAAAAATTTGGCCCTGGACTTGATCATGACCGGCCAACTTTAATTTTGAGTGTCCCCAACAGCTTCCTCCTTACATCAGAGCGTCCCAATCAGCAGTCCCCTTCACATCAGAGTCCTCTTTAGCAGCCCCCTTCACATGAGAGTCCCCACCAGCAGTCCCCTTCACATCAGAGTACCCATCAGAAGCCCCCTTCACATCAGAGTCCCCATCAGAAGCCCCGTTCACATCAGAGTCCCCATCAGAAGCCCCCTTCACATCAGAGTCCCCACGAGCATTCCCCTTCACATCAGAGTCCCCACCATCAGAAGCCCCCTTCACATCAGAGAGTCCCCATCAGAAGCCCCCTTCACATCAGAGAGTCCCCATCAGAAGCCCCTTCAAATCAGTGTCCCCACCAGCAGTCCCCTTCACATCAGTGTCCCCACCAGCAGTCCCCTTCACATCAGAGTCTCCATCAGAAGCCCCCTTCACTTCAGAGTCCCCATCAGAAGCCCCCTTCACATCAGAGGGTCCCCATCAGAAGTCCCCTTCACATCAGAGAGTTCCCATCAGAAGTCCCCTTACATCAGAGTGTCCCAATCAGAAGTCCCCTTCACATCAGAGAGTCCCCATCAGAAGTCCCCTTCACAAGTCCCCTTCACATCAGAGTCCCCACCAGCAGTCCCCTTCACATCAGAGTCCCCACAAAGCAGCCCCCTTCACATCAGAGTCCCCACGAGCAGTCCAATTCACATCAGAGAGTCCCCACCAGCAGTGACCTTCACATCAGAGAGTGCCCATCAGAAGTTCCCTTCACATCAGAGTCCCCACCAGAAATCCCCTTCACATTAGAGTCCCCACCAGAAGCCCCCTTCACATCAGAGTCCCCATCAGAAGCCCCCTTCACATCAGCGTCCCCATCAGAAGCCCCCTTCACATCAGAGTCCCCACCAGCAGCCCCCTTCACATCAGAGTCCCCACCAGCAGTCCCCTTCACATCAGATTCCCCCTTCACATCAGAGGGTCCCCATCAGAAGTCCCCTTCACATCAGAGAGTCCCCATCAGAAGCCCCCTTCACATTAGAGAGTCCCCATCAGAAGCCCCCTTCACATTAGAGTCCCCATCAGAAGCCCCTTCACAGCAGTACCCGTCACATCAGAGTCCCCACCAGCAGTCCCCCTCACATCAGAGTCCCCATCAGAAGCCCCCTTCACATCAGAGAGTCACCATCAGAAGTCCCCTTCACATCAGAGAGTCCCCATGAGAAGTCCCTTTCACGTCAGAGAGTCCCCATCAGAAGCCCCTTCACATCAGAGTCCCCACCAGAAGTCCCCTTCACATCAGAGTCCCCACCAAAAGTCCCCTTCACATCAGAGAGTCCCCATCAGAAGCCCCTTCACATCAGTGTCCCCACCAGCAGTCCCCTTCACATCAGAGTCCCCATCAGAAGCCCCCTTAACTTCAGAGTCCCCATCAGAAGCCCCCTTCACATCAGAGTCCCCACCACCAGTCCCCTTCACATCAGATTCCCCATCAGAAGCCCCATTCACATCAGAGGGTCCCCATCAGAAGTCCCCTTCACATCACAGAGTCCCTATCAGAAGCCCCCTTCACATCAGAGTCCCCATCAGAAGCCCCCTTCACATCAGAGTCCCCATCAGAAGCCCCCTTCACATCAGAGTCCCCATCAGAAGCCCCCTTCACATCAGAGTCCCCATCAGAAGCCCCCTTCACTTCAGAGTCCCCATCAGAAGCCCCCTTCACATCAGGGTCCCCACCAGCAGTCCCCCTCACATCAGAGTCCCCATCAGAAGCCCCCTTCACATCAGAGAGTCCCCACCAAAAGTCCCCTTCACATCAGAGAGTCCCCATCAGAAGCCCCTTCACATCAGTGTCCCCACCAGCAGTCCCCTTCACATCAGAGTCCCCATCAGAAGCCCCCTTCACTTTAGAGTCCCCATCAGAAGCCCCCTTCACATCAGAGTCCCCACCAGCAGTCCCCTTCACATCAGATTCCCCATCAGAAGCCCCCTTCACATCAGAGGGTCCCCATCAGAAGTCCCCTTCACATCAGAGAGTCCCCATCAGAAGACCCCTTCACATCAGAGTCCCCATCAGAAGCCCCCTTCACATCAGAGTCCCCATCAGAAACCCCCTTCACATCAGAGTCCCCACCAGAAGCCCCCTTCACACCAGAGTCCCCATCAGAAGCCCCCTTCACATCAGAGTCCCGATCAGAAGCCCCCTTCACATCAGAGTCCCCATCAGAATCCCCCTTCACATCAGAGTCCCCATCAGAAGCCCTCTTAACTTCAGAGTCTCCATCAGAAGCCCCCTTCACGTCAGAGTCCCCACCAGCAGTCCCCCTCACATCAGAGTCCCCATCAGAAGCCCCCTTCACATCAGAGTCCCCATCAGAAGTCCCCTTCACATCAGAGAGTCCCCATCAGAAGTCCCCTTCACATCAGAGAGTCCCCATCAGAACCCCCCTTCACATCAGAGTCCTCACCAGCATTCCCCTTCACATCAGAGTCCCCATCAGAAGTCCCCTTCACATCAGAGGGTCCCCATCAGAAGTCCCCTTCACATCAGAGAGTCCCCATCAGAAGCCCCCTTCACATCAGAGAGTCCCCATCAGAAGCCCCTTCACATCAGTGTCCCCACCAGCAGTCCCCTTCACATCAGAGTCCCCATCAGAAGTCCCCTTACATCAGAGAGTCCCCATCAGAAGCCCCCTTCACATCAGAGTCCCCACCAGCAGTCCCCTTCACATCAGAGTCCCCACCAGCAGCCCCCTTCACATCAGAGTCCTCATCAGAAGCCCCCTTCACATCAGAGTCCCCATCAGAAGCCCCCTTCACATCAGAGTCCCCATCAGAAGTTCCCTTACATCAGAGAGTCCCCATCAGAAGTCCCCTTCACATCAAAAAGTCCCCATCAGATGTCCCCTTCACATCAGAGTTCCCATCAGAAGTCCCCTTCACATCAGAGTCCCCCCCAGCAGTCCCCTTCACATCAGAGTCCCCACCAGCAGCCCCCTTCATATCAGAGTCCCCACGAGCAGTCCCATTCACATCAGAGAGCCCCCACCAGCAGTCCCCTTCACATCAGAGAGTCCCCATCAGAAGTCCCCTTCTGTCAGAGACTATACTCACCGAGGCCGAGATGCCGAGAGCGGCTCGCCCTTACGACCACGCGCACCCGACCCCTGGAGGTGATACAGGGAGTTGGGGGCACGCGGAGGCACGGGCTTCCGGTGGTGACTGGATCTCTGAAGGAAGTCCGTGTGGCCGCTGGGTACTGGAGAAGCTGCAAGACAAGTGGTTAAATGGATCAGGGTATCAGCTCGGGCAAGTCCGTTATTCAGGCAAGGACCAGGGGTCTCAGGCAGGCAGAGAGAGTAAACGTGGAACAAGCAGGGATCCGGGGTATCTGGCAGGCAGGAACAGTCCGTGATAAACAAGCAGAGGTCTGGGGTATCAAGCAGGCAAAGAGTAGTCCGTTATGCAAGCAGTGGTCTGGGGTATCAGGCAGGCAAGAGGATAGTCCGTTATACAAGCAGTGGTCTGGGGTATCAGGCAGGCAAGAGGATAGTCCGTTATACAAGCAGAGGTCCGGATATCAGGCAAGCAAGGAGTAATCCGTTAATACAGGCAGGGGTCAATATAGGCAACTTTCTGGAAACAGGGAAAATGACAGGCACAAGGAGCGGGGTACAGCTGACGACAAACCAGCAACCCGACTGGGTGCTGGAGCCGTCAGAAGTAGCCCCGCGGCGAGCGCGTCACCGTGACGCGCCGCCGTGCACCCGCACGGTCACGGCGCGCACACGGGGACCGCCGTGCACCCGCGCACGCCGCACCATTGGGCCGCGAACGGGTGTACGGCGCAGCGTGAGTCCTCCGCGCATGCACCGTGGAGCCCGGCGGACGGAGGCGGCTTGTGCCTCCTGACAGTGCCCCCCTCCTAAGGGCGGACACTGGACGCCCAGACTGGACATCACCTCCGGGTGGTCTCGGTGAAAGGCTTGAATTAAGCGTGGTGCATGTAGATTCTTCGCGGGTTCCCAAGAGTTGTCCTCAGGTGGATAACCCTTCCACTGGATCAGATACTGCAGTTGTCTGCCCTTTTTCCTACAGTTAAGGATGGACTCCACCTCAAACTCATTTTCACCATCCACCCTAACTGGTGGCGGGGGAGGCTCCCCTCTTTCCGGGAAAGTGCTGTCCACTACGGGCTTCAGTAACGACACGTGGAAAACAGGATGGATCTTGTACGTCTTTGGTAGTGCTAGCTCCATAGCCACAGGATTGATAATTCTTTTGATGGGGAAAGGACCTATGAACTTTGGTCCCAATTTCCGCGAAGGCACAGATAATTTAAGATTGGTAGTGGATAGCCAGACCTCTTCTCCTAGTTTAAAGGTAGGATTTTCTCTCCTGCCCCGATCATACTGTTCCTTGTAATCCATTTGAGCCCTTTGTAACATATCTTGAATCCTTTGGAAATTTGTTTGTAAAGAGGCTATTCTGTCCTGCACTGCAGGGACTGATATCTCAGGAGCATCGTTGGTCAGAAAGGTGGGATGGAATCCACAATTCGCCCAGAAGGGCGTTTGGTTAGTAGCAGCGTGAACAGAATTGTTATACGCGAACTCTGCGTAAGGTAGAAGACTTGCCCAATCATCTTGAGATCCCGAGCAAAAACACCGTAGGTATTGCTCTAGAGTCTGGTTCGTCCTTTCCGTTTGGCCGTTACTCTGGGGGTGATAGGCTGATGAGAGGCAGACTTGGATATTCAAGGCTTTGCAGAGCTCCCTCCAAAATTTGGACGTAAATTGTACACCCCTGTCCGATACGATGTTCTTTGGTACTCCATGGAGCCTGATGATCTCCTTCAAAAAAATATTGGCAGTCTCTAAGGCCGAGGGGGTGCCCTTCATGGGCAAAAAATGGGCCATCTTGGAGAGACGGTCAACCACGACAAAAATAGTGGTGAAACCCCCCGAGGCTGGCAGGTCCACTATAAAATCCATAGAGACGTCAGACCATGGTCGTTCGGGGATAGGTAGAGGCCTTAGTAAGCCCCAAGACTTGGCGTTTCGACCCTTGTTTCTCTGACACAAAGGGCAGGATGCCACGTATTCTTTGCAATCCCGTCTCCACCCAGGCCACCAAAAGGAACGAGAGACTAGTTCGGACGTTTTCCTTATTCCAAAATGCCCTGCGAGCTTATGGTCATGGCACATCTTGAGGGTTAGCGACCGTGTCTCCTGTGGCACAAAGATCTTTCCCCGGATCCAAAAGAAATTACCGTTTCTTTTTAAGGATTGCACCTCTGGCTCCGTGCAAGAGTTAGACGCTGTTTTAATGGATGACATCAGATCCACTTGTGTTATCCCAAGGAAGTTTTGGGACGAGAGGATTGTTCCAGGTTCTGAAGCTTGGGACTCTGCTGAGAACATCCGTGAGAGTGCGTCTGCCTTTCCGTTCTTTGAGCCAGGTCTATAGGATATGTGGAAGTTGAAGCGAGAGAAAAAGAGAGCCCAGCGGGCTTGTCTAGGTCTTAGTCGTTTTGCCGTCCGTAGATATTCGAGGTTTTTATGATCTGTAAAGATCATCACCGGATGTAATGCGCCCTCGAGCAGATACCTCCATTCTTCTAAGGCAAACTTTATGGCCAGCAGCTCTCTGTCACCCACATCGTAGTTTAACTCTGGCGGGCTAAGTTTCCGAGAAGCGAAAGCAACGGGGTGAAGGATGGCTTTGGGCCCCTGTCTCTGAGAGAGAATGGCCCCTGTGGCAATTTCCGAGGCATCCACCTCCAAAACATATGGCTGAGAAGGATCGGGGTTAGGAAGAATTGGAGCCGAACTAAACAGATCCTTTAATTTTAGAAAGGCTTCTTGTGCGGCCTCACTCCACCGGAAAGGGTTGTGTTGACGAGTTAGCTGGGTGATAGGTGCTACAATGGTCGAGAATCCGATAATGAACTTCCGATAAAAATTAGCAAATCCTATGAATCGTTGGACCCCTTTTTTATCAGATGGAGCTGGCCAATCTTGGATAGCTTGTATCTTTTGGGGATCCATTGCGATCCCGCCGGCCGATATGATAAACCCCAGAAATTGGACCACTGACCTCTCGAATTCACACTTCTCCACTTTCAGATAAAGCTTGTGTTGTCTTAATATAGAGAGGACTCTTTTGACATGCTTCTTGTGTAATTCCATCGTGGGAGAAAAAATGAGTATGTCATCTAGGTAGACAACAAGGAAGTCATCCAGGTATTCTCGGAAGATGTCATTAACTAGGTGTTGGAAAGTAGCTGGAGCATTGCATAGCCCGAATGGCATCACCAGGTACTCGAAGTGCCCAAATCTGGACCTGAACGCTGTTTTCCATTCATCCATTCATCTCCGGCTCTGATTCTAATAAGGTTATAGGCACCCCGCAGGTCAAGTTTGGAAAAGACCTTGGCAGATCGGAATCGTTGAAATAACTCCGGAATGAGTGGTAGTGGGTACCTGTTTTTAATAGTAATATTGTTGAGCTGCCGGTAGTCCACACAAGGTCTAAGGGACCCGTCTTTTTTCCCAACAAAGAATATCCCTGCTCCCGCAGGTGAGGACGAAGGACGGATAAACCCCTTTTCCAGGTTCTCATCGATGTATTGTCTGAGCGCCTCCAGTTCGGTCTCGGAGAGAGGGAATATACGACCGAACGGGATCACTGATCCTGGTAACAGGTCGATCGGACAGTCATAAGGCCGATGAGGTGGTAGGCGATCAGCCATTTGTTTATTAAAGACCTCCTGGAACTCCAGATATTCAAAGGGAATCTGCGGCAGTTTGTCGGACGAGGTGGTAATTGTAGCACAAACCTTCGAGTTTAGAGGGAGGCAATGCTCCGAGCAGTATGGAGAGGAGAAGGACACCTCCTTGGTGCTCCATTGGATCTGCGGATCATGAGCTTGTAACCAGGGCAGGCCGAGGATGACTGGGAAGATGGGAGACTGGATGAGGTCGAGCCGTAGTAGTTCTTGATGCCCGGAGTCTGTGGTTACTAGGATGGGCTGGGTCTCTTGGGTAATGGGACCGGACCTCGGAAGAGACCCGTCAGCTAGATGCACCTGTAACCCTTGGGTCTTGGTTTGCAAGGGAATACGGAGGCTGTGGGCCAAGGTTGCATCCATGAAGCAGCTACAGGCCCCCGAATCAATGATGGCGGGTAGGCGAGACTCCCCTTCCGGTAGCTGCAAGGAAACAGACAACATCACATAAGACTTTGGAGCATCATTATCCTGGTAATTCATCAATTTAGGCTGGAAGGACTTACTGGGCCTTATTGGACAACCGCGCAGGAAGTGTCCTGCTCCCCCGCAGTACAGACACAAATTGGATTGCCGTCTGCGTTGTCTCTCCTCTGATGTTAGCGGGGCTCGGAGCGGCGTTCTCGCAAGCGCCTGTCTAACTGCGTGGCTGCCTGAATGAGTTCTTCCAAAGTCTCTGGGGTCTCCATCCTGGCTAGCTCATCCTTAAGGAGTTCAGACAAGCCTTGACGATACTGGTAGCGAAGAGCCGGCTCGTTCCAGTTCGTGTCGGCCGCCCATTTACGGAATTCGACCGTGTAGTCTTCAATGGGCCTCCTTCCCTGAGACAAGTGGTGTAGAGTGGCTTCAGCAGTAGCCTTCCGTTGGGGGTCATCATAAAGTTTGGACATACCTTCAAAGAAGGTGTCTATGGAATTTAACACGGGACTTCCTTGTTCCATTAAGCCGTGGGCCCAAGCCTGAGGTTCCTCTGACAGCAATGAGATAGCGAACCCCACCTTGACGATCTCTGATGCAAATGTCCGGGGCTGGAGGGCAAAGTAAAGAGAACATGCGTTCTTAAAAGCTCTGAATCTTTTACGGTCCCCTGAAAAACGTTCGGGCGTAGGGACCCTAGGCTCGGGAAGCGCCATGACGACCGTAGGGCTGGCGGAGGCCTGGGGAAGCGGACCTTCATTGCCGGGTGCCGGAGCTGCAGCGGCGGAGGGAAGTATTCCAGCAATCTGTTGGAGGCGATTGTCAACCTGAGCGTACCCCTCTTGTAACTTCTGGACTGAGTCGGCCAAAGTGGAGACCTGTTGACATAGGATCTCCAGAGGAGAGCGCGCTCTGTCGGCCTCGGACATCTGGCTGGTTTGTACTGTCAGAGACTATACTCACCGAGGCCGAGATGCCGAGAGCGGCTCGCCCTTACGACCACGCGCACCCGACCCCTGGAGGTGATACAGGGAGTTGGGGGCACGCGGAGGCACGGGCTTCCGGTGGTGACTGGATCTCTGAAGGAAGTCCGTGTGGCCGCTGGGTACTGGAGAAGCTGCAAGACAAGTGGTTAAATGGATCAGGGTATCAGCTCGGGCAAGTCCGTTATTCAGGCAAGGACCAGGGGTCTCAGGCAGGCAGAGAGAGTAAACGTGGAACAAGCAGGGATCCGGGGTATCTGGCAGGCAGGAACAGTCCGTGATAAACAAGCAGAGGTCTGGGGTATCAAGCAGGCAAAGAGTAGTCCGTTATGCAAGCAGTGGTCTGGGGTATCAGGCAGGCAAGAGGATAGTCCGTTATACAAGCAGTGGTCTGGGGTATCGGGCAGGCAAGAGGATAGTCCGTTATACAAGCAGAGGTCCGGGTATCAGGCAAGCAAGGAGTAATCCGTTAATACAGGCAGGGGTCAATATAGGCAACTTTCTGGAAACAGGGAAAATGACAGGCACAAGGAGCGGGGTACAGCTGACGACAAACCAGCAACCCGACTGGGTGCTGGAGCCGTCAGAAGTAGCCCCGCGGCGAGCGCGTCACCGTGACGCGCCGCCGTGCACCCGCACGGTCACGGCGCGCACACGGGGACCGCCGTGCACCCGCGCGCGCCGCACCATTGGGCCGCGAACGGGTGTACGGCGCAGCGTGAGTCCTCCGCGCATGCGCCGTGGAGCCCGGCGGACGGAGGCGGCTTTGACACCTTCACATCAGAGTCCCCACCAGCAGTCTCCTTCACATTAGAGTCCCCTTCACACCAGAGAGTCCCCATCAGAAGTCCCCTTCACATCAGAGTCCCCATCAGAAGCCCCTTCACATCAGTGTGTCCTCCCTCTCCTCCCCCTCCCACATGTACTCACAGTTTTGAAGGTAGCTTCTCGTTCCTCTCTCCAGTCATTTGATAGCAAGTGATAAAGGGAGAGAGGAAGGAAAGTCTGCCGGCTGCCTATCTCCCCCTGCAGGCTGCAGGGAGCATAACGCCTAATGCTCTCTCCAGCAAGTGACGGAAGCAGCTTCCTCCTGACAGGAGTAAAATCGCGATCACTCACTGTCAGTTAGGAGCAGGTCCAGGTCTGCACATGACCGACCCACTGAGCCATTCGGCCCACCGGGAAACACCCTTTAGTCCCGATGGCCAGTCCATATCTGGTTAACAGACCAAAAGGGAGCAGATAGATTTGATTGTTGGGATTCATGACACTTTAACTCTATAGTCCTAGCAGGTCTGGTTCATTTCCACTATAGATGCAATTGTGTCTATTGCTGAGTCAAAAAGACTATGGGGGTGATTTACTAAGAAGAAGGCACTGCACTAGTTCATTCATTAATTGGTGCGCCGGCAAAGTCATTAATTGAACATGCAAACTGGTGCACATTGAAGTGCAATTAACGATAATAAATACCCGCATATGTAAACTGGAACTGGCACTAGGGTAACTATAGATTTCTTACTGATAATAGCGCACACCCAATACAATTGGGTAATTTCATCTCATTGCATGTGTCTTGTTAGGTAATTAGTAGGTGTACTCAGTTAATTAACCCTTTTGACGCTAATCTCATTCCTACAATTTCTAATATATCTTTGAAATGTGTTTTTTTTATTTTTTGCTAAAGAGCAGCAAAGGAAATGATGTCATCTCTCTTTCCGTTCCAGCGCCGAGGAGAGAAGACATCAATGTGAGTGCACCAACACTACACACTCAGTAGAACATGCCAGGCACACAAAACACCCTGATCCCCCCCCTGATCGCCCCCGATCACCCGATCACCCCCCGATCACCCCCCAATCACCCCCCCTGTCACAAACTGACACCAAGCAGGTTTTTTTTTTCTGATTACTGTATTGGTGTCAGTTTGTGACAGTTACAGTGTTAGGACAGTTACTGTTAGCCCCCTTTAGGTCTAGGGTACCCCCCTAACCCCCCCTAATAAAGTTTTAACCCCTTGATCACCCCCCATCACCAGTGTCACTAAGCGATCATTTTTCTGATCGCTGTATTAGTGTCGCTGGTGACGCTAGTTAGGGACGTAAATATTTAGGTGGGCCGTCAGCGTTTTATAGCGACAGGGACCCCCATATACTACCGAATAAATGTTTTAACCCCTTGATTGGCCCCTAGTTAACCCTTTCACCACTGATCACCGTATAAGTGTTACGGTTGGCGCTGGTTAGTTCGTTTATTTTTTATAGTGTCAGGGCACCCGCCATTTATTACCAAATAAAGGTTTAGCCCCCTGATCGCCCGGCGGTGATATGCGTCGCCCCAGGCAGCATCAGATTAGCGCCAGTACCGCTAACACCCATGCACGCAGCATACGCCTCCCTTAGTGGTATAGTATCTGATCGGATCAATATCTGATCCGATCAGATCTATACTAGCGTCCCCAGCAGTTTAGGGTTCCCAAAAACGCAGTGTTAGCGGGATCAGCCCAGATACCTGCTAGCACCTGCGTTTTGCCCCTCCGCCCAGCCCACCCAAGTGCAGTATCGATCGATCACTGTCACTTACAAAACACTAAACACATAACTGCAGCGTTCACAGAGTCAGGCCTGATCCCTGCGATCGCTAACAGTTTTTTTGGTAGCATTTTGGTGAACTGGCAAGCAAGCACCAGCCCCAGGCAGCGTCAGGTTAGCGCCAGTAGTGTTAACACCCACGCACGCACCGTACACCTCCCTTAGTGGTATAGTATCTGATCGGATCAATATCTGATCCGATCAGATCTATACTAGCGTCCCCAGCAGTTTAGGGTTCCCAAAAACGCAGTGTTAGCGGGATCAGCCCAGATACCTGCTAGCACCTGCGTTTTGCCCCTCCGCCCGGCCCAGCCCAGCCCACCCAAGTGCAGTATCGATCGATCACTGACACTTACAAAACACTAGATGCATAACTGCAGCATTCGCAGAGTCAGGCCTGATCCCTGCGATCGCTAACAGTTTTTTTGGTAGCTTTTTATTGAACTAGCAAGCGCCAGCGGCCTAGTACACCCCGGTCGTAGTCAAACCAGCACTGCAGTAACACTTGGTGACGTGGCGAGTCCCATAAGTGCAGTTCAAGCTGGTGAGGTGGCAAGCACAAGTAGTGTCCCGCTGCCAACAAGAAGACAAACCCAGGCCCGTCGTGCCCATAATGCCCTTCCTGCTGCATTCGCCAATCCTAATTGGGAACCCACCGCTTCTGCAGCGCCTGTACTTCCCCCATTCACATCCCCAACCAAATGCAGTCGGCTGCATGAGAGGCATTTTCTTTATGTCCTCCCGAGTACCCCTACCCAACAAACCCCCCCAAAAAAGATGTTGTGTCTGCACCAAGCGCGGATATAGGCGTGACACCAGCTATTATTGTCCCTCCTGTCCTGACAATCCTGGTCTTTGCATTGGTGAATGTTTTGAACGCTACCATGCACTAGTTGAGTATTAGCGTAGGGTACAGCATTCCACAGACTAGGCACACTTTCACAGGATCTCCCAAGATGCCATCGCATTTTGAGAGACCCGAACCTGGAACCGGTTACCGTTATAAAAGTTAGTTACAAAAAAAGTGTAAAAGAAAAAAAAATATATAAAATAAAAAAAAATAACTGTCGTTTTATTGTTCTCTCTCTCTCTATTCTCTCTATAGTTCTGCTCTTTTTTTACTGTATTCTATGTTTTATTGTTATTATGTTTTATCATGTTTGCTTTTCAGGTATGCAATTTTTTATACTTTACCGTTTACTGTGCTTTATTGTTAACCATTTTTTTGTCTTCAGGTAAGCCATTCACGACTTTGAGTGGTTATACCAGAATGATGCCTGCAGGTTTAGGTATCATCTTGGTATCATTCTTTTCAGCCAGCGGTCGGCTTTCATGTAAAAGCAATCCTAGCGGCTAATTAGCCTCTAGACTGCTTTTACAAGCCGTGGGAGGGAATGCCCCCCCCCACCGTCTTCCGTGTTTTTCTCTGGCTCTCCTGTCTCAACAGGGAACCTGAGAATGCAGCCGGTGATTCAGCCAGCTGACCATAGAGCTGATCAGAGACCAGAGTGGCTCCAAACATCTCTATGGCCTAAGAAACCGGAAGCTACGAGCATTTTATGACTTAGATTTCGCCGGATGTAAATAGCACCATTGGGAAATTGGGGAAGCATTTTATCACACCGATCTTGGTGTGGTCAGATGCTTTGAGGGCAGAGGAGAGATCTAGGGTCTAATAGACCCCAATTTTTTCAAAAAAGAGTACCTGTCACTACCTATTGCTATCATAGGGGATATTTACATTCCCCGAGATAACAATAAAAATGATAAAAAAAAAAATGAAAGGAACAGTTTAAAAATAAGATAAAAAAGCAAAAAAATAATAAAGAAAAAAAAAAAAAAAAAAGCACCCCTGTCGCTCCCTGCTCTCGCACTAAGGCGAACGCAAGCGGCGGTCTGTCGTCAAATGTAAACAGCAATTGCACCATGCATGTGAGGTATCACCACGAAGGTCAGATCAAGGGCAGTAATTTTTGCAGTAGACCTCCTCTGTAAATCTAAAGTGGTAACCTGTAAAGGCTTTTAAAGGCTTTTAAAAATGTATTTATTTTGTTGCCACTGCACATTTGTGCGCAATTTTAAAGCATGTCATGTTTGGTATCCATGTACTCGGCCTAAGATCATCTTTTTTATTTCATCAAACATTTGGGCAATATAGTGTGTTTTAGTGCATTAAAATTTAAAAAAGTGTGTTTTTTCCCCAAAAAATGCGTTTGAAAAATCGCTGCGCAAATACTGTGTGGAAAAAAAAAATGAAACACCCACCATTTTAATCTGTAGGGCATTTGCTTTAAAAAAATATATAATGTTTGGGGGTTCAAAGTAATTTTTTGCAAAAAAAAATAACTTTTTCATGTAAACAATAAGTGTCAGAAAGGGCTTTGTCTTCAAGTGGTTAGAAGAGTGGGTGATGTGTGACATAAGCTTTTAAATGTTGTGCATAAAATGCAAGGACAGTTCAAAACCCCCCCAAATGACCCCATTTTGGAAAGTAGACACCCCAAGCTATTTGCTGAGAGGCATGTCGAGTCCATGGAATATTTTATATTGCGACACAAGTTGCGGGAAAGAGACAAATTTTTTTTTTTTTTTTGCACAAAGTTGTCACTAAATGATATATTGCTCAAACATGCCATGGGAATATGTGAAATTACACCCCAAAATACATTCTGCTGCTTCTCCTGAGTATGGGGATACCACATGTGTGAGACTTTTTGGGAGCCTAGCCGCGTACGGGACCCCGAAAACCAAGCACCGCCTTCAGGCTTCCTAAGGGCGTGAATTTTTGATTTCACTCTTCACTGCCTATCACAGTTTTGGAGGCCATGGAATGCCCAGGTGGCACAAACCCCCCCCCCCAAATGACCCCATTTTGGAAAGTAGACACCCAAAGCTATTTGCTGAGAGGTATAGTGAGTATTTTGCAGACCTCACTTTTTGTCACAAAGTTTTGAAAATTGAAAAAAGAAAAAAAAAATGTTTTTTCTTGTCTTTCTTCATTTTCAAAAACAAATGAGAGCTGCAAAATACTCATCATGCCTCTCAGCAAATAGCTTGGGGTGTCTACTTTCCAAAATGGGGTCATTTGGGGGGGTTTTGTGCCACCTGGGCATTCCATGGCCTCCGAAACTGTGATAGGCAGTGAAGAGTGAAATCAAAAATTTTCACCCTTAGAAATCCTGAACGCGGCTAGGCTCCCAAAAGTCCCACACATGTGGTATCCCCATACTCAGGAGAAGCAGATAAATGTATTTTGGGGTGCAATTCCACATATGCCCATGGCCTGTGTGAGCAATATATCATTTAGTGACAACTTTGTGCAAAAAAAAAAAAAAAGTGTCACTTTCCCGCAACTTGTGTCAAAATATAAAATATTCCATGGACTCAGTATGCCTCTCAGCAAATAGCTTGGCGTGTCTACTTTCCAAAATAGGGTCATTTGGGGGGGTTTTGTGCCACCTGGGCATTCCATGGCCTCTGAAACTGTGATAGGCAGTGAATAGTATAACAAAATAGGGAATGGCGCCGTGCATAAAGGATGTATTGGTATGTGATGTTTATCTAATGGTGGTGGTAGATGTATCAATGTGACATGCTATAGGGGACACCAATAGGTAGTACCCTCAAAATGCAGCACTATTTATCCCACATATAAATAGGAAAAAAAGAAAAATTATTATTAATAAAAAAATAATAATAAGAAAGGTGCTAATTAATAAATCAATTAGTGAGTGACAATAAATATAAAAGTGAAAAAATACAACTGTGATCTCATATACAAAATTAATAGTATTGATATTGGTGACCACTAATAATATAGTATAAAAAGGTAGTAAGTGCGAAAGTGTCAGGTGCAATACAATTGGCAATATTCCAGCCCCTGCTGGATGGTAGAAATGAACTTTTTTGTCACTTTCACATGAGACTTAATATTGCCATCAATTGGTTTACCATCAGGCTATTAGAGACATACCTCTATATATACATATTAATTATTTACCAGTTTGGGTCTTAATATCTGCACATTTTAAATATATTTATATTTCATTTTTTCCACGTATCTACTTTTTGCATTCCTAGCACTTTATTATAGAGGACTGTGGATACCCTCTACCTTACACACTCTTTTTATATATATATTTGTGTATAGACCTCACATATGTGTATGTGTGTATATGTATATATATTTTTTACACATATTGCTTTGCATTTTCTGTCTTTCACCATAGAGGACTGTGGACACCCTCTATCCTAATTTAATATTTGCAGTTCATTTCTACCATCCAGCAGGGGCTGGAATATTGCCAATTGTATTGCACCTGACACTTTCGCACTTATTACCTTTTTATACTATATTATTAGTGGTCACCAATATCAATACTATTAATTTTGTATATGAGATCACAGTTGTATTTTTTCACTTTTATATTTATTGTCACTCACTAATTGATTTATTAATTAGCACCTTTCTATTATTTATTTATTAATAATAATTTTTCTTTTTTTCCTATTTATATGTGGGATAAATAGTGCTGCATTTTGAGGGTACTACCTATTGGTGTCCCCTATAGCATGTCACATTGATACATCTACCACCACCATTAGATAAACATCACATACCAATACATCCTTTATGCACGGCGCCATTCCCTATTTTGTTATACTTATCCATCTTAGGGTACACGTTAGTGTCCCTTGCCTACATAGGGGGGCTGCAGTTGCAAATACACCCTGTAGCGCGGATCCACTGACAAAACTACTAGGCAGTGAATAGTGAAATCAAAAATTTACACCCTTAGAAATCCTGAAGGCGGTGATTGGTTTTCGGGGCCCCGTACGCGGCTAGGCTCCCAAAAAGTCCCACACATGTGGTATCCCCATACTCAGGAGAAGCAGCTGAATGTATTTTGGTAAAAATTAATAAAAAAACCTTGCGAGCCACATACGGGTTAATGCCTTATAAAAATAAAAACATAAAATCAATCATAAGCAAACATCAGCAGCAAACACTAAATCACGTTCCATAATCGTGTAAGTGACATATAAAGAAAAAAATGTGTCTGCGCTAGATGGAAAATAATAATACCAAAAACTAATAATATTAAAAATATATATAAACATACAATAGTAAGTGCTAAGTGCAAAAGTGAACATACATATAAATCAACGTGCTATTGTAGCACGTTGATTTATATGTATGTTCACTTTTGCACTTAGCACTTACTATTGTATGTTTATATATATTTTTAATATTATTAGTTTTTGGTATTATTATTTTCCATCTAGCGCAGACACATTTTTTTCTTTATATGAATGTATTTTGGGGTGCAATTCCACATAGGCCCATGGCCTGTGTGAGCAATATATCATTTAGTGACAACTTTTTGTAAATATTTTTTTTTGTCATTATTCAATCACTTGGGACAAAAAAAAAAAAATATTCAATGGGTTCAACATGCCTCTCAGCAATTTCCTTGGGGTGTCTACTTTCCAAAATGGGGTCATTTGGGGGGGGTTTGTACTGCCCTGCCATTTTAGCACCTCAAGAAATGACATAGGCAGTCATAAACTTAAAGCTGTGTAAATTACAGAAAATGTACCCTAGTTTGTAGACGCTATAACTTTTGCGCAAACCAATAAATATACGCTTATTGACATTTTTTTTACCAAAGACATGTGGCCGAATACATTTTGGCCTAAATGTATGACTAAAATTTAGTTTATTGGATTTTTTTTATAACAAAAAGTAGAAAATATCATTTTTTTTCAAAATTTTTGGTCTTTTTCCATTTATAGCGCAAAAAATAAAAACCGCAGAGGTGATCAAATACCATCAAAAGAAAGCTCTATTTGTGGGAAGAAAAGGATGCAAATTTCATTTGGGTACAGCATTGCATGACCGCGCAATTAGCAGTTAAAGCAACGCAGTGCCAAATTGGAAAAAGACCTCTGGTCCTTAGGCAGCATAATGGTCCGGGGCTCAAGTGGTTAAAGATGACCATACACTGCAATCAGTTAGATCTTAAATAAATTAGATTTAATGCAAGAGCTTGTTTAATTTCCTATATTTTGAATTAATTGTTCAAGTGCGTCTTCCTATTACCTATTTTGCCTAAATATCGAGTTGTACAGAGATTGGCCACTCAGATTGCATAGTGCATGACCATTTTAAGTGCCACATTTGGAATGTAGATGTTCTATGACTCACTTGTATTTTCCTAACGATATTTCTTGGGCATTATACAAGGCACATGAAAAACCACCTTTTTTCAAGACATGCTAGAGTGATCAGGAATCTTCAAGCTACGGCTCTCCAACTGTTGCGGAACTACACATTTCATGAGGCATTGTAAAACTCTGACATTCACAGACATGACTAGGCATGATGGGAATTGTAGTTCCTGAACAACTGGAGGGCCGTAGTTTGAAAACCCCTGTGCTAGACCTTTATTATGCCTCCAGAATTGGGAGTGTGGCATCTACCCAACTTCTCTCTGCTGGTGGACACAAGAACCTACATCTATATATATATATATATATATATATATATATACACACACACACACTGAAACAGGAAGCAATATACATTGGCCCAGAAGTGAATCTGTACACAGGAAGTAAGTGTGTGTTTTGAGGCCAAATCATTTAGACATACACAGATGACCCACACAAACACCACCCCATGTAAAAAGAAATAAAAAAAAATCTTAATTTGCAAATAAGGATCATCCTTTCCTCAGAGAACAGTGAGCGGGGCATGGTGGTGGGAAGAAGTTATCAGCAGTACAAGCAACTTCCTGGAGGGGCGTGATGTCATTCCTGTGTGCTGGCCACTGCTTCCGGGAACCAAATACACGCCACAGGTACATACCTCTGCACACACAGTAGTTGCGCATCTCACATACACAGCGTCGTGTATCTAGATGCATTTGGCGCATCTAGCTGCAGGAACCCAATTTTTATGGAAATTAATAGTAAAGCAGATGCAGATTTCCAGTACTGGACTAACACATATTAATAGTGAAAGGCAACTGGTGTTTTCTATTAAATAAGGTCTAAATGGGCCATTGACATGCATCACAGTTGAACTTAGAGAAGGGGGGACAAGGAGGGTGGGACTTTATATGAAGCACATGAAAGCGCGAAGATAGTTAAGTGGAGTAAAGGAATTTATTCATAATACAATGTAATTGTACATATAATGTTGATACACAATAGCAACAGTAATGTGGTGATAACAACAATGTTTGGGATTCTTTATTTCTGGTACTAATGTTATACTTCTCTATAACTTGGACAATGTAGATGCATGGTGAACAGCCCCGAAGAAGCAGCAATCTAGTCTGCAAAACGCGACGGATATCGTACACACACAAGCATCTGTTCAATCTTGGTCATTGTTGATATGACTGAATACTGTTACTATTTAAAATTATGAACATTTTGTAATAAATTATATATTTTCTGAATTATTCCTTTGTGGGTATATTTACCTTGTGACAGAAATATGCATCCGTGAAAATCACATTATTTCTTGAGGGACAGATTCACACTCTCTCTCTCACTCTTTCTTGTTTCACTATACATCAGGGATGTGGATGCAACATTCTGTCCCTAGAATCTGTCCAATAAATCATATATATATATATATATATATATATATATATATATATATATACTAACAGAATATGGTTTGGAGGTCTGACCATTTTGCACAGGAAATTAACAGGATTTAAAAGGACTGCGCCCACAAATGGACAGTCTCTTAAGGATATAAACATTTAGTAGTCACAACAGCTTGAGGAAGATTTTGCAAAATAAAATGAAATTAAAAATATCCCCCCCCCCCCAAAAAAAAGAAAATACTTGCTATAAAGCACATCTGTTTTGCAAAAACATAACAAACAAAATACAAAGAGAAAATACATGTGTTACAAACGCTATAAGGACACCCAAATGTACTCTTTTTTTTCTTTCCCACTTCAGAAAACTCTATCGAGAGCTTGACGCTCATTCACTGTCTCCAACGTCTTACATCATTGTGGAAGAGACTTAATTTTTAATCAACATCCTCCATTTTATAAACTTCCAGATGCCTTCGGCATCCACGCCCTTCTTTTTATCCAACAAGAAAAATAAGTATAGCTTGCTTAGCCATAATCCTATACATTGTTTACTGTCTAATGAAACCTTTTTATGTACATACAAGTTGCGTGCATCCTACAACACTTCAACTTTAATGCACATAACACTAACCACAATACTCTGTTTATCTTTTTCCAGTTTCCTCAAGCCATACATCATCATTTTCCACTCACTCACCTTCACTCCTGTTATTTCTTTCAGCAGATCTTGACTCTTATTGATCACGTCTTTCGCTACACCACACCCCCAGAACACATGTTCACTGTCTTCTACACCCCCACAATTCATTCTTGGACAAATATCAGACACACAAAAATCCCTCCTTTTCATAAATAGCCTTGTAGCTAGACATTCATGCAAACTCACCCACACTATCTGTCTCTGCACATTTGTCACTCTATACACACTCATTTTCTTCCATACTTCCCCACCCACTGACACATTAACTCCCTTAAGGTTACACACATACGCCTTCTATATCAACCACTTTCTCACCTTCAATTTATTCCCCTCCTATTCTCCTAAAATTGCCAACTTAAACTCTACCCTAAACTTTTCTAATACCCAGTAGTCACGTGTCACCACGTAGGCCACCGGCATCCTTGAATCCCTTCCAAACCACCCCCACCTCCTAAACAACCACCCACCTGAAAAAGATATCACCCTACCACACACTCCACCATTCCTCAAAACTTTCACCAAGCAAAACCAATAATGCACTAACAAAAACACTCTCACATTTGGAAAACCCAACCCACCATTACATTTACGTCTACACACATATTCTCTCTTGACTCTCCATTTTCGACCCCAATAAATAAAAAAAAAACAATAACTTATTAATTTTCCTCAATCTAATCTCCTCAGGAGGGAAGATATTGCTTGCATACAAAATTAACAGTAAGATTACTGCCTTGACTACTAAAACTTTAATAAATCGACAATTTATTTTCTTAGACCAAAACCTCAAATTCTTGGCTATTTTTTCTCCCACTTCATTCCAGCATGCTTCCCCTTTCATTCCATGGTCAAACACAATACACAAACACAATACCCAAAATCCTCACTCCATTCTCAACCTTCCCAATCTGATCATCCACACATTCCACTTTTCTCCCATACACACCCAAACTACACTTATTCCAATTCACACTCATTCCCGCACATACACAAAAAATAGACAAAAGTAACTTGACCCTTCTTACGCCCACCACTGACTGACACACTGCTACCATGTCATCCATATAACCTAAACATTTCACAATTTTTCCTCCACTCCCAGGCACCAAAAAGCCCCTTACCACCTTATCTAGGGATGACCTGAACACCCCCCGGTTTGGTTTGTGGCAGAACATGCGAACGGCCTGAAAGTTTGCACGAACATTCGAACACCGTTAAAGTCCATGGGACCCAAATGTGAAAAATCAAAAGTGCAAATTTTAAAGGCTAATATGCAAGTTATTGTCCAAAAAAGTGTTTGGGGACCCAGGTCCTGCCCCAGGGGACATGTATCAATGCAAAAAAAAGTTTTAAAAACGGACGCAGTGATTTTAATAATGCTTAAAGTGAAAAAATAAAAGTGTTTCCCATGTTTAGAACAGTCCCTGCACAAAATTAAATTTCTAAAGGAATAAAAGTCATTTAAAACTGCTTGCGGCTGTAATGTAATGTCAGGTCCTGGCAATATGGATGAAAATTATTGAAAAAAAACGGCATGGATACCCCCCCCCCAGCCCATTACCAGGCCCTTTGAGTCTTGTATGGATATTAAGGGGAACCCCGCACCCAAATTAGAAAAAGAAAATGCGTGGAGCCCCAAGGCCCTATATACTCTGAACAGCAGTATACAGGCAGTCCAAACAAGACAGGGACTGTAGGTTTGTTCTTAAGTTGAATCTGTTTGTAATTTGGAACAGGTACATTTTGTAAGTGTAGATCCAGCCAAAAAAAAACAATTTTTAAGCTTTTTGGATAACATAGGGAAGGGTTATCACCCCTGTAACATTTGTTTTGCTGTCTGTGCCCCTGTTCTGAAGATTTCACCTCACTTTCTGTCCCAATGACAATTGGATTTTGAAAATTTGGGGTTATTAGGGAAATAAGGATTGGTTATAAAACATCGGTGGAGAAACCTTTTTTCCATATTAACTCTTACAGGTGAGAATTTCCCTTCCTAGGGGTAGATTTCCTCTCACTTCCTGTTGTCTTCCTTCGTTTGTAAGTAGGAATCAATTGTAAGTTGGATGTTTGAAAGTAGGGGACCACCTGTATATACTATACGGCCTGCCCTATATAATCTGCAGAAAATTGGGCGTTAGGTGTTGGTGGTACCAGAACACTGTAAGCCCTCACAGTTACTCTTGGTGGGCGCTGGAACAGGCCCTGCTGTGAAATATTATATCAAGAATTGTAATTACATGCCCCTGTTGAACAGGGGCAGAAAAATTGGGCATTTGGTGTTGGTGTGGTGGTGGTGCCACAACATTGTAAGCCCTCACAGTTACTCTTGGTGGGTGCAGGAACGGGCCCTCTTGTGAAATATTAGATCAAAAATTGTAATTACACGTCCCTGTTAAACAGGGGCAGAAAAATTGGGTCTTAGGCAGTGGTGGTGCCACAACACTGTAACCCCTCACAGATTCTGTTGTTGAACGCAGGAACGATCCCTGCTGTGAAATATTAGCACAAATATTGTAATTACATGCTCCTGTTAAACATGAGTGCTTGCATAGCCCCTTGAACGCATGCGGAGCACCATTGGTTCCGAGGAGAAATCTGCAGAGCAAGAGGCCATAGAGGAAGAAGAAGAGGAGGGGGTGGAGGAAAGAAGTGTGGCAGAATCACCACTACTAGCATTTTGGAGGCGTGGTGGTGGAACAAGCTCTTACAGTACTGCACCCTGTCCTGCATCCTTCCCAGCTGCCAGCAGAGTTACCTGGTGCGCCATGAAAGAAAGGTAACGTTCCCGTCCATGCCTGCTGGACCATGAGTCAGTGGTAATATGCACTTTACCGCTGACCGCCCTGTCCAACGAGGCCAAGACATTGCCTTCCACATGCTGGTAGAGAGCCGAAATGGCCATCCGTGAAAAGAAATGGCATTTGGGAACCTGCCACTGGGGTATCGCACATTCCACAAATTCATAAAAGGGGGCAGAGTCTACCAGCTGAAAAGGCAGCAGTTGGAGTGCTAGCAATTTAGCCAAGCTAGCATTCAGCCGCTGAGCATGTGAATGGCTGGGACCGAATTTCTTTTGACAGTTTAGCAACTGGGGTAGGGAAATTTGCCTGCTACAATCGGATGTTGGTGTAGCTATAGCAGATTGCCTGCAAGTACTTGGCACATCTAATTCTACACCTTCATTCCTCTCAGTGCAGGCTTTTGAGAGGACTGAAGGTATAGTGGGGTTGGTGATCCCAGCTAATAAGGAGCAAGGAGAGGTCTGCCTTGTTCTTTGGTGTGGGTCTTTTAAGTACTGTTGCCAACGGACTGCATGGGAGGTTGACATATGCCTGGTCAAGCATGTGGTGCCCAAGCAGCTGTGGTTTTGGCCACGCTTGATATGCTTGATATGCTTCAGACATATCTTGCAAATAGCAACGGTGCGATCTGCTGCACATGTAGCAAAAAAGGCCTACACCAAAGAACTTTTCAAAATACGTGGGGAGTCAGCAACGCCCTGCATATGCGGAGCTCTGCGGTGTGATGCAGTCGGGTGGTTGCCCTTAAGCTGGCCCCTGGAGGGCATCCTGCCTACTTGGAGATGTGCCTCCTCCTCCTCCCCTCTTCTATCAGGCACCCACATAGAGTCAGTGACCTCATCATCCCCTCCCTTCTTGTCACTGGAGCAAACCTGGCAGTATGCTGCAGCTGGGGGAACATGACTGCCAGTTTCTTGTCCTTCTTGGGCCCCCCGTCTCTCTGGGCTCATGTCACTGCCTTCCTCAACCTGGGTGCCATCATCAGAGCCTTCAAAATGCTGCCTATCCTCCTACAGCATGTACCCGACACTGTGGTCGAACAGTTTGGGGGACTCCTCCGTGCATGATGGTGGGGCTAGGGAAGGATCGACTAATGACATTGAGCCGATGGAATAGGCCGCTTTGGCAGGCAAACTACTCTGAGCCTGGGTGACAGAGGATGAGGAGAATGAGGACGGCTTAGTTATCCACTCTACCAACTCTTCTACATGTTGTGGATCAACACGGCCAGCTGCCGAAAAAAAAGAACAAGCGTGCCCACGGCCACATGCTGTGGATGCACCGTGTCCACGACCAGCACTGTTGGCTGTAGACACAGGGTCTGCTTACACCAGGAATGGCCTGCAGTTAGATATAGGCTTGGCTAGACTAGAATGCAGTGGATATATATATGTAGGAGACTTTATATATGCTTAATGCACTGCAGATCACTGAATTACCTGCCTGCCTACCCTGAAAGTATATTTGAAAACGTACACCAGGAATGGCCTGCAGTCAGATATAAGCTTGGCTAGACTTCACTCTCCTTCCCTCTATTATACCGACACTGGGTCTAGGGTTCCGTTGAGTTTACCTCTGGACGATACACGCACCAACACTTGAGTACATTTTTCAATGCTTTATTAAACGATTTACTAAGGAAGTAGCAGGAAAGAGGCAGAAGGGAAACTGCAGAAGAAACTCAAATATCTTCTTGTAAGGTTCTTGACAAATGTCCTGGTAGAATTCGGATATTACAATGGCATGCGCTCCCCTCATGGGACACTCTCTTTGCTCACCTGGATAGGCCTCTCTCACTTGCCTAGCAGCCAGTACGTAGCACGAACAAAAGTCTCTGCCACAGACTTGCTTGGGATGAACCAGTACAATCCTCTGCCACAGGATGTATTGGTTTTTGTGGTGAAAGTCAGTCACAGTGCTTGAACCTTTAAGCCAACCCGGCAACACTATGCTGTATAGTTACTTTTAGGATATGTCCTCCAACCGAGTCACCAGGCCCCTCTCCAGACCAGCACGCTGCGTCATCCTTCCATGACGGGTCCTCCTCTGGGATCTCCTCAGTTGTCCAGCTTCTTCCCTTCTGGATAGACAGCTTAGGACCATTCCTCGGCTGCGGTGGTAGGCCCCAGACAAGCTTCTGGGCCCACCCTTGCGCCGCAGCGGCATGGGCCTACGGAACGGAGGACCACAAGATTGCTCTCTAACGCATACCTGTCAGCCAGGAGGGCCAGCAGGTGGCTGTAAAACAAACCCTCTAATATGGCGTCTGTCCCATAACTACTCTCGCCCAGAATGCAACTCGGAAGACCTCCTTCACGAGTTGTCTCCGGGACAGAAGAGCATCCATACGCTTCGACACGTTGCCTTTCCAAAACTGACCAGTAATAACAGCGACACCCACCGGTCAGTCCGGAAACACACACAACATCAGCCAAGCTGGAACAGAGGCAAACTTAACCTATTTAACGAACAAGTTACTAATTTACCTATCAGATGGTAGATCCTACATATATATCTATCTATCTATCTATCTATCTATCTATCTATCTATCTATCTATCTATCTATCTATCTATCTATCTATCTATCTATCTATCTATAGATATAGTTATAGATATAGATATCTATATCTATATCTATAGATATCTATATCTATCTCTATATCTATATCTATATCTATATCTATATCTATATATATATATATATATATATATATATATATATATATGTAGGAGACTGTATATATATATAATGCACTGCAGATCACTGAATCACCTGCCTTACTGCCTGAAAGTGTATTTGAAAACGTACACCTGGAATGACCTGCAGTCAGATATAGGCTTGGCTAGACTAGAATGCAGTGGATATATATATATGTAGGAGACTGAATCACCTGCCTGCCTGAAGTATATTAGAAACAGTACACCAGGAACAGACTGCAGTCAGATCTAGCTAAACTGGGTACAGTGGATATATATATATATATATATATATATATATATATATATATATATATATATATATATATATATATATATATATATATATGACTGTTTATATGTATATTAAATACACTGCAGCTAACTGAATCACCTGCCTGCCTGAAGTATTAGAAACAGTACACCAGGAACGGCCTGCACTTAGATCTAGCTAAACTGGATACAGTGTATATATATATATATATATATATATATATATATATATATATATATATATATATATATATATACATATACATACAAGCCTGGATGTATATATATATATATATATACTAAATACACTGCAGGTATATATATGTAGAAGACGGTATATATATTTTATGCACTGCAGATCACTGAATCACCTGCCTGCCTGCCTGAAAGTGTCAGTTGATTTGAGTTAGATAGATTAGGCAGAACAGTCAGTCAGTTTAGCTGCACTTACAGTGTATTGTGTATATATATGCATCCCAGGTGTTGCATATATATATATACACTGTATTCAGTTTAGCTAGATCCGTTCCTGTTATCTTCCTACTGACAGGCAGGCTTGTCTTGTTACAGTATTTACAGCTACCTGAAGAAGATTGCTGGTGTTCTTTTGATCCTATTAGTACCACAGTCAGGCAGCTAGACTATTTACAGTTAGTGCAGTGCGTCCTCCTCACAGTGTTAAGCTAGATCTGTTCCTGTTATCTTCCTACTGACAGGCAGGCTTGTCTTGGTACAGTATATACAGCTACCTGAAGAAAATTACTGGTGTTCTTTTGATCCTATTAGTACCACAGTCAGGCAGCTAGACTATTTACAGTTAGTGCAGTGAGTCCTGCTCACAGTGTTCAGCTAGATCCGTTCCTGTTATCTTCTTACTGACAGGCAGGCTTGTCTTTTTACAGTATATACAGCTACCTGAAGAAAATTACTGGTGTTCTTTTGATCCTATTAGTACCACAGTCAGGCAGCTAGACTATTTACAGTTAGTGCAGTGCGTCCTGCTCACAGTGTTCAGCTAAACCTACAAGTTAGTGGGGTGCGTCCTGCTCACAGTGTTCAGCTAAAACTACAAGTTAGTGTGGTACGTCCACCTCACAGTGTTCAGCTAAACCTACAAGTTAGTGTGGTACGTCCTGCTCACAGTGTTCAGCTAAACCTACAAGTTAGTGGGGTGCGTCCTGCTCACAATGTTCAGCTAAACCTACAAGTTAGTGTGGTGCGTCCACCTCACAGTGTTCAGCTAAACCTACAAGTTAGTGGGGTGCGTCCACCTCACAGTGTTCAGCTAGATCCGTTCCTGTTATCTTCTTACTGACAGGCAGGCTTGTCTTGTTACAGTATTTACAGCTACCTGAATAAACTTGCTGGTGTTCTATTGATCCTATTAGTACCACAGTCAGGCAACTAGACTATTTACAGTTAGTGCAGTGCGTCCTGCTCACAGTGTTCAACTAAACCTACAAGTTGGTGTAGTGAGACCTCTGCACAATGTTCATCTAAAGCTACAAGTTAGTGCAGTGCGTCCTGCTCACAGTGTTCAGCTAAACCTACAAGTTAGTGTGGTGCGTCCACCTCACAGTGTTCAGCTAAACCTACAAGTTAGTGCGGTGCGTCCTGCTCACAGTGTTCAGCTAAACCTACAAGTTAGTGGGGTGCGTCCTGCTCACAATGTTCAGCTAAACCTACAAGTTAGTGTGGTGCGTCCACCTCACAGTGTTCAGCTAAACCTACAAGTTAGTGGGGTGCGTCCACCTCACAGTGTTCAGCTAAACCTACAAGTTAGTGCGGTGCGTCCTGCTCACAGTGTTCAGCTAAAACTACAAGTTAGTGGGGTGCGTCCTGCTCACAGTGTTCAGCTAATCCTAGAAGTTAGTGGGGTGCGTCCTGCTCACAGTGTTCAGCTAAACCTACAAGTTAGTGGGGTGCATCCTGCTCACAGTGTTCAGCTAAACCTACAAGTTGGTGTAGTGAGACCTCTGCACAGTGTTCATCTAAAGCTACAAGTTAGTGCAGTGCGTCCTGCTCACAGTGTTCAGCTAAAACTACAAGTTAGTGCTGTGCATCCTGCTCACAGTGTTCAGCTAAACCTACAAGTTGGTGTAGTGAGACCTCTGCATAGTGTTCATCTCAAGCTACAAGTTAGTGCAGTGGGTCCTGCTCACAGTGTTCAGCTAAAACTACAAGTTAGTGCTGTGCATCCTGCTCACAGTGTTAAGCTAAAACTACAAGTTAGTGCTGTGCATCCTGCTCACAGTGTTCAGCTAAACCTACAAGTTGGTGTAGTTAGATCTCTGCACAGTGTTCATCTAAAGCTACAAGTTAGTGCAGTGCGTCCTGCTCCCAGTGTTCAGCTAGATCCGTTCCTGTTATCTTCTTACTGACAGGCAGGCTTGTCTTGTTACAGTATTTACAGCTACCTGAACAAAATTGCTGGTGTTCTTTTGATCCTATTAGTACCACAGTCAGGCAGCTAGACTATTTACAGTTAGTGCAGTGTGTCCTGCTCACAGTGTTCAGCTAAACCTACAAGTTAGTGGGGTGCGTCCTGCTCACAGTGTTCAGCTAAAACTACAAGTTAGTGTGGTACGTCCACCTCACAGTGTTCAGCTAAACCTACAAGTTAGTGTGGTGCGTCCTGCTCACAGTGTTCAGCTAGATCCGTTCCTGTTATCTTCTTACTGACAGGAAGGCTTGTCTTGTTACAGTATTTACAGCTACCTGAATAAAATTGCTGGTGTTCTTTTGATCCTATTCGTACCACAGTCAGGCAACTAGACTATTTACAGTTAGTGCAGTGCATCCTGCTCACAGTGTTCAACTAAACCTACAAGTTGGTGTAGTGAGACCTCTGCACAGTGTTCATCTAAAGCTACAAGTTAGTGCAGTGCGTCCTGCTCACAGTGTTCAGCTAAAACTACAAGTTAGTGCTGTGCGTCCTGCTCACAGTGTTTAGCTAAACCTACAAGTTGGTGTAGTGAGACCTCTGCACAGTGTTCATCTCAAGCTACAAGTTAGTGCAGTGCCTCCTGCTCACAGTGTTCAGCTAAAACTACAAGTTAGTGCTGTGCATCCTGCTCACAGTGTTCAGCTAAAACTACAAGTTAGTGCTGTGCGTCCTGCTCACAGTGTTCAGCTAAACCTACAAGTTGGTGTAGTGAGACCTCTGCACAGTGTTCATCTAAAGCTACAAGTTAGTGCAGTGCGTCCTGCTCACAGTGTTCAGCTAAAACTACAAGTTAGTGCTGTGCGTCCTGCTCACAGTGTTCAGCTAAAACTACAAGTTAGTGTGGTGCGTCCACCTCACAGTGTTCAGCTAAACCTACAAGTTATTTTTTTGCGAGCTCTGCACAGTGTTCAGCTAAAGCTACCTGTAGAAGGTTGGTGGTGTTCTCATACTACAGGCAGGCAGTTGATTTTGCTAGCTGCAGTATCAGTACATATATATATATATATATATATATATATATATATATATATATATATATATATATATCACAGCTTAGTGCAGCTACAGGCCATTAGTATGTCTGGAAGGCAAAGAAGGAGAGGCAGACAGTCACAAGCCAATAAGAGAGGGCAAGCAGGCTCTGTGTCTAGTGCAGGTCGTGGAGACGGTGCATCCTCATCAGCACGTGGCCGTGGGACACGCTTGGCCTTTTTTTCGGGGATGACCAAGCCGTCCTCATCCTCCTCATCCTCTCTCACCCATGCCCAGGGTACTTTGTCTGGCAAAGCAGCGGCCTATTCCCTCGGCTCAATGTCATCAGTGACTCTTTCCCTAGCCCCACCATGTCCTCCTGAGGAGTCCCTCGAACTGTTTGACCACAGTGTTGGGTACATGCTCCAGGAGGATGCCCAGCGTTTGGTAGGCTCTGATGATGATACTGAGCTCGATGAAGGCAGTAACATGAGCATGGACAGAGGGGGGTGCCCAAGAAGGACAGCAATCTGGCAGTCATGCTCCCCCTGCTGCAGCATACTGCCAGGTTTGCTCCAGTGATGAGGAGGGAGGGGATGATGAGGTCACTGACTCAACGTGGGTGCCTGATAGGAGAGAGGAAGAGGAGGAGGAGGAGGAGGCGGCACATCACCAACGAGGCAGGATGCCCTCCAGGGGCCAGCCTAAGGGCAGCACATTGACTGCATCACACCCCAAAGCTCCACATGTGCAGGGCGCTGCAGTCTCTGCACATTATTCAAAAAGTTCTTTGGTGCGGGCCTTTTTTGAGACGAGTGCATCAGATCGCACCGCTGCTATTTGCAACATATGTCTCAAGCGAAACATCTTCGGGAGGCCTTGCAGAAAGGTCTGTGCAACGCATTCCCAGAGACTGGGAGGTTACAAACTCCTGTTTCTGGACAACGTGTTGCTGAGGCTTCGGTCAGTCAAAGAAGGAGCGGTGGAGAAGGTGGCCGTCTGACCGATGCGTTCAGACAATTTTTTGGTCCGCAGCCCCAAGGTATGATCGGTTCCAGCAACCATCGCCAGCGTCTGTTTTACATGGTGCAGGAATACCTAGGGGCAAGATCTGACTTGGACACCTTTCCCACTGAAAATCCTCTGGGTTACTGGGTCTTGAGGATGGATCACTGGCCAGAGCTTGCACAGTATGCAATTGAGCTACTGGCCTGTCCTGCATCCAGCGTTCTTTCGGAACGCACATTCAGTGCTGCTGGAGGCTTTGTAACCGATCACAGGGTGCGTCTGTCAACCGACTCGGTCGATCGACTGACCTTCATAAAAATGAATCAGTCTTGGATCACCACCAGCTACCAAGCACCTGATGCTGATGTAACCGAATAATTTTTTTTGAAATCTCAGATCCCTTCAAAGACTGCCTATACTGATGCTGAATGACTATCCCTGAGAAATTATCCTCTTCCTCCTCAATCATCACGCTGATAGCTTGTAAGAACATTTTTGGTTCTGGGCGCCACCACCAGTGCCTAAAGCACAATTTTTCAGCCCCTGGCGTGTAATTACAATTTTTGATGCAATACTTTGCAGCAGGGCTCATTTCAGCATTCCAACTAGAGTATCTGTGAGGGTTGCAGTGTTGTGGCACCAGCACCAGTGCCTAAGGCCCAATTTTTCAGCCCTTGTTTAACAGGGGCATGTAATTACAATTTTTGATGCAATACTTTGCAGCAGGGCTAATTTCAGCATTCCAACTAGAGTATCTGTGAGGGGTTGCAATGTTGTGGCACCAGCACCAGTGCCTAAGGCCCAATTTTTCTGCCCGTTTAACAGGGGTGTGTAATTACAATTTTTGATGCAATACTTTGCAGCAGGGCTCGTTCCTGCGTTCCAACTAGAGTGTCTGTGAGGGGTTGCAGTGTTGTGGAACCAGCACCAGTGCCTAAGGCCTAATTTTTCAGCCCCTGTTCAACAGGGGCATGTAATTACAATTCTTGATCTAATATTTCACAGCAGGGCCCATTTCTGCACCCACCAAGAGCGAGTGAGGACTTGTGTTGTGGCACCAGCACCACCACCACCACCACCAAAGGCCCAATTTTTCTGCCCCTGTTCAACAGGGGCATGTAATTACAATTCTTGATCTAATATTTCACAGCAGGGCCCTGTGAGGGCTTACAACAACACCTAAGGCCCAAATTTCTGCTGATTATATAGGGCAGGCCCCTACTTTCAAACATCTAACTTACAAACGACTCCTACTTGCAAACGGAAGGAGACAACAGGAAGTGAGATGAAATCTACCCCTAGGAAGGGAAATTCTCTCCTGTAAGAGTTAATATGGGAAAAACATTTCTCCTTTCCACTGATGCTTTCCAATCCTTGTTCCACAAAAAAACCCAAATTTTCAAAAAACATTTTTCATTGGGACAAAAAGTGAGGTGAAATCTTCTGAAGAGGAGGAAAGACAGCAAAACAAATGTCACAGGGGTGATAACCCTTCCCTATGTTTTCCAAAAAGCTTAAAAAAGATTTTTTGGCTGGAGCTAAACACGTTAAAAATGTACCCGTTCAAAATTACAAACAGATTCTACTTAACAACAAACCTACAGTCCCTGTCTTGTTTGCACCGCCTGTATACTGCTGTTCAGAGTATATAGGGCCTGGTGGCCTCACACCTTTCCTTATTTTAATTTGGGTGCGGGGTTTAAGACCCAAAGGGCCTGGTAATGGACTGGGGGGTACCCATGCCGTTTGTCTCACTGATTTTCATCCATATTGCCAGGACCGGACATTACATTAAACCCGCAAGCAGTTTTAAATGAGATTTTTTCCTTTAAAAATGACATTTGGTGCAGGGACTGTTCTAAACACGGGAAACACGCGCCACTTTACAGGCATACTATGAACACCCCCCAGGTACGATATTTAAAGGAATATTTCACTTTTTTTTTTTTTTACTTTAAGCATCATTAAAATCACTGCTCCCGAAAAACGGCCGTTTTTAAAAGTTTTTTTTTGCATTGATATATGTCCCCTGGGGTAGGACCCGGGTCCCCAAACCCTTTTTAGGACAATACCATGCAAATTAGCCTTTAAAATGAGCACTTTTGATTTCGAACGTTCAAGTCCCATAGACGTCAATGGGGTTCTAACGTTCGTGCGAATTTTCGGTCCGTTCTCAGGTTCTGGTGCGAACCGAACCGGGGGGTGTTCGGCTCATCCCTATCAGTGGATATATATATATATGTAGGAGACTGTATATATATTTTTTGCACTGCAGATCACTGAATCACCTGCCTGCCTGCCTGAAAGTGTATGTCATGAAGCTTGGAATACTGAAGTATTTCTCCTTTGATTTTATTACACAGTGGGGGGATCTGCTGCCCTGTTTTAAGGCTAACCCCCTCCAGACGGCTCCATGGTCTGGAAGGAAGGCATTGTTCTGTGTTTGACTGTTTGTTTATGTACTTTAATTACCCCTGGGGCTTCTATGTGTCATTACACATATCAGTCCTCCTATTCAAGCTATTGGACCAATCCCTGCTGACCCTGTTTCAAGTCCTCATTTGCATGAACAAGAGGATCTGAGTGAAGACTCGAGTGTACTTTACAATTGACCAATAGGAAAGTGGTTGTTGGGGGCGGGGTGTTCAAACTGCTGTGTATAAAAGTGTGTTGTGTGCATCCAATAAAAAGGAGATCCCTGTTTGAACTTACATACAGCCTGCCTGGTGTTTGTTCTGAGCTATCACAACTGGATTCGATAGGCACATAACTGTAGTTCGAATCCCGGAGAATTGGATGACCGAACCATCAGATGTTGCAATCTGCAATCTGATTCTATAGCCGCAGAGGAGTGTTGGGAGAGTGGAATCGAGCGAGCAGGGGCTCATTACATTGGTTGGCAGCCGTGGGATTTGCTCTCCAGTTACTGGGACACTCCAAACCAGCCTGCAGGAGAGCCACACTGAAAGACTTACTTGAGAGCCGGGAGAGACCGGTGGGATTGTGCTTCCTTGCCGTGAACACATCCAAACCATCACCTGGATCCAAGGTCCAGATAGCAGGAGAGGAGAGGTATAGGAATTCAGAAGGAGGTTGCGAGAGATGCAGATACAGCATAGAGGACCAGTATCAGAGCAGGTCCTGCTGGGATGGTTTGATTCTATCCACTGAACTCTGAAAGGAAGCTCTAGCCCGTGAGCAGTGACACCAGGGAAAAGTTCTCCCCTCCATCCATGTAAGGTACTGGTCGCAGTATGAAGTGCAAATGCTGTTATTGGGGGAACAGCTGAACCAGGAGTGGACAGCTGAGTTAAGCAGGCTGATCCGGGCAGAAATGCGGTTGGACGAGAGCTACAGAGCCCTCCAGTGGTATGTAGCCCAAGTGTGCCCGTGGACAGCGGATGACAGCCCCACGGAAGGCTTTGACTACGATGGCCTGGGATTGGTGTACTGAAGGCTGTCCAGGGACCCTGACTTTGGGAGTGATCGGGAGTAACATTTGGAGGAAATAATGGAGCACAGAGAGCGAAGACTGAATGTCTCGGAAGTGCACTGGGCACAGGAAGATTTGGAGTTTCTGGCCGTACAGGAATGGGAGCTGGAGATCGCCTACAGACAGCTGCTAGACTCTGCTCAGCAGCAGGGTGGGGCTCCCTTTGCCTGGGACTATCAGGAAATACCAGTTGACAACTCTGAAATCCTGGCTGAAGAGTCGACAATGTGGCAGAGTAACAGTGTGCTTTGCCAACCTGCCCCGCAGCTATGGACGCGGAGGTCTTATGGCGGATGGAGCAAGTGCTGACTGACCTTGATGAACCTGTTTCTGCATTGGATGATCTTGGATGGAGGAATGTACCTGTTCAGCAGAAAGTCAGAGAATCGGCAGTGGAAAATCTGGAGATCGCTATCCCCAAAGCTGAAGGGCTGACAACAGGGCAGAGCTCTGCTAACCTCTGCCCAGCACTGATAGCATCTTCTGGGTTCCATGGACAGGAGATGGTGAACCTTTATCCCCAGACACCAGTTGCAGAGACAGGGGATTTGATAGACTTTTCTGCTGAGGAAGAACAACCTGGTGAGCCTCCAGCAGAAGAAGAGCTGTTATTAGGGCCAAACTTCACTGTGCTCTGCCCAGCATCAACAGCAGTATCTGTAGAGTCAGAAGGGACTTCCCCAGCTGAAGCACTGACCACCGGACAGAGGGTCCAAGACCTCTGCCCCACATCTGTGGTGACTCCAGAGGCTCAGGGTAAAAAGGAGGTGGTCACTTCCCAGCAGCAGATCAGGATACAGGGGGAGAAGGGAGAGGAGGTGTTCGTCGTGCCTCCCCAACAGTTGGCCAGGGTGAAGGAAGTGGTCTTTCCTCCCCAGCAAAGATCCACGCACCTGGGAAACAGTACCACAGACATATTGTCGCAACAGCCAGATGAGGGAATGGAAAAGGAAGCAGCTGGCTCACCTCCCCAATTGCAGTTACACAGTTTGGGAGTGGAGGAAGCCAGCCTCCTGCCCCAACGGTTAGCCAGAGTGAAGGATGTGGAATCCCCAGCAGAAGTGCTGACAACAGGGCAGAGTGCTGCTGGCCTCTGCCCTCAACTAACAGAAGAGGGAGTTCCTGTGATAGTGGATGGGACTTTGGTCTCCACTGATACAACCCCAGAAAACGCTGTGACACTGAGACAGGTGGATGTCAGCCATGCTTTGCAAGCACTGTGGGACTTTCACCTACTATGGATGGGACTTCAGTCCCCACTTGTATACCCCAGGGATGCTGGGCAGTCGGCCCCGATCCCCAACAGCACGATGGAGTGAGCCCAGTCACCCTGTCTTCTCTCCAGCGGCTGAAAGGCCTCCAGGGAGAAAGGCCAGTCCAGGCCTGTCCCCAGTGGAGGGCATGTTCTCTGAGAGAGGCAGAGGTTGGCTGGGTAAGTAATGCTCTGTTTGGAACAATTTGTTTGGGGTAATGTGTGGGTACAGGCATTAAGGGACTGGAACTATGTACTAACTTCAGAGTAAATACGTCTGGGGTCTCCTCCTGTGTTAGTCATCTGCCGACAAGGGAGAAATGTGACAGACCTAGCCAGGACAGAGGCTTTTGGAGGGGACTGAATGCTAGCCTCTTGCTGACCGATTGTAGGCCCTGGCATTTGGTGGAACAGTGCTCTTTGTGAGCTGTATGCCTGAGGACCTTTGAGGTGGTGTTACTTTGGATTTAGGTCCATATCCCCCCCAAGAGACACAGACTCTGGGAAATTGTATTTGCCATATTACAGTGTGACCAATTCATACTGTTGGAACCTTAAGACTACTTTTCCAACATCCTCGAGTTGACCCGTTCGGGGTCCCACTGTGGCTGTTGGACTGTTTTCCAGGGGGGAGTATTGTCATGAAGCTTGGAATACTGAAGTATTTCTCCTTTGTTTCTATTACACAGTGGGGGGATCTGCTGTCCTGTTTTAAGGCTAACCCCCTCCAGACGGCTCCATGGTCTGTAAGGAAGGCATTGTTCTGTGTTTGACTGTTTGTTTATGTACTTTAATTACCCCTGGGGCTTCTGTGTGTCATTACACATATCAGTCCTCCTATTCAAGCTATCGGACCAATCCCTGCTGACCCTGTTTCAAGTCCTCATTTGCATGAACAAGGGGACCTGAGTGAAGACTCAAGTGTACTTTACAATTGACCAATAGGAAAGTGGTTGTTGCGGCGGGGTGTTCAAACTGCTGTGTATAAAAGTGTGTTGTGTGCATCCAATAAAAAGGAGATCCCTGTTTGAACTTACATACAGCCTGCCTGGTGTTTGTTCTGAGCTATCACAACTGTATTCGATAGGCACATAGCTGTAGTTCGAATCCCGCAGCATTGGATGACCGAACCATCAGATGTTGCGATCTGCAATCTGATTCTATAGCCACAGAGGAGTGTCGGGAGAGTGGAATCGAGCAAGCAGGGGCTTGTTACAGTGTATTTGAAAATGTACACCAGGAATGGCCTGCAGTCAGATATAGGCTTTGCTAGACTAGATTGCAGTGGATATATATATGTAGTAGACTGTATATATATTTTATGCACTGCAGCTCACTGAATCACCTGCCTGCCAGAAGTATATTAGAAACAGTACACCAGGAACAGCATGCAGTGAGATATAGCTAAACTGTACTCAGTGGATATATATATATATATATATATATATATATATATATATATATATATATATATATATATATATATACTGTATTTATTGGCGTATAACACGCACTTTTTCACCCTGAAAATCGGGTGCAAATGGCGTGTGCGTGTTATACGCCAATACTTCAATTTTAGCTGCCTCGGATGGGACAGGGAGGGGAGCGGGATGAGTGCCATCAGACTACATACAGTGAGAATCTCCTGTTTACTTGGCTGGCTCTGTAATAGGAACACCTGTCTCCTGGGCCGCCATTGGACCACTGTTCTGTCTATCATTGCCTGTCTTCTCACTGTATGTAATCTGTTGGCGCTTGTGCTGCCCCCCTCCCTGTCCCCTCTAGGCTGCAGATGGGCATCGATCAGGCTGCACTGATGGCAATGGTGAGGCTGCTGCATTGAAGGCAATGGTGAGGCTGCTGCATTGATGGCAATGGTGAGGCTGCTGCATTGATGGCAATGGTGAGCCTGCTGCATTGATGGCAATGGTGAGCCTGCTGCATTGATGGCAATGGTGAGTCTGCTGCGTTGATGGCAATGGAGAGTCTGCTGCGTTGATGGCAATGGTGAGGCTGCTGCATTGATGGCAATAGTGAGGCTGCAGATGGGCACTGACTCTAATTTTGCTTCAAAGTTCCTTATTTAATTTTTTTTCCCCCTAAACTTCCCTCTTAAAATGAATGTGCGTGTTATACGCCAAGAAATACGATATATATATATATATATATATATATATATATATATATATATATATATATATATATATATATATATATATATATATATGAGACTGACTGTGTATATATATATATTAAATACACTGCAGCTGAATCACCTGCCTGCCTGAAGTATATTAGAAACAGTACACCAGGAATGGCCTGCAGTCAGATCTAGCTAAAAACTGGATACAGTATATATATATATATATATATATATATATATATATATATATATATATATATATACATACAAGCCTGGATGTATATATATATATATATACATACTAAATACACTGCAGCTAACTGAATTGCCTGCCTGCTTAATCTAAATAAAATTACACTCTCTCATCTCAACGCCAGCAACACACTACACAGGGCCGACGTGCAGGTGGCCTTATATAGTGTGAGGCGTGGACTTAACCCCCTGAGCCATAATTGGCCAAAGGCACACTGCCTTTGGCCAATTATGGCTCTCTTTGCTGACGGCGCTGTGATTGGCCAAAGCATGTGGGTCATAGTGCATGCTTGGCCAATCATCAGACAGACGGTGTCGCAGTGCATTATGGGGCGTGACATGCCGCTCGGATTTGGCGCAAATGGCCCATAATGTTCATATTTTGACGATTGAGGGAACAGCCAATGTTCGAGTCAAACTCGTGTTCGACCCGAACATAAAGTTCATCCCTAACCTTATCCCTCTGTATCATCTTTAACAGTGGATCAATAAAACAAATAAAGAGAATCAGGGACAGGGGACACCCCTGTCTCACCCAAGATTTAACCAAAAAAGCCCGCCCCAAACTCCCATTAACCAGAACCCTATTACTGACCCCCCAATACAACCCTTTTATTACATTAATGAGCTGCTGTGGTATACCCATCCGCTTCAAAACCTCCCATAAAAACCCATGATTTGCTTTATCATATGCCTTCTCTAGGTCAAATGATGTCAGGATAATCAAGCTATTCCTATCTTTACAAACATTTATTATATATTATATGCCAAACTAAAATTAAATTCTCTGAAATCATTCGACCCGGCACTGCACAGGTCTGCGTCTCTCTAACCATCCTACTAATGACCTTAGATAATCTCCTCGCCACCATTTTTGCAAAGACCATGTTGTCTGAATTTAACAAGAAGATAGGCCTCCAATTTCGAATATCCTTCCTATCCCTCTTCTTTTAAATTAATACCACTACCCCTTCTCTCATAGATTCGGATATAATACCTTCCCTCATCATGTAACTAAATACCTCAACCACTTCCCCCTTAATAATACCCCAAAACAATTTAAAAAACTCACTTGGTAAGCCATCCCCTCCCGGGGTTTTATTAGCCCGCATGCTTGCCACGGCTTCCCACACCTCCTCCTCGTTCACTGCTTTCTGCTAAAAACCTTATCATCCTCATCTAAATTATCCTCTACCATATCATTCATTCTAGTATCTGACTCATCAACACACACTCCCTCATACAACCGTTCATAAAATTTAGTCACACATTCCAGCACATTCTCTCCCTTACATTCCATCCCTTCATCATCATACACACCCTCAAACACCCCTTTTTCCTTACAAACCGTCTTGAAAAAAAATCTACAGCATTTTTCATCCTGCTCCAGGTGTTTTACTTTCGCTTGAAAAATTATTTGTTTTCCTCTTCAGTTAATACCTCTTGAATTCTTTTCCTAACATGGTCTATTTCATTGGCCATGTCAAAGCCCATATTCCTAAATGAATACCTGACTTGTATCCTAGAATATCTCCTTTTCTCACTGCTACTTTTATCCCTACTCTTTTTTTGGAAAAATAATTTAATTTCCCATTTGACCCAATCCAAAATATTACTGAAATCTTTTTTCCTATTAACCCATCTACTATATACATTACTAAAATGGGCTTTGACATGCTCGTCCTGCAACAATAAACTATTTAACCTCCATACCCCTAAACTAAACTTAATACTATCCCCCATACTCAAATCAACATACACTGCCACATGGTCTGAAAAAATTACCAGCCTGTGCTTAACATTAGCACATTTGAACGCATCAGAAAACAAACATAAATCAATTCTGGATTTGGTGCGCCCACTCTCCGAAAAAAAAAGTGATATACAGACCCACCAAACCCAGAACAATATGAGCATCATTGAGATGTAAGTCCTGAATTATCCCGTTCAGCTTGGTGCTATCTACTTCTAACTTAGTCTCTGCTACTCCTATCCAATCTTTCTCAAAATGGATCGTATTACAATCACCCATGATCACACTAGGTCTCCTTCCCACTGCATGTAACTTCAAAACTTCAAAAATCTCAAGACGTTCCTGTCTATTCACAGGAGCATATAAATTAAAAAGCCTAAACTTCTGGTTAAAAAAAACTAAATCTGCCATAATGAATCTTCCTGGCACTGACACAACATGTGACATAATGCAAATATTTCTATTTGTTATGATAATGCCTACCCCAGCATTCCTATTATCGCCAACTGCCGACCATATGTAATCCACCACCCAGTCCGGAGGCTTGGACGGTCGATTAAAAAAACATTCCTGTAGACAGGTGATGTCTCCTCCATTGACCCCCCACTCCTCAAAAATGGCACTCTGTCTAGCAGGTGACCCAAAACCCCTCACATTGAGGGACACCAGCTTGATGTTCATTCACATGAAGATATGCATCATTCACCCCCAGTACTATCACTTAAGCCAGAAAACTGACATACATTCCTCAGGGCCACAACACTTTCATCATCCAGAAACTCCTGAGTAGGCGACATTGTGGCCGGCTGAAAAATTTATGGAGTTCCCGGACTTTGTGCTGGTGATTCTACCTCCACTCCGACATCCCCCAGGACCTCAAAGGGGTTACTTGTTTTAATTCCAGCTGCCTCTACTTTCAATTTCTTAGCCCTTCTCTTCTTAGGGCTCTTCAAAGTATCCACCTTGATCTTGGCACCCAGTGCCTCCATCTGTTCCACCTCCTCTTTTGGGATTCCTGCACCACCGGCTCCCACTGTAAGGCTGCTGCCAACTCCTCCATAGCCTCCTCCACCGCCCTCTCCACCTCTGCTCCACTCTCTGCTGGTAATGGCTCCACACTGGTGGGTGACACTTTTACTCTCTCATCCACTCCTCTCCATAAGAGACTTTTGGACAATTCTTCACTGTGTGATCATGTTGTCCACATATATCACAGGTCCCCTTAACCAAGCAAGCCCCAGCCTCATGTCTCTCCTCCCCACAGTTCTGGCAGTGCATCTCCACATTACATTCATCTCTGGTATGCCCAAACTTATGACATCTCCTGCAGTATGTCGGTTGACCAGGGTAGTAGAGAAACCCTTTATTTCCTGCTATTGAAAAACTAGCTGGTGGATGCTGCAATCCCTTAAGAATCTACCTTCAGTTTGACAAAAAAATTAAATTTGTCATTAAAGATCCTCGGATGAGTAGTCAGCCTGAAGCCTCCCTTCACTGAAGAGCAGTATCTCTTCAAAAAGGCCACTACCAAGGCAATGTCCGTGAAGGGGTTAAACAGGTGAACAACCAATGGTTTCTCCTCCTTAGCATACAAGGGTTCCACTATGAAAGGCCTCATAGACTCATGGTTAGCTTTTTCCAATTCCTTACACTTCTCAAAAACTCCCGTGCAAAAATTGCTATGCACAAAAGAAACATCATATTAACTCGGTGCTTTATGGTGCTGGATACAATAGACGTGTCATGGTTTCACTCCAACCGATTTCTCCAGCAAATCCTGCACAAAGAACTCCAAACTCACTTTATGCAAATGACCAGGCATAACCTGAAACCGCAGGGTGTTCTGAATCCCCCTTCGCTCCATCAAGCTCAGCAAAGAAAATTCAGGCCAACAAGCAATCTTGCCTCTTTTCATGGCAAGGTAAAGAATGCTATCTGCATGCTTTATATAACATACTGTAGGTTTGTGTGCTAGTGAGGCAATTGAAAACACATGCACAGTCCATGAAATACACAAAATGCAAGTTCACCCAATGTAGAGATAGAACTTCAAAGTGGGTACACCTGTTAAGGATGTCCTTATATTACTAACCCAAAAAACACACTCTCTGAAGCATGCCCAGAAAAATCCAAGTGCTGTTCACACACAAAAAGCAACAAAAAACCCCCAAAGTCCCTGTGCATGCTCAGACCAACACAAATGCATTTCACACACCAAAAGCCACAGCAAAAAAACAAAAGCCCCTGAGCATGCCCAGAACAATCCAAATACAGCTAGCACAAAATAAGCCACCTTCCTGTTCAAAATTAAGCACATCATCCAGCATGCTAGAAAATTACAGATGGGACAAACACCCCCGGTCCAGGGGGGCAAACAAAGAGCCTGATATGGGAAAAAAGATATACAACAAACATCATTGCAGGCTATGGGAACTGGTTTGTTAGTTTTGCGAGTCCCCACTTGGCTGGCTTATATTCTAGTTATTGGCCTTAAAATGGGTAGGGGGGCCCAGGTCCCATCCTGAGAGACATATATCAATGTCACCAATTTGGACAACACGAAAAATGAAAAAAGGAGAAGTGCCTTTAAGGCCCCTTTCACACGGACCGATAGAATTGTGCTTTTAGCTGCAGATTTTCTAGTTTTCTACTGTATCTAAAAGCACACAATGCTTTCCTATGGCCCCATTCACACACTGCGTTTAGCTGCAATTTAGTTACATGCGGTTCGGTGCGGATGGAAAAAATAGAATTGACTGCGTCCAGGAACGATTTAGCGCAGCTATCTGCACATAACCGCAGGTAATCGCAGTCTAGGTTTATGGGATTTGTATTTTATTTGTCTGTACTAGTATGGTGAATGGTGAAAAAAAAATTTGCGGGAGGGATAGCGACATTTTGGCAGACAGCTTGCACACTTTTGACCCTTTTTTTGGGACCAGTGACAGTAGCAGTCAGAGTTAAAAAAATAGCTGATACACTGATTACTGTATTGATGTCACTGGCAGTGAAAGGGGTCAAAACCAATGGGAAATCAAATGGTTGGTGTCTCCCCTAGAAGTGTTTCTTGGGTGGGGGGTGAGTGCAGATCTCTCTTAACTTTTGTTTCTAACATGCGTTATGTTTGATATATTACAAATTTATACAATTAAATATATATTGCAGGAAAGGAGGTTTATACATGATGGAGGTCCCTACGCGACCGGTACAAGAAGGAACTAAATGAAGAGGACTGCAGATAGAAGAGGAGCACCCTCAACTCATCGTAGTCCTAACCCCCATGCAGAGGCTTTGTCATTTTTGAGGCGCACCACCAAGATGCACTCGTAAGTGTATATATATATATATATATATAAATATATATATATATATTTTAACTTTATTTTACTTTGTGGGTGGTATAGCCGCACTGTCATATTGATTTCAATGGGCTGGAGAGGTGAAGAAGAGGTATACAAAGCGCTCCTTCACCACTCCAAAGATGCTGCTAGCAGGATTTTTGTTCGCGTCTTGCCAGCACACTGCTCCAGTGTGAAAGGTGTCTAAACCCATTTTTTTTTAATGTTCCCCAGCTCCAGATAGAGGTCTATTCTGTAGTGTACACATGACAGTATTCTGTAAACACTAAAACCATGGTATTTTTTTTAAAACTTGTAATGTTGTTATTCTTACCTAGAACTGTCTCAAATGTTCCTGCAAGAGCAAGGCGTGCAAGTTCGTCACCAGAAAATGATGATGCTGACCCAAGTCAAGAAACCAATTCAGAGACAGTTTCATCCCAAGATTATCAAAGGGTCACTCAAGAACCTGCGGTATGTATTTTCAAAATGTCACAACCTCCATCCACAATAAACTTATTACTTACATATTACAATGGCAGCTGCTGTTGGTACACAACGGCTTCTTTTTTTTGGGCAAAGTACCATATCAGTACTTCTGGCTTTGGAGGTCTTGCTGCTAATACAGTGGCATCGTTTTTTTGGGGCAAAAACAAGTGCCTGTGTCTGATCTATTCAAAACAGGTGCTGCAAGCTCTGACACGACTTCAATATTTGGGCAAGCATCAGGTTTATCAGTATGCTGTCCACCAAGTGTGACCTCAACATCAGAAGCATAATCTATATATTCTATCTATTTGCAGGCAAATATTAATAGGAGAGTCCGGTTTACTACCACCACTCGTCGAACATGCCGTACTCAGCAAGAGCCACCTTTTGAGAAATATTTTTCGATTGTATAATTCAAGAAATGAGAAACCAATCACAAAACAATGCCACAAAAGATGATGAATTCCTCAACATCTCAGACCCTGATGTGATCTTTTTGAGAATGTTACTGTGTGTAGTCAGGGAGATTCCTCCTGATAAGCATACTGAAGTCAGGGGTGATATACATGCCTATCTTATGTATATAGTTTCTGCTTGCAAAGAGCAATGCCCATATCCAAGATTTCAGCCATGGGGTCTGGGTTTTAATACACCTAGTGGCTCTTTGAATAAACCAATGCCAAGTCATCAGTACCATGAGACCACACCAGCCATGAACCCATACGCATGACCGCCACCAACGTATACACCTTTCCCATCTCATCCTGGTTTTCAAAGAATGCATGTACAGCCACACCCAGTCAGTTCACCCCCATCTTCCCAATCTGAATCACCTATAGATGTTGGCAGTGAACCAAGCCATTCTTCCCTGCGTTCCCCTTACCCAGTGTATGAAAACATGTAGTTTTATTATTTTAATGACTGTTTTATTTATCAGTTTTTGTTAATGCAATGTTATTTATACCTTTACACCAGGGGTCATCAAACTATGACCCTTGTTCTGCAACCACAATTCCCATCATGCCTAGTTATGTCTGTGCATCCCCGAGTTTTACAATGCCTCCTGGGATGTGTAGTTCTGCAACAGCTGGAGGGCCGTAGTTTGAAGATCCCTGCTTTACACGAGCTAATGTTTACAACCCCTTTAAGTTAAGGAGACCAAAGGAATAAAAATAAAATTTAAAAAATCTTTTAAAGTAAAGATGCAAGCATCAATGTTTTTGTAAGGTTTTTCCATTTTTTTATACCCTTTGTTAATTTAAATAGCAAAGATAAAAATAAATCAACTACTTTATTTAAAAAAAAATGTAAACGGTGATAACAAGAAGGTTGATGCCAATGGGTAACAAAGAAAATACTAAACATAATCATACTGCCATGGTAGCTGTCCATCGTCAGTAAGGAAATAATCACAGAAATGTTCACGGACTTGTAGCGCATGATTGCTTGGGCGAGCGGTAGTAACACACCCTCTGTGGTCTTCACAAACAGGTAATGGGGATTAATTGGGCGCAATCTCCTTTCCCCTTAGAAAGTTATGGAGAACACAGCATGCCAAAACCACATTTCCTCCGCTAGCTCTTCCCACAGACTGGCTGTTGGTTCCGGCAATACTGTGGTCTTAAGCTCCTCCCAAATGGCAATACAGGTGTCATGTACTATAGTCGACACAGTTGAAATTCTCATTAGGAACTGATAATGAAGGGAGGTAAAACTCACCAGTGGCAAGTATCTACAATACAAAATTGAGAAGAATTCAGAAAATAGAAAAAAGTATAAAATATATATAGATGTATATATACACACACACTATTGTCAATAATATAAACCTGCATGCGCATGAATGTAAGTATATGTTCAAGATATGGAAAACCAAACTTAAAGTAAGTAACAGCCGTTCTTTCTCACTAATGCTTCGTCTCATATTGGTCCTGTGTCTTGTGAGGCGTCCTCGAACAAGTCCCAACAATTCATCAAAACTGGCCACCGACATCCTCGTGTAGTTATAGAACTTGTCTCCGTGAGTTCTCAGTTCACCAAACATGAGGGCAAAGTAGCCGATAGAAAGACGCTGTGAGGTTAAAGGGTGCACCCAGTAATGACGGGGACATCTCCTCCGCTCGATCTCTCTTCTCCTCTTCATTCTCATGAGCAGCAATATGAGCATTGCCATCAAACTACCCATACATGCATTTATCTTGAACGATCTCAGCACAATACACAGAACACTCCTCTCACTGCAAAACTCCAACACACACTCAGCCAGTTAACAAAGAGACAGGAAATAGATGGTTTGAACTGCAGAGGACCAAAATGCATCATGGGTAGATTCAAGGGACCAAACAAAAACATTGACTACCGCAGCTAAACGCAACCGCATGTAAACGCACTTAAACGCAGATAATCGCACTATACAAATGCAGGTGATCGCAGTGCCTGGAGTCTTGAATTTGACAGAACTTAGTACATGCTTTTAACTGCGGAAGAACAGCCGTTCGTGTGAAAGGTGCCAAAACATGCAAAATTGCTTAAAAGCTAGCAACTTGGGGGGGCTTATTCTGCCTGTAAAGTGGTGCATCTGTAGCATGTATCCAAAATGCTGCTTCAAAGATGTACGGCTTTAGAGAAAACTTAACCCAAAATAAAAAATAGCCCCCCCCCCAAATACAGACAAGGCCATTTGGGTCTGTTAAGGCTTAAAATGAGAACCCCCATATGAAAAATACCACCCCAAACTAAGAAAATATTGTGCCCCTCCCACACACTAACAAACCCCTAGCCAAACACACAGCAAGCCAGCCCATGAAAGGGGGGTGGATGCTTGGGGGCGGGAGGGGCTCGGACACCCCAAAAGTCAACCACCTTGTTCCCATATTCAAGGGGACAAGGGCCTCTTCCACACAACCCTAGGCTGGGGTTGTGGGGGATTGCAGACAGGGGGCTTTATGGAATGTGGAAAACCCCTTTAAACTAGTGGGTACAAGGTGCTTTGTGGTTGGTATTGGGCTGAGCCCAACATGCCCCAAAGGCAGCCAGCTATGTTGAGTGCACGTGGCCTTGTATGGTTCAGGAGGGGGTTGGGCAATCGGTCTTCTCGCCCCTTTCCTTGCTGGTCCAGTTGTATGCTCTAAAAAAGGATGTGGATTGGATTGGTGAAGGCAGCTCACACCCTTTGGAGAATAGAGTGGAGTGTGGAGTTCCCCTTTAAAAGCAAAAGTTAGCCCATGGAAATCCAAGGGGTTGGAGGGGTTAGACAAAAGCATTGTAGAATAGTGTGGAGTTCCCCTTTAACCACTTGCTTACTGGGCACTTAAACCCCCCTCCTATCCAGACTAATTTTCAGCTTTCAGCACTGACGCAATTTGAATGACAATTGCGCGGTCATACAACACTGTACCCAAATGAATGTTTTATCATTTTTTTCCCCACAAATAGAGCTTTCTTTTGATGGTATTTGATCACCTCTGCGGTTTTTATTTTTTGTTAAAAAATGTAAAAAGACTGAATTTTAAAAAGAAAAATAAATATATATTTTTATATTTTGTTATAAAAAAATTAAAACAGAAATTTTTCTCCTTTATTGATGTATGCTGATGAGGTGGCACTGATGGGCACTAATAGGCGGCAGTGATGGGCACTGATGGGCGGCAGTGATGGGCACTGATGGGTGGCAGTGATGGGCACTGATGGGTGGCAGAGATGGGCACTGATGGGTGGCAGTGATGGGCACTGATCAGTTACACTGATAGGCAGCACTGCTAGGTGGCACTGATTGGCACTACTGGTGGGCATTGATATCTGGCACTTGTGGGCATTGATAGGTGGCACTTGTGGGCATTGATAGGTGACACTTGTGGGCACTGTTAGGTGGCACTTGTGGGCACTGTTAGGCGGCACTGTGGGCACTGTTAGGTGGCACTCTTAGCTGGCAAAGATGAGGCAGATGTGCCTCTTCCAATTAGGGACCCTTGTCCCTCTCATCTGAGCCGGTGATCGGCTTTTTTTTCTACTCACACTATCAGCGTGAGTAGAAAAAGAAACCGAATACCGATCTTTTGTTTACATCATGTGATCAGCTGTCATTGGCTGACAGCTGATCACATGGTAAGGGGCCGGGACCTGCCCCTTACTCGGATCGGTGATCAGCCGAGTCTCAGTGACTCGGTGGTCACAGCGTGCTTGGCGCACGCCCTGCAGGCGTGTGCACAGGGGAGGCCGTCATATGACGGCCTCCCGGGAATTCAGGTCCGCGATGTGGCCGTCATTTGGCCATAGCGCGGATGTCAAGTGGTTAAAAGCAAAAGTTAGCCCATGAAAATCCAAGGGGTTAGAGGGGGGAGACAAGAGCATTGTAGAATGGAGTGTGTGGTTCCCCTTTAAAGGTAAAAGTTAGCCCATGGAAATCCAAGGGGTTAGAGGGGGAGACAAGAGCATTGGAGAATGGAGTGTGGAGTTCCCCTTTAAAAGCAAAAGTTAGCCCAAGAAAATCATATGCATTAGAGGGGTAAGGTTAAATGCCCTTTTAGGAGGAGCTAGAGGGGCGAGAGTCATTTTACATAACTTTAACAAGGTGCATGTCACATGTTGGCAACGCAACATACTAACATGACCTGTGTGCAAATCTTCTTAACAAATACATAAGGGTGAACCAGCGTAAAAAAAAATGTGTCAAGTTTAGAGGTGCGCCCATTCAACCCACGCAATTGCATGTAAGTTGCTTATCATTTACTAAGATTTTGGCCGCACAGTGAACAAACGCATGTGAACGAGTGCAACAGCCACTTGCGCATGCGAGCTGCTTACATTGGTCTCACACAGTTCTAAATGTACTTGCGGGCACAGCAGGCTTTCTCTGAGAAAGTTACTTGCTCATTCTATTTTGGGCATGTTTGTTACTTTGGCAGTTGTAACTAAACTTCCTCACATCACCCCATATTTTTGGCACCTCCATCTTCTGTTAATATTGAATAGAAGATGCCTTACGCCATGTCCATGGCACGGGAGAATGCACAGATTGCATTCTCCCATGTGCCGAGATAGCTATAGTAAATGGAGGATTCATGCTCTGTTCCCGGCCCACCTTTTCGTAAATATAAAAATGTGCTTGCGCCTCGCCGTGCGCCTCTACTGATTCAAACACAGCCCCTGTGTTTGAATTTAAGGTTTCAATGTCAGAGCATTGGTCTAACAGTTATCATAACATATCATCAACTTACAGAGGATGGAGGGAGGTGAAAGAAGGACCACCAGGTTCACTTCCAACAGTTTTCAGAAACGAAAAACATACTGATAAGTACCGTATATACTCGAGTATAGGTCGATCCGAGTATAAGTCGAGGCCCCTAATTTACCACAAAAAACTGGGAAAAACGTATTGACCCGAGTATAAGACAAGAGTGAGAAATGCAGCAGCTAATGTAAGTGGAAAAGAGGGTCAACAATGCCCATCTGCAGCTGCATGCCTCCCTGTGTCCTGTGCATGTGTCCTGTGTATATCTGCATGTGTCCCTGTGTATGTGTTCATCCTACCTGTGTCCTGTGCATGTGTCCTGTGTATATCTGCATGTGTCCCTGTGTATGTGTGCATGGGTCCCTGTGTCCTTTGCATGTGTCCCTGTGTATGTGTGCATCCTACCTGTGTCCTGTGCATGTGTCCCTGTGTATGTGTGCATCCTACCTGTGTCCTGTGCATGCCTCTGTGTGGCGATCTCCATTCTCCATGTTCCGCTCTGCACCGATCAGCATGTGATAATACCATTCGGCGGCCATTCTACTGTTCAAAAGCTGCGCCTCCTCCTCGTCTGTGATAGGCAGAACACTCCATTTCCCAGCAGTCAGCGGTCAGCCTATCACGGACATTCTCTCATCCTCCTACCACGGACGAGGATAAGAGAATGTCCATGATAGACTGTACACTGACTGCTGGGAAATGGAGTTTTCTGCCTATCACAGACGAGGAGGAGGCACGGCTTTTGAACAGTGGAATGGCCGCCGAATGGTAATATCACACACTGGCCGCCGTCTGTCTGCATGATACGCTGATCATGTAGGCAGACAGCAGTGACTCGAGTATAAGTTGAGGGGGGCACTTTCAGCCTAAAAAAAAGGGCTGAAAATCTCGACTTATACTCAAGTATATACGGTATTTTCTTTTGTTAGATGAAAGACAGTGACATTAGAAGATGAAATGGCCACAAGTCCACCCATATCTTGATATTTCCTTTATTCAAGTTGTGATATTCACATATAATTTTGTGTGCAGGTTTTAATTTTGAATTCATAATTTCTCAGCAACTGCTTAAAAATCATCTGTTCATGTCATAAGTCATTGAATGCTCATATCAAAGCTTAATGAAAGGTATTAGCTTTGTACTTGAGTGACTTCACTGTGTTAAAGAGGCTGTAGTTTGTCATCAAATGTTGTGCCCAAAAGGCATTACTGTTTTTAGCGCATAGTGTTTTGGGAGCAGTTAATGGCTCTACTGCATGACATTTCATTACAATACAGTACATTAAACTACATTAAATATGACCCCTTGTGATGCATTACCAGTAGCAGCAGGATGCTATCTGAAGTTTGTTGTCAGATTTCTACTAGAATGTAACAAATGCTTATGGTGTACAGTTACAAAGGCCATATAATCCTGGAACGTTTTAATTTGTCTCTCAGATTTATGCTTAAAATAAACTTTGAAATAATAGCTATTCATTGAAATGCATAATGTTGTGTTAAAAAAGCTATAAAAAATCCTGCACTGTGAGAAATAGGAAGGCTACCATTGCTGGCCTTCTTCTAGTTGTTGAGCTGAGTCTGACTTCAATATTTCAAAGTCACTGACCTAAAACAAAGAGGGGAGGAGGGTAGCAGAGGCAGATGTCCGAATGCAGTGTTTTCTGGATGTAGAGGATAGGGGACTCCTGGGGTTTTGGTTGCACTCTGTTCAGCTGTTTGATTGACATGTGTGACGGTAGCATCACTCCTATCAGGCAGAGCAGGGGCTGCAGTAGCTGCTGAAGGGAGTATTCTGCTCTTTCCTCCCTTCAGTAGCTCTTCTGGCAAAATAGGGCGTACAAAGGGGGCATATGCAGAGAACAGACCTCTTTCTCAGTATGGGAAGTTTTGGGGAACAAGAGCAGATTACCCTTCCTCCTGTCTCCTCTTGTCATGTGACATATATCACCAGAGATGGGACAAAAGAGAAGATGCCTTTATTCCCAGGTGAACACAATACTGAGAAGGATTCAACCTAGCCCCAGAGTTCCCACTCTAGCCTCTTAGCACCCCTCCTTCTCCTAGAGCTACACAGGGCCCCTAGGTTAAATGAACTTCACAGAGCCCTCCTCACTCGGACACATGGATTCATTCACAGCTGGGCTCAAATGGAATGAAGTAAAGGGTTTACATCAGACCACTCCAGGGATGGAATCCTCTGCTGCCAGTTCCAGCAATGTCTTCTTTTATTCCTCCCACATGGAACTTCAGAACACTTTAGTTCATTCGAGCTTTATTCCAACCCAAACCCGGCTGTGAATGGATTTAATCCATGTAATAACCAAGCACTAATAGGCCTCCTATAATTTAAGGGATCTATTTTTAAGGTGAACAGATTGAGTGGCACTAAGTGTAATCAGGAGAGCACATCTCTGTGTGTTTTTTACATGAAGAAACTGTTAAGAAGAACATGTCTTAATACTTGAATTGCTTTTGTGTGTTTTGATGGCTCTATGTGGAAACTGGACATTGCACTGCTTGTATTGCACTATGATTGCTTAATCAGACTACATGGCACATGATTTTTGAGAGTGTATGCTTTTGAATTAAAGCAGAGTTCCACCCAAAAATGGTACTTGTAACCCCCTCCCACTTCCTCCCCTGTAGCCGCGGCACCGGAAGTAAGTTCACTGCTCCCCCCTTCCTCCCTGCAATCTTCTGGGACACGTCACAGGTCCCAGAAGATTGCCATTCACAACACGCATTGCACCTTGCGCATGCACAGTGCACGCTCGGCTGTGAAGCCACAGCCGGGTGCCCACAGTTACAATACCGGTGCCGCTGAGAGGAGGGAGGCTTCAGGCGCCTGCATCGCTGGACCATGGGACAGGTGAGTGTCTGTTTTGACTAAAATATCCAATCAAAGACAAAAACACACAACAGTGCATAGGAACAAATAATGATATTTGAAGCGCTTCACAATGTGCATGAAAATGAATATATAAGAATAAATATAAATAGTCAAATAAATCCAGCGGTGAGTAAAAATTCCTATAAAATCCAGCAATCAAAATAGTGTAAAATTATAGAAAATTAGTGACACCAAATGTGTAAAAAATTCACATAAAAAATCCACATAAAAATAAATATATAGGGATGTATTCAGAAGGTTCAATTATACAGGTGTAGAATCCTGATTGGTATAGAGCTTTTGATCACTAGCAAAGCTGTTTAAAAACACTTGCTTAATTAAGGTGCTCATTGATAGTACCAATGTGTTTTTTGCTTCTATTCACAACCAATGTGGGAATCATAAACAGGCAGATAAGAGAAAAAAAACAATCATTGTGCAATAGTTAGGATATCAAGGTACACAGGCAAACTTCAATCCACTCACGTGTGCCTTATAATGATAAGGCATATGCAGGTTTTACTATAGCAGTCAGCCGCCTTAGACAGGAGCAGATTCAGTGCAGTACACTGTGTGAAACTGCTGATCTGCACAGAGCTTCCTTGGCTTCTCCCACGCGTTACATCACAGTAACGTGACTTTTTCAAGGATCATAGGAACACCCGGATCAGAAAGTGAAATTAGTACAGTGTCAGTGTACAGTATGATCATTGATCTATGTATTAGTGTCATAGTGACATCACTCAGTTAGTGACCCTCCCAGATAGTGTCTGTTAGCCCCAGATTGCCCACCACCCTATCACAGTCACACTATAGCATACTTGCCAACAGTCCCGATTTTCCCGGGACAATCCCGATTTTGGGACCTTGTCCCGAATTGGAGAGTGTCCCGAATCGGGATTTTCCATAAGGAAAATCAGGAATGTTGTTTTTTTTTTTTTTTTTTGGAGCAGCGGGCTCCAGCAAAATGGCGTCCGGCGCCGCCGCTCTAGCTGCCTCTAGTGTTGAGTGGAGAGGGGAAGGGGGCTCGATCCGTGCAGCCAATGAAGCGGCTTCTTTGGCTGCACGGCCCCTCCTCTCTCCACTGAAGCGAGCGGCGCCGTGTCTTCCTGAAAGTTCCCCAGCCCCGTACTGCGCAAGCGCTGCGCCTGCGCAGTACAGGGGGTCCGCCATTGCCGAGGGGAACTTTCTCGGCAGAACACCGGCCGCTCCTCCACTGAGCGGGGTCCGGGCTGCATTGAGGGGGGGAGGCTGCACTAACTGAGGGGGGCTGCACTGAGGGGGGGGAGGCTGCACTGAGGGGGGGGAGCTGCACTAACTGAGGGGGCTGCACTGAGGGGGGGAGGCTGCACTAACTGAGGGGGGGGAGGCTGCACTGAGGGGGGGAGCTGCACTAACTGAGGGGGGGAGGCTGCACTAACTGAGGGGGGGAGGCTGCACTAACTGAGGGGGGGAGGCTGCACTAACTGGGAGGAGGCTGCACTAACTGAGGGGGGCTGCACTGAGGGGAGGCTGCACTAACTGAAGGGGGGCTGCACTGAGGGGAGGGCTGCACTAACTGAGGGGGGCTGCACTAACTGAAGGGGGGCTGCATTAACTGAGGGGGGGCTGCACTGAGGGGGGCTGCACTAACTGAGGGGGGGCTGCACTGAGGGGGGCTGCACTAACTGAGGGGGGGGCTGCACCGAGGGGGGGCTGCACTAACTGAGGGGGGGCTGCATTGAGGGGGGGCTGCACTGGCGGGGGCACCTGATGCAAGGACAGACTCTGGCGGGGGCACCTGATGCAAGGAAAGACTCTGGCGGGGGCACCTGATACAAGGACAGACTCTGCCGGGGGCACCTGATGCAAGGACAGACTCTGCCGGGGGCACCTGATGCAAGGACAGACTCTGCTGGTGGCAGGCGACGTGGCTAGTGACACGCTCAGGGATCCCACTGATTCAGCATTATGGTGAGTTGAATGATTTAATTTAAATTTAAATTAATTTTAATTTAATTTTTTTACAATGTAATAATAGAAATAATGCGCTTCAATCATCCTGACACCATAACAATCATGGTGCCGGGATGATTGAAGCATTAACACCAGGTGTTTGGAGTATCTTTATCTGCTGATTGTTAAATTTTCTAGAATACACATATTTCTATTGTTGTGTAGGACCTGGGGTTGCTGTCCCGTCATTCCTCTCTCCCCCTCTCCCTCTCCCCCTTTCCCTCTCCCTCTCCATCCCTCATTCATCTCAGACTTTAACCACACCCTCTTGAGCCACGCCAATTTAAGCCACGCCCACTTTCCACGCAAGGCACGCCCACTTTCCACGCAAGACACGCCCACTTTCCGCGTAAGACACGCCCATTTTTCGCCGCGGCGTGCTTCGTGCGCCGCAGCTATTAATTTTTTCTAGGCCACGCCCACAAACGAATGCCCCCGCCTCCTAATTATTGATCGGCTCCACCTACAGCCAAAAAAGTGTCCCACATATTTTTTTTTCAATGTTGGCAACTATGCTATAGGTCGGTATAACTTTTGCACAAACCAATTAATGTACACTTATTCAGATTTTTTTTTTACCAAAGACAAGTAGCAAAATACATTTTGGCTACATTTATAAAGAAATCTGATTTTTTTATTTTTTTATCGGATATGTTTTTACCGAATGATGATAAAATACCACTAAAAGAAAACTTTTTTGTGTGAAAAAATGTAATTCGCGGACAGTGTTGTATGGTAATGCAATTGCTATATAAAATAGCACAATGCCCAATAGCAAAAAATGCCCTGGCCATGAAAAGAGTAAAACCTTCTGGAGGTCAAGTGGTTAATTGCATACATAGTTTCTTAGGTTTATAAACTACTAAAATTAATTGCTAGAATATTGGGTCAAGTGATACATTATGGTCAAAGAACGATAGGATTTTTGACCCCCTACCTCTTACACTAAAGAATAACATGGACACAGTTCTGTGGTTTACATAACAAAACTTTTTCACATACCGCTAGTACACACTTTCTGTAATTTCACTAGTGAGTTACAGACTTACCTCAAATATCTGTTTGTAATAGTAACATAGTCACTAGCACATTGTAAACTGTACTCTGGAGCCTGGACCATGGTAAGGTTTGGAAAATAATGTGGCAGCTACAGCCTAATTTTGTTTTCTCTCCCCTGATTAACAGAATTAGAATGTGTAAGTGTAATGCGCCACACCATCCACACAGTGAAACATGGTGGTGACAGCATCATGTTGTGAGGATGCTTTTCTTTAGCAGGGACAGAGAAGCTGGTCACAGTTGATGGGAAGATGGATGGAGCCAAATACAGAGCAATCTTAGAAGAAAACCTGTTAGAGTCTGCAAAAGACTTGAGACGGGGCAGAAGTTCACCTTCCTGCAGGACAATGACCCTAAACATACAACCAGAGCTACAATGGAATGGTTTAGATCAAAGCATACTCATGTGTTAGAATGGCCCAGTCAAAGTTTAGATCCTAAATCCAATTGAGAATCTGTGTCAAGAATTGCCTAGACTTTCAATGACTTTACCTTTGAGAAACAGACCTACAGTACATACAATTAATTGCACTTACTAGTAACATGCATTTGCCTTTAGGAAGTAAAAATATTATATGGCAAATTGTAATTATCATTAAAGTTATTATGAAAAGTAATAGCTTATTAAATATAAAGTTGCTAATATCTACAAACATGCATTTGTTTCTAAAGAAAATGTAAATTTTATGACACAGTGTGAGGTTATTTCTTTCTTATGCTTAACATTCATTTTTTTCTTAGATGTGACACCTGGCTATCAAATAGAAAGCAATATATTTCTGCAATATGAGTGTTCATGTAAGATAACATTTGCCTGAGGGTAGTATGAAGTATGAAGAAAAGACAATTTGCTTTTCTGACCTACACTTCTTATCTTACTACAACATTCCCCCAATTACTGTTTCTAAAATTTTAATAAAATAGCCCAAAGATTTATTTTATTAATTTATTTACAAACAATACAAAAACAGCTACATACTTATCAACTCACTAAAGAATAGTAGTTTTATTATGTACCTTCTGTACCTGCACAGTTGGGAAATGTAAAACGTGAATCTAAGCTAAATTAGAAGATACATTTCATAGTACTGTGTGTGTCAGGAAAATGGCCATGGAAATATTGGCAATCTTGCCAGTAGAAGAAATGGGCGCCATAGGCGCATCATGTGACAGATGGATCCCCCTGCTGGTCTATAAAAGACTGCCTCTGTCTGACCCAAGTTGCTGGATAGTTGTCAGCTTCCTGTACCTCTGTGTTATTCCTTGGACCCCCTGTTCTTGACCCGGCTCGTTCCAGATCTGTTTACCTCCTCTTCTGGCTCATCACCTGGGTTGCTCCTTGATCTTCCTTCTGCTGATTATCCGTGCATGACCCCGGGTTCCTATATTGACTTTGCCTCTGCCTGATTACCTGTGCATAACCCCGGCTTGCTATATGGACTTTGCCTCTGTCTGATTACCCGTGCATGACCCCGGCTTGCTATATGGACTTGCTCCTGCTTGATTACCAGTTTATGACCTCAGCTTACTTCACGGGTTTGCTCTTGCTTCCTGCCATCCTGTGTTTGATCCTCAGCCAGGTGTCCACTGGCCATAATGTGTTTGACCCTCACCTAGGTGTCTACTGGCCATCCTGTGTTTGATCTTCAGCCGGGTGTCTACTTCTGTCCTCTGAAGCACGGTTTATTCCAAGCACAACAGGGAGTTCCTGTTTGCACCACCACGCCCTGGCACAAGGTGATGCTCTTCGGGACCCATCCAGATCCTGCCGGCAGCACGTGCTTCTTTGGGCCGTATACCTTCTGTGGCACTTTCAGAGGTATACCGCACCTAGCCACAAAGGGAGCCCCTCTCTGCATATTGGCTTTGGATGAGGTACAAGACAGTACAATCCAGCCATGTCAGAAGCCGACAGAGGTGGCTCTCCACTGGGGGCTCTGTTCCAGCAAGTTACCGCCCTTACCCAGGCAGTTAAAAGTCTCCAGGAGGGTTATTACCAATTGGAAGGGCGTTTGCAGCATCTGACAGTTTCTCCTGCTAAGGTGACACTCTTCGGGACCCATCCAGATCCTGCCAGCAACGCGTGCTTCTTTGGGCCGTATACCTTCTGTGGCACTTTCAGAGGTATGCCGCATCTAGCCGCAAGGGGAGCCCCTCTCTGCGTATTGGCTTCGGATGAGGTCCATGACAGTACAATCCAGCCATGTCAGAAGCCAACAGAGGTAGCTCTCTACTGGAGGCTCTGTGCCAGCAAGTTACCACCCTTACCCAGACAGTTCAAAGACTCCAGGAGGGTTATTTCCAATTGGAAGGGCATCTGCAGCATCTGACAGTTTCTACTGCTATGCCAGTCCACCATCCACCAGAGCTGCTTCAGTTTCCTCTGCACAAGAACGCACCACTGTGGCTCCTAGTTAGGGTGGTAGTCCCTCCTCCTGAGCCTTGAGTACCTATGCCCAAGGCAGCCATCAGAAATTTTGGGGCCCCTTACAAAGCTTTTGGCCTGCATCCCATGTCTCCTCCGCCTTCTCCATCCCACGTCCTCCTTCTTCATCCGATGTCTCCTCCTCCTCCATCCCATGTCTCCCCCTCCTCCTCCATCCCATGTCGTCTCCTCCTCCTCTTCCATCCCATGTCCTCCTCCTCCATCCCATCTACTCCACCTTCTTCCCATGTCAGTAGGGCAGTTAACTGTGTAAGTCTTTTTTTCTTATTGTTTTTTAGAGCCCCGGCAGTAGAAAGAAAGTGATAAATTGGCAGAAAGTAATAGCAAAAGCTGATATCCAACATGGAAAATTTATAAAATGCAACAATCTATAAGGGCCACAGTCCCTCCACTAGGCATTAGGCAATCACAGTGATGTCATCCAGACTTGATATTAGTGATTTGGTATCCTTGCTGGAATATCTGTGCAGCACACTGTAGTATCACAATACTGAACCAGGCTCACATAGATTATAAACATAGCAGCAAGTATAGTGAAGGGAGATTAGATGTGAGCATGAAGACCATAGACAGAAAGCAATAAAGCCACTTTCACACTGAGGCGCTGGCCGCGTTGATGGTAAAGCGCTGCAAGTTTTAGCGGCACTTTAATGTCGTTTTAGTGGCGCTTTTCCGGCCGCAAGCGGGGCGCTTTTAACAGTTTTTCATCTGCTAGTGGGGGTTAAAAGTGCCCCACTAGTGGCCTGCCTACGCCCAAAATATTCCTTGGTGATCGGAAGAAATTCCAGGCCTTCTCTATAGAGACTGTGAAAGTTGGGATCATCATCTCCCTACTATCAGAAGGACCCCAGACCTGAGCTCATAATCTGCTTGATCAAAATAGTACTGTACTCAATTCTGTGGACTCCTTCTTTGAAGGAATGGCCCAACTTTATGAGGACCCTCAGTGTACAGCCATTGCTGAGTCTGCCCTACACACCCTGACCCCAGCGAAACGTACAGAAGAAGACTACACTGTTAATTTTTGTAGATGGTCTGCTGACACTGGCTGGAATTAACTAGCCCTCAAGTACCAGTACCGTCTAGGGCTATCTCAAACCCTGAAATATGAACTGGCCTGGGTTTAGACCCCAGCTACCTTGGAGGATCTGATACAACTGGCTATTAAGCTGGATAGACACCTGCGGGAATGGAGATAAGAACGGTACCAAAACCCACGACCTACTTGGATGATGCCCAGGATTCTGCAGGTCTCTGCTCCCCTACCAGAACCTTATGCCACCCCAACTGCAAAAGGGGAGCCTATGCAACTGGGTTTAGTCCATTCCTCCCTTATCCCTGAAGAGAAGCAATGCCGCTGGCAGGCCAACCTCTGCCTTTACTGTGCAGGAACTGGACATTTCCTGTGCAACTGCCCCAGAAGACCCAGTAAGTCTTCTCAACCAAATTCTATGAACTTTAAGGTATCCGGATCTTCCCCCTCTCATCTTGTTCTTCCTGTCTCCTTACAGGTGGCATAAGGGGAAATCAGGCTCTTGGCGATCATTGACTTAGGGTCCTGCAGCTGTTTCCTGGATTCCTTTCTGGCTAAAAAGTCTATGCATACCCCTTCTTGATAAAAAAACAAAAATTGAAGTCCATTTGGCTGATGGGTCTAGTTCTGGACTTGTCACTCAAGAAACTAGACCCATTATGACAATTACAGATTCCAGCCACCAGGAATTCATTTGATTTGATGTACTACATTACCCTTTGTTCCCTGTTATCCTAGGACTTCCTTGGTTGCAAGCTCACAACCCCCAGATCCATTTGGGAAAAAAAGAAATCTCCTTCTCCTCAGTCTATTGTCCACAGCATTGTCCCTGGTTCTAGCAGTCCGGCTAACTGTGTTACCATCCAAACCACATCCAGCTTACATCAAAACATCCCAGCAGCCTATCAAGAATTCTAGGACGTTTTTGACAAGAAAAAGGCTGACGTTCTTCCACCTCATTGGCCCTACGATTGTCCCATAGAATTACTCCCCGGGGCAGAAATTCAGTTTAGATGAATTTCTCCCGTTATATGAAGTCGAGTTGGAGGCCCTCCGAATATATATCAATGAAAATCTGGAAAAAGGGCTCATCCATCCCTCTTTCTCTCCCGCTGGGGCTGGCATCTTTTTCTTTGAAAAGAAGGATGGTTCACTCATTCATGAACTGTTTCAAAGGTTTAAAACCGCGCAGGTCTTCACCAAATTAGATCTGTGGGAGCCTATAATCTTGTTCAAATAAGTGAGGGAGACAAGTGGAAGACAGCATTTAGAACCCGATTCAGACACTTTGAATATCCCGTTATGCCATTCGGCCTGTGCAATGCCCCAGGTACATTTCAATACTTGGTAAACGATATCTTGCAAGAATTCCTGGAAAACTTTGTTATCGTTTACCTTGATGACATTCTAATTTTTTCGGCCACTTTAGAGCTCCATCGTACCCATGTAAAAGGGGTATTGTCCACTCTAAGGGAGCATGGACTATACGTTAAAGCTGAGAAATGCAATTTTAAAAAATCATCTATTCAGCTTTTGGGAGTTGTCATTTCCACTCATGGGAATCCCATGGATCCCCAGAAAATAAAGGCAATCTTAGAATGGCCAGTCCCTTTTTCACAAGAAAAGCATCCGGCGATTCATTGGCTTTGCTAATTTTTATCTGAGATTTGTGAAGGGCTTTTCTGCAATTATCTCACCCATCACCCAGTTGACTTGCCAACAGGTGTGATTCCAATGGTCCCAAGAGGCTCAAATAGCTTTTGACAAACTTAAGAAGCTGTTCATCTCTGCACCAGTCCTACAGCACCCAGACCCGGCCTTGCCTTACGTGCTAAAAGTTGATGCCTCAGAGATAGCCACAGCTGCAATTTTATCCCAGCGTCAGGGACCTAAAGCCCTGCTGCATCCTGTAGCTTTTGCCTCTCAAAAGATGAGTCCACCAGAGAGGAATTATGACGTGGGTGACCGTGAGTTGCTGGCTATTAAATTTGCTCTAGAGGAATGGAGATACTTACTGGAGGGGGTTTTTACGGACCACAAGAATTTAGAGAATCTCAGATCAGCTAAAAGGCTAAGACCCCGACAAGCCCGTTGGGCACTGTTCTTCTACAGATTTAATTTCCATATATCATACCAACCAGGCTTCAAGAATGGGAAAGCGGATGCATTTTCCCGGATGTTCCCTGATACCCCTGAAATAATGGAACCTGGCACCATCCTGTCTGCAAAATTTTTTTATTGATTTTGCCTGACTTCAGAACAGCAATTAGACAGGCATCTACCCACTGTACAGAGCCTGAGGTGTCTTCTCTAAGAAACCAGGCAGGTCTGCTTTGGTACCAAGATAACATTTTTGTCCTACAGCATGTCAGACTTCAGGTCTTGAGGATTTTTCATGACCATAAACTTGATAGACATTTCGGAATACGAAAAACCTCTAAACTAGTCCAATGCTCTTTTTGGTGACCCAGTCTGAGTCAAGACTGCAGGAAGTATGTAAACTCTTGTACTATCTGCCAATGGAACCAAGGGTCCAATGTCAAATCTTGGAGAAAGATTTCTATGGACTTACTTGTAGACTTACCACCCTCAGAAGGGTTCACTACCATCTTGGTAGTAGTTGACCGCCTCTCTAAAATGGCCCACTTCTTGCCCATGATGGGCAGACAGTAGATACCGCCAACATATTTATTAAGGAAATCATCAGACAGCACGGATTACCAGACAAAATTGTGTCAGACAGAGGATTACAATTCACGTCCAGGTTTTGGAGAGTTCTTTGTAAATCCTTATCCATTGAGGTATGTCTATCATCTGCCTATCACTCTAAGAGCAACAGTCAGACTGAAAGAACAAACCAGACTCCAAGTTTTACTTCTCAAACCAGCGGTTTCCAGCCCCTTTCCTGTAAGGGAAGAATTGCCACCACCTCCAGTGTTGGTGGAAGGTGAAGCAGAAGTGGAAGCCATCACTGATTGCAGGAAGAGAGGTACGCAAGTCCAGTACCTAAGTAAATGGAAGGGTAACCCCCCGGAAGATAATTCTTGGGAGCCTTCTTGCAATATACATGCTCCAAGAGTGTTACAAGACCTTAACAGGATACACCCAGAGAAAGTGGCCCGTTTGGGCATCCAGAAGCTGCCCCTGGGGGGGCACTGTCAGGGAAATGGCCATGGAAGTATTGGCAATCTTGCCAGTAGAAGAAATGGGCACCATAGGCGCATCATGTGACAGATGGATCCCCCTGTTGGCCTATAAAAGACTGCCTCTGTCTGACCCACGTTGCTGGATTGTCCTCAGCTTCCAGTATTCCTGAACCTCTGTGTTATTCCTTGGATTTCCTGTTCTTGACCCGGCTCGTTCCAGACCTGTTTACCTCCTCTCCTGACTCATCCCCTGGCTTGCTCCTTGACCTTCCTTCTGCTGATTATCCATGCATTACCCCGGCTTTCTATATGGACTTGCTCCTGCTTGATTACCAGTTTATGACCTCAGCTTACTTCACGGATTTGCTCTTGCTTCCTGCCATCCTATGTTTGACTCTCAGCTGGGTGTCCACTGGCTATCCTGTGTTTGACCCTCAGCTGGGTGTCCACTGGCCATCCTGTGTTTGATCCTCAGCCGGGTGTCCACTGCTGTCTTCTGAAGCACGGTTTATTCCAAGCACAGCGGGGAGTTCCTGACTGCCTGTGAACCACCACGCCATCGCAGTACTCACAAGGTGATGCTCTTCAGGACCCATCAAGATCCTGCCGCCAACCCGTGCTTCTTCAGGCTGTATACCTTCTGTGGCACTTTCAAAGGTATACCACACCTAGCCACAAGGGGAGCCCCTCTCTGCATATTGGCTTTGGATCAGGTACGTTACCTAAGTTGCACGGCGCATTGGGTGACTCTGCTGGCAGCTGGGAAGGATGCAGGACAAGGTGCAGTAGTGTTGGAGGTTGTTCTGCCACCACGCCTCCAAAATGCTACTACTGGTGATTCTGATACACCTCTCTCCTCCACCCCCTCCTCTTCTTCTTCCTCCATGGCCACTTCCTGTGCTTTGTCCTCGGAACCAGCGGTGCTCCATATGCGTTCAAGGGGCTACGCAAGTACGCAGGCCAAAAGATGCCATGCGGTGCTTGAGCTGGTGTGCTTGGGGGACAGGAGCCACATTGGGACAGAGATTGTGTCAGCTCTGCAGGGGCAGGTTCAGAGGTGGTTGACGCCATGCCAGCTTAAGCCAGGAATGGTGGTTTGCGACAATGGCACCAACCTCCTCTCCACCCTTCAACAGAGACAAGTGACCCATGTGCCCTGTTTGGCTCATGTCCTTAACTTGGTGGTGCAGCGGTTCTTGGGCAGGTACCCGGGCTTACAGGATGTCCTGACGCAAGCCAGGAAAGTCTGCGTGCATTTCCGCCAGTCGTATAATGCCAGTGCTCGGCTGGCTGATCTCCAAAAGGAATTTAACCTGCCCAAGAACTGCCTAATCTGTGACATGCCCACCAGCTGGAACTCAACGTTGGACACGCATCAGAGGGCCATCAATGAGTACCTGTGCGACTATGTAACCAGGACAGGGTCAGGGGAGCTTGTTTTTTTTCCCCACGCCAGTGGGCCATGATCAGGGATGCATGCACTGTCCTGTCACCACTTGAGGAGGCCACGAGGACGGTGAGCAGTGACAGTGCATGCATCAGTGACACTGTCCCCCTTGTCCACCTGTTGGAGCACACGCTGCATGGAATAATGGACAGGGCACTTGGTAGAAAAGAGGCAGGAAGAGGAGGACTTCCTTAGCTCTCAAGGACCCTTTAGTCCGCAGCCCCAAAGTATGATTGGTTCCAGCAACCATCGCCAGCATCTGTTTTACATGGTGCAGGAATACCTAGGGGAAAGATCTGACTTAGATACCTTTCTCACCGAAAATCCTCTGGGTTACTGGGTCTTGAGGATGGATCACTGACCAGAGCTTGCACAGTATGCAATTGAGTTACTGGCCTGTCCTGCATCCAGCGTTCCTTCGGAACATTCAGTCCTGCTGGAGGCTTTGTAACCGATCACAGGGTGCACCTGTCCACCGACTCGGTCGATCGACTGACCTTCATAAAAAATGAATCAGTCTTGGATCACCACCAGATACCAAGCACCTGATGCTGATGTAACCGAATAATTTTTTTTGAAATGTCAGATTCCTTCAAGACTCCCTATGCTGATGCTGAGTGACTATCCTGTTATGCTGAGTGACTATCCCCTTCATCCTCAATGATCATGCTGAGAGCTTGTAAAAATATTTTTGGTTCTGTGCACCGCTACCAGTGGCTAAGGCCCAATTTTTCAGCCCCTGTTTAACAGGGGCGTGTAATTACAATTTTTAATGCAATACTTTGCAGCAGGGCTCGTTCCTGCGCTCCAACTAGAGTATCTGTGAGGGGTTGCAGTGTTGTGTCACCAGCACCAAAGCCTAAGGCCCAAATTTTCAGCCCCTGTTTAACAGGGGCGTGTAATTACAAGTTTTGATGCAATACTTTGCAGCAGGGCTCGTTCCTGCGCTCCAACTAGAGTATCTGTGAGGGGTCGCAGTGTTGTGGCACCAGCACCAGTGCCTAAGGCCCAATTTTTCAGCCCCTGTTCAACAGGGTCGTGTAATTACAATTTTTGATACAATACTTTGCAGCAGGGCTCATTCCTGCGCTCCAACTAGAGTATTTATGAGGGGTTGCAGTGTTGTGGCACCAGTGCCTAAAGTCCAATTTTTCTGTCCCTGTTCAACAGGGGCATGTAATTACAATTCTTGATCTGATATTTCACAGCAGGGCTCGTTTCTGCGCCCACCAAGAGTAACTGTGAGGACTTTCAGTGTTGTGGCACCAGCACCACCACCACCAAAGGCCCAATTTTTTTGCCCCTGATCAACAGGTGCATGTAATTACAATTCGTGATTTAATATTTCACAGCAGGGCCCGATCCAGCGCCCACCAAGAGTAACTGTGAGGACTTACAGTGTTGTGGCACCAGCACCACCACCATCACCAAAGGCCCAATTTTTCTGACCCTGTTCAACAGGGGCATGTAATTACAATTCTTGTTCTAATATTTCACAGCAGGGCCCTGTGAGGGCTTACAGTGTTGTGGAAACACCAACACCTAAGGCCCCAATTTCTGCAGAGTATATAGGGCAGGCCCCTACTTTCAAACATCCAACTTACAAATGACTCCTATTTGCAAACGGAAGGAGACAACAGGAAGTGAGATGAAATCTACCCCTAGGAAGGGAAATTCTCTCATATAAGATTTAATTTGGGGAAAAATGTTTCTCCTTTCCACTGATGCTTTTTCACCAATGCTTATTTCACTAAAAACCCCAAATTTTCAAAAAACATTTGTCACTGGGACAGAAAGTGAGGTGAAATCTTCTGAAGAGGAGCACAGACAGCAAAATAAATGTCACGGGGTGATAACCCTTCCCTATGTTTTCCAAAAAGCTTAAAATAGATTTTTTTGGCTGGAGCTAAACACTTTAAAAACGTGCCAGTTCAAAATTACAAACAGATTCTACTTAACAACAAACCTACAGTCCCTGTCTTGTTTGCACCGCCAGTATACTGCTGTTCAGAGGGCCTGGGGCCCCACGTCTTTCCTCTTTTTAATTTGGGTGCGGGGTTCCCCTTAATATCCATACAAGACCCAAAGAGCCTGATAATGGACTGGGAGGTTACCCATCCCGTTTGTCTCACTGATTTTCATCCATATTACTGGGACCCGACTTTACATTAAAGCCGTAAGCAGTTTTAAATGACTTTTATTACTTTAAAAATGTAATTTTGTGCAGGGAGTGTTCTAAGCATGGGAAACATGCGCCACTTTACAGGCATACTATAGACACCCCCAGGTACGATATTTAAAGGAATATTTCACTTTTTTTCACTTTAAGCATCATTAAAATCACTGCTCCCGAAAAAACGTCAGTTTTTTAAACTTTTTTTGCATTGATACATGTCCCCTGGGGCAGGACCCGGGTCCCCAAACCCTTTTTAGGACAATACCATGCAAATTAGCCTTTAAAATTTGATTTTTAACGTTCGAGTCCCATAGACTTCAATGGGGTTCTAACATTCGTGCAAAGTTTTGGTCCGTTCACAGGTTCTGGTGCGAACCGATCTGGGGGGTGTTCGGCTCATCCCTAGTCACCGCGTTCTCACGTTCGGAATTTTTGCCCAACATTTGTGTGACCGTGTGTATGCAAGACAAGTTTGAGCCAACATCCATTGGAAAAAAATCCACGGTTTTGTTGTTGGAAAATCCGATCGTGTGTACAGGGCGCATGTCTCATTATTTTCTTTCCCTTTTGGTGTCATTGCCATATTAAGCAGTATTTATAGTGGACCTTCCCTCCCAAAATGTGTTTGTATGTGGCTCTAGCCTCCTCCCTCTCCCACAATTGGAAATTTTTATTTAATAATTTATGTCTACTTTGTTGTGTTGCAGACCAGCACTTTTGTCTTTTTTGCCTAGGTGAGAATTACTAAACAAAGAGTATGCACCGCTCAGGTGAGTATACTTGCTGTAGTCCTGTGCAGGTGATCGGACCAACTTGCCACCGTATATACTGGAGAAGAAGGCATAATGGCTGCACACCACTGCAGGACTTGACTCAAACAAAAAGTATTTATTAGTCCATTGTCGGATAGAAAGCACAAAGGACTAACAAACTGTTGATGTGTTTCACATAATTAAGTGCTTATTCATAACATGGGGGTTGTCAAGAGCTCCTTAGCTACTCCTGAAAAGCGCAGCCACAAATAGCATCACCTGTGCCAATTAGCACTATAGCACTATAGTTTACATTATAGTTTACAACAGGAAAAGGAAATCTGAAAAAATACCCAAGAAGACATAAGGAAAGCCATCTACTGTATATACAGTGTGATTAATTAAAATCATAATAATATCCACCTATATCCAGATTGGCATATAAGGAGCAGAAACCCAACCAGTAAATTGTCAAACAGAGGGAAACATACCACCAGGAAGACCCTGTAAAAAAGCACATGCAAGAGAGGAGTATTATTATCAATCATTTATAAAAAATTAGTGATATCCCATTCATGGTTCAAGCCATGTGGGATACGAGTTTTTGAATGAGAAAATGAAAAAATGTCTCTCTTGCATAGAAGGTGAAAAATGTCACCACCTATTTTTGGAGATTGTATTTTATCTATGACCTGAACATATACCGCTGACATGACAATTATTAAAATAGTGGGCGACATTGGTAGAAAGATTTTTCTCTGTGCTGTGTAAAGATTCATAGAAATGGTTCCCAAGATGTCTGGTTGTATGACCCATTTATTGGGCATGGCAAATCTTGTAAGTGATGACATAAATGACATAAGTAGTATTACAATTAAAAAAAGAGTTGATCCTAAACTCCCTGTCATTTGCAAAAGAATGAAGGATGCCCCCCCCTTAATATACAGTGCTGTGAAAAACGGAAAATTTATATCAAATACTTACCGTAATTTTCCTTTCCTGATAGGCTCCATGGCAGCATACGTGTGGGTTGAACCCACCTCCATAACTACCCAATAGGACCCCTCCCTATAAATTTCAGCTGTGGGCTCTCAGCCGTTTTTCGTAACTAGCCTACTCCAAGCATTGGGAGGGACTCCTGCTGCCAAGGAGCCTATCAGGAAAGGAAAATTACGGTAAGTATTTGATATAAATTTTCCGTTTTCCTGACAGGCTCCATGGCAGCATACGTGTGGGAAATAACTCACCAAACACACCCGGGTGGGCACAATGCTGAGCAAGAAAATAAATTTATTTAACACTGTCCACTGACAGCACTTTCAAACCAAAATTAATGGATGACAAAGCGGCTGGTTCAACGCAATAGTGGGAAACAAACGTATTGATAGATGACCAAGAAGCCGCTCTACATATGACTTTGGGTGCGACATGAAGAGAAGCCGCCCACGAGGTTGAAATACTCCGAGTTGAGTGTGCAGTCACTGCCTCTGGAGGAGCCAAGCCCTTCACTTTATAAGCCCTTTGAATGGTCTGTACTATCCAAGCAGAGATGGATCTGATTGAGGCCCATTTTCCTCTATTTTTTCCCTGTAGAAGAATGAAAAGAAAATCTGTCTGTCTAAACGATTTCGTAGATTCCAAGTATTGACTCAAAGTATGTCCCACATCAAGGGTATGGACATCTTGACCTTCTGTTGTGCTAAAGGTAGGCAACACAATTTCCTGATTTTCGTGAAAAATGAGTGAGATGTCACTTTAGGGTTTGAGCCCAACATGGGAATTAATACTGCTCTATCTGGAAAAAAGGTCAGGAAAGGCTCTTTGGAACCTAAGTTCCTGATTTCAGACACTCTTTTGGCTGAAGTTACTGCCACCAGGAAGACAGTCTTGAGTGTGAGGTCTTTAACTGATAGAGGATCTTCAGGATCTGTTCCAAGCGTGGAAATAAAATCTAGAACAAGGGGAAGATCCCATTTAGGGAATCTCGGTTTCCTTTGAGGTCTTAGCCTGATAGCACCCTTGAAGAATTGGCGAACCAGAGCGTGGTTAGCCCATGAAATTCCTGTAAATGCCGAGATGGCTGATATTTGCACACGAAGGGAACTTACTGCTAGAGGCAAATCCAACCCTGTTTGCAGAAAGCTGAGGATATCCTGGACTTTTGGAGAACCACAAGGATTAAGTCTAGAGGCCATGTGCTCTGTGAACTTGGACCAGATACGTTCATAAACTCTATTAGTGCTCTTCCGTCTGGCATTCAGAAGCGTCGGGATGGCTTCTTCTGGACAACCTAAGGCTTCAAGCCTTCCCCTCTCAAAAACCAAACCCTGAGATGTAGATGAGCAGGTCATGGATGCAGGATAGAACCTTGGGACAGAAGATCCGCCCTGAGAGGCAGAGGGATTGACTCCCGATAACTGAGGAGAGTTAAGAGGGGAAACCATGGCCTGTTGGGCCAAAACGGTATCACTGCCATGACTTCCACTTCCTCTGTTCTGAGCCTGCGGAGAAACTGGAGTTTTACAGGTACCAGAGGGAAGGCATAGGCCTTGTTGAACCTCCACCGATCCGTGAGGGCATCTATCCCATATGCTTGGGGATCCTGGAACCTCGAGTAATACTTGGTGAGTTTGTAATTGCATGGGGATGCAAACAGATCCACTTCTGGGGACACTCCCAGTGTCAGGAGCCACTTGAACACCTCTTTGTGCAGGGACCACTCATTGTTGTCCATTTGAACACAGGACAGAAAGTCCGCCTGAACATTCTGGACCCCCGGAATGTAGACTGCCAAAATGTTGGACAGATTCTTCTGAGCCCAGGTTATGATTGGCTCCACCTCCCGTAGGAGGGACCAGCTGCGAGTCCCACCTTGTTTCCTTATATAGGCCACAGCGGTTGTATTGTCCACCGGAGCATCGCTGAGGAGTTCTTTATCAGATGGTAGAAGGATTTGAGCACCTGAAAGGCCGCTAGAAGTTCCAGAATGTTGGATACAGTCTTCAGAGATGGCGAGTTCCATCTGCCCTGAGCCACTTCTGACAGGCAATGAGCACCCCAGCCCCGATTGCTGGCATGTAAGGTCACTGTGACCCATGTTATGGGGAGAATCGAATGGCAATTGCGGAGATTTTTCCCTTGGAGCCACCAAAGGAGAGACTCTCTCATGGATGGAGTGAGGAGGATGCGCTGATTCTTGCTAGGAGAATCCCACGGTTGGAGAAACCTTTCTGGAATGGGCGAGTGTGCCATTGAGCCCACTTCACCATGGGAATGGTGGCTGCCATTGTGCCAATCACCTTCAGACACTGAAGAGCGGATAGGTGAGATGAAGCAAGAGTTAAACGGATCCTGTCCCGGATCACCACAATCTTCTCCTCAGGTAGCGAGATGGTGCCTTCTAGTGTGTTGAAATGGGCACCTAGAAATATGAGAGACTGAGATGGAATCAGGTGACTTTTCTCCAAATTCAGGAGCCACCCAAACTCTTGGAGAGTGGCAATTACTAGACTCCTGTGCTTTAGAAGCTGACCCCTGTCCTGGGCTAGAAGGAGGAGGTCGTCTAGATAGTGGTGAAGGCGAACTCCTTTGACTCGGAGCAGAGCAACAACAGCAAGCAGAACCTTGGAAAACACCCGAGGTGATGTTGTGAGACCAAATGGAAGGCAGGTAAACTGTAAGTGTTGATCGCCTACAGAAAAGCGAAGAAACTTTTGGAAGTCTGCTGCCACTGGGACATGAAAGTAGGCGTCTTTCAAGTCTATTGACACCAACCAGTCTCCTAGATGAACCGATTGTTGAATCGTTAATAGTGACTCCATCTTGAATTTTTCCTTTCGGATAAACCGGTTGAGATGAGTCAGGTCTATAACAGGCCTCCATGTGCCGTTCTTCTTCTGCACCAGAAACAGAGGGGAATACATGCCTTCTCCTTGTTCGCCATCTGGAACAGGAATGGCTGCGTTTTGAGTTAATAAAGAGCTTATGTAAGCTAAAAGAACTTGTCTCTTCTCCCCTGAACTTGGAAGATTTGTTGGTATGAATCTTAGTCTGGGAGTGCTGTTGAAGACCCAGGTGTGGCCTGAGGACACTGTTTTGACCGTCCAGAAATCCCGAATTGAGGCCGCCCAAACATGTCTGAAGTGGAGCAGACGAGCCCCCACCTGACATGTTTGAGCAGGCCCAAATTCAAAAGGACTTAGTGGAGTGCTGGTTACTAGAAGAAGCCCCTTTTGTGGGCTTTTTAAAAGAGGACTGCCTGGATTTCCAGGATCTAGAAAATTCCCGACCAGGCCTATAACTACGTGCTTCCCTTGCACGGTCGGTGTTCTGTGATCTTGAAAAGGTGCGTTTTTGGTTCTGTAAACGCCTGTCTTGAGGGAGGGAGGAACCCCGATTTACCACCCGTAGCCCGGGTAATGGCGCTATCAAGCTTGTTGCCGAAGAGGGATGAACCCTCAAATGGAATACGGCACCAAGCCTGCTTAGAGGCTGCATCCGCCAACCAGGGTCACAGCCACAAGGCCCGACGGGCGGTGACCGATGACAACATCACCCGAGCCACTAGGCGAATAATGTCAATAGAGACCTCCCCCAGAAAGGCAGAGGCAAGCCTGATTTCCTGAATAGGGGAGTGTGACAGACTCACCCAGGACAGAGGCTATTGGAGGGGACTGAACGCAAGCCTCCGATTATGGGCCCTAGCATTTTGGGGAATGGTGCTCTCTGTGAGCTGTATGCCTGGGGACCCTGGGGTTGGTGTTACTTTGGATTCAGCTCCATGTCCCCCCAAAACACACAGACTCTGGGAACCCTTTATATGCCATATTAAAATGATAAGACTGAATTATACTGTTGGGACACATCCTGTGAGGAGATGCTGGTGTCATCAACTCCAGCTACCTGTGTTTATGTTAATTGAATGAGCTGATCACATTGTCCTCTATACAATGTAGGAGACATGACGACTCCTATTGGAGCTCATGTTAATTAGGTTAATTAGGTTATGTTTGTATTGTTAATTGTAATTAGCTCCAGCTATTGTGTTTATACTACTGTGTGAAGCTCGGTGCCCACAAGTCTGTCATCTGGTCTGGGTAACTTTCGTAGTAAATTAGCTCATGTTAATTAGGATAGCTTTGGGTCAACCTGCTGTATAAATGTGTGTGAGATCTCAAATAAAGAGTTAGTCCTGATGTACTCTAAGACTGGTGTTGTCTAGTTCTTGGGGGTTCCTATAGCCAGATCCATTGGACTCGTGTTCCAAACAGCGGAAAAGCTTTCTGCAGTCTGGCAAATCTAAACCTCCACCTGGATCCAAGATCAGGATAGCAGACTTCGGTCACCCCAGCGGAGATATGGACCTGGCATCAGAGTTCCCAGGGCTGCTGTGGATCATCCTTTCAACATACACAAGGACTGTGTCTGAGGATGAATACCTGGAGCTTAGGCAGCAAATTCGGGTGGAGCTCTGGATTGCAGCCCTCCGTCTCGCTGGTATAAAACAGGGCAAGTGTTTAACCTCTTCTTCCTTGAAAGGGTATAGTTTTGAGACTTTAGACTGCATAGAGCTTTTTCTATCCATCTTGCCCCATTCTTCAAATATTATAGCTCCTACTTCCGTGAGGAAAGGAAAATAATCATGCTCCTTGCTGAGTTGTTTGAAAAACTTTCTCTGTTTAGCAGGAGAAATAACTGGGTCTTCCCAAACCAAAGCGTCTTTAACAGCTTTCACCAGAGAAGGAACCAGGGCATACTCAAAGCACATCCCAGGATCATCTGCTTCTGACCCACTATCTGAAGGGGGAGCTGACTGGTGACTAGGTTGAGAAGACTCCCAGGTCTCATGGACTGGACCCTCTTCTGACAGGGGAATCAGTGGATCTGGAGGAGAATCACGAGGCTTTGCAGCGTCTCTCTCCTGCAGCGATTCTTTCATGACTCGCTTGATTAGTGTTTCCAGGTGTTGGTCTGCACCTTCCCTCTCATTAGCTGCTTTAGAGAAACAGCGGTCACAGAGAGACTTGCTGGCAGGAACTGGGGCCCTGCATCCTCAACATGTTTTCTCCGGTCCCCAATTATGAGATGAGGGGGGGTGAGGAGAGCTTCTACTGTGGTCTTTAGACTTAGAGGATGAACCATGGTGTCTAGAGCCAGAGGAGGAATGCCGGTGGTGTGATTTAGACGACCCACTCCACTACTTTGTCTTTGGTGAGACCTAGAAGGGCTGCTGCGAGAGGACTGGCCACCAGGAGGCAATGAAGAGTCCATGGCTGATGCTGGGAATCACTGAAGATGAACACAGAGTACATCAGATATACCAGAAAGCAAAACAGCAAGCACAGACCCATCTGTACTGCACTTACCTGGGGAAGGCTCTGCAGGTGCTCAGGGAAGTCGCCGCTATGCCCACGATCATTCCCGAGCTCTGCAAGCCTCCCCAGGCTTTTAAAATTGGCGCCGCGTGACGTCACGGCTGCGCCAGGCCCACGGTCCTCGTGCGCGTGCGCGAAACCAGGCCTCGCTTTCGTTCCGGGACTGCGCCTGCACAGAACGCAGACAGAACCCGGAAGTAGAGGGAGCGGCGGCTGGAACGCACAGGGAACCAGCCGCTGCATAGGCAATTTTAACAAAGGGCACATAGAGAGAAAAAACAGACAACAACAAATATACACACTGCTGCCATGAAGGCGATACATGCTCACCACCACCTACGATCGACTCGGCCGGAACGACCAAACACACACCGGACTTTTTGGCAGATAATGGCCACCTGCATACTGCTAGGCGATCGGCCTGTGCGCGCTTTTCATTCCAAATGACTCCAGCTCTTCAGCGCTTACTCTGCAATACACTCCATACCCTGCTAACAGTCAAGGCTTATTGGAGGGATGAGACATCACATCGGTCGGCCGATACGATCGCAGGACATCGTCTTCAGGTAGGAGAACCAAACATAAGGTCCTATGGAGGAGGACACAAAAGGAACACGGCTGAGAGCCCACAGCTGAAATTTATAGGGAGGGGTCCTATTGGGTAGTTATGGAGGCGGGGTCAACCCACACGTATGCTGCCATGGAGCCTGTCAGGAAAAGTATTTGCCCCTTCCTGATTTTTTATTTTTTTTCATATTTCTCACACTTAAATGATTCAGATCATCAAACAAATTTTAATATTACACAAAGATAACCTGAGTAAATCCAAGATGCAGTTTTTAAATTATTATTATTTATTAAGGGAAAAAAGCTGTTCAAACCTGCCTGGCCCTATGTGAAAAAGTAATTGCCTTCCCATGCTGAATCATGAATGAACTGTGATTAACCACAATTGTTTGGAAAGCTGAGTAAAATTTTACTTGCCACACCCAGGCCTGATTACTGCCAGACCTGTTGAATCAAGAAATCACTTAAATAGAAGCTGTCTGACAACATGAAGCACGCTAAAAGATCACAAAAAGCCACACATCATGCCACATTCTAAAAAAATTCAAGAACCGATTAGAAACAAAATGATGAACATGTATCAGTCTAGGAAGGCTTTCAAAGCCATTTCGAAGGCTTTGGAACTCAAGTGAACCATGGGGAGAGCCATTATCCACAAATGGAGATAACTTGGCACAATGGTGAATCTTCCCAGGAGTGTCCGGCCTACAAAAATTACTCCAAGAGCATGACAACGACTCATCCAGGACAAAAAGAACCCAGAACAACATCTAAAGAACTGAAGGCCTCATTTGTCTCAGGTAAGATCTGTGTTCATGATTCAACAATAGGAAAGAGATTGTGCAAAAATGGCATCCATTGGAGAGTTCCAAGGCCAAAGCCACTGCTGACCAAAAAGAACACAAAGGCTCATCTCACATTTACCAAAAAACATCTTGATTATCCCCAAGACTTTTAGAAAAATATTCTGTGGACTGATGAGACACAAATTTGGCATAAAACTAATACAGCATTTCATAACAAGAACATCATACCAACAGTCAGACATGATGGTGGTAGCGTGATGGTCTGGGGCTGCTTTGCATCTTCAGGACCTGGAGGACTTACCATAATTGATGGAACCATGAATTCTGAGCTCTACCAGAAAATCCTAACGGTGAATGTCCAGCCATAAGTTCGTGAACTCAAGCTCAAGTGCACTTGGGTTATGCAGCAGGACAATGATCCGAAACACAACAGCAAGTCTAAAAACCAAATGGTTCAAACAAAGCAACATTTAGGTTTTGTAGTGCTCTAGTCAAAGCCTGGACTTAAATCCAATTGGGATGCTGTATGATAACCTTACACAGGACCTTCATGTTGGAAAACCCTCCAATGTGGCTAAATGAAAACAATTCTGCAAAGAAGAGTGGACCAAAATTTCTTCACAGCAATGTGAAAGACTCATTGGCAGTTATCGCAAACACTTGATTGCAGTTGTTGCTGCCATGGGTGGCACAACCAGTTATTAGGTTTAGGGGGAAATTACTTTTTCACATAAAGCCAGGCAGGTTTGGTTTTGGACAGCTTTTTTGCCTTAATAAATGAAACCATCATTTAAAACCTGCATTTTGTATTTACTTGGGTTATCTTTGTGTAATAATAAAATTTGTTTGATGATCTAAGTCATTTAAGTGTGACAAATATGCAAAAAAATAAAAAATCTGAATGAGGGCAAATATTTTTTTCACACAACTGTATGTGCACAGCATGGACAGCTACTACAACAGTATTTACCCTTAAAGTATAACCACGCAGTGGACTGAACCCCTGCAGGATTAAACAAGCTAGGGGACAAAGAATAGGCAAGCGTTACATTGTGAACAATCCACAGATGTGCAAATGTTCTGAAGGGCTCTGCCTGGCCTTCAGTGTATCTGAGTGGCACATCTACACATCTCAGTGCATCTACAGTGGCACATCTGCACATGCAGGGGTACATGAACATGGTGTGATTAGGGAAGATTCTGCACGTACACAAACCAAACATAATTTCCCATACCTTGCTAATTGCAACACATTTACAGTACACATCCAAGCATGTGCAGATCTACCACAGGTCTCTGGCTCTGCCAGCTCCAGAAATACGGGCAGAACATTTCAGCACATCTGCCAATGCGAAAGAAAATCAAAGATGGCAGGACCAACAGTAAGGGGACTGAAGTTTCTCTCTAAAGTGCAACCACTAAAAAAATGTATATATTCTTTAACATATTACCGTATATACTCGAGTATAAGTCGTTCCGAGTATAAGTCGAGGCCCTAATTTACCACAAAAAGATGGGAAAAACTTATTGACCCAAGTATAAGACGAGGGTGAGAAATGCACAGCTACTGTAAGTGGAAAAGAGGGTCAACAATGCCCATTTGCAGCATCACTGTGCCCATTTGCATGCCTCACTGTGCCCATTTGCAGCCATAGGTCCCCTGAACTTTAAACTCGGTAGTTAAGGGTTCCTAGATGCCCCCTAGCTGCAGCCAAAATTTGGGGTCTCTGAACCCAAAGGGTCCCGAAATGACATTGCTGCAGATACACAGTTTACCAAATTTGGGGCCCCGTATCTCGGGGCCACTTAGTACTAAGAACCCCAAATTTGGTGTGCAAACCCAGTGGAACTAGCACCATAAAATTTCTAAAGCTGGGGTTTCTAGCACTAAGTGGCCCCGATATACAGGGCCCCAAATATCAGTTCAGAAAATGTCAAGCACTTTTCTGCAGCAGAAAATGACATTTTCTGAACCAGTTTTGGGGCCCCGTATCTCAGGGCCACTTGGTGCTAGGAACTTCCGCTTTGGATATGTTGTAGTACTAGGTCCACTGGGTTTGCATACCACATTTGGGGTTTCTAGCACCAAGTGGCCCTGAGATATGGGGCCCCAAATTCGGTTCAGAAAATGTCAAGCACTTTTCTGCAGCAGAGAATGACATTTTCCAAACCAATTTTGGGGCCCCGTATCTCGGGGCCACTTAGTGCTAGGAACTTCCGCTATGGATATGTTGTAGTACTAGGTCCACTGGGTTTGCATACCACATTTGGGGTTTCTAGCACCAAGTGGCCCTGAGATATGGGGCCCCAAAGTCGGTTCGGAAAATGAAATTTTTTTCTGCAGAAAAGTGCTTGACTCGAGTATAAGTCGAGGGGGGCACTTTCAGCACAAAAAAATGTGCTGAAAAATTCAACTTATACTCGAGTATATACGGGTAATGTACTTAAGGCATTTTAAACATTTTTACTGTTGCTTGCATTAAAATATTAGTGGGTGATCCTACTATGAAGGTGCTTGTTCAGGCACTTCCTTTTATAGAATGACAATTCTCTGTTCCTGTCTTCCAATGTATTCCACTTGTAGCACTAGCCCGGTAGGGGCTGCTGGTGAATGTGGTTTGTCTCCCACCCTGCACAGCCAGGCACGCTAATTTCCAGACACATCGTGTCACCAAGTTTTTTGTTTTATTAGGGGAAGAGAACTTGGATGGGGATAGGGTACATACAGTGCCTTGAAAAAGTATTCATATCCCTTGAAATGTTCCACATTTTGTCATGTTACAACCAAAAACATAAATGTGTTTTATTGGGATTTTTCTTTCAAAAGTTTTCTTTTTATTTTCATTGCAAGCATTGTAAGACAGGTATTTGTGTAATGGATTTCTTGCATCAGGAACACAAAAACATATAACATAATGCTTTAGAATTAATGCCGTGTACACACTGTCGGATTTTCCAACGGGAAATGTTGGATGTGAGCTTGTTGGCTGAAAGTCCGACCGTGTGTATGCTCCATTCAGCATTTGCTGTCGGACTTTCCGTCAACAAATGTTGGCTAGCAGGTTCTCAAATTTTCCGCCAACAAAACTTTGTTGTTGGAAAGTCAGATCGTGTGTACACAAGTCCGCGCACAAAAGTTCACGCATGCTTGGAATCAAGTACGAGCCGGAAGCGATCGGTCTTCTAAAACTAGAATTCATGATGGAGATATCACATTTGTCATGCGGCAAATTATGAAATCTCTCAATGCAGAGCATTTTCTTCTTTATAATGCTATAATAATGAAGTTGCTTTGCTGATGATATTCACAGAGTTCTGACAAATGGATTTTTTATTATTTCTCGTGATCTCCTGAATAATATTTGTTTTTGTTGGGTTTTTTTTCTCGTGATCTCCAGAATAATCTTTTTTCTTTTTTTTTCTAGTGATCTCCATAATTTTTTTTTTTCATTTTATGTGTCAAGTTACCACAACACCATTATTGTGTTATTTTTTAACCTCAAAGATACAAATATGTTGGTGTTCCTTGTTAATTTGACATTGTATTTTTAAAATGTACCTGCCTACTGATAAACAAACTGTCCTTTTTGAAGTAAAACACATAGCCAAGTATTTGTCAAAAAATTTTTTTAAATTTAATAGGCGTCATAACAAAATACAGACGAAGGCAATGCTGGAGAAACAGTTGGAATTGGTGAAGCCTTTGTACCCCAGGGCAGACATCAATTATTTGACTGTCAAATTGGTAACCTGAGGAGTCCATTTAATAGGGAGCACAATACGGTCCAGGACTCAGAGAGATCGGGAGCAGCAGCAGATGACATATATGTCCCGAGGCTGTAATCTTACAACAGCCTGCGTTTTTTGACAAACCACACCAAACTCAGGCCATCACTCTCAACACTTCTTTCCACACTTCCTTCCATGCTGCTGTGGTGGGTTGGGTGGCTGTGGTGTTGGTGGTGTTGCAGGAGGTGGTGGAGGAGTATGGTCCAACTCACACAGGTGGTGATTTGTTAGTTCGCCGCTCATCCCCTTGTTTAGGGCCTTCCAAATTAGTTCTTCACAGATTGCGTGTTGGCCCTCCTCCATGTTTTCTAGTTTGCGTGCAGTGACAAGTCCAAATGCTTTGTGTACACCAGGGGTCGTGTTAAGTCCAGAGGTAGCATATTTGAGGAAAACAGCCGCAGACTCCTCAAGATTCCTTGCCTTCCTCGTCCTTTTGGTTGGAGAGTGGAGGGAAGGAACCTGGGATTCCGTCAGGCTCCTTGCCACGGCCTCCTCCTGGCTGAGACTTTCCTGTGTATAAAAATGGTACATAGTTTTTGTTTTTTGGTTATCAATCACACACAATTTTGAGCTCATGACTGTTGCAAACTGAATGTTAACAAATAGAAAAGACTATCATTCTGACCCCAGAATTTTTCATTCTTGTCCCAATCACTTTTGGCTACTACTGTCTGTTGATATGTAAACCACTTTGCTAAATCAGAAATTAATGATCAATAACATCTGGTTAAGATCATTCAATTTTTGACAAGAAATATGTTCAACAATGCTATACCTGGGTCAAGCTGGGCTCCTCCACATCTTGTTCCTGGGTGGAAGGCCCAGGTTGGACTTCAGGAGCCTTAGCTGATGTGGAAGGAAGTGTTGAAGCAAGTGTTGATAGTGATGGCCTAGGTTCCGTCTGGTCGAACAAAAAACCTAGTACCACAGCCTGGGGACATATACCTCATCTGCTGCTGCTCCGGATCTCTGGGAATCCTGGACCTTCTTGCGCTCCCTATTATATGTGCTCCTCGGCTACCAATTTTGGCCTTCAAATAGTTGATGTCTGCTGTCGGCTTTACCAATTCCAACAGTTTATCCAGAGCTGCCTTCCTCTTTTGCTTGTTCGAGTAGTCCCTGCATTGGACTTGCCAGAGACATGGCAGCTCCCTGTACTTATCTATGAAGTTGGGCAGGAAGTCAGGGTGTGTGAATTTATACAGCATTTTATCTGTAAGACACAACACAAGACAAACCCTAATGTCAGGCTAAACTCTCCTAATCTTATCCCAATATAGGCCTCAATCTCTACGCAGTATAGGCCACTAACCACTGATGCCCTGTCAGGGCTGGGCTCAGCCCTTCCTTCTCTGAGCTGGCTGCTCAGCTGTCGGCTAATTGCAAACTCCCATCTCTCTCCACAGTTACCCAGCTGTTGGACAGTATTCCAACATGATAACGACCCCAAACACATCTCCAAGATGACCACTGCCTTGCTAAAGAAGCTGAGGGTAAAGGTGATGGACTGGCCAAGCAGTATGGAAGGTAGAGGAGCGCAAGGTCTCTAACATCCATCAGCTCCGTGATGTCGTCATGGAGGAGTGGAAGAGGACTCCAGTGGCAAGCTGTGAAGCTCTGGTGAACTCCATGCCCAAGAGGGTTAAGGCAGTGCTGGAAAATAATGGTGGCCACACAAAATATTGACACTTTGGGCCCAATTTGGACATTTTCACTTAGAGGTGTACTCACTTTTGTTGCCAGCGGTTTAGACATTATTGGCTGTGTGTTGAGTTATTTTAAGGGGGAGCAAATTTACACTGTTATACAAGCTGTACACTCACTACTTTACATTGTAGCAAAGTGTCATTTCCTCAGTGTTGTCACATGAAAAGATATAATAAAATATTTACAAAAATGTGAGGGGTGTACTCACTTTTGTGAGATACTGTATATATATATATATATATATATTAATACACTGCCTGAAGTGTATTAGAAACTGTACACACTGTATTAGATACTGTGTACACCGCAGGCACTGTATTAGAAACTGTACAATGGCTGCACTGTATTGTACACCGCCTGCACTAATTGTATACTGTGTACACCACCAGAAGTGTATAAAGTGTATATTAGAAACTGTACACACTGTATTAGATACTGTGTGCACTGCCTGAAGTGTAATAGAAACTGTACACACTGTATTAGATACTGTGTACACCGTCTGCACTGTATTAGAAATTGTACAACGGCTGCACTGTATTGTATACTGTGTACACCACCAAAAGTGTTGTAGAAACTATACACACTGTATTATATACTGTGTACACCGCCTGCACTGTATTATAAATGGTACAACGGCTGCACTGTATTGTTTACTGTGTACACCACCAGAAGTGTAGTAGAAACTGTACACACTGTATTAGACACTGTGTACACCGCCTGAAGTGTATTAGAAACTGTACACATTGTATTAGATACTGTGTACACCGCCTGCACCGTATTAGAAACTGTACAAGGGCTGCACTGTATTGTATACTGTGTACATCACCAGAAGTGTGGTAGAAACTGTACAAACTGATATAAGATACTGTCTACACCGCCTAAAGTGTATTAGAAACTGTACACACTGTATTACATACTGTGTACACCGCATGCACTGTATTAGAAACTACAATGGCTGCATTGTAGAGTGCAGACTGTATATGTATATATATATATTTATATTAATACACCGCCTCGGGACAGAGCGAGAACCGGGATCTGTGTGTGTAAACACACATATCCCGGTTCTCTCAGGGGAGAGGAGACAGATCATGTGTTCATACTAAGTATGAACACCGATCGGTTTCCTCCCCTAGTCAGTACCACCCCCCCTACATTTAGAACACACCTGGGGAACACAGTTAACCCCTCTTGATTGCCCCCCTAGTGTTAACCCCTTTCCTGCCAATGACATTTATATAGTAATCAGTGGCTATTTTTAGCTCTGATCGCTGTAAAAATGTCAATGGTTCCAAAAAAGTGTCAAAAGTGTCCGATGTGTCCTCCGCAATGTCGCAGTCACAAAAATCGCTGATTACCGCCAATACTAGTAGAAAAAAAATGCCATAAATCTATCCCCTATTTGGCGATGCTATAAATTTTGCGCAAACCAATCAATATATGCTTATTGTGATTTATTTGTCAAAAATATGCAGAAGAATACATATCGGACTAAACTGATGAAGAAATTTTTTTTTAATATTTGGGGATATTTATTATAGCAAAAAGTACAAAATATTGTGTTTTTTTCAAAATTGTCGTGCATTTTTTTGTTTAAAAAAATAAAAACCGCAGAGGTGATCAAATACCACCAAAGAAAAGCTCTATATGTGGGGAAAAAAGGACGTCTGACTGACTGCACACACATATTTATATATGTATATATATATATATATATATATATATATATATATATATCAAATACACTGCCACCAACTGCTTGCTGAATCTTCAAGCTCTCTGTCCACGCCAACAACAGTACACATGTCTGCTATGCAAGCAGCCTTATATAGTGTGGGGTGTGAGGCGTGGACTTGAGTCCCCCTGAGCCATGATTGGTCAAAGGCACCCTGCCTTTGGGCAATCATGGCTCTCTCAGCAGAGCACATTGTGCACATTGTGATTGGCCAAAGCATGCAGGTCAGGTGCATGCTTTGGCCAATCATCATACAGCAATGCTTTGCGATCTCGCAGTGCATTATGGGGCATTCTGTGGCGCTCATATTTCCCACGAACGCCCCATGATGTTTGATGTTCGGTGAATGGGTGAACACCTGATGTTCGAGTCAAACTAATGCTGGACCCGAACATTGACCTCATCCCTACAAATAAATATCTGAAAAGTGTGGCGCGCATTTGTATTCAGTTCCCTTTACTCTGATACCCCTAACTACAATTTAGTGGAACCAAGTACCTTCAGAAGTCACCTAATTAGTAAATAGAGTCTATTTGTGTTTTTTAATCTCAGTATAAATACAGCTGTTCTGTGAAGCCCTCAGAGGTTTGTTAGAGAACCTTAGTGAACAAACAGCATTATGAAGGCCAAGGAACATACCAGACAGGTCAGGGATGAAGTTGTGGAGAATTTTAAAGGAGGGGTAGGTTATAAAAAAATATCCCAGTGCTTTAAACATCTCATAGAGCACTGTTCAATCCATCACTCGAAAATGGAAAGAGTATGGCACAACTGCAAACCTACCAAGACATGACTGTCCTCCTAAACTGACAGGCCGGGAAAGGAGAGCATTAATCAGAGAAGCAGCCAAGAGACCCATGGTAACTCTGGAGGAGCTGCAGAGATCCACATCTCAGGTGGGAGAATCTGTCCACAGGACACCATGTATCAGTGCACTCCACAAATCTGGCCTTTATAGAAGAGTGGGAAGAAGAAAGCCATTTTTGAAAGGAAGCCATAAGAAGTCCCATTTGCGAGAAGACATGTGGGGGGACACAGCAAACATCTGGAAGAATATGCTCTGGTCAGATGAGACTAAAGCAAAATAGAGAAAAGAAATTGCGCTCGGTGTTCAATATGAGAACTAATGATGAAAAACCGTGAAGGAAATCCTGCAGCTAAAACACAATAACCCAAATACAGGGGCATACAAACTAAACAATATAAAAAACAGTGTAGCGCTGGATTGTGAGAAAAAGCGCATATGTTGATATATGCGAATATACTAAAACCCGTAAATTTAAGAAGGCTATATGTCACTATTCTAAAGTGATCAAACACACATGTGTGACTCCAAAAAGTGTTCAAATAAACCTAAATAGGTATATGAACAGTGATTGATATGAACAAATACGTGTATATGATGTGGATATATTACGTGAACTCGATATCAACGTAAACAACAAAGATCAATACCGTTATGGTTGGCAATATGTAATTAGGAAAATATGTCAACCACTTGATGTTGATTATTCCAAAAAAAACTTTTTTTAGTGCTTAACAGTGATAATTAATCATATACTAAAAACAAAAGACAAAAATACCCAAAAATAGTGAAAAATATATGAATAAAGGAGTGGAAAAGTTAGAACCACCCAAAAAGTTCATATACTACAAAGTAAGTGTAGAGTCCCAAACTTGATGAAATTCCAGCATATAATTTCAATTCAGTGATCCACTGCAACTGTAGCCCATCACCAAGAGAATAAGGCTGGAGGCTTACCAGACAGCCTGCGACCACCCTTATTCAGGGGGGTCTAAACAGGCTCAGTAGAGATGTATGGGTCCAGTAGATCTCACCTAGAAGGGCTCCACAGGAAGATATTGCTTGTGGTCACCGGATACTTTCCAGAGGTGTTCCTTGCTTGGCAAATAGAAGGGTTCCAGGCAAAGTACAGCAGTATTATCAGCAGGTGCCCCAAAAAGAAAAAAAGGACTCCGATAGTGCAGACCAATCTTACTGCTTTATTTAAAAGGATGCCATCCAATATATATAAAAACAAAACTTCTGGCAGGGGATAGTAACAAAACAAACTCCACCGCCGTTTAAAATCAAATTGCGCATGCGCGACACGAGCTCACGTTGTGACCCTACGGCCGTTTCGTCACAACTGACGTCATCAGGGGTAACACTTTTTGGAGTCACACATGTGTGTTTGATCACTTTAGAATAGTGACATATAGCCTTCTTAAATTTACGGGTTTTAGTATATTCGCATATATCAACATATGCGCTTTTTCTCACAATCCAGCGCTACACTGTTTTTTATACAGATGAGACTAACATTGAACTTTTTGGCCTAAAAGCAAAATGCTATGTGTGGTGGAAAACACTGCACATCACCCTGAACACACCATCCCCACTGTGAAACATGGTGATGGCAGCATCATGTTGTGGGAATGCTTTTTTTCAGCAGGGAAGCTGGTCAGAGTTGATGGGAAGATGGATGGAGCCAAATACAGGGCAATCTTAGAAGAAAATCTGTTATGTTGCATACACACGAGCAAAATGTCCGACAAAAAAAGTCCGATGGGAGCTTTTCATCGTATATTCTGGCCGTGTGTATGCCCCTGACTTTTTCCATCGAAAATTCAGACAGACTTAGATAGAGAACACGTTCTATATTTTTCCTACGGAACTAATTACTAATGGAAAAAACGCTCATCTGTATGCTGTTCCGATGCACCAAAAATAACGCATGCTTTGAAGCAAGTACGAGACGGAAGCGATCGGTCTGGTAAAACTAGCATTCGTAATGGAGATAGCACATTCCTCACGCTGAAAATTCTGTGATCTTTTAATGCAGCGCATTCTTTTGTGCTTTATAATGCTAGAATAATGAAGTTGTTTTGCTGCTGATATTCACACAGAGTTATGACAAACTTATTTCTTTATTATTTCTCATGATCTCATGAATAATCTTTTATTTTTTTAAAGCCAGATCTCCATAATAATGTTTTGAATTATTTTTTATAGTCATCTTTTTTTTTATTATTTTTTATTTCTTCAAGATCTCCTTTTTTTTGGATTATTCAAAAATTATTTTCTAGTGATCTCCATATTTTTTTTTGTGTGTGTCAAGTTACCACAATAACATTATTATCTTGTATTTTTTTATTAAAGTCAAGGAGGCTGGTTGGTGTCCCTTGTTATTTTTTTTTTTTTAATTGTATTTTTGAAATGTACCTGCCTACTCACAAACAAACTGTCCTATTTTTAGAAAAACACATAGGCAAGTATTTTCAGAAAATAAAATATCTATTTATTCTGGGTAACAAAATAAAAAGGAGGCAACGCTGGAGAAACTTTTGGAGTTTTGCAAAGCCTTTTGGCCCCCAGGGCACACATCAAGTTTGTGGAAAATAAAATCAGCATGGGGGGGCTTCTGAGGACATCACTTGCTTCCCTAATGAGTCCCAGTGCTGCCTCCTCTGTGATCATCCCCTTTCTGGGCCTTTTTGTTGTAAGGTGGAGGGGAGGCACCTGGGATTGGGTGAGGCTCCTACTGGGCCCAGCCCCCTCCTGGCTGACACTGGGCCCGCCCACCTCCTGGTTGACACTGGGCATGGCCACCTCCTGGCTGACACTGGGCACGGCCACCTCCTGGCTGACACTTTCCACACCCTCCTCCTGGCTGAACTCATCCTGTGTATAAAAAAGGGACATAGTTTTAGTTTTTGGTTCATCAATCACACACAATTTTCTGATCATGATTTGCAAATTGAATGTTAATAAATAGAAAAGACTATCATTCTGACCCCAGCATTTTTCATTCTTGCCTCAATGTAAATCACTTTGTTTTAAATCATTAATTTGTTATTAATTATAACATCTAGTTAACATAATTAATATTAGGACAATAAATATGTATAAAAATAATATACATGGCTCCAGCTGGGCGCATCCACTTCTTCCAGGATCGAAGGCCTAGGTTGTTCCTCATCAGCCTCTGCTGGGGTTGAGGGAAGGGTGGAGGGAAGGCTGCAGGGAAGGGTAGAAAGTGATTCCCTTGCTTCAGTCTGGTCATCCAGAAACCACAGTTTGTTGAAGTACCACAGCCTGGGTACATACACATGCACTGCTGCTGCTCCTGATCTGAGTGATTTCTGGATCTTATTATGCTCCTTCTTATACATGTTCCTCAAGATCCCAATTTTCTTTTTTAAGAACAGGACGGTTGCATCGGGGACCCGAGTCGTTAACAAATTCTAGAAGTTTCTCCAGCGTTGACCTCCCAGCTTGTTTATTATAATATAAGCTGTGTTTCACCTCCCACAAATTCCTCATCTCCCTGTACCTGTCTATGAAACTGGCCATGAATTATGGGTCCTTTAAGTGATTCATATTTCCTGTAAGACAATACACAAGACAGAAACACTAATGTCAGCCCTAAACTGTCATAATCTTATACAAATATAGACCTCAATCTTGAAGCAGTATAGGCCACTGATGGGCCAAGTTCAAATTTTAAATATATATGATGACTGCGCTTAGGACAATAGTTAGGTGTGCAGCCCCCCTGAAAAGGGCTTCCCTAGGGATTCTCCAACTTATTGCAAATATAGTCTAAGATGGGGTGTGGCGCTACCTATATAGGTTTATATGGGATGGCCAGCTATATGAGAGATCTTAACTGCTGTCTAAATTAGTGAGCTTGTCCCTCCTGTGCCAAATAATGTGATAGTTGCAAACTACATAGTACCCAGTGAAGGTTATAAATCATTCAAGTGTTCCAAAACATACGCTTCTCTGTGTGATAAAGTGAATCGTGATGGATACCATGCAGATTAGCATATGGTTCCTTCTAAAACTGGATAGGAGTGGAACTAGAAAACTATAATAGTCCTCTATAGATAATAGTGATGTGCCATCGAAAAATTCCTAACTAAACATCATACTTATACATAGTAGGGTTACACTGTACGATGCCATAAACTGCAACCCCTTCAGATCAATTAAAAAAAAAAAAAACACACGTAATCATAACATCAAACAGGATCGTGTAGTGTTCAAAGTCCATAAATTTATATAGGATTTCTACAAAACGTGTTCAAGTTCTTAAAAAAAAAAAACCGTGACTGAAGTGCTCTCAATGTTCTTGGTGACTTTTGTGCTCCCCCTCAAGGGTCCCCACTCACCGAATCCAATAACCCCAAAGGGGCAATGTGCGTATGGGTATATCCTCAAACGATCTCCTCACCACCATAGTTGTTAGGGCACCCAGGGTAATCTCCGGCTTCCGTATGGATAGTTAAACCATATTCATTGTGAATCCCTCTTATCAAATGATGCCGCTTTCGCAAATAGGTCTCATGAGCAGTGAAGTCGCTGTAGACAGTGTTCATGCCAATGCTTCGGGTCTCCAGCCAGTGAACAGTAGCCAGCCCCCTGGCACAAACCTCCAAGGCTGAGATCTTCAGGGCTTTTGCACAATTCCACCACCACTTGTCCGCTCAGCAGCTCCCCAGCAGTGTACACCCCATAGGAGCTAGGGGACAACTCCACACTGAAAACTGTGTAGCGCCACACCCCAAGTTCAAATTTTACCTTCGTTTAGGAAGCTCGCCGCTTCCGTTCCTCCTTCCTCCACACACAGATCGTACGTACGACACATGCTTGTTAGCTTGATATACACTGCGCATGCGTGAAACACTGCCCGCCCCGACGTTCTTTCTAGAATATTCCCCACCCCTTCTCATTCGGCGTGCAGTAGGAGCGACATGGTGGAGACACAGCAGGTGTGTGATAATTCCACTAACGAGGAGAAGGAAAGCCCGGAGACAGAAACGTCCCGATCCCGGAGGAGAAGATTTAAGGCATCAAATATGGCCTTTGTAGAGATGGTGGAGATGGTGGACATCTTGAGGAGGAACGATTATGAAGCATGGACCGTACCTAAACCCAAATGTGAGAAAGGCCAAGATCATGACTAAAGTTGTGAAGAGTCTACACAGAAATTTTGGGGTACGACGATCCAAGGAGCAATTGAGGAAACGCTGGTCAGACCTTAAACTGAGGGAGCAGGATCAGTACAGAAGAATCAAGAGAGTGCTTCTAAAAAGTAAGTAGTTGTCGTGTGTTCTGATTATTATTATTACTTGCATGCTGCTCCATGTGCTTTTCTTTACAGTTGTGCAGTTTAAAATGGCGACTTTCATATTCGTGGGCACATTAATCGGTCGTAGGAAACATCATTCGCTCATTAAATACAATGTTTTGGGCAGATACAGGTTAAATACATTTGGTCATGCCTATTTGTATAAAAATAAGTTTTGTACATTGCTGTCTACATGTGTTTGTAACTAGAATGAAATGCAAGCTTGATTCAATGTAATGTAAGAAGAGGACACTCAGCAGCTGTTTACACATCTGGACTCAGGAGCACTAGTGTGGGACACAAGAACAAACTTTTTAAGTTATCCCACACAGGTGCTTCAGTGGATACTTGGGGTGTCTCCATGTGTGAAAATTGTCACAAAAAGGTAAGTAGTCCAGCTTTGGTATGGTAAAAAAATCATGTCTTCAGCTTGGAACTCTGCTCAAAACAGACAATTGTACCCCACTTCCCAGCAATGTTTCATATTCCTATTTCTGGACTCAAATATCTGTGTGCTAAGTATACCTTTTGTTTCATTCTCATAAGGGAGGAAAGACTTGTCCGGCACCACTCAGAGGACACCAGGAACCCCCCACCTGAGAAAGAAGGGGAACTCAGAACAACAACACACCCCGAGGATCTGGAGGAAGGAGGGGTGGAGGATGTCGGTGAGATTGTCACCACAACAGGTGAGTGTCTGACACCCCAGCTTCAGGTAATATATGTATGTCTGCATATTTCTAATACATGTTTTTACTCAAATTTTCAGGTGATGTGCTGGTTGTTGAAGAGCAAGCTGAACATTTCACAATTGACAGTACACAAAGGCTAATCAACGACATCATGGTGTGGAATGGTGAAACTGACATCATAAGGAAGAAACTCAATGTTATGGAACAACAAATGAAGAACATGATTGATGAGTTGGGGAGAATCTGAATTTCTTCCAAATGCCACCATTTTAACATTTGTTGGACTTTACAAAAACTTTTTTTGACATTTTAAAAGCCATATTTTGAAGATGCACATGGTGTGTCAACATGTGCTATCTGCCATCAGGGGATATCAATGTATGCTTTTTGTGGGTGCAACCCCTTCCTCTTAACTCTAGTAGGTGAGAGGAAGGGGTTGCACCCCCAAAACACGTCCATTGATCCCCCTTGATGGGAGATAGCACATGTTGACATTAGGCATGGGATCAGGAGGGAAATATCTATTTTGACTCCCAAAATTGTGTACATCTTCAAAATTTGGGTTTTACAGGGGTGACATCACCCCATCTGATGAAGGCAATATCAAGTCATTTTTGACACTATAATGTCTGATATTGCCTTCAGTTTTTATATGTTGAACTTTGTAAGTTCCAGAGTTGTGTATTTTATGTTTAGAAACATGTGTTTTTATACCAAAACAAAAAAAATTGTAAAAAACATCAACATTTTATAACGCACATGTGAATGTGCACAGAGTAAAAAGTTTGATAATCAATAATGTGTGCCTTCTTCTTTCAATGCACGATACCAGTTTTTGAAGTTGTTTTGTATTTACAGTGACAATGGGGCTTATTTACTAAAGCAAAATCCACTTGGCACTACAAGTGCACTAGGAGAACCTAGGAGACAAAAACAAACACAAGCAATAAAGAGAATTCAAGATTTTATCAGATTTTTTAATTTTTTTATTAAAAAATATTTACACATTGTCTGGCATAGCAATGGCCCCCCTACCCGTAAAATAATTTACATATTTCTGCTGAACTTCATGGGTGCTTTGGGGTGCCAAGCCAGGACGGCCAGTATACAGGCCGTCAGGGGATTCTCAGGAAGTCCGGCCTCAGGCCCAACTGAAGCAATATAATTTTTAGCATTTTTCCTTAAAAAATTGTGCAATATGCAGCAGGATAAGATGATATGGTTGATTTTGTACTCCGCCATGTGTATTGCTGTCAGAAACAGGTGGAACCAGCTGGCCATTATCCCGAAGGCATTCTTAGCGACTCTTTTGGCTCTGGCCAGCCGGTAGTTAAAAACCCTCCTCTCCGGGGTTAGGGTCCTCTGGGGGAATGGCCTCATTAGGTGCTCACCCAGACCGAATTCTTCATCAGCAATAAAGACGAATAGGAGTCCTTCAACGTTGTCCGCATCAGGTGGCAATGCCAGGCCACCAGTCTGGAGACGTTGGTAAAACTCCATCTGGGCGAAGACTCCTCCATCCGACATCCGGCCATTCCTCCCCATGTCCACATAGAGGAACTCGTATTGTGCCGACACCACCGCCATTAACACTATACTATTAAACCCCTTATAGTAGTAAGGCCCTGAATGGGGTGGTGGCATGATATGGACATGCTTCCCATCTATAGCCCCTCCACAGTTGGCAAAGTCCCAATGGTCGGCAAAATGGCATGCCACGGTCTGCCATTCCTGTGGCGTTGAAGGAAACTGTGAAGTCAAAATAGAAAAAGAATTTTAGTACTTTTGCACATAACATTGCAAGCAGATTAAACACAAACATTCTTGGCCGACATCAGTATAACATTTATTTTAAGGAGTATTTCAAGATGAAAATATAAGGCACACTTATCAGATTCCCCCCCCCCCCCTAATGGCCCATTGTAAAATTTTTCGGGGGGGAGGGTTCGAGCTGAGTTTGGGACCCAAAAAAAGCCTATGGCACTCTGCCAACAATAACATTTGGACACATTTTAGGGGGTGTTTAGGGTAAAGCACTACAATGTGCTGACAAACTAGGCTAGGTGGATATGGGCCCAGGATAGCATGCTGGGGAGGTTAGTGAAGGCAAATATGCATGAAGGACAAAAAACAAAATTTGAGAAATTCCAGCATGCATGAGAACAAAGGGGACATTTACAGCATATTACAATCATGGTAAATAGGGAATGATGAAAGAAATACAATACATTAGCAAACATTAAATACATAGAATGTGATGTTAAAGGATACATCTTACCTTAATATAGTCCTTCTGCAGGACCTGAATGATAGCAGAACAGGTCTCTGGGATAATGATCCCCAGAGCCTGGGGGGAGATGCCTGTCGAGAACTTGAGGTCCTGCAGGCTTCTCCCAGTCGCCAAGTACCGCAACGTGGTGACTAGCCTCTGCTCGGGAGTGATGGCTTGTCGCATGCAGGTGTCCTGCCTGCTGATATAAGGGGACAGAAAAACCAACAGACATGAAATCATCAGGATTATTCTCCTGGATCTCATGCAGCAAAGGCATGTGAGAGAATTGGTCACGCTGGAGCAACCAATTCTTAGTCCATGAACTCCTCCTCGCCCTGTTCATGGACTGGGCTTGTGTCAAAGCTAGAAACCCAACACCAAGCCCCCGCACAGCACGAACTCTACAATGAGCACGTACCCGCAACATGGCTTCAGAACGGTCGGCTGGTCAGAACGAACTAAACAGAACACACTGAAGAACAGCAAAGCCTGTGAAGAGCAAGCTGAAAATCAGTAACGAGTGGACAAGAACGCACTGACAAACAGATACGAACTGACTATACGCACTGAAAACCAGATACAAACCCACAAGCACAAACTGAACAGCAGTAAAACGATCGGAATAAGCATGAGTCTGAAAAGCGCAAATCGTCTCTCACCAAACTTCTACTAACACAAGATAAACACGAGATTAGCAGAAGGAGCCCAAAGGGTGGCACACCGGGTATTGAACTTCCTTTTTCTAGTCCCGTCGTATGCGTTGTACGTTCTTGGCAGTCGAAATTTGGTGTGACCGTCTGCATGCAAGACAGCTTGAGTGATATCCCGTCGGAATTCCATCAAAAAATCCATCAGAGCTTTTTCCGACTAAAATTCTGATCGTGTTTACGCGACATTACAGTGCTGTTTTGTCTAATATTAATGAATCCTCTCTTTAGGACTCAGGTCTTCCAAAGACCGTTCACAATGTTAATGAATCCTCTTTCTAGGACTCAGGTCTCCCAAAGACCTTTAAGGCATGGTCTGTCTCCTTTCTATATACATTTTAAAGGACTAAAGCTTTATCAGAGCCAAGGCAAGAAAAATAATTTGTCAAATAAGACAAAAGTTTACATACCATGGATAATTGCTTTTTCCAGGATGAGCCCCCATTTGAAAGGAATTATACACCTTGGCGACCACCCTGGTTTATGCAGGCAGACCACCGGGACCCTCGGATCCATGAGAGACAAAATGAGACATTGTAAACAGGCTTTAGTGTGTTCATAAGATCTCTGTCTTTATTGAGTACAACAGTAGTAGGGATGGGCGAACGGTTCGGCCCGAGCATAAGTTCAGGCCGAACATTCGTTGTTCGGACGTTCGCTTAAGATCCGAACAAACAGGCCGTTCGACCATTTGTTCACCCCCCCCGAACTGACCACAAGGCATTGCGGCACTGAACAGTGCATTGCAAGCCATGAATGGCTGAAGCAGTGAAAGCTTCAGCCAAGCTGGGCACAGAGCACTGTCAGAGTCATGATTGGACACTGTCATCATGACTTTGTCCAATCATGGCTCATTCCCGCCCCACAGTATAAAAGTATTCTTTCAATGGCAGCCATTTTCAGTGTGATTTTGGCGTGGAAAGAGATAGAACAGGGCTCTGTTCAGTGCTACTAGTTAGTGTGCTATACTGTGCTATTTTGCTTCAATTGTCAGTGGAGAATATTAGCTTAGTGTCAGTCTAGGGGTAGTGTGAGTGTAGTGAGGAGGACCATCATTCAGCTTTTCATAGTGTGCAGCTAGAGTAGGGACAGCTCAGATAGTTTCAGTGTAGTGTAGTGAGACCGTGTCTGTAAATCTTGACATTAGTATATAGCTAGAGTAGGGACAGTTCAGATAGCATCAGTGTAGTGATGGTTGAACTCCATCTATTTGATTACGTTACTGCCAGTTTAACACCATATCGTATTGCATGCGTTACTGCCAGTTTAATGCCATATTGTATTGCCTGCGTTACTGGCAGTTTTTTTTTTTTTTTAAATCAGATAATTTTTACTGAGAACAAGCACAAAAAACAAAAAGAGACAACTTTTACATTACATTAGACAAATGAAATGTTATCTTTTGTGAGGATATATAAACATCACTGTCACATGACCTAATATATACTATGTATACAAAAAGCGAATCGTTACATTCACAAAATAAAGTTATTCTGATATGGTAAGACTATTTTGATTACGATTTCCTGGTCTCATTACTGATAACGGGTGTCCTCCATAGGTCTCATGTTTTTCCTCCCCTTCTGCCCCCGGTCCTATCAGGGCCGAACAGCAGAGCAGGGCATATTCATCCCCTAACAATCGGGGATCAACTTGTAACACCTACATGTGTTTAACTGATGGGTAAAACGACTATATACATTGCAACCTCAGCCGTGTCTGCCATGCTCGTAACAACTCTATTCTAAGATAGTTATGTGAGTGTGGTGGTGTTTCCCCCCCCCTCAAATTCAACAGATAGCTCTGGCTGTTTTAATGTGGTACACTTGACGATGTGACTCTGCCTCCCAGAATTCTATTATGAACCAGACGTAGTGGAGCTAGTCCAGGGGTGTCCAGCCAGGGGTCCCATATGTTCTCAAATTTATTCACACTACCTCTGTGTTTATATGTAAGTTGTTCTCTAATAAGGGATTCATTTACAGACTCAATCCATTCTTTATGTGTGGGTGCTGTTGTGGACAGCCATTTCCTAGCAATAAGTTTCCTAGCCAGGAATAATGTCCTCAAAATGGCAGTGTAGGTATGAGGTGTATATTGCTCTTCATCAAGCCAACCCAGTAGGCACAGCTTGGGGTCAGTTGTAAATTTCAGGTTTCATATACTATTGATAGTATTAATCACTGATGTCCAATACCTTTGTAGCTTCGGACATTTCCACAACATGTGGACAAGTGTATCAGCATCGATAAGGCAACAGGGGCATAATGGGTCATCTCTTTTGTGCCACTTGTGTAGCTTTTCAGCGTGCGGTATGTACGATGGATAATAAACAGTTGAGTTTTTGAGATGAGGACAGGGATACTTTAAGTGAGTTGTCTAATATGGTGTTCCACTCTTCATCTGAGATATGTCCTATGTCATTTCCCCATCCATCTCTGCATCTCAGAGTTATTGCCCCAGAGACATGACATAGGAGGGACCTGTATATAGATGAAATTTGTCCCTTCCAGGATGATGACATTATGAGTTGTGTAAGTACTGTGGGTCTGGTCAGTTCCCATTTGGACTTTGTAGCCTGTGTCGCTATAACATGTCTAAGTTGTAAATACTGGAAAAAAGCAGTGTTAGGTAAATTAAATTCTGTGCGTATTGATTGAAAGTCTTGGAGAATTCCCCCACAGTACAGTTGTGGGATATAGATCACTCCATTTCTAGACCAGCTGGAAAAGCCCTGTAGCTTATCCAGTTCAGGGTAATTTCGATTACGCCATATGCGTGACCAATTCGTGTAGCCATCATATTGTAGGTAGCATGTGTTTGGTTTTGTTCCAGACCTTGTCTATTAATAACAATGTGGGATATTGTATAAGAGCCCCCAACTCGCCTGCCTCTATGCACTCCACAAGACCATCCCCAGAAATTTGTGTGCGCACAATATTGCGAATAGGATCCAAGGACTTGGAGCACAGTCATCCAGTTAAATGTTGTAGCTGAGCCGCTATAAAGTAGTAAAATGGATTTGGAACAGCTAATCCACCCGAGTCCTTCTCCTCCTGTAAAGTTTCCAGTTTGATCCTTGGGACCTGTTTTCTCCAGATCAACGCGCGATAAATGGTATTACATTTCCTAAATACATGAATAGGAATCCAGAGAGGGGCGTTGTGGAGCACATATAAAATTTGTGGGTTCCAAATCATCTTTATCAAGTTGCATCTGCCGACAACAGAGAGGGGCAACTTAATCCAGCTGATTGTTTTTTCTTGAAATTTTTTAAGAAGTGGGTCTATGTTTAGCTTTATATATTGATCCAACTTAGGGTGTATGACTATGCCCAGATATTTGAATTTATCCACTACTTTAATCTGTTCAGCTGTTTGGAGGAGAGGTCCTGTCAGTGGGTCTAAGGGTAATATTGTGGACTTGTCCCAATTTATTGTGAATCCGGAAAATTTTCCGAATGTTTGGATTAGTTCCATGAGTCTAACCAATGATGTGGACGTGTCGCCTAGAAACAGAAGTGCATCATTGGCATAAAGTGACAATTTATCCTCCCCTGTACTCCGTTTAAATCCCACTATTTCCGCATCCTCTCTTATACCAGCCGCCAGTGGTTCTATGGCTAGGGCGAAAAGCAAGGGTGAAAGGGGGCAGCCCTGTCTAGTACCCCTGCATAAAGCAAATGGGGGTGACAAAGTGTTATTTATTCTAATGCAGGCTGTTGGCGCTTTGTATAATAGTTTAATCCAAGATATGATAGTGTCTCCCAAATTAAATTTTTCTAGTATTTTCCATAAATAATCCCATTCAACACTATTGAACGCCTTATCGGCATCTAAGGAAAGGATAGCTCTTTGGCCTTGATTATCAGTGGGTATTTGCATGTTGAGATATAGGCAGCGTAGATTATTTGCCGTGGGCCTATTCGGTATAAATCCGGACTGGTCTGGGTGTATTAGTTTGGACACCACTTGTGAGAACCGCATGGCTATAAGTTTGGTGAAAATTTTGAGATCCGTATTTAGAAGCGAGATGGGTCTATAGGATTCTGGTTTATCAGACTCCTTCCCTGGTTTCAGTACGACTACCACCACTGCTTCATACATAGATCCCGGCAAAGACTCAGATTTAAACGCCTCGATAAGTGTATGGAGTAACTCCGGTAAGAGTCCGAAATTTTTATATATTTCAATTGGTATGCCATCATTTCCTGGGGCCTTTGAGTTCAGAAATGTAGCCATAGCAAGCTGCAGTTCCTCTAGAGTGAGGGGGGCATTTAAAAGTTTCTTGTCTGTTTCTTGAAGTTGGGGCAATGTAATTGAATCTAGGAAGTGTTTCAGCTACTCTGCGGGATAAGAGACCCTGGAGGAGTACAAGTCCTGATAGAAGGAGGAAATTTCCTTCAGGATGGAGGGTGTATCCGTAACAGTTAATGTTGATGATGTTGTAATGCTATGTACTACCGGAGGTGGTTGTTGTGACCTAGCTATCACTGCCAACATGTGGCCAGTTTTCTCCCCTTCTTCAAAGTATGTTTGGGATGTGAAAAATCTTTTATTATCAGCCTGCTGTAGATGTACAGTACGATAAAGTTTCTGTGCATCTATCCACTGTCTTTCATGTTCAGGCGTAGGGGTCTGCAGATACACTTCCTCTGCTTTATCCTCCGCCTGAGCCACATCTTTAGCCCATTGTTTGGTCCTACTTTTAATTGCGTTGATTTCTTTTATACACAACCCTCTAATGAAAGCCTTTAGGGTGTCCCATACCACCCCAGGCGCAGCGGAGGGTTTATTAGTGTCTAAAAAATATTGAATATGCAATTGCATATTATCTGCCTCTGTGAACAGCTGAAGCCAGAAGGGGTTCAGCTTCCAGTGTATAGGTAGGTGAGTTTTATGAATGTTCAAGCTAAGCTGCACCGGAGAGTGGTCGGACAAACCCCTGGCCAAATAAGTTACCCTCGGTTCATAGCAAAAAGTCAGGTCATTTCCTAATGCGAAATCAATACGAGACAGTGTAGAATGCGTTAGTGAGTGACAGGAAAACTGGGCCTGGAGTGGAGACTTACATCTCCAAAGATCCACCAGTCCAAGCTCCCCAACAAACCTAGCCAGAGGAGTGTCCTCTCTGGGACCCTGGGGACAGTATTTTTTATGTATATTAAGGGAGACATCTAATGGACTGTTAAAGTCCCCTAGTACATACAGCGGGAGTTGGGGATGTTTGGATAAGAATCTAGCTAAGCATTGTAAAACCGTCAATGTAAAAGGAGGGGGCACATATACATTAGCAATAACACATGTCTGGGATTCCCACACACCCTTCAGAAAATTATATCTGCCTTCAGAATCTATTTGTACATCATGCTTAGTGAATGCAGTGGACCTGGAAAACAGAATACTAACTCCTCTGGAGTATCTGGTATGTACAGAGTGGAAGTGTACCGGGTACTTAGACATATGCAAAAGATGGGTAGTGTCTCCAGTAAGGTGCGTTTCCTGTAAACATATGATAGTGGGTGCTTGCTGTGAGAGGTAAGTAAATAAGGCAGTCCTCTTCCTTGAGTCATGTAATCCTCTGATGTTCCAGGAGAGGATTGTATCTCTCCGCTTACTCATTAAACAGGGGAAAGTAACATGATAGGCATTCACTCCTCTGGGAGGGTGGCCCATGAAAAGTGAACCACTGAACCCATGACCATATGTCCTTTGAGCAATCAAAAAGAAGTATGGGGTTTCCATCCACACTCACATCAAGTGTAATCCAGGGCACAAACGTGAGCAGCTGAGTTGCATGGCGTAGGCACTTACATATATACATCCCCCCAACCAGGGCTGGAAAACAAAAAGAACACAAAAAAAGTGAAGGTAAAACATATTCCGCCTATATCAAACCTAGGCATAGTAACCAGATATTCAGGCAGAATCTTCTGGAATTTTCCGGGAATGCCCCGCAGGGCTACTTGGGGGGAAATAATGAGGGCTGGGGCCCTGTGTCCTTAAAGTTAAGTCACAAGCTCGCTGGTATAAAGTGTAAGGTATCAATTTAGGACAATTGTGTCTCTCTTAAGCTCCTGTAATGACAAATTGAGCCAAAGGATTTAGGGTACGCAGGTTTTGTGAGTCTTTCATGATGGCGCACAACCTCGGGTGTCTTCCCGTAGCTGTCGCTCGTGGCGGTCAAGCCAGTTAGCAGCCATGTTGGGGCTTTCAAAAAAGTGCACTGATCCATCTGCCACTTCACGTAATTTGGCCGGATATAGCATAGAATATATCAATGGCATTGCACGCATTCTTTTTTTCACTTCTGAGAATTTTGCTCTCTGTTTTTGTACAGCCGCAGAAAAGTCTGGGTATATGGATATTTTAGATCCTTGAATTGCCATGTCAACCTTCTGTCTGGCTAGATGGAGTATAATGTCTCTGTCTTTGTAATGCAGGAGTTTCAGCAAAAATGGTCTGTCGTGGCCCCCTGGTGGTGGTGGTCTGGATGGCACCCTGTGAGCTCTTTCCACTGAAAAGAATGGGGTGAGATTATTCTTTCCAAAGGTGTCTGTCAGCCATGTTTCAATAAATTCTGCAGGGTGTTTCCCTTCGGATTTCTCAGGCATACCAACTATATGGATGTTTGACCTTCTAAGCCTGTTCTTCATATCCTCAACTCTGGCTGCTGTTTCATCAGTTTTTGATGCTGTACTATGTATTTCCTGAGTAAGGGGGGTAATTCATCCTCAATAGAGCTCACCCTTCCCTCCAGTGCAGTGGCTCTCTCCCTGATTTTCTGCATATCTTGTTTAATGTGCAGCAGTCCCTCTTTCATGCTTTTGACTTCAGCTGACAATTCAGTTATAGAAGAGCCATAGGAGTGTACTGCTGTGAGAATGTCCTGCAAAGAGGGTTCTGTATTTCCCACGTCCGAGGGGTTCGCCATGTCAGTGAGAGGGGAGCCTGGAGTACTCGCTGCGATCCTCGAGGCGGTGGGCGCCATCTTGTCAAGCACATGTTGCATACTCTGGGGAGGCTTCTCAGGAGGGCCGTTTCTATGTGGTTTAGCAGCACTGGATGACTGTGCTTGGTGTCCGGATCTAGTACTGCCCTGGTCGTGGGCGTACTGGCCGAGTTTAGCCACCGCCGAGGCGTAGGTGTCCTTCCCCGATCTCTGCTGAAGCAGGGATCCGCCATGTTGGACCACTCCGGCGGCGGGAGTATGCTCCGGTGGTGCTTTGAGCATTCCTGCTCATTTAGTGTGGTGACCGGGTGCCTTGGCAGGGGTGGCTCCACACCGGGAGCAAAGTTGCCGGTCTATTTCGGCGGTATTTTCAGGCTCAGACAGAATTTTGTGAGTCAGGATGCAGGAGCCGGTGTGAGGCACGTCTGCTCACATGAACGTCCAAGCCACGCTCCCCATTACTGGCAGTTTAATGCCATATAGTTTTGCATGCGTTACTGCCAGTTTAGCACCATATGGTTTTGCGTGCGTTACTGCCAGTTTAACGCCATATCATTTTGCGTGCGTTACTGCCAGTTTAACGCCATATAGTTTTGCATGTGTTACTGCCAGTTTAACGCCATATCGTATTGTGTGCATTACTGCCAGTTTAACGCCATATAGTTTTGCGTGCGTTACTGACAGTTTAACACCATATAGTTTTTAGTACGTTACTGCCAGTTTAATGCCATATGGTTTTGCGTGCGTTACTGCCAGTTTAACGCCTTATAGTTTTACGTGCGTTGCTGCCAGTTTAACGCCATTTTGTATTGCGTGCATTACTGCCAGTTTAACTCCATATCGTTTTACGTGTGTTACTGCTAGTTTAACGCCATATAGTTTTGCGTGCGTTACTGCCAGTTTAACGCCATATAGTTTTGTGTGCGTTACTGCCAGTTTAACGCCATATAGTTTTGCGCGTGTTACTTCCAGTTTAACGCCATATTGTATTGCGTGTGTTACTGGCAGTTTAATGCCATATAGTTTTGCGTGCATTACTGCCATTTTAATGCCATATCGTTTTGCGTGCGTTACTGCCAGTTTAACTCCATATAGTTTTGCGTGTGTTACTTCCAGTTTAACGCCATATAGTTTTGCATGCGTTACTTCCAGTTTAACGCCATATAGTTTTGCGTGCATTACTGCCATTTTAACGCCATATCGTTTTGCGTGCGTTACTGCCAGTTTAACTCCATATAGTTTTGCGTGCGTTACTGCCAGTTTACCGCCATATAGTTTTGCGTGCATTACTGCCAGTTTAACGCCATATAGTTTTGCGTGCGTTACTTCCAGTTTAACGCCATATAGTTTAGCATGCTTTACTGCCAATTTACCACCACATTGTATTACATGCATTACTGCCAGTTTAATGCCACATAGTTTTGCGCGCGTTACTGCCAGTTTAACAATATATAGTTTTGCGTCACTGCCAGTTTAACACCATGTAGTTTTGCGTGCGTCACTGCCAGTTTAACGCCATATAGTTTTGCGTGCGTTACTGCCATTTTAACGCATATAGTTTTATGTGCGTTACTGCCAGTTTAATGCCATATAGTTTTGCGCACGTTACTGCCAGTTTAACAATATATAGTTTTGCGTCACTGCCAGTTTAACGCCATGTAGTTTTGCGTGCGTCACTGCCAGTTTAACGCCATATAGTTTTGCGTGCGTTACTGCCATTTTAACGCATATAGTTTTATGTGCGTTACTGCCAGTTTAACGCCATTTTGTATTGCGTGCATTACTACCAGCTTAATGCCATATCGTTTTGCGTGCATTACTGCCAGTTTAACGCTATATCATTTTGCGTGCGTTACTGCCAGTTTAACAATATATAGTTTTGCGTCACTGCCAGTTTAACGCCATGTAGTTTTGCGTGCGTTACTGCCATTTTAACGCATATAGTTTTATGTGCGTTACTGCCAGTTTAACGCCATTTTGTATTGCGTGCATTACTACCAGCTTAATGCCATATCGTTTTGCATGCATTACTGCCAGTTTAACGCTATATCATTTAGCGTGCGTTACTGCCAGTTTAACACCATATCGTATTGCGTGCATTACTGCCAGTTTAACTCTATATAGTTTTGCGTGCATTACTGCCATTTTAACGCCATATCATTTTGCGTGCGTTACTGCCAGTGTAACTCCATATAGTTTTGCGTGCGTTACTGCCAGTTTAACGCCATATAGTTTTGCGTGCGTTGCTGCCAGTTTAACGCCATATAGTTTTGCGTGCTTTACTACCAGTTTAACGCCACATCGTATTGCGTGCATTACTGCCAGTTCAATGCCATATAGTTTTGCGTGCGTTACTGCCAGTTTAACGATATATAGTTGTGCGTGCGTCACTGCTAGTTTAACACCATGTAGTTTTGCGTGCGTCACTGCCAGTTTAACGCCATATAGTTTTGCGTGCGTTACTGCCATTTTAGTGCCATATAGTTTTATGTGCGTTACTGCCAGTTTAATGCCATTTTGTATTGCGTGCATTACTGCCAGTTTAACGCCATATCATTTTGCACGCGTTACTGCCAGTTTAACGCCATATCGTATTGCGTGCATTACTGCCAGTTTAACTCCATATAGTTTTGCTTGCGTTACTGCCAGTTCAACGCCATATAGTTTTGCGTGCGTTACTGCCAGTTTAACGCCATATAGTTTTGTGTGCATTACTGCCAGTTTAACGCCATATAGTTTTGCGTGCGTTACTGCCAGTTTAATTCCATATTGTATTGTGTGCGTTACTGCCAGTTTAACTCCATATAGTTTTGCGTGCATTCCTGCCATTTTAACACCATATCGTTTTGCATGCGTTACTGCCAGTTTAACGCCATATAGTTTTGTGTGCGTTACTGCCAGTTTAACGCCATATAGTTTTGCGTGCATTACTGCCAGTTTAACGCCATATAGTTTTGCGTGCTTTACTGCCAGTTTAACGCCATATCGTATTGCGTGCATTACTGCCAGTTTAATTCCATATAGTTTCACGTGTGTTACTGCCAGTTTAATGACATATAGTTGTGCGTGCGTCACTACCAGTTTAACTGCATATAGTTTTGCGTGTGTTACTGCCATTTTAACGCCATATAGTTTTACGTGCGTTACTGCCAGTTTAACGCCATTTTGTATTGCGTGCATTACTACCAGTTTAACACCATATCGTTTTGCGTGCATTACTGCCAGTTTAACGTCATATAGTTTTGCGTGCATTACTGCCAGTTTAACACCATATCGTATTGCGTGCATTACTGCCAGTTTAACTCCATATAGTTTTGCGTGCGTTACTGCCAGTTTAACACCATATAGTTTTGCGTGCGTTACTGCCAGTTTAACACCATATTGTATTGTGTGCATTACTGCCAGTTTAACACCATATCGTATTGCGTGCATTACTGGCAGTTTAACTCCATATAGTTTTGCGTGCGTTACTGCCAGTTTAACACCATATAGTTTTGCGTGCGTTACTGCCAGTTTAACGCCATATTGTATTGTGTGTGTTACTGCCAGTTTAACGCCATATAGTTTTGCGTGCATTACTTCTATTTTAACGCCATATCGTTTTGCGTGCGTTACTGCCAGTTTAACGCCATATAGTTTTGCATGCATTACTGCCAGTTTAATATCCTTTTGCGTGCGTTACTGTGAGTTTAACGCAATATAATTCTGTGTGCATTACTACAAGTTTAACGCCATATCGTTTTGTGCGTTACTGCCAGTTTAACACCATTTACTTCTGTGTGCATTACTGCCAGTTTAACGCCATATAGTTCTGTGCATCACTGTACGCTTGGCGCATTATTTTGCAGTATATTATATTGTATCCGTGGAGTGTGTCTGTGTAGTGTGAGTACTCAAATTAAAGGGCACCAAACACCTCTTTGCATTGATTAAAGTGCATCTACGTACAGATTTCAACTTCTCCTTTACATTTACTTATAAGCACTGCCCCCTCCCTCCCAATAATGTCTGGGAGAACAACAAGGAGAGGTAGACGTTCCCTTGGCACTATAAGGGGGCCAGCAACAAATGTGTCCACAGGCAAAGGTGGACGTGGTGGTCAGTCCTCAGGCAGGGAATCATTTCCTCTGTTTAGTGAGTTTGCCCGTGCTATCCAGCCACAGTATGCAGAGAAGGTGGTGGACTGGCTTACTAAACCTTCCTCATCCTCCTCATCTTCTGTCACACAAGCAGAGACAAGTGTGCAGTCCCCTGCAGTTGCCAGTGTGGATAAACCTGCCTCCTTGTCCACATCTATTCCTGCCATAGCCCCAACATCAGCCATTGAGGAGTCAGCTGAGTTATTTGACCACAGTGTCAGCCACTTGCTCCTTGATGATGCCCAGCCATTACTGGATTCAGATGTTGGTTCTGAGGTTGAGGATGACAGGAACATGGGCCTAGAAAGAGGGAGGAACACTGGTAGACAAATTGGCATTCATGCTCCCCAAGCCGCAGCGTATTGCCAAGTTGTCTCCAGTGGTAATGATGAAGATGGAGGAGATGATGATGATGATGAGGTCACTGATGTGACTTTGGTGCCAGATAGAGCAGAGGAGGAAACTGAAGGTGAGGCGGCACAACCCCAAGGAGGTCTGCATCAAGAAAGAGTAGAGAGCAGCCACCCTATTCAATCACATTCTGCAGCTGTTATCTCCTGGCCTACTCCCCACAGCTCAGCTGTCTGGGCCTTTTTTTAGCACATCTGCAGCAGATTGCACTGTTGCTATCTGCAAACTGTATCACAGGCACATCAAACGTGACAAAAACACCAACCATTTGGGTACCACATGCCTAACAAGGCATTTAACATCCAACCACTCAGCCCGTTGGCAAGAACACCTAAAAGTCACACAAAAGGGGCACAAATTTGTCCCTCCTCCTCCTTACCCACTTCAGTCTGCCCCTGCGATACCAAGTCATTACCTTTCAGCAGCCTCCACTGACAGGGATGATGGTATAGCACTGGGTGTCCAAGGTCCTACCAGCAGCACACCACCAGCTGTAGACTGTAGCCGGCAAATTTCTCTGCCCCATCTTCTGCAGCGGAAGTAAAAATACAGTCCCTGCCACCAGTCCCAAGCACACTGGGTAACGCTGCTTGCAACTGGAAAGGATGCAGGACAGGGCTCAGTGCTGCAGCTTGTTATGCCCCCACATCTCCATACAGCTAGTAGTGATGATGCCAGACCTGTGAGCTCTACCCCTCTTCCTCCTCCGCCACCCCCATGCCCTCCTCTGCAGATTTGATTCCACCTGCCCGTAAACCACCTGATTTGTGACATGCCCACCAGGTGGAACCCAACTCTGGGAATGCTGCAGTGGCTATACATGCAGCAGAGGGCTGTCAACGAGTACTTGTGTCAGTACGGCACGACGACAGGCTCAGGCCACCTCGGCATTTTTTCCCCACGCCAATGGCTGATCATTAAGGATGCATGCACTGTATTGTCACCATTTGAGGAGGCCACAAGGATGGTGAGCAGTGACAGTGCATGCATCAGTGACACAATCCCTGTTGTGTTTCTGTTGGTGCAGACTCTGCGTGGCATTATGGACAGAGCACTGGAGGCAGGGCAGCAGGAGGAAGAGGAGGACTTCCTTTCCTCTCAAGGCCCACTTTATGCAGACACCATCATTCCTATGGCTAGGGGTGTGGCTAGGAAATCCTCAACAGATACAGCACCTCATCCTAGTTTGGTAAAAATGGTAAGTAGAGACATGAGGGGATTATAACGGTGCCAATAGATAAAAGTAAACAATTAGTACTAAAAATAACAATTTACTTTATTTACATATTTATAGAAAAAGGACAAACACATATGGTGTACATACATATAAAAGATATAGCAGATGCGGTACATATGGTAAAAAAATTAGAACAAATACAGGCCTAGGAGTTATAGGCCAATGATACAGGTAATCAATTCCTACATGTTTCGCCAAAGCATTGACTTCCTCAGGGAAATAATATAAGCCTGTGCCAAAATTTGAGTGGTTTCCCTGAGGAAGCCAATGCTTTGGCGAAACATGTAGAAATTGATTACCTGTATGATTGGCCTATAACTCCTAGGCCTGTATTTGTTCTAATTTATTCACCATATGTACCGCATATTTCTTTTATATGTATATACACCATATGTGTTTGTCCTTTTTCTATATATATGTAAATAAATTAAATTGTTATTTTTAGTACTTATTGTTTACTTTTATCTATTGGCTCTGTTATAATCCCCTCCTATCTCTACTTACCATGTTTACCACCATTCCTATGTCACAGAACACACAGGAGGAGAGAGGGGAGGAGGATGAGGAGGAGGATTCTGGCACTTTCATAGGCTTTGAAAAAGAGGAAGACATGCGTCAATCTGTAAGCGATGGCTTTCCAACCCCAGGACCCTTGGTAGTAGTATATGGCTGGGAGGGGGAAGTTCCAGATGCTGTCATCCTGAGTGACCCCGAGGAGTCTGCTTCTCAAGCCTCTGCAAATTTGAGGCGCATGGGCAACCTCATGCTTCAAAGCCTGCAAAAGGACCCAAGAATATGTGGCATAAAGGAGAAGGATGATTACTGGTTGGCAACCCTCCTTGACCACCGTTATAAGGGGAAGGTCTCAGAACTCATCCTGTCCCCACAGAGAGTGCAGAGGATAAAATCTCCTGAGGACACATTAAAGAGGATTTTATTGAATGTTTTTCTTGACTCTAGTAGGTTACAGTGTGGTGGAAAACATCGTTTTGAGTCTTCCGTTGGTCCAGAAAGGAGTGTTGGAGAAGGCATCCGCCTAAGTGAGGCATTTTGGAATTTTTTTAGTCCTCGCCGCCCAGGGCTGTCAGCTTCCAGATCCCATCGGCAGCGTCTGCATCACATGGTGGATGATTACCTGAGGGCCAAGACGGAGAGCTTTCCAGCTGAAGATCCACTGGCTTACTGGGTCATGAGAATAGACGATGTCACTGATTAAGTCTTTTTGGGATGTGAAATCTCTGCAGGACTTTGGGGCTGCCTAGCTTTGAGGGTGTTCAATCATTTCATCTGGAAGAATGTTTTTCGTATAGGTTTCATGGGCACAACTAACACCCAAAGACCAATTTTTCTGCACCTGTCTGACAGGTGCATATCATTGCAATTTTTTACAGCAAGGCAAATTCTTGCTTTCATCAAGATTACCTCTATAGGGTTATGGTGGGAAGGCACCACCGACAGTCAAAGACCAATTTTTCTGCACCTGTGTGACAGAGGCATATAATTGCAATTTTTACCGCAAAGCAAATTCTTGCTTTCATCAAGAGTACCTCTATAGGGTTACGGTGGGAAGGCACCACAGACACCCAAAGACCAATTTTGCTGCACCTGTTTGACAGGTCCATATCATTGCAATTTTTTACAGCAAAGCAAATTCTTGCTTTCATCAAGATTATCTCTATAGGGTTATGGTGGGAAGGCGCTACCCACACCCAAAGACCAATTTTAACACACCCGTTACTTCTATCCAAAGTCAAAGTGACACCAGAATGTATACAAAAAATCTCTAATCTTGTTCCCAGTGCACTACATTGTGGCCTCATCATACACACTGGTTCCCCAGCTGTTGCTGAGCAAAATAAAGGCAGCTTGCAGGAAAAATGACATTTTTTTGGCTTTATAAATTCAATTGTTGCTGCAGCAGATTCTAGACATGGTACAGATCTGCCACTTTACAGTTAGACTAAGGGGACCCCCTATCACTATATTGGAAGGAATTTTTCATTTTTAGGCTTTCACTTTAAGAATCAAAAAATCACTGCTAATTTAAAAATGACCTTGTTCACAAACTTTTTTTTTATTGATCCATGTCCCCTATGGCAGGACCCGGACCCCTATAACCATTGTATGCCTAATTACTTGCATTTAAGCCTTCAAAATGGCCACTTTTGATATTTGACGTTCGGGTCCCATTGACTTTAATGGGGTTTGTTATTCGGGTCCGAGCGTTTGCGGTGTTCGGACGTTCTGGTCCGAACCGAACAGGGGTCCGTTCGACCTATCCCTAAACAGTAGTTTATATATCAGTAAAAATACATGTCTAAGGGTTATACAAAACTTAAACTCATGACTTTCTTATCAAGAGTTATGCCCCGTACACACGGTCGGACATTGATCGGACATTCCGACAACAAAATCCTAGGATTTTTTCCGACGGATGTTGGCTCAAACTTGTTTTGCGTACACACGGTCGCACAAAGTTGTCGGAATTTCCGATCGCCAAGAACGCGGTGACGTCAACCACGTACGACGAGACTGGAAAAGGCCATTTCAGAACCAAGCACGTCACCCCTTGGGATCCTTTTGCTAATCTCGTGTTAGTAAAAGTTTGGTGAGAGATGATTCGCGCTTTTTTAGACTCGTGGCTTTCAGATCGTTTTCTGCGGTTCAGTTTGTGCTTGTGGGCTTGTATCTGCTCTTCAGTGCGTGCAAGCAAGCTACGCGTGACTTGGATTAGTCATTGTGTTCTTGTTCGTTCGTTGCTGTTTTTCAGGTCGCTCTTCACAGGCCTTGCTGTTCTTCAGTGCGTTCTGTTACTTCGTTCTGAGCAGTTGACCGTTTTCTAGCCATGTTGCGTATACGTACTCCTCGTAGAGTTCGTGCTGTGCGGGGGCTTGGTGTTGGGGTCCTGGCCTTGACACAAGTCCAGTCCATGAACAGGGTGGGGAGGAGTTCATGGACCAAGAATTGGTTGCTTCAGCGTGACCAGTTCTGTCATATGCCTTTGCTCCGTGAAATCCGTGAGAATAATCCTGATGACTTCAGGAACTTTCTCAGGATGACGGACCCCGTATTTCACCGTTTGTTGGCTTCGCTGACCCCCTATATCAGCAGGCAGGATACCTGCATGAGGCAAGCCATCACTCCGGAGCAGAGGCTCGTTGCTACCCTGCGGTACTTGGCGACAGGGAGAAGCCTGCAGGAATTGAAGTTCTCGACAGGCATCTCCCCCCAGGCTCTGGGGGTCATTATCCCAGAGACCTGTTCTGCCATCATCCAGGTCCTGCAGAAGGAGTATATGAAGGTAAGATTTTTATCCTTTAATATCACATTTTATTGTATTGAATGTTTGATGATATATTGTGTTTCTTTCCTCATTCCCTAATTACCATGATTGTAATATGCTGTGAATGTCCACTTTGTCCTCATGCATGCTGGAATTTTATGTTTTTTTTTTAGTCCTTCATACATATTTGCCTTCACTTACCTCCCCAGCATGTTCTCCTGGCTAGGGATGAGCTTTGTGTTCGAGTCGAACCCATGTTCGACTCGGATATCGGCTGTTCAATCGTTCGCCGAATTGCGAACGATATGGGCCGTTCGCGCCAAATTCGTGTGGCGCGTCACGGCCCATCATTCACTGCGGAGTCGCAATGCATTGCTGGCTGATGATTGGCCAAGCATGCACTATGACCCGCATGCTTACCCAATCACAGCGCCGTCAGTAGAGAGAGCTGTAATTGGTCAAAGCCAGGGTGGCTTTGGCCAGTTATGGCTGAGGGGGTTTAGAACACGCCCCACACTATATAAGGCCGCCTGCATGGCGGCCCTGTGTAGTGTGTGTTCTGGCGTTGAGATACATAGATAGACAGAGAGACAGTGTCATTTTATTTGAGTTAGCTAGATTAGGCAGGACAATCAGTGAGTTAGCTGCATTTACAGTGTATTGTGTATATATATCCCAGGTGTTGCATATATATATATATATATATACACTGTATTCAGTTTAGCTAGATCCGTTCCTGTTATCTTCTTACTGACAGGCAGGCTTGTCTTGTTACAGTACTTAAAGCTACCTGAAGAAAATTGCTGGTGTTCTTTTGATCCTATTAGTACCACAGTCAGGCAGCTAGACTATTTACAGCTAGTGCAGTGCGTCCTGCTCACAGTGTTCAGCTAAAACTACAAGTTAGTGGGGTGCGTCCTGCTCACAGTGTTCAGCTAAAACTACAAGTTAGTGCGGTGCGTCCTGCTCACAGTGTTCAGCTAAAACTACAAGTTAGTGTAGTGAGACCTCTGCACAGTGTTCAGCTAAAACTACAAGTTAGTGCGGTGCGTCCTGCTCATAGTGTTCAGCTAAAACTACAAGTTAGTGTAGTGAGACCTCTGCACAGTGTTCATCCAAAACTACAAGTTAGTGCAGTGCGTCCTGCTCACAGTGTTCAGCTAAAACTACAAGTTAGTGCGATGCGTCCTGCTCACAGTGTTCAGCTAAAACTACAAGTTAGTGGGGTGCGTCCTGCTCACAGTGTTCAGCTAAAACTACAAGTTAGTGCGGTGTGTCCTGCTCACAGTGTTCAGCTAAAACTACAAGTTAGTGGGGTGAGACCTCTGCACAGTGTTCAGCTAAAACTACAAGTTAGTGCAGTGCGTCCTGCTCACAGTGTTCTGCTAAAACTACAACTTAGTGTGGTGCGTCCTGCTCACAGTGTTCAGCTAAAACTACAGGTTAGTGGGGTGCGTCCTGCTCACAGTGTTCAGCTAAAATTACAAGTTAGTGCGGTGCGTCCTGCTCACAGTGTTCAGCTAAAACTTCAAGTTAGTGGGGTGTGTCCTTCTCACAGTGTTCAGCTAAAACTACAAGTTAGTGTAGTGAGACCTCTGCACAGTGTTCATCTAAAACTACAAGTTAGTGCAGTATGTCCTGCTCACAGTATTCAGCTAAAACTACAAGTTAGTGCGGTGCGTCCTGCTCAAAGTGTTCAGCTAAAACTTCAAGTTAGTGGGGTGCGTCCTGCTCACAGTGTTCAGCTAAAATGACAAGTTAGTGTAGTGAGACCTCTGCACAGTGTTCATCTAAAACTACAAGTTAGTGCAGTGGGTCCTGCTCACAGTGTTCAGCTAAAACTACAAGTTAGTGTGGTGCGTCCTGCTCACAGTGTTCAGCTAAAACTACAAGTTAGTGGGGTAAGACCTCTGCACAGTGTTCAGCTAAAACTACAAGTTAGTGTAGTGAGACCTCTGCACAGTGTTCAGCTAAAACTACAAGTTAGTGCGGTGTGTCCTGCTCACAGTGTTCAGCTAAAACTACAAGTTAGTGGGGTGAGACCTCTGCACAGTGTTCAGCTAAAACTACAAGTTAGTGCAGTACGTCCTGCTCATAGTGTTCATCTATAACTGCAAGTTAGTGGGGTGCGTCCTGCTCACAGTGTTCAGCTAAAACTACAAGTTAGTGTAGTGAGACCTCTGCACAGTGTTCATCTAAAACTACAAGTTAGTGCAGTGGGTCCTGCTCACAGTGTTCAGCTAAAACTACAAGTTAGAGTGGTGCGTCCTGCTCACAGTGTTCAGCTAAAACTTTAAGTTAGTGGGGTGAGACCTCTGCACAGTGTTCAGCTAAAACTACAAGTTAGTGTGGTGCGTCCTGCTCACAGTGTTCAGCTAAAACTACAAGTTAGAGTAGTGAGACCTCTGCACAGTGTTCATCTAAAGCTACAAGTTAGTGCTCTGTGTCCTGCTCACAGTGTTCAGATAAAACTACAAGTTAGTGTGGTGCGTCCTGATCATAGTGTTCAGCTAAAACTACAAGTTAGTGCGGTGCGTCCTGCTCACAGTGTTCAGCTAAAACTACAAGTTAGTGTAGTGAGACCTCTGCACAGTGTTCAGCTAAAACTACTAGTTAGTGCGGTGCGTCCTGCTCACAGTGTTCAGCTAAAACTACAAGTTAGTGTAGTGAGACCTCTGCACAGTGTTCATCTAAAACTACAAGTTAGTGCAGTGCATCCTGCTCACAGTGTTCAGCTAAAACTACAAGTTAGTGCGGTGTGTCCTGCTCACAGTGTTCAGCTAAAACTACAAGTTAGTGCGGTGCGTCCTGCTCACAGTGTTCAGCTAAAACTACAAGTTAGTGTAGTGAGACCTCTGCACAGTGTTCAGCTAAAACTACAAGTTAGTGCGGTGCGTCCTGCTCACAGTGTTCAGCTAAAACTACAAGTTAGTGTAGTGAGACCTCTGCACAGTGTTCATCTAAAACTACAAGTTAGTGCAGTGCATCCTGCTCACAGTGTTCAGCTAAAACTACAAGTTAGTGCGGTGTGTCCTGCTCACAGTGTTCAGCTAAAACTACAAGTTAGTGTGGTGCGTCCTGCTCACACTGTTCAGCTAAAACTACAAGTTAGTGTAGTGAGACCTCTGCACAGTGTTCAGCTAAAACTACAAGTTAGTGCGGTGCGTCCTGCTCACAGTGTTCAGCTAAATCTACAAGTTAGTGTAGTGAGACCTCTGCACAGTGTTCATCTAAAACTACAAGTTAGTGCAGTGCGTCCTGCTCACAGTGTTCAGCTAAAACTACAAGTTAGTGGGGTGCGTCCTGCTCACAGTGTTCAGCTAAAACTACAAGTTAGTGGGGTGCGTCCTGCTCACAGTGTTCAGTTAAAATACAAGTTATTGCGGTGCGTCCGGCTCACAGTGTTCAGCTAAAACTACAAGTTAGTGGGGAGACCTCTGCACAGTGTTCAGCTAAAACTACAAGTTAGTGTGGTGCGTCCTGCTCACAATGTTCTGCTAAAACTACAAGTTAGTGCGGTGTGTCCTGCTCACAGTGTTCAGCTAAAACTACAAGTTAGTGGGGTGCGTCCTGCTCACAGTGTTTGGCTAAAACTACAAGTTAGTGCGGTGCGTCCTGCTCACAGTGTTCAGCTAAAACTGCAAGTTAGTGTAGTGAGACCTCTGCACAGTGTTCAGCTAAAACTACAAGTTAGTGCGGTGCGTCCTGCTCACAGTGTTCAGCTAAAACTACAAGTTAGTGTAGTGAGACCTCTGCACAGTGTTCAGCTAAAACTACAAGTTAGTGCGGTGCGTCCTGCTCACAGTGTTCAGCTAAAACTACAAGTTAGTGGGGTGAGTCCTCTGCACAGTGTTCAGCTAAAACTACAAGTTTGTGCGGTGCATCCTGCTCACAGTGTTCAGCTAAAACTACAAGTTAGTGTAGTGAGACCTCTGCACAGTGTTCATCTAAAGCTACAAGTTAGTGCTGTGCGTCCTGCTCACAGTGTTCAGCTAAAACTACAAGTTAGTGCAGTGCGTCCTGCTCACAGTGTTCAGCTAAAACTACAAATTAGTGTAGTGAGACCTCTGCACAGTGTTCAGATAAAACTACAAGTTAGTGCGGTGCGTCCTGCTCACAGTGTTCAGCTAAAACTACAAATTAGTGTAGTGAGACCTCTACACAGTCTTCATCTAAAACTACAAGTTAGTGCAGTGCATCCTGCTCACAGTGTTCAGCTAAAACTACAAGTTAGAGCGGTGCGTCCTGCTCACAGTGTTCAGCTAAAACTACAAGTTAGTGGGGTGCGTCCAGCTCACAGTGTTCAGCTAAAACTACAAGTTAGTGCGGAGCGTCCTGCTTACAGTGTTCAGCTAAAACTACAAGTTAGTGTAGTGAGACCTCTGCACAGTGTTCAGCTAAAACTACAAGTTAGTGCGGTGCGTCCTGCTCACAGTGATCAGCTAAAACTACAAGTTTGTGCGGTGCGTCCTGCTCACATTGTTCAGCTAAAATTACAAGTTAGTGGGGTGCGTCCTGCTCACAGTGTTCAGTTAAAATAAAAGTTAGTGCGGTGCGTCCGGCTCACAGTGTTCAGCTAAAACTACAAGTTAGTGGGGTGAGACCTCTGCACAGTGTTCAGCTAAAACTACAAGTTAGTGTGGTGCGTCCTGCTCACAGTGTTCTGCTAAAACTACAAGTTAGTGCGGTGCGTCCTGCTCACAGTGTTCAGCTAAAACTACAAGTTAGTGGGGTGCGTCCTGCTCACAGTGTTTGGCTAAAACTACAAGTTAGTGCGGTGCGTCCTGCTCACAGTGTTCAGCTAAAACTACAAGTTAGTGTAGTGAGACCTCTGCACAGTGTTCAGCTAAAACTACAAGTTAGTGCGGTGCGTCCTGCTCACAGTGTTCAGCTAAAACTACAAGTTAGTGTAGTGAGACCTCTGCACAGTGTTCATCTAAAACTACAGTTAGTGCAGTGGGTCCTGCTCACAGTGTTCAACTAAAACTACAAGTTAGTGCGGTGCGTCCTGCTCACAGTGTTCAGCTAAAACTACAAGTTAGTGGGGTGAGTCCTCTGCACAGTGTTCAGCTAAAACTACAAGTTTGTGCGGTGCATCCTGCTCACAGTGTTAAGCTAAAACTACAAATTAGTGTAGTGAGACCTCTGCACAGTGTTCATCTAAAGCTACAAGTTAGTGCTGTGCGTCCTGCTCACAGTGTTCATCTAAAACTACAAGTTAGTGTGGTGCGTCCTGCTCACAGTGTTCAGCTAAAACTACAAGTTAGTGCAGTGCGTCCTGCTCACAGTGTTCAGCTAAAACTACAAGTTAGTGTAGTGAGAAGTTAGTGTAGTGCGTCCTGCTCACAGTGTTCAGCTAAAACTACAAGTTAGTGTAGTGAGACCTCTGCACAGTGTTCAGCTAAAACTACAAGTTAGTGCGGTGCGTCCTGCTCACAGTGTTCAGCTAAAACTACAAGTTAGTGTAGTGAGACCTCTGCACAGTGTTCATCTAAAACTACAGTTAGTGCAGTGGGTCCTGCTCACAGTGTTCAACTAAAACTACAAGTTAGTGCGGTGCGTCCTGCTCACAGTGTTCAGCTAAAACTACAAGTTAGTGGGGTGAGTCCTCTGCACAGTGTTCAGCTAAAACTACAAGTTTGTGCGGTGCATCCTGCTCACAGTGTTAAGCTAAAACTACAAATTAGTGTAGTGAGACCTCTGCACAGTGTTCATCTAAAGCTACAAGTTAGTGCTGTGCGTCCTGCTCACAGTGTTCATCTAAAACTACAAGTTAGTGTGGTGCGTCCTGCTCACAGTGTTCAGCTAAAACTACAAGTTAGTGCAGTGCGTCCTGCTCACAGTGTTCAGCTAAAACTACAAGTTAGTGTAGTGAGACCTCTGCACAGTGTTCAGCTAAAACTACAAGTTTAGTGCGGTGCGTCCTGCTCACAGTGTTCAGCTAAAACTACAAATTAGTGTAGTGAGACCTCTGCACAGTCTTCATCTAAAACTACAAGTTAGTGCAGTGCATCCTGCTCACAGTGTTAAGCTAAAACTACAAGTTAGTGCGTTGCGTCCTGCTCACAGTGTTCAGCTAAAACTACAAGTTAGTGGGGTGCGTCCAGCTCACAGTGTTCAGCTAAAACTACAAGTTAGTGCGGTGCGTCCTGCTTACAGTGTTCAGCTAAAACTACAAGTTAGTGTAGTGAGACCTCTGCACAGTGTTCAGCTAAAACTACAAGTTGGTGCGGTGCGTCCTGCTCACAGTGTTCAGCTAAAACTACAAGTTAGTGTAGTGAGACCTCTGCACAGTGTTCATCTAAAACTACAAGTTAGTGCAGTGCGTCCTGCTCACAGTGTTCAGCTAAAACTACAAGTTTGTGCGGTGCGTCCTGCTCACAGTGTTCAGCTAAAACTACAAGTTAGTGCGGTGCGTCCGGGTCACAGTGTTCAGCTAAAACTACAAGTTAGTGGGGTGAGACCTATGCACAGTGTTCAGCTAAAACTACAAGTTAGTGCGGTGCGTCCTGCTCACAGTGTTCTGCCAAAACTACAAGTTAGTGCGGTGCGTCCTGCTCACAGTGTTCAGCTAAAACTACAAGTTACTGGGGTGCGTCCTGCTCACAGTGTTCAGCTAAAACTACAAGTTAGTGCGGTGCGTCCTGCTTACAGTGTTCAGCTAAAACTACAAGTTAGTGTAGTGAGACCTCTGCACAGTGTTCATCTAAAACTACAAGTTAGTGCAGTGCGTCCTGCTCACAGTGTTCAGCTAAAACTACAAGTTTGTGCGGTGCGTCCTGCTCACAGTGTTCAGCTAAAACTACAAGTTAGTGCGGTGCGTCCGGGTCACAGTGTTCAGCTAAAACTACAAGTTAGTTGGGTGAGACCTATGCACAGTGTTCAGCTAAAACTACAAGTTAGTGCAGTGCGTCCTGCTCACAGTGTTCAGCTAAAACTACAAGTTTGTGCGGTGCGTCCTGCTCACAGTGTTCAGCTAAAACTACAAGTTAGTGCGGTGCGTCCGGGTCACAGTGTTCAGCTAAAACTACAAGTTAGTGGGGTGAGACCTATGCACAGTGTTCAGCTAAAACTACAAGTTAGTGCGGTGCGTCCTGCTCACAGTGTTCTGCCAAAACTACAAGTTAGTGCGGTGCGTCCTGCTCACAGTGTTCAGCTAAAACTACAAGTTACTGGGGTGCGTCCTGCTCACAGTGTTCAGCTAAAACTACAAGTTAGTGCGTTGCGTCCGGCTCACAGTGTTCATCTAAAACTACAAGTTAGTGGGGTGTGACCTATGCACAGTGTTCAGCTAAAACTACAAGTTAGTGCGGTGCGTCCTGCTCACAGTGTTCTGCCAAAACTACAAGTTAGTGCGGTGCATCCTGCTCACAGTGTTCAGCTAAAACTACAAGTTAGTGGGGTGCGTCCTGCTCACAGTGTTCAGCTAAAACTAAAAGTTAGTGCGGTGCGTCCTGCTCACAGTGTTCAGCTAAAACTACAAGTTGGTGTAGTGAGACCTCTACACAGTGTTCATCTAAAAGTACAAGTTAGTGCAGTGCGTCCTGCTCACAGTGTTCAGCTAAAACTACAAGTTAGTGTGGTGCGTCCTGCTCACAGTGTTCAGCTAAAACTACAAGTTAGTTTGGTGAGTCCTCTGCACAGTGTTCAGCTAAAACTACAAGTTAGTGCGGTGTGTCCTGCTCACAGTGTTCAGCTAAAACTACAAGTTAGTGGGGTGAGACCTCTGCACAGTGTTCAGCTAAAACTACAAGTTAGTGCAGTACGTCCTGCTCATAGTGTTCATCTATAACTGCAAGTTAGTGGGGTGCGTCCTGCTCACAGTGTTCAGCTAAAACTACAAGTTAGTGTAGTGAGACCTCTGCACAGTGTTCATCTAAAACTACAAGTTAGTGCAGTGGGTCCTGCTCACAGTGTTCAGCTAAAACTACAAGTTAGTGTGGTGCGTCCTGCTCACAGTGTTCAGCTAAAACTACAAGTTAGTTTGGTGAGTCCTCTGCACAGTGTTCAGCTAAAACTACAAGTTAGTGCGGTGTGTCCTGCTCACAGTGTTCAGCTAAAACTACAAGTTAGTGGGGTGAGACCTCTGCACAGTGTTCAGCTAAAACTACAAGTTAGTGCAGTACGTCCTGCTCATAGTGTTCATCTATAACTGCAAGTTAGTGGGGTGCGTCCTGCTCACAGTGTTCAGCTAAAACTACAAGTTAGTGTAGTGAGACCTCTGCACAGTGTTCATCTAAAACTACAAGTTAGTGCAGTGGGTCCTGCTCACAGTGTTCAGCTAAAACTACAAGTTAGAGTGGTGCGTCCTGCTCACAGTGTTCAGCTAAAACTTCAAGTTAGTGGGGTGAGACCTCTGCACAGTGTTCAGCTAAAACTACAAGTTAGTGTGGTGCGTCCTGCTCACAGTGTTCAGCTAAAACTACAAGTTAGAGTAGTGAGACCTCTGCACAGTGTTCAGCTAAAACTACAAGTTAGTGCGGTGCGTCCTGCTCACAGTGTTCAGCTAAAACTACAAGTTAGTGTAGTGAGACCTCTGCACAGTGTTCATCTAAAACTACAAGTTAGTGCAGTGGGTCCTGCTCACAGTGTTCAGCTAAAACTACAAGTTAGAGTGGTGCGTCCTGCTCACAGTGTTCAGCTAAAACTTCAAGTTAGTGGGGTGAGACCTCTGCACAGTGTTCAGCTAAAACTACAAGTTAGTGTGGTGCGTCCTGCTCACAGTGTTCAGCTAAAACTACAAGTTAGAGTAGTGAGACCTCTGCACAGTGTTCATCTAAAGCTACAAGTTAGTGCTCTGTGTCCTGCTCACAGTGTTCAGATAAAACTACAAGTTAGTGTGGTGCGTCCTGCTCATAGTGTTCAGCTAAAACTACAAGTTAGTGCGGTGCGTCCTGCTCACAGTGTTCAGCTAAAACTACAAGTTAGTGTAGTGAGACCTCTGCACAGTGTTCAGCTAAAACTACTAGTTAGTGCGGTGCGTCCTGCTCACAGTGTTCAGCTAAAACTACAAGTTAGTGTAGTGAGACCTCTGCACAGTGTTCATCTAAAACTACAAGTTAGTGCAGTGCATCCTGCTCACAGTGTTCAGCTAAAACTACAAGTTAGTGCGGTGTGTCCTGCTCACAGTGTTCAGCTAAAACTACAAGTTAGTGCGGTGCGTCCTGCTCACAGTGTTCAGCTAAAACTACAAGTTAGTGTAGTGAGACCTCTGCACAGTGTTCAGCTAAAACTACAAGTTAGTGCGGTGCGTCCTGCTCACAGTGTTCAGCTAAAACTACAAGTTAGTGTAGTGAGACCTCTGCACAGTGTTCATCTAAAACTACAAGTTAGTGCAGTGCATCCTGCTCACAGTGTTCAGCTAAAACTACAAGTTAGTGCGGTGTGTCCTGCTCACAGTGTTCAGCTAAAACTACAAGTTAGTGCGGTGCGTCCTGCTCACACTGTTCAGCTAAAACTACAAGTTAGTGTAGTGAGACCTCTGCACAGTGTTCAGCTAAAACTACAAGTTAGTGCGGTGCGTCCTGCTCACAGTGTTCAGCTAAATCTACAAGTTAGTGTAGTGAGACCTCTGCACAGTGTTCATCTAAAACTACAAGTTAGTGCAGTGCGTCCTGCTCACAGTGTTCAGCTAAAACTACAAGTTAGTGGGGTGCGTCCTGCTCACAGTGTTCAGCTAAAACTACAAGTTAGTGGGGTGCGTCCTGCTCACAGTGTTCAGTTAAAATACAAGTTATTGCGGTGCGTCCGGCTCACAGTGTTCAGCTAAAACTACAAGTTAGTGGGGAGACCTCTGCACAGTGTTCAGCTAAAACTACAAGTTAGTGTGGTGCGTCCTGCTCACAGTGTTCTGCTAAAACTACAAGTTAGTGCGGTGTGTCCTGCTCACAGTGTTCAGCTAAAACTACAAGTTAGTGGGGTGCGTCCTGCTCACAGTGTTTGGCTAAAACTACAAGTTAGTGCGGTGCGTCCTGCTCACAGTGTTCAGCTAAAACTACAAATTAGTGTAGTGAGACCTCTGCACAGTGTTCAGCTAAAACTACAAGTTAGTGCGGTGCGTCCTGCTCACAGTGTTCAGCTAAAACTACAAGTTAGTGTAGTGAGACCTCTGCACAGTGTTCAGCTAAAACTACAAGTTAGTGCGGTGCGTCCTGCTCACAGTGTTCAGCTAAAACTACAAGTTAGTGGGGTGAGTCCTCTGCACAGTGTTCAGCTAAAACTACAAGTTTGTGCGGTGCATCCTGCTCACAGTGTTCAGCTAAAACTACAAGTTAGTGTAGTGAGACCTCTGCACAGTGTTCATCTAAAGCTACAAGTTAGTGCTGTGCGTCCTGCTCACAGTGTTCAGCTAAAACTACAAGTTAGTGCAGTGCGTCCTGCTCACAGTGTTCAGCTAAAACTACAAATTAGTGTAGTGAGACCTCTGCACAGTGTTCAGATAAAACTACAAGTTAGTGCGGTGCGTCCTGCTCACAGTGTTCAGCTAAAACTACAAATTAGTGTAGTGAGACCTCTACACAGTCTTCATCTAAAACTACAAGTTAGTGCAGTGCATCCTGCTCACAGTGTTCAGCTAAAACTACAAGTTAGTGCGGTGCGTCCTGCTCACAGTGTTCAGCTAAAACTACAAGTTAGTGGGGTGCGTCCAGCTCACAGTGTTCAGCTAAAACTTCAAGTTAGTGCGGTGCGTCCTGCTTACAGTGTTCAGCTAAAACTACAAGTTAGTGTAGTGAGACCTCTGCACAGTGTTCAGCTAAAACTACAAGTTAGTGCGGTGCGTCCTGCTCACAGTGATCAGCTAAAACTACAAGTTTGTGCGGTGCGTCCTGCTCACATTGTTCAGCTAAAATTACAAGTTAGTGGGGTGCGTCCTGCTCACAGTGTTCAGTTTAAATACAAGTTAGTGCGGTGCGTCCGGCTCACAGTGTTCAGCTAAAACTACAAGTTAGTGGGGTGAGACCTCTGCACAGTGTTCAGCTAAAACTACAAGTTAGTGTGGTGCGTCCTGCTCACAGTATTCTGCTAAAACTACAAGTTAGTGCGGTGCGTCCTGCTCACAGTGTTCAGCTAAAACTACAAGTTAGTGGGGTGCGTCCTGCTCACAGTGTTTGGCTAAAACTACAAGTTAGTGCGGTGCGTCCTGCTCACAGTGTTCAGCTAAAACTACAAGTTAGTGTAGTGAGACCTCTGCACAGTGTTCAGCTAAAACTACAAGTTAGTGCGGTGCGTCCTGCTCACAGTGTTCAGCTAAAACTACAAGTTAGTGTAGTGAGACCTCTGCACAGTGTTCATCTAAAACTACAGTTAGTGCAGTGGGTCCTGCTCACAGTGTTCAACTAAAACTACAAGTTAGTGCGGTGCGTCCTGCTCACAGTGTTCAGCTAAATCTACAAGTTAGTGGGGTGAGTCCTCTGCACAGTGTTCAGCTAAAACTACAAGTTTGTGCGGTGCATCCTGCTCACAGTGTTAAGCTAAAACTACAAATTAGTGTAGTGAGACCTCTGCACAGTGTTCATCTAAAGCTACAAGTTAGTGCTGTGCGTCCTGCTCACAGTGTTCATCTAAAACTACAAGTTAGTGTGGTGCGTCCTGCTCACAGTGTTCAGCTAAAACTACAAGTTAGTGCAGTGCGTCCTGCTCACAGTGTTCAGCTAAAACTACAAGTTAGTGTAGTGAGACCTCTGCACAGTGTTCAGCTAAAACTACAAGTTAGTGCGGTGCGTCCTGCTCACAGTGTTCAGCTAAAACTACAAATTAGTGTAGTGAGACCTCTGCACAGTCTTCATCTAAAACTACAAGTTAGTGCAGTGCATCCTGCTCACAGTGTTAAGCTAAAACTACAAGTTAGTGCGGTGCGTCCTGCTCACAGTGTTCAGCTAAAACTACAAGTTAGTGGGGTGCGTCCAGCTCACAGTGTTCAGCTAAAACTACAAGTTAGTGCGGTGCGTCCTGCTTACAGTGTTCAGCTAAAACTACAAGTTAGTGTAGTGAGACCTCTGCACAGTGTTCAGCTAAAACTACAAGTTGGTGCGGTGCGTCCTGCTCACAGTGTTCAGCTAAAACTACAAGTTAGTGTAGTGAGACCTCTGCACAGTGTTCATCTAAAACTACAAGTTAGTGCAGTGCGTCCTGCTCACAGTGTTCAGCTAAAACTACAAGTTTGTGCGGTGCGTCCTGCTCACAGTGTTCAGCTAAAACTACAAGTTAGTGCGGTGCGTCCGGGTCACAGTGTTCAGCTAAAACTACAAGTTAGTGGGGTGAGACCTATGCACAGTGTTCAGCTAAAACTACAAGTTAGTGCGGTGCGTCCTGCTCACAGTGTTCTGCCAAAACTACAAGTTAGTGCGGTGCGTCCTGCTCACAGTGTTCAGCTAAAACTACAAGTTACTGGGGTGCGTCCTGCTCACAGTGTTCAGCTAAAACTACAAGTTAGTGCGGTGCGTCCTGCTTACAGTGTTCAGCTAAAACTACAAGTTAGTGTAGTGAGACCTCTGCACAGTGTTCATCTAAAACTACAAGTTAGTGCAGTGCGTCCTGCTCACAGTGTTCAGCTAAAACTACAAGTTTGTGCGGTGCGTCCTGCTCACAGTGTTCAGCTAAAACTACAAGTTAGTGCGGTGCGTCCGGGTCACAGTGTTCAGCTAAAACTACAAGTTAGTTGGGTGAGACCTATGCACAGTGTTCAGCTAAAACTACAAGTTAGTGCAGTGCGTCCTGCTCACAGTGTTCAGCTAAAACTACAAGTTTGTGCGGTGCGTCCTGCTCACAGTGTTCAGCTAAAACTACAAGTTAGTGCGGTGCGTCCGGGTCACAGTGTTCAGCTAAAACTACAAGTTAGTGGGGTGAGACCTATGCACAGTGTTCAGCTAAAACTACAAGTTAGTGCGGTGCGTCCTGCTCACAGTGTTCTGCCAAAACTACAAGTTAGTGTGGTGCGTCCTGCTCACAGTGTTCAGCTAAAACTACAAGTTACTGGGGTGCGTCCTGCTCACAGTGTTCAGCTAAAACTACAAGTTAGTGCGTTGCGTCCGGCTCACAGTGTTCATCTAAAACTACAAGTTAGTGGGGTGTGACCTATGCACAGTGTTCAGCTAAAACTACAAGTTAGTGCGGTGCGTCCTGCTCACAGTGTTCTGCCAAAACTACCAGTTAGTGCGGTGCATCCTGCTCACAGTGTTCAGCTAAAACTACAAGTTAGTGGGGTGCGTCCTGCTCACAGTGTTCAGCTAAAACTAAAAGTTAGTGCGGTGCGTCCTGCTCACAGTGTTCAGCTAAAACTACAAGTTGGTGTAGTGAGACCTCTACACAGTGTTCATCTAAAAGTACAAGTTAGTGCAGTGCGTCCTGCTCACAGTGTTCAGCTAAAACTACAAGTTAGTGTGGTGCGTCCTGCTCACAGTGTTCAGCTAAAACTACAAGTTAGTTTGGTGAGTCCTCTGCACAGTGTTCAGCTAAAACTACAAGTTTGTGCGGTGCATCCTGCTCACAGTGTTCAGCTAAAACTACAAGTTAGTGTAGTGAGACCTCTGCACAGTGTTCAGCTAAAACTACAAGTTAGTGTGGTGCGTCCTGCTCACAGTGTTCAGCTAAAACTACAAGTTAGTGTAGTGAGACCTCTGCACAGTGTTCAGCTAAAACTACAAGTTAGTGCAGTGCATCCTGCTCACAGTGTTCTGCCAAAACTACAAGTTAGTGCGGTGCGTCCTGCTCACAGTGTTCAGCTAAAACTACAAGTTACTGGGGTGCGTCCTGCTCACAGTGTTCAGCTAAAACTACAAGTTAGTGCGGTGCGTCCTGCTTACAGTGTTCAGCTAAAACTACAAGTTAGTGTAGTGAGACCTCTGCACAGTGTTCATCTAAAACTACAAGTTAGTGCAGTGCGTCCTGCTCACAGTGTTCAGCTAAAACTACAAGTTTGTGCGGTGCGTCCTGCTCACAGTGTTCAGCTAAAACTACAAGTTAGTGCGGTGCGTCCGGGTCACAGTGTTCAGCTAAAACTACAAGTTAGTTGGGTGAGACCTATGCACAGTGTTCAGCTAAAACTACAAGTTAGTGCAGTGCGTCCTGCTCACAGTGTTCAGCTAAAACTACAAGTTTGTGCGGTGCGTCCTGCTCACAGTGTTCAGCTAAAACTACAAGTTAGTGCGGTGCGTCCGGGTCACAGTGTTCAGCTAAAACTACAAGTTAGTGGGGTGAGACCTATGCACAGTGTTCAGCTAAAACTACAAGTTAGTGCGGTGCGTCCTGCTCACAGTGTTCTGCCAAAACTACAAGTTAGTGTGGTGCGTCCTGCTCACAGTGTTCAGCTAAAACTACAAGTTACTGGGGTGCGTCCTGCTCACAGTGTTCAGCTAAAACTACAAGTTAGTGCGTTGCGTCCGGCTCACAGTGTTCATCTAAAACTACAAGTTAGTGGGGTGTGACCTATGCACAGTGTTCAGCTAAAACTACAAGTTAGTGCGGTGCGTCCTGCTCACAGTGTTCTGCCAAAACTACCAGTTAGTGCGGTGCATCCTGCTCACAGTGTTCAGCTAAAACTACAAGTTAGTGGGGTGCGTCCTGCTCACAGTGTTCAGCTAAAACTAAAAGTTAGTGCGGTGCGTCCTGCTCACAGTGTTCAGCTAAAACTACAAGTTGGTGTAGTGAGACCTCTACACAGTGTTCATCTAAAAGTACAAGTTAGTGCAGTGCGTCCTGCTCACAGTGTTCAGCTAAAACTACAAGTTAGTGTGGTGCGTCCTGCTCACAGTGTTCAGCTAAAACTACAAGTTAGTTTGGTGAGTCCTCTGCACAGTGTTCAGCTAAAACTACAAGTTTGTGCGGTGCATCCTGCTCACAGTGTTCAGCTAAAACTACAAGTTAGTGTAGTGAGACCTCTGCACAGTGTTCAGCTAAAACTACAAGTTAGTGTGGTGCGTCCTGCTCACAGTGTTCAGCTAAAACTACAAGTTAGTGTAGTGAGACCTCTGCACAGTGTTCAGCTAAAACTACAAGTTAGTGCAGTGCATCCTGCTCACAGTGTTCAGCTAAAACTACAAGTTAGTGCGGTGCGTCCTGCTCACAGTGTTCAGCTAAAACTACAAGTTAGTGGGGTGCGTCCAGCTCACAGTGTTCAGCTAAAACTACAAGTTAGTGCGGTGCATCCTGCTTATAGTGTTCAGCTAAAACTACAAGTTAGTGTAGTGAGACCTCTGCACAGTGTTCAGCTAAAACTACAAGTTAGTGCGGTGCGTCCTGCTCACAGTGTTCAGCTAAAACTACGAGTTAGTGTAGTGAGACCTCTGCACAGTGTTCATCTAAAACTACAAGTTAGTGCAGTGCGTCCTGCTCACAGTGTTCAGCTAAAACTACAAGTTTGTGCGGTGCGTCCTGCTCACAGTGTTCAGCTAAAACTACAAGTTAGTGGGGTGCGTCCTGCTCACAGTGTTCAGTTAAAATACAAGTTAGTGCGGTGCGTCCGGCTCACAGTGTTCAGCTAAAACTACAAGTTAGTGGGGTGAGACCTCTGCACAGTGTTCAGCTAAAACTACAAGTTATGCCACGTACACACGGTCGGACTTTCTATCCTACTTGGTCCGGCACACTTTCTGACGGACTTTGTCCGCCAGGTGCGCCGGACTTTAAAACGAACGGACTTGCCCACACACGCCGGGATTTTCCGGCGGGCTAAGTCCGCCCGTCTTTCCGACGGACTTTCGCCGGAGTTCCGGCGGACTTTCAGAATGAATGGACTTGCCCACACACGGACAAGTCCGTTCATTTTGAACGTGACTCAGGTGCGACGGGACTAGAAAAGGATGTCAATCTTGCCGCTTTTATCTGCTAGATTGACACCTTGCGAGCCCCGTCGCGGGGCATACCAGGCCCTTAGGTCTGGTATGGATTATAAAGGGGAACCCCTACGCCGAAAAAAACGGCGTGGGGCCCCCCCTAAAATCCATACCAGACCCCGATCCGAGCACGCAGCCTGGCCGGTCAGGAAAGGGGGTGGGGACGAGCGAGCGCCCCCCCCCCTCCTGAACCGTACCAGGCCGCATGCCCTCAACATGGGGGGTGGGTGCTTTGGGGGAGGGGGGCGCCCTGCGCCCCCCCCCCAAAGCACCTTGTCCCCATGTTGATGAGGACAAGGGCCTCTTCCCGACAACCCTGGCCGTTGGTTGTCGGGGTCTGATCGGAATCTGGGAGCCCCCTTTAATAAGGGGGCCCCCAGATCCCGGCCCCCCACCCTATGTAAATGAGTATGGGGTACATGGTACCCCTACCCATTTACCTAGGAAAAAAGTGTAAGTAATAAAACACACCACACAGGTTTTTAAAATATTTTATTAAACAGCTCCGGGGGGGGGATCTTCCTCCGGCTTCGGGGGTCTTCTTCCGGCTTCGGGGGTCCCTCCGCTTCATCTTCTCCCGGCGTCCGGTTGGTTCTTCTCCGCTCTCCGGCCTCTTCTCCCGGTGTCGCAGGTCTTCGGCCGGCCCCTCCGCTGTCTTCATGTAGCTCTATTGCTAGCGGAGGTCCGGACTTCTTGGCTTCTTGGCTTCTTGGCTTCTCTTCTCTTCTCTTCCCCCAGATGTTGACACGACGCTCTCTCCGGCTGGACTGGTCTCTGAGGGCTGCGTTGTGACTTATATAGGCGGAGACCCCGCCCCCATATGATGTCACAGTCCTTGGGCATGCTGGGACTGTGACGTTTTAGGGGGCGTGGTCGACCACGCCCCCTAAAACGTCACAGTCCCAGCATGCCCAAGGACTGTGACATCATATGGGGGCGGGGTCTCCGCCTATATAAGTCACAACGCAGCCCTCAGAGACCAGTCCAGCCGGAGAGAGCGTCGTGTCAACATCTGGGGGAAGAGAAGAGAAGAGAAGCCAAGAAGCCAAGAAGCCAAGAAGTCCGGACCTCCGCTAGCAATAGAGCTACATGAAGACAGCGGAGGGGCCGGCCGAAGACCTGCGACACCGGGAGAAGAGGCCGGAGAGCGGAGAAGAACCAACCGGACGCCGGGAGAAGATGAAGCGGAGGGACCCCCGAAGCCGGAAGAAGACCCCCGAAGCCGGAGGAAGATCCCCCCCCCCCGGAGCTGTTTAATAAAATATTTTAAAAACCTGTGTGGTGTGTTTTATTACTTACACTTTTTTCCTAGGTAAATGGGTAGGGGTACCATGTACCCCATACTCATTTACATAGGGTGGGGGGCCGGGATCTGGGGGTCCTCTTATTAAAGGGGGCTCCCAGATTCCGATAAGCCCCCGCCCGCAGACCCCGACAACCAACGGCCAGGGTTGTCGGGAAGAGGCCCTTGTCCTCATCAACATGGGGACAAGGTGCTTTGGGGGGGGGCGCAGGGCGCCCCCCTCCCCCAAAGCACCCACCCCCCATGTTGAGGGCATGCGGCCTGGTACGGTTCAGGAGGGGGGGGGCGCTCGCTCGTTCCCACCCCCTTTCCTGACCGGCCAGGCTGCGTGCTCGGATCGGGGTCTGGTATGGATTTTAGGGGGGGCCCCACGCCGTTTTTTTCGGCGTAGGGGTTCCCCTTTATAATCCATACCAGACCTAAGGGCCTGGTATGCCCCGCGCTCGCCGCAATAGGAAGATTTGTTTTTCCTATTGCAGCGAGTGCGAAATGCAATACCCTGCCCTCGTGTCGTATTTGGTCTGTCGGACCAGCCTACACACGAGCGGGCTTTCCGTCGGACCAGCACACACACGAGCGGACTTTCCGCCCGAAACTGAGTCCGACGGAAAGATTTGAAACTTTCTTCAAATCTAGGTCCGGCGGGCTTTTGGGAAGAAGTCCGCCGGAAAAGTCCGCCGCCGCCCACACACGGGCGGATTGTCCGGCACACTCTGGTCCGCCGGACCAAGTATGCCGGAAAGTCCGACCGTGTGTACGCGGCATTAGTGTGGTGCGTCCTGCTCACAGTGTTCTGCTAAAACTACAAGTTAGTGCGGTGCGTCCTGCTCACAGTGTTCAGCTAAAACTACAAGTTAGTGGGGTGCGTCCTGCTCACAGTGTTTGGCTAAAACTACAAGTTAGTGCGGTGCGTCCTGCTCACAGTGTTCAGCTAAAACTACAAGTTAGTGTAGTGAGACCTCTGCACAGTGTTCAGCTAAAACTACAAGTTAGTGCGGTGCGTCCTGCTCACAGTGTTCAGCTAAAACTACAAGTTAGTGTAGTGAGACCTCTGCACAGTGTTCATCTAAAACTACAAGTTAGTGCAGTGGGTCCTGCTCACAGTGTTCAGCTAAAACTACAAGTTAGTGCGGTGCGTCCTGCTCACAGTGTTCAGCTAAAACTACAAGTTAGTGGGGTGAGTCCTCTGCACAGTGTTCAGCTAAAACTACAAGTTTGTGCGGTGCATCCTGCTCACAGTGTTCAGCTAAAACTACAAGTTAGTGTAGTGAGACCTCTGCACAGTGTTCATCTAAAGCTACAAGTTAGTGCTGTGCGTCCTGCTCACAGTGTTCAGCTAAAACTACAAGTTAGTGTGGTGCGTCCTGCTCACAGTGTTCTGCTAAAACTACAAGTTAGTGCGGTGCGTCCTGCTCACAGTGTTCGGCTAAAACTACAAGTTAGTGGGGTGCGTCCTGCTCACAGTGTTTGGCTAAAACTACAAGTTAGTGCAATGCGTCCTGCTCACAGTGTTCAGCTAAAACTACAAGTTAGTGTAGTGAGACCTCTGCACAGTGTTCAGCTAAAACTACAAGTTAGTGCGGTGCGTCCTGCTCACAGTGTTCAGCTAAAACTACAAGTTAGTGTAGTGAGACCTCTGCACAGTGTTCATCTAAAACTACAAGTTAGTGCAGTGGGTCCTGCTCACAGTGTTCAGCTAAAACTACAAGTTAGTGCGGTGCGTCCTGCTCACAGTGTTCAGCTAAAACTACAAGTTAGTGGGGTGAGTCCTCTGCACAGTGTTCAGCTAAAACTACAAGTTTGTGCGGTGCATCCTGCTCACAGTGTTCAGCTAAAACTACAAGTTAGTGTAGTGAGACCTCTGCACAGTGTTCATCTAAAGCTACAAGTTAGTGCTGTGCGTCCTGCTCACAGTGTTCAGCTAAAACTACAATTTAGTGTGGTGCGTCCTGCTCACAGTGTTCAGCTAAAACTACAAGTTAGTGCAGTGCATCCTACTCACAGTGTTCAGCTAAAACTACAAGTTAGTGCGGTGCGTCCTGCTCACAGTGCTCAGCTAAAACTACAAGTTAGTGGGGTGCGTCCAGCTCACAGTGTTCAGCTAAAACTACAAGTTAGTGCGGTGCGTCCTGCTTACAGTGTTCAGCTAAAACTACAAGTTAGTGTAGTGAGACCTCTGCACAGTGTTCAGCTAAAACTACAAGTTATTGCGGTGCGTCCTGCTCACAGTGTTCAGCTAAAACTACAAGTTAGTGTAGTGAGACCTCTGCACAGTGTTCATCTAAAACTACAAGTTAGTGCAGTGCGTCCTGCTCACAGTGTTCAGCTAAAACTACAAGTTAGTGCGGTGCGTCCTGCTCACAGTGTTCTGCCAAAACTACAAGTTAGTGCGGTGCGTCCTGCTCACAGTGTTCAGCTAAAACTACAAGTTACTGGGGTGCGTCCTGCTCACAGTGTTCAGCTAAAACTACAAGTTAGTGCGTTGCGTCCGGCTCACAGTGTTCATCTAAAACTACAAGTTAGTGGGGTGAGACCTATGCACAGTGTTCAGCTAAAACTACAAGTTAGTGCGGTGCGTCCTGCTCACAGTGTTCTGCCAAAACTACAAGTTAGTGCGGTGCATCCTGCTCACAGTGTTCAGCCAAAACTACAAGTTAGTGCGGTGCATCCTGCTCACAGTGTTCAGCTAAAACTACAAGTTAGTGCGGTGCGTCCTGCTCACAGTGTTCAGCTAAAACTACAAGTTAGTGCGGTGCATCCTGCTCACAGTGTTCAGCTAAAACTACAAGTTAGTGGGGTGTGTCCTGCTCACAGTGTTCAGCTAAAACTAAAAGTTAGTGCGGTGCGTCCTGCTCACAGTGTTCAGCACAAACTACAAGTTGGTGTATTGAGACCTCTACACAGTGTTCATCTAAAAGTACAAGTTAGTGCAGTGCGTCCTGCTCACAGTGTTCAGCTAAAACTACAAGTTAGTGCGATGCGTCCTGCTCACAGTGTTCAGCTAAAACTTCAAGTTAGTGGGATGAATCCTGCTCACAGTGTTCAGCTAAAACTACAAGTTAGTGCGGTGCGTCCTGCTCACAGTGTTCAGCTAAAACTACAAGTTAGTGGGGTGAGACCTCTGCACAGTGTTCAGCTAAAATTACCAGTTAGTGCATTGCGTCCTGCTCACAGTGTTCAGCTAAAACTACAAGTTAGTGCGGTGCGTCCTGCTCACAGTGTTCAGCTAAAACTACAAGTTAGTGGGGTGCGCCCTGCTCACAGTGTTCTGCTAAAACTACAAGTTAGTGCGGTGCGTCCTGCTCACAGTGTTCAGCTAAAACTACAAGTTAGTGGGGTGAGACCTCTGCACAGTGTTCAGCTAAAACTACAAGTTAGTGCGGTGCGTCCTGCTCACAGTGTTCAGCTAAAACTACAAGTTAGTGCAGTGCGTCCTGCTCACAGTGTTCAGCTAAAACTACAAGTTAGTGGGGTGAGACCTCTGCACAGTGTTCAGCTAAAACTACAAGTTAGTGCGGTGCGTCCTGCTCACAGTGTTCAGCTAAAACTACAAGTTAGTGTGGTGCGTCCTCCTCACAGTGTTCAGCTAAACGCTACAAGTTATTTTTTTGCGAGCTCTGCACAGTGTTCAGCTAAAGCTACCTGTAGAAGGTTGGTGGTGTTTTCCTGATCCTATCACTACCGCAGGCAGCTAAAAAAGCTACAAGTTAGTTTTTTGCGAGCTCTGCACAGTGTTCAGCTAAAGCTACCTGTAGAAGGTTGGTGGTGTTCTCATACTACAGGCAGGCAGTTGATTTTGCTAGCTGCAGTATCAGTATATATATATATATATATATATATATATATCCCAGCTTAGTGCAGCTATAGGCCATTAGTATGTCTGGAAGGCCAAGAAGGAGAGGCAGACAGTCACAAGCCAAAAGAGAGGGCAAGCAGGCTCTGTGTCTAGTGCTGGTCATGGAGACGGTGCATCCTCATCAGCACGTGGCCGTGGGACACGCTTGGCCTTTTTTTCAGCAGCTGGCCGTGTTGAGCCGCAACATGCGGAAGACTTGTTCGAGTGGATGACCAAGCCATCCTCATCCTCCTCATCCTCTCTCACCCATGCCCAGGGTACTTTGTCTGGCAAAGCAGCGGCCTCTTCCCTCGGCTTAATGTCATCAGTGACTCCTCCCCTAGCCCCACCATGTCCTCCTGAGGAGTCCCTCGAACTGTTTGACCACAGTGTTGGGTACATGCTCCAGGAGGATGCCCAGCGTTTGGAAGGCTCTGATGATGATACTGAGTTCGATGAAGGCAGTAATATGAGCACGGACAGAGGGGGTGCCCAAGAAGGACAGCAATCTGGCAGTCATGCGCCCCCTGCTGCAGCATACTGCCAGGTTTGCTCCAGTGATGAGGAGGGAGGGGATGATGAGGTCACTGACTCAACGTGGGTGCCTGATAGGAGAGAGGAGGAGGAGGAGGCTTCACATCACCAATGAGGCAGGATGCCCTCCAGGGGCCAGCCTAAAGCCCCATACACACTATCAGATTTTCTGCTGAGTTTTTCCTTCAGATTTACCAAAACCATGTAGTGCAAGGGCCTGCCTGACTACATACACATTGAAACTCCTAAGGTTTGACCTCATATTATATGGTTTTGGTAAGTCTGAAGGAAAAACTCAGCAGAAAATCTGATAGTGTGTATGGGGCTTAAGAGCAGCACATTGACTGCATCACACCCCAAAGCTCCACATGTGCAGGGCGCTGCAGTCTCTGCGCGTTATTAAAAAAGTTTTTTGGTGTGGGCCTTTTTTGAGACGAGTGCATCAGATCGCACCGCTGCTATTTGCAACATATGTCTCAAGCGTATCTCGCGTGGCCAAAACATCTCCCGCTTGGGTACCACATGCTTGACCAGACATATGTTGACCTGCCATGCAGTTCGTTGGCAAGTGTATCTAAAAGACCAACACCAAAGAAGAAAGAGGACCTCTCCTTGCTCCTCATCAGCTGAGATCTCCAACCCCACTATACCTTCAGTCCTCTCTGAGACCTGCACTGAGAGGAATGAAGGTGTAGAATTAGGTGTGTCACAGCCAAGTACTTGTGGGCAATCTGCTTTTGGTACACCGACATCAGATTGTACCAGGCAAATTTCCCTGCCCCAGCTGCTGCACCGCCGAAAGAAGTTTTCTCCCAGCCATCCACATGCCCAGCGGTTGAATGCTAGCTTGGCAAAATTGCTAGCACTTCAACTGCTGCCTTTTCAGTTGGTAGACTCTGCCCCCCTCCGTGAGTTTGTGGAATGTGCGGTTCCTCAGTGGCAGGTAACCAAACGCCACTTTTTCTCACGGAAGGCGATTCCGGCTCTCTACCGGCATGTGGAAGGCAATGTCCATGCCTCGCTGGACAGGGCGGTCAGCGGTAAGGTGCATATTACTAAAAATAAAAAGTAGCGCATAGATTGTGTCAAAAGTCTTCAATCAAGAAAACAACTGGAAAAAAAAAAAATATCCACAAATAATAAACATAACAGTGAAAAAACTTATAAGTCTTTCAATATAGGTGAATGAAGTCCTATCGGTGAATGGGGAACAAATAACATGGAATGTCCCACTGAAAACCATGCGTGGATACGGGGAGGCAGATGTTATAACACGGGTGAATCAACAAATCGTCCCCAAGTTGTATCTCATAACGACATGCGATTTGGTAAAGATGGTGTCCATCGCATCTGGTAAGAGTTTCTTACACACCATCTTTACCAAATCGCATGTCGTTATGAGATACAACTTGGGGACGATTTGTTGATTCACCCGTGTTATAACACCTGCCTCCCCGTATCCACGCATGGTTTTCAGTGGGACATTCCATGTTATTTGTTCCCCATTCACCGATAGGACTTCATTCACCTATATTGAAAGACTTATAAGTTTTTTCACTGTTATGTTTATTATTTTTGGATATTTGTTTTTTTTTTTTTTTCCAGTTGTTTTCTTGATTGAAGACTTTTGACACAATCTACAGTACCTGACCGCGAGATTGTGTTTCCAGCGCGATACCATCGCGCTGGTTCTCGGCGACAGGGTACTGTGAATGTCGCGCTGGCTCACTCATCGGGAAAGGAAAACTTTGTTTTCCTTCCGCGATGAGTGACAGGCAGCGCTGACAGCTGTCTAGTATGAATCCTGAGGCGGGAACACCGCGCCAAATTTTAAATGAAAAAACCGGCGTGGGTTCCCCCCTAGGAGCATACCAGGCCCTTAGGTCTGGCATGGATTGTAAGGGGAACCCCCTATGCCGAAAAATCGGCGTGGGGGTCCCCCCCAATCCATACCAGACCCTTATCCGAGCACGCAGCCCGGCTGGCCAGGAAAGGGGGTGGGGACGAGCGAGCGCCCCCCCCCTCCTGAGCCGTACCAGGCCGCATGCCCTCAACATGGGGGGGTGGGTGCCTTGGGGGAGGGGGGCGCCCTGCGGGGCCCCCCCACCCCAAAGCACCTTGTCCCCATGTTGATGAGGACAAGGGCCTCTTCCCGACAACCCTGGCCGTTGGTTGTCGGGGTCTGCGGGCGGGGGGCTTATCGGAATCCGGGGGCCCCCTTAATAAGGGGGCCCCCAGATCCCGGCCCCCCACCCTGTGTGAATGAGTTTGGGGTACATGGTACCCCTACCCATTCACCTAGGCAAAAGTGTCAATATAAAAAAAACACATTACACAGGTTTTAAGAATAATTTATTAGTCAGCTCCGGGGTCTTCTTCCGACTTCGGGGGGTCTCCTTCCGACTTCTCCCGGTGTTCGGCCTCTTCTCCCGGTGTTCGGCCTCTTCTCCCGGGCCCCGCCGCTATCTTCTTCCAGCTCTATTGCCAGCGAGGGGCCCGGTCTGCTGCCGCTGTCTTGTCGCCGCTGTCTTGTCGCCGCTGTCTCGCCGCTTCTTCTCTTCTATTCTTCTTCCCCGATGTTGACACGACGCTCTCTCCGGCTCGAATGCTGTGTGCGAGCTGCGGAGCCATTTATAGAGGCGGTAACCCCGCCCCCTTACGACGTCATGGTCCCAGCATGCGCAGGGACTCTGGGGCCACGCCCCCTTATGACGCCAGAGTCCCTGCGCATGCTGGGACCATGACGTCGTAAGGGGGCGGGGTTACCGCCTATATAAATGGCTCCGCAGCTCGCACACAGCATTCGAGCCGGAGAGAGCGTCGTGTCAACATCGGGGAAGAAGAATAGAAGAGAAGAAGCGGCGAGACAGCGGCGGCGAGACAGCGGCGACAAGACAGCGGCGACAAGACAGCGGCAGCAGACCGGGCCCCTCGCTGGCAATAGAGCTGGAAGAAGATAGCGGCGGGGCCCGGGAGAAGAGGCCGAACACCGGGAGAAGAGGCCGAACACCGGGAGAAGTCGGAAGGAGACCCTCGAAGTCGGAAGAAGACCCCGGAGCTGACTAATAAATTATTCTTAAAACCTGTGTAATGTGTTTTTTTTATATTGACACTTTTGCCTAGGTGAATGGGTAGGGGTACCATGTACCCCAAACTCATTCACACAGGGTGGGGGGCCGGGATCTGGGGGCCCCCTTATTAAGGGGGCCCCCGGATTCCGATAAGCCCCCCGCCCGCAGACCCCGACAACCAACGGCCAGGGTTGTCGGGAAGAGGCCCTTGTCCTCATCAACATGGGGACAAGGTGCTTTGGGGTGGGGGGGCCCCGCAGGGGCCCCCCTCCCCCAAGGCACCCACCCCCCCATGTTGAGGGCATGCGGCCTGGTACGGCTCAGAAGGGGGGGGCGCTCGCTCGTCCCCACCCCCTTTCCTGGCCGGCCGGGCTGCGTGCTCGGATAAGGGTCTGGTATGGATTGGGGGGGACCCCCACGCCGATTTTTCGGCATAGGGGGTTCCCCTTACAATCCATGCCAGACCTAAGGGCCTGGTATGCTCCTAGGGGGGAACCCACGCTGGTTTTTTCATTTAAAATTTGGCGCGGTGTTCCCGCCTCAGGATTCATACCAGACAGCTGTCAGCGCTGCCTGTCACTCATCGCGGAAGGAAAACAAAGTTTTCCTTTCCCGATGAGTGAGCCATCTCGGCGCTGGCTCCTGCGACGGGGCTCGTAGGTGTCAAATCTCGCCGAGAAGTGCGGCGAGATTGACACAATATCGCGGTCACCTACTGTATGCGCTACTTTTTATTTTTATTTTCACATGTTTCTTTGGTTGTTGTCACCTTGTAAGTAGCTGCTCCACACTATATATTTTTTCAATTTAGCGCAGTGTACACTTTTATTATAGGTGCATATTACTGCTGACTCATGGTCCAGCAGGCATGGACAGGGACGTTACCTAAGTTTCATGGGTGACTCTGCTGGCAGCTGGGAGGGATGCAGGAGAAGGTGCAGTAGTGTTGGAGGTTGTTCCGCCACCACGCCTCCAAAATGCTAATGATTGTGACACACCTCTCTCCTCCACCCCCTCCTCTTCTTCTTCCTCCATGGCCTCTTCCTGTGCTTTGTCCTCGGAACTAGCGGTGCTCCGTAGCCGTTCAAGGTGCTACGCAAGTACGCAGGCCAAAAGATGCCATGCGGTGCTTGAGCTGGTGTGCTTGGGGGACAGGAGCCACACTGGGGCAGAGGTTCTGTCAGCTCTGCAGGGGCAGGTGCAGAAGTGGTTGACGCCATGCCAACTTAAGGCAGGAATGGTGGTTTGCGACAATGGCACCAACCTCCTCTCTGCCCTCCGACAGGGACAAATGACCCATGTGCCCTGTTTGGCTCACGTCCTTAACTTGGTGGTGCAGCGGTTCTTGGGCAGGTACCCGGGGCTTACAGAATGTCCTGAGGCAGGCCAGGAAAGTCTGTGTGCATTTCCGCCGGTCATATAATGCCAGTGCTTGGCTGGCGGACCTCCAAAAGGAGTTTAACCTGCCCAAGAACCGCCTAATCTGTGACATGCCCACCACGTGGAACTCAACGTTGGCCATGCTGCAGCGGTTGCACATGCAGCAGAGGGCCATCAATGAGTACCTGTGCAACTATGGCACCAGGACAGGGTCAGGGGAGCTTGGATTTTTTTCCCCACGCCAGTGGGCCATGATCAGGGATGCATGCACTGTCCTGTCACCATTTGAGGAGGCCACGAGGATGGTGAGCAGTGACAGTGCATGCATCAGTGACACTGTCCCCCTTGTCCACCTTTTGGAGCACACGCTGCGTGGAATTATGGACAGGGCACTTGAGGCAGAACAGAGGCAGGAAGAGGAGGACTTCCTTAGCTCTCAAGGCCCCCTTTATCCAGACAGTGTTCCTGCGTGTCCGCCGATCACACAGGAAGAGGAGGAGGAGGAGGAGGAGGAAGATTGTGTCAGTATGGAGGTGGAGCCTGGCACTCAGCATCAGCAGCAGTCTTTAAGGGATCAGTCCCAAGAAACACATGGACTTGTACGTGGCTGGGAGGAGGTGGCTGCGGACCATGTCGTCCTTAGTGACCCAGAGGACTCTGGACCGAATGCCTTAGCAAACCTACGCTGCATGGCCTCCCTGATCCTGCAAAGCCTGCGTAAGGATCCTTGTATTCGTGGTATCAAGGAGAAGGACCAATACTGGCTGGCAACCCTCCTTGATCCACTTACAAGGGTAAGCTTGCGGACCTTATCTTGCCACCGCAGAGGGAGCAGAGGATGAAACATCTTCAGGAGGCCTTGCAGAAAGGTCTGTGCAACGCGTTCCCAGAGACTGGGAGGTTACAAACTCCTGTTTCTGGACAACGTGTTGCTGAGGCTTCGGTCAGTCAAAGAAGGAGCGGTGGAGAAGGTGGCCGTCTGACCGAAGCGTTCAGACAATTTTTTGGTCCTCAGCCCCAAGGTATGATCGGTTCCAGCAACCATCGCCAGAGTCTGTTTTACATGGTGCAGGAATACCTAGGGGCAAGATCTGACTTGGACACCTTTCCCACCGAAAATCCTCTGGGTTACTGGGTCTTGAGGATGGATCACTGGCCAGAGCTTGCACAGTAATTGAGCTACTGGCCTGTCCTGCATCCAGCGTTCTTTCGGAATGCACATTCAGTGCTGCTGGAGGCTTTGTAACCGATCACAGGGTGCGTCTGTCCACCGACTCGGTCAATCGACTGACCTTCATAAAAATGAATCAGTCTTGGATCACCACCAGCTACCAAGCACCTGATGCTGATGTAACCGAATAATTTTTTTTGAAATCTCAGATCCCTTCAAAGACTGCCTATACTGATGCTGAGTGACTATCCCTGAGAAATTATCCTCTTCCTCCTCAATGATCACGCTGATAGCTTGTAAGAACATTTTTGGTTCTGGGCACCACCACCAGTGCCTAAGGCCCAATTTTTCAGCCCCTGTTTTACAGGGGCGTGTAATTACAATTTTTGATGCAATACTTTGCAGCAGGGCTCGTTTCTGTGTTACAACTAGAGTATCTGTGAGGGGTTGCAGTGTTGTGGCACCAGCACCAGTGCCTAAGGCCCAATTTTTCAGCCCCTGTTGGCGTGTTATTACAATTTTTGATGCAATACTTTGCAGCAGGGCTCATTTCTGCGTTCCAACTAGAGTATCTGTGAGGGGTTGCAGTGTTGTGGCACCAGCACCAGTGCCTAAGGCCTAATTTTTCAGCCCCTGTTCAACAGGAGCATGTAATTACAATTCTTGATCTAATATTTCACAGCAGGGCCCATTTCTGCACCCACCAAGAACGAGTGAGGACTTACAGTGTTGTGGCACCAGCACCACCACCACCACCACCACCACCACCAAAGGCCCAATTTTTCCACCCTTGTTCAACAGGGGCATGTAATTACAATTCTTGATCTAATATTTCACAGCAGGGCCCATTTCTGCACCCACCAAGAGCGAGTGAGGACTTACAGTGTTGTGGCACCAGCACCACCACCACCACCACCACCAAAGGCCCAATTTTTCTGCCCTTGTTCAACAGGGGCATGTAATTACAATTCTTGATCTAATATTTCACAGCAGGGCCCATTTCTGCACCCACCAAGAGCGAGTGAGGACTTACAGTGTTGTGGCACCAGCACCACCACCACCAAAGGCCCAATTTTTCTGCCCTTGTTCAACAGGGGCATGTAATTACAATTATTGATCTAATATTTCACAGCAGGGCCCATTTCTGCACCCACCAAGAGCGAGTGAGGACTTACAGTGTTGTGGCACCAGCACCACCACCACCAAAAGCCCAATTTTTCTGCCCCTGTTCAACAGGGGCATGTAATTACAATTCTTGATCTAATATTTCACAGCAGGGCCCTGTGAGGGGTTACAGTGTTGTGGCCACAACAACACCTAAGACCCAAATTTCTGCTGAGTATATAGGGCAGGCCCCTACTTTCAAACATCTAACTTACAAATGACTCCTACTTTCAAACGGAAGGAGACAACAGGAAGTGAGATGAAATCTACCCCTAGGAAGGGAAATTCTCTCCTGTAAGAGTTAATATGGGAAAAACATTTCTCCTTTCCACTGATGCTTTCCAATCCTTGTTCCACAAAAAAACCCCAAATTTTCAAAAAACATTTGTCATTGGGACAAAAAGTGAGGTGAAATCTTCTGAAGAGGAGGACAGACAGCAAAACAAATGTCACAGGGGTGATAACCCTTCCCTATGTTTTCCAAAAAGCTTAAAAAAGATTTTTTGGCTGGAGCTAAACACATGAAAACACATAAAAATGTACACATTCAAAATTACAAACAGATTCTACTTAACAACAAACCTACAGTCCCTGTCTTGTTTGCACCGCCTGTATACTGCTGTTCAGAGTATATAGGGCCTGGTGGCCCCACACCTTTCCTTATTTTAATTTGGGTGCAGGGTTCCCCTTAATATCCATACAAGACCCAAAGGGCCTGGTAATGGACTGGGGGGTACCCATGCCGTTTGTCTCACTGATTTTCATCCATATTGCCAGGACCCGACATTACATTAAACCCGCAAGCAGTTTTAAATAAGATTTTTTCCTTTAAAAATGACATTTTGTGCAGGGACTATTCTAAACACGGGAAACACGCGCCACTTTACAGGCATACTATAGACACACCCCAGGTACGATATTTAAAGGAATATTTCATTTTTTTTTTTTACTTTAAGCATCATTAAAATCACTGCTCCCGAAAAAACGTCCGTTTTTAAAAGTTCTTTTTGCATTGATACATGTCCCCTGGGGCAGGACCCGGGCCCCCAAACCCTTTTTAGGACAATACCATGCAAATTAGCCTTTAAAATGAGCACTTTTGATTTCGAATGTTCGAGTCCCATAGACGTCAATGGCGTTCTAACGTTCGTTCGAATTTTCGGTCCGTTCGCAGGTTCTGGTGCGAACCGAACCGGGGGGGTGTTCGGCTCATCCCTACTCCTGGCCCTATATTCACCTCATGTAGTCACTTAACAATGTATTTTATCAGCTCCATAGTAGTGCTTTACCCCAAACAACCCCTAAAATGTTTAGAAATGTGATTTGTGCTTTAAATTCAGGCAGAGTGCCAGAGGCTTTTTTTTGTAGTGTCCCCAAATCATTTTTATTAACCCTCCCTCCCCCCAACTGCTAAGTCAGCTGATCCCAATTCTCTATTTATCCTCAATCACCTATCTGCTGACTTTGCCAAACCCATACACACTATACTCACCTCTTTTGTGGTCAGATTTATGGATGAATTCCCCAAAGCATGTAGTGCAAGGGCGTGCCTGTATACTTTCAAATGGTACTGTTTAAAGTTTTTGTATTATATTATTATCTTGATAGGTAATAGCAGAATGTCCAAATGTGCTCAAATGTGTACAGTGTGTATTTATATCTTTGTATTATGACACTTCTTACCTGTCCAGTGGTCTGCCAATAGTGTAACTAAGGAGGGGCTGTTCCAAGTAATACCCATTATTGAGGCATTCATCTCTCAGTGGAGAGGGTTACCTGTCCAAGATTCCCCCACCCCCTATAATGTTAGAAATGGCACATGAGAGGGGGGGATATGATAGGTGTACCTTATACTTTGGTGTTGTAAAATTCCCCTTAATAAATGTTATCTGGATGTTGGCCAAGAATGTTTGTGTCGAATCTGCTTTCCAAGTTTATGTGCAAAAATACTAATTTATTTTTGTTTTCCTCAACAGTTTCCTTCCACGCCACAGGATTGGCAGACTGTGGCCTCCCACTTTGCCCAGCGGTGGGACTTTCCTAACTGCGGAGGGGCAATTGATGGGAAACACGTCCACATCGTCCCCCCCTCAACTCGTGGTCATACTATTATAATTACAAGGGGTTCAATAGTATTGTGATGTTGGCGGTGGTGTCGGCTAATTACGAGTTCCTGTATGTGGACGTGGGGAAGAATGGCTGGATGTCCGATGGTGGAGTCATCACCCAGACGGAGTTTTACAGGCGTCTCCAGAATGGCAGCTTGGACTTGCCACCTCCAGAAGAGAATGTGGAAGGACTCCCATTCGTCTTCGTTGCGGATGAAGCATTTGCGCTGGGGGACCATCTTATGCTGCCATTCCCGATGAGGACCCTCTCCCCGGAACAGAGGGTTTTTAATTACCGGCTGGCCAGAGCCACAAGAGTGGTGGAGAACACATTTGGAATCATGGCCAGCCGGTTCCGCCTATTTCTTACACCCATCCATATGGCGGAGTATAAACTGAATCATATAATCCTGGCGTGCTGTGTTCTACATAACTTTTTACGGCAACATTCTGCCAACTATGCTGGCTCAGTTGGGCCTGAAGCCGGATTATAAACAACCCTAACGGCGCTTGAAAGTGGCCGTCCTGGCTTGCCCTCCCTGAGTGCCCATGATGTCCGGTTAAGATACCTTGAGTTCTTTGCGGGTAGGGGGGCCATCAATATGCCAGACAATTTGTGAAACCTTGATCCAATAAAAAAAAAAATTCGCAAATCTTTGGTGACATATACTGCTTGTGTTTGTTTTAGCTGACCCTGACCGAAATGTGGTGAGTCCAGAAAATGGCGTGATTGTGTAACCTTACAAAGCACTGTTGGGTGTTATTTACTAAAGGCAAAGACACTTTGCACTACAAGTGCACCTGAAACTGCACTAAAACTGCACTGGTAGTCCAAAGAGGATTTGCCCTTAGGAAATAACCCCCATTGTCACAGAAAACAGCAATTACATCACCACAAAAGTGTTGTAGCGTTCAGACAATAATCAACACATTCTTGATTAACAATCTTTTTAATACCTGCACAATCACATGTGCATTTAGAAAAGGTTTTTAAAACAAACCAACATGTTTGTTGTATAACAATTTTTGTGGTGGCATTATCACAAATAGAAATGTCCATTTAAGATAAAATAGGCATGTCTAAAACAAATTTTTGAACTTACAAAGTTCACATTTGGTAGAACTTGAAGGCAATATCAGACATGAGTATTTAGGAACTGTGTTTGATATTGCGTTCAGATGGGGTGAAGTCACCCCAGGAAAAGCCAAATTTGGAAGATGCACACAAAGTCAACATGTGCGACCTGCCATCACAGGGGATCAAGGGACGTGTTTTGGGGAGAAACCCCTTTCTCTCAGCTACTTTATTATTGAGGAAGGGGTTGCACCCCCAAAACGCGTCCATTGATCTCCCGTGATGGCAGATAGCACATGTTGGCACACTGTGTGCATCCTCCAAATTTGGCTTTTCTAAAAATACCTAAAACATTTAGAACATTGTAGCACACAAAAAAGAAAGGGATTTGGAGGGGTTTTAAACTCTACTCAAAACATCAATGATTACACCCCATGATCTCCCTGATCAGGACCTGTGCACTTTCTGAGGTGAAAAGATCTGGATCCACAACATCACGATCACCTAAAAAGAGAGAAACCAAACAAAAACTGGTATAAAAAATATGCCGGCATCCATCTCTTACCTGAGCGTGTGGTCGCAGACACTCACCTGTTGTGGTGACTAGTTCCACCACGTCTTCTTCCTCCTGCTCTTCTTGTGTTGGGGGGATTTCCCCTTCTTCCAGAGGGGGGGGGGCTCTGGTCTCCTCGGATGAGGGGTGTCCTCCGAGTCTTTTCTCCCCTATGTAAAAAAATGGTATACTTAGCACACAGATATTTGATGGCAGAACTATAAATAGGAAACATTGCTTGAAAGTGGGGTACAATTGTCTGTTTTGGCAGAGTTCCAAGATGTAGAATTTTCAGTGTCGTTTGTCAAGCTTCAATACTTTACCTGTTTGGTACAAGCTTCACAGATGGAGACCCCCTATAGTATACACTGGAGCACCTGTGTGGCCCCCCTAATAAAAATGGTGTTCTGGTGTCCCACACTAGTGCTCCAGTGTCCAGATGTGAAAACAGCTGCTCAGTGTCCTCTCCTTACACAGAATCTAGTTGGCATTTCATTCTAGTAACAAAGCCATCTTCAGAACCAAATTAGTTTCATACAAGTAGGGCGTCAAAAATGTGGCCAAATGCATATGGCCAAAACAATGCTGTTTTATAGGCCGAAAGAAAAATGTTTGATATGAACGAATAATGTGCCCATGAACATGAAAGTTGCCATTTTAAAATGTACACTTTTAAGAAAAGCGCATTGAGCAGCACGAACGTAATAAAGCCAAAAAGAATAGGAACACAGCACAACTACTTACTTTTTTGCAGCACTCTCCGGATCTTTCTGTACTGCTCGTGTTCTCGTAATTTGAGGTCCGACCACCATTTCCTGAGCTGATCTTTCGATCGTTGTACCCGAAATTCCAGTGCAGACTTTTGACCACTTTCGCCATGATCTTGGCCTTTCTGACATTGGGGTTGGGGTAAGGTCCATACTTCCCATCATAGTCGGCCTTCTTCAGGATGTCCACCATCTCCAACATCTCCCCAAAGGACATATTTGAGGCCTTAAATCGTCTCCTTCTGGATTGGGACGTCTCCGTATCCGGCCTTTCCTCCTCCTCCTCCTCGTTGCTGTAATTAGCATGCACCTGTTGTGTCTCCGCCATGTGCTCTTCCCCCACTGCGCAGAACGAAAAGGGGCGGGGGAATAGACTAGAAAGAACGTCAGGGGCGGGCAGAGTTACACGCATGTGCAGTGTGTATAAAGCGCAACATGCGTGCGTATTACGTACGATCTGTGAGCGGAGGAAGGAGCATCGGAGGCGCCGATCGTGATAACGAAGGTAAGATCTAAACTTGGGCCTATACTGCTTCGAAATGGAAGCCTATATTGTAACTAGATTAGGAGAGTTTGGCCTGACCTTAGGGTTTGTCTTGTGTTGTGTCTTGCAGAGAAAATGGATGGCTTCAATGACCACAATTTCCTCCCCCTGTTCATAGACAAGTACAGGAAGCTGCCCTGTCTGTGGCAGGTGAGACATCCCCATTACAACAATAAACAAAAGAGGCAGGCAGCGCTGGAGAAACTGCTGGAGTTGGTGAAGCCGGTGGTCCCCACAGCAACCATCCCTTATTTAAAAACCAAAATTGGTGGCCTGAGGAGCACTTATCTTAGGGAACGCAAGAAGGTCACGGATTCTCAAAGGTCCGGAGCTGCAGCAGATGATGTTTATGTCCCCAGGCTGTGGTACTATGAGAGACTGCGATTTCTGTCAGACCACACTGAAGTCAGGGAATCCCTCTCCACTCTTCCTTCCACTCTTCCTTCCACCCCAGCTGAGGCTTCCGATGTCCAACCTGGGCCTTCCAGCCAGGAAGAAGTGGAGGAGCCCAGCTGGAGTCAGGTATAGCATTCCTCTACAGATTTCTGGTCAATAAAGAAATGATGTTTACTAGATGTTATTATTGATCACTAATTACTGATTGCAAAAAGTGTTTTACATATCAATAGACTGTAGTGGGCACACAAAATTGGGACAAGAATGAAAAATGCTGGGCTCAGAAGGATAGTCTGTTATATTTGTTAACATTCAATTTGCAACAGTCAGGAGGTGAAAATTGTGTGTGATTGATGAAACAAATACTAAAACAATGTCCCTTTTTCATACACAGGAAGACCTCAGCCAGGAGGAGGCTGTGAAATGTGGCAGCCAGGAGGAGGCGGGGCTAAGTTGCAGCCAGGAGGAGGCTGGGCTAAGTTGCAGCCAGGAGAAGCCTGGGATAAGTCGAAGCCTGACCGAATCGCAGGTTCCTCCCCTCCGCCTTCCATACAAAAGAGCAAGGAAGGCGACTCACATGCAGGATTCTAAGGCTATTTCAGGAGGCTTCTGCGTCCCTCCGAGCCTTACCCACTCCTGAAGAGGCCTTTGCCTGCATGGCTGCCACAAAACTGCAGGGCATGCAGGAGGGTCAATGTAAAATATGTGAGGACCTTCTGTATAAAGTCCTAAGTAAGGGGGTGAGTGGGGAACTAACACCCAATACCCACCTGAGTGAGTTGGCCCCTCCTCCTCCTGCTGCCACAACTCCACCACCAGAGCCACAGCGTGGAAGGAAGTGTGGAAGGAAGACCAGAGAGTGATGGCCCTGGGTTCAGTCTGGTCTGGCAAAAGATGCAGTCTCTTGTATGACCACAGCCTGGGGACACAGATGTCATCTGCTGCTTTCCGGATCTCTGGGACTTCTGGACCAGACTGCACTCCCTTTTAGATAAGGACTCCTCAGGCCACCAATTTTGCTTGAAAATAGTTAATGTGTGCCCTGGGGGTCCAAGGCTTCACCCACTTCTGCTGTTTCTCCAGCGTTGCCTCCCTCTTTGTTTAGTTGTGAGCCCTTAATAAATGATTTTTTTTTCCTATTATACTGTCCTATGTGTGTTTTCATTCAAAAAGGACAGTTTGTTGGTGATGATTCAGGTACATTTCTAAAGTACAATGTGAATTTAACAAGAGACAACAACACCAAAAATCTCCTACAGATTAAATATAACAATATATCAATGGTGTTGTGGTAACTTGACACACAAAACACACACAAAAATATTCTGTAGTAAAACTAAAAATACAAGAAAACAAAGATCAGCCTTGAAAAAAATACAAACCAAAAAAAAAATTCTGCCTTAAAACAAAAAACAAAAACAAAATACAACACCAAAAAAATGTTGTCAGATGTGACAAATCAAAATATATTGAGGGAATCCCTATAAATAGTAAAGAAATAAGTTTGTGAGAAGTCTGTGTGAATATGAGCAGCAAAACTACTTCATTCTTCTCACATTATAAAGAAGAAGAGAGTGCGCTGTATTAAACCATTTTTAACATTGCAGTGTGACGAAAGTTCTGTATTCATTGCGAACGCTAAGTTTACCAGACCGAGCTGTTCCGTCTCGGAATTTCTTCTGAGCATGCGTGGCACTTTGTGCGTCGGAACAGGCCACACACGGTTAGAATTGACTCCATCAGATTTAATTGTCGGAAAATTTTATAGCCTGCTCTCAAACTTTGTGTGTCAGAAAATCCGATGGAAAATGTCCGATGGAGCCCACACACGGTCGGAATTTCCGACAAAACGCTCCGATCGGACATTTTCCATCGGAAAGTCCGACCGTGTGTACGGGGCATTAGGCTGCTGACTAGATAACAAGAAATAGCTGATGACTTGTTGACACAGGATGCTACTCCAAGATTTGGCTTAACCACAGTATCTCATAGGGTGTGGTTTTATGCAAACTGCTAGTCAAGCTGACCATGGCAAAACTCACAAACACAAAAAGTTCACTTCTACTTTATGTAAAATGGAAGAGACTCTAAAATGGAGTTAGTTGTTTATACATTCTATTACATAAGTATGCACATTTTTATTCTCTGTGTATCATTCATATTTTAATTATTTATGAGTTTACACATGATTGTTGTGTAAAATTTTCTATTAATGTATTGTCATAAGAGTCTCCCAATGTCTGTTCTCTCACAGCCCGCTCTAAAGAGCTGACTGGGGCAGACTGACGCTGGTTGAGTTCTGTTAGGTAGTGGAAAACTTCCTGGTGTTTGGAGAGAGGTGTTTGCGGAGATAAAACATGTCCGCCAGCAAAGGGCCCCTGTGCAATGCACAGAACGATCGTCTGGTGGGGAGGTGTTTGCTCTGCAAAGACATTATCGGTTTAGCGGTTGTTTGCTCGTGTCAACCCGGTATGCCTGATCCACATATTTGGGGTGCCATGGCGTACACCTGCAGATAATCTCCCATGCACAAGGAACTCTAGGCATCGTCATTTGGTTGTATTTGATTGTGTTGTTAAATCTTTATTTGGTCATGTCCTTATGTGTTCATTTCCTGTGAGGTCACAAGCTTTGTAAGAGGTGTTTGGCTGTTGGAAGCCCAACCCTCGAGTTTTGGGACTTCCTGTTATGCTTATAAAGAGCCAGGAGACTTCTCGGCAGGGGGGTCTTGCTGGCAGAGTGATGCTGGAGCTAAGAACGTAACGATGTGTTGTGTCTGTTTGTGGGGAAGGGGCACACACCAGAGGAAGGCTACACCAGAGGATGGCATACGATCAGAAGGTGAGATGGTATTATATCATAAGATGGAAATGGGTGCTTGTTAGCACAGGAGATATGGCTGTGTGCATAGCTTACAGCCAAATCTCCATGTCAAGATGGCGGGCCAGGTACTTTATGGAGCAGACAGAGCCCCTCCACATCAGCAAAAAAAGGGAGGGAGAACGGATCCCAGTCCAGGACATCTCTTTCTGATGTGCTGGGGAGCCTCTGCTCTGCAAAAGAGCTAATTTTTCATCTTTTGAGATAATGCTGGAAGTTTGATCGTATGTCTGGTGTGTGCCTGCCTGCGTGTGTGTGTGATTTGTATTTCCAAGCTGGAATGTTTGTGTAAGGAAACTGTATGTTGTGTAATAAGTATATGAGAAATAGAAATGTATGATTATTTGCAGTCTGCAATGTGGGTGTGACTTATGCTGTGTAACAAGTTTGTAATGCATGTGAGAAATAGAAGATTGTAATTATTACTTATGTATGGGACAAGTAGATTGCATGAGTTTTCTAGAGTGTTTAATTGTCTCAAGACACAGATGGTTAGTGGACTTTGTTGAAGATGGCTGCTGCATTTTCAAGTGGGCATGCGGCCTGGGGGAGGGGCGGCCAAGCATTTTACAATAGTGAAAGTTGGCTGCTCCCTGAGGACAATAGAAAGGTTTTGTTTTGAGATTAAAAGAACAGGCAAGCATCGCTGGTTGTATCTCTCAATGTCTTGTTCCTGTGAAAGCTGATGTGAACTGAGTTTGAGAAGAGAGGGTATATTTCAGCCATGTGATTGTAGGCTATGTGGCTTGGTTGTTTCATTGGATAGCATGTGTTCCTAAGTTGTGCTCTTTCGTAACTTCTAATACTTTTAAATGTTTGTCTAATGCCGCGTACACACGAGCGGACTTTACGGCGGACTTTGCCCGGCGGACTGGATTTCGTCGGACAATTCGATCGTGTGTGGGCTCCAGCGGACTTTGTTTGCTCAAAAGTTGGACGGACTTAGATTTGAAACTTGTTTAAAATTTATCCGACGGACTCTTCTTTCTAGCGGACAAACCGATCGTCTGTGTGCTAGTCCGACGAACTCAAACTGACGCATGCTCTGAAGCAATTACAAGACGGAAGCGCTCGGTCTGGTAAAACTAGCCTTCGTCTTGAAGCTAGCACATTCCTCTTCTGTGGTCTTTTAATACAGCCTTTTTTAAGGATTGATAATGCGAGAGGAATGAAGTTGTTTTTCTGCTTTATATTCACACAGAGTTCTCACAAACTACTTTCTTCATGATTTATCCTCCTGCCATGACTAATATAATATTTTATAAAAGCCAGATCTCCATAAATTATAGAAATTAAAATCGATTTTAGACTCTTTTTTTTTTATTTTTTATTTCAACACTTATCTATTTTACAATGTGTGTTAAATGATAACCACATTTTTTGTGTGTATTTTCAAGTTACCACAATTAACATTCATATTTTGTGTTGTTTTAATGAACCTTAATGAGGTTGTTGTCCCTTGTTCATTAGACATAGGGGGGTGTATTTAACAAAGGCAAAAATAATTTTTCACTACAAGTGCTAATTCTACATTGAATTCCACAGAAAGAGCATTTTGAAGTGCCTTTGCTGTGGATCCAAGGGGCACATGCAAGGAAGCCCAAAAAAAGGCAAATAATTTTTATTTAACATGATTTTCTGAATAAATCAGCAGAGCTTCCCCGAATTTCAGCTCTTCCCCTCAGATTTACAGCGACTGCACTTCCAACAAGTGCACTTGCTGTGCAATTTCTCAAGTGAACTTTTCACTAGTACTTTTCACTTGATATTCTAAATGATTTAGCCTTTTGTCAAAAACACACATAGGGGTTGATTTACTAAAGGGAAAAAGACTGTGCACTTTGTAAAGTGCAGTTGCCCTCTGCAAGAGCAGTTGCTCCCAAGCTTTATTAAATGTGAAGCAGTTCTGCTGACTTCCATCATCCAATCATGTGCAAGCAAAAATGCTTTTTTTATAATTTTCCTTGCACAGGATTGGGTACTCTTTGCAAAGTCAAGCTTTTAGCTAATTTCTGATGCTCTGGAGCAATTGCACTTGCAGAGGGCAACTGCCCTCTGCAAAGTGCACAGACTATTTACTTTTCTCAAATCAACCCCATATAGTCTTTTTGACCTGTACCTACCTACTCCCAAAGAAAATGGCGTTTTTTAATCAAAACACATAGGCAAGAATGTAAGGTAACCAAAAATGTATTTATTTTTTTCGAAAAAAAATTAGGAAGGCAACACTGGAGACACTTTTAGAATCTGGGAAGCCTTTCGTCCCCCAGGACACACATCAAGTTTGAGGACAAGAAAATTGGTATCTTGCGACTATAGGGAGCACAGGGAGCACAGTCAGACCAGACAGAAGCCAGGCAATCACTTTCGACTCTTCCGTGGAGCCTTCCCTCCACCATTCTCTGCAGCCTTCCCTCCACGCTTCTCTGCAGCCTTCCTTGGAGGTTGTGCCTCTGGTGGTGTACTTGGGGCAGGAGAAGGAGGAGGAGGAGGAGGAGTGGCTTCATCTGCCAGATATGTGGTAGCAGTAAGCTCCCCTCTCTAGCCCTTCTGGTAAGCCTCAAAAATCAGACCCTCACAGAGGAGGCGTTGGCCCTTTTCCAACTCCAGCAATCTGCTGGCTATATAGGTGCCATACGCCTCCTCTGCATTGGGTGGTTTGCTCAGGATGAGGCTTGCTTCCCGTATGAGGGCTAGGGATTCCTGCTCAGTTGGTGTCATTCTCCTGGGCCTTTTGTGGAGAATGCGGAGGGGAGGTACCTGACACTCTGTGTGGCTTCGACTTGGCCCAGCCACAGCCTCCTCCTCTCTCCCACTGGGCAAGGCCTCCTCCTCTCTCCCACTGGGCAAGGCCTCCTCCTGGCTGAGGTCATCCTGTGTAAAAAAAAGGGACATAGTTGTAATTTTGTGTTATGCAATCACACACAATTTTCAGCTCATGACTTTCAAATATAATTACACAAAATAGTAAAGGCTATCTATTTGACACCACCATTATTTCAGATGATCAACAAGATCTGAAGTGAAGTATATTTTTGGCCACTACTGTCTAGTGATATGTCTACATATTAATCTTTGTGCAGAAGTCATTTTTTATGAAGCACTTTAAAAATTAACACGTTAACATCATTAATAACATTTACACAATCACAAATTACAAAAAAAAGGATACCTGGCTGAAGCTGGGTGCATCAACTTCATCAATGCTGAAAAGGCCCAGTTCATCCTGGGACTCCTCAGCTGGGGTGGAGGTGGATGGAAGGCTGGAGGGAAGAGTGGAAGGAAGGCTGGAGGGAAGGGTGGGGGGAAGGGTGGAAAGTGATTGCCTGGCTTCGGTCTGGTCATCCAGGAATCGCATTTTGTTGTAGTACCACAACTTGGGTACATATACTTGGTCAGCTGCTGCACCGGATCTGAGCGACTCCTGGATTTTTTTGTGTTCCCGCTTATACATGTTTCGCAAGATACCAATCTTCTTGTCCACAAACTTGAGGTCTGCCTGGGGGAGTCGAGTCTTCACAAACTCTAAAAGTGTGCCCAGTGTTGCCTTCCTAACATCCCTATTATAATATAGGGGGTGTTTGACCTCCCACAGGTTTTTCTTGTCCTCATAGAGCTCAATAAATTGGCACAAAAATTCTTCCTCTTTAAAGGGATTCATTTTTTCTGCAAGACAAGACACAAGATCCAAACTTAAATGTCAATCACAAATCACAGGATTAGTTTTGGTTGTAATCTAGGGGACACATACACACACACACACACACACACTTTAATCTTACCTTCGTTTGTGACGCTCGCTACTTCCGCACGGACATACGTAGGCCATCGTAATAGCTTTATATACACTGCGCATGTGTCATGCTCCGCCTGCGTCGCCCGCCCCTGACGTTCGTAAGTATGATTTGGCCCCGCCCCTTCACTCTTCGTTGTGCAGTGGGAGTAGATAGTAAAAGATGGCGGAGAGAATCAGTGGAAGTAGTGCGGAGGAAAGCCCGGAGCCCCAAACATCCACATCCCGGAGGAGATATAAGGCCACCAACATGGCTTTTGAAGAGATGGTGGAGATGGTGTCCATATTGAGAAGGGAGGACTACGATGGCAAAAAAGGACCGTACACACGACCGAATATGAGGAAGGACAAAATAATGTCCTCAGTTGTCACCGCTCTTGAAGAAAAATTTGGTACAAAACGTTCGAAAGAACATTTGAGGAAGCGGTGGTCTGACATCAAAAGTCGGGAGCCAGAACAATATTGGCGAGTAAAGAAGCTGCTTAAAAAAAGTAAGTACTTGTGTTTTACTATTGAGATCCTTAACTTGCATGCTGATCCTTATTTTTGGACTTTATTCAGCATCGTTCGTAAAGACCGTTCTTTAGAATATATATTATACTTTAGAAAGTGACGTTATTTTTTCGCCAAATACGATGGGACAGGGTTGGACATACATTTATGTCTTGCTAATTTGTCAAATACCCACAATTAGTTGATGTGGTGTAGATGTGTTTGAAAATATAATGCTTCTTCAAAAATAATTCAGTGTAATGTAGGGACAGGACACAGCAGCTGTTTCCACATCTGGACTCACGAGCACTATAGTGTACTATGTGACCATAAATAAATTTTAGAGGGGTTATACACATAGGAGAGCATTGAGGTGTCTGCATCTGTGAAACTTGCCAGAAAATGTGCATTGTTTATAATTGTTGTTCAGAGGGAATGTTCATCCTGTCTTCAAAATTTATTATGATGAAAAATTGGCCACAACTCATAACCAACGTTTAAGTTTCTTTATTAAAAGCTAAAATATCAGTGTGTTTTAACTATACCTTTTGTTCAATTCTCATAGGGGAGAAAAGACTCAGACAACAGTCCAAGGATCTCAGGACCCCCCCAAGTCACCAGCCTGAGGCAGAAGATACCCCAAGCCCCAGCCCAAGACCACGCCCACCCAACAACCTTGAGGAAGGAGAGGTGGAGGAAGTGTGCGAGGTTTCAAGCCCACCAAGTGAGTGACTGACACCCCAGCTTGAGTTACTGTATTTTGGCGTGCATATTGTAAACCTTGTTTTTATTCACTCATTTTAGGTGAGTTTCTGGTTGTGGAAGGCCAAGCGGCAGAGCCCTTCATCACAGACAGTGCGCAAAGACTGATTGGCCAGATAATGCTGTGGAATGGCCACATCGATAAAATGCGTGACCAAATTCACAGCATGCAACTTCGCCTGGACTCCATGCAACAGGAAATGAAGAACATGATTGATGTTTTGGGCCGAATATAATCACGTTTGGCCTAAAAACATCAATCATGTTCTTCATTTCCTTGGGAAGTTTTTTTTTGCAAAAATTGTTATTTTCATTTTTGGGGTATACCCAAATTTACATTCTGATGCACACGGTGTGTCATCATGTGCTATCTTCCATCATGGGTTTGCAATGTACTTGTTTTGTGTTTGCAACCCCTTCATCCTGAAAATTCTTTGGTGGTGAGAGGAACCAAAAAAGGGATTGCACACACAAAACACATACATTGCTCACCCATGATAGCAGATAGTACATGTTGACTTGACCCTTTTGTAAAGCTCAATTTTGAGCATATTCAAAATGAACAATTTTCAAGGGTGACATCACATGCACCGTTCTCTAAATGTTGAACTTTGTAAGTTCTTTATTTTTTTTGTTGGTTTATAAAAACACTGTTGTGTATGTAAATATTTTTATAGAAAGGTCTATATATTTGTGAAAATATGCCTTGAATAATTTTATAAAAAAAAAAAATATTTACACAACGTAAAATAATAAAAAAAAAAAAAAAGAAAAAAAAAAAATTATCAAAAATGCACCTTTCAATGTGCACAAAGTAAATATTTTTACGGAATACAATGTGTGTGGCTGATTCTTGAAGTCAAATTTTGTGGTTTGTTTTTGTGGGCCTGATTAACTAAAGCTAAATGCACTTGACACTACTACAAGTGCACTAGGAGACAGACATAACTAAATGTAAACAACAATAAAAACAAGATATTTATAGAAAAAAAAATTATTTTTAATTTTTTGAAGAAAATTACAGCTGTTGCTGAATAGCAATGGCCCCCCGACCATTAAAATAATTGACATAACGGTCACGCACTTGACGTGCGGTTCGGGGGGCCAAGCCAATACGGCCAATTTCTAGGCCTGTCAAAGTGCTATCCTGTTCCAGTCTGGCCTCAGGCCCAACAGAGGATATATATGTTGCTGAATGTCTCCTTAAAAAGTTATGCAAGATGCAGCAAGCAAGGATGACGTAGTTTAGTTTATAGTCCGCCAAATTAATAGAAGAAAGGAATAAACGGAACCGGCTGGCCAGAATCCCAAAGGCATTCTCCACAACTCTTCTTGCTCTGGCCAGCCGATAATTAAATACCTTCCTCTCAGGGGTGAGTGTCCTTTGGGGGAACGGCCTCATCAAGTTCTCACCGAGAGCAAATGCTTCATCAGCAATAAAAACTGAGGGGAGTCCATCCACATTCTCGTCATCAGGTGGCAATTCCAGGCCACCGGTCTGGAGACGATGGCACAGCTCGGTCTGTGCAAAGACTCCTCCATCAGACATCCGGCCGTCCTTCCCCACATCCACAAACAGAAAGTCCAAATGTGCCGAGACCACCGCCATCAAAACTACACTATGGAACCCCTTGTAGCTATAGAAATAAGACCCCGAATGCGGTGGTGGCACAATCCGGACATGCTTCCCGTCAATCGCCCCTACACAGTTGGGAAAGTCCCAACGGTCAGCGAACTGGGAGGCCACAGTCTGCAATTCCTGTGTACTTGAAGGAAACTGTGGAGTGCAAAAAAAATAAGATAAGGACTTTAAAACATAAATTGTATATCAGATTACACCAAAACATTAGTAAACAACAGCAGTCAAACATTATTAATATGTGTGTTTGTAATTGAAATGTTGAAAAACATAAGGCACACTTATAAGATTAATCACCCCCTCTAATGGCCCATTGATACATTTGAATGTGGGGGGAGGGGTTCTAATTAGGGCCCAAAACACACCTGACTGGTTGAAACATTTGAAGGGTGGGGGAGGGGTTCTAATTAGGTTAACAAACACACCTGACTGGTTGAAACATTTGTGGGGTGGGGGAGGGGTTCTAAGTAGGTTAACAAACACACCTGACTGGTTGAAACATTTGAGGGGTGGGGGAGGGGTTCTAATTAGGTTAACAAACACACCTGACTGGTTGAAACATTTGTGGGGTGGGGGAGGGGTTCTAATTAGGTTGACAAACACACCTGACTGGTTGAAACATTTGAGGGGTGGGGGAGGGGTTCTAATTAGGTTAACAAACACACCTGACTGGTTGAAACATTTGAGGGGTGGGGGAGGGGTTCTAATTAGGTTAACAAACACACCTGACTGGTTGAAACATTTGAGGGGTGGGGGAGGGGTTCTAATTAGGTTAACAAACACACCTGACTGGTTGAAACATTTGTGGGGTGGGGGAGGGGTTCTAATTAGGTTAACAAACACACCTGACTGGTTGAAACATTTGAGGGGTGGGGGAGGGGTTCTAATTAGGTTAACAAACACACCTGACTGGTTGAAACATTTGAGGGGTGGGGGAGGGTCAAACAAGACAATGGAGCAGACAATATACATTGTTCAAGGGACTATAGGCTAGAGATATAAATGGACCCAGGATTGCATGGTGGGGAGGTTAATGAAAGAAAATATGCATGTAGGGCAATAAATGATTAAACAGGCATGCATGAAGATAAAGGGGACATTCACAGCATATTGAAAGCATGGCAATTAGGTAAGGAGGACAGTTATACAATACATCAAAAAACATTTAATACATATCATGTAATGTTAAAGGATAAAACTTACCTTCATATATTCCTTCTACAGGACCTGAATAATAGCAGAACAGGTCTCTGGGATTATGATCCCCAGAGCCTGGGGGGAGATGCCTGTTGAGAACTTCAAGTCCTGAAGACTTCTCCCTGTCGCCAAGTAACGTAACGTGGCAACTAGCCTCTGCTCCGCACTGATGGCTTGCCTCATGCAGGTATCCTGCCTGCTGATATAGGGGGTCAGCATAGCCAGCAGACACTCAAAGACGGGGTCCGTCATCCTGAGAAAATTCCTGAAATCCTCAGGATTATTCTCACGGAGCTCACGGAGCAAAGGCATATGCGAGAATTGGTCACGCTGGCGCAACCAATTCTTCATCCATGAACTCCTCCTCGCCCTGTTCATGGACTGGACTCGGGTCAAAGTATTAACCCCTACACCAAGTCCCCACGCAGCACAAACTCGAGAACGAGAACGTCCACGCGACATGGCTTCAAAACGGTCGGCTGCTCAAACAAACAAACTTATAACAAACGCACTGAAGAACAGCAAGGCCTATGAAGAACGACCTGAAAATCAGGAACGAGCGGACCAGAACGGCCTGCAAGGCAGGTTACGAACTGACCAACACGCACTGAAAAGCAGATACAAACCTCACAAGCACAAACTGAACCGCAGAAAACGAACGAAATAAGCTGAAGTGTGAAAAGCGCGAATCGTCTCTAACCAAACTTCTACTAATACGAGATAAACACGAGATTAGCAGAAGGAGCCCAAAGGGTGCCGTAGTGGGGCTTGAACTTCCTTTTTCTAGTCCCGTCGTACGTGCTATACGTCACCGCGTTCCAAACCAGCGGACTTTTGCAGTGAGCGTGTGTGGCCAAGTCCGTCCGTTTTTAAGTCCGGCGCAAGGAGCCAACAAAGTCCGACGAAAAGTCCGCCGGGCAAAGTCCGCCGTAAAGTCCACTCGTGTGTACGCAGCATTAGTGTTCATTTAGTATCTCAAATGTGTAATTTTGTGGGGAGAAATTTTTAGTTTTGGTGGGAAAATGCGCCATTTTGTTGTGGTCTGGCTTTTGTTGTAGTCTCCATGTGGATCCGTGGCCATTTTGAAGACCTGTGGGCCTTCCTACAGGGGAAGCTGCTCCAATTTTCCTTTGTGTGTGCAAAGCCATGTGGTATAGGCTGCCATTTTGTTTCTAGACTCCATTATGTATTCCTTTGTGTGTGCAAAGCCATGTGGTATAAGCTGCTATCTTGTTTATAGACTCCTTTGTGTGTGCAAAGCCATGTGCTATAAGCTACCATCTGGCTTCTAGCCACCTTCTCTCTCCTTTTAAGTGAATTCTATTTTTGTACCGTTTACATACTTTTCAAGGAAGCTATTGCGTTTTCTGTATTGAATATTGGTTTTGAGTGAAATCTCTACTTTGCACTGAATTTCAATGGATAACAAGACTATCTTTAACTGTGAGTTTTTGTACTTTTAGCGGCGTGTGTTTAATTTTTATTTGTTTGTGTTTTTCTGTCTTTAGCTGAGGGTTGTATTGTATAGCCTGCAATACATGAAAATAGGCTTACCCTCCCCTCCCTTTTCCTGTACATTGATATGTAAATAAACCAGTTTGAGGGGTTTTAGAGCTGGGCATGCAACAGGAAGTTCGAGAGAAGCCGCAGTGTTTTGTAAAAGAAGCAGGCAAAAGTGCTCTGTGTAGATTCGTCTGGTGATGCAGTGTACGGTCGTACAGCGCAATTCACTTGTGTATGCATACACTGTGAGGGGTAGAGACATCATTCGGGGGTTGATCTGTGATTGTTGGCGAATCATTTGGCATAGTTAATAGTCTTGTTGTTAAAAGAGTGGTACTCTGTAGTTCTGTGCCAAAAGTGTTGGGACAGCAAGCCATAGAGTTGATGCCTCGTTTTAGTGTTTCTAGTTGAGTGACTAATAGTGGTTGTAGTCCATCAATCCACCGTGTAAGAACACACCGGGCGGTGGTCTCCGAAATGGGTGCAAGGGTTTTCCTTGGACGCAGGGGTAAGACGATAAGCCAATTTGATTCGTCATGGGCAATGGCAGTCCGTGCAAGGGAAGGAATGCGAGGCTTCCCACAGTCAAACAAATGCACAAGAGCATGGAGTCTAGTTCTGAGGAAAATGCCATTAAACCCCAGAAACATTGACATAGGTGGTCCAAGGATACTATTTTGGGTATCCCTCTGGAGTTGATGTAACGCGACTGCGGCTTCAGAAATCTGTAATGTTGAGTGAGTTGATGGATGCGTAGTACACGTTTGTGTGATTAAAAATACACAGGCCTGTTTTTGAACTTTGTGTGGCTGGTCCATGCAAAGATTTCGAAATGCTCTTGTGCCTTTCAAATTGTATACTTTTTCTATCGCTAAAGGAGTGAAGGCAGCATTCCATCTGGTTGTTGACTAATAGTGGTTGTAGTCCGTCAATCCACCGTGTAAGAAGACACCGGCCGGTGGTCTCCGAAATGGGTGCAAGGGTTTTCCTTGGACGCAGGGGTAAGACGATAAGCCGATTCGATTCGTCATGGGCAATGGCAGTCCGTACAAGGAAAGGAATGCGAGGCTTCCCACAGTCAAACAAATGCACAAGAGCATGGAGTCTAGTTCTGAGGAAAATGCCAATAAAGCCCAGAAACATTGACATAGGTGGTCCAAGAAAACTATTTTGGGTATCCCTCTGGAGTTGATGTAGTGAGACTGCGGCTTCAGAAATCTGTAATGTTGAGTGAGTTGATGGATGCGTAGTACATGTTTGTGTGATTAAAAATACACAGGCCTGCTTTTGAACTTTGTGTGGCTGGTCCATGCAAAGATTTCAAAATGCTCTTGTGCCTTTCAAATTGTATACTTTTTCTATCGCTAAAGGAGTGAAGGCAGCATTCCATCTGGTTGTTTTTATTTTTTTTCATTTTCGTTTTTGGGAACTATGAAATATCTCCCCCACATTTTTATCTAAATGTTTGTCTCATTGTTTGTATGTAGTAACATGTTTGAACCTACCGCTACAGCCCTCTTGCGTGTCGCGGCTGTTGGATTTTAAGTAAAAACGTGAAAGTAATGCCCCGTACACACGGTCGGACATTGATCGGACATTCCGACAACAAAATCCTAGGATTTTTTCCGACGGATGTTGGCTCAAACTTGTCTTGCATACACACGGTCACACAAAGTTGTCGGAAAATCCGATCGTTCTGAACGCGGTGACGTAAAACACGTACGCCGGGAATATAAACGGGGCAGTAGCCAATAGCTTTCGTCTCTTTATTTATTCTGAGCATGCGTGGCACTTTGTGTGTCAGATTTGTGTACACACGATTGGAAATTCCGACAACGGATTTTGTTGTCGGAAAATTTTATAGCCTGCTCTCAAACTTTGTGTGTCGGAAAATCCGATAGAAAATGTGTGATGGAGCCTACACACGGTCGGAATTTCCGACAGCGAGGTCCTATCACACATTTTCCATCGGAAAATCCGACCGTGTGTACGGGGCATAAGACTTACAGAGGGTTTAGTTATTATCGGTTTTGAGGAATGCCAGTGACAATTTACCAATGTACATGAATGTTGTATTGTTTACCATTCTTTGAAGGATAGAGTAATAACTTTTGTTTATAAGTATCTTTTCAGGTCCAAAGAGTTTCTGGAAGTGTGTGTACAGGTGTATAAGAAGGTAAAAGTATCATAGGTTATTTCATTGTTTTATTCTGCACCATTCTAAACCCTGCATGTCTTCCTCCAGTTTGTAATAAGGATGGAAGAAAAGAAGTGAAGGTAGTGGTGAGAATGACACATTTTCAGACCAACAATACTAACTGCTCTAATTCTAACCAAGTTTATGCCAAGACTGTCTTTCTTTGATGGAATTTGAATCAGCAAGCAGCAGTCTGGTAAAGTAGGCTCCCATCCCAGATGCTAAGAACCTTTTTGTCACTGGTTTCAGGTATTACACCCCAAATGGTAAGCCACGCACAGGTTATGCTGTGACCACAGTCCCGATGTCTGGGTTATTGTCATATGAGGTTTGTTTGGAGGTCAACCAAAAACAGAGTTGTACTTTCCTCATTAGCTATCACCTACATTCTCAGCTGATAGGGTAGGTGCAATCACTGTAACATGAACTTCAAAAGGTCCATCACAGGGTTCACAAGTCCATCCTGGACCCTGACACAATAACCAGTTTACATTCTTTCCAACCAGGTGACTGGGTCATTGTAAAGAAGCTTGAGGGATGAGACCACGCCAGCCACTGCAAGAAGCGGATCAACCACAAAGAGTAGAGGAGTATCTTTGTTTATTTATATTTTTTTGTTTAATACATTTTAGCAAGGGTAACAATGAAAAGCATCCCAACTAGCTAAGAAAGGGAACAGGACACATGGTCAGGTATTAGTGCCCCAGCGATGATGGCGGTACATGCTATATGTGACGTTCATGTTGGCGTGAGGAGTTTTGACAGACTAGTAAAATCCAAACAGACACCTGTCAAAGGAACTTAACAAAACATTTCTAGAGGGTAAAATTAGTTATAATTTTAACAATAGCTCTGGATCTTGCCAGCTTTGTTATCGGGATAACTAGGTAGCCCACGAGTGTGCTTCAACTGTAGTTTGGTATTAATGTGGATCTACAGCTTATAAGGTAATTTCCCGTAAGGCAAGAGGTTCATGTGTGCTGGTGAAACTTGTCCCAGCATCTTAAGTCGCGGCCGATCGTGAGGATCTGATGGCGCAAGAGAAGGTAAGAATGGCAGGGACAGCTGGAAGGGAATTGCTTGTACACAGTGGGGTTTTGAGCTTATGAAATGCTTGAACAATTTCTCATCCATTGAGGGTGGGATGTCTTCATGTAACTGTTGAAGCTACAAGGAAGTTCCCACAGTCCAAGGGGGTTTCTGGGAATTCATAAGTAAAGATTGTTATATCTGGATCGGGGATAGTAGTGACAAAGTTCCGGCCCATATGGATAAGGTTTAGATCCCTACAAGGCAAAGCCAGAGCTGTAGCTAGTGAAGGTTGGAATCCTTTTTAAGGGTTTGGGAATCGTTGGGGATTTAATTTTTATTTTGCAGCGGATCATAGTGAAGGAAGTAGGGGTATACTGTATATACTCATGTTGTTTTTGTTTCTATTCCTTCTATATGCCATGATGAGGTGCTCCTGTTGCCTGATTGGATGCGTGACCATAGCCTGAGAAGATGACCACATCTTCCCTGATGAGATGCTCCGAAGCCCGACCCACATACAAGACACAGAGGATCCCAGAACGACCGGCGACTACTACAGCTCACCACGTCATCTCCAACAGAGTCTACATGTCAAGCCGTGTTTTACTTTTTATGGACTAAGAAGAAGATCAGGATTCATCGAGGGACACATGGAATCATATGACAAGAGGAGGGACTGTTGTGGAAAATTTTATATTAATGTATTGTCATAAGAGTCTCCCAGTGTCTGTTCTCTCGCAGCCCGCTCTAAAGAGCTGACTGGGGCAGACTGACGCTGGTTGAGACCTGTTAGGTAGTGGAAAACTTCCTGGTGTTTGGAGAGAGGTGTTTGCGGAGAGAAAACATGTCCGCCAGCAAAGGGCCCCTGTGCAATGCACAGAATGATCGTCTGGTGGGGGTGTGTTCGCTCTGCAAAGACATTATCGGTTTAGCGGTTGTTTGCTCGTGTCACCCCGGTATGCCTGATCAACATATTTGGGGTGCCATGACGTATACTTGCAGATAATCTCTCATGCACGAGGAACTCTAGTCATCGTCATTTGGTTGTATTTTGTTGTTTTGTTACATCTTTATTTGGTCATGTCCTTATGTGTTCATTTCCTGTGAGGTCACAAGCTTTGTAAGAGGTGTTTGGCATATCCGCTGACCTGAGCCATCCTGGCTTGCCTTGGGTGTTGACCACAGGGAGTTGCTGCTGCTGGAACGGTGTCCGGATATTGATTTACTATACAGGCTTGCTAAAGCTTTCCCTCTAGTAAGCGTGCAATCTATGTGGTGGTGGATCACATCAGAGGGTGTTGTCTGTGTATCAAGGAAATTAATTCACTTTCACTAATATTCACTGTCTTTTTCTGCACTGGAATTTTAATCTATATTGAAAGTTGTTCATTTAGTTTCATTATTCATTTTTTATGATACCTAGAGTGTTTGTGGTATATCACTGGTGTTTATTCACTGTTTGATTTTATTTTAATGTGCGCAGCCTCATTTTCCTTTTACATTTACTTTTTTGTGTATATCTCACATAATTATGCTGCAGCTACATTTAATATTAGTTTTGTTAGGTTAGCACGGTATTTCTTCTTATTTATAATATATCAAAACATAAATAATCATAAATATGTTCATCAGACCCTCAAGACAATCTATGTCTTTTAGCTAAAATTACGTTACAAAATCTTTATAGAATAAAAATTAATATCCTGTAAAGATTACTTACTATAGGAGGAGGTATTGTAGAAAATGCATTCTCTCTAAAAAAAAGAAAAAGAAAAAAAAGAAAAACTGAAAATAAACATTTCTAGTCTCCAATGTCACCTGGTGGCCAAATTGAGCTAGTGCTTGTCCAAACAAAGAGTCAATCAATAACTTAATGCACCAATGAGAAAGACGTAAATAATACCAAATATACCCCCTGGGTGGAATTTCATGGGTGTATTATTTGCAATTATTCTGCTATTTTGTTCTTTCTTCTGCATACACTTGTTCAAATAAGAATTAATGGTATGGGGAATGTGGAGATTTGGTTTTGAATTTTCAGATTGGAGTTGAACAACTTTTAAAAGTGTTATTTCCACTCATGAGAATGAATGGCAATTAGGTCCAGTGAGTGTTACTCTAAGGGAAGCGGGACACATTTTTTGTCACTTTGATGGCGGATTCAAGATGCAACATTTTCAGCAAGAATCAACACTTGGGTGTGAAACCTATATGGACTTTTACTTTAAGCACTTACTTTCACATTGTTTTTAGTTTTTTATTGATTTGCTGAATTATTTGTTTGCACTACTGTGGAGTATTATTGGTGTATCACTGATGATTATTTCACTTTTTTAAATACTAATTAGTAAGCTACAGTATTTCCCAAAATTGTAAGGGACATATTTTCTTTTCATTAACACCTAATTTAAACAGAATTGTAAAACTCAGTTAAAGTCTACCAAAACCCAAGACATGTGCATCATAATTTTGTACGGTTATAATGGTTTTCTGAGGATTGATGCCTACCATATAAAAAATAAATAATATTCCAAAACTCTTTAGAATGCCATAAGAGAATGAAGACACAATTTTGATGGCGCTGAATTAATTAGTTATCATCCATGTTGTCCAGCAATGCCATTACATTTAGAGTGTATTTTATACTGTTATACAAAAAGTACTTGTCATATAGTTCTAAAAAAAATGAAGGAAAGTCATTAAAATAGTTTAGATTGCAAAAAAATTATTCTTCCTTTAGCTATTGAAAATACATAATTTTGAAATGCACTGTACTTTTAAGATCCTGGAAAGACTGTGTACACAGATTTTTTTTTCTTTGAATGAGTTCATTCTCTGTGGAGAGAAAGTTAGTACTTAGGACTGCTTTCATTCATTCGCGTCTCATGTATAATGTAGAACGAGGCTGCAGAAATGTTACTAAATTGCTCAGTTGATAATCTGATCTGCTGGGAATATCCTCTTGTGGATGAAAGAATAATTTGCCTTTCATGCTTTTTCACTGCTCGAGCTCATCAAGAAAAAGATTACTTTGCTACACACAGACTCGTAAAGCAACATGGGGTAGTTTGTGTTGTGGATAGCAATGCTTATCTAAAAAAACAGCTGAGACAGCCTCTTATCATTCATGTTGTGTTCCATGTCTCAATAACACAGTGTAGTGTATTATTTTTTCTACATTTCAGATTTATATCTGCAGCACCCTGCCTCAGATAGTGGATAACCCCTAAAGATGCAGTTTTGTAACTACAGTGAAAAAGATATTTATATTTCAACTATGAAATCACACGCATTTCTAATAATCATGAACTAAATAATTACATGCCAGATGATATTGAATTAAGAGTATAGCCTCATATAGAATTTTAGTTCAAAGGTTAACAAAGTACCATCATCCAAGTTGATATATAGAAAAAGGGGAATGAGGGTGGGAAGATAGAGTAGTTGCTGAAACTGGCCATAAATCTAATCCCAGACTCAAAAAGTGTGATAGACTATCTCAGTACTAATAACAAACAAGATGAATAGTATATAAAAAACTATTTATTACATAAAAATGACATACAGGGTACATTAAAACGACAATAAGGAAAAAAATGTATTTCAAAGAGCAAATACTCAGGGTACTCCCGAAAAGTATCTGCTGTTGAAGCAATTCATGAAATTGATTTTGTTCTCTACTAGTTTCGTGGGTGACCACTTCTTCAGGAGAATTAATCTATAAAATAGATAATGAAGTAAGGCACAAATCGAATACAACATATTCAAAATTGCACACAGTAGAGTTCAGCAGGTTATACAAGGTAATTAGATGATAATCATCAAATTGCTCACCAGGCTGCAGGGATGGCCTATATGTGAAACAACTAGCCGGAACTAGAGGTTCCCCGTGGTGGACAAGGAGGTTGAATGCAGGTATGAGTCTGAATAAAAATATGATAAATAATGATCATACATCAAAATGATAGATAAAGGTCACAATCCACTCAGTGCAAAGAAAAGGGGAGGAGAGACAAGGGAATAGGAGAAAAAGGTGGGAAAGAGGGAAAAATCAGAGAGGATGGGGAAGATCGGGGGAAAAAGGGAAAAGAGGGGGGATACAAGAGGAGACAGAAGAAAGTAGAAAGGACAAAAAATGGGGGGGGGGGAAGGGGGGGGGAGGATGGAGAGGTAGGAAAAGGGAGGGGGGGAAGGGGGGAAGCAAGGGGGAGGGGAGGGAAAGGGGGGGTAGGAACCCAAAGTGGGGGTAGGATAATGAGGAAGAGAGATGAATGGATATGAAACAAGGATTAACAAGGGAGCAATGGTTAAAAAGCTCACCTTAGGGTAAATGTAACATTGTGTGATAATTTTTGTCAAGACTCCAGGGGGTATGAGAGACCCATTCAGGTGTTGGCAAGAATAATTATGAAGACATGGACATTAAGTAAACTAGCTCAGAGCTAAACAGGCTCAAGAAGTGCTAAAAACGTATAGATAGAAGTCTGGTATTCGTGTCCCTGGACATTGCTCCAGATTCAGATTAGCATTGGAAAGGGAGCGGTCTGTGACAGTGGAGGAATATAACAAGGTAAATAGATGACCAGCTGGTACTGGTAAAAAATAATGCTATAGGGATTGGAGCAAAAAACGGGAGGAGGTAAAAAGGTATGCAGTCTGCGTATAAGATTGCTAGATAACTTACCTACATGGAATGGCTCAAGCATATATCCCCTGGAGAGGGATCCGTGGTGCTCATTCACGGGCCGGAGCCCGTTAAATGTGCTCCCCGACCCAGAGACACACAGCACGCCACCGGAGGGCGGCGTCTGATGTCACCAGGTCAGACTACCCACACTGCGCATGCGCATCAATGAACGCCAATGCGCATGTGCGCGCCATCTGAACCAATAGGCAAAAAGCCCAAAGCTCAGTCGGAGGAGGTGTGGACTCAAAGGGTACACCCCTACCTAGGGAAGTCACATGTCCGCCAGTGGGGAAAAAAACATCCGGGTCATGCGGGAACACAAAGGTCTTATAGCCGGAAGAGCAATTCTGTACAAAATGAGATATTAATAGCAAAAACAAGGCATTATGCAAATTAAAAGAATAATCATAAGGATTAGAATAGAATATATAAACAATACAAATATCTTTGTTTTAACAAATTTTACAAAGATATTTGTATTGTTTATATATTCTATTATAATCCTTATGATCATTCTTTTAATTTGCATAATGCCTTGTTTTTGCTATTAATATGGCCTACCCCCACTATCGACACTGACAGGCCAGCAAAAGGAGCAGTGTGCTCCGAGCATGTAGCCTTTTGTGTCTCCCTTCCTTTTCTCCACACATCGAGGTCCGCCCACCGGATGAGGTAATTTCCCCTGTACTATCCAAGCCAGGCAGCTGAGATCTCCTTTACTTCCTGCCCTGCAGACAGCATCCTGTGCACTGAGAAAATACAGCTGACCTTTGGGGAAAAAAAACAGATTGCTAGCACCCCTCAAGGAGGATTCTTTACCTGACAGATTTGCCTATGATACCTTCATTTCTGTAAGTGCATTTATATTTGCGCTATTAAAATAACTTTATAATATTGCACTTAGGTGCGCCTCCTTCCCTGTCTCTTTTACAGATAATGACTTTCAACAGATGTTTTTCACCTTATAAATTTTTCACTTTGCATCTGAGTTGGATTTATTTTAGGTTCCTGCCAACTTAAGAACCTTGTTACAGGCTCAAAGAATAAAAACTTGAAAACCTTATTACAGTGAGGTGATATAGCTAAGCTGGTGCAGGCAAAATTTAAAAATGTAATGCTCTTTTTGAGGCAACACACAGCAGAGAGCCTTTAGCAAATCACTACAGGGGGCACATGGCTACAATTTGTTTTTTTCCAATAATGCTACTATGGCATTCTGAAGTGGACAAACGGTTATACACAAATATTCATTTTTTGAGTGTTTCTAAGTTTTTCTGGTTGTCAAAGACAAGTGGACATTCCACAGAGAGTTGTTTTATGCCCTGTACACACGGTCGGATTTTCCGATGAAAAATGTGCGATCGGAGCGTGTTGACGGAAATGTGTGGGCTCCATCGGACATTTTCCATTGGATTTTCTGACACGCACACAAAGTTTGAGAGCATGCTATAAAATTTTCTGACAACAAAATCCGATTGCATCAATTCCGACCATGTGTGGACAATTCCGACGCATAAAGTGCCACGCATGCTCAGAAGAATTTCCAAGACGGAACAGCTCGGTCTGGTAAAATTAGCGTTCAGAATGGATATAGCACTTTCGTCAGGCTGCAATGTTAAAATTGTTTAATACAGTGCACTCTCTTCTTCTTTATAATGCTAGAAGTATGAAGTAATTTTGCTGCTGATATTCACACAAACTTCTTTCTTTATTATTTATCATGATTTCATCAATATATTTTGATTTGTCACATCTGACAAAAAAGATATGTTTTTTTTTTTTTTTGGGTTTGTATTGTTTTCAAGCCTGATCGTGTTGTTAATTTTTAAATTTTTTTTAAATTTTATATCCTGAATGTTTTTGGGTGTGTTTTGTGTATCAAGTTACCACCACACCATTATTATCTTGTATTATTTAATCTCAAGGAGAGTGTTTGGTGTTGGTGTCTCTTGTTAATTTCACATTGTATTTTTGAAATGTACCTGCCTCCTCACAAACAAACTGTCCTTTTTGATGGAAAACACACATAGGCAATTATAATTGAAACACAAAATCCTTTATTAAGGGATCAGAACCAAACAAAGAGGGAGGCAACGCTGGAGAAACAGCAGAAATTGGCAAAGCCTTTGGCCCCCAGGGCACACATCAATTATTTTACTGCAAAATTGGTGGCCTGAGGAGTCCATATCTAAGGGATTGCGGTCCAGAAGTCCAACAGATCCTGAACAGCAGCAGATGACATGTATGTCCCCAGGCTGTGGTCATACAAGAGCCTGCATCTTTTGTCAGACCAGACTGAACCCAGGTCATCACACTCTGGTCTTCCTTACACGCTTCCTTCCATGCTGTGGCTGTGGTGGTGGAGTTGTGGCAGGAGGAGGAGGAGGATGGTCCAACTCACACAGGTGGGTTTTGTGTGTGATTTTGCCCCTCACCCCCTTAGTTAGTGTTTTGTAAAGAAGGTCCTCACACAGGAGGCGTTGACCCTCCTGCATGCCCTGCAGTTTTGTGGCAGCCATGCGGGCAAAGGCCTCTTCAGGAGTGGGTAAGGCTCTGAGGGACGCAGAAGCCTCCTGAATCAGCCTGAGTGCTGAATCCTGCATGTTACTCCCCTTCCTGGGTCTTTTAGTTTTAGGGCGGAGGGGAGGAACCTGTGATTCTGTCAGGATCCTACTGGGCCCGGCCTTCTCCTGGCTGCCACTTAGCCCCGCCTCCTCCTGACTGCCACTAACCCCTGCCTTCTCCTGGCTGCCACATTCCACAGCCTCCTCCTGGCTGCCACATTCCACAGCCTCCTCGTCCTGGCTGAGGTTTTCCTGTACATAAAAAAGGGACATAGTTTTAGTTTTTTATTCATCAATCACACACGATTTTCATCTCATGACTGTTGCAAATTGAATGTTAACAAATATAACTGATGATCATTCTGAGCCCAGCATTTTTCATTCTTGTCCCAATTATTTTTGCCAACTACTGTCTATTGATATGTAAAACACTTTATTAAATCAGCAATTAGTGATCAATAATAACATCTAGTAAACATCATTTATTTATTGCCCAGAAATCTGTAGAAGAAAGCTATACCTGGCTCCAGCTGGGCTCCTCCACTTCTTCCTGGCTGGAAGTCCCAGGTTGGACATTGGAAGCCTCAGCTGGGGTGGAAGATAGGGTGGAAGGAAGAGTGGTAGGAAGGGTTGAGAGGGATTCCCTGACTCCAGTCTGGTCTGACAGAAATCGCAGTCTCTCATAGTACCACAGCCTGGGGACATAAACGTCATCTGCTGCAGCTCCGGATCTCTGGGAATCCTGGACCTTCTTGCGCTCCCTAAGATAAGTGCTCCTCAGGCCACCAATTTTGGCTTTTAAATAGGGGGATGGTTGCTGTGGGGACCACCGGCTTCACCAACTCCAGCAGTTTCTCCAGTGCTGCCTGCCTCTTTTGTTTATTGTTGTATTGGGGGTGTTTCACCTGCCTCAGACAGGGCAGCTCCCTGTACTTGCCTATGAACAGGGGGAGGAAGTTGTGGTCATTGAAGCCATACATTTTATCTGCAAGACACAACACAAGACAAACCCTAATGTCAGGCGAAACTCTCCTAATCTTGTTACAATATAGGCCACAATCTAGAAGCAGTATAGGCCCAAGTTTAGATCTTACCTTCGTTATCATGATTGGCACCTCCGATGCTCCTTCTTTTGCTCACAGATCGTACGTACAATGCACGCGTGTTACGCTTTATATACACTGCGCATGCGTGAAACTCCGCCCACCCCTGACGTTCCTTCTAGTCTATTCCCCGCCCCTTCTTGTTCGGCGCAGTGGGGGAAGAGCACACGGTGGACACAGAGCAGGTGCGTGCTAATTACAGCAACGAGGAGGAGGAGGAGGAAAGCCCGGAGCCAGAAACGTCCCGATCCCGGAAGAGGCGATTTAAGGCCTCAAATATGTCCTTTGGGGAGATGTTGAAGATGGTGGACATCCTGTAGAGGGCCGACTATGACGGGAAGTATGGACCTTACCCCAACCCCAATGTCAAAAAGGCCAAGATCATGGCGAAAGTGGTCAAAAGTCTGCAGAAGAATTTCGGGGCACGGCGATCCAAGGATCAGCTCAGGAAGCGGTGGTCGGACCTCAAATTAAGGGAGCATGATCAGTACAGAAAGATCAAGAGAGTGCTGCAAAAAAGTAAGTAGTTGTGCTGTGTTCCTATTCTTTATTTTTATTACGTTCGTGCTGCTCCATGTGCACATGAGCACATATATACACTATACATATCACAAAATATCATGAATGAATACTGGACAGGACTAATCATATAATAACATTACAAAAAAAGACAGCTAGTAAATCGCAAAGATCTGTTATGTTGGAGGTGAGCACAACAGAAAAGACCCAACGCGTTTCAAAAATGCTATTTCTTCATCAGGGGTGTATGCAATGTTATCGCAGAACCTACAACCGTCTGCAATTTAAACAAAATACACACATATTAAATACATAATATTGATTAAACACAAACTAATTGGTACGTGTGTGATCACATCGTACTTTGTGTTTTAGTGTGTTTAGACACTGACTGTATGAACTGTGTAGTACTAGAGTGGATTTTCTGTCCAGATTTTGACATTTAAAAGCAGTTTAAATGTTGCAGCTGTCAGCCTGTGGGGCCCAAAGCCCGACAGGGTGAGTAAATGCACCAGCGCAAATGGATGGGTCCAATGTTGGCACGAGGGGAAACATGAGTCCCACACAAAGGACAAACCAGGCCGGCCCTCCGAAATGTATCCCTTACTGAAAGAAAAAAAAAAGGGGAGAGGGACAGAAAAAGGACAGATATTAAATGGATTGCTAGAGTTGTAAACTCCCCCCACACACTCACATGAGATCACCCACTGTAAAAAGTTTGCATATACATGAAGGAAGGTGCGCGTACATCCAAATAGGTGCATTCACACAAACATGCATACGTGCATGTCTAACAGATGCACATGTGTGCATCTACACAGTTGGAAAAAAAAAAACAGCTTAGTGGAGTGGTCTACCCACCATAGAAACATCCCCTCTGTAATACATATCAGGGGAAGATGAGCATGCGTGCATCCATGCGCATACAGGCACACACACATGCATATGTGCATGCATGTGCATCCAAACAGCTTGAATAATACGTTTAATGCCAATATAAATGTAAATGTAAAGGAATATAACTTGCCTAGGGGCGGTCGGAGTGGAGAGGGAGGAAAAGATACCAGAGCCAAGGCAAACAAGGATCTATACCTCCAACAGATCCTTGAATCAGGAGACCAAAGGTGGCGCCCAAGAGGTTAATCTGTAACAGTGAACAGAAGGTAGGACATCAAAGGGCAGCAATCAATAGGGCTAGTCCTGGGGGCGCATCAGGCATCATAGCTGAGCGCTATCAAAGTAAGGACATGGAGACTGTAAAGAGTATCCAGGGTGCAGGAGCAAGGAGGTATTACCTGATACTTGTACCGTCTCTATGGCGATGGATCCTCACCAGTGTCCACCCTCACAGCGAGCAGACATCAGCTGGAGGGTGGAGGGATTTGAAATAGTCTGAGTGATTGGAAATAGACCAATCACTACATGCCTATGTTCGGAGGGGCGGGGCTAGCCGGGAACTTCCCCCGGGAAAAAAAAAAAAGGGAGAGAGACAGAGAAAGGACAGGTTTTAAATGGACTGCTAGAGTTGTAAACTCCCCCCACACACTCACATGAGACCACCCGCTGTAAAAAGTTTGCATATACATGAAGGAAGGTGCGCGTGCATCCAAATAGGTGCATGCACACAAACATGCATACGTGCATGTCTAACAGATGCACATGTGTGCATCTACACAGTTGAAAAAACAGCTTAGTGGAGTGGTCTACCCACCATAGAAACATCCCCTCTAATCTATATCAGGGGAGGATGAGCGTGCAGGCAGGCACACATGCATGCACAGATGCATATGTGCATCCAAACAGTTTGAATAATACATTTAATGCCAATGTAAATGTAGAGGAATATAGCTTGCCTAGGGGCGGTCGGAGTGGAGAGGGAGGAAAGGATATCAGAGCCAAGGCAAATGAGGATCCATACCTCCACAGATCCCTGAATCAGGAGACCAAAGGTAGCGCCCAAGAGGTTGATCTGTAACAGTGAACAGAAGGTAGGACATCAAAGGGCAGCAATCAATAGGGCTAGTCCTGGGGGCGCATCAGGCATCATAACTGAGTGCTATCAAAGTAAGGACATGGAGACTGTAAAAAGTATCCAGGGTGCAGGAGCAGGGAGGTATTACCTGATACTTGTACGGGCTCTATGGCGATGGATCCTCACCAGTGTCCACCCTCACAGCGAGCAGACATCAGCTGGAGGGTGGAGGGATTTGAAATAGTCTGAGTGATTGGAAATAGACCAATCACTGCATGCCTATGTTCGGAGGGGCGGGGCTAGCCCCCCGGAACGTCCCCCGGGATGCGCAGACGGCGCCTCCAGACAGCAGCCGGGGGCGTGTGGTAGATGACACACTGCTACCAGAGGCTGCAGTGACGTCAAGCCCTGGAGTGCCCTGTGTGATAGGGAAAGCCTAGTGAGTCAAGCTGCATCGCCGCGCGTCGTCCTCCCGCGGCGCATTAGACATGGAACGTACAGTCCCCGGAGGGGACGGCGGTATCCTGTCGACAAAGGGAGGCCACCCATGCCAAACGGCATTGGGCGGCACCCGTGCGCCGAGTGTGGGACCCCAACCACCAAGGACCCAATGTGCACCTGCATGAACATCCCGCCAAGCATGGGGACACACACAAACTGATCAAATGGTGCACTGATCTGAGGTACATCACTGTTGAGAGGGGGAACAGCATTTCTAATAAATCTTAACCATGTATCCATGTTTACCATGTACCATAATACACTGAGAACTGAAATAATGACAATAATAAAAATAATAATAATAATAATAATAATATACATCATAATCATGCAGTTAACATTAGTTTTTAGTGCATATCTACGCCCGAAGGAACAGTATGTGTATCTATTCTAAACGATACATTAGGTTAGAATAGAATTGGTATCATAATGGACATAATTTGCATTAACAGTACATTGAGTTGAAGTAAAATATATCTCATAATCAAGAGATTACCAATAGTAAGGTTATTTTTACAAAACCCAAACAAGCATATGAGATTACTGAGGATATAGGACATAGAGAACACAATAAGTGACAATTTTTTATATAATGACCTAAAATTCTAATATGCACATAGTTAACATTTATCAGTCGGCATATATAAAGTTTAGATTTAAAAGGGAAGGGAGAAAGACGTAATGATGGAAAAGATATTGAGATGTTCAATGATAATAATATGACTAGAGACCAGAGGAGCTTGGTCCATACAGTATTTATAGATCAGAGGGTTCTGAGACATCAGGTTGGGTCTGGTGGTTCCCATTCTGACCCTCCAGAGGAGAAACCCTTGAGAAAGGGCCTATAGGAAATTGACCCATTTAAACCTGGTGGCGAGGTGGGCGTTTAGACGGAAAATCCACCTCTGCTCTCGTTGGAGCAGGGTTGTGTTCCAATCACCACCTCGCATCCCAGGATGGACACGATCCAGGATCACAAAAGAGACCATCATGGACATTTGTGACGTGTCGTCCCAGGGGGAGGCTGGGATTACACATCCGCATGGATGCAAGATGACGATAGGCACGTCTCCAGAATTCTTGGGCGGTTTTGCCAACATAAAAGCAGGCGCACTCACATAAAAGAAGATAAACCACACCGGGCGTACTGCAATTTGCATTGTAACTAGAATGTAATGCAAACTAGATTCTGTGTAAGGAAAGGACACTCAACAGCTGTTTACACATCTGGACGCTGGAGCACTGGTGGGGGACACCAGAACACCCTTTTTATTAGGGGGCCCACACAGGTGCTCCAGTGTATTCTATAGGGGTGTCTCCATCTGTGAAGCTTGTACAAAACAGGTAAGTATTCAAGCTTGACAAAAGAAAAAACAATATTTCTTCATCTTGGAACTCTGCCAAAATAGACAGTTGTACCCCACTTCCAAGCAATGTTTCATATTCCTATTTCTGCCATGAAATATCTGTGTGCTAAGTATACCTATTTTTTTTTTACATAGGAGAGAAAAGACTCGGAGGACAACACTCATCCGAGGAGACCACAGACCCCCCACCTCATGAGGAAGGTGAAATCCCCCAAAGCCAAGCAGAGGAGGAGGAAGGAGACGTGGTGGAAATAGTCACCACAACAGGTGAGTGTTTGCGACCACAGGCTCAGGTAAGAGATGGATGCCGGCAGATTTATAATACATGGTTTGTTTTTGTTTCTCTATTTTTAGGTGATCGTGATGTTGTGGATCCAGGTCATTTCACCAGTGAGAGTGCCCAGATCCTGATCGGGGAGATCATGGGGTGTAATAGAGACTTGGAAAACATCCAGAAAAACATCAATGATGTTCAAAACAAAATGAAGAACATCATTGATGTTTTAGGGAGAGTTTAAAACACCTCGAAATCCCTGACTTTTTTTGTTTTTTGAATAGAAAAATTTTTTGCACTTTTTTGACATATTCTCGAAAAGCCAAATTTTGAAGATGCACACAGTGTGTCAACATGTGCTATCTGCCATCATGGGAGATCAATGGACGCGTTTTGTGGGTGCAACCCCTTCCTCAATAATAAAGTAGCTGAGAGGAAGGGGTTGCACCCCCAAAACACGTCCCTTGATCCCCCATGATGGCAGCTAGCACATGTTGACATTCGGCAATTTGTGTGCATCTTCAAAATTTGGCTTTTCCAGGGGTGACTTCACCCTATCTGAACGCAATATCAAACACAGTTTATAAATAATCATGTCTGATAATGCCTTCAATTTCTACAAAAGTTGAACTTTGTAAGTTCCATATTTGTGTATTTCTTGTTTGTTTGAAACATGCCTGTTTTACCTTAAATGGACATTTCAATATTTATTAATGTTACCGAAAAAATTGTTATACAACAAACATGGTGTTGGTATTAAAAAGGTTGATAATCAAGAATGTGTGTATTATTGTTTCAATGCTCCTTAAATTTTGTGGTGGTAAAATTGGTGTTTCAGTGACAATGGGGGTTGTTTCCTAAGGGCAAATCCACTTTGCACTACAAGTGCAGTTTCAGTGCAGGCTCAAGTGCATTTGTAGAGCAAAGTGTATTTTCCTTTAGTAAATAACACCCAACAGTGCTTTTTAAGGTTACACAATCACGACATTTTCAGGACTCCCCACATTTCTGTCAGGGTCAGCTAAAAGAAACACAAGCAGTACATGTTACCGAAGATTTTAGTAGTTAAAATGATTTTTTTTATTTTAAAAATGTATCAGACATTGTCTGGCATATTGATGGCCCCCCTACCCGCAAAGTAATCAAGGTATCTAAGACGGACCTCGCGGGCACTCAGGGGGGGCAAGCGAGGACGGCCACTTTCAAGTGCCGTCAGGGTTGGTTCCTTTACTTGAATTCTGGCCTCAACTGAGGCAGCATAGTTGGCAGAATTTCACCTCAAAAAGTTGTGGAGAACACAGCACGCCAGGATGATATGATTCAGTTTATAATCCGCCATGTGTATGGGTGTAAGAAATAGGCAGAACCGGCTGGCCATGATTCCAAAGGTGTTCTCCACCACTCTTCTGGCTCTGGCCAGCTGGTAATTAAAAACCCTCTGGTCCGGGGTGAGGGTCCTCATTGGGAATGGCCACATAAGATGGTCCCCCAGCGCAAACGCTTCATCAGCAACGAAGACGAATGTGAGTCCTTCCACATTGTCTTCTGGAGGTGGCAAGTCCAAGCTGCCATTCTGGAGATGCCTGTAGAACTCCGTCTGGACAATGACTCCACCATCGGACATCCAGCCATTCTTCCCCATGTCCACATACAGGAACTCATAAGTAGCCGACACCACTGCCAACATCACAATACTATTGAACCCCTTAGAATTATAATAGTATGACCCCGAGTTGGGTGGTGGGACGATGTGGACATGTTTCCCATCAATTGCCCCTCTGCAGTTAGGAAAGTTCCACTGGTGGGCAAAGTGGGAGGCCACAGTCTGCCATTCCTGTGGGTTGGAAGGAAACTGTGGAGTCAAACAAGAAAAATAAATTAATCATTTTGCACATAAACAGGGAAAACAGATTAGACACAAACATTCTTGGCCAACATCAGTATAACATTTATTTTAGGGAGTATTTAAAGACAAAGGTATAAGGTCCACCTATCAGATTCCACCCCCCCTCATGGCCCAGTTGTAAAATTTTATGGGGGGGAGATGTTTTGGACAGGTAACCCTCTCCACTTCATTGAGAGATGAATGCCCCTCCTCACTTTACACTATTGACAGCCCACTGGACAGGTAAGAAGTATCATAATACAAAGAGATAAATACACACTGTACACATTTTAGCACATTTTTACATTCTGCTATTACCTATCAAGATAATAATAGGATACAAAAAATTTAAACAGTACCATTTGAAAGTATTCAGGCAGGCCCTTGCACTACATGCTTTGGGGAATTCATCCATAAATCTGACCACAAAAGAGGTAGGTATAGTGTGTATGGGTTTGGCAAAGTCAGCAGATAGAGGATTGTTATCAGCTGAGTTAGCAGTTGGGGGGAGGGAGGGTTCCAAATGATTTTGGGACACCAAAAAAAGCCTCTGCCACTCTGCCTGAATTTAAAGCACAAATCACATTTTTGCACATTTTAGGGGCTGTTTGGGGTAAAGCACTACTATGGAGCTGAAAAATATACACTGTTAAGTGACTACATGAGGTGAATATAGGGCCAGGAGAGCATGCTGGGGAGGTAAGTGAAGGCAAATATGTATGAAGGACAAAAAAAATATTTAAAAAAACCCAGCATGCATGTTAGAATATTATTCCAAATTCATAATTCGGCACTTATAGGTGTTATATTATACTCATGGCAAGCTTGCAAAACATATTTGGTTTTATGATTAATCATAATAAATAGAGTATGTGTGAATGACCTTGATCAATTGATTTGACATGATTCTTCATCTAAAGCTGAGCATTGCTGGATTTTTCTGGTGTAGCCAATTTGAGTATGGCATTTAAGGTATCTTGGTATAGAATGTCATGAGAAGACAAAAATAGACACGTGTCCATGTAGCTAAAGGAATATACATTGTGGATTATATCCTGTTAAGTTAAGTTAGTTTGTAGTCTCGATCATATTAATAAGTACTAGTATATAGTTACTTAATGTAGTTAAAGTTGGTTATATGTGTTAATATTATATTGATGTTTGGTTATATGACATTACATGATCAGGATATTACTTCAAGTATGGAGTGTTACATGTGGGCTTGTCAATCGTATGCCATATATGACTTTGAGTTGTAATCTTTTCTTGTATAGCATATTGCTGAAGTTAGCAGAAATGAATGTGTGCCATACAAGGTTCTAAGTTGGTGTGAGGTTATGACGTTCACATGTAACATATAAAGCCAATGCTTCCATATTGAAGGACACACAGACACACACACAGACACACACACAGACACTAGGATAGATGACACTGACATGATCACAAGACACTTTGACAAGTTGGCACAGCTGAATGCTGCCAGAAGTCTAAGAACGTCATTTCCTGCTTCTTCTTGGACGACACACAAGACAGCATGGAGACAGACAGCATCTATGAAGCACACATGCTTTCATAAGCTTATTACAGCTTTATAACTTTTTATTCTATTTCATATATTTTTACCCACACTGAACTGAACTATTATATTTTTTACATTGTATTTATGATGCCAATTGTGTGACAATAAACTCACACTTTGTTTTAAGTCAATTTGACTATCAATTCTATTCATCCGGAAGAGCCTCTGAGATACAAGAATATTAGATATTAATAATATTCTTCATTTTGGCGAGCCAGAAACTGACGTCATATCTCTATTTTTCCGGAAATCTCGATCCTTGCTGAGGGGGGGAGAGATAAGCGCAGTTTTGCGAATATTCAAGTCTCGAGAAAAAAGACGGTTCAGAACCTATCAACCAAGAGGCGTTTGTGTTGCATCAGATGTGGACAAAAGGTCCAAGAAACTGACCTGGCTGAAGACGAGAAATTCTTCTAAATACGAAATGGCATCTAAAATCACATAAATATGGAAGATAACAAGCTCATATGAAGAGCAAAGAGAATATCAGGAAAATTCAAAGTTAAAGAAGGAATTCTCTAGGGAAGAATGTTGGACAAAAGATTTATACTTCAGATTTATGACTGTTTTATCTTATTCAACAAGGGTTTTCTAACCTAACAGAACTTGAAGAAGAAACTTTAAAGACATTTCATGAAGAAAAAAATAATCAGAAGAAACTTTATCTACTATAAATAAAAAAAAAATTTGGGACTCAAACATTTGTCTACATATACATTTTTTGATAATCCAATTATTCTGATATTAATGTTCATATTAAGTTAGGATTATCTTCATTATTTTTATTTATTTTTCCTTATTCATATATTGAATATTTGTATGTAACAACTGCACACTCATTCTAGTTTATAGAACATCTTTTGTTCATAACTTTAGAAACATATCACTCTTAATAGAAATATGGAAAGTTAAGACATGTTTTAGAGTGTAAAGTATATTTCCAAAGAGTTAAAATATAATTTGAGCACAAATATGGAAATATATTATTGCATAATTTATTTTAATAATAATAATAATAATAATAATAATAATAATAATAATAATAATAATAATAATAACTATTGATATTATTATTAATAATAGTAATTATAGATATGAGTCATCACTATGTTATACATTTTTAAATTCTATATCATTATTTTAAGATTTTGAATAGATAGATCTAAGAGAAGTTAAAGTAAAAAGAAAAGTGATTAGAAAGGAGAGTTATTTCTAGCTGCTTCAGTTCTGAGGAATATTGCGTTCGATCATTTGATACAAGGATGTGTAAATGTGACATGAAAGAGGTTTTGAATGTATTACAATAATTTGATATGATTAATCATAATTCAGGGGGGATTGTTAGAATATTATTCCAAATTCATAATTCGGCACTTATAGGTGTTATATTATATTCATAGCAAGCTTGCAAAACATATTTGGTTTTATGATTAATCATAATAAATAGAGTATGTGTGAATGACCTTGATCAATTGATTTGACATGATTCTTCATCTAAAGCTGAGCATTGCTGGATTTTTCTGGTGTAGCCAATTTGAGTATGACATTTAAGGTATCTTGGTATAGAATGTCATGAGAAGACAAAAATAGACACGTGTCCATGTAGCTAAAGGAATATACACTGTGGATTATATCCTGTTAGGTTAAGTTAGTTTGTAGTCTCGATCATATTAATAAGTACTAGTATATAGTTACTTAATGTAGTTAAAGTTGGTTATATGTGTTAATATTATATTGATGTTTGGTTATATGACATTACATGATCAGCATATTACTTCAAGTATGGAGTGTTACATGTGGGCTTGTCAATCGTATGCCATATATGACTTTGTGTTGTAATCTTTTCTTGTATAGCATATTGCTGAAGTTAGCAGAAATGAATGTGTGCCATACAAGGTTCTAAGTTGGTGTGAGATTATGACGTTCACATGTAACATATAAAGCCAATGCTTCCATATTGAAGTACACATAGACACACACACACACAGACACTAGGATAGACGACACTGACATGATCACAAGACACTTTGACAAGTTGGCACAGCTGAATGCTGCCAGAAGTCTAAGAACGTCATTTCCTGCTTCTTCTTGGACGACACACAAGACAGCATGGAGACAGACAGCATCCATGAAGCACACATGCTTTCATAAGCTTATTACAGCTTTATAACTTTTTATTCTATTTCATATATTTTTACCCACACTGAACTGAACTATTATATTTTTTACATTGTATTTATGATGCCAATTGTGTGACAATAAACTCACACTTTGTTTTAAGTCAGTTTGACTATCAATTCTATTCATCCGGAAGCGCCTCTGAGATACAAGAATATTAGATATTAATAATATTCTTCAATGCATGAGGACAAAGGGGACATTCACAGCATATTACAATCATGGTAAATAGGGAATGAGAAAAGAAATACAATATATTATCAAACATTCAATACAATAAAATGTGATGTTAAAGGATAAATCTTACCTTAATATACTCCTTCTGCAGGACCTGGATGATGGCAGAACAGGTCTCTGGGATAATGATCCCCAGAGCCTGGGGGGAGATGCCTGTCGAGAACTTAAGGTCCTGCAGGCTTCTCCCCGTCGCCAAGTACCGCAGGGTGGCGACTAGCCTCTGCTCCGGAGTGATGGCTTGCCTCATGCAGGTATCCTGCCTGCTAATATAAGGGGTCAGCAAAGCCAACAAACGGTGAAATACGGGGTCCGTCATCCGGAGAAAGTTCCAGAAATCGTCAGGATTATTCTCACGGATCTCACGGAGCAAAGGAATATGACAGAACTGGTCACGCTGAAGCAACCAATTCTTGGTCCATAAACTCCTCCCCACCCTGTTCATGGACTGGACTTGTGTCAAGGTAAGGACCCCAACACCAAGCCCCCACACAGCACGAAATCTACGAGGAGTACGTATACGCAACATGGCTAGGAAATGGTCGGCTGCTCAGAACGAAGTAACGGAATGCACTGAAGAACAGCAAGGCCTGTGAAGAGCGACCTGAAAAACAGCAATGAGCAGACAAGAACGCACTGGATGATCAAATACGAACTCAATGCACGCACTGAAGACCAGATACAAACCCACAAGCACAAACTGAACAGCAGAAAACAATCTGAAAACCACGAGTCTGAAAAAGCGCAAATCGTCTCTCACCAAACTTTTACTAACGCGAGATTAGCAAAAGCAGCCCAGAGGGTGCTGCGCTTGGTTTGGAACTGCCCTTTTCTAGTATTGTCGTACGTGGTTTACGTGACCGCATTCTTGGCGATCAGAAATTCCGACAACTTTGTGCAACCGTGTGTATGCAAAACAAGTTTGAGCCAACATCCGTCGGAAAAAATCCATGGATTTTGTTGTCGGAATGTCCGATCAATGTCCAATCGTGTGTACAGGGCATTAGAATGACTGTTCAAAATTACCTTTTTCCTCTTTGTTTAGCCTCTCATATTTTCTTCTTTTTTTTTTAACAGAGCTTTAACTTGGTAGCAGAATTGAATGCACATATTTTATTCTAGGCTTTAAAAAAGGAAAAGAAAAAATATAGAAAAATAGATGAATTTGGTTATTTACAGTAGATCAACCCCAGATATACAACCCAAAAAAAGTAACTAATTCCTCTGAGCCCCAGTTGGCTCCCCTGGGTGAGCTGTCGTAGCTGTACGTCGGCCGCTTTAAGAGCACTATGGGGTGCACACGCCCATGGCGCGATTATGGAGCCGATGCACGTGCCCAGTGGCCGCGGTGTCCGCCGGGTACCCTGACAGAGACAGAACGGAGGTCTGTCAATGTAAACAGACAGATCTCCATTCTGTCAGGGGTGAGGTGACTGATCTATTGTTCCTACTGATTAGGAACAATGATCCTCCCCCAGTCAGTCCCATTCCCCCACAGTTAGAAACACTCCCTAAGTAACACATTTAACCCCTTGATCGCCCCCTAGTGTTAACCCCTTCCCTGCCAGTGACATTTATACATTAATCAGTGGCTATTTTTAGCTCTGATCACTGTATAAATGTCACTGGTCCCAGAAAAGTGTCAAAAGTGTCTGATCTGTCCACCGCAATGTCACAGTCCCACCAAAAATCGCAGATCGCCACCATTACTAGTAAAAAAAAAAAATATTAAAAATGCCATAAATCTATTCCCTGTTTTGTAGACGATATAACTTTTGCACAAACCAATCAATATACACTTATTGCAATTTTTTTTACCAAAAACTAAGGAAGAAATTTTTTTTTTTTTTTTTTTTAAATTAGGGGATATTTAATGTAGCAAAAAGTAAAAAATATTGTGTTTTTTTCAAAATTTACGTTTTTTTTTTGTTTATAGTGCAAAAAATAAAAACTGCAGAGGTGATCAAATACCGCCAAAAGAAAGCTCTATTTGCGGGGAAAAAAGGACGTCGATTTTGTTTTGGTACAGCATCGCACAACTGCGCAATTGTCAGTTAAATCGATGCAGTGCCGTATCGCAGAAAATGGCCTGGTCATTAAGGGGGCAAATCTTCCGGTCCTTAAGTGGTTAAATAGTATACCAGAATGAAAAGGTCCAAAATAAAAGTTGACTTGTGGGCAGGGCCACTCGCTCTGCATGTGGGGGTACATTTCTTCATGTAGACGCTCATCAATGTCTGGGACCAGGTGGGGACATGTCATGTGAGAATCAAACATTAAGGCCGTTTCCAGATTTAGAGATAAGCCGTGTCACTGTGTGCAGTAATAAAAGTACAGAGTGTTAGGAGCGTGTAAACGCTCCTGTTCTTTGATAGTTGCTGGTCTTATGCCAGCAGCCTTGTTTTGGCTATGATGCATCACTGTCTGTCTGTCCACCTGAAAGATGATTGATGTGGCCAGTCTCTGGGTGGAGACCAAACCTGATTTAAGCCATCCAAGCTTGCAGTCTCATGATTGTGATATTGCGCTTGTAACACGTGCTCCAAGCTCTTCGTTTGTCTGTCTTACTCTGCTGTTTGGATTCCCTTGTTGACTTGCTTGGGTCAATTATCAACTACTCTCTGAACACTGCCTGCTGTTTGACGATGGATTTGACCCTAACTATTCTGAACCTTGCCTCCCTTGTACTCGGACTGTCATTGAAACACGCTGCCTGTCTGCCAACTGCAAATACCTGTTTGCTTTGCTTAGTTCGCGCTTGCCCCGGCGTAGTGGCCAGGCACTATAGCATTGTGTATAAGTCCTCGGGTAAACTGATTACCAGTAGGCCTGTGTCACGTACCTGGTAGGTTGTGAGCCCGGAGTGCAGAGAAGGACCTCCCTTACAGCTCCCACTCCTGTTCCTCTGGAATGGAGACAGAAGGCCAGGACTGAGGAGTGGTATGGGTGCCTGGCAGATCGACAGTCACTGGAAGTTCAGGAGTGGTGACACCCTCTGGGTCCAGAAGCTGAAGAGGAAGCTGGATTATGGAGAGGACCTGGAGCCACAGCAGATAAGGAAGCAGGTAAGTAAGCAGGACTGGAACCAGGAACAAAGCAGCAGGTAGTAGCCTGGAACGCTGGACTGGAACCAGGAACAAAGCAGCAGGTAGTAGCCTGGAACCCTGGACTGGAACCAGGAACAAGGAAGCAGGTAGTAGACTGGAATGCTGGACTGGAACCAGGAACAAGGCAGCAGGTAGTAACCTGGAACGCTGGACTGGAACCAGGAACAAGGCAGCAGGTAGTAGACTGGAATGCTGGACTGGAACCAGAAACAAGGCAGCAGGTAGTAGACTGGAACGCTGGACTGGAACCAGGAACAAGGCAGCAGGTAGTAGACTGGAATGCTGGGCTGTAACCAGGAACAAGGTAGCAGGTACTGGAACACTGGATACAGGTGTCAGACTGAGGGGTGGTCAAACAAGCCAGAGGTCGGTATCGGTCGATCAGCAGAGGTACCAGGGACAACACAGAGGGATGGTCAGGCAAGCCAAGAGGGTCTGGTGCAGGCGGATAGCAGGATGGTCTAACAGGAAGCCGGGTCAGATAGCAGAGTACACAGGTCAGATCAGGTTAAGGCACACGGAACGCTGTAGAGCAGACAGCGGGGATGGAGTGTGACAGGCCGGTTTAAATAGCCCGCCTGGCACTAGCGGGAGTGCGCGCATGCGTGCCCGTGCGTGACAGCACCCGTGAACGCGCGCGCATGCGCAGTGGAACCCGCGGCCGTGTCCCCCTGCGTCTGGATCGCTGATTATTGGCAGGATCTTCATGACATTGCCCCCCCCAAGGGGCAGCCTCCGGATGCCCCTTTGAAGGAATTTCTCCGGATGGGCTCTTTTAAAAGATTGCAAAAGATTTTCAGCATGAATATTATCCTCGGGTTCCCAAGAATTTTCTTCTGGGCCGAACCCCCTCCATTTTATCAGAAATTGATTTTGGTTGCCTCTTCTCCTATGGTCCATGATAGCCTCCACCTCGAATTCTTCTTCCCCATCCACCAAAATTGGATCAGGAGGATCCGTACTTCGGCCTGGAAATGGGTTAGAAACAGAGGGTTTGAGTAGAGACACATGAAATACTGGATGCACTTTTAATGAATCAGGAAGTTCAAGTTCGTATGCCACCTCATTAATTCTTCGCTTAACAGGAAATGGTCCAAGAAACTTGGGACCCAATTTCTTTGACGGGCAAGCCATCCTGAGATTTACTGTAGATAACCATACCTGGTCCCCAGGTGTAAGTAACAGCTCACCTCTTCTCTTCTTTATCAAAAGTTGCTTTATTATACTCCTGGGTCCTGGTCATGGTCTCCTGCAAAACTTGATTGTTGGAAGTGAAGAAGTCCAACCTTTCCTGAACTGCGGGTACTGTGCACTCTGGAAGAGAATTAGGCAGAAAAGAAGGGTGGTAACCATAATTTTCAAAAAATGGGGTTTGTTTGATAGCGGAATGAATAGAGTTGTTGTAGGCAAACTCAGCCAATGGAAGAACAGAAATCCAATCATCCTGGGCAAATGAAGAAAAACAGCGTAAATATTGTTCAAGAGTCTGGTTTGTTCTCTCTGTTTGCCCATTAGTCTGGGGGTGATAAGCAGATGAAAATGAGAGTTCAATCTTCAGTGTTTTGCATAGAGACCTCCAGAATCGGGAGGTAAACTGTACCCCCCGATCTGAAACGATATTATCTGGTACCCCATGGAGCCTGATGACTTCTCTAATGAATGCCTGTGCCGTTTCTGTAGCCGAGGGAGTGCCCTTCATTGGGACAAAGTGGGCCATCTTCGACAACCGGTCTACTATGACAAAAATTGAGGTGAAACCCCCAGCCGGAGGTAATTCCACAATAAAATCTATAGAAAGCATCTTCCAAGGCCTATCTGGGACAGGTAATGGCTTTAGCAAACCCCATGCCTTGGTCCTGTGCCCCTTGTTTCTGATACAGGTGGTACAGGATTCAACGAATCTCCTACAATCATCACGTAACTGAGGCCACCAAAAGGTACGCTGTACCAGATCAGTAGTCTTAGCCACTCCAAAATGCCCAGCAAAAGCATGGTCATGACAGAGTTCTAGTACTGAAACTCGTAGTTCTTCAGGTATAAAAATCCTATTCTCGTGCCATAATAACCCATCCTTAACTTGGAGTTCTGGCCTAATGGAAGACCCCAATTCTGCGGAAGCCTGCCTAATCCGGGAAAGCAGATCTCCCTGATGCAAAAGAAAATTCCCCGGGGACAGAATGGTGTCCGGAGGGGAAACCTCTTGGGGCTTATGAAACATCCTGGATAGGGCATCAGGCTTGGTATTCTTGGAGCCAGGGTGATAAGTGACATGAAAAGGGAACCTGGAGAAAAAGAGGGCCCACCAGGCTTGGCGTGGCTTCAACCTTTTTGCAGACCTCAAATACTCCAGGTTCTTAAAATCTGTAAAAATTAAGACTGGATGAGCGGCACCCTCTAGCAGATAGCGCCACTCCTCCAACGCGGATTTGATAGCCAATAATTCTCTGTCACCTACATCATAATTTCTCTCTGCCGTGGACAATTTACGAGAGAAGAAGGCCACAGGATATAACAGGGCCTTAGTTCCCTGTCTTTGGGACAACACTGCCCCTACTGCAATTTCGGATGCGTCCACCTCTAGTACAAATGGCAGAGAGGAATCTGGATGTTTTAGCATGGAAGCAGAGGTAAAAAGGCCCTTGAGAGTCTCAAAAGCCTTTTGAGCCTCAGCAGACCAGTGGAAACGTGTACCCTGTTTAGTTAGCTGTGTGATGGGTGTGATGATGGCTGAAAACCCCTTAATAAATTTACGGTAGAAATTAGCGAATCCAACGAATCGCTGGATCCCCTTCTTATCTGTTGGGACTAGCCAGTCTAGTACTGCAGTGACCTTTTGAGGGTCCATCTTAATGCCCTTGCTGGAAATGATTAACCCCAAAAATGGAATACTTTCCTGTTCAAATTCACATTTCTCAGCCTTTGCATATAGACCGTGTTGTCGAAGCCGGGCCAATACACTTCTGACGTGCCTGTGATGGGATTCAAGGGAACAAGAAAAAATTAGTATATCGTCTAAATAGACGATAACAAACAGATCTAGAAAGTCTCGTAAAACATCATTGATGAAGTACTGGAATGTAGCAGGAGCATTGCACAGCCCAAACGGCATCACAAGGTATTCAAAATGTCCATAACGGGTACGAAAGGCGGTCTTCCATTCGTCTCCGTCCCTAATACGAACCAAATTGTAGGCTCCGCGGAGGTCAAGCTTAGTGAATATGGTAGCTGTCCCAAGTCTTTGGAACAGCTCTGTTACCAGAGGAAGAGGGTAACGGTTCTTTACAGTGATTTTGTTCAGCTCACGGTAATCTACACATGGTCTGAGGGTCTTGTCTTTCTTTTGTACGAAGAAGATACCTGCACCTGCTGGAGACGTGGATGGACGAATTAAGCCTTTCTTTAGATTCTCATCGATATATTCTTTTAAAGCCCCTTGTTCCACTTCCATTAAAGGAAATATTCTTCCAAAAGGTATCTCGGCACCGGGGAGTAATTCGATAGGACAGTCATAGGCCCGGTGAGGGGGTAAGACCTCTGCCCCCTGCTTGCTGAATACATCTAAGAAATCATGATATGTAGAAGGGATGGAAAGGTGTAGACTAGGATCTGTAATCAAACAGAGCAGGGTAGGATTCTTCTGAGTGTCCTGAAGTCTACAAGACTGTTGGCAATATGGGGAGGAAAAGGTAACCTCACCTGTGATCCAATTAATGTCAGGATTGTGGGCCTGTAACCATGGCATGCCGAGGATTATGGGGAACATAGGTGAAGCGATGATATCTAGGCATAACAGTTCTTGATGAGAATTGGAGATGGAAACGGGTATTGGAACAGTCTCTTGGGTAACAGGCCCTGACTTAATGGCTGTTCCATCAGCTAGATAAATGGAAAGTCCATGGGTTTTAGGCAACAGAGGTATCCGGTGTTGGGTAGCAAAAAGAGAGTCCATGAAACAACTGCAAGCTCCAGAGTCAATAATGGTGGCTATTTGCACAGTCTCTCCTGGAAGCTGTAACAGGAGAGAGAGAGCAAGGTGAGTAGTGTTCTTAACCAGAGGTGCAACATAGTCAGAGGACAGAGATAGGCACTTACGGAGTTTAAGGGGACAGTTCCTGACATAGTGCCCAGGTTCCCCACAATACAGGCACAGATTATTCACTCGACGACGTTGTCGTTCCTCCTGAGTAAGAGAAGGCCGCAGAACCCCTAATTGCATTGGTTTAGGTGGGTTAAACGTAGACATTGGTGGTGCTGGTGATGTATGATGGGGAACTTTAGGGGTAACCCAAGTTGGGCGAGAAGTTCCCATAGCTCTCTCAGTCCTCCGTTCTCTTAGATGTCGATCGATCTGGATGGTTAGATCGATCAATGCATTCAAAGTCTGTGGGGTACCCACCCTGGCCAATTCATCTTTCAGAGAGTCAGAAAGTCCCATTCGAAACTGATAGCGGAGAGCCGCATCATTCCAATTCGTGTCTAAACTCCACTTTTTGAATTCCACCACATAGTCTTCTGCAGCCCTGCGACCCTGCTGAAGGGTGTGCAAAGCCGCTTCTGCAGTCACGGACAGCTGGGGGTCATCATACAGCTGACCTAGTGCGTCAAAGAAGGCGGAAAGATTAGTCAAGGATACGTCCTTTTGCTCCAAGAGGCGGTGGGCCCAGGTTTGGGGGTCACCAGAAAGCAGAGAGATTACGTAGCCCACCTTAGTAGCCTCCAGGGAAAAGGTACGTGGCTGAAGAGCAAAGAACAGTTCACAGGAGTTGCGGAAAGCCCTGAATTTGAGGCGATTTCCGGAGAAACGTTCAGGCGTCGGGACCTTGGGTTCTGGAGGGAGCATCACCACTGTTGAGGAAGGCCCGACTGAAGGAGCAGAAGCGGAAGGAACTCCCTGAGCCCCAATGGGATTAGACAAGGTTAACACTCGTTCCTCCAGCCTGGTGTATCCTTGTTGTAGATTCTTGACTGCTTCAGTCAATCCTGCCAGGTGTTCACAAAGTTCCTCCATGGGAGACGTTCCCTGCTCAGGCTCAGACATGGCTGTTGGCTACTGTCACGTACCTGGTAGGTTGTGAGCCCGGAGTTCAGAGAAGGACCTCCCTTACAGCTCCCACTCCTGTTCCTCTGGAATGGAGACAGAAGGCCAGGTGTGAGGAGTGGTATGGGTGCCTGGCAGGATCGACAGTCACCGGAAGTTCAGGAGTGGTGACACTCTCTGGGTCCAGAAGCTGAAGAGGAAGCTGGATTACGGAGAGGACCCGGAGCCACAGCAGATAAGGAAGCAGGTAAGTAAGCAGGACTGGAACCAGGAACAAAGCAGCAGGTAGTAGCCTGGAACGCTGGACTGGAACCAGGAACAAAGCAGCAGGTAGTAGCCTGGAACGCTGGACTGGAACCTGGAACAAGCAGCAGGTAGTAGCCTGGAACGCTGGACTGGAACCTGGAACAAGCAGCAGGTAGTAGCCTGGAATGCTGGACTGGAACCTGGAACAAGGCAGCAGGTAGTAGCCTGGAACGCTGGACTGGAACCAGGAACAAGGCAGCAGGTAGTAGCCTGGAACGCTGGACTGGAACCAGGAACAAGGCAGCAGGTAGTAGACTGGAATGCTGGACTGGAACCAGGAACAAGGCAGCAGGTAGTAGCCTGGAACGCTGGACTGGAACCAGGAACAAGGCAGCAGGTAGTAGACTGGAATGCTGGACTGGAACCAGGAACAAGGCAGCAGGTAGTAGACTGGAACGCTGGACTGGAACCAGGAACAAGGCAGCAGGTAGTAGACTGGAATGCTGGGCTGTAACCAGGAACAAGGCAGCAGGTAGTAGACTGGAACGCTGGATACAGGTGTCAGACTGAGGGGTGGTCAAACAAGCCAGAGGTCGGTATCGGTCAATCAGCAGAGGTACCAGGGACAACACAGAGGGATGGTCAGGCAAGCCAAGAGGGTCTGGTGCAGGCGGATAGCAGGATGGTCTAACAGGAAGCCGGGTCAGATAGCAGAGTACACAGGTCAGATCAGGTTAAGGCACACGGAACGCTGTAGAGCAGACAGCGGGGATGGAGTGTGACAGGCCGGTTTAAATAGCCCGCCTGGCACTAGCGGGAGTGCGCGCGCGTGTGCCCGTGCGTGACAGCACCCGTGAACGCGCGCGCATGCGCAGTGGAACCCGCGGCCGTGTCCCCCTGCGTCTGGATCTCTGATTATTGGCAGGATCTTCATGACAGCCTGCTTGCCTTATGGAAAAAGGGGCTACTATAAGTGAAGAACACATAAGCTAGCTATAGTGTCTGGCCACCTGCGTTAGGGGTAAGCATGACATTTTCACAAGCTTTTAACAAGAACATTTTTCACTGAAGATGGACTCTACACAGGCTCGTTTATTTGCTGAGTAGCTTTTCAAACTGACATGTCAAGTCCAGGAACTGTCTGTGAATGTAAACACGCCTCCAGCGGTAATGCAGGAACCAGAGCCCAAGGTTAACCCACCTGACCGTTTTTCTGGTGACCCCCATATGTTTTCCAACTTTAAAAAATAGTTGTATGCTAAACTTTAAGCTTAGGCCACGCTCTTCTGGTCCTGAAGCACAGCGGAATAAGCTGATTATTACATGGTTGCAGGGGGATCCCCAATCTTAGGCCTTTAGTCTCCTTGCAGATGACCCAGCCTGAGGGCCAGTCGAAGCATTTTTCAAGGACCTTGGTTTACTCTATGATGATCCTGACCATGCACACTCAGCAGAAAATAACCTTAGGTCACTATGTCAGGTTAAACTCTCCGCTGAACAATACTGTTCTTAATCACAGTGGAATGACCCAACTCTAAAAAGCCTTTTTTACTAAAACGTTTTCCTTTGTTTCCCGTGGGCTTTGGTGGCCCTCTCTCCAAAATGTCTCCTGTTCCTATGTAAAAGCTTGCAAAACCTTTGCTTACTCTAATGCCGCGTACACACGATCGGAATTTCCAGCAGACTTGGTCCGACGGTCTTTCCGCCGGACTTTCCGGCGGACTACCTGAACGGACAGACTTGCCTACACATGACCGGACTTTCCGGCAGGCTAGGTCCGCCCGTCTTTTCGACGGACTTTCGCCGGAGTTACAGCGGACTTTCAGAATGAACAGACTTGCCCACACACGGACAAGTCCGTTCATTTTGAACGTGACTCGGGTACGACGGGACTAGAAAAGGAAGTGAATCTCGCCGCTTTTATCGGCGAGATTGACACCTTGTGAGCCCTGTCGCGGGGCATACCAGGCCCTTAAGTCTGGTATGGATTTTAAAGGGAATCCCCTATGCCGAAAAAATGGTGTGGGGTCCCCCCTAGAATCCATACCAGACCCCGATCCAAGCACGCAGCCCGGCCGGTCAGGAAAGGGGGTGGGGATGAGCGAGCACCCCCCCTCCTGAACCGTACCAGGCTGCATGCCCTCAACATGGGGGTGGGTGCTTTGGGGGAGGGGGCGCCCACCACAAAGCACCTTGTCCCCATGTTGATGAGGACAAGGACCTCTTCCCGACAACTCTGGCCATTGGTTGTCGGGGTCTGCGGGTGGGGGTCTTATCGGAATCCGGGAGCCCCTTTAATAAGAGGGCCCACGGATCCCGGACCCCCACCCTATGTGAATGAGTATGGGGTACATGGTACCCCTACCCATTTACCTAGGGAAAAAGTGTCAATAATAAAAACACACTACACAAGTTTTTGAAGTAATTTATTAGACAGCTCTGGGGGGGTCTTCTTCCGGCTTCGGGGGTCTTCTTCCGACTTTGGGGGTCCCTCCAGTTCTTCTTCTCCCAGCGTCCGGTTGGTTCTTCTCCGCTCTCTCTGGCCTCTTCTCCTGGTGTTCCAGTTCTTCTACCGGCTCCTCCGTTGTCTTCATGCTGCTCTTTTGCCAGCGGAGGCCCGGACTTCTGGGCTTCTGGGCTTCTTCTCTTCTTCTCTTCTTCCCATGTTGACACGACGGTCTCTCAGGCTGGAATGCTCTCTGAGCGCTGCGATGTGACTTATATAGGCAAAGACCCCGCCCCCTTATGCCGTCACAGTCCCTGGGCATGCTGGGACTGTGACGTTTTAGGGGGGAGTGGTCAACGTTGACCATGCCCCCCTAAAACATCACAGTCCCAGCATGCCCAGGGACTGTGATGGCATAAGGGGGCGGGGGCGGGGGCGGGGCCTATATAAGTCACATCGAAGTGCTCAGAGAGCATTCCAGCCTGAGAGACCGTCGTGTCAACATGGGAAGAAGAGAAGAAGCCCAGAAGCTCAGAAGTCCGGGCCTCCGCTGGCAAAAGAGCAGCATGAAGACAGCGGAGGAGCCGGCAGAAGAACTGGAACACCGGGATAAGAGGCCAGAGAGAGCGAAGAAGAACCAACTGGATGCCAGGAGAAGAGGAACTGGAGGGACCCCCGAAGTTGGAAGAAAACCCCCGAAGCCGGAAGAAGACCCCCAAAGCCGGAAGAAGACCCCCCGGAGCTGTCTAATAAATTACTTCAAAAACTTGTGTAGTGTGTTTTTATTATTGACACTTTTTCCCTAGGTAAATAGGTAGGGGTACTATGGTAGGGGTACTCATTCACATAGGGTGGGGGGCCGGGATCTGGGGGCCCTCTTATTAAAGGGGCTCCCGGATTCTGATAAGCCCCCCACCCGCAGACCCCCGACAACCAATGGCCAGTGTTGTCGGGAAGAGGCCCTTGTCCTCATCAACATGGGGACAAGGTGCTTTGGGGTGGGGGGGCCCCCGCAGGGCACATCATCGGGACTTAAACAGGCGACCAAACAGCCCTCCTGACTCGCTCCTGCAGGGATGCCCGGAATGGTGCTAATGGGCCACCGAGGCAAAAACAAGCCTTATGCCCCGTACACACGATCAGGAAATCGTACGGAAAATACCACTTTCGAAGCGATCGTACGATAATCGGATCGTTAGTACAGAGCATTCGAGAGCCAATCAGGACAGTTCATCTGATAGTATTCTATCGGACATGCAGGAAAAAATTTTTCGTACGATGCCAGATCTTACGATTTTCGTTTAATCAGTACAGCTATCGTTTCGAAAATGCAATACTAATGCATTACAACACATGACATCACTTCCGAATTTTATTTCTGTCGTGCGGGAATTTTCGTGACTTTAGTAAACTCATCAGATTCTATCTGAGATCAGCATGCAATAAAAAAACGGACGATCATTCGTCCGATAATCTCATCGTGTGTATGGTGCATAAACCCATAAAAAAAGTTCTGGCCCGTGCCTCCTCCAAAATGGCCGCGAAGGCCCTGGCTAAACAACATGCAGCGTCGCCTTCTGCCGCGGAGCTGGCAGACAGTGGAGAAGAAGAAGATGCAGATTTCAGCCTTGGCTGCTCCCCCACCCTGCCTCCCTCAGGTATGTCAAAACTGACTTTCTTAAATACATGGAATCCATGCTCCAGAGAGCCCTGAAAGCCACATCTGACCAGATTACAAATAGACTCTCACAGGAAATACGTGAAGAAGGTCAGCGTACAACAGACCTTGAAACTAGGGTGGATGACATGAAACTCACCTTCCAAGAGCATGCCCAAGAGCAAGCAGTGCTTCGTGAGGAGAATGCCACATTGCTTTCTCGCTTAGAAGATGCTGAGAACCGCTCCTGCAGATCCAACCTGAGACTCCGTGTTATACCTGAGGCGACCGATGATATTCAGTCGTTCACCACCGCACTGTTTCAGGAGCTTGCACCATCCATCCCAATAGAGCGGTTAGAGAGTGACAGGATACATAGAGCTCTCACCCGCCGCCAAACCGAGGGACCACCACGAGATATAATCATCAAGCTACATTTCTTCTGCACAAAGGAACAGTTGCTCTCTGCTGCCCGAAACAAGGACTCGCTTCTGTTCCATGGTCACCCATACCAGCTCTTCTCTGACCTGGCACCCCTCACCATAGCCAAACCCCGTGCCATGAAGCAGCAGCTCCAAATCGTGCTACTACACAAGCTGAAATACACCTGGTGGTTTCCTTTTGCCCTTCAGTTTTCCTATCAGGGGCAGCAACACTCCTGCATCATGCCAGAATCTCTGCAGCGGTTCTTGGATACTCTCCACCTGTCTTCCCTGGCCCAGCTTCCAGAGACTATGCTACCACGCACGCCAGCCCAGGCCAGTGCAGGGAAGGAGGAGAGGAGGCTGCTACACATCCATATACATCTACACCGACTCGCAGCCAGCTGGGACCCCTTTCGATCTGTAAAGGTACACCATCGTGGGTTCCAGGGGATAACTTCTTCAGTCCAAAATCTCGCCCACCCCGCTGATTTTGCAATGACAGTTTTTCTTTGCCTCCCTTTTTTCTTGTTGCATATAGGTTCTCGATGATCTGTGAAGAAACTGCCTACCTAACATCACATGAAGGTTTTTTATCCACCGAGGCCTAAGAGACTGCACCCTGGTATGTACTTTCCACTCTCTGTAAGACCACCTGCCCCCCAAGGGGCTACACAGGTTAGGATGCCCCACAATTTACCCAATCTCACTAAGAAATGTCCATCATTACTTCATTTGGACACTTCCTCCGGTAACAAGGACTTGTGCTCTTAGCATCTTTGTTTTACCAGATCCATGGTTTATAGCAGCAATGTTTAATTCCACATTAACTAAGCCCTTCCTGATCCCTCTATGTATGATGCTTGCTGTTACTAGGTAAAAACTAAACTCATCCTTTTCCTCCTTCCCCCTTTTACTCCCCCCCTCTCCACCCCCTCCCCTTCCCCTCCCATTCCCCCTTCCTTTCCCTCTCCTCTCCTCTCCCCTTTCCCTTTCCCTCCCACATCCCACTCCTCCCTGCCCGCACTTGAAGGCCAGCGTTGTTGCCCTTCAAGAGACTCATTTTGCGGACCAACACCCCCCCAAATTTTATAGCTCCCGATACCCTCAGGTATTTGCCGCCTCAGCCCCCACGAAACAAAGAGGGGTCCTGTTGGCCTTCCATCATACCATTCCATTCACCCCAACTTTGGAAATCAAGGACCCAGAAGGTCACTATATTGTTCTAGTAGGCCTATTACAGGACATAGAAACTACATTTGTCTCTTACTATGCCCCCAACAATAACCCAAACCCCTTTTTCTCTCATCTTTTGCAGACTGTAAAAACACACTGTAAGGGCACACTTTTTATATGTGGTGATTCCAACTTAGTACTCTACCCCCATCTAGACAAGTCTCCTTACTCTCCGGAACATTATTCGGACAAATAGTGCACAATCTTTGTGATTTATTTGAAATACATGTTGTTTTACAATGTTACAATTGATAATCTATCCATATAACTATATACATATATTTGTTTATTATATTGTTTTTGCAACACAAGATGTTGATTTATTGCATGCTTGACTGTATGTGCAGTGCCAATTTTCACATCATCTATAGTCAGAATATTATCCCCATATTTGTCTTTTCAGATTCCTGTGATTTTTTTCGTTCAGCCCCTTTTGGTAGGTGGCGTTCCTCCTTTGTACATCTTCCTGGCAAGGGGAGGGGGAGCAGAAACACCTGCGCTCCCACTTTGCTTCGGCCGCCGATGCGAATGACCCCTTTGCCAGCGGTGTTCCCGATCACCTCCGGACCTCTCACGCTGTGCACATTCGCGTGGCATCTCACGAGTGCGCACGGCATCATGACATCACGTGATAACGGCGGCGGTGATGACAGCGGTCAGGGACTTTTGCCTTCTGGAACGCCGAGGGAGCCACACGAGGCATGCCTCTATAGCTACCCCCACCTCCCTCGGCTGGTCAGATACGTGGGCGGCGGTCATCACACCTGTGACGTGTTTTCTATGAGCACATCCAATTAGGGATACTTTATTAACTTGTGGAGGTGGGCTGATCTTGAGATGATCTCTCCACATTCCTCCCTGGACGGTTAGACGTCTCCATTTTCCCCCACAGGAGTAAGTAATATTTATCCATTTACTCCGGTTGGCCTTTTGCCCTGTTTCACTAGGCTATGTCTAAATATGACATCCTAACCAGCGATTTTCATTATCAGGCATTTGGGCCATCTACTTTCTATATGACAGTCTTTTGACAATACAGCCATTTCAGTGATGCAAACATCATCATTGAACTAAGCAAGGTACTAATTCAATGGTCTAAATTGTCTAATCTATACACCTATAGTATGTATACACTTTTCTGAGTCTACTACAGGACATAGAAACTACATTTGTTTCTTACTATGCCCCCAACAATAACCCAAACCCCTTTTTCTCTCATCTTTTGCAGACTGTAAAAACACACTGTAAGGGCACACTTTTTATATGTGGTGATTCCAATTTAGTACTCTACCCCCATCTAGACAAATCTCCTTACTCTTCGGAACATTATTCCCCCTCCGCCCAATTCTGCAGACTCCACAACTCCAGCAGGCTTTTCTTCTCGACACTTGAAGGGAATGCAACCCTTCAAAGAGAAACTACAGGTTTTATTCCTACCCTCACAAATCCTTCTCTAGGATTGACCATATTTTTACCTCTATTGTATCCTCACAGATTTTACTTGGCTCCACTATACAACCCATCACTTGGTCAGACCACTGTGCAGTGATCACTACGATCTCCTTATTGATTCCCCAGACCAGAGACAAAACATGGTGTATGAATGAAGCACACTTAACTAACCAGTTTTATTGCTGAGACATACAATTAGCCCTTAAAGATTATCTCCTACACAACTCCACACCAGGAATATCTCCGATCCTTCTATGGGAGGCGCATTAGAGGCAGATGCATTTCGGTGGCCACACACCTCAAAAAAGACAAGAAAATTATAATGCAGCAACTTGAATCTGATTTTCAAAATCACTTTCTTCAATGTCAGGCCTCCCCTACTGAACCCCATAGATTGATCTTGGAGAAAACTAAAATTGAACTTGGACCTTCTTCTGGCTGAGTCTGCGGATAAAGCTATATGCAGAGCCAGCCACCAAATATATACTAAAGTTAATAAACCCGACACGTTTCTGGCTATAAGCCTTCATCGGCTGGAGCAAACCAGGGCCCCCATTAGACTTAAACTGGCCAACGACAGCCATACAAGTAACCCAATCAGGGTGCTTTCTGAATTTCGTAATAGACTGGCCAACCTCTATGAAACAAAGGCCTCTTTTTCTCTGAACCAAGCAGAGACACTGTTTCAAAACTTGTCTCTACCGAAACTGTCGGACGCCAGTTGTGAGTCAATGGAGAGACCAGTCACAGTCGAAGAAGTCCTTATCGCTATAAAAACACTTAAACCCCACAAACGCCCTGGCCCGGAAGGCCTACCCAGCACATACTACAGAAAATTTGCAGACACATTAGCTCCCCTCCTCGCAAGTTCCTTTAATGCTCTTCTAAAACAGCACTCCTTTGGTCGTGACACATTGGGGGTCATTTACTAAGATGAATGTGCTGCGCCGGTTCATACCTTAATTGGTACGCCGGATAAATCCTTAATTGAGCGTGTGAACCGGCGCAGCAGTATCTGCTCGCAAGAATGTTTCCAGCGCAATCCCATTGCGCTGGTTCCTGGTGAGGTACATCTCGCGCTCGCTGCAATAGGAAAAACACATCTTTCTATTAAAGCAGCGCGAGAAAAACTGGCATGACCCTTATCCGAGCACGCAGCCCGGCCGGTCAGGAAAGGGGGTGGGGACGAGCGAGCGCCCCCCCCCTCCTGAACCGTACCAGGCCACATCAACGTGGGGGATGAGTGCTTTGTGAAAGGGGGGTGCGCTGCGGCCCCCCCACCCCAAAGAACCTTGTCCCCATGTTGATGAGGACAAGGGCCTCTTCCTGACAACCCTGGCTGTTGGGTGTCAGGATCTGCGGGCGGACTGACGTGTTTCGTCATCTAGGACATCATCTGAGGGTGTGGCTATACGATACGACTTCACCCTCTATATATCTTAGACAATCAATCATCAATAAATAGGCTTAACCCATTCTGCACACATCCACCGTACTGATAATGGCCAGACCTTGATTCAACTGGTGTGTAACATCAGTTTAATCATGAGAAACACAAACTAAGCCAATTGAATGTATATCACATATCATACAATCCGGTGTTATCCATAATGTTCATCCCCATGTTTGCAGGAAAGGAAAATGAGGGACGCCATGTATGTAGCATCTCTACTTGGAGTTTCCATCCGCATAATAGTTCAAATCTAACAGTAGACACATATACGTGCCGATAAGGCTATATCGGTCCATGGCTAAAAAAACTATTCCTTACGAAATTGCATGACTCCGGTACAGGCACTGCATCCAATGCAATCAGATAGATGCACTGGATGCTATGTATATATATTGGCTAGATGTTATACATAATTAAACCCAGTTCGATCAATAGCCGGATAACATCAGTTCCAGAGATAAGTGCATTTAAACATGGGCAAAGCCTTTATTGCAGTTGCTGGACATATAACATTGGCGCCGAGAGTACCGGAGTGATATTAGTCACTTAAATACTATAGTCCGGCTGCCGATGAGCACTTCAAAATTACTAAATTAAACAAGCATATAATTAATAAATTAATAAAATACAGATACACACAAACCAAAGGAACAGCCTAATGGTTGAAGAGAACACCAAAAACTACTGCATATACACAGATACCAAAAGATCTGGTTAAAGGATGGATGATCTAAATGGCTAATAAGAAAAATCTTACGCGAGTCATTACCCAATAAAACACCAGGAGCTCTATCAATAGGCTCGGAGCTAACTTAATGGGTAATATAACTACATATCATATGCTACATTAAAACATTATGAGTATATATGTATATACTTAAAATTCATTAATTTAAAGTAAATCTTAAAAATAAAAATAAAGATGAGACCAGTTAGAACAAAGCCTAAATTAGACCCACTTCAACCCAGTATTACTTCTAGACGTTTGAACGATGTGAGGTGGGCAGACATCAAATGCGTCCCTCCTTGAATTCGAAATAAATCAAAAACAAATATAAAAAAAAAAATGTAAAAAACATTTATTAGAAAAGTGGGAAAAGAACATATCTAATGTATCTAAACTAATAAAAAGGGATTATTTAGAGATCAGAGGTACCATATAGGAATAATGGAATAATGATACTGATAACAGTACTATTGCTCGTGGACAATTATAATGGATATACAAGTATTGCGGAAAACCAACATAAATCATTGTGATAAGAAGCATTACAGACTAATGGATGAATATTAATTAAGGGTTAGTGGTCACTTATAAAGCAATCTACATCTAACTCAATATTCATACCATGTGGCATAAGTGTGCCCATAAGAAAAATCCACTTAGTTTCAAGTTGAGAAATTTCCCTTACCATATTGGATCTCCTCCAATTGGGGAGTATTTTATCAACATCCCAAAACTTCAGTCCGGCAGGGTTCTGGTTGTGGTGTTTTTTAAAGTATAGAGAAACACTATGGTATTCAAAGCCTACCTCTATATTGTATATGTGTTCATAAATACGTTTCTTCAAAGTTCTTTTTGTACGTCCCACATACATTAAATTACACGGGCACTGAAGAACGTACACAACATGTGTAGTGGCACACGTAAAAAATTCTCTAATTTTAAAAGATTTGTGATTGGCAGAAGATGTAAAATACACTAGCCCCCTAATATGTTGATTAACCTTAGAACATGCTTTACATTTTCTACAAGAATAAAAGCCGGTAACATCCCAAAAAGTGCCAAGCCTTGGAGGATCAAGTACCCTTTTTACAATTTTATCGCCATGGTTGGGGGCTTTTCTGTAAATAAAAACAGGATTTTCCGGTAAAACCGGTTGTAAAACTCTGTCCATACATAACACATGCCAGTGTTTTTAAAAATGTCCTCAATTTGTTTATACTGGATGTAAAAATTAGAAATAAAGCCCCATTCAAGCCTGTTATTAACACTAGGCTCATTATCCTGAAGACACAAATTGCGTGGAGTGTCGGCTATAGTTTGTATTATTTTGTCCAATTGTTGTTCCTTATAGCCCTTTTGTACAAATTTTTCTTTAATGACAATAGCCTGGGCCCTGAAGTCACTGTCAGAGGTGCAGTTCCTTCTTATCCTCATTATCTGCCCCTTAGGAATATTCCTTAACCACAGTGGATGGTGTCCACTATTTATGGGCAGATAGCTATTCCTATCAGTGGGCTTGAAATAAACATTAGTTGACAAAGAATTTCCTGTTCTTTGTACATTCACGTCCAAATAATGAATGAGCTCCTTACTGTATGTGTAATCCAACTTGATGTTATTTTTATTAGAATTAAGCTCGCACAAAAAAGAATGTAGTGAAGCTTCTGAACCCTCCCATACAAAGAACAAGTCATCTATAAATCTTTTATAGAAAAGTAGACTCTCTCTCCTTTGTGAAAATACAAATTTGTCCTCCCACTCCATGAACAAGTTTGCGAGACTGGGGGCAAAGTTAGCCCCCATTGCAACGCCTCTTATTTGTAAATAAAAATCATGATTATACCAAAAGTAGTTATGAGACAGGCAAAAATCTAATACCTGTCTCAAAAACACCTTTTGCTGGAATGGAATATCATCTCTGCCACTCAGAGCCCAGTTTAAGGCCAATAATGCATCATCATGCTGAATAATGCTATATAGAGAGGAGACGTCAGCAATTACCAGATACACATGATTTTTATTTGTCAAGTCAATCTCCGTTATTAATTGCAGAAAGTTTTTTGTGTCTTTTAAGTATGCCCACGTCTGCAACACACTTGTTTGTAAAAATTTATCAAGGTATTGACCTGCTCTCGCTGTCACTGACCCTATGCTATTAACAATAGGGCTAGCTGGTGGACAAACGGGGTCCTTATGAACCTTCGGTAAGGTATATATAGTAGGAATCCTGCAGAAACTGGGTACCAAATATTTATTCTCCTTCTTGTTTAATACTTTATTGTCGTACCCCAGAGATACCAAGCAATGGAGATCTTTTTGGAAAGAATTAGTGGGGTCCGAGCTCAACTTCATATATGTGTCTGTATCTGACAACATATTTTCCAGTTGTGTGGTGTAAAAACTCTTATCCATTATAACGACACCACCACCCTTATCCGCAGGTCGGATTATGATATCTTTTCTTTCCTCCAATTGTTTGATCCCATTTTGGATGTTGGTTTACCTTCTTTTCTGGTAAAACTTGTTCAAGGTCTCTTATTACAAGATTTTTGAACACATCCATGTGCTGATTCGCAGCAATGGGCGGGTTAAATAGAGACTTATTTTTTAAGCCACTGTCTATGCCAAAGATATTCCTATTTATTGAGTTAGTAGTTGAATTGTTATTAAAAAAGTATTTCTTAATGTTGATCTTTCTTATATATTTATTTATATCCATATAGACATCAAACTTGTTGAATGACTTATTCGGTGCACACTTTAATCCTGAATTCAGGATATTCATTTCTTGATGGGAGAGGGTTACTTTGCATAGATTGTATGTATCCTCTATTCCTTCTCTCTCCTTCTTTTTTTGCATGTATTGGATCCTTCTCCCTGCCCTGCATCCTATACGTCCTTTATTACCGAGTCTCCAGGATCCTTTCTCACTGGGTTTTAAAATTGTTTTTGGGTGTATTCTCGTTGGGGTTTCCACCATCCTTGATGGTACGATGGGTGAGATGGACGTGACTCCGTATGTCCTCCTCGGATGGTCCGATTTCCTCGGTAACCCCGAGCGATGCTCCTCCCTCTCCCTAAAAAAGGACGCGGTGAAAAAGGACGCAGTGTATTATCCCATCCATCATAGTGAGCTAATTGCTCAAATCTATTCTGTATGGGAACAGTATACTGATAGTAGTGATCAGAATTCATGTGCAGATATCCTCCCCTTGCTCCTCTAACCCTTTGCAAACTCCTTCCTTGCGCACCCATACCCCTCAGACCTGCTGACTGGGTAGGTCCACATTGAACTCGATTTATATGTGTCGAGGCATTTATTGGGTTTGAATGTGCGGCGTTCGCTTGAGTGGGTGGAATTCTAGCCTGATCACCAACCCTGTCAGTATTACTAATGACAGGGGCCTGAGTCATGGCATTTTTGTTTTGCCACAAATAATTGGTACTGTTCTTAAAATCACACATATCCCTATGATATTTCTTCACTTTTTTCTTTTGAGTATCTCTGTCAATTTTTTCCAGTTTTTTACTAATGCTATTATTAAAATCAATCCACTGCTGAGTATCCTTAATAGGGTCCAATTTAGCAAGTAGTTCTTTGATTAAAATTTCTAGTTTAGCCATCTTCCTTTGTTTACGTCTTAAAACTAACTGTTGTAATTTAAATCCTACGCCATTAAAGAAATCAAGCCATTCTGTCATGGAATCAATATCGTCAAGACCATCCTGTGGGGTAACTTCCCAACTCAAGCTTCTCACTATTATGTTGTCTTTGACATACTGTTCCATGGTGCTGATGTCCCACCATGTCCTCACTTGTTTTTCTAGAGCATAACCTAAAGATAGTAATGAGCATTTAAAGTTTTCTTCTACCGCTATCTCTGTATTTTCAGTAAAGATCAAATTTAAATTGATCTGTCTGTTTGCTAAAAATTTAACCGCATCCATAGCTGCTCAGAAAAAGAATTAAAGCATATAGATAAAAATTGTAGATCCCCAAGCCGTCACTGACTACAAACACTAAGCGCTCCTAGGTGCAGTTAAATGAATAAATATATAGAAATTGTGTATAACAATATAATCGGATCATTGACAACTGATAAATAAAACCAAAAATTATACACCAAATCTAATTACAGATCTATAATAAACAGCTGCTGCCGTAAACACTTCCTAAAAGGAAAGCTCAATTATGATATAGTATTCTTGATAAAATTCCCCAACACCTCAAAATCTGGCACCCATGGATAGACCACTTTTTACCTCCTGATTTCGACAAACACCTTCTAGCACCTTAAAACCCCTCATCCCCCCATCTAACAAGAATCTAAATACGTAGGGGGCCATGAGGATTGGCCGACCACCTCTCCTGCAGTCTGTGTCTCTCTTCTTCTTTCTTGCTCTTACCTTTTCCAGTTGCCCTCCCCCCCTCCCAACCCTCCTTCTTACCCTAGGATTACCACTAATAGCGTAACTTAGCAATATATGCTGTTTAGCTGAGACTATGACCTCCTCCTTACAGAGTACCACCTTACAGGAATCTGCCCATTTATAAGGGCCTTGGCCCCTCCTCGATATAGCAAATAATGTTATCATTCTGATTGTCCATGATGTCTTTGTTGACCCAAACTATGTATTGCCTTTCTCACTTTGCTTTGGTCAATATTATTTACTAAATTATACTCTGTTCCTCACAAGTTTTTTATGCTAGTCTAAAATTGTCTGTAACTATATGCCGCCTGTTGCTAATAAAACTTTTTGAAAAGAGGAAATCTTGGCTGGGAGGTCCCCACCACATATATTGGTAACTATTTAAAATGGCCACTTTGTGCACATGTAGCCTTTCATGCATCTTTCAACCTGATGTGCTAAATGTAGTCTCTTTGCAGCAAACCCATCCTCTGAAGAAGACCCCAACAAAATGGGTTGAAATGCGTCAGCTTTTGTCTTACATTAGACATGTTGTCATATAATATTATGTACAAATTTGTGTTTGCATTCTCTGCACTTTGGGGCATGCCCCCTATAGAGCTCATATTTTAACTTTTGTGGAAACGCCGTATGCTTAATTTTTAATAAAGAACTTATTTTTCCAATTACATATACTATTTATTTACTTCACTGCTAAAAAAAAAACCTCTGGGGGAACTTTCCCATAACATGCTTTTACCAGAAGACAAAAGATTCTCCAAATTATGTCATAGAGAAACTTTTTGGATCTTTACTCTCAATTCTATGAGTCCCGGGGGGCTCAATGTAGAATTGGAGATTAGTACCATCATTTCATTTGATCCTTACCTTTTTGCCATGTTAAACCCCCCTTCCTGTTTATGTCTAGAAGTATCAGGTGCACCCAACCGCAGTGGGCAGTCCACTGTGGTTGCTGTGGGGGCATATGTGTCTGTGTAAGTCAGTGCACACGCTAGTGTGTCCCCTTGTGGGTGCGTTTGTGCACATCTTGCACGGGCATGTGCTGTCGACTGGTGATCCTGCTTTGGGACAGTTTATCATCCAGGTTCCAGCATGTGTATAGGCATGCACATCCAGCATTGAAATGTGCATATCACATGGACTGTAGATATACAAATAGTTTTATTTACATATAAAATGATTACATTTTTATTTTATTTTATTTTTAATTTTCATTTTTATTCTTTTTTTTTCTATTGATTATCTTTTATTCTTGTACACAACAAATACAATTTTTTATACACAATTTTTTCTACAGGTGTTTCTACAAAATTTTCTATCAAATAAATAAATCTTTATTATTATTTTTTATAATACAGTAAATTATTATTATTATTGTTATTATACAGGATTTATATAGCGCGACAGTTTACGCAGCGCTTTACAACATTAGGGCAGACAGTACAAGTACAATACAATTCAATACAGGAGGAATCAGAGGGCCCTGCTCGTTAGAGATTACAATCTAGGGAGGAGGGTCAAGTTATACAAAAGAGTAATAGCTGTGGGGGATGAGCTAATGGAGAAAATAGTGCAGTTATTAGATGGAGGCAGGATAGGCTTCTCTGAAGAGGAAAGCTTTCAGGGATCGCCTAAAAGTGGATACATTTGGAGACAGTCTGACAGATTGGGGTAGGGAATTCCAGAGGATGGACGAGGCTCGGGAGAAGTCCTGGAGGCGGATATGGGAGGAGGTGATGAGGGAGCTAGAGAGCAGGAGGTCTTGGGAGGAACGGAGATGACGATTAGGTTGATATTTTGAGACCAGGCTAGTGATGTAGCTGGGGGCAGAGTTGTGGATGGCTTTGTAACTTATTGTTAGTATTTTGAATTTAATTCATTGGGCGAGTGGCAGCCAATGGAGGGATTGGCAGAGAGGGGTAGCAGACACTGAGCGGTTTGTAAGGTGGATGAGTCTGGCAGCAGCATTCATGATGGACTGCAGGGGGGATAGTCTGCTTAAAGGTAAGCCAATGAGGAGTGAGTTGCAGTAGTCAAGGCGAGAGATAACCAGGGAGTGAATCAGGAGCTTTGTGGTTTCATTGGTTAGAAAGGGACGTAGTTTAGAGATGTTGCGGAGGTTGAGGCGGCAAGCTTTGGAAATTGATTAGATGTGGGGCTGAAAGGAGAGTTCAGAATCCAGGATAACATCTAGCACCCTGACATGTGGGGACGGGTGGATGGTTGTGCCATTGCTCTTGACAGAGAAGTCAGGGGAAGAGGCACGTGGGGGAGGAAATATTATAAGCTCAGTTTTGGACAAGTTGAGTTTGAGGAAGTGGTGTGACATCCATACAGATATGTCGGTTAGTAAGTTAGTGATGCGTGAGGAGACTGATGGAGCGAGTTGAGGGGTGGAGAGATAGATTTGTGTGTCATCAGCATAGAAATGATATTGAAAGCCGTGAGAGGCTATCAGCTGACCCAGGGAAGAGGTGTAGATTGAAAATAAAAGAGGTCCAAGAACAGAACCTTGGGGGACCCCGACAGAGGAGGGAAGAGGAGTGGAGGAAGTAGAATTGTAAGTGACATTGAAGGTGCGTTGGGATAGGTAGGATGAGAGCCACTGAAGAGCACAGTCACGGAGACCGAGGGAGTAAAGTTTTTTGAGGAGGAGGGGGTGGTCAACCATGTCAAAGGCAGCTGAAAGATCCAGAAGTAGGAGTACAGAATAGTGTCCCTTGGTTTTTGCAGTTAGTAGGTCATTTGTGAGTTTTAAAAGAGCAGTTTCTGTGGAGTGTTGAGGGCGAAATCCAGATTGAAGGAGATCAAGAAGGTTGTTTTTAATGAGGTGGTCACTCAGTTGGTTGTAAACCAGGCATTCAAGGAGTTTAGAGGAAAAGGGGAGCAAGGAGATAGGGCGTAGGTTGTTAAGATTGGTAGGGTCCAAGGACGGCTTTTTGAGTATGGGGGTGACCAGTGCATGCTTTAGAGCATCAGGGAAGATGCCAGAGGTGAGGGAGAGATTGAAGATGTGGGTTAGAGAGTGTAGGATGGGGTCAGAAGGTGACCGTAGCATTTGAGAGGCAATAGGGTCCAGGGGACAGGTGGTTAGGTGGGCAAAAGAAAGGAGTTTAGCAACTTCATCTGTAGTAGCAGATTTGAATAGGGGGAGTGTCAGTTGTACCTGTTGACATGGGGTCTTAGCTGGGAGAGATACCTGTAGAATGGAGATTTCATCACGGATTGTATCAATCTTGTTTTTGAAGTGATTAGCGATCTCCTGGGCAGTGAGTGAGTCAGTGGGTGGAGGCGGTGGAGGACAAAGTAGAGAGCTGAAGGTAGAGAAGAGTTTACGGGGATTGGATGAGAAGGTGTTAATAAGAGTTGTAAAAAGATGGTGGTCGGAAAGAGGAAAAGGATTATTTGAGAAGTTGCATGGAGTGCATAGGTAGGAGAATACAAGGTCAAGGGTATTGCCATTAGAGTGAGTAGAAGCCTGTACCCATTGCTTCAGGTCAAATGAAGAGGTTAGACTAAGAAGTTTAAAAGTAGCAGGAGTGTTTGTATTAGCAGGGATGTTGAAATCACAGAGAAGGATTGTTGGAATATCCGAAGAGAGAAAGTAGGGTAGCCAGGCAGAAAACTCATCAAGGAAAGTCGATAATGGTCCAGGGGGCCGGTAGATCACAGCAATTCTTAGGGAAGTAGGAGAGAATAGACGTATACAGTGGGCTTCGAATGATGAGAGGGAAAAAGAGGGAGGAGGGTGAATAACCTGGAAGGTGCTCTGGGGGGATAGGAGGAATCCCACTCCACCTCCCTTGCGTCCATTAGGCCTAGGGGAGTGAGTCCAGTGAAGGCCACCCTGGGAGAAGGAAGCAAAAGAAGAGGTGTCATATTTGTGGAGCCAGGTTTCGGTGAGAGCAAGTAGATTGAAGGAATTAGTGACAAAGAGGTCATGAACAGCAGTGAGTTTGTTGCAGACAGAGCGGGGGCTTTCCAGAGGGCGCAGGAGAGAGGGAGGCTGGTGTTGGGAAGAAGAGGAATGGAGACTAAATTGTGTAGATTGCGACTACTGCCAGAGGGAGTAGGGTGATGGTGATGGGTGTGTTGGGTACGGTTAACTAAGGGAGGCCCAGGGTTTAGGGAAATGTCTCCAGCGATTAGGAGAAGCAGAAGAGTGAGGGAGGTAATATGAGAATATGATTTGTATGAGGGGACATGCTTCAGTATCCGGGGGGTATGTTAGCAAGTGGGCTTAGAGTTAGAAAGAGGTGATGAGTGCAGTAATAGGGGGAGGGGAGAAGTGAGGGTGATATGTACAGATTGTGTGGTGGAGCAGAGGGATGTAGAAAAGAGAGCTTGAGGAGAGAGGCTGCAATTGTGAAGAGCAGGAGAGGTAAAGAGTGCATGTTTCAGAGAAGAAGATGAGATAATATGAAAATGAGGTCACCTGCAGTCGTTTATAGTTAGCTTTGTGCAAATCGCTGAAGTGCAAGAGCAAAAGTGCCACTTATTTAAAGAATCCCACTTCTTTGGAAGAACCCCCTGTATGTGCTCCCCCGTAAAGAAAGCCTTGTTATATACTGTGTTGGGTTTGGATGGAATCTGGCAATTAATCAATTAGGAGGGCATATTAGGAACACAGCAAACAGGGCATAACTTTCACGCCACAATCAAACTGCAAGGGGACTAAAAGGCCAAAATTGTAAAGATAAGGAAACCCATAATTTAGGTAAGACTTAATGGCTAAATAAACATTGAAATAATGTGAGCATGGCTACAGATGTAGTTGAGACAGCGGTGACAAACAGATTACCAAAAATGTATGTAAGCGGTCAGTTAATTTTCAGTTTGCAGGACATGGGAATATAAACGCAGATTACCAAAAATGTATGTAAGCGGTCAGTCAATTTTCAGTTTGCAGGACATGGGAATATAAACGCAGATTACCAAAAATGTATGTAAGCGGTCAGTCAATTTTCAGTTTGCAGGGCATGGGAATATAAATGCAGATTACCAAAAATGTATGTAAGCGGTCAGTCAATTTTCAGTTTGCAGGACATGGGAATATAAACGCAGATTACCAAAAATGTATGTAAGCGGTCAGTCAATTTTCAGTTTGCAGGACATGGGAATATAAACGCAGATTACCAAAAATGTATGTAAGTGGTCAGTCAATTTTCAGTTTGCAGGACATGGGAATATAAACGCAGATTACCTGTGAAGAGAGAAGAAAATGTTCAGATGGATGGTACAAGAGCAGAAGTGCCACTTATTTAAAGAATCCCACTTCTTTGGAAGAACCCCCTGTATGTGCAGCCCCCTGTAAATGGAAATATATATACTTTTTAAAAGATGTCCTTCCTTTGTAGTACAGAAAGAGTGTTTTTAAGTATTTTTTCTAATGAAGAAGTTTCTCTCTATGTGTATGTATATATATATAGATATATCTATATATATATATCTATATATATATATATATATATATATATATATATATATATATATATATATATATATATATATATATATATATCTATATATAATGTATATGTATAGAGAAGCAGCATTCTTTGTTTATATAATGATATGTTCATATAATTTATATTATATCATTTATATGTTTTACATCCATAAAACGGTTTTAAAATATTTAAAATGATTAACTCACAGGATAGGTTGTTGGCAGGATCATCGTTTTTAGCACAGAAGGGGTGTATGAAAATTAATGTGCATTACGATTGTGAACTAAGCTGCCTTTTTAATTGATAGTCAAGTGTTCCCTCTAGAAGCCCATTATTTTGGTAATGAAAGGGTTAATACTCCCAGGGTGGACACTACTTAATGGCTCCCTTGTGAACACATGATAGACCTGAGGAAGGAGGCCATGCCCTCTAAAACGCATTGTCATAGCAACCATAGCGTCACTCTTCACTTGTTCCAGCTCGTGCATCAGGTGTCTGTGGAGTGAGTTGGGTCTCTATTATCTCCGGAGGATTTCTGCTGTGAGTAGGCAGCTCACATGCAGCATGTCAGCGGCTGTACATCATCCCACTGGGACTACTCATCACCGCTCGCTCCAAATCTTGCCTGGAGTTCTGTGTGCCAGAGCTACATTACAGCACAACCGCTTCTGTTTTAAGAACACCACGTGGGTGTTTAGTGTTTCTTTGTATCTCTATTTATTAAATGGTGTTGCGATAGAGGCTCGTGCGCTCTTTGTATTTTGCCTCTTTTGGCTAGGTGGGGCCTTCAAACTTTTCTTTAAGCCTCTCTATATCCAGCCTTGCTTCAGCTACTCAGCTTGACTCCAGTAACATGTCACCTGCTATGCAGCCTGACGTTACTGGTTCTCTGTCTGCTCTCCAGTTTTGCTCCATAGACTCTCTGCCTGTTAACCAACCTGACCTCGCTGATTCCTTGACCTTTGTTTTTATTAATTAAAACATAAATTTGATAAACAGTTGTGCAATTATTATGCAACATAAAAAAATTGCAGCTACCATCTTTTTTTTTTTCTACATGGTCTCTGCATTCATAAATGATATATGTCCCCATACCTTTGTTTTTTTCTCTTTTCTTTTTCTTTCTTTTTTTGTCATTTCCTGATTATTGTTAGTAGCTTTAGCCGTTCCAACATTACTACCATGTATTTTGTACATTTAAATTTAACTGGTTTGTATACAGTTGTCATGGTATTTATCCCTGCTGCCTATGCCCACGGGAGGTGCAGATGCATTGTCGGGGTTCCTTTTCAGTATCATGCGGCCGCCCAGCGCCACGCCCCCTTACGAGGGTGATTGGCGCTTTGGGTAACATTGGTATCCAGGTTATCCATTAATGCAACCGCTCCTTTCCCTTCCTGCACGTCGGCGGTTCCCATGCTGACGCAATAGACTGGGACATGCGCGGTACGCATTTGATGGTCGGTTTGGATGACATCACATTGGTCTTCACCGATTGGTGACTACAGGCGGGGCGTGCGTACAAGAGACGCTTCCTGCGCCTCTCTCCTCACGCTCTACACGGTCAGTCTCTCTGCACCCGAGCGGCTGTGTGGATGTTATCTGCTGTTTACAGTGTCTGTTCTAATCTCGAATCACCAAGGTATGTGACAGCCTAATTCCAGATTCATAGTACACAGTGGGCAGATTACTTGCACCATTGTGTTACATTGGCAAAATCTTTATCTATTTATGTTTATTTCTTTTACCTTTTCTCTTTCTTTTGGGTCTGTCTGTCTGACTTATAGCCATACGACTTGGACACGGATCAACCCCTATAAGTTATCTCAGAGGCTGGATATAATTATATCTCTATCTTCTGCCTCCAACCGAGTCATCATCCTTCTTTCTCATACGCTTATTGTGGTTTATCTTAGCACTATTTGGCTGAAGACTTAGAACCCAGTGGAGACACTTTTTATTTCTATATACATATATATCGTTCAATCCATCAAATTCTTTTATGGTAAGTGTAACCTTCCTTTATTATTTGACCAATTACTATGCATACTTAGTGACTGCAGCATATTTAAAATAAAAATAATTAACAATAAATATAAAATAAATATTGATACCTACAATTAAACCCCCCTTTGATTAGTATGCATATCTCTCACTAGGTAAATAACACTTGGAATCTATAACCATTATCACCAGCCAATCAATACCCCTCACTACTGGTATATATATATATATATATATGTACATATGGATATTGGCAATACACTGCCTTACTGCACCAGGCTATTAGTAGGTTTTCCTAACTGGCCTATGCTAATACATTATAACGGGTATCACGTTTAATCCCTAATAAGATAATCACTAAGTATCAAATGTTCCCCTCTAAGTGACAACTGCGAGACACACATATATTTACAATTATATTCTTACATCTGGGTTCACACTGGTACGACATACGCTTCGACTTTGGAAGCACATGACGTGTGTAAATCAATGATTCCCTATGAGAGCCGTCTTAACTGGTCCGACATAAGTTGGTCTGACTTTGAAAAAGGTTCCTACACTACTTTGATCCGACTTTGGTCCTACTTCAGCCCATTGAATAACTCTGAAATCGGATCTCAGTTGGATCCTTGTCCTAACCATCCGACGGTGATTACAACAGCAGTAAAAGGAATTTATGTCACACTGGGATTATTTTGATCAGTAAAAGGACAAGTCAGACTGGTGTAGGGCTGATGTCGCAGGGCAAAGTAGGATGACAGTCGTACAACAGTCGTGTTGTACCAGTGTGAAACCGACCTTACCAAACTTTCCCTGGTGGTGAATCAATCACTGCCATTTAAAACACATGTACCAAGAGTCAAACAAGATAATTAAGGCAAACATTTGTGGTGCCATGGAAAAGGAATACAGTTTCTCACTTGTTGGAGGACTGGCTACAAAGGATAGCCAAAATAGTTGAGGAAAGGAATCATGCAGCAGGCTCCATACAGGTACATCTACGCAAGTCTATGAAAAAGCAGTCCAGGCGGTGGTGAGCGATGTCACCCTACATGAATGGCTGTACTGGGGAATCTGTCAGGAAAATAACCACCATTGTGACTGGAACTTAGGTTAGTGCTGCATACTCTTATGCTCTTCGGTGGCCTGCACAATAATTCTGACATGGGGTGCCCTCACCTGGTCACAGATAGCCCAGTCATGGCTGCTCCATAATGCCTAGTCCTGCTGAGCACAGGAAGGTTGCAAATTATATATCGCTGGGTGTGTGCAGGGGATGATGGGTGCCCAGGGGATTGTTGGCGATGAAGTTAAAGGCCCTGCATTGTGGAGGGAGGGTAAAGGGGCACTCTCCCACATATCTTTTGACATCCAGTAAGTGAAGACCGTTATTGTCAACAGGTCAATTTAAAATGTGTAGGCTTATGGCAAAATGTCTTTTTGACCAGGTAAATTCACTAAAGAATTTACATGGTTTTTGATTACTTTTACTTTGAGGTATAGCAAATAATTATTTAACCAACTGAAAGGATAATGCAGGTACCAAGCTGGTTTTACATATTTAGTTAGGTATAGTAGTGTCATAGTTTTTCTCAATGCTATATCCTAAAAAAACCTGAGTGGTTTAACCTAATGTTGATCCAGTGTGGTTTAGCTCTCATGTACTGTATATGCTGTAATTACATATTTTGTTTACTCTTTGGACTGGGCACAGAATGCAATTCTTCTGTACTCACTGTGTCATGCCTTCGTTAATGAGGCTTGTAATCTTCCTATTGACTTTTTGGTTTAATTAGATTAATCTATGCTGCCATCTAGTGGCCATTTTGTATAACTGCGCTATATTTTAACGTAGTCATTTAGAATAGCTGGTTAGATTTGGTACATGCAAGCCTCCGTATTTTCAATACCATCAGGCTTTGCATCAGCTTCCTCAGCTTCCCTTTTCCCTTTCACCCAGGAAGCAAGCACATCTGGTGCTAAGCCATCCGGATCCATCTTCAGTATGTTTATTACTTGTATCTTCAGCTAGCTAGATAAGGAGGCACTAATTGTATGATCTTTTATTTTTTTTAACAATCAGGAGTGCTTTATTGAAAAGTATAAAAAGCAGTACAAAAAATGGAAGTAAACAAGACATGTGTAGACAATTACAGAGAAATGCGGATCATATATTTGACTAGAGGTAAACTCTCGCTCACATAAGATTTATCCTACTGTATCCAATGCAACTACATAAACTCGCTTTAGTATTGGATTATTGATCATGCTAGGTATTCCTATCAGGCTTATCAATACACCCAAAGGTAAGGAGCCAGGGGGGGCATCCACCACACCAGAGGGAGAAACATGTAAAATTTGGTTACACCCCTATAGCAGCATAATCACGGAGTAGTCCATCCCCTCCCGCTCCACAACCCCGTGACCCGACACCCAACAGAGGAGATCAAGGATAACACTATCCACCAATCCATGGTAGCCAGACCTTGTCGAACTTCCAGGGGCACCCCCGACTAATATACGTCAGCCTATAAAGGGGCAGAGCGGTATTTATTCTCTTTTCCCAGGAGGAGAGGGTCGGAGGGCCAGCAGAGGTCTATCTTGCAAGGATCTCTTTTTTAGCATAATAGAAGAGGAGCGAAATTAAAATTTTACTATGATGTGACCTGTGTTCATCCTCGTGTATTCTCAATAGGGCCATCTCAGGTGTTTTTGAAACAGACAAATCCATTCTAACATTTAAATGATCATACACTCCCAGCCAGAACTTTGTCAATGCAGGACAGTCCCAAAACATGTGTAGATATGTGCCTATCTGAGTTTGGCATCTAGGGCAATGTGGATCTCTATCAGGGTATATTTTAGATAGTGTGGGGATATCAGATTTCCAGGTATTCCACAGCCTGTCCATCTTGGGTACCTCCCTAGGCAGCAGCGTGTTATATATGGCCGAAAGGGGCTTTGCTAAGTCGCTACTAGATAGCAGGTCCTCCAACGGGTCTAATTGTAGGAGAGGAGGGACAGGAAATTGTGCCCTAGTCACGTGGCGCAATTGAGCGTATCGGAAGAACATCCATCCCGGGAATCTATAAGTCCTTGACATAAGCGCAAACTGACTTTGTATTACAACTGTTGGAATATATTTTATACCACAACGTTTTTTCCTTTAATGGTTCCCATTTCCTCCAGGTGCAGGGGGTGGCGATGGGGACGTGTTGTGCCCCATCCTACGGCAACCTGTACCTGGGGGAATGGGAAACCACCTTTCTCAGTGATGAAAACTCGTCGATGTATACGAACCACTTCCTGTTGTGGTTCAGATACATCGACGACATTTTCACCATTTGGGACGGCCCTATAGAGCTGTTGCAATCATGCCTTCTGTACATGAATAAAAATCGCTTCAATTTGAATTTCACCATGGCATCAAGTCGCAGGGAGATCGCATTCTTGGATGTCATGGTCTATAGGGACAGGGATGGTGGACTCAGCAGTGGCCTTTTTCGGAAGGCCACCGCTGGGAACACCATCCTGCATGCCTCTAGCTTTCATCCACCCAGTCTCATTAAATCAATACCCTATAGCCAATACTTGAGGGTGCGTAGAAACTGCACTGACGAAGCGACTTTCAAGATAGAGGCCGATAACTTGCGTGCGAGACTCCTTGAGAGAGGTTACTCACGCACCTCCCTCAAAAAAGCCTACAAACGGGCCATCACACATACCAGGCAAACCTTGATTTATTCACAAAAAAACAAAAGTCAGGACAAGTCCCTACGTATCATCACCAAGTATTGTAACCAACATATTGAAATTAAGAGAATTGTGTCCAAGTATTGGCACATTCTCACTATGGACCCTAACCTACAGATACTTCTCCCTGAAAGTCCCCTCTTTACCTTTAGGAGGGCCACCTCTCTATCTTCTAGATTGGTGAGAAGCGAATTTAGGGATGCCAAGTTTGCCCAGCATTGTAAGTATAGGGGCACCTTTATGTGTGGAGCCTGTGGTTACTGTAGATTCATGTTTACCACAAAAAATCCCACGTTACCCAATGGTAGTGTCTTTAGGCCCAAACACTTCGCTAACTGCAAGACGAAGGGGGTGGTCTACATGCTCTGGTGTGATTGTGGATGTTTCTATGTCGGAAAAACCAAGTTGGAATTCTGGCATAGGGCATACCGCCACATCAGAAGCATGCAGACCTGCGACCCTGACTTACCACTGGGGCGACATACGGCCCTGGTCCACCAGGGAGAATTCCCAAAAATCAAATTTTTGATCTTGGATCGGGTCCACCCGGGTGGGAGGGGAGGAGATTGGAACAAGGATCTCCTCCAACTTGAACTGAGGTGGATCTACAATTTACAGGCGACCAGACCCCCTGGACTCAATGACTCCACTTGTTTCAAGCCCTTCTTGGAGGGTTTTGATTCCGGGAGCATGGAAAGATAGATCCTCACTTGATTTCTTGGTTGTTTGTACGCCCCAGGTCCTGCCACACGATTTGCAGACTATTTGACTCTAGACCCTTGACCTGCCCCAATCTATGCCCTTACAACGTTTGGGCTTTATTTGCCCGTACGCTATGTCCAAGGGATGATAGTGGTTTATCTGCATGCCCATTTTTCGGGTTTGGCAGGACATTGGGGTGACCCCCTGTTCTGCCTATCATGCCCCAGGCACGATGGAGTATTGAGCTTTGTTCCCCTTTTATTCATTTGCTCCATGGCTTTATGCTCTTGTTATTGGTATTTCTCCCCATGTTACGGCTCTGCTGTGCTGTCCCACGCCTTAGTGGTACTAGCTGATATCCAATATGTTCACATAACTATGGTTTGTATGAGAGTGCAAACTTGCACCTTTTTTACTTTGTTTGTTTTTTTTTTTTTCTCTTAGGCACCGCCCCTTGCTGTCAGTGTGCGTGGACCCAGCACGGTAAGGCTGTCCCCTTTGGGACACACTAGGGGAACGGATCGTGTTCCTCTTGTCCAGATCGGGATCAGCGTCAGCTGATTCCGGTCTTGGCTTCCCGTGCTGGTGGGAGCGAACGGCGGCGCGCGCCTCCGGGACGTGGCGCCGTGACGTGGCGCCGTGACGTCAGCCGCGACTATGCGCTCCAGTGAGACTGGTGCGCGTGCGCGGTTGGGGGTTAGGGCCGGCGTCATCCGTTCTTTTGGGGGGGCGTGGCGCGGTCCACTCCCAGGGGGCCCACCATTGGACCAGGATGACAGGAGATCTGCCCAGAGGCGGATCCCCTGTCAGCTGGAGCCGAATGGGAGGAGGTAGTCCAGGGGACACGAAGTGCACAGCTGATTGCTGTTGCAATCAGCTGGCAGCACTTCTAGTGGGGATAAATAGCTGAGCTCATCCACTCGGATCTTGTGATCGAAGGAGGATGTTGCACTCATGCTGGGCTCCTAGCTGTTAAAGTAAGTCACTTGTTGGACTGGGGGGAATGGGGGGCTTTTTACTCCCTTGATCACTTGTTCATATGTGGTGTGGTTTACATACACCACAACCCACATATACTATTTGTATTACCTCTTTTAAAATAAGACCCCACCTCTTTCTCCCTATACCAGATTTCTTTTCTGATGTCTGTCTGATGGTCCGCTGGGTGTCCTCTGTGCCCTCCTCCCTTCTCCCTACGTTACATCTCGTAGGTGTTTTTGTTGGCTCCAATTCCCAGGTATGTTTCTCTTTAGCCATTAGCTTTTACATATAGACAGGTTCTCTGTACCAGTCTGATGGGGGTGTCCACCCCCATCCATTTGCCACTCTTCATGATACTGTTTGCTTGGTCTTAGGTCCAAAGATTTTTGTGGACCCCAGCCCATGCACAGACGTTGCGCCCTAATTTGGACGTGACGTGTCTCAGCATCTAGGGAAGTGGTGCCCTCCACATGAACCTCTCCTAGCACTCCATCTACCTATTGTTGGATCCTCTGGAATTACACACGGCCTGGGATACCACAGTAGAGCTGATCATTTGCTTTGAATCTCTTTGTAACACTTGCATTGGGTAAGTGAGTTCATTCTCACATATGAGGTATGGGGGACATTTTATGTCACATGTATATGTAATGCTAATTATTTTATGTTTTTTGCTTCTGTAATATTAAACAGATGATAAACCTCACTTGTCAAACCTTGACGAAGGACTTTCCGAAACGCGTCGGTTTAGTGAGACCTACCCCATCCTATGCATTATTGTTCGTCTATTGTGATCATTTTTTGTCCCTCACATGCTGTTCTCGATGCATCTGTTTCTATGCATTTTTTATGTTTGATTTGATTTTGTCACTTGATGTATTTTTGTATTATGTGTGTGCATTTTGTAATAAAATATCCTTTTTTATATATACCATGAACTTTTTTTGGTAATGCCTTTAAAATCCCACCTCAGGGGAACCCATTGTTTGTTTTTCTACATTATGGGATGTGGCATACCCTATCTGTTCGCTACTCCGGGTCAGATCCCTTTTTGCTGACATAAGCGCAAAGGACATCAATTCCCCATTGGGCATAATGTCTCTTAGGGTTTTGATTCCAAATTCCGCCCACAGCTGAGGATCAGGAATTGTTTGGAAATGGGGCAACTGAGGATTTCCCCAAAGAGGCTGGACAGGCGTCCATCGCCCCACAAGGGAGAAACTCCTTCTAGCCATCCTCCACACCTGAAGTGTTGCTTTAGTCGGAACAGGAAGCTCCGCATATGCTTTTACCCCCCTGTAAGCCAGATTTTGCAGATCTTGTATAGAACCTAACTGTGCCGCCTCCACACACACCGCAGCATTAGAACGTTTCCCCTCAAACCACCAGTAGGTCGTCACTAGCATCGCCGCCCAATAATAAAGTTTGAGATTGGGGAGAGCAAGCCCCCCCAACTGTGTAGGTAGTTGTAATGTGGATTTGGCCAATCGTGGAGTAGCTCCATTCCAGATAAAGGAGATAATTTGTCTATTTCCCGAAAAAAGGACTCCGGAAGCCAAATCGGGCTATTTCTAAAAAGATAGGTGAACTTGGGTAAAAGCATCATTTTTAGAATGTTTATACATCCCAGCAAATTAAGAGGCAGTCCAGACCATGCCCGGCACCTTTCTTTAAGGAGACGAAGCAGAGGAAGCATATTTAAATTAAAGTATTGGGCAACATCCCTGGATACCCGAACCCTGAGGTACTTGAACTCTAACACCCACTGCAGAGGCGAACCGCCCGCCGCACCAGGGATCTCGCTATCCAAAGGAAAAAGGACTGATTTAGACCAGTTTATTCGAATCCCTGATGCAGCGCCAAATCTGTCAAAGATGGAAAGGGCAGCCAACAGAGATGGTCCGGCATCGTTCAAGTAGAGTAATGCGTCGTCCGCGTATAGGGATATTTTCTCTTTAAGTCTACCAATCTGCAGCCCTCTGACCTCCGAAGATTCTCTAACTAAAATCGCCAGCGGCTCCAAGGCAAGAGCGAACAAGCTAGGTGACAGCGGGCACCCCTGACGAGTGCCTCTGCGGAGTGGGAAGGGATCCGAGACCCTATTATTGGTGCGCACCCTAGCTCTCGGTGCTCGGTATAGCAACTGAATCCATCGGAGAAAGCCAGGGCCAAAACCAAATCGCCCTAGCACTTCCCAAAGATATTCCCACTACACAGAGTCAAACGCCTTTTCAGCATCCAAGGAGGCGATCACTCTATCCCCACAGTTTTCATGGGCAATGGACAGGTTAAGGAAGAGGCGTCTAATATTAATATCTGTCCCCTTGCCCGGCATAAAGCCGGTCTGATCAACATGAATCAATGTCGATATAACTGACAGGCGAGTGGCAAGGATTTTGGCCAAGACTTTTGTATCCACATTAAGTAGCGAAATGGGCCTGTATGACGCGCATTCTTGAGGATCCTTACCTTGCTTATGGATCAATACAATGACCGCCTCCTCCATGGACTCCGGCAGAGCACCCCCATCAGCCATCCCAGCGAAGAGGGACGTGAGTTTAGGTGCAAGAAGCTCCATATTCTGGGAGTAGAACTCCGTAGGGAGTCCATCCGCCCCAGGGGTCTTTCCTATCTGCAGACCCCCAATAGCAGTTTGGACCTCCTCCAGGGAGATACCCTTATCCAACATTGCCCTATGCTCATCAGATAGCGTAGGAAATGGGATATTGTTCAAATGCTCCTGCAATGTCAAAGGGTTACCACTGGTTCTGGAAGCGTATAGATCACTAAAAAAACAGGAAAATCTATCATTAATGTCCTCCGGTGAGGTCAGCAACTCCCCACTATTACTGCTTACCCCTGCTATGTGTGTGGTTCCCAGTTGTCCACGTGCTAGCCAGGCCAACAATCTTCCATTTTTATTGCCATATTCAAATATCCTTTGCGTGGAGTGCAGCATAGATTTCTTAGTTTGTTCTACATTAAATAAGGAAAGTTCCCTCAGAGCCCTCTGCCATGTGTGGTAATTTGGTTCAGTAGGGGATCTTACATAAACCGCCTCACTCTCCCCCCGCCTCCCTCTCCAACCGCTCCAGGGACCGAGCAGCCTCTCTCTGTAGTGAAGATATATGGGATATATATTCCCCCCTAACCCAGGCCTTAAATGTATCCCAGAGGATCAGTGGGTCTGCAGACTCTCTATTTCTCAGCCAGAAGTTGCATATAGCCTCCGGCATTACCTCCTGAATCCTGTCATCCAGCGCCCAAAATCTGGATAGACGCCACAGCCTTGGACCAGTAGGTCTACCCAAGGAGATGACAAGGTTAAGGGGAGCGTGGTCTGAGATACCCCGTGGTAAGTGTTTAACCTCTCTTGTCCAGCAGAGCGCATCCCCAGACACATATGCCAAATCTATACGGGATAGAGCTCTGTATGAGGCTGAATGGCAGGTGTATTCTCGGTCCTTAGGGTGAAAATGTCGCCATGCATCCGTAAGAGCAAAAGTATTCACCCAGCTCTGCAGCTCCGACGAAATCCGGGCCCCGGGGTTAAGTCTATCCACCTCCTGAGAGGGCACCAAGTTAAAATCGCCAAAAATAAAAACTTCTTGAGTGTGGTACCCCATGACATTTTGCATAATATCATATAGAAGTTGGGCCCTCGCAGGAGGGGGGAGATACAAGCCCTAGAGTGAACAGTCATATGGATAATCACATATCTTCCCTCGGTGTCTGTTTTGACATGAAGAATCTGAGATGGGAGGGATCTGCGGATCAACACGCTCACTCCCCTAGCGTAGCCGGAGTAAGTAGAGTGGTAATGTGTCCCCACCCAGGCCTTTTTTAACCCAAGAATTTTAGAGCCAATCAGATGCGTCTCTTGTAAAATGCATATGTGAGGTACGTATTTTTGCATATATTTAAAAACAAGAGACCTCTTAACGGCTGAGTTCAATCCCCTGACATTCCACGAGATAATAGAGATGTCGGCCATCTAACCAATCACAATAGTATAGCGTGTCGGATCCACAAGTCCCACCCATCCCCCAGCCTGCTTAAAAGACAATACCTCTGCTCTGTCTAGCGTCTTGGAATCATGTACTCCCTGCAAGGATAAATCTAACTGCATATCTGCAATTGACTGGTACAGTAATGGAGGGCATAAGAACCCGCTTGTGTTAAGAGCAACTCATTTTTCAAAAAAACTAACACATCTAATTCCCCTGTGTCTGCAACGGCAGAAACCTTCCCCCCCTCCCCCACACCCCCTTGAAACTGGTGAGGTGTAAATACCCATAAATCCCAACTATTACAACCGTAGTAGGGGCGTGGACTTAAATACGATGAAGTTGTCTAGCCAGACAACAGAGATGCTGGAAAGACATAAAATATATAGAACTCAATTCTCCTGGATTATTGCAGGGGCACATAACTTAGTTACAGTACGAAGGCACTAAGCTCCCTCACTCTTAACCCAGATACCAGCAAAAATAACATACGTTATAAAGATCATTTCTCCTGGACTGTTGCAGGGGGCCGGGGCACATTTCTTAGTTACAATACTGAGGCACTAGGCTCATTTACTCTTAACCCAAATACAAGCAAAAATAACATAAATTATAAAAATCATTTCTCCTGGAGTGTTGCAGGGGCACATATCTTAGTTACAGTACTGAGGCACTAGGCTCACTCACTCTTAGCTCAATGACCAGCCTAGAAAAAGTAAGTTATAACAATCATTTCTCCTGGATTATCGCAGGGGCACATATCTTAGTTACAGTTCTGACGACCTTGGTTCTCTAACTCTTAACTCAGAGACTGTCATAAAAGGTCTATTCAAGATGAGAAATAAAACAAAAACAATAAAGGAACAGAGGAAACCCCCCCCCCGCCCCCCGCAGCAACCACCTGTGGGAGAATTGTTTCCCTGCACATGCCCTCAGCATTTGTAGGATAATGACAGGTAACAATAACTACAGATCATCAGTTCACTGGATGCATTACCCCTATGACTGAGCACTAAACACTCGTTCGATAGAGATCCTTATCGTATACGGCTAACAGTGCAGCATCTGGTGCGAATTAATGGATCATAGAGAGTCTTCTGCGGTTAAGAGGGACCTCATAACGTTGAAAAAACAAATAAAATGAGAGAGACCAAAAAATTAAGGTGGTATGTGTATCCGTGCAATGTCATTCAATGCCCGACAGCATATCCAGGTACAGTCAGTCTGCACTAACATTCTTACCGACAGGTTAATCCTTCTCTGTCCCAGGTGCACAGTAAAAGTTTTTATCAGCCAAGGTGTCCAGTGCAGTGGAGTTGTATACCAACAAATGCTTGCGCCAAAGTCTCCATCATGTTGCTGCGAGTAGGAGGTGGCAACTTAGCAAATCGAGAGCTTATAAACAATAATGCATTTTCCAAAACGGTCTAGAGAAAATGAAAGTATCCACTGATTTAACGGTGCTGTGGCAAAGCCTCAAGCCAGGTGGCAGCCTCACAGGGTAATGTAAAGAATTTCACCGTCTCACCATCCTGTACCCTCAATCTGGCCGGAAAAAGTATGCTATACTTAATGTTCCGTGCCCGCAGCGAAGCTTTAACTTGATCAAAGGACCTGCGTAGTTTCTGTGTTTCCACAGAATAGTCTGGGAAAAAGAGTAGGTTTGCATTTTGAAACTTTACTTCATCAGCCCTGCGCGCTTCCCTCAAAACTGCATCCCGGTCCCTGAAGTTAAGCATACGGAAGATCAGGGTGCGGGGATTGGAGCCAGGTGGACCGGGAACAGGAGGGTTCCGATGCGCTCGTTCCACAGTGTAAAAGGGGGAGAACTGCGCTGCAGGGAGTTGGGTTTTCAGCAGCTCCTCCACAAAGACCGTAGGATTTTTCCCCTCAACTCCTTCTGGCATGCCTACGATCCGAAGATTGTTTCTTCGGTTCCGGTTCTTTGAGTCGTCCACCTTATATTCTAGGGCCCGGACAACGTGCGGATGGATGCAGCATGGTCTGTGACTGCATCCTCCGCCAGACCCACGCGCTCCTCCACTTCAGACACCCTCAATCGAAGCTTGTCCTGGTCCTGCCGAATCAGGCTCACATCGAGCTGCACAGATTCAATCTTGCTAGTCAGGGCAGCCTGACAGGAGGCGATCGCAGCCATTACCTCCGGGAATCCAAGCTATGCCGTCTCGGCCGGGTCTACGGCCTCCGTCTGCGACGCCATATTGGAGAGCCGCCGGGGAGATTCCGCCACATGGGGGTCCGCAATCGGAGCTGTATCTTCCAGGTTTTGCGGGAAACATAGCTTTTTTGCCCGCCGCCGTGTTCGGTATGGCATTCAGGCTACTGATGGTAGTTTCCCTCACGGAGCAAGAGCCAGAAATCAGGATATTAGGAAGTCTTTCAGCAGAGCTCCGAGAAACACGTCCTCCTAAGTTGCCATCTTGGCCACACCCCCGTATGATCTTTTATTAATTGCATTTTGTTTGTATCTGTTACAGTTTTACTCTATCTTGTATCAATAAAAGTTCAAAAGGATTCTGCGCCTACCAGAATGCATTGGTATGAGAGGAGTTAACAGTGTGCCCAAATACACCTCAGTCACGTGTAGTGAGGGGCATAACACACTGAAACCAAATACCACTGGGTACATTTTAAGATTTGCATACAGTAACAGAGAAAACACGGTATCTCTCAAAATCTACATTTTTAATCATCTCTAGCCAAAAGCTGCCTACTTTTGTCACTCTTCTCGAGACACTTTCCTAAACCATGTCCAGCCATATGCTCTACTGCTTCTACAGTCCTTTCTCTCTAACAAAGTGACTCTTCTTATTACCATAAAGCAACATTCTTTAACCCCCTTCTTTATGTTTTCCCCCACAACTACATTTTATCCCTTCCAGATCATGTTCTGTATTTCCTTTCAGCATGCTCGCCAGCTAACACTTTACAGCCACATTTTGCACACTTTAGTCCCGATTGTTAAACCTCCACCAGCTACATTCATCCCTACAACCATAGTCCACTCGGTTTGCTTGGCGGTTCAAAGTATACAAAAAGCAGTGAAGTGGGGAGGCAAAATTAAAAATATCTGCTGTTTCAGCCTGAGAATGGATGGTCTGGTGATGCTGTTGAGAAACCATCTTGTATCACTATGTCAGATGTAGGGATGGGCGAACGGTTCGGCCCAAGCATAAGTTTAGGCTTAACTTTCGTTGTTTGGTCGTTCAGCGAACAAACCTCTCCTTTGACCGTTTGTTCGCCCCCCCCCCAAACCGACCACAGTGCATTGCAGCGCTGAACAGTGCATTGCAAGCCTTGATTGGCTGAAGCAGTGAAAGCTTCAGCCAATCGGGGCACAGAGCACTGTCAGAGTCATGATTGGACACTGTCATTATGACTTTATCCAATCATGGCTTATTCTCGCCCCACAGTATAAAAGTATTCTTTCAATGGCAGCCATTTTCAGTGTGATTTCGGCATGGGGAGAGATAGAACAGGACTCTGTTCAGTGCTATTAGTTAGTTAGTGTGCTATACTGTGCTATTTTGCTTCAATTGTCAGTGTAGAATATTAGTTTAGTGTCCGTCTAGGGATAGTGTGAGTGTAGTGAGGAGAACCATCATTCAGCTTTGCATAGGGTGCAGCTAGGGTAGGGAGAGCTCAGATAGTTTCACTGTAGTGTAGTGAGACCATGTCATTCATACATACAGTAGTGTAGAGTAGGGACAGCTCATATAGTTTCAGTATAGTGTAGTGAGACCGTGTCAGTAATCTTTACATTAGTGTACAGCTAGAGTAGGGACAATTCAGATAGCGTCAGTGTAGTGACGGTTGAACACCATCTATTTGATTGCTTTACTGCCAGTTGACTTTTGTGTGCGTTACTGCCAGTTTAATGCCATTTACTTCTGTGTGTGTTACTGCCAGTTTAACACCATATAGTTTTGTGTGAGTTATTGCCAGTTTAACGCCATATAGTTCTGTGTGCGATACTGCCAGTTTAACGCCATTTACTTCTGTGTGCATTACAGCCAGTTTAACATCATATAGTTTTGTGTGCGTTACTGCCAGTTTAACGCCATATAGTTCTGTGTGGGTTACTGCCAGTTTAACGCCATATAGTTCTGTGTGCATTACTGCCAGTTTAACACCATATAGTTCTATGTGCGTTACTGCCAGTTTAATGCCATATAGTTCTGTGTGCATTACTGCCAGTTTAACACCATATAGTTCTGTGTGTCACTGTACATTTGGCGCATTATATTGCAGTATATTATAGTATATGCGTGGAGTGTGTCAGTGTAGTGTGAGTACTCCAATTAAAGAGCACCAAATACCTTTTTACATTAATTAAAGTGCATCTACATACAGATTTCAACGTCTTCTTTACATTTGCTTATAAGCACCGCCCCCTCCCTCCCAATAATGTCTGGTAGGACAACAAGGAGAGGCAGACGTTCCCTTGGCACTGTAAGGGGGCCAGCAACAAATGTGTCCACAGGCAAAGGTGGACGTGGTGGTCAGTCCTCAGGCAAGGCATCATTTCCTCTGTTAAGTGAGTTTGCCCATGCTATCCAGCCACAGTATGCAGAGGAGGTGGTGGACTGGCTTACTAAACCTTCCTCATCCTCCTCATCCTCTGTTACGCAAGCAGAGACAAGTGTGCAGTCCCCTGCAGTTGCCAGAGTAGATAAACCTGCCTCCTAGTCCACATCTATTCCTGCCATAGCCCCAACATCAGCCATTGAGGAGTCAGCTGAGTTATTTGACCACAGGGGCAGCCACATGCTCCTTGATGATGCCCAGCCATTACTGGATTCAGATGTTGGTTCTGAGGTTGAGGATGACAGGAACATGAGCCTAGAGATAGGGAGGAACACTGGTAGACAAATTGGCATTCATGCTCCCCAAGCCGCAGCGTATTGCCAAGTTGTCACTAGTCATAATGATAAAGATGGAGGAGATGGAGATGACGACGATGATGATGATGATGAGGTCACTGATGCGACTTGGGTGCCAGATAGAACAAAGGAGGAAACTGAAGGTGAGGGGGCACAACCCCAAGGAGGCCGACATCAAGAAAGAGTAGAGAGCAGCCACCCTATTCCACCACATTCTGCAGCTGTTATCTCCTGGCCCACTCACCAAAGCTCAGCTGTCTGCGCACTGTTGCTATCTGCAAACTGTATCTCAGGCACATCAAACATGGCAAAAACACCAACCATTTGGGTACCACATGCTTAACAAGGCATTTCATGTCCAACCACTCAGCCCATTGGCAAGAGCATCTAAAAGCCAAACAAAAGGGGCACAAATCTGTCACTCCTCCTCCTCATTACCCACTTCAGTCTGCCCCTGCTATACCGAGTCATTACCTCTCAGAAGCAACCACTAACAGGGATGATGGTATAGTACAGGTTGTCCCAGGTCCTAGCAGCACATCTGCTAGTAGCACACCACCAGCTGTAGACTGTAGGCAGCAAATTTCTCTGCCCCATCTGCTGTAGCGAAAAAAAAAATACAGTCCCTGCCACCCACATGTCCAGCATCTAAATGCAAGCTTGTCAAAGCCTGGTGGATTCTGCCCTCTTCTGTGAATTTGCACAATGTGCTGTACCACAATGGCAAGTTCCCAGTCGCTAATACTTTTCATGTAAGGCCGTTCCATCTCTCTACCATCACGTGGAAGGGAATGTTCTGGCATCATTGGGCAAGGCAGTCAGCCATAAAATCCACCTTACTGCTGACACATAGTCCAGCATGCATGGGCAAGGACAATATATTTTGTTCACAGCACACTCGGTAACGCTGCTTCCAACTCGAAAGGATGCAGGACAGGGCTCGGTGCTGCAGCTTTTTGTGCCCCCACATCTCCATACAGCTGATGGTGATGATGCCAGACCTGTGAGCTATACCCCCCTCCTCCTCCTCCTCCGCCACCTCCATGCCCTCCTCTGCAGAATTGTCTTATGAACATCAGGTACCCCCTAAGCGTTCAAAGGGCTATTCCATGAGTCAGGCTAAAAGGCGCCATGCAGTGCTTCAGCTGGTGTGTTTAGGGGACAAGAACCACACCGGAGCAGAGATTTTTGCAGCTCTGCAGGGAAATGCCCAGAGGTGGTTCACACCACGCCAGCTGGAGCCAGGAATGGTGGTGTGCAATAATGGCTCAAACCTCCTGTATGCCTTAGACAGGGAAAGTTGACACGTGCCATGCCTGACACATGTCCTCAATTTGGTGGTGCCGTGTTTCCTAAATACGTACCCAGGGTTGCAAGATGGGCTAAAGCTGGCCAGAAGAGTCTGTAGCTATTTCAGGCGGTCATACACAGCCAGTGCTCGGTTGGCTGAAATTCAGCGGGAATTCCACCTGCCCGTAAACCGACTGATTTGTGACATGACCACCAGGTAGAACTCGACTTTGGCAATGCTGCAGTGGCTATACATGCAGCAGAGGGGCGTCAACGAGTACCTCTGCAAATACGGCATAACAGCATTCTCAGGCCACCTCAGCTTTTTTTCCCACGCCAATGGGTGATAATTAAGGATGCACCGTAATGTCACCATTTGAGGAGGCCACAAAGATGGTGAGCCGTGACAGTGCATGCATCAGTGACACAATCCCTGTTGTGTTCCTGCTGGAGCAGACTCTGCGTGGCATTATGGACAGGGCACTGGAGGCAGAGCAGCAGGAGGAAGAGGAGGACTTTCTTTCCTCTCAAGGTCCACTTTATCCAGACACCATCATTCCTATGTCACAGAAGACACAGGAGGAGAGAGGGGAGGAGGATGAGGATTCTGGCACTTTCATAGACTTCGAAGAAGAGGAAGACATGCTTCAATCTGTAAGCGATGGCTTTCCAACCCCAGGACCCTTGGGAGTAGTACGTGGCTGGGAGGAGGAAATTCGAGATCATTGACCCCGAGGAGTCTTCTTCTCAAGCCTCTGCAAATTTGAGGTGCATGGGCAACCTCATGCTTCAAAGCTTGCAAAAGGACCCAAGAATACGTGGCATAAAGGATAAGGATGTTTACTGGTTGCCAACCCTCCTTGACCACCGTTATAAGGGGAAGGTCTCAGAACTCATCCCGTCCCCACAGAGAGTGCAGGAGTTAAAAACTCTAGAGGACACGTTTAAGAGGATTTTATTGAACGTTTTTCCTGACTCCAGTAGGTTACAGTGTCGTGGAAAACATCGTTTTGAGTCTTCTGTTGGTCAAGAGAGGAGCGTTGGAGAAAGCGTCCACCTAAGTGAGTCATTTCAGAATTTTTTTCAATCCTCGCCGCCCCTTGGCTGTCAGCTTTCACATCCCATCGGCAGCATCTGCATCACAGGTGGACGAATACCTTGAGGCCAAAACAGAGATGGAGAGCTTTACAGCTGATGATCCACTGACTTACTGGGTCATGAAAATAGACCACTGGCCAGAACTTGCCTAGTATGCTATTGAGTTGTTGAGCTGCCCTGCATCCAGCGTGCTTTCAGAATGGGCATTCAGTGCTGTAGGAGGTTTTGTTACTGATTATAGAACGCTTCTGTCCACAGACTCCGTGGACCATTTGACTTTTATAAACTTGAATCAGTCCTGGATTACCAGCTATGAAGCCCCTGATGCCAATGTCACTGATTAAGTCTTTTTGGGATGTGGAATCTCTGCAGGACTTCGAGGCTGCCTAGCTTTAAGGGTGTTCAATCATTTCATCTGGAAGAATGGTTTCATGGGCACAATTAACACCCAAAGACCAATATTTCAGCACTTGTTTGACAGGTGCATATCATTACAATTTTTGCCTCCATTAAGAAAACCTCTATAGGGCTACGGAGGGAAGGCGTCCCGACACCCAAAGAGTAATTTTTCTGCACCTGTTTGACAGGTGCATATTACTGAAATTTTTTACAGCAAGACAATTTTTGCTTTCATCAAGAGTACCTCTTTAGGGTTACAGTGGGAAGGCACCACCAACACACAAGCACCAATTTGTCTGTACCTGTTTGACGAGTGCATATCATTGCAATTTTTTACAGCAAGGCCAATTCTTTCTTTCATCCAGAGAACCTCTATAGAGTTATGGTGGGAAGGAGCCACTGACACCCAAAGACCAATTTCTCTGCACCTGTTTGACAGGTGCATATCATTGCAATTTTTTACAGCAAGGCTAATTCTTGCTTTCACCAAGATTACCTCTATAGGGTTAGGGTGGGAAGGCGCCATCAGAATGTATCTAAAAAATCTCTCATTTTGTTCCCAGTGCACTACATTGTGGCCTCATTATACACACTGGCTCTCCAGCTGTTGCTGAGCAAAATAAAGGCAGCTTGCAGGAAAAATGTATTTTCTTTTGGCTTTACAAATGCAATTATTGCTGCAGCAGATTCTAGACAGATCTGCCACTTTACAGGTAGACTAAGGGGACCCCCCAGGCACTATAGTGAAAGGAATTTTTCATTTTTATGCTTTCACTTTAAAAATGAAAAAATCACTGCTCATTTGAAAATTCACAAACTTTTTTTTTATTGACACATGTTCCCCAGGGCAGGACCCGAACCCCTATAGCCATTGTATGCCCAATTACTTGCATATAAGCCTTCAAAATTGGCACTTTTGATTTTTGACATTCGGGTCCCATTGACTTTAATGGGGTTAGATATTCGGGTCCGAACTTTACGGTGTTCGAAAGTTCTGGTGCGAACCGAACAGGGGTCCGTTCGGCCCATCCCTAGTCAGATGTCCTCACATCAGCCTACAGGTGAAAGGTGTGAGCTGTTCTACTGTTAGATGTATTGCCTCACGTGTTGCTGGTGGCCTTCAATGTGCAATTAAAAACAAAAAGATGGTGGGGGCTTCATAGTGTTCAGACTTGGAATAAGAAGCCTCAGTATAGGCTCCAATTTTTTTCAATAAAAGGTCCCAAATGTAATCAGATTGCCACAAACACATACCAAAAAAACCTTAGATGTTATAACAACTAAAGACACACAAGTATTTACCAGAGCCAGGTTCCAACTTCTGTGGCCACTGCATTGATAACAAAATTGATAACTTTTGTAATATAATTTGTAATATAACACATACTAGAGATTATAGGATTAATTGTACCTAGTCCCATTTGAGTGCTTCCAAGTTTCTTTAAAGTGGTGAAGAAAAAGTAGTACTGTTATAGGGCGTACACACGGTCGGACTTTGTTCGGACATTCCGACAACAAAATCCTAGAATTTTTTCCGACGGATGTTGGCTCAAACTTGTTTTGCCTACACACGGTCACACAAAGTTGTCGGAATTTCCTATCGGCAACCACGCGGTCACGTACATCACGTACGACGAGACTAGAAAAGGCCGGTACCTTTTGGGCTCCTTTTGCTAATCTCGTGTTAGTAAAAGTTTGGTGAGAGACGATTCGCGCTTTTTCAGACTCGTGGCTTTCAGATCGTTTTCTGCCGTTCAGTTTGTGCTTGTGGGTTTGTATCTGCTCTTCAGTGCGTGCAGTCAGTTCGTATCAGAGTTTTCTGTGTGATCTTGCCTGCTCGTTGCTGTTTTTCAGGTCGTTCTTCACAGGCCTTGCTCTTCTTCAGTGCGTTCTGTTACTTCGTTCTGAGCAGCCGACCTTTTTCTAGCCATGTTTCGTATGCGTACTCCTCGTAGAGTTCATGCTGTGCGGGGGCTTGGTGTTGGGGTCCTGACCTTGACACAAGTCCAGTCCATGAACAGGATGAGGAGGAGTTCATGGACCAAGAATTGGTTGCTTCAGCGTGACCAGTTCTGTCATATGCCTTTGCTCCGTGAGATCCGTGAGAATAATCCTGATGATTTCAGGAACTTTCTCCGGTTGACGGACCCCGTATTTCACTGTTTGTTGGCTTCGCTGACCCCCTATATCAGCAGGCAGGATACCTGCATGAGGCAAGCCATCACTCCGGAGCAGAGGTTGGTCGCTACCTTGCGGTATTTGGCCACAGGGAGAAGCCTGCAGGACCTCAAGTTCTCGACAGGCATCTCCCCCCAGGCTCTGGGGATCATTATCCCAGAGACCTGTTTTGCCATCATACAGGTCCTGCAGAAGGAGTATATGAAGGTAAGATTTGTATCCTTTTATATCACATTTTATTGTATTGAATGTTTGCTAATATATTGTATTTCTTTCCTCATTCCCTAATTACCATGATTGAAATATGCAGCGAATGTCCCCTTTGTCCTCATGCATGCTGGATATTTATGTAATTATTATTTTATGTCCTTCATACATATTTGCCCTTCAATAACCTCTCCAGCATGGTGTCTCCTGCCCTATATTCACCTCATGTAGTCACTTAACAATGTATTTTATCAGCTCCATAGTAGTGCTTTACCCCAAACACCCCCTAAAATGTTTGGAAATGTTATTTTTGATTTAAATTCAGGCAGAGAGCCAGAGGCTTTTTTTTGTGGTGTCCCCAAATAATTTTTAGTAACCCTCCCTCCCACAACTGCTAAGTCAGCTGATTCCAATTCTCTATCCTCAATCATCTATCTGCTGACTTTGCCAAACCCATACACACTATACCCACCTCTTTAGTGCTCAGATTTATGAATGAATTCCCCAAAGCATGTAATGCAAGGGCCTGCCTGTATACTTTCCAATGGTACTGTTTAAAGTTTTTGTATCCTATTATTATCTTGATAGGTAATTGCAGAATGTCCAAATGCCCTCAAATGTGTACAGTGTGTATTTATATCTTTGTATTATGACACTTCTTACCTGTCCAGTGGTCTGCCAATAGTGTAACTAAGGAGGGGCTGTTCCAAGTAATACCCTGTATTTAGGCATTCATCTCTCAATGAAGTGAAGAGGGTTACCTGTCCAAGAGTTCCCCCCCTATAATGTTAGAAATGGCCCATGAGAGGGGGGGAGGGGGAATATGATAGGTGTACCTTATACTTTGGCCTTGTTAAATTCCCCTTAATAAATGCTATCTGGAGGTTGCCCCAGAATGTTTGTGTCTAATCTGCTTGCCATGTTTCTGTGAAAAAATCGTAATGTTTATTGTTTTTTCCTCAACAGTTTCCTTCCACGCCACAGGAATGGCAGACTGTGGCCTCCCACTTTGCCCAGCGGTGGGACTTTCCTAACTGCTGAGGGGCAATTGATGGGAAACATGTCCACATTGTCCCACCACCCAACTCGGGGTCGTACTATTATAATTACAAGGGGTTTAATAGTATAGTGACGTTGGCGGTGGTGTCGGCTAATTAAGACTTTCTGTATGTGGACGTGGGGAAGAATGGCCGGACGTCCGATGGTGGAGTCATCTCCCAGACGGAGTTCTACAGGCGTCTCCAGAATGCCAGCTCCACAGGACAATGTGGAAGGTCTCCCATTTGTGTTCGTTGCTGATGAAGCGTTTGCGCTGGGGGACCACCTGATGCGGCCATTCCCGATGAGGACTCTCACCCCGGAACAGAGGGTTTTTAATTACCGGCTGGCCAGAGCCCGAAGAGTGGTGGAGAACACATTTGGAATCCTGGCCAGCCGGTTCCAACTATTTCTGACACCCATCCATATGGCAGAGTATAAACTGAACCATATAATACTGGCATGCTGTGTTCTCCATAATTTTTTAAGAAAACATTCTGCCAACTATTCTGGCTCAGTTGGGCCTGAGGCCAGAATCCTACATCCAACAACACTGACGGCGCTTGAAAGTGGCCATCCTGGCTTGCCCTCCCTGAGTGCCCGTGATGTCCGGTTACGATACCTGGAGTTCTTTGCGGGTAGGGGGGCTATCAATATGCCAGACAATATGTAAAGCCTTTTTATAATAAAAAAAACAAAGAAATTCTTGGTGGACATTTACTGCTTGTGTTTGTTTTAGCTGACCCTGACAGAAATGTTTTGAGTGCAGAAAATGTTGTGATTGGGTAACCTTATACAAAGCACTGTTGGCTGTTATTTACTAAATGCAAAAACACATTTCACTACAAGTGCACTTGCAACTGCACTGAACCTGCACTTGTAGTGCAAAGTGGATTTGCCCTTAGGAAAAAACCCCCATTTTTGCATAAAACAGCTATTACATCACCCCAAAAGTGTTGTAGTGTTGAGACAATAATCCACGCATTCTTGAGTAAGCCACTTTTTTATACCTGCACAATCACATGTGCATTTACCAAAGGTTTTTAAAACAAACCAACATGTTTGTTGTATAACAATTTTTGCAGTAGCATTTTAAAAAATCGAAATATCCATTTCAGATAAAACAGGCCTGTGTAAAACCAACAAGAAAGCCAAAAAACTTGAACTTACAAAGTTCACATTAGGTAAAACCTGAAGGCTATATCAGACATCAGTATTTAGGAACTGGGTTTGATATAGCGTTCAGATGGGGGGAAATCACCCCTGGAAAAGCCAAATTTGGAAGATGCACACCAATTTACGAATGTCAACATGTGCTATCTGCCATCAGGGGGGATCAAGGGACGCGTTTTGGGGGAGCAAGCCCTTCCTCAATGCGACTTTATAATTGATGAAGGGGTTGCACCCCCAAAACGCGTCCATTGATCTCCCGTGATGGCAGATAGCACATGTTGGCACACTGTGTGCATCCTCCAAATTTGGCTTTTCTAAACATTGCAAAAAATTTTAAAATCTTGAACCACAATACAAAAAGTGATTTTGTGGGGTTTAAATTCGCCCCAAAACATCAATAATGTTATTATTTTTTTTAATAACATCATGGATTTTTTGCTGGATGTTGTGCAGTTCAGCATTACACCCCATGATCTCCCTGATCAGGATCTGGGCACTTTCAGAAGTAAAGCGTTGGGGATCCACAACCTCACGATCACCTAAAAAGAGATAAATAAAAAAAAAAAGGTATCAAAAATCTGCCACCATCCATCTCTTTTACCTGAGCCTGTGGTCGCAGACACTCACCTGTTGTGGTGCCAATCTCCACCACGTCTTCTTCTTCCTCCTGCTCAGCTTCGTTTGGGGGTATTTCACATTCTTCCATAGGTGGGGGGTCTGTGGTCTCCTCGGATGAGGGGTGTCCTCTGAGTCTTTTCTCCCCTATGTAAAACAAAAATGGTATAATTAGTACACAGATATTTGATGGCAGAACTAGAAATAGTAAACATTGCTTGGAAGTGGGGTACAATTGTCTATTTTAGCAGAGTTCCAAGATGTATATTTTTTATTGGCCTTTGTCAAGCTGCAATACTTTACCTGTTTGGTACAAGCTTCACAGATGTAGCCCCCCTATAGTATACACTGGAGCACCTGTGTGCCCCCCTAATAAAAATGGTGTTCTTGTGTCCCTCACTAGTGCTCCAGTGTCCAGATGTGAAAACAGCTGCTCAGTGTCCTCTCCTTACACACAATCTAGTTGGCATTTCATTCTAGTAACAAACCCATCTACACAAACAAATATTTGGCATCCAAGTAGGCCCAAAAAGAATGTGTGAAAATGCATATGGCCTAAACAATGGTGTTCTAGAGGCCGAAAGAAAAATGTTGGATACGAACGAATAATGGGCCCATGAACATTAAAGTTGCCCTTTTAAACGTTACAATTAATAAAAGCATATGGAGCAGAACGAACGGAATAAAGACAGAAAGAATAGGAACACAGCACAACTACTTACTTTTTTGCAGCACTCTCCGGATCTTTCGGTACTGCTCTGGCTCTCTCAACTTCAGGTCCGACCACCGCTTCCTGAGCTGATCTTTAGATCTTCGTACCCCGAAATTCCTGTGAAGGCTTTTGATCACTTTAGCAATGATTTTGGCCTTTCAGATGTTGGAGTGGGGGTAAGGCCCATATTTTCCTTCATAGTCGGACTTCCTCATGATGTCGACCATCTCCAACATCTCCTCAAAGGACATATTTGTGGCCTTAAAACGTCTCCTTCTGTATCGGGACGTGCCTGGATGCGGGCTTTCCTCCTCCTCCTTCTCGTTGCTATAATTAGCACACACCTGCTCTAAATCCGCCATCATGCTCTTCACCCACTGCGCCGAACGAAAAGGGGCGGGGAATAGACTAGAAAGAACGTCAGGGGCGGGCGGAGTTACACGTATGCGCAGTGTGTATAAAGCGTAACACGCGTGCGTATTACGTACGATCTGTGAGTGGAGGAAGGAGCATTGGACGCGCCGATCGTAAGAACGAAGGTAAGAGACAAACTTGTGCCTATACTGGTTCTAGATTGAGGCCTATATTGTAACAAAATTAGGAGAGTTTTGTCTGACATTAGGCTTTGTCTTGTGTTGTGTCTTGCAGTGAACATGGATATGCTACTCAAAGATAATGACTTCATGTCAGTATTCCTAGAGATGCTAAGGGAGCTGCCCTGTCTGTGGGAGATTAAACACCCCCATTTCAAGAACCAAGCAAAGAGGAAGGCAGCACTGGTGCAATTGTGTGAAATTGTGAAGCAGGTGATCCCCACGGCAGACATCACCTATTTAAAGATATTAATTGGTGGCCTGAGGAGCACATATCTAAGGGAGCGAAAGAAAGTCCTGGATTCACAGAGATCCGGAGCAGCAGATGACATCTATGTCCCCAGGATATTGTACTACGACAGGCTGCACTTTCTGGCAGGCCAGACTGAACCCAGGCCATCCCTCATAAGTCTTCCTTCCACGCTTCCTTCCCCCCTGGCTGAGGCTTCTGACGCCCAACCTGGGCCTTCCAGGCCACATGTGGAGGAGCCCAGATTGAGCCAGGTATAGCATTCCTCTAAAGATTTCTGCTTGTCCAATCAATGATGTTAACTAGATGTTAGTTGGGAGTACTAATTTAGGATTGTGATTGATGATGCAACAACTAAAACCATGTCCCTTTTTCATACACAGGGAAGTCTCAGCCAGGAGGTGGCCGGGCCGAGCCGGCTGGCTGATCTGCAGGTCCCTCCACCCCCCCTGAAAACAGAAAGTGGCAGTAGGAGGAGTGCCCTAGAGGAGGCTGCTATAGGATTCTTTTGGAGGGCTACAGAGGTCCTGGGAGCACCCCACACCATGGAGGAGAACATTGCTGCCTTCATTGCATATAAAATGCAGAGGATGGAGAAGGGCCAAAAAGCAATGTGTGAGGCCCTCATATCGGAGGCTCTGGAGAAAGGTATGAGGGGCCAAATTACACCTCAGACACACCTTCGCGATGGTCCTCCTCCTCCTCCTGCAGGTCCTCCTCCTCCTCCTCCCTCTCCTCCAGGTCCTCCCAGTCCTCCTCCAGGTCCTCCCAATCCTCCTCCTCCTGCAGGACCTCCTCCTCCTCCTCCAGGTCCTACTCCTCCTCCTGCCACATCTCCAACTGCACAGCCACAGCCCGGAAGGAAGCGTGAAAGGAAGACCAGACAGTGATTGCTCTGGGTTCAGTCCGGTCGGCCAAAAAATGCAGCCTCTTGTGGTACCACAGCCTGGGGACACAGATGTCATCTGCTGCTATCCGGATCTCTGCGAATTCTGGACCAGACTGCCCTCCCTTACATATGGACTCCTCAGGCCACCAATTTTGATGTTGAAGAATTGATGTCTGCCGTGGGGGTCCCAGGCTTCACTAATTTCTCCTGTTGATCCAGTGTTGCCTTCCTCTTTGTTTGGTTCTGATCCCTTAATAAAGGATTTTTGTTTTGAATTATACTCTCCTATGTGTTTTACTTCAAAAAGGACAGTTTGTTTGTGAGGATTCAGGTACATTTCAAATATACAATGTGAAATGAACAAGGGACACCAACAACAAACAATCTCCTGGAGATTAAATAATACAAGATATCAATGGTGTTGGGGTAACTTGACACACAAAACACACACAAAAATATTCTGGAGTAAAAATAAAAATAACATTGAACAAAGATCAGCCTTGGAAAAAATCCAAACATTAAAGAAAAAAAAAGGTTTAAAATCCAAAAAAACAAAAAAAAAAATATATAAAACTGTCAGATGTGACAACTAATAACAATATATCCAGGGAATCCCCTAAAAAAACACAAATAAAACTTTGTGAGAAGTGTGTGTGAATATGAGCAGCAAAACTACTTAATTCTTGTCACATTATAAAGAAGAAGAGAGTGCGCTGTATTAAACCATTTTGAACATTGCAGCGTGAGGAAAGTGCTGTATCCATTGCGAACGCTAAGTTTACCAGAACGAGCTGTCCCGTCTCGGAATTTCTTCTGAGCATGCGTGGCACTTTGGGCGTCGGAACAGGCCACACACGGTCGGAATTGACACGATCGGATTTTGTTGTCAGAAAATTTTATCTCCTGCTGTCCAACTTTGTGTGTCAGAAAATCCGATGGAAAATGTCCGATGGCGCCCACACACGGTCGGAATTTCCGACAACACGCTCCGGTCGGACATTTTCCATCGGAAAATCCGACCGCGTGTACGGGGCATTACTGTTAAAGGATATCTCCAGGCAAATATATAACTTCAGAATCTAAATTATTTAATTATATTTCTCAACTTCAGCACATGTTCTACTTATAGCTACAGGCATCTGTGCACAGATTATTTCCCGACACCCATTCCTTAAACATGGTAATTGCATTATTAAGTGACTGCAGTAAAAAAAGATTGACAATTAAGTTCAGTCTGTTTAATCACTTACCTCACTTACCTCATCCAGGCTTCTGATTGGACAATGAATGAATAGCAACAAATAAATTAGGTTTTTCACCTGAGTACCCCTCTTACAAACATGTTCTCAGGGTTGGACAGTACTGTGCAATGACTAGAGCTTTATTAGTTCAAATTGCTGCCATTTTCTCTCCCTGCATGTACTTCTGTGTAGGATTTTACTACATGCTACTATAAAGATAACTTCAGGTACAATACTGTCTTTACTTACAATATATGTATCAGGTACTTGGTGAAGACTGCTGTGTTGTGGGGGCCTCCAGTTCAACACTCCTGAGGATGGAAAAAGAGAGTGTGAAGGCCAGGACCTGGAACCTGCTGGAACCGATCATACCTTGGGGCTGCGGACTAAAAAATTGTCTGAACGTATTGGTCAGACGGCCACCTTCTCCACCGCTCCTTCTTTGACTGACCGAAGCCCCAGCAACACATTGTCCAGAAACAGGAGTTTGTAACCTCCCAGTCTCTGGGAACGCATTGCACAGACCTTTCTGCAAGGCCTCCCGAAGATGTTTCATCCTCTGCTCCCTCTGCGACGGCAAGATAAGGTCCGCAACCTTACCCTTGTAATGTGGATCAAGGAGGGTTGCCAGCCAGTATTGGTCCTTCTCCTTGATACCACAAATACAAGGATCCTTACGCAGGCTTTGCAGGATCAGGAAAGCCTCTGCAGCATGGCCAACATTGAGTTCCACCTGGTGGGCATGTCACAGATTAGGCGGTTCTTGGGCAGGTTAAATTCCTTTTGGAGGTCTGCCAGCCGAGCACTGGCATTATATGCACACAGACTTTCCTAACCTGCCTCAGGACATCTTGTAAGCCTGGGTACCTGCCCAAGAACCGCTGCACCACCAAGTTAAGGATGTGAGCCAAACAGGGCACATGGGTCAGTTGTCCCTGTTGGAGGGCTGAGAGGAGGATGTTGCCATTGTCGCAAACCACGATTCCTGCCTTAAGTTGGTGTGGCGTCAACCACCTCTGAACCTGCCCCTGCAGAGCTGACAGAACCTCTGCCCCAGTGTGGCTCCTGTCCTCCAAGCACACCAGCTCAAGCACCACATGGCATCTTTTGGCCTGCATACTTGTGTAGCCCCTTGAACGCCTACGGAGCACCGCTGGTTCCGAGGACAAAGCACAGGAAGAGGCCATGGAGGAAAAAGAAGAGGAGGGGGTGGAGGAGAGAGGTGTGTCACAATCATTAGTAGTGGCATTTTGGAGGCGTGGTGGCGGAACAACCTCCAACACTACTGCATCTTGTCCTGCATCCTTCCCGGCTGCCAGCAGAGTGACCCAATGCACCGTGAAACTTAGGTAACGTCCCTGTCCATGCCTGCTGGACCATGAGTCAGTGGTAATATGCACCTTACCGCTGACCGACCTGTCCACCGAGGCCAAAACATTGCCTTCCACATGCTGGTAGAGAGCCGGAGTCGCCTTCTGTGAGAAAAAGTGGCGTTTGGGTACTTGCTACTGAGGAACCGCACATTCCACAAACTCACGGAATGGGGCAGAGTCTACCAACTGAAAAGGTAGCAGTTAAAGTGCTAGCAATTTTGCCAAGCTAGCATTCAACTGCTGGGCATGTCAATGGCTGGGAGCGAACTTCTTTCGGCGGTGCAGCAGCTGGGGCAGGGAAATTTGCCTGGTACAATCTGACATCAGTGTACCAAAAGCAGATTGCCCACAAGTATTTGGCTGTGACACACCTAATTCTACACCTTCATTCCTCTCAGTGCAGGTCTCAGAGAGGACTGAAGGTATAGTGGGGTTGGAGATCTCAGCTGATGAGGAGCAAAGAGAGGTCCTCTTTGTTCTTTGGTGTGGGTCTTTTAGATACGCTTGCCAACGAACTGCATGGCAGGTCAACATATGTCTGGTCAAGCATGTGGTGCCCAAGCGGGAGATGTTTTGGCCACGCGAGATATGCTTGAGACATATGTTGCAAATAGCAGCGGTGCGATCTGATGCACTCGTCTCAAAAAAGGCCCACACCAAAGAACTTTTAAAATAACGTGCAGAGACAGCAGCGCCCTGCACATGCGGAGCTTTGCGGTGTGATGCAGTCAGTGTGCTGTCCTTAGGCTGGCCCCTGGAGGGCATCCTGCCTCGTTGGTGATGTGCCTCCTCCTCCTCCTCCTCTCTCCTATCAGGCACCCACGTTGAGTCAGTGACCTCATCATCCCCCTCCCTGCTCATCACTGGAGCAAACCTGGCAGTATGCTGCAGCAGGGGGAGCATGACTGCCAGATTGCTGTCCTTCTTGGGCACCCCCTCTGTCCGTGCTCACGTTACTGCCTTCATCTAGCTCAGTATCATCATCAGAGCCTTCTAAACACTCAGTATCATCATCAGAGCCTTCTAAACACTGGGCATCCTTCTGGAGCATGTACCCAACACTGTGGTCAAACAGTTTGAGGGACTTCTCAGGAGGACATGGTGGGGCTAGGGAAGGAGTCACTGATGCCATTGAGCCGAGGGAAGAGGCCGTGTTGGCAGCTGCTTTGCCAGACAAGGTACCCTGAGCATGGGTGAGAGAGGATGAGGAGGATGAGGATGGCTTGGTCATCCACTCGACCAAGTCTTCCGCATGTTGCGGCTCAACACGACCGGCTGCCGAAAAAAAGACCAAGCGTGTCCCACGACCACGTGCTGATGAGGATACACCGTCTCCACGACCAGCACTTTTGCCTCTAGACACAGAGCCTGTTTGCCCTCTTTTTTTGGCTTGTGACTGTCTGCCTCTCCTTGTTGGCCTCCCAGACATACTAATGGTCTGTAGCTGCACTAAGCTGAGATATATATATAGTGATACTGCAGCTAGCAAAATCAACTGCCTGCCTGTAGTATGAGAACACCACCAACCTTCTACAGGTAGCTTTAGCTGAACACTGTGCAGAGGTCGCACTACACTAACGTGTAAATAATTTAGCTGCCTGCGGTAGTGATAGGATCAGGAAAACACCACCAACCTTCTACAGGTAGCTTTAGCTGAACACTGTGCAGAGGTCGCATTACACTAACGTGTAAATAATTTAGCTGCCTGCGGTAGTGATAGAATCAGGAAAACACCACCAACCTTCTACAGGTAGCTTTAGCTGAACACTGTGCAGAGGTCACACTAAACTAACTTGTAGCTTTAGCTGAACACTGTTCAGAGGATGCACTACACTAACTTGTAGCTTTAGCTGAACACTGTGAGGAGGACGCACTACACTAACTTGTAGCTTTAGCTGAACACTGTGCAGAGGTCGCACTACACTAACGTGTAAATAATTTAGCTATTTAGCTTCAGGTAGCTGTAAATACTGTAACAACACAAGCCGGCCTGTCAGTAGGAAGATAACAGTAACGGATCTAGCTAAATTGAATGCAGTATATATATATATATATATATATATATATATATGTATACAACACCTGAAAATGCATATATATACACAATACACTGTAAGTGCAGCTAACTGACTGACTGTCCTGCCTAATCTATCTAACGTAAATCAAATGACACTGTCTCTCTCTCTGTCTATCTCTCTCTCAAGCCGGAACACACTACACAAGGCCGCCTTGCAGGCAGCCTTATATAGTGTGGGGCGTGTTATAAACCTCCTGAGCCATAATTGGCCAAAACCACCCTGGCTTTGGCCAATTACAGCTCTCTCTACAGACGGCGCTGTGATTGGCCAAGCATGCGGGTCATAGTGCATGTTTGGCCAATCATCAGCCAGCAATGCACTGCGATGCCGCAGTGAATTATGGGCCATGACGCGCCACACGAATTTGGCGCAAACGGCCCATATCGTTCGCAATTCGGCGAACGATCGAACAGCCAATGTTCGAGTCAAACATGGGTTCCACTTGAACACGAAGCTCATCCCTATTGCTGACTGGTGATATTGCTCTTCAAGTGGGTAGAGCTGGTAGTTGCAGTCCTCAGAACAGGATGCAGAAGCAGCTTGACACCGGAGCAGAAGACAGTAGCAGGATCAGGAGACAGGCACCGAGCCACCAAATGAGCAGGCAGAGCAAGTCCAGGAGGCAGACCTGGATGAAGTGGAACATCACATCTAACATTGCTCCTTCAAATGAAAATAAAAGCATGTGTGCAATGTGCATGTGCATGTGCATGAGCACAAGCATAGATCTGCACTGGCTTTCTGGTGCTGGAAATCTGGTTTACCTTACAATATGTAATACGTTATCAATTTATACATGATAGAAAAATGTGTTTTTTAAAGTGGAATTGAAGTTGAAAATTAAGATTTTCTGTCCTATAGGGAACATCTATAAACAGTGGCGGAAGTATAGGGGTCGCTGAGGTCGCCATGGCGACTGGACCCCATGCTGCGGGGGGCCCTTGAGGGCCCCCCTGTTTATCTTGATAGGAGGAGCGGCTGAGATCGATCTCCCTGATCGTCGGCCGAACTGTAATCGGCACTGTGCAGGGAGCTTGTCACACTAAAGTGAAAGCAGTGTGTGCTGTGCTCTTTGTCTCCCCCTACAGTGCAGTTCCCAGCAGGAAGTGGTGAGGTAAAGCACTGCCGTTTTTTAAAAGGCTTTCTGTATGTGTGTGTTCTTATGTGTGTTTATATGTGTGTTTGTGTATGTGTTTGCATGTGTTTATGTGTGTATTTATATATGTATATGTGTTTGTGTGTGTATATACAGCATATGTGTGTGTATATTATGTGTGTTTATCTATGTGTATGTGTGTGTGTGTTTTTAGATGCAGTGGTGGCCCATGCATTAAAGGCGCACGGGCGCCGCCCCCTCTCTCCAGCTACCCCTCTATCACCAATAGATAGATTTATGCATTGCATGAATCTATCTATGGCCGCCGCTGCCACCCCCTATTCAGGCACCCAGCCCCTTTTTGGGCACAGGGAACCTGAATTACAGTGGCGGGGTGGTTTTGAAGCACCGGATTAGAGCCATAGGCTCTAATAGGCATCAAAAAAGGTGACCTCGCAGGCCACTCAGCTGTGTTAGAAAAGCGAATGACTATTCGCTTTCCTAACACTAAACTGCCTCTCCACCAATCAGGTGCTCGGGTCTGTTACCCACCACCTGATTGGCTGAAACGACAGGCGCCGCTATTGGATGGCTATCAGGAGGGGAGGACGGGAGATGAGGACAGCAGGAGAAGCATGGAGGACCCCACTCGTTGCAGTCACCCGCTGCCCCACCAAGACAGGGTAAGTGCCGATGAGCGCTCGGGGGTCACACTTGGGGCATTCAAGGGCACACTGGCAGCATTTAATGGGCACACTGGCAGCATTTGATGGGCACGGTGGCAGCGTTTGGCACAGTGGCTGCGTTTGATGGAACACTGGCAGCATTTAATGGGCACAGTGGCAGCGTTTGATGGGCACACTGGCAGCATTTGATGGGCACACTGGCAGCGTTTGATGGGCACACTGGCAGCGTTTGATAGGCATAGTGGCAGCGTTTGGCACAGTGGCTGCAATTGATGGCACAGTGGCAGCATTTAAGTGGCAAAGTGGCAGCATTTGATGGGCACAGTGGCAGCAATTGATGGCACAGTGGCAGCGTTTGATGGCACACTGGCAGCATTTAGATGGCACAGTGGCAGCATTTGATGGGCACAGTGGCAGCAATTGATGGCACAGTGGCTGCGTTTGATGGCACACTGGCAGCATTTAAGTGGCACAGTGGCAGCGTTTGATGGGCACAGTGACAGCATTTGATGGGCACACTGGCAGCATTTGATGGGCACAGTGGCAGCGTTTGGCACAGTGGCTGCAATTGATGGCACAGTGGCAACATTTAAGTGGCACCGTGGCAGCATTTGATGGGCACAGTGGCAGCAATTGATGGCACAGTGGCAGCGTTTGATGGCACACTGGCAGCATTTAAGTGGCACAGTGGCAGCATTTGATGGGCACAGTGGCAGCAATTGATGGCACAGTGGCTGCGTTTGATGGCACACTGGCAGCATTTAAGTGGCACAGTGGCAGCGTTTGATGGGCACAGTGGCAGCGTTTGATGGGCACACTGGCAGCATTTGATGGGCACAGTGGCAGCGTTTGACGGGCACAGTGGCAGCGTTTGATGGGCACAGTGGCAGCGTTTGATGGGCACACTGGCAGCGTTTGATGGGCACAGTGGCTGCGTTTGATGGGAACAGTGGCTGCGTTTGATGGGCACAGTGGCAGCGTTTGGCACAGTGGCTGCGTTTGATGGCACACTGGCAGCATTTAAGTGGCACAGTGGCTGCAATTGATGGGCACAGTGGCTGCATTTGATGATTTTTTTTCAAAAAATGTTTGCGCCCCCAAAAATATTTTGAGCACCAGCCCCCACTGTTTAGATGTGTGTATGCACATTTTATGTATGCACGTTTAATCCTGACACCCTATATGTGTACAATCAGGACTGATTTTTTTTTCTTGCTCGTTCAAAGTACCAGCAACAAAATGCTGTTCCTCTGAAAAGTGATCCATGTTCAAATCACTTTTCAGAGGCATTTGCCAGCCGGCAAAGAGGCAATATGTTGCCTCCTGACCACCTGTTTTAACCCCTTAAAGTAATTGTAAAGGTTTTTTTTTAAATAACAAACATGTCATACCTTCATTGTGCAGTTAGTTTTGCACAGAGTGGCCCTGAACACCGACTTCTGGGGTCCCTCGGCGGCTCTCGCAGCTCCTCCTCTTATCAGACATCCCCCTAGGAAAAGTGCTGTCCTGGGGTCAGGGGGGCCCTTCATGATTTCTTGCATCGGGGCCCTGAAGGTTTTAGTTACGCCATTGTCTATAAATGTCAACTGTGCCTAAGCAGTACCCTGATGATTTTATGTCTTGTCTTAATAATTTTGTCTTGAATTCCTCCTGATATCAGTGCAATAAAATATTAATGCAATTCCTGACATGTAACAGCAATTATCCAATCATCTAAGGCACTCCTGACATTGACTTCTAGCCTCAAAAGATTTGGAGTGAGATTTGATAGTTACCACTGTGCTGTATCCTATTCCTCTGTGGACGTGTCAAAGAAAAAGTTGGATCTGAGGGACTTGTAGTGCAGGGATCTCCTGGATTCTTGGGCACATGATCCACTGGGCCATTTTAAAAGTTTCCCAGAGTTCAGCTTTAAGATTAATTATTGCTCCATCTCATTTGTTGCATATGAACAAATGGACACAACCTTACTAAATGTAGTTCGTAGGAGTTTGAATTTTAGCTATTTTTGACAAATTTAAGCACTTTTAAATAAAAATATATTTCTGTATTAAATTGCTTTTATTTTAGCCTTATCCATCCTACATGTATACATCTCATAGAATTTCATATTTTTTATTGTATTCTGTATCTTTTATCTAGCATATAATTTTTAATACTTAAAATGGGAAGGTAAAGTGAATTCTCATTTCAATGCATATTTTCACTGTTTAACTGTTATATTTCTGTTATATGCATTTTAATATCCCACTCTGATTCTTATTATATCTTTTTTATTCGGAACGTTATTCCATTCTGTTTTTCTACAATGTGTAGATTATTATTATTTAAATAATATACCATTAATTCCATAATATTGCTTTTGCGTTTTTATTGTTATTTTAAGTATTATTGTTGCCATTTTGTATATTGTATATTGTTATATTCAGTATATGTTATGATTTTTTTTATTTTAGATGATGTCACTAAAAACATAAACACAAGGGCCCTTTTGTGTCTGTTGTTGATAGCCTTTTTTAAGGCTCTACTGAGCATCTCTATCCATGCTGTTGTAGAAATGGTATCATCAAAAAACATTAAAGTGATACTAAAGGATCGTTTTTTATTTTTTTTAAATAACAAACATGTCATACTTACCTCTTCTGTGCAGCTCGTTTTGCACAGAGTGGCCCCAAACATCTATTTCTGGGGTCCATCGGTGGCTCTTGCGGCTCCTCCCCTCATTAGATAACCCCCTTGGAGAAGGGCTCTCCCAAGGGGGTTACCTTGCGGACGCGCTCCTGAGTCCAGCATTCGGCATCCATGGAGGCCAAATGCAGGAATCGGCCCCGCCTCCTGGTGCCCGCATTATTGGATTTGATTGACAGCAGCGGGAGCCAATGGCTGCGCTGCTATCAATCTATCCAATCAAGAGCCGGGGACTCATTGAGAGAGGGACAGCAATGACGCGCCAATGTAAATTTGGGGCTCAGGTAAGTAAAATGGGGGGCTGGGGGGCCAGTGACTGCAAGGTCTTTTTTCACCCTAATGCATAGGATGCATTAGGGTGAAAAAACACGAGCCTTTACAACCCCTTTAAAATAATTTTCTGCCTAATGAATTTCCTATAGAACCTTATGTTTTATACATCCCAAAATGCTTTAATAAGTGTAGAATTTTCTAGACAAACTAATAACTAGTAAGTATGGATAGCATATCTAGTGTCCCAATACAGTTACCATTTTTTGCATCCTCTAGTATGGGCACTATCAGAAATTGTGACAGTTTTATCGCACATCTGAAATATTTTATTCAATTAGCTTTGAGACCATAATTGCTTTTGATTTCCATTAGATGTCAACTTCATAATTTAGATTTGGAGGCAGTAATTTTATTTTTTTACTAAGTCCTTAGGTTCTAATTTAGTTGACAATTTATTTTGGACTACATAGATTTTATTCATAAGCATAGCATTACCAAACTTTAGCAGGATAGGGGTTTGTTTTCAAGTTAAACTATTGTTTTATGAGCTACCATGAGGATTTTTCCATCTAGTGCTGGAACCCCTTCAGAGCAAACCTTACCCTCTATATTTGTTATAGTAACTGTCTTCATTCTCTGCAATGAAAGCCTAAGTCATTCACAGCAATTTTAAACCCACTGAGAGTAATTCTTAAACCAATGCTCAGTCATCCATGCTCAGAGTTGACAACATCCTGGATTCATTACATATCATATAGCCAATTCTGCAGACTTAGCCAGAATTGCGGTAGATTAGAAGATTTCATCACTCAAATTAAACTGTGTAATACAAGCATGAAGTTGGCAAATACAACTGTGCAAGTTGTGTGCCATCCTTAAGTTGGCTGTCGATCACATCTATAAGATAGTAAGCACAAGACCTAACTGAGAAAGCTTTCATGTCAGCCTGCAATATAAAGTGCTGTTACTTTGCAACAGATTCACAAAACCCAGAAAACTTTATACAATGAGGCATGACACTAAACACACTTATAGGGCGTACACACGGTCGGACATTGTTCGGACATTCCGACAACAAAATCCTAGGATTTTTTCCGACAGATGTTGGCTCAAACTTGTTTTGCCTACACACGGTCGCACAAAGTTGTCGCAATTTCCGATCGGCAACCACGCGGTCACGTACACCACGTACGACGAGACTAGAAAAGGCCGGTTCAGAACCAAGCGCGGCACCCTTTGGGCTCCTTTTGCTAATCTCGTGTTAGTAAAAGTTTGGTGAGAGACGATTCGCGCTTTTTCAGACTCGTTGCTCTCAGATCGTTTTCTGCCGTTCAGTTTGTGCTTGTGGGTTTGTATCTGCTCTTCAGTGTGTGCAAGCAAGTTCCGCGTGACTTAGTCATTGTATTCTTGTTCGTTCGTTACTGGTTTTCAGGTCGCTCTTCACAGGCCTTGCTGTTCTTCAGTGCGTTCTGTTACTTTGTTCTGAGCAGCCGACCGTTTTCTAGCCATGTTTCGTATGCGTACTCCTCGTAGAGTTCGTGCTGTGCGGGGGCTTGGTGTTGGGGTCCTGACCTTGACACAAGTCCAGTCCATGAACAGGGTGGGGAGGAGTTCATGGACCAAGAATTGGTTGCTTCAGCGTGACCAGTGCTCTCATATGCCTTTGCTCCGTGAGATCCGTGAGAATAATCCTGATGATTTCAGGAACTTTCTCAGGATGACGGACCCCGTGTTTCACCGTTTGTTGGCTTCGCTGACCCCCTATATTAGCAGGCAGGATACCTGCATGAGGCAAGCCATCACTCCGGAGCAGAGGTTGGTCGCTACCTTGCGGTATTTGGCCACAGGGAGAAGTCTGTAGGACTTGAAGTTCTTGACAGGCATCTCCCCCCAGGCTCTGGTGATCATTATCCCAGAGACCTGTTTTGCCATCATCCAGGTCCTGCAGAAGGAGTATATGAAGGTAAGATTTTTATCCTTTTATATCACATTTTATTGTATTGAATGTTTGCTAATATATTGTATTTCTTTTCTCATTCCCTAATTACCATGATTGTAATATGCTGTGAATGTCCCCTTTGTCCTCATGCATGCTGGATTTTTATGTAATTATTATTTTAGGTCCTTCATACATATTTGCCCTTCAATAACCTCCCCAGCATGGTGTCTCCTGGCCTATATTCACCTCATGTAGTCACTTAACAATGTATTTTATCTGCTCCATAGTAGTGCTTTACCCCAAACACCCCCTAAAATGTTTGGTAATGTTATTTTTGATTTAAATTCAGGCAGAGTGCCAGAGGCTTTTTTTGTGGTGTCCCCAAATCATTTTTAGTAACCCTCCCTCCCCCAACTGCTAAGTCAGCTGATCCCAATTCTCTATTCTCAATCATCTATCTGATGACAAACCCATACACACTATACCCACCTCTTTAGTGCTCAGATTTATGAATGAATTCCCCAAAACATGTAGTGCAAGGGCCTGCCTGTATACTTTCAAATGGTACTGTTTAAAGTTTTTGTAATAGCAGAATGTCCAAATGTCCTCAAATGTGTACAGTGTGTATTTATATCTTTGTATTATGACACTTCTTACCTGTCCAGTGGGCTGCCAATAGTGTAACTAAGGAGGGGCTGTTCCAAGTAATACCCTGTATTTAGGCATTCATCTCTCAATGAAGTGAAGAGGGTTACCTGTCCAAGAGTCCCCCCCCATAATGTTAGAAATGGCCCATGAGAGGGGGGGACGGGGAATATGATAGGTGTACCTTATACTTTGGCGTTGTTAAATTCCTCTTAATAAATGCTATCTGGAGGTTGCCCCATAATGTTTGTGTCTAATCTGCTTGCCATGTTTCTGTGAAAAAATAGTAATGTTTATTGTTTTTTCCTCAACAGTTTCCTTCCACGCCACAGGAATGGCAAACTGTGGCCTCCCACTTTGCCCAGCGGTGGGACTTTCCTAACTGCGGAGGGGCAATTGATGGGAAACACGTCCACATCGTCCCACCACCCAACTCGGGGTCGTACTATTATAATTACAAGGGGTTTAATAGTATAGTGATGTTGGCGGTGGTGTCGGCTAATTACGACTTCTTGTATGTGGACGTGGGGAAGAATGGCCGGATGTCCGATGGTGGAGTCATCGCCCAGACGGAGTTCTACAGGCGTCTCCAGAATGGCAGCTTGGACTTGCTAACTCCAGAGGACAAATGTGGAAGGTCTCCCATTTGTGTTCGTTGCTGATGAAGCGTTTGCGCTGGGGGACCACCTGATGCGGCCATTCCCGATCAGGACCCTCACCCCGGAACAGAGAGTTTTTAATTACCGGCTGGCCAGAGCCCGAAGAGTGGTGGAGAACACATTTGGAATCCTGGCCAGCCGGTTCCGACTATTTCTTACACCCATCCATATGGCAGGGTATAAACTGAACCATATAATACTGGCGTGCTGTGTTCTCCATAATTTTTTAAGAAAACATTCTGCCAACTATGCTGGCTCAGTTGGGCCTGAGGCCGGAATCCTACATCCAACAACACTGACGGCGCTTGAAAGTGGCCGTCCTGGCTTGCCCTCCCTGAGTGCCCGTGATGTCCGGTTACGATACCTGGAGTTCTTTGCGGGTAGGGGGGCTATCAATATGCCAGACAATATGTGAAGCCTTTTTCAAATAAAAAAAAAAAGAAATTCTTTGTGGACATTTACTGCTTGTGTTTGTTTTAGCTGACCCTGACAGAAATGTTTTGAGTGCAGAAAATGTCGTGATTGGGTAACCTTATACAAAGCACTGTTGGCTGGTATTTCCTAAATGCAAAAAACACATTTCACTACAAGTGCACTTGCAACTGCACTGAACCTGCACTTGTAGTGCAAAGTTTATTTGCCCTTAGGAAATAACCCCCATTTTTGCATAAAACAGCAATTACATCACCCCAAAAGTGTTGTAGTGTTGAGACAATAATCCACACATTCTTGAGTAAGCCACTTTTTTATACCTGCACAATCACATGTGCATTTACCAAAGGTTTTTAAAACAAACCAACATGTTTGTTGTATAACAATTTTTGCAGTAGCATTTTAAAAAATCGAAATATCCATTTCAGATAAAACAGGCCTGTGTAAAACCAACAAGAAAGCCAAAAAACTTGAACTTACAAAGTTCACATTAGGTAAAACCTGAAGGCTATATCAGACATCAGTATTTAGGAACTGGGTTTGATATAGCGTTCAGATGGGGGGAAATCACCCCTGGAAAAGCCAAATTTGGAAGATGCACACCAATTTACGAATGTCAACATGTGCTATCTGCCATCAGGGGGGATCAAGGGACGTGTTTTGGGGGAGCAAGCCCTTCCTTAACGTGACTTTATAATTGAGGAAGGGGTTGCACCCCCAAAACGCGTCCATTGATCTCCCGTGATGGCAGATAGCACATGTTGGCACACTGTGTGCATCCTCCAAATTTGGCTTTTCGAAACATTGCAAAAAATTTTAAAAGTTTGGACCACAATACAAAAAGTGATTTTGTGGTGTTTAAATTCGCCCCAAAACATCAATGATGTTATTATTTTTTTTAATAACATCATGGATTTTTTGCTGGATGTTTTGCAGTTTGGCATTACACCCCATGACCTCCCCGATCAGGATCTGGGCACTTTCAGAAGTAAAGCGTTCTATATCCCTCACATCACGATCACCTAAAAAGAGATAAAGAAAAAAAAAAAAGGTCTCAAAAATCTGCCACCATCCATCTCTTTTACCTGAACCTGTGGTCGCAGACACTCACCTGTTGTGGTGCCAATCTCCACCACATCTTCTTCTTCCTCCTGCTCTTCTTCTTGGGTTGGGGGTATTTCCCCTTCTTCCATAGGTGGGGGGTCTGTGGTCTCCTCGGATGAGGGGTGTCCTCCGGGTCTTTTCACCCATATGTAAAACAAAAATGGTATAATTAGCACACAGATATTTGATGGCAGAACTAGAAATAGGAAACATTGCTTTGAAGTGGGGTACAATTGTCTATTTTAGCAGAGTTCCAAGATGTAATTTTTTTATTGGCCTTTGTCAAGCTGCAATACTTTACCTGTTTAGTACAAGCTTCACAGATGTAGCCCCCCTATAGTATACACTGGAGCACCTGTGTGGCCCCCTAATAAAAATGGTGTTCTGGGGTCCCACACTAGTGCTCCAGTGTCCAGATGTGAAAACAGCTGCTCAGTGTCCTCTCCTTACACACAATCTAGTTGGCATTTCATTATAGTAACAAACCCATCTACACAAACAAATATTTGGCATCCAAGTAGGCCCAAAAAAATGTGGGAAAATGCATATGGCCGAAACAATTGTGTTCTAGAGGCCGAAAGAAAAATGTTTGATACGAACGAATAATGGGCCCATGAACATTAAAGTTGCCCTTTTAAACGTTACAATTAATAAAAGCATATGGAGCAGAACGAACGGAATAAAGACAGAAAGAATAGGAACACAGCACAACTACTTACTTTTTTGCAGCACTCTCCGGATCTTTCGGTACTGCTCTGGCTCTCTCAACTTCAGGTCCGACCACCGCTTCCTGAGCCGATCTTTAGATCTTCGTACCCCAAAATTCCTGTGAAGGCTTTTGATCACTTTAGCAATGATTTTGGCCTTTCAGATGTTGGGGTGGGGGTAAGGCCCATATTTTCCTTCATAGTCGGACTTCCTCATGATGTCGACCATCTCCAACATCTCCCCAAAGGACATATTTGTGGCCTTAAAACGTCTCCTTCTGGATCAGGACGTGCCTGGATCCGGGCTTTCCTCCTCCTCCTCCTCGTTGCTATAATTAGCACACACCTGCTCTAAATCCGCCATCATGCTCTTCACCCACTGCGCCGAACGAAAAGGGGCGGGAAATAGACTAGAAAGAATGATGGATCATCAAACACAGGGACACATGCGGCACCTCCAGTGAAGACTCCACTATGATCTCGCTCTCTCGCTCCGCAGTTAAGCCCGGCAAGAAGAAAAACATATACGCCTCCAATGGTGTAGTACCAATATGTGTTTAATGAATATATGCAAAAAAAAACCTACTCAGAACATCTTATGGATAGTGCAATAGAGCAAAGTAAGTGCCTTCGGAGCCTGCTCCAGCAAAGCGTGAGTGATGTCAGCACAAGCTCTGCCCCACCGATTCAGCTTAGGCTTTCATTATTTTTGTTTTATATTTGTACCTGCTGTGGGCCAATTCCAATGTGATGTATATCATTATTTTCCCAGTGACGTTTCCTAGTGCTGGATGGAAGCAGCCTAGAAACAGTGTCTTCTGTTGCTCTATATGTCAATCAAAACTGTACCTATTTCAACAACTTTGTAAAGTAATGCTTTAAGATTTTTTTTTTTTTTTAGTTTTGAATAAAGTAGTGAAATGATAAAAACCCCTGCAAGTTAATTATTGCTGTTTGCTATTTCCCTTCACAGGCCTTCACTTCCTGTCCAGAAGAGGTTACAGAATTAGGAGGGAAATCTTTTCAAATTTAAAGAAATTCCCAGCTTACACACTTGTTTCTGAAACAAGTGTCCTCATTGAAAGATTTCGCCTCTAACCCTGTTCCAGTGACAATTATGATTTTTGGATTTATTTTCACTTTCAATTTACCCCGTATCGCCTGTAATACCTGTCTGATCCTGCCTGGCTATGCCCTCCCCCCTATACTTTGACCACAATATATCAGGGCTGCTGGCACCGTTGTCAGCGTACATGCCTCCGTCAGACGCAGCCCTGCTCTCTGTCTCCTGTGTCCTCTCTTCCATCCTCTCCCACTTCCCTCTCTGACTGTCTGCTTGTGTCAGTGCCCGACCCCCCCGCTCCTGCTGCTCTCATATTTATTATTAAAGGCTCCCATCCCCTCTGTATTAGAAACAATAAGTTCCCCTGTGTGTATATCATAAATATGCTTATCTGTACTGATAACATAGCGTTTTCCTGCGTTAATGTGATTCCTCAGCTCTGTCTCTCCTCTCCTCCCCAGCTGTAGTGTTCGGCCCCGCCCGCTTGAACTGTCAGCCGGGCAGAGAAGAGGAGAGAGGAGGCAACTAATCGCAGGAAGATGGTGTGTTATCAGTACAGATAAGCATATTTATGATATAACACAGACACAGGGGAACTTATTGTTCTAATACAGAGGGGATGGGAGCTTTTCATACAAATTGCTTAGAAACCACTTTAATAAATATTTATTGATGTCCTTTGACTATTCAGGAATATATTTAAATGAAAGTTTTATGCCTGCAGTTCAGCTTTAGGGTGCTGATCCAGGTAAAGAAAAAAAAAGTTGTAGGGGGCCATACTATCCATTGTTCTTATTTGCATTGGGCCAGGTTCTTCATCAATTTTTTTTAGGTATGATTTATCTGTTCCTGCATTCATCAAGTATCGTTGAATGTAGGTCCTTAGCTACATTTCACAGTCATAATATATATATTAATCTTTAATAGGTAATGGTAATAGGAAAAAAAAATGTACATGCAAAACATCTGTTGAAATCTGTGGTGATCTGCGGCGTTTATAACACATAGAATTTAAAAGACAGAGAATTATTGTTAGCTAGTAGAGAGGACCGGCTACTGGCAAATGCAGTGTATATGACTATAATGAGTGATAATGATGATAATGATGAAGATGTTACACCTTTAAGTTATAACACAGCAATTCCTAGTGTTCTGTGACTGTGTCTGATGACAGCACTGAGCATATTAAGTAGAAATATTTAGCATCCATGCACTCGGAAAAAATGCATGTTATGCACTAAACATGTAAGGCAGATTGGGGAACCAATCAAAGAATACCAGGAATTTAAAATAATGTGATTTTTTTTTTTGGGGGGGGGGGGGGGGGAACCAAAGGTTTTCAGATATCAAGCGTTTCAGCATGATCTCGGGTCAATCAACACTTCTTGACTTTTTTACTTGACAACAACTTGTAGTGCTCCTTCAAACAGCACAAAAGAAACATTTTTGTCCTAAGACTGCAATTATAAATCGTTTTATAAAACTGAGAAAAAAAACACTTTCATTTTTCCCATTTCCTTTTTATTAATCTGGAATTTTGCCTCAGTTCCAATCTATATCTTTTTATCCTAATATGATTTTAAATCTAAAACAGAAAGGTCCTACAGCTATACAAGCACAGATTGAATTGAGATTGGATTGCTGAACTAATATTCATTGCTGATAAAATCGCACCGCATCGGCTTGAACACAATCATAATTTTATCTTGTATAACCTATTTTGCCCTATGTTTTACAACAAATAAATTAAATTTTTTGTATGTTGTGCTCAGAGCAGATGTAATCTTGCCAGTGCTTAATATAAATTGTGAAATGAACAGAAAAATAGATACAAACAAACTCATGATAAAATAGTGTACTTTTGTCTGTAACGCTCTGCAGAAAAGCCTGGAAATAAGCTGTGTGATGTGTAAACAAGGACAGCATACTGTGATAAACAAAGTAAGATAAATGCTTCAGTATTAAAGATACAGCATGGTAATCATTTTTCATTTGCAACATGTTAAATTTGCAAAAGCTTGGCTAGCTTATTAGCATTGTTATAGCCAGTGGGTCTTTTTCTTTAACCCCCTCTGTGCTGATGTATTGTAAAAAAAAGTGGGGAGATGGACATGTATTTTTGAAAGTGCTTTCATAAATGACAATTCAGAGAATATATTGTGGTGTCCAGTATGCCTATAAATGGCTGTCACCATGTACAGAGCCAATTAGGGTGGCTTTGTACCTTGTGATGACTGGGAACCAAACACAGCCATCACAACTGTAAGCAATTGTAGTATTTACAAACTTTCAGCTCATTTACAATGAAGGCAGCTAGCCTTCCTCCATTGTAAATAGACTGAATGTTGGTAAACACAGTAAGAAGCAGGATCAGCAGATCAAAGGTAAAGGTTGGGGGAGGTTCTTAAAATAATATTGATGATTGGACCTTTTTTATGTAAGGTGGAATCTTAAAATGCAACTAACCATCAGTGGTGATTTGATCATTATTTTAAAGGTGGTGCCTTAAAATGACACCGACCACCAATAATTGTGGGATTGTTTGGGGGGTTTAAATGCCACTTACCACCAATGACTGTGGGATTTTTTTGAAGTAAGGAAGGATTTTAGGGTATCATTGACCACAGATGACTGTGGGATTGTTGTGTTTTGTTTTGTTTTTTTTTGTGGGGGGGTAAAATTGACACTGACCACCAATGACTGAGGGATTTTTTTCTTAAAAAGTGCAGGGTTTAAAGTGCCTTTTATAACCAATAATTGTGGGATTGTTTTTTCTGAGGGTTTAAGCTACCAGTGGACACCAAATATTGTGGGATATTGTATTAAAGATAAATACATAAAAGATAAATATAAGGAGACCCAATTGTTGGTTGTTTCTTCCCTTCATATAGTAAAAAAAATGACCCAGTGGTCAGAAAGAAAAGCTCTCAAAAACTATATAAAACTAATTTAGGTGCAGTGTAGCATGACTGAGTAATTGTAGGTTAAACTATCACACTATCACGCTAAATACTGAAAAAATGTCCTGGTAAAGAAGGCATGTATATAGGCTAGTTCTAAAGTGGTTACATAAAGTTAATATGTAGGAGCTGTATATGTTTTGAATTAAAATTGTAACTTTCTTTCTAAAAAATAGTAGCCAGTTCCAATGTCAGTTAGTGTCAGATTGGTCAGCGCACTATTGTAGTCCCATTATAAGTCGCTGATCACCACTATTAGTAGTATATTACCAAAAATCCAGAATATATACACCATAGTTTGTAGACGCTATAACTTTCATTCACACCAATCCATATGCAATTGTTGAGATTTTTTTACCAAAGACATGAAGCAAAATTCATTTTGGCCCCAAAAATGTTTGTTTATATCACAAAAAACAAAAAAAAGTCAGTGGTGATCAAATACCCAAAAGAAAGCTCTATTTGTGTAAAAAAAAAATTGTTTGCAAAAAATGGCCTTGTCATCAAGGGGGTAAAATCTTCTGGAGCTGAAGTGGTTAAATCAGCAATTATTTTTGTGATATATAAGCTCCGTATGGAAAATACAGATAGCGCAGTCCCTATTAAAAGTATGTTCGCCTCCAGTGATGAATAAATTGTCATTGTGCACGTGCTTACAGATGACAATAATTAAGTGCTTCCAACTGTGGTTGTGCTACATGCCCCCTTCACACCATGCACTCACTGAAACCATATGTCCTTAGGACTATTAGGGTAAAACACGCTTATGTTACAGATCATATGCCTCCACCACCATCCTCCAAAAGTACTGACCCCCTGGCTCCACTTTAAGTGGCATGTACTATGTTGACGGGTACGTGGACACCGGCCGTCACATCTGGTGACGTCATGTCCGGGTATTGGAGGGCACACTGTTTCTGGGAGCTGGAACAGCAGCGCCCATAGAAAAAAAAGACTGCTGGAAATACTGAGTGCCGGTCTTGGGCACCAGAGCATGTGAGTAAGCATTGAATGGGATATACGATATTTTCTTAAAGGGATACTACAGGTATAAATAAAGTTGGTGCGCAATGCGATTTCTTTGTGCTTTCCTTATGCGCTTACCTGTGTGATCTCTGGACCTGGGGACTTATGCCCCGTACACACGGTCGGATTTTCCGATGGAAAATGTCCGATCGGAGCGTGTTGTCGGAAATTCCGACCGTGTGTGGGCTCCATCGGACATTTTCCATCAGATTTTCCGACACACAAAGTTGGAGAGCAGGAGATAAAATTTTCCGACAACAAAATCCGTTGTCGGAAATTCCGATCGTGTGTACACAAATCCGACGGACAAAGTGCCACGCATGCTCAGAATAAATAAAGAGATGAAAGCTATTGGCCACTGCCCCGTTTATAGTCCCGACGTACGTGTTTTACGTCACCGCGTTTAGAACGATCGGATTTTCCGACAACTTTGTGCGACCGTGTGTAGACAAAACAAGTTTGAGCCAACATCCGTCGGAAAAAATCCTAGGATTTTGTTGTCGGAATGTCCGAACAAAGTCCGACCGTGTGTACGCCCTATTAGAGTGGAGCCAGGGGGCAGGTTCTTTTGGAGGAAGGTGTCAGAGGTATATGATCTGTAACATAAATGTGTTTGACTCTAATAGTCTTAGGGTCATATTGTTCCGGTGAGTGCATGGTGTGAAGGGAGCATGTGGCATGAACAAGGTTTGGAGCATTTTAATTATTGTCATGTGTGAGCACATGCAGAATGAAGATTTATTCATCACTGCAAGAGAACATATTTTTCTCTTTTAATAAGGCACGCACTTATAATAGAACAGCTAGCTGTGGTTCACCCATATACTTTAGAGAACTCCTTGGTGCAGGGTATATACAGTATAGGTTTATTTGCTACTTTACCTGGCAATTGCTCGGTGCTGCAACACTGTATGCAAATTAAATGTACAGAGTTTTTTTCACACAAATAGAGCTTTCTTTTGGTGGTATTTGATCACTACTGGGTTTTTTATTTGTTATTATATAAATGAAAAAAGATAGAACATTTTGAAAAAAAAACAAACAATATTTTTTGCTTTCTGTTATAAAGCATATCCAATAAAAAAGTCAAATTCCTTCATAAATTTAGCTACATGTCTTTGGAAAAAAATAAAAAGGGGGGCGCATGCGCAGCATGATGCGGGAAGAAAGCGAGTGATTACAGCTCCGCCAGACCTGAATAAAACAGGCCAGATTCCCAGGGCCATTTCACTCGAATCCCGAAGAAAACATTCTGCACCCCTGAGGATTACATCCATGCATGCCAGCGGGGAAGTTTAGGCGTTCTCGACGCTCACAACACAATTTAACTAACTTTCTCCTGGACGCTTGGGCTAGGCAGCCCAAGGTGTCCCAAGATGGCGCCGGCGCCGGCTCTCATGCGACCTCAGTGAAACCCCCACTGAACCTCCTCTCCAGCAATAATAACTGTGAGTACACTTCTCCCCTTTCGAAAGCGGACCTGGATGCTAGTCTCACAGCTATATTTGACAAGCTGCTGGATAAGATAGAGAGCGAAGTACACAAATCCACTACTGCCTTGTCTCATGAGATTGCATGCATAAGCAATCGCACTGACATTTTGGAGACTAAACACGATAAGCTCTCACTCGCTCACAACGATCTAAGAAAAGACTATGAGACATTAGCTGACAGCTTTGCCTTCATGTAGGCTCAAGTAGAAGATTTAGATAATAGAAATAGACGTCATAATATCGGAGTGTGTGGTGTTCCTGAGTCTGTCACAGATCTTATACCCACTGTTTCCAAGATATTCCATAACCTCTTGCCAGATAAACCAATGTCAGCATTCACATGTGACAGAATTCATAGAGCATTACGTCCCAAGACCACGCCAGATAAGCCGCCCAGAGACACCATCCTGTGCATGAAAGACTTCCGAGTAAAAGAAGACATCATGCGTGCCTCAAGGAATTCTCCCAACATTGCACTGGACCGTAAAAGGCTGCAGATTTAACCTGACATTTCTCCTGCCACCTTAGAAAAAAGACGTAGGATGAAGGAGGTAACCAATATTTTGCAAGCTGCAAGAATAAAATATAGATGGGGGTTCCCTTTTAAACTTATAGTTTCACATATCGGTTCCACATACACTGTCTATAATGTGATCGAAGGCAAGGAATTGCTTATAAAGCTGGGCCTACTGGAACCAGAACCTCCCAACCGCCTCCCATCCACTCCAAGATCCTCCCCAATTTGGTCTACTCCGTCTTCCAGACACAATCAAAAATATCAAAGAAGATGGCGTCAGCCTAATCAGGATCAAGCTTCTTGACTATGTACAGAATCCTGATTGTCAATTTTGATCTCTGTTTCTGCTCTTTTTTTCACCCTGATCACACCCATATTTGATATTTTTTTTTGGATAGCTGGAATATAGCAGAATCATCTTGATAGATGTCCTCTATCAGATATGATCTCCCAAATAGATATGCACGGTGTCTTACACCCCTTCTTTTTTTTGTCCCTCCTTCTGGACATGGATAGGGATCACAGCTGCGACACCCCCTCATACCCTAAAAATGACATGACCAGAGGTTTTATTACACCTTATTTCCACAGGATATCACCTGAATGCCTTTTCTCATTTCCAAAGATATCCTTTGGTCCCTGGTCATATGTCACTAAATATTCATTCACAGTCATATGTTTATCCCTTGGATCTGTTCTCCCAGACTTCAACACACAGGAGACCCTAGCTACATCTCTTTATTGTTTTATCATTGTTGAAGGTCACACACTAATATGACTACATTCCTTTAAACACCTCCCCCCACCCTCCCTCCTTTTTTTTTTCTCTTCCCTCTCATCTCTTCGGTACCTGGCACAGCAATGGATACCAGCTAAAGTACCGCAAGGCTGTGCTTGCTTTGTTGACCCTTCGTAGTTTGAGTTACATAGTGGTTATAACCTTATTTTTGTTTATTCCTCCTGCCTCCTTAACCCACAGGTTGTAATTATGTTCTTGGGAAAAACTCTCTCTACCCCCCTGATTGAATTTGCATGCTATGTTATATTTGTATAACCTAATTGCCTGTTACATCTGTCATCGCTGGTTTGTCCCCCCTCCTGGTTTTACAGTTAACTGCAACATCCTTATAAGTAGGAGTGCTGCACCTTGCCGGATTTGCAGGTACAGGACAGTTTAGTCCTTTGGACTTTAATTCACATTTCAGTGACAAGATACTTCTTGTCCCTATGATACTGTTTTATTTTCTTACTTTATATGCTACTTTTGCCATTATGGCTAATGACAAATTCAATTAGAAAATTGGAAGTTGTTATAATCTTGTACAGCTTTACACAAAAAAGAAAAGTTATATATCTCTATGTTACTACAATCCATTCTCAAGGTATGATATACATCCCAAAATGACACCTCAGTTTTCATCACATTTCACTCCCCTGGCTTATGATATAAAAGATGCTGAACCCCCTCTGGTTATACAGGATCTCTTCATTGTTGCGTTATTTTATGATTATATGATTGAATTTTATCTTAAGCAATATTATTTATCCCTGACTAATGGGTCTTAAAGTTATTTTGCACAATTTGCAGGGTTTCAACTCTCCATACAAACGAAAGAAAGCCTTCCAACATTATAAGAGATTGGGGCAGATATCATACTTATGCAGGAAATTAATTTTTCCTCCTCCAGTCACCCAATCTACTTAGATAAGGCTTACAAATTTTATTATACCACTTTGCACAACAAAACTCGCGGTTTGGCCATCTTCATCCAAAATTCCATCGTTCTAGACATACAAAATATGTATAAAGATGTGGAGAGTCGCTATATCATTGTAAAGGGATTAATAAATAACCGAGCTGTAACAATAGCGTCAGTTTACGATCCTAATGAAGCTCAGTCATCCTTCTTCTCAAACTTTTTCAAGACCCTTGACCGATATAGCTCTCCCCACATAAAACTAGGTGGGGATTTTAATTTAGCCTCACATCAGGCCTTAGACAGAAGTAAAGCGCCCCCCTCCTCCAAAGCATTCTCCAAATCTCTGAACCGATCAATTAGCAAATTCCAACTCATAGATTACTGGAGGGCCCACAATGTTGGAATTAGAGCTTACACACACTATTCACATCCACATGAAGTCTATGCCAGACTTGACTATATATTCTGCACCCCCATTTCAATAGCTAACTCTTCTAAAGTGCTTATTCATCATCACCCCTGGTCCAATCACAACATCACTTCATTCGAAACTTCACACATAGGACTTGCACCATCTCCCTTCAATTGTTGGCTAAACGACTCCATTTTAACTGATCCATCAATAATACAATCTATTTCAACACACATTGAAAACTACACGCTGCAAACAAATAAATTGTAAATGAATCACTGAGGGATCACATAAATATTATAGGAAAAAAAAGGAAAAACACAAACCTATGCATGTGAAAAGAAGAAATATCACATCAGTGAAATAATAAAAATGTCCAAATTCGTGAATTCAAAAAATGTCAAATAAAGTGCAATGAAGTAGTAATTCTTTCCGGTAACACCACGTGAAAAAAAATCCACCACCAGATTCACGTGGTGTTACCGGAAAGAATTACTACTTCATTGCACTTTATTGGACATTTTTTAAATTCACGGATTTGGACTTCATTATTTCACTGATGTGATATTTCTTATTTTCACATGCATATGTTTGTGTTTTTCCTTTTTTTTCCTATAATATTTATGTGATCCCTCAGTGATTCATTTATAATTTATTTGTTTGCAGCGCGGTTCCTACCTACCCACTATCTGATTTGATTGTGTATATCCCACAATTTTAGAACTGCTGCTATTTTTATTTTCACTTTGTTTTTTCATTTTAATATTTTTGTGTTAGCGCGGTAATTTTTCTTTTCTATTGAAAACTACTTTACAGAAAACACAAATGATGAAACCCCTCCCAGGACACTTTGGGTAGCTCATAAAGCTGTCCTACGTGGTCATTTAATTAGTCTAGCTGCAAAGAGAAACAGAGAAAGGCTCACAGATATTAAATGTCTCACTAGGGATCTAAATTATCTATATAATAAATTACAACACACTTCATCTCAAGAAATTACCAAACAGATTCAAGATAAATGCAAAGCCCTATACCTTATTCTATCAGCAAACACAGAAAAATCCCTTAGATTCTCGAAAGCCCAATTTTTATTACATAGTAATTCTCCCTCAGCCATGTTCGCCAAAAAGCTCAATCATGAACTCAAACCCCCACATGTATACAAACTTAGAGACCAATCTGGAAACTTGATCACTCACCCTCAAGAAGTTTTGAATATCTTCTCCTCCTTTTATAAAGACCTACTTTCTAGCCCACAGTTTCCTCCCAATCAAACCTCTAAATCATGGCTAGATAACATGCAATTACCCTCCCTTAGCTCACAACAAATAGACTCTCTTAACACTCCTTGCACTGACACAGAAATAATTTGAATAATTAAATCCCTCAAAATCTCCACAGCCTCTGGACCAGATGGCTTCTCCTCCTCATATTAAAAAAAAATTGCCACCCTCTTAACCCCCAACCTGACCAAATTCTTTAATCATATCCTCAACGGCAATCACTTTCCAGAGGAAATGCTCCTAGCCAATCTCAGGATAATCCCTAAACCACTCAAAGATCACTCCCTCCCTCAGAATTATCGTCCTATCTCGGTCCTTAACAATGACTTAAGAATTTTTGGGAGACTGCTTGCTGACAGATTGGCAGCAGTTATCACAAATCTAATTCACATAGATCAAACAGGTTTCATCCCTGGTCGGCAGATTGTTGACAACATTAAACTTGTCACAAACATTATTCAAGACGCAAATCTACACTCCCGCCAACTCCTACCTCAACTATCTGCTGCCTAGATAATTTCCTGCAACGCTTTAATGCATTGTATCACTCCCCTCAAACCAGAATTAGAATCCCTGGATATAATTCTGATTTCTTTCCTCTTAGCAAAAGGGACTAGGCAGGGCTGCCCCCAACACCACTTTTGTTTGCGCTAGCATTTGAACCATTGGCCCATAAAATCAGAAACAGCATAGATATAAAAGTCTACACCAAAGGAGATTCGGATTTCACACTCAGCCTATATGCTGACGATGCTCTTATATTCCTCTCTGAACCTCTCACCTCTATCCCTTCTCTTCTTAAAGTGGAGTTCCACCCACTTTCACAACTCTTTAGCATCCCTCACTAAACTGTGCACTGTAAACAAATTGGATATTTTTTTATTTTTTTTCTCAGCACCTACTGTATATCTGCTGTATTCATTTTTTACTTCCTCCTCCCTGGCCGCGGCCCATCGCATCATTTACTGTTTGCAATGCCTTCTGGGAAGGGGCAGCAACCAACTCTGAAACTGCCGTTGCTATGGAAACCTGACCTGAAACCTATTACACTGCTTGTGCTGCACTGAGCATGTGCAAGATCTGCAAGGATGAGATCCAGGAAGAAATACAGTCTGGCTTCAGATGCCCACACTTAAGATGGCCACGGCCTGCTGTAAGTTTATAAAATAACAAACTACTGCTATAAACTAACAAAACAGACCTTAGTTTACAGACTAACTTTACTAGAATACATTAAGCTTGTGTATTATAGGGGTATTTTTATTTAAAAAGTATAATTTCGGCCGGAACACCACTTTAAAGAGCTCAAAATTTTTCATGCTGTCTCAGGCCTTAAAATTAACACAAATAAATGTTCTACTCTACCTATTAACTACACTCATAACACTCAAACCCTATTATCAAAAAAATTTCCATTCATATGGTGTCCCCAGTCATTTAAATATCCAGGGGTCACAATCACTTCGACACACAACCTCTTATATAAAACTAATTACATCCCTCTGTTCTCTCAAATCACCTCCCTCTTAAAAACCTGGTTATCTTTCCATATCTCTTTCCTGGGTAAAATATGTGCCATAAAAATGACAATTCTCCCTAAACTCCTATATTATTTTTGTGCCCTTTGTATAAAAGTTTCAAAATCTAAACTGACTTCTCTCCAAAGAGAAATCAACAAATTCATTTGGACGGAAAAAAACCCAGTTGCAGTTATGCTCTTATGCATAGACATCAATCCATGGGCGGACTAGGCCTCCCTAATCTCTGGCTCTATTATCTTGCAGCCAGACTAACGCAATTAACTCAATGGTTTACCCCTACCCAGGAAACTCCATGGAAACAACTTGAAACCATTTCCGTATCCCCACTGTATTTACAGGGGATATTGTGGTCCAACATCACCTCCTATAGTAAACTCACCAAGCACAACATAATTGTAGCACAATTTTATCATCTATGGCTTAAGATCAAGGAATCTTTCAAACTTTCCTCGAACACTCCCCCCCAGCCTCCTTCTTAGGAAACCCTAGTTTTGCCTTGGCTACAACAATAACTACTCCTTCTCCATTTGGATCAGTAAAAAACTAACCACACAGACAAAATGGGAATTCTCGCCTTACAAGCTACCCATGACCTCCCTACCTCCGAACTCCACCACTACCACCAAATTAAAACCTTTTTTGCCGAACATTTTTCGCTCTCAACTCATCCCTCTAACACAATCTTTGAACAAATCTGCATCTCCTCATCCAGAGACAAAGGCCTCTTATCAAGATTATATTTCTTCCTTAATAACTCTGGTATGCCAGACAAATCTGTGCCAATGCTCCAATGGGAATCGGATCTAGATTGCTCATTTAGTGTAGATATGTGGCTTTCCATGTCAGATAACCTTCGCAAAAGCAACAAAGCCATCTCTTTTAGGGAAACCCCAATAAAAATATTCTCCAGATGGTACCTAACCCCCTCTAAACTTCATACTTATTACCCTTCGATCACTCCAAACTGCTTTAGGGGTTGCTCAGAACCTGTAAACATCTAAACCATATCTGGCGCAACACCATAGAGATAATAGAAAATTCATCCAAACAAAAAATCACTCCCACCACTCAGATATGTTTATTATATGAAAACATCCCAAATATCCCATCTCCTTGCATGAGATTATTCCACTCATTATGCAGCTCCATCCATTGGATGATCGCTTACAACTGGAAATCCAGTAATTTACCATGGCAACAAGTAACAGCTAGAATGGAACTGCTTAAACTCTATATGATACAACTCATATTTACAAGGAAAAATGGTCTTATTGGAAAACAAACTAACACATATTTTTATCACACTATACCTTACTTCTATTATTTTTCAAAATTGATCCCTATCATACACCAACTTATACCTGTGAAATTAACTCTCATTAGTATATTATTTTGTTTGTAACTAGAAGTTATACTCTTAAAGATATAAGTTACTGTTGTTTGCAGTCATTAACTATACTTAATGTATGTTTACTCGAACTTCCAAATAAAACTTTTGTAAACGGGAAAAAAATAAAAAAATAAAAAATATACCAATAAGTGTATATAAGTGTATATTATATGGTTTGTGTGAAAGTTTTAGCGTCTACAAATTATGGTATATATACTGGAATTTACACAGCTTTGATGCTATACTGGTAATGGCGCTGATAAGCGACTCAAATAACTAATACAGTGATTTGATATAATACTGTACACCATATTAATGACACTGGCTGGGAAGAGCTTAACATTAAGGGGCAATACGTGGGTTAACTGTGTGCCAACAAGTGTAACGTGTGTAATATGTGCTGCTTTTACTAAGAGATGTAGATGTTTTTTCTCCCTGCTTTGTAGAAACAGCTGAATCACTCATCTGTGTACAGAACCCTGTGTGTATGTAAAAACAGGACTACAGCCGATCAGCAAGTCTCAGTCCCAAGTCATTGGCTTAAGGAATACATTCACCCCACAGTTTGATGCAAACTGCAATACCCAGGGAGTGGTCTATTTGAAGCTGTGCTGTTGCGGATCGTTTTACGATCCGTCAGCTTAAACAGAGGACCAATGACCACATTTATTATTCCTCTAGTGGGAAGATGGTTACCCCAGTGAGTCACCATTTAACAGTGTAAATTTTCTGTCCCCTCAAAATAACTCAACACACAGCCATTAATGTCTAAACCGCTGGCATAAAAAGCGAGTAAAAAAAGCAAGAGTTCAATTAGCCATATTCCCTCCCTGGTGTCATGTGACTCGTTAGTGTTACAAGGTCTCAGGTGTGAATGGGAAACAGGTGTGTTAAATTTGGTGTTATTGCTCTCACTCTCTCATACTGGTCACTGGAAGTTCAAAATGGCACCTCATGGCAAAGAACTATATGAGAATCTGAAAAATTAATTAATAATTGTTGCTCTACATAAAGATGGCTATAAGAAGATTGCCAAGACCCTAAAACTGAGCTGCAGCATGGTGGTCAAGACCATACAGCATTTTAACAGGACAGGTTCCACTCAGAGCAGGCCTTGACATGGTCGACCAAAGAAGTTGAGTGCACATGCTCAGCGTCATATCCAGAGGTTGTCTTTGGGAACTAGACATATGAGTGCTGCCAGCATTGCTGCAGAAGTTGAAGTTTTTAAGTTTTTATATATTTGTTGCAAACATAAAACATAAAAAACAGACACCAAGAGGTTATAGAAAGAAAATCTGTTTCTAAAGATGAGTTAACTGAACAGTAACTGAAGATGAGTTAGTTTTCTATTCAGTTAAAAACAAAACGATGTGAAGCCATAACATCGTTGGCATTGGTGAATACCCCAATAATAATACAAAAGCAGTTGTCCAAGCAAGTACTATCCTAGCGGAAATGGTCTTTGGGGCCCACAGCACCAACTTGGGGTGTATCAGATCAGGTCAGAGGTTACTCAATATTTGCTCAACTAGTTTTGCACTATGATGCGCTTCTTCGGAAGCTAATCACATCTATGTGGATAAGATATACAAAGGATCAAACAACAATAATAAAATATTTACAAAAATGTGAGGGGGCGTACTCACTTTTGTTTAGATACAGTGTGTATATATATATATATATATATATATATATATATGTATATATACACACACATACATACATACACACATACATAAATACACATAGTAGTGGTTTCATTGGGGGTGGCTTTTGGGGCTATAGCCCCGAAACTGTTGCCCATAGCCTTGAGTCTCCTTCCGCAGAGTCCCTGCCTAACCAGCGGTCAGCGGATGCGGAGTGGTAGGCGGGCTGCATGAGAGAGGAGCGAAGCGAGCGGGTGATCACATCACCTCTCTCCTTGCACAACACCTCTCTTCTGCCCTCATGGCAGGGCCTCTTCAATGTGGGAGCGAGGTGTGGTGGGGAGCAGAGAGATGACATCATCTCTCACTGTCCTCCACACATCAGCGCTCTTCCGCCCTCACATCGCGGGTATCTTCAATGTCAGAGGTGTGGAGGGGAGCAGCAAGATGACATCATCTCTCACTGCCCGCCCCGCATCACCGCTCTTTTGCCCTCACTAAATGGACCAGTGCTGCCAGCCTGCCACCAATGCAGTGACAATGCACATTTGGTGGCACTGGCTGGTATGGCAAGTGACAATCCACATCAGTTGGCAAGTGACAACTCACATCTGGTGCCAGGCGATGTGGCAAGTGACAATCTGCAAATGGTGGCAGGTGACATGGCAAGTGACAATCTGCAAATGGTGGCAGGTGACGTGGCAAGTAACAATCTGCAAATGGTGGCAGGTGACATGGCAAGTGACAATCTGCAAATGGTGGCAGGTGACGTGGCAAGTGACTATCTGCAAATGGTGGCAGGTGACGTGGCAAGTGAAAATTCACATCTGGTGGCAGGTGATGTGGCAAGTGACAATCTGTAAATGGTGGCAGGTGACATGGAAAGTGACAATCTACAAATGGTGGCAGGTGACTTGGCAAGTGACAATCCACATCTGGTGGTAGGTGACAGTAGCAAGTGACAATCCACATCAGGTGGTAAGTGACAAGCCACATCTGGTGCCAGGTGACAGTGACAAGTGACAATCCACATCTGGTGGCAGGCGGCATGGCAAATGACAATCCACATCTAGTGACGGTGGCAAGTAACAAGCTGCATCTGGTGACAGGTGACGGTGGCAAGTGACACGCTGCATCTGGTGACAGGCAACGTTGGCAAGTGACATGCTGCATCTGGTGACAGGCAACTGTGGCAAGTGACATGCTGCAACTGGTGGCAGGAGTTGAACCACTTCATTATATATTAGAATGTAGCAGTAAACAATGCGCTTCAATCACCCTGACACCATATCAACCATGGTGCCATGATGATTGAAGCGCCAACACCAGCCATTGCCCGCAAAAAATTGCTTATCACCTGCGTGCCCCCCCCTCCGGGCCTGCAAAAAGGTTGGTTATCGCTGCTATGGGCTCTAGCTCCAGATCTTTTGCAGACCTAGCAACACCCCTGATACACAGGGTATACCCTTTTGCTTTAATAAAGTTTATACTTTAAATGTTTTAATTATGCCTACAAAGACCATTTTTCTTTTTCTTCAATTTCCATAGAGACTGGGCAGAGGGGACAGCTCATTTATTAAAGGCCCATCATTTCTTGAATGTCTTACAGCAGTGGTCCCCAACCTTTTTGACACTGGGGACTGGCTGCGTGAAAGAAAATTATGCCAAGGCCCGGGTGGGGGAATGTGTTTTTTCGTGGGTGATTTGTTGAGGCAGTGGATGGTGTTTGCGCTTCAATCATCATGGCACCATGGTTGATATGGTGTCAGGATGATTGAAACTCATAATTTCCATTGTTACATTGTAATAAATAAAGAAAGAAAGTTCACTCACCATAAGGCAGAGTCAGTGAGAACCCTGAGTGTGTCACTTGCTACTGTCGCCTGCCGCCAAATTCAGCTTGTCACCGTCACCTGCCAACAGATGCAGCTTGTCAATTGCCACCGCCGCCTACCAACAGATGCAGATTGTCACTTGCCAGATGCGGATTGTCACTTGCCAGGTACAGATTGTCACTTGCCAGATGCAGATTGTCACCTGCCAACAGATGCAGCTTGTCACTTGCCAGATGCGGATTGTCACTTGCCAGATGCGGACTGTCACATGCCAGGTGCAGCTTGTCACTTGCCAGATGCGGATTGTCACTTGCCATGGGACGGATTGTCACTTGTCAGGAGCAGATTGGGCATTGTCACTTGCCAGATGTGGGATGTCACTTAACAGGTGTAGATTGGGCATTGTCACCTGCCAGATGCGGATTGTCACTTGTCAAATGATGGTGGAACAGCAGGGATGCAGGCAATCAGTGAGAGATGTAATTTCTCTGCTTGCTCACCGAACCTCAGTGTAGTGTTCGCAGCCAGCTGTGAGGACTGGACGGTGGTGATGTGGGGCGGGTGGTGAGAGGTCATCTCTCTGTTCGCACGCAGCACCTCAAACAGTGTTGTGTTTGCGACCGGCTGTGAGGACGGAACAGCTGTGATGCGGGGCGGGCAGTGAGAGGTGATGTCATCTCTCTGCTCGCCCGCCGCCACCGAACCTCTGATAGTGCAGCCCTCACGGCGTGGCTGCAAATAGGCTATGGCCCGGGTTTGGGGACCCCTGTCTTACAAGACAACTTCATGTCTCAATTGGTGGATTCCCAGACTAGAAAGAATGCATTGCTAGATTTATTAATTACAAACAATAGAAGTCTGATCTCAGATGTAGCAATGCAGGACAACTTGGGATCTAGTGATCACAAGATGATCACATTTACTGGTATCTGTATTAGTGCCGATAATAGGCATTTACAGGGGTATCGGTACTCTTGAAAATGTACCGATACCCAAAACCAATACCTTATGGCTCAGTTCTTTCAGCTGTCAGCTGGATTTCCCCACTAACAGCTGAAATGTAAAAAAAAGAATGGCAGCAATTATTGGTTGTTAAGGAGGGGAGCCACCATGTTCTTAACAACCAGTGATATTTCAGCTGTCAATAGGGAGTGTGTCTGGCCAGCGAGGATGAGGCCGCTTAGCTCAGTGCTCCTGCCATCCTGAGGTGTTCAACAGTGAACACAGCAACTTTAGAGGAGCGGATTCTGGCATCTAAGCTGCTGACCAGGATCCACTTTCACCTGGGTGACAGCTGGCGGGACAGGCAAGATAGCACCAGCTGCATGCCTGGAGATGTGGCCTGCCTTCTCATGACACTGGTGAGTTCTCTCCCCCTTTACCTGCACCATATGAAGTCCAGCCAAATCTAGTCAGAGGAGGGAGGAAGACACACAAGCAGCTTTGCAGCTTCAGGCTGATAGTGGAGGAGACAGCACAGCTAACCTATTGATTTATTCCCTACTGCTGACTACCCTATTTCAGAGCACACCATGAAAAGTATGCTACTCTCTCTAAGAAGTTCTATGTTCAAAATTTTGTGTACCAAACCCTGCCCTCACTTACACCCCTACTCCCCCCACCCTGTCCTCACTTATCCCCCTACTCCCTCCCACTCTGTCCTCACCTTCAGCCCCACCCCCCCACCCTGCCCTCATTTAGCCCCCTACCCACCCACCCTGCCCCTTCCAACCCCCCCTACCCTCACCCAACTTCCTAACCCCCCATCTCCCAAACAACCCCTTTACCTACTCTTTCTAGGCGATAAGCATTGGTAATTGGTATTGGTGAGTACTTAAAAAGAAGTATTGGTAGTTACATAGTTACATAGTAGGTGAGGTTGAAAAAAGACACAAGTCCATCAAGTCCAACCTATGTGTGCGATTATTTGTCAGTATTACATTGTATATCCCTGTATGTTGTGGTCATTCAGGTGCTTATCTAATAGTTTTTTGAAACTATCAATGTTCTGTGCTGAAACCACCGCCTGTGGAAGGGAATTTGCTGCTCTTACAGTAAAGAACCCTCTACGCAGTTTAGGGTTAAACCTCTTTTCTTCTCATTTTAATGAGCGGCCACGTGTCTTATTAAACTCCCTTCTGCGGAAAAGTTTTATCACTATTGTGGGGTCACCAGTATGGTATTTGTAAATTGAAATCATATCCCCTCTCAAGCGTCTCCTCTCCAGAGAGAATAAGTTCAGTGCTCGTAACCTTTCGTCATAATTAATGTCCTCCAGTCCCTTTATTAGTTTTGTTGCCCTTCTCTGTACTCGCTCCATTTCCAGCACATCTTTCCTGAGGACTGGTGCCCAGAACTATACAGCATACTCCAGGTGAGGCCGGGCCAGAGTCTTGTAGAGTGGGAGAATTATCACTTTATCTCTTGATTTAATCCCCTTTTTAATGCATGCCAATATTCAGTTTGCTTTGTTAGCAGCAGCTTGGCATTGCATGTCATTGCTGAGCCTATCATCTAATAGGACCCCCAGGTCCTTTTCCATGCTTGATTTCTCCAGAGATTCTCCCCCCAGTGAGTAGATTGCATTCATATTTTTGCCACCCAAATGCATTATTTTCTTTTTTTCCACATTAAACCTCATTTGCCCCTGATCATCCCCTCCAAGAGCTTGCATACTATTGATGTTTGGCTAACTGGTCTGTAATTCCCAGGGATATATTTTGGCCCTTTTTTTAAATATTGGTGCTACAATGGCTTTTCTCCAATCATCTGGTACAATTCCAGTCAGTAGACTGTCAGTAAAAATTAGCTACAATGGTCTGGCAGTTACTTGACTGAGTTCCCTAAGGACCCTTGGGTGCGAGCCATCTGGTTCTGGTGACTTACTAATGTTAAGTTTTTCAAGTCTATTTCTAATTCTGTCCTCTGTTAGCCATGGGGGCTTCCTGTGAAGTATCTTTTGAAGGCCTTCACCTTTGCTTTTTTTAACACCTTGTACTCATACTCAGTGTTAAAAAAATGGTATCGGTGCATCCCTAGCATAAATCATAGAAAAAGGAGGCATGAGGGTAGCACAAGAACTCTAAATTTCAAAAGAGCAAACTTTGCTGAACTGTGCTCAATACTGCAAGACATCAATTGGGACCAAATCCTAGAAACATTGAACACAGAGGAAAAATAGGAATGCTTTAGGAACATATTAAACAAAGGTATCACACAGTGCATTCCAATGGGCAATAAATATAGAAGAGCGAAGGTTAAACCTGGGTGGCTAAACCATAATGTAAAAATTTCTATTAGCGTAAATAAAATGTTATGCAATAAGAAATGTAACAATGAAATCAGGGCGGCAAAGGCTACGTGAGACACATAGCAGAGGAGAGTAAAAAAAAATTCCAATTCTTTAGATATAACAGTAACAAAGCAAAATCAGAGCACAGTGCCCACATAAGACGATGAAGGGAGGATGGTTACAGATGACACAGAGAAGGCAACAGTACTAAATGCTTTCTTATCCTCATTTTTACACAGGAAAAGGAGGGATATATAGACCACGAAAGTATTGTTAGTAACACATCACAGGATGTACCCTCATGGCTAACAGAGGCTAGAATCAAGGAAAGACTAAATAAGCTTAAAGTGATTGTAAAGCTTATTTTTTTAAAAATAATAAACATGTTATACTTACCTCCTCTGTGCAAGGGTTATGCACAGAGTGGCCCGATCCTCCTTTTCTGGGGTCCCCCTACGGCGCTCCTGGCTCCTCCTCTTCTTGAGTGCCCCCACGGAGAGACGCTTTCCATGGGGGCACTTGTGCGGGCGCGCTCCTGAGTCCTGCTGCTGTGTCCATTAAAACAGACATCAGGACTTGGCCCTGCCCTCTGGCTCCCGTGTCACTGGATTTGATTGACAGCAGCAAGAGCCAATGGCTCTTTCTGCTATCGCTCTATCCAATGAGGACCTGAGACAGAGTCTGGAGCTGCTGTGCTCATCCCCATCACTGGAACAATTGGGTTCAGGTAATAAAAAGGGGGGGGGTCTGGGGGGGTGCTGCAGTACAAAAGGTTTTTCACCTTAATGCGTATAATGCATTAAGGTGAAAAACCTTGAGGGCTTACAACCCCTGTAACACAAATAAACCAGGACCAGATGTCTTACACCCGAGAGTCCTCACAGAACTCAGTCGGGTTATAGCTAGACCATTGTTCCTAATCTTTGTGGACAGCATACTGAAGGGAATTGTACCAGCTGATTGGAGAAAAGCCAATGTGGTACCAATATTCAAAAAAGGGCAGAGACATATTCCTGGAAACTACAGGCCAGTCAGTTAACATCAATAGTAGGTACTGTAAATTTTTGGAGGGGATGATATGGGACTATATCCAAGAATTTGCTGATGAAAACAGCATCATTAGTAGTAATCAGCATGGGTTTACGAAAGGTCGGTCTTGCCAGACCAATCTGTTAACATTCTACAAGGAAGTGAGCTGCCATCTAGATAGGGGGAGGCCTGTGGATGTGGTGTATCTGGATTTTGCAAAAGCATTAGATACAGTTCCCCATAAACACTTAATCTACATGCTGAGGTCTGCAGGCATGGACCATAAGGTTTGTTCTTGGATAGAAAACTGGTTACAGGGGCGCATCCAAAGGGTAGTGATAAATAATATGTACTCAGACTGGTCTGGAGTGGTAAGTGGGGTACCCCAAGGTTCTGTCTTGGGACCAATTCTGTTTAATTTATTCATAAATGATATAGAGGATGTAATACATAGCTCAATCTCATTTTTTGCGGGCAACATCAAAAGGGAAAAAACTTTACATCAGAATATAGAAATTTTACAGAAAGGCCTGAACAAAATAATGGAGTGGGCAACTACATGGCAAATGAGATTTAATATGGAGAAATGTAAAGTAAGGCACTTGGGCACTAAAAACATAAACGCAAACTACTCACTAGGGGGAGAACATCTGGGGGAATCAAGAATGGAGAAAGATCTGGGGGTCCTAGTGGAAGACAGACTGAGCAATAGCATGCAATGTCAAGCTGCAGCTACCAAAGCAGGCAGAATTTTAGCATGCATAAAAAGGGGGATATACTGTACTCCAGAGATAAAACTATAATACTGCCACTTTATAAAACTCTGGCTAGGCCACATCTGGAGTATTCTGTCCAGATCTGGTCACCAGTCCTCAGAAGGGATGTGCTGGACCTGGAGAAAGTCCAAAGAAGGGCAACAAAATTAATAAGGGGATTGGATAACCTCAATTACGAGAAGCGACTACAAGCACTAAATGTATTCTTGCTGAAGAGACGCTTGAGAGGGGACAAGATAGCATATAACAAATACCTCAATGGTGATACCAGCATAGGAAAAAAGCTGTTCAGTTTCAGAGAGTGTAAGAGGACACATGGCCACACAATGAGATTGGAGGAGAAGCGATTTAACCTTAAGCTGCGCAGGGGGTTTTTCACTGTCAGGGCGATAAGAATGTGGAGCTCTCTTCCACAAGTGGTGGTGTCAGCAGGGAGTATTGATATTTTTAAAAGACTCTTGGAGATGCATTTTAAAGAACACAACAGATAGGGATATGGGAAATAATTATTGACACTGACACACGTACACCTACATAGGTTGAACTGGATGGACTATTGTCTTTATTCAACCTTACCTACTACGTAACTAGGTCTAGAACTAGAAAAATAACAGACTTTACAGCCTTAGTACCTCACAATCTGCAGTACTATTTTATCTAAAGTAATGTACAGACAGATACTCACTTTACAGTCATAGCACCGTAAATTTACAAAATAATACTATTAACAATTATAATAGTATCACAAAATACACCCACTAATTCATGTTTTACTTTTTTCCCTAGGGCTGATCCCTTTGAAGATCTGAAAAAAAGTGAGCAACAACTATTACTTTTATTATCCATGTTTTAATCAAGCTTTGATAATTAATGAATGAAAGGAACAGCGCTCGCAACAAAAGAATTAGACTAGAAATTATCGCTGCTGTAAAAAAGTGTGTAAACTTGAAATAAAATAATAAACGGTTACAGCGCTGATAAACGTGATAATACAATAAAGTGCTAAGTGCTGAAAATATACATTGGATATTAGCTGTATTTCAAATGCAACTACTGGTCACCACAGTGTGTGTGATAACCAACCAATATTAGCTGATTACAAAAAACAACCTAAGAGTAGGCTGACAGAGACCAATAAATGGTTAAAATTAAAATGCAAGTGAACTCTAATCACAATATAAAAGTGCAAAATATGGAAAACAGTTCCAAAATAAATATCTAGCACCAGCTGGGCATGGAAGACTCAGACAGACAGCATAATGATGGCCCAACGGCTCCTCAATCAGAAATGTCAGTCCGTGTCTAAGATCCAACAACAGGTACTTCTAAGATGGATAAATGGATGTTTTGGCTGATATTTCAAACAATGGAGCCATGGAACTTGTAATCGGTCACCCAAAATAGAAAGAGGAAAAAATATATAGTGAAGTACTGTGGGATGTAAGAGCCAATCGCGCTACAAACCGCTACTCACGCTTTCCCTGGTGGCAGTCAGGCATGTCAGGCATATCAGATGCTTCCGCGATCGCCGCTTGGTAGCGTGCGTTCCACGGAGCCAGGAAGATGAAAAAAGCGTCACTTGGTTGTGTGAAGGCCGGATGTGACGTTGACGCGTTTCGCCCCTCCCCCAGGGCGTCATCAAAGGACTACACATCCAACCACGGCCATCCAATATATAGGGTGAAAAAACAGTGACAGCCAATCAAGGCTAGTGGGACGCACTCATCACCACTCTTCCTGAATCATCATATCCTGTTGCGATCCAAACAACTTTATTACAAAGGGATGAACAGCATACGATTGATGTACAAAGCTAATCACTAGCTATAGATACAGAAAATCTCATGTACAATTATATTAATACATTTTAAAATAAATATATATTGCTTAGATAGGAATGATTGACAAAAATGATAAAAATTATACACAAATGAAAGCGAATAAAATATAAAAAAAAAATATATATAATAAAAAAATATTTAATTAATATTAAAATCATGAAGAAACCAAATTCTTCCTGTTTCAAAAATAAAAAAGATTAAAAATAAAATATAATATGATAAATATTATATAGAATGTAATTGAAAAATAAAAATAAAAAATATGGAAAAAATTAGTTGTAGAAAAAATCTAACCATATCCCCTTTTCCTAATCTCAGAATTAAATTACCAGTTAGAAAGGAAACAATTAAGGTCTAATTCGACATTGATCCCATGAGGTTGTAAGGTGCGGAGTCTATGGATCCATTGGGTTTCATTCTGTGATATCGCCCTCTTGAGATCCGAACCCCGCCAATGGGCTTCCACTTTGTCAATACCACAAAAGGTAAGAACACTAGGGTCCCTATTGTGGAATAGTCTAAAGTGGTTGGAAAGACCATGATGTTTATAGCCCTTCCTTATTCTGTTGACGTGTTCTCTAAGTCTGACCCCTAATTGCCTAGTGGTCCTCCCCACATATTGCAAATTGCATGGGCAAGACAGAAGATAGGTCACATGCGTGGTGTTGCATGTGATGAATTTCTTGATCTCGAAAACCCTGCCATCAACTAATGATGTGAAATGGGTGATTTTTTTCCTCCGAAATTTTGAGGTCCTACACATCATACACCTACCACAACTATAGAACCCAACCCTGTCCAGAAATGTATACATCTTTCTGGGTGGGTTCACCACATTATGTGCTAATTGTAGCCTAAGTGAAGGTGGTTTGGTATAAATAAAACTTGGTCGAGCAGGTAGAATTTTTTTCAAGTCAGTATCTTCTAACAATAAAGGCCAATGTTCTCTAATGATTTTCTCAAACTGACGATAATGCCTATTGAACCCTGTCTTGAAGGCTACACTATAGTCATTGTCCTTTTTTACTTTAGGTTTGAACAACTCCTGTCTGTCTATCTCACCAACTAGCTTTTTTGTTCCAAGTCTTCCAATTTGTATCCTTTAGCTCTAAAACGTTCCAGAATAATATTAGCTTGTAAATTATAGTCACTTTCATTACTACAATTCCTTCTTACCCTGAGCATTTGGCTTTTGGGTATACCCCTCAGCCATCTCGGATGATGGCAACTGGTCAGAGGAATATAGCCATTCCTATCCACATCCTTAAAGAAAGTGCGTGTGCAGAGTTTATCCCCCTCTCTGAAAATAGTGAGATCTAAAAAGTTGATCTCTGTGCGACTCAAAACCTCAGAGAAGGAGATATTGAAGGAATTCTTACTAATCTCTTTTAAAAAATCAAAAAACGATTCTGGTGATCCTGCCCAAATTATAAAAATATCGTCAATATACCTTTTATAGAGTCTAAGTTCTGGTATATTAGTTTGATATATGGCCTGATTTTCCCAAAAACTCATAAAGATGTTAGCTACTGAAGGGGCATACTTAGCCCCCATTGCTACGCCTTTAATCTGTCTATAGTAATCTTTTTCGTGCCAGAAAAAATTATGGCTCATTGCCATCTCTAATGCTTTTAGAAGAAACTCTTTCTGTTTACATTCCATATCAGTGTTCCCTAATGCCCACTCAACTGCTTGGAGAGCATGTTTTTGTTGGATGTTTGTGTAAAGTGAGTTGACATCCATACTCACCAACAAACAATCTCCAGGTACTATCATTGGGCTGATCAATTCTATAAGATCCTTGCTATCCTTAAGATAGGAAGGATAGCCTTTGGTGAGTGGCTGTAGAAAATGGTCCAAATACTCTCCCAGTCTAGAGAACAAAGACCCAATCCCACTAACTATGGGTCGACCCGGTGGTTTTGTGGAGCTTTTGTGGATTTTCGGTAACTGGTAAATCACCGGTACTCGTGGAGCACTTGGAACCAAATATCTTGCCTCCTTCTTTTTTAGAATTTTTTCTTCCTTGGCCTTATTAACTAAATCCTTTAATTGGGCTTTATATTTCTTTGTGGGGTTACTTCTCAACTTTTCATATGTTGTTTGGTCCCCAACCAATTTATTCAACTCTTCCAAATAATCAGTTTTGTTAAGTATTACCACTCCCCCACCTTTATCTGCTGACCTAATAACTATGTTTTTATTCTTCTCTAAGGCTTTTAGGCCTTTCTCTAAATCCCCTTTTCGTCTTTTAGGTTGTATAGCAAGCCTATCCAGGTCTCGCTCAACCAGGGACTTGAAGACGCCAACAAAATGGTTGTTGGAAATTTGGGGATTAAAAATTGAATTGTTTTTGAGAGAGGTATGTAGATACTCTTCTATCTGAGTATTAGTAGGGGTATTGGTGTTGCAAAAAAACTTTTTAATATTAATTTTCCTTATAAATTTTTGAAGATCAATAAAAGCATCAAATTTATTAAAATTCCTATCCAAAGCAAATTTTAGACCTAAATCTAAAACCTTTAGGTCTTCCTGTGAGAAAACTACATCGCTCAAATTAAAAATTCCTTCCATTAGATTAATCTTTTTCGCTTTCCTTTTGCCTCCTCTGCAACCTCTTGTTCTTCTTTTCTTTCTCCTTCTCCCGGCCACTGTGATGGCATCGGGTACCAGGGTCTCCATTCCTCTGATGGATTCTGTTCCCTCCCATGACCCCTCGGAGTGGCAGTTCCCCTCCCTCTCAGGGGAGGTCCTCCTGACCCTCTCCGCTGAAAATCCCCTCGTTGATTGTTGGGGTACCAACCTCTACCCCTGCCCCTATGGGGCGGAGGCTGGTGATTGGGGTGATGGGGAGGCCAGGATTGTCCACCATAGTTTCCTCGCCTTTGGTTGTAGCCTCTTGTATTGTGAGATCCCCCATAAGATGATTGGGGGTAATCACAGCCCAGAGGCTCGTACTGGTTATAGGTGGTTACATTGTATGTGGGTGTGGGTGAATTGTAATATTCATTGTTCTGTTGGATGTTTCTAGTATAATCCTGGTATGAGCCATCATAACGACGGACAGGTGTTTTGATGGTATCCAAAACCCGTTCTGGCTCTCTAGATGAGGAAGCTGCCTCAATAACAGGTTCTTCAACCACATCCTGCCATTTGTATACTTTGTTTGACTTATAGTCATTGGTATCTCTGATAATTTTTTTATTTTTTTCTTTTGAGTATCCTTATCCACTTTATCCATGAACTCTTGGAGCTGTTTTAATCTATCTTTATATTCACCTGAGGCAATAGAAGGCCCCAATTTGGTTTTAATACTATTGATATTGGCCTCAATCAGTTTGATTTTTCTCTCTTTCCTTCCTATCAGCATTTCCAGGAGTTTCCTCTCTGTGAGATTAAAAAAAGAGAACCACTCTTCTTCAAGATCTTTATCAGTAAGCCCATCATTGGGAGCAATATCCCATCTTAGACGCCTAGGTGTAATTCTATCCTTCACATATTTCTTCAAAGAAAAAATATCCCACCACGTTCTAATCTGTTTGTCTAGGGCACTTTTTAACTGTTTAAAGTCTTGATTGACATCAGAAGAGTCACTATTAGATGAAAAAAAGTTGTCTGCATCCAAACTTCTATCATTAATGAAAGAGAAAATCTCCATTGGGCTGGAGAGTGAAACCAGCAGGTGAGGCTGGATAATCAGTAAAAAAATTGAAATGGTGAGCACAACTAAAAAAATATTTTAACCAAAAACCCTTCAAAATAGATTGCAAAACAGCCCAACAGCTTGGACTGTATGCAAATAAAGTGCAAAAAAAGTGCAAAAAATGTGCAAACAATGTGAGAGTCACAGTTGCTGCTCAAAAGATTCTATAATCCTTAAACAAAAATAATGAATGAAAGGAACAGCGCTCGCAACAAAAGAATTAGACTAGAAATTATCGCTGCTGTAAAAAAGTGTGTAAACTTGAAATAAAATAATAAACGGTTACAGCGCTGATAAACGTGATAATACAATAAAGTGCTAAGTGCTGAAAATATACATTGGATATTAGCTGTATTTCAAATGCAACTACTGGTCACCACAGTGTGTGTGATATGCGAGAAACCAACCAATATTAGCTGATTACAAAAAACAACCTAAGAGTAGGCTGACAGAGACCAATAAATGGTTAAAATTAAAATGCAAGTGAACTCTAATCACAATATAAAAGTGCAAAATATGGAAAACGGTTCCAAAATAAATATCTAGCACCAGCTGGGCATGGAAGACTCAGACAGACAGCATAATGATGGCCCAACGGCTCCTCAATCAGAAATGTCAGTCCGTGTCTAAGATCCAACAACAGGTACTTCTAAGATGGATAAATGGATGTTTTGGCTGATATTTCAAACAATGGAGCCATGGAACTTGTAATCGGTCACCCAAAATAGAAAGAGGAAAAAATATATAGTGAAGTACTGCGGGATGTAAGAGCCAATCGCGCTACAAACCGCTACTCACGCTTTCCCTGGTGGCAGTCAGGCATGTCAGGCATATCAGATGCTTCCGCGATCGCCGCTTGGTAGCGTGCGTTCCACGGAGCCAGGAAGATGAAAAAAGCGTCACTTGGTTGTGTGAAGGCCGGATGTGACGTCGACGCATTTCGCCCCTCCCCCAGGGCGTCATCAAAGGACTACACATCCAACCATGGCCATCCAATATATAGGGTGAAAAAACAGTGACAGCCAATCAAGGCTAGTGGGACGCACTCATCACCACTCTTCCTGAATCATCATATCCTGTTGCGATCCAAACAACTTTATTACAAAGGGATGAACAGCATACGATTGATGTACAAAGCTAATCACTAGCTATAGATACAGAAAATCTCATGTACAATTATATTAATACATTTTAAAATAAATATATATTGCTTAGATAGGAATGATTGACAAAAATGATAAAAATTATACACAAATGAAAGCGAATAAAATATAAAAAAAAAATATATATAATAAAAAAATATTTAATTAATATTAAAATCATGAAGAAACCAAATTCTTCCTGTTTCAAAAATAAAAAAGATTAAAAATAAAATATAATATGATAAATATTATATAGAATGTAATTGAAAAATAAAAATAAAAAATATGGAAAAAATTAATTGTAGAAAAAATCTAACCATATCCCCTTTTCCTAATCTCAGAATTAAATTACCAGTTAGAAAGGAAACAATTAAGGTCTAATTCGACATTGATCCCATGAGGTTGTAAGGTGCGGAGTCTATGGATCCATTGGGTTTCATTCTGTGATATCGCCCTCTTGAGATCCGAACCCCGCCAATGGGCTTCCACTTTGTCAATACCACAAAAGGTAAGAACACTAGGCTCCCTATTGTGGAATAGTCTAAAGTGGTTGGAAAGACCATGATGTTTATAGCCCTTCCTTATTCTGTTGACGTGTTCTCTAAGTCTGACCCCTAATTGCCTAGTGGTCCTCCCCACATATTGCAAATTGCATGGGCAAGACAGAAGATAGGTCACATGCGTGGTGTTGCATGTGATGCATTTCTTGATCTCAAAAACCCTGCCATCAACTAATGATGTGAAATGGGTGATTTTTTTCCTCCGAAATTTTGAGGTCCTACACATCATACACCTACCACAACTATAGAACCCAACCCTGTCCAGAAATGTACACATCTTCCTGGGTGGGTTCACCACATTATGTGCTAATTGTAGCCTAAGTGAAGGTGGTTTGGTATAAATAAAACTTGGTCGAGCAGGTAGAATTTTTTTCAAGTCAGTATCTTCTAACAATAAAGGCCAATGTTCTCTAATGTTTTTCTCAAACTGACGATAATGCCTATTGAACGTTCCAGAATAATATTAGCTTGTAAATTATAGTCACTTTCATTACTACAATTCCTTCTTACCCTGAGCATTTGGCTTTTGGGTATACCCCTCAGCCATCTCGGATGATGGCAACTGGTCAGAGGAATATAGCCATTGCTATCCACATCCTTAAAGAAAGTGCGTGTGCAGAGTTTATCCCCCTCTCTGAAAATAGTGAGATCTAAAAAGTTGATCTCTGTGCGACTCAAAACCTCAGAGAAGGAGATATTGAAGGAATTCTTACTAATCTCTTTTAAAAAATCAAAAAACGATTCTGGTGATCCTGCCCAAATTATAAAAATATCGTCAATATACCTTTTATAGAGTCTAAGTTCTGGTATATTAGTTTGATATATGGCCTGATTTTCCCAAAAACTCATAAAGATGTTAGCTACTGAAGGGGCATACTTAGCCCCCATTGCTACGCCTTTAATCTGTCTATAGTAATCTTTTTCGTGCCAGAAAAAATTATGGCTCATTGCCATCTCTAATGCTTTTAGAAGAAACTCTTTCTGTTTACATTTCATATCAGTGTTCCCTAATGCCCACTCAACTGCTTGGAGAGCATGTTTTTGTTGGATGTTTGTGTAAAGTGAGTTGACATCCATACTCACCAACAAACAATCTCCAGGTACTATCATTGGGCTGATCAATTCTATAAGATCCTTGCTATCCTTAAGATAGGAAGGATAGCCTTTGGTGAGTGGCTGTAGAAAATGGTCCAAATACTCTCCCAGTCTAGAGAACAAAGACCCAATCCCACTAACTATGGGTCGACCCGGTGGTTTTGTGGAGCTTTTGTGGATTTTCGGTAACTGGTAAATCACCGGTACTCGTGGAGCACTTGGAACCAAATATCTTGCCTCCTTCTTTTTTAGAATTTTTTCTTCCTTGGCCTTATTAACTAAATCTTTTAATTGGGCTTTATATTTCTTTGTGGGGTTACTTCTCAACTTTTCATATGTTGTTTGGTCCCCAACCAATTTATTCAACTCTTCCAAATAATCAGTTTTGTTAAGTATTACCACTCCCCCACCTTTATCTGCTGACCTAATAACTATGTTTTTATTCTTCTCTAAGGCTTTTAGGCCTTTCTCTAAATCCCCTTTTCGTCTTTTAGGTTGTATAGCAAGCCTATCCAGGTCTCGCTCAACCAGGGACTTGAAGACGCCAACAAAATGGTTGTTGGAAATTTGGGGATTAAAAATTGAATTGTTTTTGAGAGAGGTATGTAGATACTCTTCTATCTGAGTATTAGTAGGGGTATTGGTGTTGCAAAAAAACTTTTTAATATTAATTTTCCTTATAAATTTTTGAAGATCAATAAAAGCATCAAATTTATTAAAATTCCTATCCAAAGCAAATTTTAGACCTAAATCTAAAACCTTTAGGTCTTCCAGTGAGAAAACTACATCGCTCAAATTAAAAATTCCTTCCATTAGATTCATCTTTTTCGCTTTCCTTTTGCCTCCTCTGCAACCTCTTGTTCTTCTTTTCTTTCTCCTTCTCCCGGCCACTGTGATGGCATCGGGTACCAGGGTCTCCATTCCTCTGATGGATTCTGTTCCCTCCCACGACCCCTCGGAGTGGCAGTTCCCCTCCCTCTCAGGGGAGGTCCTCCTGACCCTCTCCGCTGAAAATCCCCTCGTTGATTGTTGGGGTACCAACCTCTACCCCTGCCCCTATTGGTACCCCAACAATCAACGAGGGGATTTTCAGCGGAGAGGGTCAGGAGGACCTCCCCTGAGAGGGAGGGGAACTGCCACTCCGAGGGGTCGTGGGAGGGAACAGAAGATGGCAATGAGCCATAATTTTTTCTGGCACGAAAAAGATTACTATAGACAGATTAAAGGCGTAGCAATGGGGGCTAAGTATGCCCCTTCAGTAGCTAACATCTTTATGAGTTTTTGGGAAAATCAGGCCATATATCAAACTAATATACCAGAACTTAGACTCTATAAAAGGTATATTGACGATATTTTTATAATTTGGGCAGGATCACCAGAATCGTTTTTTGATTTTTTAAAAGAGATTAGTAAGAATTCCTTCAATATCTCCTTCTCTGAGGTTTTGAGTCGCACAGAGATCAACTTTTTAGATCTCACTATTTTCAGAGAGGGGGATAAACTCTGCACACGCACTTTCTTTAAGGATGTGGATAGGAATGGCTATATTCCTCTGACCAGTTGCCATCATCCGAGATGGCTGAGGGGTATACCCAAAAGCCAAATGCTCAGGGTAAGAAGGAATTGTAGTAATGAAAGTGACTATAATTTACAAGCTAATATTATTCTGGAACATTTTAGAACTAAAGGATACAAATTGGAAGACTTGGAACGTACAAAAAAGCTAGTTGGTGAGATAGACAGACAGGAGTTGTTCAAACCTAAAGTAAAAAAGGACAATGACTATAGTGTAGCCTTCAAGACAGGGTTCAATAGGCATTATCGTCAGTTTGAGAAAATCATTAGAGAACATTGGCCTTTATTGTTAGAAGATACTGACTTGAAAAAAATTCTACCTGCTCGACCAAGTTTTATTTATACCAAACCACCTTCACTTAGGCTACAATTAGCACATAATGTGGTGAACCCACCCAGGAAGATGTGTACATTTCTGGACAGGGTTGGGTTCTATAGTTGTGGTAGGTGTATGATGTGTAGGACCTCAAAATTTCGGAGGAAAAAAATCACCCATTTCACATCATTAGTTGATGGCAGGGTTTTTGAGATCAAGAAATTCATCACATGCAACACCACGCATGTGACCTATCTTCTGTCTTGCCCATGCAATTTGCAATATGTGGGGAGGACCACTAGGCAATTAGGGGTCAGACTTAGAGAACACGTCAACAGAATAAGGAAGGGCTATAAACATCATGGTCTTTCCAACCACTTTAGACTATTCCACAATAGGGAGCCTAGTGTTCTTACCTTTTGTGGTATTGACAAAGTGGAAGCCCATTGGCGGGGTTCGGATCTCAAGAGGGCGATATCACAGAATGAAACCCAATGGATCCATAGACTCCGCACCTTACAACCTCATGGGATCAATGTCGAATTAGACCTTAATTGTTTCCTTTCTAACTGGTAATTTAATTCTGAGATTAGGAAAAGGGGATATGGTTAGATTTTTTCTACAATTAATTTTTTCCATATTTTTTATTTTTATTTTTCAATTACATTCTATATAATATTTATCATATTATATTTTATTTTTAATCTTTTTTATTTTTGAAACAGGAAGAATTTGGTTTCTTCAAGATTTTAATATTAATTAAATATTTTTTTATTATATATATTTTTTTTTATATTTTATTCGCTTTCATTTGTGTATAATTTTTATCATTTTTGTCAATCATTCCTATCTAAGCAATATATATTTATTTTAAAATGTATTAATATAATTGTACATGAGATTTTCTGTATCTATAGCTATTGATTAGCTTTGTACATCAATCGTATGCTGTTCATCCCTTTGTAATAAAGTTGTTTGGATCGCAACAGGATATGATGATTCAGGAAGAGTGGTGATGAGTGCGTCCCACTAGCCTTGATTGGCTGTCACTGTTTTTTCACCCTATATATTGGATGGCCGTGGTTGGATGTGTAGTCCTTTGATGACGCCCTGGGAGAGGGGCGAAACGCGTCAACGTCACATCCGGCCTTCACACAACCAAGTGATGCTTTTTTCATCTTCCTGGCTCCGTGGAACGCACGCTACCAAGCGGCGATCGCGGAAGCATCTGATATGCCTGACATGCCTGACTGCCACCAGGGAAAGCGTGAGTAGCGGTTTGTAGCACGATTGGCTCTTACATCCCGCAGTACTTCACTATATATTTTTTCCTCTTTCTATTTTGGGTGACCGATTACAAGTTCCATGGCTCCATTGTTTGAAATATCAGCCAAAACATCCATTTATCCATCTTAGAAGTACCTGTTGTTGGATCTTAGACACGGACTGACATTTCTGATTGAGGAGCCGTTGGGCCATCATTATGCTGTCTGTCTGAGTCTTCCATGCCCAGCTGGTGCTAGATATTTATTTTGGAACTGTTTTCCATATTTTGCACTTTTATATTGTGATTAGAGTTCACTTGCATTTTAATTTTAACCATTTATTGGTCTCTGTCAGCCTACTCTTAGGTTGTTTTTTGTAATCAGCTAATATTGGTTGGTTTCTCGCATATCACACACACTGTGGTGACCAGTAGTTGCATTTGAAATACAGCTAATATCCAATGTATATTTTCAGCACTTAGCACTTTATTGTATTATCACGTTTATCAGCGCTGTAACCGTTTATTATTTTATTTCAAGCTTTGATAATTGCTAATTGTCATCTATCTTATACATTTGTTTTTGTTTTTTATGAATATGTACTGAGACCTATTATATCTTTTGTTTGTTGTAATTTGAAAACCACTGGAAAGAAAACGTATATCAAAACAAAAATAGTAATAATAATTATTGTTATTATTATTTTAAATGCCATCTTTATCTTAATTATGATCAAATATAACATCCTGCAACTTTTCACTTTTCTGCAGCTACATTTACTTAGATTAGCTTAAGAAATGATTTCCATGGTTTTCTTCTATAGATACAAAACTGTACTGCAGAGAATGAAAAAAAAAATGAATGTAAATGTTCACTGGATGAGACATTGTGGAAAATTACTAAGCCATGGGCATTGGTAGTGAGCCAAATGGCCTGCTTTGCAACAACCCAGTCACTCTCCAAGTGACTGACACTAAAATGTTAAGCTGCAATTTATATTCAGTTCAGTGCTGTTACACTACAGAGTGGTTAATGATAATATAAATTAGATATGGAGCCCAAAGCTAAAATATAAGCTGGTTAGCATGCCTGACCAGTCATTAAAGTGTCACTTGCCAAAAATAAATACCTCCATTAAACGATACTGTGCTGTTACATATGCAGTATATGTAACCTCAATAAGAAGGTCGTTTGTAGTTTTCACCCTTAAGGAAGTGTAATGTCAAAGAAATGATAACATGAAGAAGACCATGTTCCATTGCAGCAAAGCTTCATAAATTATTTACAACAGTCCCAAGTATTTTATGAGGAAAATGTATGGTGCTAACTCTTGTATGCCTGAGGTGCAGTCTTCTCAACATTTATAATCTTTAAAATGCTCTAGAAAACAAGGTTGCACCACTCATCTGTTTATAAATATATTTTCCCTTCTCACTCCATATGACAACATATTGCTGCCATCACCAGGATCAACATTTATTTAATTGGCAATCACTTTTTTTCACATACTAAACCTTTTCTGACCTAAAACCCCAAAATTATAACTAAAGGTTTTGGGGACTCTATAACTATTCACATACTGGCCAAACACACACTGTATGTAGTTTAGGGTTTCCACCTCTTCTTCAAGCCAAACCCAAACACTTTAGCGATGCAGGGCAATTTTTTTAAGTAGTATACACTCTAGGATTATAAAAGACCTGGTACACCTTTAGGTGACCCAAGCAAAGTAGTAATGTGGCACGCATAGTGCGTGGTGGCAAACAGTGAGTGTGGCCAAAATGCTCTTGCTGACATCAAGCATAAAGACCCTCACATATGTTACATACACAGATAGTTACACTCAAGGAAATACACAAATGCATACAGTGGCAGCTGGTGAAGTTTTAAGATGGTGGGGCGCTAGACTCCATCCTTCCTTTTTGACCCCTCCCACTTCTAATAAGCCCCACCCCGTATAGACTCCACCCACTCCGTCCCCTGTATTCCACTTGCTTGAACACATATCACATCAATAAAATGGTGTAAAAATATAAATAAATAAGCAACATCCATTTTAAGCAACTTTTTAAAAAAAATATAATCTTAATTTAAATTAAAACTTAGCTTATTTTAAAACATAAATTACAATTATATATAAATAAAATAAAGAATATATTTAAGGGAACACTGCAAGCGGCATAACCACTAGAGTCTACAGTAGCGAGGTGTGTCCTGGAATCATCCTATGGTTAAGTAGTAGACATAGTCACATATTCATTTATATACACATTCAGACATACACTATATTGTCAAAAGTATTGGGACACCTGCCTTTACACGCACATGAATGTTAATGGCATCCCAGTCTTAGTCCATAGGGTTCAATATTAAGTTGGCCCACCCTTTGCAGCTATGACAGCTTCAACTCTTCTAGGAAGGCTGTTCACAAGGTTTAGGAGTGTGTCTATGGGAATGTTCTTCCAGAAGTGCATTTGTGAGGTCAGGCACTGATGTTGGACGATATGGCCTGCTCTAATTCATCCCAAGGTGTTCTTTAGGACATCTATATACACATATATACTGTATATTATTATGATGTTGGACGATATGACCTGCTCTAATTCATCACAAGGTATTCTACAGGACAGCTATATACACATATATACCGTATATTATTTTGTTTTATTACATTCATGAAATACCCACACACATAGACACTGCTGCCTAAAACCAGCCATTTGGCCATTTGACAAGACAATGCTGCAAAAAAAACAAAAAACAAAAAAAAACAGCCATACTAATAGGGCCTGACTCAATATAATGTGCTGTTCTGCTACAAAAGGCACCATGTTGTAAGACAGGAGATTGCAAGGATGCAAAAGACTGTCATGTTACTCTTCCCACATCCTGCAAATTGAGTCTGAGTTTGTGGAATGTGCGGTTCCTCAGTGGAAGGTTCCCAAGCGCCACTTTTTCTCACGGAAGGCGATTCCGGCTCGCATGTGGAAGGCAATGTCTTGGCCTCGCTGGACAGGGCAGTCAGCGGTAAGGTCCAGCAGGCATGGACAAGGATGTTATCTATCTTTCACTGCGCACTGGGTGACTCTTCTGGCAGCTGGGAAGGATGCAGGACAGGGTGCAGTAGTGTTGGAGGTTGTTCCGCCACCACGCCTCCAAAATTCTACTAGTGGTTATTCTGCCACACCTCTCTCCACCCCCTTCTCCTCTTCTTCCTCCATGGCCGCTTCCTGTGCTGATTTGTCCTCGGAACCAGCGGTGTTCAGTAGGCGTTCAAGGGGCAAGCATGCAGGCAAAAAGATGCCATGTGGTGCTTGAGCTGGTTTGCTTGGGGGACAGGAGCAACACTAGGGCAGAGATTCTGTCAACTCTGCAGGGGCAGGTTCAGAGGTGGTTGACACCACACTAGCTTAAGGCAGGTATGGTGGTTTGTAACAATGGCTCCAACCTCCTCTCCGCCCTCCGACAGGGACAACTGTTTGGCTCACGTCCTTAACTTGGTGGTGCAGCGGTTCTTAGGCAGGTACCCGGGCTTACAGGATGTCCTGAGACAGGCCAGGAAAGTCTGTGTGCATTTCCACAGGTCATATAATGCTAGTGCTAGGCTGGCTGACCTCCAAAAGGAATTTAACCTGCCCAAGAACCGCCTAATCTGTGACATGTCCACCAGGTGGAACTCAATATTGGCCATGCTGCAGTGGCTGCGCATGCAGCAGAGGGCCATAAATGAGTACCTATGCAACTATGGCACCAGGACAGGGTCAGGGGACCTTGTTTTTTTTCCCCACGCCAGTGGGCTATGATCAGGGATGCATGCACTGTCCTGTCACCGTTTGAGGAGGCCATGAGGATGGTGAGCAGTGACAGTGCATGCATCAGTGACACTGTCCCTCTTGTCCACCTGTTGGAGCACACACTGCATGGAATAATGGACAAGGCACTTGAGGCAGAACAGAAGGAGGAAGAGGAGGACTTCCTTACCTCTCAAGGCCCCCTTTATCCAGACAGTGTTCCTGCGTGCCCGCCGATCACACAGGAAGAGGATGAGGAGGAGGAGGAGGAGGAGGATTGTGTCAGCATGGAGGTGGAGCCTGGCACTCAGCATCAGCAGCAGTCTTTAAGGGATCATTTACAGTCCCAAGAAACCCATGGACTTGTACGTGGCTGGGAGGAGGTAGCTGCGGATCATGTCGTCCTTAGTGACCCAGAGGACTCTGGACCGAATGCCTCAGCAAACCTACGCTGCATGGCCTCCCTGATCCTGCAAAACCTGCGGAAGGATACTCGTATTCGTGGTATCAAGGGGAGGGATGATTACTGTCTGGCAACCCTCCTTGTTCCACATTACAAGGGTAAGGTTGCGGACCTTATCTTGCCATCGCAGAGGGAGCAGAGGATGAAGCATCTTCGGGAGGCCTTGCAGAAAGGTTTGTGCAACGCGTTTCCAGAGCCTGGGAGGTTACAATTTTCTGGTCCTCCTGGACAACGTGTTGCTGAGGCTTCGGTCAGTCACAGAAGGAGCGGTGGAGAAGGTAGCCGTCTGACCGATGTGTTCAGACAATTTTTTAGTCCGCAGCCCCAAGGTATGATCGGTTCCAGCAACCATCGCCAGTGTCTGATTCACAAGGTACAGGATTACCTAGGGGCAAGATCAGACTTGGACACCTTTCCCACCGAAAATCCACTGGGTTACTGGGTCTTGAGGATGGATCACTGGCCAGAGCTTGCACAGTATGCAACTGAGCTACTGGCCTGTCCTGCATCCAGCGTTCTTTCGGAACGCACATCCAGTGCTGCTGGAGGCTTTGTAACCGATCACAGGGTGCGCCTGTCCACCGAATCGGTCGATCGACTGACCTTCATAAAAATGAATCAGTCTTGGATCACCAGCTACCAAGCACCTGATGCTGATGTAACCGATTTTTTTTTAATGTGAGATCCCTTCAAGACTGCTTATGCTGATGCTGAGTGACTATCCTGTTATGCTGAGTGACAATCCTCTTCCTCCTCAATTTTCATGCTGATAGCTTATAAGAACATTTTGAGTTCTGGGCACCGCCACCAGTGGCCAAGGCCCAATTTTTCTGCCCCTCTTTAACAGGGGCGTGTAATTACAATTTTTGATGCAATAATTTGCAGCAGGGCTCATATCTGCGCTTCAACTATAGCATCTGTGAGGGGTTGCAGTGTTGTGGCAATTTTTATGCCCCCGTTCAACAGGGGCATGCAATTACAATTTTTGATGCAATACTTTGCAGCAGGGCTCATTTATGTGCTCCAACTAGAGTATCTGTGAGGGGTTGCAGTGTTGTGGCACCAGCACCAGTGCTCAAGGCCCAGTTTTGCAGCCCCTGTTCAACAGGGACATGTAATTACAATTCTTGATCTAATATTTCACAGCAGGGCCCATTCCTGTGCCCACCAAGAGTAACTGTGAGGGCTTACAGTGTTGTGGCACCAGCACCACTACCACCACCAAAGGCCCAATTTTTCTGCCCCTGTTCAACGATGGCATGTAATTACAATCCTTGATCTAATATTTCACAGCAGGGCCCATTCCTGCGCCCACCAAGAGTAACTGTGACAACCTGGGAGGAGGGCTATTCTGTCACTCGACGCTGCGAAAGCATTCAACAGCGTCGAGTGGACATACATGTGGGAGGTACTAGATAGATTTGGCCTGGGATATAACTTCATACAATGGGTTAAGCTACTATACTCTGACCAAAGGGCTTGTATACAAATTAATGGGGTAGTGACAGAGTTATTTTCATTATCAAGAGGCACCAGACAAGGTGCCCATTGTCCCCATTATTGTTTGCATTGGCTGTCAAGCTGCTAGCAGAAGCGGTTCGGCAATCAGAGGATATCTGTGGGTTTATTAGAGGGGCAAGGCACGAAAAGATATCATTATATGCGGACGACGCACTGCTGTTCCTTGATGATACGGACAATTCCTTGATATCCTTAATGACCCTTATAAAAAAATTTGGCTTATTCTCAGGCTTTACTATTAATTGGGACAAATCGGTCCTATTCCCTCTTGATGAATTCAGTTTTGATATACCGAAGGAGGCCCAATAAATTAAAGTTGTGAAGTTTTTTAAATATTTAGGAATATGGATATACCCAAGGTTGAAAGATTATTTGTAGTATAATTTAACTCCCATCCTGGAGAAATTTAAACAAAAGAGTATAGCATGGTCCAAATTACCCCTATTAGTTGTGGGCCGAGCAAACCTCATAAAAATGATATGGGCCCCCCCAATTATTATATGTTTTACATAATTCACCTACATGGATCCCATTAAAATGGTTTAAAAAATAGATTTTTTGTTTTGTAAGCTATTATGGAAAGGTAAGAGCTCTAGGATTAGACTGTCTACCCTTCAGAGAACTAAAGAAGGAGGGGGTCTAGCAGTGCCACAGCCAAGAGTGCATTTTATAGCTTCCCAATTGCAGCATTTTGCGGGGTGGGGGACGGTGGATTGTAAAGATCCAATACAGGCTATGTTATTAAGTCAATGTTCAAACTAAAACCTTATGGCCCAACTAGAATCTGGATCATTTGCCTGCACTCACTCTAGCCCAACATTGGTGTTAATGAATAAAGTATGGCAGGACATGAGGCGTACAATGAAATATGAAGGGGTGTCAGAATTCTCTCCAATATGGGGGAATAGGTACTTTGGAGAACTCTGTAAACTAGAGGGGTTTGAATATTGGCGTTCTAAAGGAATACAATATATTCCTCAGCTTTATGCTCAAATCGCTATACGGTCTTTTCAGGAGCTACAGGAATTATATAAATTGCCGCATAATAACTTTTATAAATATCTACAACTATGACATGCAGTCTATTCCCAGTTTAAATGAGGAGGGATGAAGATAAGACCAATGCCATTGATATCTTTATTAGCAGGTGCAGGGAGAAAAAAAGGTTTAACCTCTCTAGTATATAGTCAACTTATGGCGAATTATCAAGATATTTTGGATAGCCCAGGCAGAAAGGGTTGGGAGATGGATCTGGGGGTTATACTGGACGAGGAATGGCAAAATATTTTGAAGAGGGCACCGATGGTTTCTTTATCATCTACAAAATGCCTATCGCAACTGTTCATTATCTATAGGACATATAGGACTCCAGTAAAATTATATAAGTGGAGGCGGAGGGAAACTTCGGATTGCCCAAGATGTAAGCAACCCCAGACAGATTTGCTTCATATGCTTTGGAAATGTCCTAAACTGGTTAGGTACTGGCGAGAAGTGGTGTCTACAATTAATGGGGCTTATAACAGCCAGATAGAATTCGACCCCAAAATATGTTTACTGGGTTATCTTAATGAAGAGCTATACCCGAGGGAAATGTCAATTTCAATTGATAGACTATTATTTACAACCCGTAAACTAATAGCTAGAAAATGGATGTCTTCCAGTGTACCAGTATTTTAGGAATGGCGCTCCCAGGTAAATGAGGCAATATTAATGGAGCGACAGGTTTATCAGAAAAGAGGTACAATGGATATATAAGTTGTGGGGTCCCTGGTTAATAACACCAGGCCTGGCCTCATTCTCTTGGATTCCAAATATAATATTAAAGAATGTAAGAAGAAAGAGTAGATAGGAAAAGTATAGGCTGTATGGGAAGGGTTGAGCAGTGTGGGAGGAGGAGGTGGAGGAGGAGAGGGAGAGGGAGAGGGAGGGGGTTTGTTTTATTTATTTATTTATTTTTCTTTTTTTCCCCTTTTTGTTTTTTCTGGCTTTTTGTTTTGTTATGAATGGTTTTGTGCAGGTAATTCTACTTGTGGTATGTAGTCACTGCTGGGGATCGATGGAAATAAGAAATTAGAATTTAAAAACATATACTTTGTAAAATCAGTGTTAAAATTGCTGTATGTATGGATATTGTAACACTAGTAAATAAGAAAATGTTGAATAAAGAAGTAATGGAAAAAAAAAGACCAGGTGACCATTGCAGTGGCATAATTTTCCCTTAAAAAAAAAGAGTAAGGCCCCTTTCACACTTATACGACTTGTCCCACGATTTTGTACTGCAAAATCGTATGACAAGTCATTCTCCATGATTTTCAATGACTACCATTCATATTGGCACGACTTTAAGTCGTGCCGACTTGAAAGTAGTCCCTGCACTACTTTGGTCCAACTTCTATGCGAGTTGTACTCCATAGACCTCAATGTTAAACCCTGAAGTAGCATGCAAGTCGTGCCTGAATAATATAGACACGACATCAGTACGACTTTGTAAGCACAAGCCTGGCCTCGCTATTCGGGAAAGGAAAACTTTTCTTTCCTTTCCCGATGAGCGACAGGCAGTGCTGACAGCTGTCTGGTATGAATCCAGAGGGGGAACGCCGCGCCAAGTTTTAAATGAAAAAAACGGCGTGGGTTCCCCCACAGGGGCATACCAGGCCCTTAGGTCTGGTATGGATCTAAGGGGAACCCCCTACGCCAAAAAATCGGTGTGGGGTCCCCCCCAAAATCCATACCAGACCCTTATCCGAGCACGCAGCCCGGCCGGTCAGGAATGGGGGTGGGGACGAGCGAGCACCCCCCCCTCCTGTACCGTACCAGGCCACATGCCCTCAACATGGGGGGGTGGGTGCTTTAGGGCATGGGGGGCACCCTGCCGGGCCCCCCCACCCCAAAGCACCTTGTCCCCATGTTGATGAGGACAAGGGCCTCTTCCCGACCACCCTGGCCGTTGGTTGTCGGGGTCTGCGGGCGGGGGGACTTATCGGAATCCGGGAGCCCCCTTTAATAAGGGAGCCCCCAGATCCCGGCCCCCCACCCTATGTGAATGAGTATGGGGTACATGGTACCCCTACCCATTCACCTAGGGAAAAAAGCATCAATAAAAAACACAGTAGACAGGTTTTTAAAATAATTTATTAGGCAGCTCCGGGGTCTTCTTCCAACTTCGGGGGTCCTCTTCCGACTTCGGGGGTCTCTCCACCGTCTCCTCCCGGTGTCCGCATCTTCTGCCGGCTCCTCCGCTATCTTCTGCAGCTCAATTGCTAGCGGTGGTCCGGACTTATGCCTTCTTCTTTTTTTCCAGAGATGTTGACACGACGCTCTCTCCAGCTGGAATGGTCTCTGAACACTCCGCAACGGACTTATATAGGCGGTGACCCCCCCCCCTTATGAGGTCACTGTCCCGGGGCATGCTGGGACTGTGCCGTCATAAGGGGGCGTGGTCATCACCCGGTGACCACACCTCCTAAAACGTCACAGACCCAGCATGCCCAGGGACTGTGACGGCATAGGGGGCGGGGTCACCGCCTATATAAGTCCCTTGCGGAGCGCACAGAGACCATTCTGGCTGGAGAGAGCGTCGTGTCAACATCTCTGGAAGAGAAGAGTGAAGAAGACGATCCAGAGGTCCGGACCACCGCTGGCAAAAGAGCGCCAGAAGATAGTGGTGGAGCCGGCAGAAGATGCGGACACCGGGAGAAGATGCCGGAGAGACCACCGAAGTCGGAAGAGGACCCCCGAAGTCGGAAGAAGATCCCGGAGCTGCCTAATAAATTATTTTAAAAACCTGTGTACTGTGTTTTTTATTGACCCTTTTTTCCCTAGGTGAATGGGTAGGGGTACCATGTACCCCATACTTATTCACATAGGGTGGGGGGCCGGGATCTGGGGGCCCCCTTATTAAAGGGGGCTCCCGGATTCCGATAAGCCCCCCGCCCGCAGACCCCGACAACCAACGGCCAGGGTTGTCAGGAAGAGGCCCTTGTCCTCATCAACATGGGGACAAGGTGCTTTGGGGTGGGGGGCCGCACTGCGCCCCCCCATGCCCCAAAGCACCCACTCCCCATGTTGAGGGCGCTAGCTCGTCCCCACCCCCATTCCTGACCGGCCGGGCTGCGTGCTCGGATAAGGGTCTGGTATGGATTTTAGGGGGAACCCCGCGCCGATATTTCGGCGTAGGGGGTTCCCCTTACAATCCATACTAGACCTAAGGGCCTGGTATGCCCCTGGGGGGAACCCACGCCAGTTTTTTTATTTAAAACTTGGTGTGGAGTTCCCCCTTATGATTCATACCAACTACTGTATGTTTTCATTTGTTAATGCCAAAAATGTGGCAAAGTAGTACTGCTCCCAAATCGCGGTAAAATCGCGGCAAATCGCTGTAAAATAGCGGCGAAATCGCGGTAAAATCGTGCGACTTTGAAGTCATATAAGTGTGAAAGGGGCCTTACTGTGAGGGCTTACAGTGCTGTGGCAATTCCAACACCTAATGCGGCGTACACACGGTCGGACCTTTCGTTGACAAAAGTCCGACGGACGCCGATGGACTGAAGCTGGCTGACAATCCGATCGTGTGTGGGCTTCCCCGGACTTTCAGCAGACTTTCAGCTGACTTTTCCAGCCTCAAATTTGACGGACTTTAGATTTGAAACATGCTTCAAATCTTTACGTCGTAACTACGCCGGACCCAGAAATCCTCTCGTTTGTGTGCTAGTCCGATGGGCAAAAACCCACGCTAGGGCAGCTATTGGCTCCTGGCTATCAACTTCCTTATTTTAGTCCGGTGTACGTCATCACGTACGAATCCGTCGGACTTTTGTGTGATCATATGTAGGCAAGTCCGTTTGTAAGAAAGTCTGCCGCAAGTCCGCCAAAAGTCTGACAAAAGTCCGACAAAAGTCCGTCGAAAGTCTGTCAGACAGGCTGTCAGACAGGCTGTCAGACTTTTGTAGTCGAAAAGTCCGACCGTGTGTATGCGGCATAAGGCCCCAATTTCTGCAGAGTATATAGGGCAGGCCCCTACTTTCAAACGTCCAACTTACGAACAACTCCTACTTGCAAACGGAAGGAGACAACAGGAAGTGAGATGAAATCTACCCCTAGGAAGGGAAATTCTCTCCTGTAAGAGTTAATATGGGAAAAACGTGTCTCCTCTTCACTGATGCTTTATCACCAATCCTTGTTTCACTAAAAACCCCAAATTTTCAAAAAAACATTTGTCATTGGGACAGAAAATGAGGTGAAATCTTCTGAAGAGGTGCACAGACAGCAAAACAAATGTTACATAGGTGATAACCCTTCCCTGTTTTCCAAAACAGGGAAGGGTTATCACCTATGTGGCTGGAGCTACACTTTAAAAATGTACCAGTTCAAAATTACAAACAGATTCTACTTAACAACAAACCTACAGTCTCTGTCTTGTTTGCACCGCCTATATACTGCTGTTCAAAGTATATAGGACCTGGGGGCCCCACGCCTTTCCTTTTTTTAATATGGGTGCGGGTTTCCCCTTAATATCCATACAAGACCCAAAGGGCCTGGTAGTGGCCTGGGGGGGTACCAATGCCGTTTGTCTAACTGATTTTCATCCATATTGCCGGGACTTTTCCTTTAAAAATGTCATTTTGTGCAGGGACTGTTCTAAGCACGGGAAACACGCGCCACTTTACAGGCATACTATAGACACCCCCCAGGTACTATATTTAAAGAAATATTTCACTTTTTTTTCACTTTAAGCATCATTATATTCACTGCTCCCGAAAAAACTTCAGTTTTTAAAACTTTTTTTGCATTGATACATGTCCCCTGGGGCATTACCCGGGTCCCCAAACCCTTTTTAGGACAATAACTTGCATATAAAATTTTAAAATTAGCACTTTTGATTTTGAACATTCGAGCCCCATAGACTTTAATGGGGTTCTAAAGTTTGCGCAAATTTTCGGTCCGTTTGCAGGTTCTGGTGCAAACCGAACCGGGGGGGGGGGGGTGTTCGGCTCATCCCTAACAGAGAGTGGGGGGAGAAGATCCCCCGCCGCCTGTGACATCGGGGAGGTGCGGGCTCTGAGGGATATATTTTATTTATTTTTCCCCACTTCAGTGATCGCTTTTGAGAGACTTATTTCAACTTGACGTTCAAACTATGTCCCTTCTCAAATTCACATCATTGTGGCATCTTTAAAAAGCAAAGAAGAAAAATTTTTTTTTATTTATACGAAAGACTATAACATTTTTCCCGTTCTGCACTCCCCACCCAACCCCCCCCTCTCTAATTTCCACCCACCCCCCCTGACTAAATTATTCCTTCCTTTCCCAAATGTTATCTCATCTTAAGGCCCTATTGCTTCCAGCATCCTCTGCCAATAGCTGTCTGAGGTTTTGTATTTTTTCCACCCACTCCAGATAGTGTTGAATTTGTCTAATCGCCTTTTATCCTTACAGCTTAATAATTCCATTTTGCAGTAGTAATCTACTTGTCTGAACCACTCCCTTAAGTCTGGTCCTTCACTCTTTAACCACTTGACCACTGGGCACTTAAACCCCCTTAATAACCAGACCATTTTCAGCTTTTGGTGCTCTCACATTTTGAATGACAATTTCTCAGTCATGCAACCCTGTTTCTGTATGAAAATATATGACATTTTTGTCCTTTTTTCACACAAATAGAGCTTTCTTTTGGTGGTACTTAATCACCGCTGGGTTTTTTTTTTTTGCGCTATGAAAGAAAAAAGACCAAATAATCTGTAAAAAAATGCATTTTTCTTTGTTTCTGTTATAAAATTTTGCAAATTAGTAATTTTTCTTCATATATTTTGGCCAAAATTTATACCGCTACATATCTTTGTTAAAAATAACCCAAATCGGTGGATATTATTTGGTCTTTGTGAAAGTTATACAAAAGCTATGGTGCCAATATCTGAAAATTGATCACACCTGAATTACTGATGGCCTATCTAATTTCTTGAGACCCTAACATGCCAGAAAAGTACAAATACAAATACAAATGACCCCTTTTTGGAAAGAAGACATTCCAAGGTATTTAGAAAGATGCATGGGGAGTTTTTTGAAGTTGTCATTTTTTCCCACAATTCTTTGCAAAATCACGTTTTTTTTCTTTTTTCACAAAATTGTCATATTAGCAGGTTATTTCTCACACACAGCATAAGCATACCACAAATTACACCCCGAAACACATTCTGCTATTACTCCTGAGTATGGTGATACCACATGTGTGAGACTTTTACACAGCGTGGCCACATACAGAGACCCAAAATGCAGGGAGCACCTTCAGGCGTTCTGGAGCACCCAGGCCAATTCTGACATTTCTCTCCTACATGTAAAAATCATCATTTATTTGCTATAAAATTACATAGAACCCCAAAACATATATGTTTTTTTTAGCAAAGACCCTAGAGAATACAATGGCGGTCATTGCAACTTTTTATCTCGCACGGTATTTGCGCAGCAATTTTTCGAACGCGTTTTTTTGGGAAAAAAACTGTTTTGTGCTTTAAAAAACCCAAAACAGTTAAGTTAGCCCAATGTTTTTGCATAATATGAAAAATGAAGTTACGCCGAGTAAATAGATACCCAACATGTCACCTTTTAAAATTGCACATGCTTGTGGAATGGCGCCAAACTTTCGCTACTTAAAAATCCCCATAGGTGACGCTTTAAAATTTTTTACTGGTTACATGTTTTAAGTTACAGAGGAGGTCTAGGGCCAAAATTATTGCTCTCGCTCTACCGATCGCAGCAATACCTCAAATATGTGGTTTGAACACCGTTTTCATATGTGGGCGGGACTTACGTATGCGTTCGCTTCTGCATGCGAGCACACGGGGACAGGGGCGCTTTAAAAAACATTTTTTTATTGTTCATTGTACTTTATTTATTTTAGTTTGATGCTTTTTTCCCCCCCAAATTTTTTTTGATCACTTTTATTCCTTTATAATAGGAATATGGCATTACAGGTCCTCTTTACAGTGAGATATGGGGTCAATAAGACCCTCATCTCACCTCTAGGCTGGGAAGCCTGAAATAAACAAAAAAAGATCCTGGCTTCGATCGTATCGGTGAGTCGGTAGAAGCACCGGAGGGTGGTGGGAGGGGGGGACGTCCCCTCTCGCCTCCCGTAAGAATGATCAAGCAGTGGAAAAGCCACTATGGTGTAGGGAATCGCCAGATAAAAAAGCTGATATCTGAATGATGCCTGTAGCTGCAGGCATCATTCAGATATCCCCGCACAAACTCAAGGACGTCGTATGATGGCCGGCAGGCGGGAAGTGGTTAAAACGCATTTTTTTTTAACACAAACTTGTCGATTTATACAATATTTCTAACACATAGCATGTACATACCAAAAATGACACCCCAAAATAGATTCTCCTACTCCTCCTGAGTACGGCGATACCACATGTGTGAGACTTCCACAGCCTGGCCACATACAGAGGACAAGTACAGCCGAGTATGGCTGAGCATGGCTAGGTATGGCTGAGCATGGCTGAGTATGGCTGGGTATGGCTGAGCATGGCTGGGTATGGCTGGGTATGGCTGGGTATGGCTGAGTTTGGCAGGGTATGGCTGAGTATGGCAGGGTATTGCAGGGTATCGCCGAGTATGACTGGGTATGGCAGAGTATGGCTGGGTATCACCGAGTATTGCAGAGTATGGCTGGGTATCACCGAGTATTGCAGAGTATGGCTGGGTATTGCAGAGTATGGCTGGGTATGACAGAGTATTGCGGGGTATGCCAGAGTATTGCAGAGTTTTACGGGGTATTGCAGAGTATGGCGGGGTATTGCAGAGTATAGCAGGGTATTGCCGAGTATGGCTGGGTATGGCTGGGTATGGCAAGGTATCGCAGAGTATTGCGGGGTATGGCAGAGTATTGCAGGGTATTGCAGGGTATTGCAGAGTATTGCGGGGTATTGCAGAGTATTGCAGGGTATTGCAGAGTATTGCTGGGTATTGCAGAGTATTGCGGGGTATTGCAGGGTATTGCGGGATCTTGCAGAGTATTGCAGAGTGTTGCAGAGTATTGCAGGGTATTGCAGAGTATTGCGGGGTATTGCAGAGTATTGCGGGATATTGCAGGGTATTGCGGGGTCTTGCAGAGTATTGCAGGGTATTGCAGAGTATTGCAGAGTATTGCGGGGTATTGTGGGGTATTGCAGAATATTGTGGGGTATTGCAGGGTATTGCAGAGTATTGCGGGGTATTGCAGAGTATTGCAGGGTATTGCAGAGTATTGCGGGGTATTGCAGGGCATTGCAGAGTATTGCAGGGTATTGCAGAGTATTGTGGGGTATTGCAGAATATTGTGGGGTATTGCAGAGTATTGCGGGGTATTGCAGGGCATTGCAGAGTATTGCAGGGTATTGCAGAGTATTGTGGGGTATTGCAGAATATTGTGGGGTATTGCAGAGTATTGCACAGTATTGTGGGGTATTGCACAGTATTGTGGGGTATTGCAGAGTATTGCACAGTATTGTGGGGTATTGCAGAGTATTGCACAGTATTGCGGGGTATTGCAGAGTATTGCAGGGCATTGCAGAGTAGTGCAGGGTATTGCAGAGCATTGAGGGATGGCTGATCATGGATGGATGGATGGCAGTTGTCACTGAGCAGCTCTGTGGGCACTACAGATCCAGCCCACAACACTGCTGCCATCCAATTCCTCCCCCTCTCCGCTCACAGTGTACCGATCGGTACACAGAGGGGAGGAGAGGAACCAATTATAACACACCTAATAAATCAGTCATTCAAAGAAGGGATTGTGCCAACCACCCTCAAGCAAGGCATCGTCAAACCCCTGCTAAAGAAGCCCAATCTCGACCCTAAAGACCCTAACCACCGCAGACCGATAACAAGCCTCAACACCGTCTCTAAGATTATGGAGAAAGCGGTAGTACAACAGCTAAAACGCCACCTTGACACGCATCAACTCCTGGACACTCTACAATAAGGTTTCCGCCCAGGCCATGGTACGGAAACAGCACTTCTAAAAATATGGGACGATGCACTCGAAGCAGCAGATGACGGAGAATCTTGTCTCCTGGTACTGTTAGACCTCAGTGCAGCATTTGACACAGTGGACCACAATACTCTACTTCTCTGGCTCACAGAAGTAGCAGGAGCCACAGATTCTAGTCTAAAATGGTTCGCATCCTTCTTAGAGAATCGCTCGCAGACAGTGAATCTAGGAGCATTTACCTCGGAAACCTGGGCAATCTCCTGTGGAGTTCCTCAGGGCTCCCCCTTGTCGTCAGTGCTATTCAACATTTACATCCGCCCTCTCTTCAATGACATCAAAAAATCAGACCTATGCTTCCACTCATACGCAGACGATACCCAAATCTACTTTCGGATCACCGGACAAAAAGACCACCATCAGCAACTAGAGAAATGCCTCACTTCAATAGATGACTGGATGACCATTAGTTCCCTCAAACTCAACGGGTCAAAAACAGAGCTTCTCTACCTACACGCAAACCAAAATCCCAAAACCAAGATCCCTTGGACACCCCCCGCCATCTTTGCACAGACCATTTCTCCGAGCACCAAGGCCAAAAGTCTTGGAGTAATCTTTGACTCAGAAATGACAATGGATGCACAAATAGGATCAGCAGTTAGTGGATCGCACCATCTCCTTCGCATGTTACGCAGACTCATTCCCTTCATCCCAGAAGGTGACAAAGCAGCAGTAGTGGGAACAATCATCAACTCCCGTCTCGACTACGCAAACTCACTCTACATAGGATTACCCAAGTATCAGCTTACGTGCCTACAGGCCATTCAAAACGCGGCGGCAAGACTAATAACAGGAAAAAACCCTGGGAGTCCATCTCCCCATCCCTAAGGAGCCTACATTGGCTAACAGTAAAGAATCGGATCACTTTCAAGACCCTCTGCCTCACCCACAAATGCATACGTGGAAACGCCCCTCAATACCTCCGAGAGAAAATAAAACATTACACACCGAATCGCAATCTGCGATCGTCTAGCCAAAACCTCCTCCTCATTCCTAAATACCGCTACAAAGCAAGGGGAGAACGAAGATTTGCAGTCCAGGGACCTCGGCTATGGAACTCTCTTCCGACTCACATCCACATGGAAGAAAACCATCTGGCATTCAGGAAAAAACTCAAGACTCACTTCTCCTAATTAAGCTGACAACACAACGCATCAGCGCCTTGAGGCGATTCAGTTCGCATTTGCAGCGCTTTACAAATCATTCATTCATTCATTCAATTGGCGTCATGAGATGACGCCGGTTTGTTTACATGCGATCGCTCCGTCATTTGATGGCGATTAGTGGCCATTTACCGGGATCCGTGATGCGCCGGGTCCTCCGGACCCGGCGGTCACGGATGCTCTCGGGTGCGCACCCCAGCGGAATTATCGGAGGACGTCACTGTACGCCCTACTGGGGTTAAGCAACCGCCCTGTAGCCTTCATTTGGCTATGGGCCGGTTGTTAAGTGGTTAACCAATTTTTTGGGATCAATCCCTTTGCAGTATTTAATAGTTTTGACATTACTTTTTCCATGTATTGCTTTTTAGGAGTGCTGGCGTTGTGAAACAAACAAGTCAATCTGTTGTTTTCTATCTTCTCGCCCGTTATTTCTTTTACACAATTGATTACTTCTTGCCAGAATACGCTAATTTTCTGGCAATCCCACCATATGTGTAACATTGTGGCTTTTTGTCCACAATTTCTCCAATATAGTGGTGATCCATCTTGATTAATTTTATGGAGTCTCTCCGGGGTCATATACCACCTGACCAGGAATTTATAGTTCTCAAACTCAATGGTGTTCATGTCCTATGCTTGATTGTATCCTCCTGCAATCATTTTCTCTACTTGTTGCTCTTCCAAATTTGTTTCCAATTCTTTTTCCCACTTTTCTATAAAGGAAGGCCGTCCTTGTCCTTCAAGATCCGTCAAGATTTCCTGGACTTTCGAAATGTCTCCTTTCAATGGCATTGATGTCATACAGAGCTTTTCTATCTGGTTTAATCCTTCTCCATCTCTAAACGGGTGTGGTGATGAATTAACTAAATGATTTAATTAAAAGAATTCCCACTCACGTAGTTTCCCACCAAATTTGATCTCCAATTCTTGTGCAGATTTCATCTTCCCCCTTCTAATAATATCTTCAATTTGTGGATTCTTTATTCCAAATCTACAGAATATATCTTCACCCGGTGTAAAAAAATTTGTTCCCGTAAGGGCAGTTAGCGGTGAGTTGTGTGCCCACTTTTGTTTCCAGTGTATTGCGCCCCAGATTCTGAATACATTTTTAGTCAAATCATGAGAATCCGAATCTAGTGTTTTGTATTTGTTTGAAATCCAGATGGTTTTGTGAAGCGTGGTTTTACTTAAAGTGTTTTCCTTGTCAAAAGAAGTTTATTGAGTTTACAATGTTTTTTTTTTTTTTTTTTTCAAATATAGATTTTATTTATGTTTTTACATGCCCAACATGGGCTGAGACATTACAATACAGTACGATGCATACATACATTGAAAATAAAGAGAGGAATATTCATTTACCTTCCTGGATAATCTTATATATTAGAATATTTCCTACAGTAGAAGGTCAGCTGATAAAGTTCACAATTAGCATTTCTCTCTATTGGTTTCCCTTCGCCTCCTATCCCACCTGGGCAGAATCTCAGTACCCAAGAGGGGAAGGGCATCCGAGGACATCACAGACATTCATCGGGAAAGATAAAGGGGTAAATAAAGGAAGGAATAAGAGGCGGAAAAAAGAAAAGGGGGGGGAGTCTGCAAGGGGTGGGAGGGATGGGGTGGGAGGGATGGGGGGGGGGGGGCTCTGGCTGATTCAGGACAGCATCAGATTTAGCATTATCTGAAAAAGTAAGCTTATTAGGCGGTTCTAAGGGTGGTGCCTTCTGAGGATAAGATAAATTGTTGCCAAATTGCCCATGTCTTTGTATATTTTTCCTGCTGGTGTCTCGCCGTTAGAACCAGATCCTCCATTCTACTAATCTCCTCCACCCTCCGAACCCACTCCGCCACGGTTGGTGGAGATTGTTTTTTCCAATATAGTGGGATACAAGATTTAGCTGCGTTAACTAAGTGTCGCACAATGGACTTTTTGTACCTTTTAGTTGATATAGTATGAGTTTACAATGTTATAAAGATACATAAAGTAAGTTTACAAGGATCTATAAAGTAAGCTCATTGTTTTACAGTAGGGTTTATATAGGTAAATATCATGAAATTTCAAATATTAAACATTGGGTTCACGTAAACCTAAATGAAAGATATATATCATTTCCTTGGTACTTTTGTAGGTATTTAAATGATTTATACCTACTATACATATTGTTTACAAGTAGAGTGTATATAGGTCAAATAAATTCTGATAATGAGCTTTAATCGTAAGGTGGAGAAAAGGAAAGAGAAAGAAGAAAAAGGGTTGAAAGGTAGAGGTATGGTCCACAAGGTTGTCCCGCTCGTCAGTTTATTATTCTTTTTAGTTCTCTTTGAAGCCTTAGAATGGGTGTCTCTGTAAGTCATTTAATCTGTTACCATGGCAACAGGACAGAGTCATTGAAATTTGACAGGAACTGTTGTTTTATCCAAGGATGCCAAAGTTTTTCAAATTTTGGAATTTGATTTTGATCGATGGCTACCATCTTAGCATGGGACATTGTATTATTCATTCTGTGAATTGTTTCTGCTAGTACCAATGTAGGAGATTTCCATGCCTTGGCCACTGTTTGTTTTGCAGCCGTTATTAGTTGCATCATAAGTTTGAATTGAGAGAGTGTTAACCATTCCGGTTTTAGATTAAGTAAAGTTAAATATAGATCTGGTTGTATTATTTTTTTAAATATTTTAGATGCAATCACGAAGACTTCCTTCCAGAAGGTTTGGATTACTGGGCACGTCCACCATATGTGTAAATATGTGCCTATTTCTGGGCATCCTCGAAAACAAAGAGCTGAGGTATTAGGTGAATATTTTGCCACTCTAGCGGGTACAAGGTACCAGCGAGTTAGGACTTTATAATTTGTCTCTAGTGCTAAGATGTTGGGTGAAGATGACTTAGATGTGAGCCATATGTTAGACCAGTCCGTGTCTTCTAAAGTTCGTCCCAGGTCCTCCTCCCACCTCTGAACGTAAGAGGGGCTATTAAGATTTGCTACTCCATATAATTGATTATAAAGTGATGAAATTGTACCTTTAGCAAATGGATCTTTTGTACAGATTGATTCAAAAATGGATAATTGGGATAATGGTGTATCCCCCTTTAGGAATGGTGTATAGAAATTTTTGATTTGGAGATATCTAAATATCTCAGAGTTTGGTAGATCATATTTTTCTCTAAGCGATGGGAATGAAAGGAATGATTTAGATGCTATGAAGTCATTTAGTGTCTGAATGCCTGATGTTGTCCAAGCTTTAAAAGAATTTGGGTAGATCCATGCCGGATAAAAGGCCGGATTTCTGATAAAAGAAAGGAGAGGATTGTGTGGAGATTGTAACTGATATTTGGTTTTTAGTTTATCCCAGAGAGATAAGAAGTGTTTAGTTATGGGATTATGAATTTTAAAGCGGTCTTTAGGATCAAGCCGTAATAAATTTGATATTAATAGAGGGTCATTTTCTGAAGCCTCTATAAATACCCATAATGGGATTTCCTGTTTTGCATGGTATTTGGACAGACTGGCCAAATGTGCTGCTCTGTAGTAGTTAGTAAAATTAGGGTATCCCAGGCCTCCTTTATTTTTGGGAAGATGTAGTGTGTGTATAGGTATACGTGGTTTAGAAGAGCCCCATATAAATGAAGTTGCTCTTTTTTGTACTATTCTCAAAAAATAGGAAGGAATTGGAATAGGGAGGACTCTGAATAGATAAAGCAATTTGGGTAGAATAGTCATTTTGATTGCATTAATCTTCCCTATCCAGGATAAAGGAAGTTGCGAACATTGTTTTATTAGATTTGTGATCTGTCTTAATACAGGAGGATAATTGGTTGAGAATAAGTCAGAATGAGATGCTGTTAAATGAATTCCAAGATATGGGATTGATTTTTCTGCCCATGTGAATGGGAGTGCAGCCCTAGCCGGGATCAATTCCATGTTTGTGAGTGAAATATTAAGCACTAGGCATTTCTTAGGATTAATCATAAGGCCGGATAGGGCTGCAAATCCATCAAGAGCTGGTATTAAGTTAGGACCAGAGACCTGTGGTGATGATAGAAAAAGTAATATATCGTCTGCAAATATACATAATTTGTGTGTAATACCTCCTACTTCAATGCCAGTTATAGTTTGGTTTGTTCTGATGTATTGGGCCATGGGTTCGAGTATAAGGGCAAATAATAAGGGAGATAATGGGCAACCCTGTCGGGTACCTCTTTCGATATTAAAGGCTTCAGATTTGTATCCAGCATATTTTATATAGGCTTTGGGTTTATTATATAATGCTTTGATCCATGTTAAAAAGTGGGGTCCAAAACCCCATTTTTGTAATGAATATTGCATATATTGCCAGGATACTGTGTCAAATGCCCTCTTAATATCGAGAGATAGAAAACATAAAGGGATTTTCCGTTTTTTAGCAATATGTGCCAATAACACTGCCCTGCGTATATTATCGCCTGCCTGTCTATTTGGCATGAAGCCTACTTGATCTCTATGTATTAATTTTCCTATAATGCTATTGAGGCGTTTTGCTATTATTTTTGCTAATAATTTAATATCGAGGTTTAACAGAGAGATAGGCCGATAATTCACACAGGAAGTATCATCAGAAAGGGGTTTTGGGATCATACAAACAATTGCCATTAGTGTTTCTTGCCGAAAAGAATGTCCATCTAGAAGTTTGTTAAAAGTTTCAGTGAGAATGGGAGAGAGTATTTCTGAGAATGTTTTATAGTATAAAGCCGAGTAGCCATCTGGGCCTGGTCTTTTGTTAAGTTTTAGGTCTTTTATGGCGTTAGCAACTTCATCTATAGTTATAGGCTCATCCAAACTGCTTTTTTGATTCTGAGATAACTCAGGTAAGTTTATTTTTGAGAAAAAGGATTCAGCTTCTGTAGGATTAAATTCATTGTTTTCCTTGTATAAAGTTGCGAGATGTGAGTGAAATTTATGGACTATTTTAACTGGATTACAAGTGTAAACATTTTTTGATAATTTCAAACGTATTGGTTTGAAAGATTTGTTAGTTGAATTTAATGCCCGAGCCAAATATGTACCTGGTTTGTTTGTATTCATGTAGAAATTGTGTTTGGAGCGTTTGAGGGATTTATCAACTGACTCAGTGAGAAATAGATCGTATTCCAATCTAGATTTTTCCAGATGAGATTTTGTGCTCTGAGATGGATTATCTTGAAATGATATGTAGGCTGCATTAAAATTGAGTTCTAGTTTTTTTGCTAGATTTTTGCGTTCCCGTTTAAATAGTGCCATTTGTCTTTGTATTGTACCACGCAAGACAGGCTTATGAGCTTCCCACAGTGTTATTGGGGAGATGTCTGTTGTATTATTAATTGATATGTATTCCTTTAAAGCTTGTTCAATGGCCATCTGATGTAGTGGGTGTTTGAGCATTATGTCCGGTAAGTACCACGTTGGGTCATGCGCTTTTGGTATGGCTGAGGCTATAGTAGTGTATACTGCATTATGGTCAGACCACGGAATCGGAATTATATCTGATGCAATAATTTCTGGTATCATTCCTATTGTTAGAAAAATATGATCTATTCTGGTGAAGGTTTGATGAGGGTGCGAGAAATAAGTGAATTTCTTTTTCATTGGGTTACTTTCTCTCCATGAATCTACCAGATTGTATTTGGAAAGAAGTTGAGAAAAAGGTAATCTAGAGGTTATTTTGGATGGTGTAAAAGGTGATTTATCTAGAAATGGGAGGAGGACCTGGTTCGAATCCCCACACATTATCACTGTTCCTATTTTGTGTGTATTAATCACTTGTAATATATGTGAGAGGAATGGTGTAGGTTGTTTGTTAGGAGCGTAGTAGGAAATCACCGTGATTGCTGTATCCATTATATAACCCATGAGTATCAGGTATCTACCTTCTGGGTCTTTAATTTCTGATGATAAGGTGAATGGTGTGGATCGGTGAAATGCAATTAGAGTTCCCCTTTGCTTGGTACAGGCAGAAGCCGTGTAAATTTGTTGATAAAAAGGAGAAATATATTTTGGAGTAGAATCTTTGGTGAAGTGTGTTTCTTGGAGGCATACTATGTGAGCCTTCTTGTTATGAAAAGTACGGAAGGCTTTGGTCCTTTTTTGAGGGACATTTATTCCCTGAACATTCAGGGAAAGTATATTCAGTGGTGCCATGGCAATAGATCAAATAGTTTTGACTTACTTTTTGTTATGCAGAGCTGACTGCGCAGATCAACCTGTGTGGACTGAAGAGATGAATAGATAGAAAAGAAACCAGTGAATTCTGGAGTAAAGAGTAAACAAAAAACATATGAGATTAGATAATACATTGTATAAATTATTTTTTGCAAGTAATCACAATTTACCCATGAAAGAGAATAAATATCTCTCTCAGGGGAATAAGTGCCTTCGTCACACTCCCACATAATATGGTTGGGAGAATGAGGAGGGCTAATGGGGGTACACGGATCTTCCGCTTACAGGAGAGAAGTGCTATGTCAAAAGACATCAAAATGATGTTTCATTAATTGGAGTGCAGAATATAGTTTTTGTTGAAATTATTTTTTCCAGGGTGGTTGTATATGGTTAGTCTTGCCATAGGCTAAATAATTCAGTTAGAAAGGTACTGTTAATAACTTTGGTATTGATGAAGATAGTTTGAATTATTTTGGGATTTTAACCCTTTTAGAGTAAACAATTACATATTTTATTCATATGTAACTGTTTAGATATGTTAACTCATAAAATTGAGGTTGTATTGCTTCAGATTAGAATAAACAAAAACATAATTCTAGGAACTAGTTAGGAAAAGAAAGAAAAAGCTTCCATTACTTCTGGATTATTGAACATATTTGTCCTAAAAAGTAATAAATCTATTGTTATTACCTGATAATATATAACTGAACAAGAATTTCCTTATTTCACTTATTAATTCTAAGGCTATATGAATCAGAAGTAATAAGAAATATAACTGGAATGTAACATGATCCCACACAGTGTGTGACTATCAGAAAGCAGTTACATTCAGTTATAAATACAGGTTTTTTATAGAGAACCATCTCTTAGTATAATAAATGAAGAGATATCAGGAATTAGGATGTCAGTCCATTGAATCTTCTTGGTCCATGGATGATGTGGCATAACGGCCTCTTTTGTGAGAATGATGATTCCCATTTTGTTCTGAAATTTTCTGGGTGCTGCCTGAAGGTGAAGATGACGCCATTCTTCTGCGTGTGGGAGAGTTGCTGCTTGTGGGTTCTGTCAGATTTAATTTTAAAAGGGTTTGTTGTAGTTCATCTGCTGATCTGCTTCTGTAAATTGTACCTTGGTAGTTAAATCTGACTGAAAAGGGGAAGCCCCATTGATACATAATGTTGTGGCATTGCAGTTCCATTAGTTGGGGTTTCATGGATCGTCTTTTAGTAATAGTAAGTTGGGATAGGTCAGCAAAAATTTGATAATTGTGTCCTTGAAAATTAAGTTCCTTTTTTTCTCTTGCAGCAATTAGTATTTGTTCTTTCGTTCTGTAATAATGAAATTTTGTGATTATATCACGTGGGGGTCCATCTTTCTTTTTGGCTGTGAGGGCTCTGTGTACTCAGTCCAGTTCTAAACGTTCAATAGGGATATCTGGCTTTAGTACTTGTAATAGAGCAGTAATAGTAGATTGCAGGTCTGTCACAGTTTCAGGTATTCCCCTTATGCGCAAGTTTGAACGTCTGGCTCTATTTTCGTAATCTTCGAGCTTAGTTTGAAGTATTAAATTCTCTTTTTTTAATTGTTCCAATTCTGTTATATTTTCTTGGGTTGTAATTTCAATTTCATCCATTTTTATTTCTAAGGCTGCGGTGCGGTTTCCCAGCTCTCTTATTTCTTTGGTTAGGCTTTTTGTTATTTGGTCTGAGGTTTGTTTTAAAGCCTTATGAAGCATCTTTTCAAATTGTAATAATATTACTGGGGATACTGAGGAGGCTTGTGGAGAAGTTTGTGAGAGGATTTGTTCTGTATCTGACTCAAATGGAGAGTCTTGCTGTGACATTTTCTGTCTGTGAGAGCGCCCTGATGCTATATCTTGTGAGGTGACTGGAGCTGCTTCAGCTGCAGTGAGTGCCTGTGAGCTCTTTGTGAGGTGATTTTTATTTCTGCCACGGTTTCCTCCCAGTACCATATTTCCTGCCCAAACTTTCACAGTTTGTTCCCTGGGGCAAAAAGGTTCAAATGGATACCTTTTGAGCCTGCAGGCTCCGCTTTGTCCTTCTCTTCTCTCCTCAGCGGTGTGGAGCTCTAACAATGCATGTCTGCTCCGCTAGGCTCCGCCTCCTGCCCCCCACTTAAAGTGTTTTCTATCTCAATCCATTTTTTTTCTTTATTTTCTTTTGTCCACTCAATCATACGTGCTAGGATTACTGCTTTGTAATACCTAAAAATATCAGGTGCTGCCAAACCCCTGTGCTGTCTTTTTCTAGAAATTAGTGCAAATTTTATTCTCGGTTTTTTATTTTGCCAAATATATTTTGTCAATATTTTTTGTATAATTTTGAAGAAGCTCTGTGGGATCCCTATTGGTAACATTTGGAATTTATACAATATTTTTGGTAATATTATCATTTTAAGCATGTTGACTCTTCCAATCCAAGATATTGATTGTGTATTTATCTTCTTGAGTTCTACCTTAACCTCATTTAATAATGGAATGTAATTTGCAGGATAAATTTTCTCAAGTGATGGTGTTAGTTTAATTCCCAGGTAGGGTAGTTCCCCTTTCACCCACGTAAATGGGAATTATTTTTGAAGGGCCAGGACATCTTTTTTCCCTAGTCCGAGGTTTAACATTTCTGTTTTTATGGGGTTTATTTTGAAGTTTGAGAGTTCACCATATTTATCTACTTCTGTCAGAATGTTTAGCAGGGTCGCTCTGGGTTTAGTCACGTACATTAGGATATCATCGGCATAGTCCGTGACCTTATGTTCTTTTCCCTCCACTCTCACCGCTTCTATTCCCTGATTATTTGGCAGAGTCGCCAGGAAAGGCTCCAGTGACAGTACGTATAGGAGAGGCGAGAGCAAGCATCCTTGCCGCGTTCCGTTAAACATTTCGAACACTGGCGACATTTTACCATTTACCCTTACTCTTGCCGTAGGCCTGTTGTATTGATTTTTGATCCACTTCATTATTTTAGGCCCAAGTCCTAAATGTTGTAACGTGATCATCATAAATCCCCAGTCTACCCTGTCAAACGCTTTTTCTGCATTGATTGACAGGAGTAGATCTGGGGAGATATTAATGTTCTTCCTATGAAACATCAAGATTGTTTTTATACTATTATCCCTTCCTTCTCTCCCAGGGACAAAACCAGTCTGGTCCGGGTTTACCCATAGCGGCATCAATCTTTTCATTCTAGTGGCTAATATTTTAGCATATAGCTTAGTATCCGTATTTAATAAAGTGATTGGCCTATAGCTTGAGCAATTACTTTTATCTTTTCCTTCCTTGGGTATTATAGTAATATGTGCCAGGAGTGACTCTTTTCTGATATCATCTTCTTCTCCTATTTTGTTCAAATATTCGCACAGCCTTGGGATCAGTTGATCTTGACATTTTTTATATTTATTCATGAACCCGTCTGGCCCTGGACTTTTACCAGTAGGGGTTTCTTTTAGTGCCATCTTGATCTCGTCCTGTGTTATCTCATTTTCTAGTTCCTTTAATATCTTGGGATTAATGTTTGGTAAGTTGGCCTTTTCCAGGTAGATTTGGATCTTCTTCCTACTTCTTTCTGCTTGTTGATTTGTTTCTTGCTTTTTTATTGCATACAGAGAGCTATAATATTGTGCAAAGGCTTGTGCTAGATCTGTAGTTTTATTCTTTATTTCTCCTTTTTCATTTTTTATCTTCTCTATATAATTCAAGGTCTTCTTTTTTCTTAGGATATTTGCAAGCTATTTTCCTGCTTTATTGCCCAACGCAAATCTTTCAATTGCTACCCTATTGATTTCCTTTCTGTCTTCCTTTTCCATCAAATCTTTTAGTTGTTCTCTTTTTAGGATCAGGGACCGATATATTTCCTTATTAATTTGCTTTTTATGTCCTTGTTTCAAATTATGAATTATTATTAATTACCTCCTCCAGTAGTCTGTGTTCCACCATGATATAGTCCAGTCTAGTATATGTTCCATGGACTGTTGAGAAATATGTATAATCCTTTATACCTGGATGCTGTATTCGCCAAACATCTACTAATTGTAATTCATGTAATTTCTTTTTAATCATTTTTTCTCTGTCTGGTACAGTAGACGTAGAATCTAGATTATGATCCATAATAAAATTAAAGTCACCCACTACTATTAATTTGCCCTGTTTGAATTCAAGTAGATCTATCAACTTCTCCGCTAGATATTTTTGGGGGTTTTTGTTGGGGCAATAAATATTTGCTAATGTATACCTCGTATCCTGTATTGTCCCTACAAGGAAGAGAAAACGTCCTTCTGGGTCAGCTTTTATCTTTTCAATAGTAAAACCATTATTTTGATCTTCTAATTGGTGAATCCCCATAGTACCATGTTGGAATATTTTTTGAGTATATTTTAAGAATATTTTTTGAGTATATTTTAACTTTTGAGTCCTGCGTAATATGCGTCTCTTGCAGAAAAATTATTCCGGCCTCGTTCACATTCCCGTAAGATTGGCGCTATGCAGAAACAGATTGGCAGGATCTGGTTGACAGTAACCTATTATTTGCACAAAAATCATCCATTTCAAACAAAATTTAAGAATCTGGTTACAGGTTATTCACCAGGTAGTATCTGATTGGGTAGATGAAATTACCTTTCAATGTTTCCCAGTTTGATGGAGATTTACAGTAAGTCAAACAGAAGTATACTTTTACATATATTTTGGAAATGTCTTTTATTGTCCTTTTTGGGACTCAGTAAGACATGTTTGCAAGTTGCCATACACTGACAGGTGTATAGCTGAGAGGAGACCCCCTTCCACTAGTTTTCTACATGAATCCTTTTTCTATCAAAAAATATAAACACTCATTATTGATCAACTTGTTAATAGCTGCTAAAGCTTGTATTGCAATACTATGGAAGTAAAGCAAAAAATGCGGGGTAAAAAGTCCTAGAATCCACACTCACCAAAGTTGCTATCAGCAAATAGAGTACCAACCAATTTGTCAATATGTGACAAGATACCTGCCCTATGAGCAATGGCACTAGAAAGCAAAAAAGGGAATGGTCAACAACGCCTTATGGTACTAAAAATGCAAAAAAGGCTTTATTCAGGGTGGGGGGGGGGTATTTACATATACAAAAAATTCCCAATACCCGTAGATACTCGAGTATAAGTCGAATTTTTCAGCACATTTTTTTGTGCTGAAAGTGCCCCCCTCGACTTATACTTGAGTCAAGCACTTTTCTGCAGCAAAAAATTTCATTTTCCGAACCGAATTTGGGGCCCCGTATCTCAGGACCACTTGGTGCTAGAAACCCCAAATTTGGTATGCAAACCCAGTGGACCTAGTACCACAACATATCCAAAGCTGAAGTTCCTAGCCCTATGTGGCCCCAAGATACAGGGCCCCAAAACTGGTTTGGAAAATGTCATTCTCTGCTGCAGAAAAGTGCTTGACATTTTCTGAACTGATTTGTGGGGCACTGTATCTCGTGGCCACTTGGTGCTAGAAACCCCATCTTTGGAAATTCTATGGTGCTAGTTCAACTGGGTTTGCATACCAAATTTGGGGTTCTTAGCACTAAGTGGCCCCGAGATACAGGGCCCCAAATTCGGTCAACTGTGTCTATCTGCAGCAATGTCATTTCGGGACCCTTTGGGTTCAGAGACCCCAAATTTTGGCTGCAGCTAGGGGGCATCTAGGAACCCTTAACTACCGATTTTGAAGTTCAGGGGACCTATGGCTGCAAATGGGCACAGTGAGGCATGCAAATGGGCACAGTGATGCTGCAAATGGGCATTATTGACCCTCTTTTCCACTTACAGTAGCTGTGCATTTCTCACCCTCGTCTTATACTCTGGTCAATAAGTTTTTCCCATTTTTTTTATGGTAAATTAGGGCCTCGACTTATACTCGGAACGACTTATACTCGAGTATATACGGTATATGCAAGATAAACAATGTAGCTAAATAACTATATGTCATAAACTATATGTAGGCAATACTAAGAGACAGCTACGTGTTAGTTTCGGGGAACACTTGAAGAGTATCAGGCTTAAGGAAGAAACTTCAGTGGCTCAACATTTTCTGGATTTTCATCAGGGCAAAACTACAGGTCTGAGGGTAAAGGGCTTTTATGCCCTTTCTCTGACAGTAGGGGTAACTTTAACAGGGTACTCCTACGCAAAGAGAAAAAATGGATATTCAGGCTTAGGACTCTTCAACCTAAAGGCTTGAACCATCAATTAAGCCTGAGTGTCTTTCTTGAACCATAAACATTAGTTTTGAAGTGTTTTATAAAGTTTCCCTGATTGATTTCTCGGTTCTCTTGTATCTGCTTTGGTTGTCTGTGATATAATTTAATTCTGACCATGGGGACCATTTCACTTTATGAGGAAATGTATTACTATGTCTACTGTGCTCTTCACTTGCTGCTTGGTGATATGTAAGGTTGTATTTCTTTCTCTCCCCTGGCAAATAAGTACTTTTTCTTTTGAGCAACTGACAGGCACCTTTTTCTTTTCTTTTTTTGACTGTATTACCTGATATGACCACAAGATGGCAGCAAATAGCTATTTGGCACGCTTTGATCTGATTGGACAGTGTTCCTTATTTAAATCAACCTTTATTCAAAGCCAAATTGTTCTGAAGAAGTAAACGAAGGTGTACGAAACCTCAACGCAGCCCCTGCAGGGTTTGTCAGCAAGCCTTCAACATGCTTTCCTTTCCAGCAATGTAAAGGGGTCTCCCTGTGATTTGCATACAGCACCATACTTCACAAGCTACTTCCGCATCAACAATTGAATGCAGAGTTCCTGGTTCCTAGTCTTTTCAAACCATGTGACCAGTCACGTGATCACACAGTCTGCAGTGTCTATCACTGAGGAGAATGGTGTGCTGTGACTACACACTGATGCCCTGTACACACGGACGGATTTTGCCGATTGAAAATGTCCGATCGGAGCGTGTTGTCGGAAATTCCGACCGTGTGTGGGCTCCATCGGACATTTTCCATTGGATTTTCCGACACACAAAGTTGGAGAGCAGGAGATAAAATTTTCCGACAACAAAATCCGATCGCGTCAATTCCAACAGTGTGTGGCCTGTTCCGACGCACAAAGTGCCACGCATGCTCAGAAGAAATTCCGACACGGAACAGCTCGTTCTGGTAAACTTAGCATTCGCAATGGATACAGCACTTTTGTCACGCTGCAATGTAAAAAATGATTTAATACAGCGCACTCTCTTCTTCTTTATAATGTGAGAAGAATTAAGTCGTTTTGCTGCTCATATTCACACACACTTCTCACAAACTTATTTTTTTGTTTTTTTTATTGGGATTCCCTGAATATATTGTTATTTGTCACATCTGACAGAATGTTTTTTTTTTTAATTTTAAGCCATTTTTGTTTTAGATTTTATGTTTGTATTTTTTCCAAGGCTGATCTTTGTTTAATGTTGTTTTTAGTTTTACTCCAGACTATTTTTGTGTGTGTTTTGTGTGTCAAGCTACCACAACACCATTGATATCTTTTATTATTTAATCTCAAGGAGATTGTTTGTTGTTGGTGTCCCTTGTTAATTTCACATTGTATATTTGAAATGTACCTGAATCCTCACAAACTGTCCTTTTTGAAGTTAAACACACATAGGCAAGTATAATTCAAACAAAAAATCCTTTATTAAGGGCTCAGAAGCAAACAAAGAGGAAGGCAACACTGGATCAACAGGAGAAATTAGCGAAGCCTGGGACCCCCAGGGCAGACATCAATTCTTGAACATCAAAATTGGTGGCCTGAGGAGTCCATATGTAAGGGAGGGCAGTCTGGTCCAGAATTTGCAGAGATCCGGAAAGCAGCAGATGACATCTGTGTCCCCAGGCTGTGGTACCACAAGAGGCTGCATCTTTTGGCCGACCAGACTGGATCCAGGGTCCTCACTTTCTGGTCTTCCTTCCACGCTTCCTTCCGGGCTGTGGCTGTGTTGTTGGAGATGTGGCAGGAGGAGGAGTAGGACCTGGAGGAGGAGGAGGACTGGGAGGACCTGGAGGAGAAGGAGGAGGAGGACCTGCAGTAGGAGGAGGAGGACCATCCGTGAGTTCGCAAAGGTGTGTCTGAGATGTAATTTGGCCCCTCATACCTTTGTTAAGAGCCTCCAATATGAGCGACTTACACATGACTTGTTGTCCCTCCTCCATCCTCTGCATTTTATAGGCAATGGTGGCAGCAATGTCCTCCTCCACGGTGTGTGGTGCTCCCAGGACCTCTGTAGCCCTCCAAAAGAGTCCTCTGGCAGCCTCCTCTAGGGCACTCCTCCTCCTGCCACTTTCTCTTTCCAGGGGGAGTGGAGGGACCGGCATATCAGGCAGCCAGCTTGGCCCGGCCACCTCCTGGCTGCGACTTCCCTGTGTATGAAAAAGGGAGATGGTTTAAGTTTTTGCTTCATCAATCACAATCCTAAATTAGTACTTCCAACTAACATCTAGTTAACATCATTGATTGGACAAGCAGAAATATTTAGTAGAATCCTATACCTGGCTCAATCTGGGCTCCTCCACATGTTGTTGCCTGGAAGGCCCAGGTTGGGCGTCAGAAGCCTCAGCCGGGGGGGAAGGAAGCGTGGAAGGAAGACTGGAGAGGGATGGCCTGGGTTCAGTCTGGCCTGCCAGAAAATGCAGCCTGTCATAGTACCACATCCTGGGGACATAGATGTCATCTGCTGCTCCGGATCTCTGTGAATCCAGGACTTTCTGGCGCTCCCTTACATAAGTGCTCCTCAGGCCACCAATTAAGATCTTCAAAAATGGGATGTCTGCCGTGGGGATCACCTGCTTCACAATTTCACACAATTGATCCAGTGCTGCCTTCCTCTTTGTTTGGTTCTTGTAATGTGGGTGGTTAATCTCCCACAGACATGGCAGCTCCCTTAACATATCAATGAATAGTGACATGAAGTCATTATCTTTAACTAAGATATCCATGTTCACTGCAAGACACAACACAAGACAAAGCCTAATGTCAGACAAAACTCTCCTAATCTTGTTACAATATAGGCCTCAATCTAGAAGCAGTATAGGCCAAAGTTTGTCTCTTACCTTCGTTCTTACGATCGGTGCGTCCAATGCTCCTTCCTCCGCTCACAGATCGTACGTAATGCGCACGTGTGTTATGCTTTATATACACTGCGCATGCGTGTAACTCCGCCCGCCCCTGACGTTCTTTCTAGTCTATTCCCCGCCCCTTTTCACAGTGGGTGAAGAGCACATGGCGGAGTCACAGCAGGTGCGTGCTAATTATAGCAACGAGGAGGAGGCGGAGGAAAGCCCGGAGACAGAAACGTCCCGATCCAGAAGGAGAAGATTTAAGGCAACAAATATGTCCTTTGGGGAGATGTTGGAGATGGTGGACACCCTGAAGAAGGCCGACTATGAAGGAAAGTATGGGCCTTACCCCAATATCAGAAAGGCCAAGATCATAACGAAAGTGGTCAAAAGTCTGCACAGGAATTTCGGGGTACGACGATCGAAAGATCAGCTCAGGAAGCGGCGGTCGGACCTCAAATTAAGAGAGCCAGAGCAGCACAGAAAGATCCGGAGAGTGCTGCAAAAAAGTAAGTAGTTGTGCTGTGTTTCGATTCTTTTTGTCTCTCTTACGTTCGTGCTGCTCCATATGCTTTTCTTAATTGTACAGTTTCAAATGTCAATTTTAATGTTCATGGGCCCATTATTCGTTCGTATCAAACATTTTTTTTTCCCCTCTAAAACACCATTGTTTAGGCCATATGCATTTTCCTACATTTTTTAAGGCCTACTTGGATGCAAAATATTTGGTTGTGTAGATGGGTTTGTTACTAGAATGAAATGCAAACTAGATTCTGTGTAAGGAGAGGACACTGAGCAGCTGTTTTCACATCTGGACACTGGAGCACTAGTGTGGGACACCAGAACACCATTTTTATTAGGGGGGCTCCAGTATATACTATAGGGGGAGGGCTACATCTGTGAAGCTTGTACTAAACAGGTAAAGTATTGCAGCTTGACAAAGGCCAATAAAAAAGCGACATCTTGGAACTCTGCTAAAATTGACAATTGTACCCCACTTCCAAGCAATGTTTCCTATTTATAGTTCTGCCATCAAATATCTGTGTGCTAATTATAGCATTTTTGTTTTACATAGGGGAGAAAAGACTCGGAGGACACCCCTCATCCGAGGAGACCAGAGACCCCCCACCTATGGAAGAAGGTGAATTACCCCAAACACAAGCGGAGCAGGAGGAGGAAGAAGATATGGTGGAAATTGGCACCACAACAGGTGAGTGTCTGCGACCACAGGCTCAGGTAAGAGATGGATGTCCGCAGATTTTTGATGCCTGTTTTTGTTTGGTTTCTCTCTTTTTAGGTGATCGTGATGTTAGGGATACTTATACTCGAGTATATACGGTATATGCAAGATAAACAATGTAGCTAAATAACTATATGTCATAAACTATATGTAGGCAATACTAAGAGACAGCTACGTGTTAGTTTCGGGGAACACTTGAAGAGTATCAGGCTTAAGGAAGAAACTTCAGTGGCTCAACATTTTCTGGATTTTCATCAGGGCAAAACTACAGGTCTGAGGGTAAAGGGCTTTTATGCCCTTTCTCTGACAGTAGGGGTAACTTTAACAGGGTACTCCTACGCAAAGAGAAAAAATGGATATTCAGGCTTAGGACTCTTCAACCTAAAGGCTTGAACCATCAATTAAGCCTGAGTGTCTTTCTTGAACCATAAACATTAGTTTTGAAGTGTTTTATAAAGTTTCCCTGATTGATTTCTCGGTTCTCTTGTATCTGCTTTGGTTGTCTGTGATATAATTTAATTCTGACCATGGGGACCATTTCACTTTATGAGGAAATGTATTACTATGTCTACTGTGCTCTTCACTTGCTGCTTGGTGATATGTGAGGTTGTATTTCTTTCTCTCCCCTGGCAAATAAGTACTTTTTCTTTTGAGCAACTGACAGGCACCTTTTTCTTTTCTTTTTTTGACTGTATTACCTGATATGACCACAAGATGGCAGCAAATAGCTATTTGGCACGCTTTGATCTGATTGGACAGTGTTCCTTATTTAAATCAACCTTTATTCAAAGCCAAATTGTTCTGAAGAAGTAAACAAAGGTGTACGAAACCTCAACGCAGCCCCTGCAGGGTTTGTCAGCAGGCCTTCAACATGCTTTCCTTTCCAGCAATGTAAAGGGGTCTCCCTGTGATTTGCATACAGCACCATACTTCACAAGCTACTTCCGCATCAACAATTGAATGCAGAGTTCCTGGTTCCTAGTCTTTTCAAACCATGTGACCAGTCACGTGATCACACAGTCTGCAGTGTCTATCACTGAGGAGAATGGTGTGCTGTGACTACACACTGATGCCCTGTACACACGGACGGATTTTGCCGATTGAAAATGTCCGATCGGAGCGTGTTGTCGGAAATTCCGACCGTGTGTGGGCTCCATCGGGCATTTTCCATTGGATTTTCCGACACACAAAGTTGGAGAGCAGGAGATAAAATTTTCCGACAACAAAATCCGATCGCGTCAATTCCAACAGTGTGTGGCCTGTTCCGACGCACAAAGTGCCACGCATGCTCAGAAGAAATTCCGACACGGAACAGCTCGTTCTGGTAAACTTAGCGTTCGCAATGGATACAGCACTTTTGTCACGCTGCAATGTAAAAAATGATTTAATACAGCGCACTCTCTTCTTCTTTATAATGTGAGAAGAATTAAGTCGTTTTGCTGCTCATATTCACACACACTTCTCACAAACTTATTTTTTTGTTTTTTTTATTGGGATTCCCTGAATATATTGTTATTTGTCACATCTGACAGAATGTTTTTTTTTTTTATTTTAAGCCATTTTTGTTTTAGATTTTATGTTTGTTTCTAAAACACCATTGTTTAGGCCATATGCATTTTCCTACATTTTTTAAGGCCTACTTGGATGCAAAATATTTGGTTGTGTAGATGGGTTTGTTACTAGAATGAAATGCAAACTAGATTCTGTGTAAGGAGAGGACACTGAGCAGCTGTTTTCACATCTGGACACTGGAGCACTAGTGTGGGACACCAGAACACCATTTTTATTAGGGGGGCCACACAGGTGCTCCAGTATATACTATAGGGGGAGGGCTACATCTGTGAAGCTTGTACTAAACAGGTAAAGTATTGCAGCTTGACAAAGGCCAATAAAAAAGCGACATCTTGGAACTCTGCTAAAATTGACAATTGTACCCCACTTCCAAGCAATGTTTCCTATTTATAGTTCTGCCATCAAATATCTGTGTGCTAATTATAGCATTTTTGTTTTACATAGGGGAGAAAAGACTCGGAGGACACCCCTCATCCGAGGAGACCAGAGACCCCCCACCTATGGAAGAAGGTGAAATACCCCAAACACAAGCGGAGCAGGAGGAGGAAGAAGATATGGTGGAAATTGGCACCACAACAGGTGAGTGTCTGCGACCACAGGCTCAGGTAAGAGATGGATGTCCGCAGATTTTTGATGCCTGTTTTTGTTTGGTTTCTCTCTTTTTAGGTGATCGTGATGTTAGGGATCGAGATCCTTTCACATCAGAAAGTGCCCAGATCCTGATCGGGGAGATCATGGGGTGTAATTTAGAATTGGAAAACATCCAGAAAAAAATAAATGATGTGATTAAAAAAAATAATAACATCATTGATGTTTTGGGGAAAATTTAAAACGCCACAAAATCACTTTTTTTTGGTGTGGTACAGTGTTGTAAATCTTTTAGCAATGTTTCAAAAAGCCTAATTTGGAGGATGCACACAGTGTGCCAACATGTGCTATCTGCCATCACGGGAGATCAATGGACGCGTTTTGGGGGTGCAACACCTTCCTCAATAATAAAATAGCTGAGAGGAAGGGCTTGCTCCCACAAAACACGTCCCTTGATCCCCCGTGATGGCAGCTAGCACATGTTGACATTCGTAAATTGCTGTGCATCTTCCAAATTTGGCTTTTCAAGGGGTGATTTGACCCCATCTGAACGCAATATCAAACACAGTTCCTAAATACTGATGTCTGATATTGCCTTCAAGTTTTACCATATGTGAACTTTGTAAGTTCAAATTTTTTCTCTTTCTTGTTGGTTTTACACAGGCCTGTTTTATCGTAAATGGACATTTCTATTTTTGATAATGCCACCCCAACAATTGGTAGACAACAAACATGTTGGTTTGTGTTGGACATTTCATCTGAGGACATCTTGTTATAAATAACCTATACTCAAACAGGACTGGACTTGTTAAGTTCTAATATACCCCATTATACATGATAGATGTTTGAATGATGTGTATGAGTTGGTGTGTAGCCGCGGCTCCCATATGCTTTTAATTATCCCCTGTGACAACGTTGTCCAATTTTTAATTGGCTTGTGAAAACCATCTGTCTTTACTGCTCCTTTTTTCACCTTTTTGTATTTGAATTTGGTTCTTAATTTTGGTAATTAATAAAGCTGGATTGTATTAACACTAGTGTTCTTTGTTGACCCTCTTGAGAGAACTCTTTCTCTTTGTTTTTCCCTATATGTAATTTAGGGCAACTTGAACTGCATGCAGGATTATGCCTGCGTGATTGTTTTACATTTTCCTGCTATAATGGCCATTCATTGATTTAATTAAGAGGTTGATCCAGGCAATACCTGCGTTCTTTTTGTTTCAAAGTATAAGGTACACCTATCATATTCCCCCTTTACCCCCCCTCTCATGGGCCATTTCGAACATTATGAGGGGTGTGGAAATCTTGGACAGGTAACCCCCTTCACTTCATTGAGAGATGAATGCCTAAATACAGGGTATTACTTGGAACAGCCCCTCTTTAGTTACACTATTGGCAGCCCACTGGACAGGTAAGAAGTGTCCGAATACAAAGATATAAATACACATTGTACACATTTGAGCACATTTGAACATTCTGCTATTACCTGACTCAAGATAATAATAGGATCTTAAAAATTCAAACAGTACCATTTGAAAGTATACAGGCAGGCCCTTGCACTACATGCTTTGGGGAATTCATCCATAAATCAGAGCACAAAAGAGATGGGTATAGTGTGTATGGGTTTGGCAAAGTCAGCAGATAGATGATTGAGGATAGATAGAGAATTGGGATCAGCTGACTTAGCAGTTGGGGGAGGGAGGGTTACTAAAAATGATTTGGGGACACCACAAAAAATAAGCCTCTGCCACTCTGCCTGAATGTAAAGCCAAAATAACATTTCCAAACATTTTAGGGGGTGTTTGGGGTAAAGCACTACTATGGAGCTGATAAAATATATTGTTTTAAGTGACTACATGCGGTGAATATAGGGCCTGTAGAGCATGCTGGGGAGGTTAGTGAAGGACAATCTGTATGAAGGACCTAAAAAATTAATTACATAAAAATCCAGCATGCATGAGGACAAAGGGGACATTCACAGCATATTCCAATCATGGTAATTAGGGAATGAGGAAAGAAATACAATATATTAGCACACATTAAATACAATGAAATGTGATATTAAAGGATAAAAATCTTACCTTCATATACTCCTTCTGCAGGACCTGTATGAGGGCAGAACAGGTCTCTGGGATGATGATACCCAGAGCCTGGGGGGAGATGCCTGTCGAGAACTTCAAGTCCTGCAAACTTCTCCCTGTCGCCAAATAGCACAGGGTAGCGATGAGCCTCTGCTCCGGAGTGATGGCTTGCCTCATGCAGGTATCCTGCCTGCTAATATAAGGGGTCAGCGAAGCCAACAAACGGTGAAAAATGGGGTCCGTCATCCGGAGAAAGTTCCTGAAATTATCAGGATTATTCTCACGGATCTCAAGGAGAAAAGGCATATGAGAGAACTGGTCACGCTGAAGCAACCAATTCTTGGTCCATGAACTCCTCCCCACCCTGTTCATGGACTGGACTTGTGTCAAGGTCAGGACCCCAACACCAAGCCCCCGCACAGTACGAACTCTATGAGGAGTACGCATACGCAACATGGCTAGAAAACGGTCGGCTGCTCAGAACGAAGTAACAAAACGCACTGAAGAACAGCAAGGCCTGTGAAGAGCGACCTGAAAATCAGTAACAAACGAACAAGAACACAATGACTAAGTCACGCGGAACTTGCTTGCACGTACTGAAGAGCAGCAACAAACCCACAAGCACAAACTGAATGGCAGGAAACGATCTGAAAACCACGAGTCTGAAAAAGCGCGATTCGTCTCTCACCAAACTTTTACTAACACGAGATTAGCAAAAGGAGCCCAAAGGGTGCCGCGCTTGGTTCTGAACTGGCCTTTTCTAGTCTCGTCGTACGTGCTTGACGTCACCGCGTTCTTGGCGATCGGAAATTCCGACAACTTTGTGCGACCATGTGTACGCAAAACAAGTTTGAGCCAACATCCATCGGAAAAAATCCTACGATTTTGTTGTCGGAATGTCCGATCAATGTCCGACCGTGTGTACGGGGCATGAGTGTTGCTCTGAACTGACTGTGAGCCACTCCATACCAAACAGCAAGATAGCAGAGTCTGAGGACATCTCCAGCAATTGGAAGTGGTGAGAGCCCAGCTGGGCAGTCTCTTTTTCCCTCCTTATCTACTTATTAATAGTCTTTGCATCTGTTTGCCATTCACTCTCCTGCATGGATGGACACACTTGAAACTGATGAACTGTGAAAATATCATTCTGGTCTAGATTGGAAAAGAGACTAAGCCTTTTCTTTGGAGCGGTTTGTCCTCTGCTCCTTATATGCTGCATTGAGGAAATAGTGTTTGTGCACTGGACATACCTAGTAACAGGAACGCTGGTCTTTCTTTTTCCAAACAACTGGTGCATACACACATTTAGGGCACTGAGGTTGGTAGCTGCTTGTGGAGGATTTTTTCAAACAGAGGGTAAAAACCCCACCTAATTCAGCTATGTAAGGTCTTGTCTATGTGGGTATATGTAGTTTCTTTTCAGTACTGCTTAATCTGATGCACAGTCAATACTAGACCACATAAGACTCGATATCCCAGAAGTAGCATACCCCAAGTAATGTATGGTGCTATACTTTTTTTCTTTGGATTCAATGGACATTGCATGCATTTTTGGCCTGCAGGCACTCTCTGCAGTTTTATTTATCAATGTTGCAGCATGGTTTTTAATTTTGGTTTAGTGTAGTGAGACAGACTGTGTTATTTAGATACATTGTTTATCTTACATATATTTGGAATTTTTTGTATATGTAAATACCCCCCGAATAAAGCCTTTTTTTGCATTTTTGTACCATAAGCCCTTGTTGACCATTTCCTTTTTTGCTTTCTGGGGACACCCTTGTCCCCTCTTTCTGTTTTTGATATACTATGGAAGTAACCTTCCCCACCAGCAATTGACCATTGGTTCTCATGTATCTACAAGACCAATAGTATCATGGAAAACACGGTACTATTAGAATGACTGCAATTACACTCTAGAATACTGTTCTCTTAATTCTATCTAACTAATTTGCCCTGCTTCTCCCCATGGTAGATTATTGTGCTTCATCTTCTGCTGATGGTTTACTCTCCTTCTTTAGCCCCCCCAGTCCCTTTGATTAAATCATTCCCCTATTTCTCTGCCACTCCCTTTACCCTTACCCTCTTTATCTCCTCTCCCCTTCTAAAGTTTTTCCATCTCTTTCCCCATTTTCCCCTATCCCACCTTTCTACATCTTCCCCTATATTTTATATCTTAGTGCTCTCTTATATCCTTTGCTTTTCCCCATCCCTTTCACTTCCCCTGCAATTTCTGCAGTTTAAGATTTACCTATTTATCATCCAACTTCATTGTGTGGCTGTGTATCTTCTTTAGAGACCTAAGATTAAAAAGTTTCCTTCCACTGCTAGATTCATCATTCAAGGATTTGTATATTGCTATAATTTCCCTTGTAATAATTGTAAATTATAATATTTTTTTATTTTAAAATAATAAACACACCTATTCTGCGCAATGGTTTTGCAGAAAAAAACCCAAAACCTCCTCTTCTGGGGTCCCCTACTGGCTCCTCCTCTTCTGTTTCTGTCCCCATAGCAAGTGCTAGTTATGGGGGGAGAAGTGCAGGCTTGCTCCTGGGCAGGGCTGTTTGTCCATAGATGCACGCAGTGTGGCTCGGCCCTACCCCCTGCTCCCTCCTCACAGAATTTGATTGACAAAAGAAGGAGCCAATGGATTCTGCTGCTTCTTCTGTGCCTCTGAGGAGAGAGAGAGCAGCAATGCTGCTTTCAGGCACAACACTGATTTGAAAGAGGAGTCAGTTAAGGGTTTGGGGATGGGGCAGCTGATGTTGGAAGATTTTTTACCTTAATGCATTAAGGTAAAAAACCTTATGTCTTTAGAGCCACTTTAAGCACCTCTGCTCTTGGGAGGATATGTTTAATGTTTGTTCCTCATAACCGAGATCCTTCAGCCCCCTTAATATCTTTGTTACCCTTGGCATGGGGCTACCATCCCGTGCACATTCTACTCTAAATATTATTGCTTTTCATTGCATTGTTTTCCTGAGGCTCTGTGATGACCACGTGTGTTTTTTGCTTATGCTTTTGTATTGACCGTGTTCAGTTATTATGGCTGCCCGGTCTCTTTGAAACTCTTGTTATAAAAATAAATCCCCCTCCCAAAAAAAAAAAATATTATGTGTCTGCTGTACTATGTAAAAGAAAAGAAGCACAAGTGGAGAGGCGCCTCTGGATGCAGTCGTTTTTTTAAAAATCAACTTAATAGGCAACGTATGATCAACTCACATGTAGTATAAAAATGAAAAGTATGGTATCAGAAAGTCGAGATGACGTTCCCACATCCTGTGACAAGATCCGTGCTGTGTACGATGACCGGGGATCTTCCAAATGATGTAAACGCCGGCTCCGGAAGAGCGGCCTCAGAACGAGGCTAGGAACACAGTGGATGGCTGGCAGCAGGGTGACGACATCATCAAAAATGGACGTGTTTCATGAGCGTGCGTACTTGGATGCTCTGCAAGTCGCGCTCCTTCCTCAGCAGACAAAGTCTGAATACAATAGAAAAGGATTAAATAAAGAAAAAAGACACAAGGGTGGAGCTGGATGAGGCAATGAGGGGGAGGTTGGAAGTGATAATGAAATTAGTAGACTAATCAAATTAAGATGTAAATACTATAATACGCAAATAAAAAATATGGATATAGTATGCTGGTCCGAACTGAGTATAAATAATACTGGTAGGGGAGAAAAATATATATATATAGTCTAAATGAACTAATGGACATATATAAAGTAGTAAAATAAAAACTGTTATTATATATGCTGGATATGAAAAATGGAAAGAGGAGGACAAGCTAAACCCACAGAGCACCAATGCACACGCATGGGAAGTATCCATAAATACAATGAAAATTATATAACATATGTAGGGATATATATATATATACATATATATATATATATGGGCTACTAGCATTAGAGTTTTTTTCTAGCCAAAGATCCCCTTATCAACCCGCGCCAGGCAGCGTTCATTCTGGACGCTACTTCCTTCTGTCTAACACACAACTATTTTCAGTTTGATGGGGATTTTTTTGTACAAATACAGGGTACGGCTACGGGGGCAAATTTTGTGCCCTCCTATGCCAACCTTGCTATGGGCTATTGAAAGAACCTTTATATCCTCCACAATAACCCATATGCACGCAATATTGCTTTCTTTGGTCGTTTTGTCGATCATTGCAATGACAACCAATATGGTTTATCCTTTACCCATGTTACTAACACTGATACGTTATCTTTCCTTGATCTTGAGTTGGGCTTTGATCCAGCTACCCTCACCATCATCTCTAAGAATTATGTCAAACCCACTGCGGGAAACTCTTTTTTGCTTTACAACAGTTACAATGGATCAACAATATCCCTAAGGGTCAGTTCTGTCAACTCAGACAGAACTGCACAAGAGAATGTGATTATGTTGATCAAAGTACTCTACTCACTAAAAAAATTCAGGGATAAGGACTCCCCCAGCTCTCATCGACCAAGCATTTCAATATTATTTAAAAGGGAAACCTCCAAAACAATTGCGTGAACCACCCAACCACACGGTTCACCACCACCTTTCATCATCAGTTCAGGAAAATGCAGAAAATCTTGGCTGACCATTGGACCATACTATTACAGGACCCATTCCTAAAACCTTTTATTCCAGATAGACCACGGGTAACATATCGGAGAGCACCTAATTTAAAAACGAAAATAGCTCCCAGCAAAATCTGATCCAGACGCACTGTCTTGGACAAGCCCATACTCAATCCACTAATTGGGATGTTCCAGTGCCGCAAACCTTTATGCAAAACGTGCCAATACGTACAACATGGTAAAAAGTCATTCACCACAAAGGGGGTCACCCATACACTGAAGGACTTTTACAACTGCTCCTCAGACTTTGTAGTTTATGGACTTACCTGCCCTTGCGGCCTACTATACGTAGGCCGCACTATACGAGCTCTCAGGACCAGGTTTGGGGAGCATAGGAGGTCAATCGAAAGTGGCATTGACCCATTAAAGGTGGCCCACAGTATGCCTAAACATTTTACCAAAGCCCACCAACAATCCACAAAAGGGCTTCAAGTTTGGGTGATTGAACAAATCCCCAATTCTCTTCCAGCTGTAGAGCGATTAAAAAAACTCTGCGCTAGAGAAACTTACTGGATTTATCATTTAGATGTCCTTTCACCTGGTGGAATGAATGAAGGTATAGAGATTTCAACCATCATATAAACCAACCTTTCAACTTTGTTAGTATACTTCCGCCTATCTTTGTTTCCTTTTTTTAAATTATATCTCCTATATATACATGTTTTTATGGTACTGATTTCCGTATTAATACATTTGGTATGTGTGTGCGTTTGTATGCATTTTATATGCGTGTAAATGCATATACATATGCGTTTTTTTACCACATTTTATCCCAGAATGTTTTTATGGTACTAATTTCCATATTAATACATTTGGTATGTGTGTGCGTTTGTATGCATTTTATATGCATGTAAACGCATATACATATGCGTTTTATTACCACATTGTATCCCGAGCTATTATATTATCCCACATAATTATTTATTTCATATATGTTTTGTATGTAGACCCATTCTGTCTTATATATTTATCATTTTCAGCATGCGTACCGCCTGCCAATTTATGTACGTCTATGTTTAATAATGTTATCACTTTATTTATATATCCCTACGTATGTTATATAATTTTCATTGTACTTATGGATACTTCCCATACGTGCGCATTGGTGCTCTGTGGGTTTAGCTTGTCCTCCTCTTTCCATTTTTCATATCCAGCATATATAATAAGTTTTTATTTTACTACTTTATATATGTCCATTAGTTCATTTAGACTATATATACATATTTTTCTCCCCTACCAGTATTATATATACTCAGTCCGGACCAGCATACTATATCCATATTTTTTATTTGCATATTATAGTATTTACATCTTAATTTGGTTAGTCTACTAATTTCATTATCACTTCCAACCTCCCCCTCATTGCCTCATCCAGCTCTGCCCTTGTGTCTTTTTTCCCTCTCTATGGTATTCAGACTTTGTCTGCTGAGGAAGGAGCGCGACCATCCACTGTGTTCCTAGCCTCGTTCTGAGGCCGCTTTTCCAGGAGCCGGCGTTTACATCATTCGGAAGATCCCCGGTCATCGTACACAGCATGGCTCTTGTCACAGGATGTGGGAACGCCATCTCGACTTTCTGATACCATGCTTTTCATTTTTATACTACATGTGAGTTGATCTTACGTTGTCTATTAAATTGATTTAATTTAACGACTGCACCCTCTCCACTTGTGCTTTTTTCAGCTCCTTGGAATATGGTTTCTTCCCTAAATTGATGGCAGCCTTGTGTGCTTCTTGTGGATGTTTTTTTCCCTCTCCCAATACCACTACATAGCTGATTTGCCTGTGTATGCCAGATGGACTATATTGTCAATTACTAGCAGATTTGTATTGGGACTTTTATGATCTCTGTATTGATGCGCCTACACTTGTGTTCATGTACTATGTTCTTGGGTTGTTTTACAAGGTGATCCTTTAAAATCACTTCATTTAACCCCGTAAGTGGCATAAACTAAGAATATGCACAAAACTGCTAGGTTAGGCTAAAAAAAATATATTTCAGAAAGCTCCTAATTTCCTGTTTGAGCTGACAACACAGTGCTTCCCTGCGCAGTTCACTAATGCTAGACTACTGAACACCCCCCACCTAATTTCTTCATCTCCATAACACATTGGAAAAAAGTATTCTGTCACATGACTATATGTGAAAGCATTTATTTACAATATCTCATGTGATGGGACTTAAGGGGACAGACATTCAAGCACAGCAGGACCAAACAACTCTTCCCTTCATTAAGATCACATAACCAAATGCCCAATCTTCTAGAAACTTGACCAGCCACTGAGGGATAATTCATTACTTCAGATATTTTATTCTATAATTTCTTCTAACGAGGGAATGGGTTGTTCAAAGAGGGGGAAGCTTTTCCACATAGGTCTGTTTTCTCATATGAAACCAAATGTAAGAAAAAATATATTTTGTTCTGAAAAATCTGCAACAACACTTTATTAATTCTTTGTATACATACCTCTTTTTACTGCCAAGAATTACATTATATCCTGTCTAAGCTGGAATAAATGTCTCTGAATTTAAATACTAAAAGGACATTTTTTTATTTTAGTGCTGAACAGCTATTATAATATTAATGAACAAAAAGCTGTTGAACAATGATTATTTTTCTTAAAAGAGTAATGCTTTGCAGTTGATTTGCTATTTTACAGAATTTAAATTGCATTTTGTTAAGTGTAATACATAGCATATCATTTTATGAAAGGGTACAAATAAACAAAGGCTGGCAGTGGCATTCACAAACATAACTCTCTGTTGAAGTGTTTGAGTTGTGCACAGTCCAGAAATGTCGTAGTGGAAGTCTCTTAAGGGAATCCTTCAGCAGTATGAAATTAGCCTCAGGATGCTCTTCACAAGTTCCTGTCAAATATATTTTACATCGCGGTCAAGGTGGCCATGACTGCCCATCAGCAGACTGACTGTCATTAATCTTCTCACCTTAACATCCACATGTAAGTCTCTTATCTTTTCAATGCTATAACCACATTTCATTCACCTGTAACTATCTTTTCTATGTCATGCCAAGCAGGCTTATTCAATAAACAGTCTCTTGTGTATATCAGATTCAAAATTTATCAGTGCTAAAAATAACCTGCGGGAGGCTAACAAAATCCAAGTAATTCCCTTAAATTTGCTTTTTGTTTTAGGATTGTAGTAGTTTGCTCCCCCACCCAATTTTTTTTTTAGATGTGGGATGTGATTGATTGTCATTAATTATTATGGGAACTGAAAGCAAAATTCCAACATTGCCTCTATCTGTTCCATCTGCTTCTACCTCTGGTGCTTGATGGGAAATTATGCTGCTCTTTCAGCAGCTGGTAAATTTTCTGTCTGCAGACACATAGTTTCCTACAAGATTCACTAAATGTCTTAAAGTGGTTGTAAACTTTTGAAATGCAAAATGAACAAAGTATATCCTTTTATATTGTGTACCTGTATCAATTTGATATCACTTAGAGTAGATCATGAACCAAAATGTGACAAAATACCCTTGCGCATACCCTTACTGTTAAAATATATATAAAATGTGCTGTTGCTCAAATCTGTAAGTATATGACACACTTTAACATTGAAAAATGTTAATAAAAAGTGATTTAGTGCTTCACTATATCCAGCATATGTTTGTGAAAAAATATGAATGAATGTTCTACATCACCAGCTCCACCCCCTTAAGCGTTACTGGGCAATGCTTCATCAGAGGGATAGAAGACCGGAGACGCTTAACTGGAATATAAGAAGTCTGATAGTGTACATGTTACCAAGGATACTCCTCCTCTTTGGGCATGTGCATATTGACTACATATCGCACATCTCCCTAACTATATGAATGACAATGCAATGATGCAAGGAATAGAATGGACTACTGCAGATTTCTACCTAATCTCTAATCTGAGATCATACATCAACTGTTCGCATATCTACCACTAAAACAAAAATTGTAATATTTTAATACAATAAACATGTACTATAAATTGGTTATTAAAGTGTTTTTCTACCTCCAACACTTCATATTCCTGATATGTGCCTGCTGTACTATTGACTTGTGTGAGAAAGTATCCTTTTCACTTTGTATTGCTTACTTTGTGTGAAATCCCTGGTGATCCTGCCAGTCTCTCTGCGTTCCTTATAAAAACTAACGACACTAAGCAGAAGAGCACCCCATGGTCAGTTCTCTACTTGTGCTTGGAACTCAGTGTGCTCTACTCCAATGATCAGACTTGTACTGACTTGCACCCTCTGCACAGCCATTCACTGGGGAGTTCAGTGTGCTGCTGCCTCTCCTCCCCCCATCTCTTATGCAGAGCAGAGGGAATGTGATCACTTATAAAAAAGAGAAAAAAGGTATTTATATATTTTTTATATTTATACAAAAATATTTTACCTTTCATTTGTATTTTAAATTCAATGGGTTGTTTTACAACCTCTTCTCCAGGGAGGATATGTTTAATGTTTGTTCCTCATAACCCTCCTCCAGCCCCCTTAATAGCTTTGTTGCCCTTGGCATGGGGCTACCACCCTGCGCGCATTCACAAAAAAAATAGTATGTGCCTGCTATGTACTTGGGTTGTTTTACAAGGTGATCATTTACAATCACTTTAATTAACCCCGTAAGGGACATAAACCAGGAATATGCACAAAACTGCTAGGTTCGGCTAAAAAAAAAAAAATTGTATGTACCACATATTGCTGCACTCCATGAATACTGTAGCTAATAACTCAAATAACGGAATGAATACATCATACATAATATTAAAAAAAAATTAAACATGTTGTACAGTATCTCACAAAAGTGAGTACACCCCTCACATTTTTGTAAATATTTTATTATATCTTTTCATGTGATAACACTGAAGAAATTACACTTTGCTACAATGTAAAGTAGTGAGTGTACAGCTTGTATAACAAAGTAAATTTGCTGTCCCCTCAAAATAACTCAACACTAGGAATGAGCCGAACACCCCCCTGTTCGGTTCGCACCAGAACATGCGAACAGGAAAAAAGTTTGTTTGAACACGCGAACACCGTTAAAGTCTATGGGACACGAACATGAATAATCAAAAGTGCTCATTTTAAAGGCTAATATGCAAGGTTATTGTCATAAAGAGTGTTTGGGGACCGGAGTCCTGCCCCAGGGGACATGGATCAATGTAAAAAAAAGTTTTAAAAATGGCCGTTTTTCGGGAGCAGTGCTTTTAATAATGCTTAAAGTGAGGAATCAGAGCAAGGGCCTCTCCAATAGGGTCCTGCCTCTTTCAAAAAAGGAGGGAGAGAAAAGAGGACTGTTGCGGTACCATAAGAAGAAAACTTAGATTAAAAAGAGTATAAATTTATTTCAAAATTAATAAAAAGTCCTGTGAGGGACATGTTTGGTACATATTGATATTAACAACATACAAAAGCAAAAACAATTGTTTACAGCAATGTTGACATTAAATTTGTTTGATATAGCTAATGCCCACAAGAAGCACAGGCAAAGGTTTTAGTGGTGTGATACTTGCAGACGTAACCTCTACGGTTTCGCGGTCACAGCCGCTTCTTCAGGAGGCGTCTGGTAGTATATAATCTAAGAAGGTGAAAAATAATGTCAACACAACAAACTTAAATGTATACATAGTTTATAAAGAGTACGAAACTTGAATTGGAGAAGATACTCAAAATTTGCAAGTTGCACTCACCACACTACAACCAAAGGGGGGTCTTCCTGGAAAGATGTTGTGAGACGCCCTCAAAGAGGCGTTCCCCCGGTGGCGGGCCCGGGAGGCAAAATTAGGGTATAGCTATTGCAAGGGAAATTTTAAAAGAGTTGTAAGTTTTCGAATATAATGTAATAAATTCAGTTAAGGGGCCACCAGGAAGTGCCGGGATTGAGGTGAAAAAGGGGAGGAGGAAGGAAGACTGGAAACATAGAGGGAAAAAGGTGGGGGAAGGGGGGGAAAAAAAAGAGGGGAAGAAAGGGGGAAAAAAGAAAAGGGGGAAAAAAAAAGGGGAATAAGAAAAAGAAAAAGAAAAGAGGAAGGAGGGGGTGGGGGAGGGGAGGGAGGGGAGGGGGGGGGGGGGGGAAGGGGGGGGGGGGAGAAAAGGGAAGGGGGAAGGGGAAGGGAAGGAGAAAAGAAAGGGCAAACAGTCGGAAGGAAGAGAGGGGAACAAAGGAGAAAGGAACGGGTAGAAAGGGAATGAGGGGAAGGGAAGGAGTGAGGGGAAAGGGGGGAGGAAAAGAGGGGAGAGGGAAAAGGGAAAGAAAGGGGAGAGCAAATAAGGGGAGGGGAAGAGGGGGAGGGAATGGAAAAGGGGGGAAAAAGGGGGGGGGGGGAGGAGGGGAGGAAAAAAGTAAAAGAAAAAGAAAGGGACCAGAAAGAAACAAAAGGTTAGAGTGAAGTAGATATCCCAATTTCACCTTAATGAAAGAGTATTGAAAGTGAGAAAAATTCTATAAAGTTAGTAAAGGGGATTTTTTAGTAATGAAATTCCCTTACCTATCATTGCTTTAGTAAACGCCTGGACTCAAAATTTATCCAGATCCATATGAATGTGAGAGTGTCTAATGCAGTTAGTGGCACAAACGCCACATCACACTGTCACAGCGGATCGCTGAAATGAATGTAAATCAGGCATTAAGAAGCTAGTTTACAAGACTAAGAGATAATCATAAGGCGTACAAGCGCCAGGGAAGGTGGGGGGTACCCTGTAAAACGGAGAGCCCCCACCTGGTAACAAAAAGGCATGATAAGGGTACTTACATCAGCTTTCAGTAGCGTCCGCATGGAGCTGGATATTCAAATGAGGCTCAAGCAGCTGAGTCTCAGGCGTCTTAAATGCCTCCAACCCGGAAGCTGACTATGGCGAGGTCAATCGCCACAATTGCTTCCGGGTCCGGTCCTCCACTATTGCGCATGCGCGGACACCTGTCTGACGCAGGCGCAAAGCTCAATATTGATCAGTGCCTAAGTAATGGTCAGAACGAAGCGGAGGCTGGGCTAATTATAGCCGAGCCTACCGCCGGAGGAGCGCAAGCCCGCCACAGGGGGAGAATGAACTCCTCACATCCATCCAGGACAGGGTGGTCAGTGCAAATCCAATAATAGTTTAAATAAAGAAATAATAATAGGGACAATAAACTGGGAGGGAAAGATGCGTGGTTTCCAGCGGCGGCGGTGGTGCATGGGGACCTCCGCAGCTGGACAAGCACACATCCTGACCAATCCCAGGACAAGTACAACAACATAAAAATCAATATCCTAACTGATTTTATAACAGGAAATCAAGCAATCACAGAACACTGAAACAGCCACTAGAAAAAACAATAAGAAATGAAGAATAAAGAATATTGAATACAATATAAATCAATTATCTGTTCAGAGTTAAACCCGTCCATGATCAGGAGGGGGGGGGGGGGGGGGAAGGGAAAAACCATAGTCCTGGGCATTATAGTCCAAAGTGTTATAAAAATTGTTTTGTTTTTTTGTTTTATAGTTGTTCTTATTTGTGAAGTGGGATCACGGCAAGATTGGGGGAGGGGGGAGGGAAAAAGAAAGAAAATTAACACAATTAATCAAGGAAATATTTATATGAATGTGCCTCGTTGATACCCGGAGGAACACATGCATAAGTAGTTCAATCCAGAAGGATTCCGTTTGAGAATTTCACGATCCCAATTGCCCCCGCGGGGGTCTTCAGGGATAACATCCAATACAGTGAATCGAATATAGTCTGGATTGAAGCGATGATGGATACCTAAATGGCGGCCTACAGTAGTGAGTTTACCATTAGTGGAGGCCATAGAGGTGATCCCCAGTCTCTGCCGTAATTCCCTGATAGTTTTCCCAACGTAAAAGGCGTTGCAGGCACATGTCATGAGATAGATTACTCCGCGCGTGCCGCAATGGGCTGAGTGTCTGGGAAAAAACATTTCGCCATTAGGAAGGAGGAATTGTTGTCCCTCTTGGATCCAGGGGCAATGTGGGCAATTGCCACATTTATAGGTGCCTCTAGGTCCCCTAAGGTCGGGGGAGGGGGTCCTATAGTGGCTGTGTGTTAACCTGTCCCTCAGAGATGTGGCTCTTTTGAAAACAAGGTCGGGGGTTGGTTTAATATATTTTTTAAGAGTGTGGTGATCGGTTAGAATGTGCCAGTGATTAGGACAGTATTTTTCGTAATTGTTGATGATGAGTGGAAAATTTGGTAATAATCTTGGTCGTATATGGTTTTTTGGGGCGTGCAGGACCATATAAAAGTGTTTGTCGATCAAGGGTTAAGGCCTTGTTGAAGGCCTTCCTTAGCACGGTGCGTTTATAGCCCCTAGCTAGCAACCGTGTGCGGAGGGCATTGGCCTGTTTATAGAAATCATTGTCCTCTGTGCAGTTTCTTCTCAGTCTGAGATACTGAGCAAAGGGGATGCTGCGAACCAAAGGGCGGGGATGAAGACTAGATGCATGCAACAAAGTGTTGCCGGCCGTGGGTTTGCGATATAGATCCGTGATAAGATGACCAGTTGTGTCCTTGATGATCTGTACATCTAAAAATGGAATACTGTGTCTATCGTAAGAATAGGTAAAGTGAAGGTTGAAAGTGTTGGTGTTGAGTTCTGCGATGAAAGTTTGTAAGAGTTGCTCTGTACCTGTCCAAATTACCAAGAGGTCGTCAATGAACCTAAACCATCCTAGTACATGGTCCAGGAATGGTTCCATGTGGTCATCGCTAAAGACTGCACGTTCCCAACCGCCAAGATATAAGTTGGCGTAAGAGGGGGCACAAGATGTGCCCATTGCCACGCCCTGAATTTGAAGATACATCTGGTCCATAAATAAAAAATAATTTTTTGTCAAAACAAATTCTAAGAGTTTTAGAATAAAGGTATTGGTGGGCCAGGTATGATGATCCTGTTCCATCAAGAAGGATCCAGCCATCCGGACGCCCTGCCCGTGGGGGATGCTCGAGTCCCTCCGGACGCCCTCCTCGTGGCTATTGATGTCGAGGCTCTCTACCCGAGCATCCCCCACGGGCAGGGCGTCCGGATGGCTGGATCCTTCTTGATGGAACAGGATCATCATACCTGGCCCACCAATACCTTTATTCTAAAACTCTTAGATTTGTTTTGACAAAAAATTATTTTTTATTTATGGACCAGATGTATCTTCAAATTCAGGGCGTGGCAATGGGCACATCTTGTGCCCCCTCTTACGCCAACTTATATCTTGGCGGTTGGGAACGTGCAGTCTTTAGCGATGACCACATGGAACCATTCCTGGACCATGTACTAGGATGGTTTAGGTTCATTGACGACCTCTTGGTAATTTGGACAGGTACAGAGCAACTCTTACAAACTTTCATCGCAGAACTCAACACCAACACTTTCAACCTTCACTTTACCTATTCTTACGATAGACACAGTATTCCATTTTTAGATGTACAGATCATCAAGGACACAACTGGTCATCTTATCACGGATCTATATCGCAAACCCACGGCCGGCAACACTTTGTTGCATGCATCTAGTCTTCATCCCCGCCCTTTGGTTCGCAGCATCCCCTTTGCTCAGTATCTCAGACTGAGAAGAAACTGCACAGAGGACAATGATTTCTATAAACAGGCCAATGCCCTCCGCACACGGTTTGCTAGCTAGGGGCTATAAACGCACCGTGCTAAGGAAGGCCTTCAACAAGGCCTTAACCCTTGATCGACAAACACTTTTATATGGTCCTGCACGCCCCAAAAAACCATATACGACCAAGATTATTACCAAATTTTCCACTCATCATCAACAATTACGAAAAATACTGTCTAATCACTGGCACATTCTAACCGATCACCACACTCTTAAAAAATATATTAAACCAACCCCCGACCTTGTTTTCAAAAGAGCCACATCTCTGAGGGACAGGTTAACACACAGCCACTATAGGACCCCCTCCCCCGACCTTAGGGGACCTAGAGGCACCTATAAAATGTGGCAATTGCCCACATTGCCCCTGGACCAAGAGGGACAACAATTCCTCCTTCCTAATGGCGAAATGTTTTTTCCCAGACACTCAGCCCATTGCGGCACGCGCGGAGTAATCTATCTCATGACATGTGCCTGCAACGCCTTTTACGTTGGGAAAACTATCAGGGAATTACGGCAGAGACTGGGGGATCACCTCTATGCCTCCACTAATGGTAAACTCACTACTGTAGGCCGCCATTTAGGTATCCATCATCGCTTCAATCCAGACTATATTCGATTCACTGTATTGGATGTTATCCCTGAAGACCCCCGCGGGGGCAATTGGGATCGTGAAATTCTCAAACGTGAATCCTTCTGGATTGAACGACTTGATGCATGTGTTCCTCCGGGTATCAACGAGGCACATTCATATAAATATTTCCTTGATTAATTGTGTTAATTTTCTTTCTTTTTCCCTCCCCCCTCCCCCAATCTTGCCGTGATCCCACTTCACAAATAAGAACAACTATAAAACAAAAAAACAAAACAATTTTTATAACACTTTGGACTATAATGCCCAGGACTATGGTTTTTCCCTCCCCCCCCCCCCCCCCCCTCCTGATCATGGACGGTTTGACTCTGAACAGATAATTGATTTATATTGTATTCAATATTCTTTATTCTTCATTTCTTATTGTTTTTTCTAGTGGCTGTTTCAGTGTTCTGTGATTGCTTGATTTCCTGTTATAAAATCAGTTAGGATATTGATTATTATGTTGTTGTACTTGTCCTGGGATTGGTCAGGATGTGTGCTTGTCCAGCTGCAGAGGTCCCCATGCACCACCGCCGCCGCTGGAAACCACGCATCTTTCCCTCCCAGTTTATTGTCCCCTATTATTATTTCTTTATTTAAACTATTATTGGATTTGCACTGACCCACCCTGTCCTGGATGGATGTGAGGAGTTCATTCTCCCCCTGTGGC